>CM064422.1:30282572-31675905 GCA_032690845.1 Eleusine coracana subsp. coracana
TGCTGAAGAACAAGTATGATCACTTCACTAGATTGCCACATGAGAGAGCTAACACTGTTTATTCTCGTTTTCATGTACTTGTGGAGGAGATCAATGCACTTGGGGATGATTTCAAGATGAAGACCGTTGAAGTGACAAGAAGATTCTTGAGGCTATTCAAAGACCCCAAGTATGAGTTTATCATCACCTTCATCTTGCAAGGTGACCTTAAGACCAAGACCATGAAGGAAGTGGTTGGCAAGATCACCACCTTCGAGAGCTACCAATTGGGGTTGGATGATCCTCAACCATCCAACCTTGCTCTACCGGCTGACAAGCAAGAATCTAGCAAGAGCAAGAAGCACAAGAAGAAGGTGATCATTGAGGATGATGATGAAGAAGATGATGATGAGGGTGACTTGACCGAAGACTTGGCTCTTCTCATGAGGAAGATGAAAAACTTCAAGAACAAGTTTGCTTCCAAGTCAAGAGGCAAGTGCTTCAATTGTGGCTCAAAGAACCACTTTGTTTGAGAGTGCCCAAAGCCCAAGAAAGAAGCATTCAAGTCACAAGACTCAAGTGAAGAAGAAGAAGAAGACCCCAAGGCTAAGCACAAGAAGAAGAGGTTCTTCAACAAGGACAAGAGCAAAGGCAAAGACAAAGCTCAAGGCTACAAGAAGAAGACTTCTCGTAAGGCCCTTGTTGGAGAGTGGTCAAGCGACAACTCATGCGATGAGTCCTCTTCCTCAAGTGAGGAAGAAGTGGCCGGTCTAGCCATGATCATGACCACACCTACACGAGCTCTTCCTCCACCTCCCACGTGCCTCATGGCCGCGAGCCAACTTGGGGAGAGTGAGGATGAGAGCAGCAATGATAGCGATGATAAGGAGCTCTCATGTGCTGAGCTTTGGAGTATGCTAGAGCAAGCCCGCGACATCGCCATCAAGAAATCCAAAATGTTGGATGTGGTAAGAAAAGAGTGTAAGTTGGCTAAGGACCGTGTTGGTGAGCTTGAGAGTGAGCTCAAGGACCTTGTCACATCTCATGAGGCCCTAAACAAGAGTTATGACAAACTCTAGGGTGATCACGTAGAGCTTCATGAGAAGTACAAGGCCCTTGAGATCACTTATGAGGCCATCAATATTAAGAACCCTGCCTCTCCCTCCTCTAGTTCATCAAAGAGTGATGCTTGTGATGAACTAACCACCTCGGTTGAGGTTTCTTCTCTTGAGCCACTTGTTTTAAAGGAATATCACAAGCTCAAGGAAGAGAGGAAAATGGTGATGGACGGCTTTGAGAGGCTCACATGAGGTAGAGCCATCCACAAGGAGATCCTTGGGAGGAACCTTGTGAACAATGTCTCCCACCAGGGAATTGGCTCATATCCCACCGCCATCGACATCATAGGGATGAGTGACTCCATCCCCACATGGATCAAGCCCCTACTCATCGATGACTACTATTGTGAGGGGTGTTGCAAAGATGGCCACGCCACCAAGGATTGTCACATGGTGAGAAGTTCCATTGTTTTGCCTAAAGCTAACTTGCTCCATGAGAACACACATTTCAAGCTTTTTAGGAACAAGGATGGCAAGGTGAAAGCTAAGGCCTTGGGACCATCGAACAAGAAGAGGAATGTCAAGAGCATATGGGTGCCTAAGTGCATTGTTGATCTTGAGATATCAGCTACGTACAAGTGGGCTCCCAAGAACAAGACCTAGATGGTGATGGTGGTGGACCGAGTGCTTTCATGAAGATCATGTGAAGTCCACCACAAGTTACATGGACCTCAACATCATATCTAGTCATGAGGGAGGTAACCGTATTAGTTCTTGGTAGTTGTAGTGTGTTTTTCCTTCTCTTGCATTGCATGGTAATTAGGACTCCTTTGTGACTAGTATGCTTTGCATCCATGCATGTGTAAATAACTAAAAGAAAAACACATAAAAATTAGTCAATTTCTAACCCATCCAAGATAGCTATAAGCAAGGGGGAGTGCTTGAGATGGTTGTTTGATTTCTCTCAAGGCAAGGGTATGACTTATAGTGAGTAAGCTTGGGATGGGATCAAACTTGACATTGTTAGGTTTCCTATGTGTCTTGCTCTTAATATTGCTTGCATCCACATGGCATGTTTAGTTTCATTGCATGTGGAAATTGCTTGTTGCATGCATCATATAGGAAACACAAAGGAGGTTTGTCACATTTGGAGATACTTGTGCCTCATGCTCTACATGAAATTACATCTCCGTAAGTGTGACCAAAGGAAAGGATTGTGCTTCATGCCCATTGAGCAAGCTCTTATGAACTCCGAGGTTAAATCTACTCGCGCGATTCATGGACTAAGGCTCATACATACCCTTTGGTTCTTATTTGCCTTGGTTCTTATTTGCTCGATCTTTCATTTGGCATTTGTCAAAACTATGAGGCCATAGAGTGCCACTATTTGAAAATGAGTGTGAGAGTTCCCTCTATATTCCAAGTGCGGTGTTTGACTGTGTGTTTAGCGAGGGCACTTGGAATTTGGAGAAATTTCCTTGACTCAATAAATTTCTAGAAGTAATAGTACTGTCCGGTCTTTAGATCGTACAGTCCGGTCATTGGCACTGGAAACACTGCCTAGGGGGAGTCTGGTCGCAATGACCGGACAGAACGGTCCTAAAGACCGGACAGTCCGGTCTGCAGAAGACCAACAGACCCCAAGGTGACCGGACAGTCTGGTGTAGAGACCGGATAGTCCGGACAGTTCGCTTGGTCGCGCGAAGCAATTTCAGATCCGAGCCGTTGATCGTTTCTTGATCGATCACGGCCGTCCGTTGGTTATTTGACATAGGTCAATCGGTCAGTGCTAAATTGGTTTCTTCCTCGTTCGTAACCGACGTCGAGAACACGCACCCGACACCGCCGCTCGCCCTGCTCTCCTCGCGGACTTTGCCGCTCAAGCCGCCGTGTGCCTCCACCTCATCGCCGCTCACCCACACAGCAAGCCAAAGCCGCCATCTTCACCCCGTGCGCCACCGCACTCCACGCGCCCGCGCCACGCTCACCCTGCCCCCGCGCGCAAGCGCCACCGCCTCCACTTGCGCGAGCCACCGCCACCATGCATCCATGCTGCCGCGCGTCTTCCAGCGCCTCTGCTCCCACAATACTATGCGCACGCGCCCCAGAGCCGAGCTTTCCCCCTCCACCTCCATTGCTGGCATCAAAAAGCTTCGAGTTTTGAGCTTTTCGGTGATCGGAGCACTTTCACGGTGTTCGTCCTTCTCGGTGTGTTGGTTCTCTCCCAGGGTATTGAGCCTATCTCCTTTTTCATCATTTATGCCCTAATCTCGAGTAATTAGTTTTAATTGATGCAATTGAATTATCTGCCCATGATTAGTTGTATTAATGAGCTAATTGACTCAACCTAGTCCGCAATTAATTCATGCCTATCTATTAATTGCATGTCTAGGGTTTATCTCCTGTCTAGTCTACAATTAGATTTATTGCTATTATTTGACTGTACACTAGATGACTCACACCAGCCACATATAGTCGATGATCACTGTTATTACTTTGCATACTTGCCTAGTGATCATGTCCTTCGTTCAGTGCTAGGATTTCTATTGAGAATTCTTTCCTAGCGGTGCTTTGCTTGTAGATGTATTAGGACTCTATGCTTATCCCATCTACACCTATGTGCGTGCAGTGACAACAGTACAGTCAGCAGGCAGACATGGCAGGATCAGGATAGGAGAAGGGAAAGGGGAAGATGCCTGAGAAGCCTAAGACCAAGAAGAGACTGAGACTGGATCCAGAGTCAGAGAGAGCCAGGAGGTTGGCTCAGCACTTGGACGCCATGGAGCAGTCACATAGGACACCTGGCTCCCGTTTGAGGATCAGCCAGCCAGCTGAGGACCAGGGCTTGAGGAGGAGCACCAGGCAGAGGACTGCACCTCTAGCAGTTGGAGTTGTGCCACCGCCGTGGCCACAGCGTACTCCAGTTTCCCGTCAGGGGAGATCGTCGAGAACTGCAGATCAGGGATCCTCCAGACAGCAGGAGGAGGAGTTCGAGGAGGAGGAGACTGGAGAGGAGACCTTAGAGTCAGAGTCTGAGGAGCTAGTTGAGGAGGAGGAGGCAGAGGAGGAGGCAGAGCAGACTGTTCCCCAGAGGACAGCTCACCGGGCAGGAGACCCGAGGTGCACCTGTGAGGTGTGCACGAGAAGGCTGCAGAGACTTGTACAGGCAGTCGAAGAGCCTGATATCCTTAAGGTTCCTGCCAAGGACCTTAAGGTGCTTCACTTGGTACCCTTCGAGCAGTGGGTTCTAGTTCCCAGAGACCCCGCTGCTGGAGAGAGGTACTGGACTGGCCTCCAGAGGAGGATCGGTGAGGGTCTGAGATGTTACCTTGGCCTGAGAGGCAAGGACAGACTCTTCGTGCCACAGTAGTACATGATGTACGAGGCCATGAGGAGGGCCACCAGCATAGAGATGGAGCAGTATTTCATGTACTTGCCAGGGCTAGCAGATCTAGTTACTGCTCCACACAGGTTCAGAGAGGACGTGGTGCTAGAGTTCTACGCCACACTGTGGGTTGCCAGAGACTGCTCAGAGTTCTGGTTCTTGTTCAGAGGGCAGCCACAGCGTGTGACTAAACAGGATCTGATCCATAACCTAGGACTTCTTTCGTCAGACTTCTTACTATACACGAGTGCCTATGGTACACATGCACCACCCCGCAGACCTCAAGGAGGGAAGATGCCGACAGATGAGATGGTGTCGATTGCCTTTCCACCACCTCACACACCAGGCTTTTACAGAAGCCCTGCGAGACTCACTGCAGAGGCTAAGGTGGTGAGAGCGATAGTCACCAGGACTATCATCCCTAGGTCAGGATACAGAGAGGAATTCACACTTCTCCATCAGTGAGCTGTAGCAGCTATTTTGAGGAGGCAGCCATTTGACTTGGCATACCTTCTGATTGGAGAGATGGAGGAGGTGATCTCTGAGAGGGTTGGAGGACGTCACTTGGTCTACGGGCCCTACATTTGCTATCTCTTGAGGAGGATGGGCCTAGTGACGGAGGAGCAGTACGACGCTTTCCCTGAGGTGACCACTAGCTACTGACCTGGAGTCCCCAGGAGATCCCAGTCTACCTCCAGCCAGCACACAGGAGAGGAGGAGCAGGAGTCACCGGTACTACACGAGCAGGCAGCTCAGCCAGAGACGGTGATTTCTGAGTCAGCCAGTACAGGAGCACCTCCCCAGCCAACAAGTTCGCGGTCTGAGGACACTGTCATAGTGACAGCACTTGCAGGACGGTTGGGTGAGTTTATACAGAGTGTGTCAGAGGACAAATGTCGAATGATGGAGCTGATTAGAGGACAGGCAGAGCTTCAGCGTTAGCATATGGCCCTTGTCTCCTCTCTAGTGACTCAGATGACATGCAGAGCTTACTCACAGGCAGACCGGTCAGCAGCCAGGACCTTCAGTGATTCCCCAGTTTGAACAGCTACAGACTCAGCCAGGACCCTTCACTGCACTGATGACAGCATAGTCCAGTGGACTGTCACTCTCAGGGGTCTTACCGACAGGGGGAGCAGGACAGACTTTCTCTTCAGCACATCTCTCTCCCGTGTCAGCCTTCTATGTGTCTGCGTTGTTTGTCTCACCATCACACTCTTCTAGCTCGTAGATGGCAGGACCCTCCAGTTCCCAGCACGTACCGGTCAGGATTCTATTCTCAAACATAGTCCACACTACTCGTGCAGACTCTCAGACCGCCCCAGAGATAGCTACAGCTTCAGCTCCACCTCTTACTGCCACAGTTTCCACTCTTACTACTCAGGCAGCAGAGGATCTTGTCCATGGAGGTTTCTCTCAGTAGGATGTGGCAGACCTCATACTACTCCATACTTCAGCTCAGGAGACTGCCACAGTCACTACAGTAGCACAGGACAACGGGTCTGAGTCGCCTATAGACCTTGGTTTCTTTGAGCAGCTGGATGCTCAGGCGGCACAGGCTCAGGGAGCACAGCAGGATCCACCTCAGGAGCAGCCAGGAGCAGAGCCCACAGAGGACGTCGCTGCACCACTTCCTTCGACCACGAGCGCTTAGATGTCCATTTTTTCCCGCCTTGTTGGCTTTTTGGTGCTTGTTGCCAAAGGGGGAGAATATACTAGGTCTAGGGGGAGTGGGAGTGTGATCTTGTTACGATCGAGAGTAGCTTGTATCTAGGGGAGCTACGAGGTTTTGGGAGATAGACCATTTGGTTCTTTTTTTGAGGAGTTATTCGCTGTTCGTGGATTATGATGAGTCATGAATTTCATTTGCTTATGTTTGACTCATTTTGATCTCACTTGGTTTATTTCCTTTCATATGCAGTGCTTGTATTTATTTATTATCTTATATACATGTGTATGATATCATGATGATGAATGCTTGTTTTTAATTCTTATGCATTGCCATGCTATCTTGTTGCATCTCATCATTTATGCCTTGCATTGTATGTCCTTATGCTTTCATTCAATATATTGCCATGACATGCATGCATTTTCATCTAGAGTATGCTCTTCTCACTTTTCCTTATGTCTCTAGATGTTACTTGATTGAGCAGGACCTTATGCGTTTTCTCTCTTATGTTATTATAGTTCCTCTTGATCTTTGTGTAGCTTGTTTAGTCCGGTTGTTCATTAAAGTTTTTTTAATTAAGTAGTGATTGTCATCAATGACCAAAAAGGGGGAGATTGTAAGTTTCATGACTATTGATGATTGGATCCCCGTGGTATGGATGTTTTGGTGATAGATGACAACTATGAAATTATGGGCTAACATATACACGAGTGTTGTCTATGTAGGAATCATCTCTTAACTCTATTACAAATCATATGGATGATGGTGTCCTTGGCAATTGATGACAATGACTGCAAGCATGGAGGCTTGTGAACTTGATGGAGTCCAAGGGTTGATGGACATGGATCAAAGCGGAGGACAAGCTATGGAGCAAGTGTTTGGTATACTTGTCTAGTAGTTAGGGTTTGAGTCCATAGGAAAAACCGGACTATCAAGAGGGTCTAGGTCATTCTCTTAGGTCATGTCTAGTCGGTGATGTGCAAGGTTACTCAGTGAAATCACAGGCACTAGGTGACAGTGGAGAAGCCAAGGAGCTGTTCGCAGAAGCCGGGGAACCAAGTCAAGCGATGACGACGAGTTTCAGCTTCTGGACATAGAGATCGGACAGATGGGTCAGTGGAGACCGGACTGTACGGTCACTATGTGGAGATTGGCCAGGACTTAGCACCAAGAAGTACGAGTCTGTCAACAGGTAAGTCTGTACAGACCGGACGGTCCGGTCAGTACAGGTGTGTTGGCACTTCCCAAGTGCCCCTTTTATATGTGAATATCACCCCAATTAGAGTATAATTCATACTAATTTAGGCCATTTACCTATGATATTACCTATATATTTGTATATGTATTGTTTTGGAGCTTTATTGCAGAAACAGGTAAAATTGGCTATTAAAGAGATGCTAGACAAGACAGGAGTCCAGAACCGATGAAAAGCACTAAAGAAGCCCAGTGCGTCGATCGGCGCCAGCCCATGAGCCGATCGGCGCAAGGGTATTTTGGCCCACAGAAGTGATTGAGGCCTATTCTGATGGAAGTTTATCTGATGTTTATGGAAGTTTATCTGCGCAAGACACTTGAAGATATTTGCATAGAAGATTTATGGAACTTCAAGATCTCGACGTGCGGTACAAGACTTTATCTCGAAGAAAAAGGCCCACATGGCAGCTGTGGAAGACAGAGGAACCGACTCACAACAGAAACCAGAGAGAACACGGCTTGCGCCGATTGGCGCAACCGACTTATTTGCTAGAAATCGAGTCCTTCATGAGTAGAACTCCTATATATACTTGTAACCCCTAGCCGCGATTAGTACCCCGAGGAGGAGGCAACAGAGGGACAACAGATTCGTGAGTTAGAGCCACCGGGGCTTACCCCATTAGAATAGATCTCTAGTTGAGTTTCAAGAACCATTGGTGTAAGAGTTGATCCATCAAGGTAGGCCATCTCAACGGTGATGAATCTTACTCTATGTATCTCAAGGATGATTGAATATGTTGGTGATGGTTTTGGTGATTTGTCTATCTTGATTCTATAATCATGCATGTGCTTATTCTTATTGCTTAGTTCTAGGCTAAGTAAGTTGATATTATCTTAATCATGGTGATTAGGATAGTATTCAGACATTGTATTGATTATGGTTGCTTAATGATGCCGGTAGTGTGGTATAGCAGTGACATCACTAAACCTATGCATCACTATTGGATAGTTGAGTAGGGTAAGATACTCGCGTGATTAAGGGTTTCCTCTCGGCAGCGATAAATCAGGAGCCGCTCAGAAAGCATGGTGGTCTTATTTATTATAGGTTTTCATTGATCCATGTAATTATCCATTATGATGTTGTTTAATTAGACTATCTGGTTACGATCTCACTAGTAGATATCTGGCTACTCACCGAATAGTTTTAGCTTTGGCTTTAGCCTTGGCCTTGACTTGCACTCTAGTTCAACTTCGCTGGTGAACCGATCGGCTCAACACTTGCACCGATTGGCTCAACAAGTTAGATCTGCAATAGCACCGATCGGCTCAATACCTGCGCCGATCGGCTCAACAACTTAGATCCGCAATAGTGCCAATCGGCTCAACCCTGCGCCAATCGGCACAACAACAGAATTGTTGTCTGGCGCACCTTTGCACTCGCCAGTCTCCCCTTCATACAATCTGAACTTGACAGTAGCCTTGATTAGATCTTTTACTATTAACTTTGTTTAATTATCCCTAAGGTCTTACTGGTTCGATAATACCTTGGAATACTCTAAGGGAAAAAGTGCTACATATGTACACCGTCCTCTTGTGCTATATAAGTGGGTGCAGAGTAACGACCAACAAGGTGCAGGGACGGTAGAAGAGATGCATTTCGCGGAGGCTCCTGGACTAGAGAGAGAAAGTGGACCGGATGGTCCGGTCCAGTGACCGGACAGTCCGGTCACTACAGGAGGAAGCAGCGGAGAGAGAGCAACGGCTCTGGAGGAGCCGTCCGGTGGAGACCGGACTGTCCGGTCAGTACGTCCAGAGAGGCTATTTCGTGGAGCAACGGCTAGTTTGAGGTTGGAAGCCTATATAACTTCATTGCTGGGGTCTTAGAGACAACTCTAGGCCAGTGGTTTACCTGAGAGCATTTGGTAAGGTCAAAGAGGAAAAGAGGAGAGCACTAGGAAGAGATATTGCATATCTTGAGAGTGCCAGTGAAGAGTAGCTTGAGCATCTTGCACATCTAAGGCTAGGGTGTCCATGAGGGTGTGATCTAGATTGTTACTCTTGGTCTATGGTGAGACCTAGACCGGTTAGGTGTCGGTGATCGAGCCTATCGTGATTGGTTGTGAAGGCCATTACGAGTTTTTACATGGTTTGAGCCCGCCGTTGAAAGGGGCATCACTAGTGAGTGCCCGTGTCGGCTCGGGGAGTCCGGCAAGATCTCGAGGGAGGCGAGCTTGTGCTTTGTGCAGCGGTGATGCACACCGTGTCTTCACTCGAGGAGTGATTGCGGGATCGTGTGCGAGAACTCCACTTGGTGGCGGGAGGGGCCAGGACTCCAGCGGGAGTGGTCCAACGAGGATTAGTGGAAGGCGCCATCCTTCCGAGACCTCGGGAAAAAGTCATGAGCATTCCTTGACCCTCTCTTTACTATTCCGCATTTGTGTGCTCTAGTGAGTAGGGTGACTTGTGGCTTACATAGGCTAGTGTGATTGGCTTCCGCACTTTATCTTATCATGAACAGTAGCATGTGTAGGGTCTTGGCCTACTAGACTTGCATAGGTTTCCTTATCTTGTTAGACTTGAGTAGCGAAATTGAAGTATTTAGGTTCGAGAGCGGCTTACCGATTCACCCCCCCCCCCTCTCGGTACGCCTTCGATCCTTACAGCAAGCCTCTCAACCGTGACCCGCCGCGCAGCTTCACGTCCATGGTCACGCCAAAACTTGATAGCAAGACGTTTGGCGGCTGCGAGGGCATCATTAGACAAGTTATCTCAGGCATCGGCACCGATCGGAAAATCCCGCTTGCTTATTTCTCCAAAATGGTCACAGCCCACGCGTTCTAGCAATCCAAATGCGGCCTCCGCAGTATGAAGCGAGCCAAAATTACTACACTTATCCATGACTCCGGGGAGCGCAGTGATCTCAGCCTCCAGCCATTTAAAAAAAGATTCTTTGGAAACCTCCGAACCTCCAGCCAAGGACATAGGCTCCACGCCGACATAGCCCAGCGCCTCGTGATAACTGTGGTGAGCAGCCATCGCCCGAGCCATGAAGCCATAATTGCGAGTAGAGGCAGCATGAATCAAAGCTTTATTCTCCTCCGTAAGAGACACGACCTTCGACTCGACAGCTTCGAGGCGGCTTGCACTCTCTTTCAACCTAGCCACTTTAGCCCGCAGAGTTTCAACCTCATTTTTAGCCTGCGCCGTAACAAGGCTAGCCTGGTCTCGCGTTTCCTTCAGAGAAGCAATGTCCTCCTTTAGCGCGGCATTTTTTGTGGCATAGGAGTCCTTCACATTCCTCAGAGACGTGAATTCCTGAGCAGACCGTTCAGCAGCAACACGCGCAAATGTATAAGCCTAGAACACAAGGAAAATATAATAAGAAAGGAAGTCCATCATAACCGAAGTCAACAAAACCAAAGAATCGACTCACATGTCGCAGGATATGGGCAAGGTTAACTCGCAAATCGTGAGTTTCGAACTCTTCTACCCCGGAGGCAATCAAGTCATCCGGAGCAGAACACAGCTCAGTCGATGCAGTAGGGTTGGTAAAGTCCTCAACATTCAAAAAATGCAATGAATCGGCCTCACCCAGCCCTCAGTCGGCACCACCCAGAGTCAAACGGCTCGAAGAAGCTCCAACTTCAGTCCGATTGGCGGCTTGCCCTTTCAGACCAACCAAAGCATCGGCAACTTCTGCGTCCGTGCATCGGTCTTTCAAGATCACGGGTGAAGGGCTCGAAGGGGAGAGCACAGCATCGGCCCCCTTCTTGGGGGGAAGAGAAGCAACAACCACATCAGCAACTCTTTCTTCATCGTCATCACTACCGAAGGCATCCGCCATGGCCCCAGCTTCTACCAAAGTCCCCACGGCATGAAATCCAGGAGCAGAGGACTCCAAAGAACCGTGACAAGGCATAGCACGCTTCAAAGTCCCAGCAGCAACGACGGTTTCCTCTTGCTTCCTCTTAAGCGCCTTGCCATCAATCCGAATTGGGCCAGAAACAGGGGCTTTACCTTTCCCTCTCTTACTCTTCCCCGTTCCAATGGCCTCAGAACCGGTATTACCAGGGGCCCAGTTCCGCTTAGCGCAAGGGGCAGGCGCCACCCGATCAGGGTAAGCAATCCCAACTAAACTAAGCACGCGGTTGAGTCGTCCGCTGTACAAAGTCCTCTCGCGAGTACACTTGTCCTCCTCACGGGTGTACGATCTGACCACTGACTCACCAGCAGCAGTCAGAAAGTCCAAGAAGGCTTCATCTTCAAAGCCTCGCTTGTCCACCGGGACTTCGGGAAAAGGGATCTTAATCTCGGGCCTCGAAGGAATCCTCTTCTCAATGAAACCCGGGATCTTACATTTTTTTGCTCAAAGGCCACATATTGGCAGCGATGAACTCTTCGACAAGATCACGACCACTAGAATTATAAATGGCAACACGAAAGGCCGAATCATTCTTACACCCCTTAGGCACTCGCCCATCCATGGATCGGGGGCGGCACGGCACAAGCAGCAAAGCCAAGGGAAAGACCTCAGCTTCTTTCCCATCTGCAACCACGATCTCTGAAGGAACTTTAACATACAACCAGCCCTCATGCCATTTGTCCCCCCAGCGATTCCGGCTGCACATCACAAACTGATCAATTCCTCGAAACCGAGGCACGAAGGTAACGCACCCAAACTCCGCTTCATGCATCACACCATCAATCTTTATAAGCTTCGGCTGGTAGTGAGCGTAGTAGTATTTACAGAACACCTTGATGTCAGGCTGTCCTTTGTAGCTTAGCATCCCCCAAGCAAACTTGCTAAGCATAGCTATACCGCTCGGGCTCACATGATGCAGCTGCACATCGAATCGGTCCAATACTTCCCCCAAAAAAGATGAGCAAGGGAAGTGTAGCCCGGCGGTGAAGTGCTCCTCGAAGACCACAGCTTCGTCTGGGCGAGGGTCGGGAGTATCCTCCTGGCCGGGCAAACGAGCATCAGTAGTAGTGAAGCAGCCTAAGTCCATGAGACGCGCAACGGTGGCGCGTTTCACTCGAGAGCGACCAAACACCAAAGTTCGAGGCCTCTCACCATCGCCTTCTTTGCCTTTCCCCTTCCGAGCCATACGCTGCTCCAGGTCCTCAATCGGAAGCAATTCACTGATGTCAGCATCGACATCCTCTAAACCTTCCTTGAGAGGATCGAAGCTGATGAGGACATCAACGACATACGAACAACGACGACGGAAGACGGTGCGCCAAACCAAGTTGTCACGCCTCCACCTCTCGTCGTTGCGCCTTCTCAAGTTATGGACCCATCTTCCGACGAGACGACGACGTACAAGGGCCCAATCACTAGAGCTCGAGCCCAGGAATTGAAGATGGTTTTGATGCTAAGGAACGATGGCCCAGGATGACGCCCGCGAAGGCCCAAGTAGCCCAAGTCGCGCGACTACCTCTCCACCGCACGCCTCTCTCGACGTGAATTCAGAACTCCAACTTCGTGCAATACATCAGATTGCTCGCCTCTAATTCTTGCTCGTTCTTGATTGCGCATAAGAATTGATCCTCGTGATCAGGTTGATCTTGTTTACCGCAAGGTTAATATCCTCCGGAAGTTGGTTCAGCGATTGCATTGGCGCTTCGGGCTTGCTCGTCGTAGTCGGATCGTGAGGGTCGACATCCACCGAACCGAAGTTATCTACACTCGCCGAAAGATCGGGCACTCTACACCTATCAAGTGGTATCAGATTCCTGTGTTTCTCAGTGAGTTTATCCAAGTCCACATAAACCAAAAACTACAAAAATAATTTTACCCCAGTACGGTTTTGAGCCTCGCACTTTCGTTCAATAATTTGCGTTGTTGAGTTTTTGTGCTATCGCTTTTGATCGTTGCTGGTACACGGTGTTTCATCATTTTCTCCTCATCATCATCGTATCCTTCCACCACATCGTGTGTTTTCGCCACCACAATTTGCTTTCCGCCGCATCCGTTTTCTCCGCCTCGCTCTCCTACTTGGCCACGCGTAACGAGTCTTACTCAGTTGCGTTTTGGTGAGCCGATCACTTGCCAAGTTTTGCCACCGCACCATGAGTCCGGGTCAGTCACGTGACTTGTTGAGTCCTACTCGGTTACGTGGTAAACCGCCCCGCCTCGCCTGGTCTTTTAATTACCGTTTTACCCCTGCCTCAAACAAAAAGTGTGTATGCATTGTTTTTTCTTCACACTCCCCTGACATAGGTTAAAAAAGAAAAGAGGGGCAGAAGTAAAAAAAAGAAAAGAAAAGAAAAAGAAAAAGAAAAAAGAGCGCTTGAGCACCATAGGCGACACGTTACTGTTCTTTACCCTTCTTCGGATCCGTTTGTTTCGATTCTTCTTCTTCCTCTTCCACTTGTGCCGGCAGCAATCTTTTCGCGTTTAGCACCTTTATTCAGCTTTGCAGTTATTGTTTGAATTGTGCTAACCCTTGATTGAGTGCAGCCTCCTAGCTCCACAAATTTTCTACTACGAGCAGGTTTTTGTTTCACCACGCAATCGCTCCTCCAATCTTTCACCGGTTTTACCTGTGGTTGCAGTTCACACTTGCGTGCTTGGTAAGGATGGGTAAGGATTTGATAACAGCTTTTTGATTGAGCTTTTCATCCACCACTCACCTCTCGTCGTAGGATCTTTTTCTGTGTTGCTTGTGTTTCTATGGCAGAAAACAACTCGAAGTCGGAGGAGCTCACCCTCTAAGAAGTCCAGGCGCAGGTTGAAGGTCTACAAAACGACATGAAGACAATGCACGAGAGACTTGACTCCACGATTACTTCGTCGAACGAGCGTTTTGATCAGCTCAACCTTGCTGATACGGCTGCCCACACCACGCTCGTGACGATCATGACTCGTCTTGAGGCCATGTCAACGCAACTTGGGACCATGACAACGCAGCTCACGGAGTTGCAAACTGCACGCGACTTTGGCGCCGACACCGAGCAGGATGACGCCAATCGTCATGGTCATGCTCGTAGGGTACGTGTTCCTACTAATGATTCTTTTGCCAGAATTAAATTTCATATTCCCACTTTTACTGGCAAATATGATCCGGGTGCTTATCTTGATTTGGAATTAGAGGTTGAACAAAAATTTGCATGCCATGATATCCCTGCTAATTTACAAGTTAAGGCTGCTATTAGTGAATTTACTGAATTTGCTTTACTTTGGTGGCGTGAGTATAGACAAAAATATCCTAATAATGTTCCAGCCACTTGGACGGCATTAAAAGCTGCTATGCGTCGTCGTTTTGTGCCGTCATATTATGCTAGAGATTTGCTTAATCAAATGCAGCGCTTTCAACAAGGTTCACAATCTATAGAGGATTATTATCAAGCTTTGCAAAAGGGTATGATTCGCTGTGGTTTAGTTGAACTAGAGGATGCTGCTATGGCTCGCTTTAGGGGTGGGTTAAATCGTGAAATTCAGAACATTCTTGATTATAAGAATTATGATGATATCACCAGCTTGTTTGAATATGCTTGTAAAGCTGAACATGAAGTGCAGGATCGACAATCTTCGTCAAGACCTAACACTTTTGCAGGGTCCAAGGTGCCTTCAGCTCCACGATCGGCGCCTCCTTCCACGTCACGCGACCACACTGCGACCTCGTCCAAGTCGAGTGCTCCACCCATGGCCAGATCTGTCTCGACCGCGCCGACCTCCTCGTCATCTGGACGAGCTCGAGATACTCAGTGTTTCTGTTGCAAAGGATTTGGTCATGTGATACGTGATTTACCAAACAAACGAACTATGTTGATTCGTGATGACGGTGAGTATTCTTCTGCTAGTGATTCTGAGGATACTCTACATACTATGCTTGCCACTAACCATGCAGATAATACGGAGCTTCATGTCGACTCTAGTGCCGCCGACAGGTATGCAACTCTTGTTGTGCAGCGTGTTCTTAGTACACAGGTCGTGCCAGACGAAAAGAATCAGCGCCACAACATTTTTCATATTAAAGGCGTTGTGCAAGAACGAGCGGTCCGTATAATCATCGATGGTGGCAGTTGTAACAATTTGGCTAGTACGACCATGGTGGAGCAGTTATCATTGCCAACAAGGAAGCATCCACATCCTTATCATGTTCAATGGCTTAATGATGGCGGCAAAATAAAGGTAACGCGCTCGGTACGTGTCCCTTTCTCTCTTGGTGCATATTCTGATTTTGTGGATTGTGATATTGTTCCAATGGAAGCATGCTCTTTGTTGCTTGGACGTCCTTGGCAATATGATGTTGATAGTGTTCATCATGGTCGCTCCAATTATTATTCCTTCATGTTTAAGGGTCAAAAAATTGTTATTCATCCTATGACACCTGAACAAGTTCTAAAAGATGATATTGCTAGAGCGGCAAAAGCTGCAAAATTGATTAAATCACCACCTGTTGCACCTGTTCAACCTGAGATCAAATTGCATAACCTTATATTGCTTGCTACACGTACTGATTTTGATGAGTTACATGATGCTAATCTGCCCTGCTATGCACTAGTTTGCTCTCGTATGCTTGTTTCATTAGATGAGGCACCTATGTTGCATATTCCTCCTGCTATTGCTAACCTTCTGCAGGACTATAAAGATGTTTTTCCTGCTGAATTGCCACTGGGTCTTCCTCCTATTCGTGGCATAGAACATCAGATTGATTTAATTCCAGGCGCACAGCTTCCTAATCGTGCCCCGTACCGTACAAATCCTGAGGAGACAAAAGAAATTCAGCGTCAAGTGCAAGCATTGCTGGATAAAGGTTACATTCGTGAGTCTCTCAGTCCTTGTTCGGTTCCTGTTTTGCTTGTTCCTAAGAAAGATGGTTCTTGGCGTATGTGTGTAGATTGTCGTGCAATTGACAATATTACAATTCGCTATCGATATCCTATACCACGCCTTGATGATATGCTTGATGAACTTAGTGGTGCCATAATTTTCTCTAAGGTTGATTTGCGTAGTGGTTACCATCAGATAAGAATGAAATTAGGAGATGAATGGAAAACGGCTTTTAAAACTAAATTTGGCTTGTATGAATGGTTGGTTATGCCGTTTGGATTGTCTAATGCTCCTAGCACTTTTATGCGCTTAATGAATGAAGTTCTTCGGCCTTTCATTGGAATATTTGTTGTTGTCTATTTTGATGATATCCTTATATATAGCAAATCCATGAATGAGCATTTAGATCATTTGCATGCTGTTTTTGATGTTTTGCGTGCTGCTCGCTTATTTGGGAACATGGAAAAATGCACTTTTTGCACGCAACGTTGTTCGTTTCTTGGCTATGTTGTTACTCCGCAGGGCATTGAGGTGGATAGCAGCAAGGTGGATGCCATTCAGAGTTGACCACAACCGACGACGGTCACACAGGTTCGCAGTTTTCTTGGTCTTGCAGGCTTCTATCGTCGTTTTGTGCGGGATTTCAGTTCTATTGCTGCACCATTACATGAGCTGACCAAGAAGGATGCGCCATTTGAGTGGGGTGCACCACAGGACGATGCATTCAACACTTTAAAGGAACGGTTAACTCACGCTCCTCTCTTACAATTGCCTAATTTTGATAAAGTGTTTGAATTGGAATGTGATGCTAGTGGAATTGGTTTGGGTGCTGTTTTATTACAAGATCATAAACCCATTGCTTATTTTAGTGAGAAGTTAAGTGGTGCTGCTCTTAAATATTCCACTTATGATAAAGAACTTTATGCTTTAGTAAGAACTTTGCAAACATGGCAGCATTATTTATGGCCTCGCGAATTTATTATTCATTCTGATCATGAGGCTTTGAAACATATTAGAACCCAGACTAATCTGAACCGTCGGCATGCTAAATGGGTTGAATTTATTGAATCTTTTCCGTACATCATTAAACATAAAAACGGGAAGGAAAATGTGATTGCCGATGCTTTGTCTCGTCGTTATACAATGCTGTCCCAATTAGACTTTAAAATCTTTGGTTTGCAAGCTTTGAAAGATCAGTATGTGAATGATGCTGATTTTCATGATATTATGATGCATTGTAAGGATGGCAAACCTTGGGGGAAATTTCATATGCAGGATGGGTTCCTGTTTCGTGCTAACAAGCTGTGTATTCCAGCTAGCTCGGTTCGTCTTTTGTTGTTACAGGAGGCGCATGGAGGTGGTCTTATGGGTCATTTTGGCGTTTTCAAGACACATGAGGTGTTGGTTGATCACTTCTTTTGGCCACGGATGCACCGTGATGTTGAGCGCCTTGTTGCCCGCTGTACTACATGTCAAAAAGCTAAATCCCGTTTGGGTAATCATGGTTTGTATATGCCCTTACTTGTTCCCTCTTCTCCTTGGCATGATATTTCGATGGATTTTGTTTTGGGATTGCCTCGTACTAAGAAGGGAAGGGACAGTATTTTTGTGGTGGTTGATCGTTTCTCTAAAATGGCTCACTTTATACCTTGTCATAAAACTGATGATGCCTCCAATGTTGCTGAATTGTTCTTTAGAGAGATTGTTAGACTGCATGGAATTCCTAAAACAATTGTCTCTAATCGTGATGCTAAGTTTCTTAGTCACTTTTGGCGTTCTCTTTGGAATAAATTAGGAACTAAGCTGCTGTTTAGTACTACTTGTCATCCTCAAACTGATGGGCAAACAGAGGTAGTAAATAGAACTTTGTCTGCTATGCTTAGAGCTGTTCTAGATAAAAATTTGAGACGTTGGGAAGATTGTTTACCTCATGTTGAATTTGCTTATAATCGTGCTACACATTCTGCCACTAAAATGTGTCCTTTTGAGGTTGTTTATGGCTATGTTCCTAGGGCGCCTATTGATTTGTTTGCTATTGATGCTGAAGATGAACCAAATGTTGATGTTATTGCTCATATTGATCACATGAAACAATTGCATGAAGAAACACAACACAACATTGCCGTTGCTAATAAGAAGTATCAAGTTGCTGGTAGTAAAGGTAGAAAACATGTTTCTTTTGAACCTGGTGATTTGGTTTGGTTACACTTGCGTAAAGATAGATTTCCTACTTTGCGTCGTTCTAAATTAATGCCTCGTGCTGCTGGTCCTTTTAAAGTGCTAACCAAGATTAACGATAATGCTTATGTTCTTAACTTGCCCATGGAGTTTGGTGTTTCCACTAGTTTTAATGTTGCAGATTTGAGACCATATTTGGGTGAGGATGATGCGTTGCCGTCGAGGATGACTTCGCTTCAAGAAGGGGAGAATGATGAGGACATCAACGACATACGAACAACGATGACGGAAGACGGCACGCCAAACCAAGTTGTCACGCCTCCACCTCTCGTCGTTGCGCCTTCTCAAGTTATGGACCCATCTTCCGACGAGACGACGACGTACAAGGGCCCAATCACTAGAGCTCGAGCCCAGGAATTGAAGATGGTTTTGATGCTAAGGAACGACGGCCCAGGATGACGCCCGCGAAGGCCCAAGTAGCCCAAGTCGCGTGACTACCTCTCCACCGCACGCCTCTCTACTTTAGCCGGCCCTAGATGCCGCGCTCCCCCTATTTAGTCAAGGGTTGCGTCCCTTGTAATCTTTGAGTTTTGTTTTAAGATTAGCTTAGCTATTCATCCGTCTCTCGACATGAATTCAGAACTCCAACTTCGTGCAATACATCAGATTGCTCGCCTCTAATTCTTGCTTGTTCTTCGATTGCGCGTAAGAATTGATCCTCGTGATCAGGTTGATCTTGTTTACCGCAAGGTTAATATCCTCCGGAAGTTGGTTCAGCGATTGCATTGGCGCTTCGGGCTTGCTCGTCGTAGTCGGATCGTGAGGGTCGACATCCACCGAATCGAAGTTATCTACACTCGCTGAAAGATCGGGCACTCTACACCTATCAGAAGCCTCGAACACGGCGGCTCAATCCTTGGGCCTGCGCATCAGCAGCAAGCCTGCCCTCACCACGAGGGTGAAATTCTTCATTTTCCTCGTCCTCCTCTTAATCTTCACCCTCTTCCTCGGCCCCTTCTTCATTGTCCTCCTCCTCTTCTTCAGCACCCCCGTTTAAACACGGGGAGAATCCTGATCCTCGCCACCCTGATCGTCAATCAATGCCCCCTCCAAGCTTTTTGCGAAGGCACGATCCACCTTGGCCTCTGCAGCAGCACCATCAGGGTTTAAAGGGCGCTCCTCATTAGAAGAAAGTTCACCAGGGCGGGCGATCATCGCGACTCGAGCCATGTCTTCCGTTACTAAAAAGCAAAATTAGCAAGTAAGAACGCACATACACGTGAAGTAACCCAAAAGACCGAGCAACCATGCCATCACGAAACACACCTTGCATCACACATCGAGGAGGGTGCAATTTCTATCTAACATGAAACACCGAACACGAAGCTAAGGAAACAATGGCAGAAGAAAGAGAGCAAAGTCTATCAAAAAGGAAGAAAACTTCGAACACCTCGTTTCACCCCCCCTACCCCCCTCGCTTATATAGTCAGGTGAAAACCAACCAGCATTTACTGCGGAGGCTCAAGAACCAAGACCTCACTAATTCGATTGAACAAAAAGAATGCAAATCACCAAGGCACCCCACACCGAATCAAGCATTACCTTCGAAGGAGTCAAGAGAGCTTACAGAAGAAGATCCACTTGTGGATACGGTCACCCTCCGGGTCCGAATCATGAGAGCAGGCATCCCCGCAGAACCCAAGTGCAGGATGAGCAGTAAAACAATTTTTACCGTGGCCACCATCTCTTTATATAGGCAGTAGCTCCAAAAAATCCTCTGAAACCCTAATTTAGATGCTCAACTTTGATGCCTGAAGGGTGGCGTTTTGGCAGAAGATCCCGTTAAAGCGAGGGTTTCGGCCCATCAAAGTTGGACCCACCCCTCGAGGGGCTACCGTTGGGGGATCACCTCGTGGGCCACCCTTCGAGAGCAGTAGAAGCTAGACCATAATGGAGATTGAAATTAACCATTGTTATCTTTACTATTATTCACAATTTTTAAAGACAGGTACACTCCGAAGGTTCCGGAAGAGTCAGAACCCCTCCGAAGGGTAGGTACCCTTCAAAGGGTTTCGAAATGAGCAGAGCCCTCAACCTTCAGGAAACAACAAGCCGGAATGCTCGGAGAAGCACGAACTCTCCACAGGGGAGGGTCCACGGCACCTTCGATGATCGAAGGTCATGCCCGGAGTCGAGGGCAAGCAAGCCATACTATGGAGACACATGGCGCTAGCACATGTGGAGGCGTGCGGATCAAGGAAGGGCACCGGAAAATCTCAGAAGACCAATTTACCCTTTGTGACTATTTTGTACCAAATATTCAAGGAATATAGTAGGTAATTAGGGGCAAAATGGTCATTTGCATATGGCCTAGGTACGGGCCAATAAATGGAGCACCCCTACCTACTTGTAAGGGGATGAATCTTTTTTGAGAAGCATGTAGAACACCTGTTGTACCACCTGGGACCCTTCGAGGATTTCATCTTTTCCCCCCTAATTCTCCCTTTCTCTATTCGGTGTCTCAAAGCTCACGCTTTATGACACCAACACGACTACCGCAGCAGAAGTTTCTCCCTCTGCCACTGTGTTCAGGGCAGTAAGTTCTGCCATGAAGATCTCACGATAATCCGTTGAGTGGCTCTCGGAATCACTCGATTCTTCAATGAAGTCCAGGATTGACTCATTATCAACACCGATTGTCGCCACTAGTCTTGAGCCGAAGAAAAAATTGTGATCTTCGTCCGATTCCTCTAAGAAAGGAATATGGAGATCGACCGTAGTTAGAGCCGAGTCGGCCAAGGTTGCCGATCGGTTCCTCATGGGCAATGTTGAATGGGGGCCCGAGAGGGTTTCCTTCTGAAGGACCATCGCCGCGTTGCTGAGGCCGAGTGGGGGCCCACTGTCTGTCCCAATCTTGCAGCCAGCCATCAGAGCTTTTCTAGCACCTAGATCTGAAGGCGTGATGACCACCGGAGGGGTCGCTCGCTCTTGCTTGATGAGGCTTCCACTCTGATCGGCTACGAAGCTGATGGAGCTGAAGCGGATCTTGTCTCCCGGACGGAACTTGACATCGACAAAAGCCATCGCTCTCACCAGAGTTGGACTCAATGCTGCCCCTTCCTGGTGCGCCAACTGTCAAGAGATATTCTCGATAGTTAATCTAGGTATGCGTATGAGTGTGAAAGATTGATGGATACAGGACACAGGGTTTATACAGGTTTGGGCCTCCTTGCGGATAAAAACCCTATGTCCTGTTTGGTGTTCTTGTATTGCTTGACGGCGCACTGGAATTAGGGTTCCAATACGTCTCTCTCCTCTATCGAAGACCCCCTACCCTCCTTATATATTCGAAGGGCAGCGGCTTACATGGTAATCTATCATTTGGTTATAGAAGACTCCATCCTATCTGCTAACCTAACTTGCCGATTACTCAACATAAATATCTAAATAAATATCTTCTAAGCCATACTCTTGAACACGTCATAACCGAGCCCTTGGCCCACTCGGCCATATAACCGAGTGGTCAGGTATCCCGAGTCCATATATCCCACACTTCTTGCTCGGTGGTTTCATCAAACCCAGCAAGGGCAAACATACCAATGTGGTACACCAACCTGGTGGGAGGATTTTCTTCTACAGTCCCTTCCTTTACCACTCGATGACTGGGAGTCGGCGCAACATTTTCCTCAGGGCTGATTGGGTGATCATAAGTTGGCTCTGGCATTTTTTCAAAAATAAGAGTTGGTTCTTCGGCTTCCACGGGTGGAGGAGTATCTGGTGTTGTAGCTGTCCTAGGAATGTTCAAGTCTGGAAACACGGGGCGTCCAGTACCTTGGCCTGCCTGAGGAGATGTGGGTGCAGCACTAGTTTGACTCGGTTTCTTTGCCGAGTGATCAATGTCACCATTTTTGGAGGGTTTACCCTTTAAATTAGACCGGTCCTTTTCCAAGACTGAGCTTTGCGAGTTTGTGTGGCTAGCGGAAGTATTGTCGGATCTATAAAACAGGCGACATTAGACAAAGTCACTTAAATAGCTAATCGGATGCATTGACAATAGGCACACTTACCTTGACCGACGCTTAAACTTCAATCCTGCTTGTTTCATGGGCGGGTTAGTGTTGACATTTTTCACATTCTTCGGTGTCTTCTCTATTGCTGCACTCTTTTCATTTTTTTCACGCGGGTGACTTTGTTTTTCCACGGAGTTGGCTTCTGTATGAGCTTGTCGAGTGGTTGGCGACTCGGTGGAAGTTTTCTTTTTTGCTTGCTCTTGCAGTCTGGCAATCCTTTCTACCAGTGATTCTTCATCATCAGACTCCTCGATGCACGCTGTATGGCGCTTGGGGGCTGACAGCCAACTAGGTGATTTTTCTCGAGACACAGGAGCCAGTGGTGGGTTTCAAGAATAGACATCAAGATTCTGCAAAGTGCATGACACATTTAAAAGATGAACAAAGACCACTTACTGGATTCCTGTCAGTTTTGGACTGATGCCCAGTTCTCGCAGATCCTGGAGTCCAATCAAGCAGTGAGGAAAATATATTTTCTAGTCATAGAGTTAATTCCCTTTCTGACAATTCTTCAGGTACTTCCATGGTGGGATCTGAAAGCAGTTTGAATTTCCATGTAGGGACATGGCTCTTTTCAATGGGTTGCACATGGCGATAAATGAAGCTAGAGGCAACATCTACACCACTATAGCCTTTGGACTTCAACAATGCAATATGTTCCAGTATTGCCTCAACCTAGGCCTTCTTGTTAGGGGCTGTCTTCGCTGACCACTCGGGTCGTGGCACAGGGGCTTCAGCTGTAAACTCTAACAGAGGGGGTTGTTGCCACTTCTTAACGTCGCACCAAAATATTATCTGGTAATAACGCTCGAAGTGTTGATTGATGTTTGTTATGCTTTAAGAGAAGAGTGAACCAATCCGCAAGCGCACGAAACATCTATTGTAGCATTTCACCCGGGAGTATTCCAAGGTATTGTATTTATTTTCCTCTGGGAAGTTGAGTGTAAGAGTATCTTGGTTTAACAAAGATATGACTATAAGAGTTATACCAACTGACCAAAGATGGGGGTAAAGATATTCAATGATAAACAGGGGAGCAGTGATACAGGAGAAATCTACACTAAGATAGATAAAAGAGATCGATTAATCTAGCTGGGAGGACAGCGAGTCTAAGTCTAAAATTCCTAAGATAACCTTTCCTAAACCTAATCAAGCATCAAAATTCCTAGTTACTCGGGTTTAGCACTTACACTAAATCCATGGTACAACCTCGAGTCTTTCACCAATAATCTTACTTCGGGGCACGACAACGATCCACTAAAAGGGTCGGTAACTAACCTCATGCACTAGTGGGCTTGTTACCGCTAGACAACCCTGCTTGAGACTTCCCGAATATGGTGGATTACTAAAGGGATGGACAGGGCTGTCACCACCTACCGCCTACCACACAGCCTGTGGGGACGAATGCAAATCCAGCTAGTGTTAACTTAGGCACCATGCCTACGCCTTCACTAGATATTCTTCCGTTGGCCTAGCGGAAGAATAGCGGGGGAATAACCATGTCTAAGTTCTATTCGAGAACTAAACTTAATTAAATCCTAGCCGGGAATCCGGTAAACTATGCTTCAAAGTTCTTTCCCGATAATTGTAACTTGAGGAAATTGACTAAGTAAAGATAAATACTCGACAAGATAAATAAGGAAAAGATAATTATATTTAATAAAAGATAAATCTCACAAAAGGAGAAAAGATACAAGAGAGCTCATACCAAGACTCCGAGACAATTTCCGGAATCCCGAGCTAAGCTCCCGACTAGACTCTAACTCCCAACTAACTAACCACCTCTACTAGGAAGAAAAGTAGTGGGAAATGGACTTCAATGTGCTTCATTTGCTTGCTTCCATTTTCTGCCAAATTCCCCCTCTATTTATAGGTGGTGAAGGCTTCGCGGGTACTTCATGGTGGAGGAGAGTCGATGAGCAAAACTTCCCCCGCCGGGTGGCGGCACTGGCCAGGCGGCCGCACATGCCGGGCGGCGTGGCAGGCCGGGCGGTAGGGAGCGCCGGGCAGCCCTTAGATTTGGTCGGTTTCTAACCACCTTCTCTCGGACGGCTCAGATTCGGTCAGGATGACGGTTGTTGGGTTGGTTCCTGACCGCCTTATCCACTTGGCATCGGTTGGCATAATGGGCAAAGTGGGCTGGACACCCCGGGAGGAAAATCCCAGTCTGGGCGGCGAGGTAGGCCGGGTGGCCTGACAGGCCAGGCGGCGGCCCCTTTTTGGTGCTGACCCCCTCCGAGCCATATTTTCACTTGTCCATGTTATGCCACGTGGATGCCTCCTTTACTTCTCCACTTTTTACCCTCAGTCTGGGAATGGAAAACGGCCTTATCTTGGAGTGTTTTGCAGGGTCGGTCGGGTCGCATGATCAGCCTAATGATGACTTCGGTTTGATCAGTCGGGTGGCTGATTTCAGCCTGATATGATCATGTCGGCTGGGTTCTGATTTCAGCCATCATGACCCTGCCTGGGTCCTGATTTTAGCCTCAAATGACCCTGTCGGCCAGTGGAAAACGTCTGTTTCATAGTCGTGGCCAGCCGACGGGGTGTTTCTTCATGTTTTTACATGTTTTGACCCTTTTATGCCTAAAAACACATATTTCACCAAAACTTGTGGAACATAAGTTTCAACAAATATTCATGAAACTTTAGTCTTTACCTTGCATTTTCCGACCGGTTGGTGACTGATTTTGGGTTTTATCGGCCGCCAACACGGGTGCATGGTTTCCATGGTAAAACCAGTCCACATGCCATCCTTTGTTTGTTGAGGGAGGGGAACTTCGATATATTTGGATTTGTTTCTCAATTGAAATCCAGCTCCTCCAATCACATTATTACTGTTTGATTTTAGGACAAACAGTTCCTTGAAAGTATTGAAATGGGGTTGGATCCCCAAGAATACTTTGCATAGATGGATGAAGATAGACATGTGAAGGATCGAGTTTGGATTCAGATTCAGAAGGTTTATGTTGTAGAAGAACTGCAGGCCTCGAAAGAAATTGCTGTAGGGGATCCCAAATCCACGGTAGAAAAACGAGAAGAAAACAGTGATCTGATCTACTGGAGGTTGCGGAAATTTCTGACCTATGGCTTTGATCCAACCCCCAGTTAGTTGATCCTGGAGCACTCCATCAATCACCATCCTTTTGATCTTCTCTGCATCCATGGAAAGGAAGCAGGAAACTTCTGATTTTTGCTGGAATGTCAAAGGTCGCTTCTTCTTCGGCCTTTGTAGAAGAAGCTTGCTTTGTGGATTGAGCCTTGGTGTTTTGGCGAGTCCGTTTGGGCGCCATCGCAGCTGTTCCTTGGAAGGAATGCAGATGTGCGGAGCTTTCTAGGTTGAAATGGCGATCTGAGATCTAGGGTTGGGTGCACGAACTGGCGGCACTCTGATGTGAGGTGAAGAAGACGAAGGGATGTGTTTTTGTTTATATACTGGATGGTTAACCAAATAGGTCGAATAGGTTTCTAGTTTTCAGCCCTGATAAGTGTAAATGGTTTTGGGCATTTATGGCGTTTGGTGGTTCATTTACCTCATCACATTCTCGTTAACACTCGGCTCACAACTGGAGGTCTCATATGTGGGGGCTCTGAGGTCTGTGTTTAATGACTCGATCAGCAATCACTCGGATAATTGATTTTTGACCTTTAAAAATTATCAGAACATTCGATAGGAGGATAGTATCAATATTGGATACAGTCATGAATGGTTGTTTTCAAAATCACTCCTTCATGGCATTTGTATGTACAGTTTGGGGGATTTGCTATACTTGTTATATTTGATCAAGTATTATCTGACTATTTTTATGATTATTTTTATATTTAATCAAATATCATCTGGATATTTTAATGACTGTTATGCTTGATATGTTTCATCAAATATCATTTGGATTCATTATTGGTTATGCTTATCAAGGAGAGTGGTAGAACCAATCTTGGGGGCTACCGTGTCATAAATTTCATGTTAAATCAGTCAAAAAGAGTGCAAGTACATACCTTGAAGACCTACAATACAAGGTTTCTTCGTCGATTCATTAGGAGGGAGTGATACATCTAGATTTATATATGATGTTATTTTTTACTCATGAGATATTTTATGAACTAAATACCTTCTGAGTTGGGGGCTATGCTTATGGAATATGCCTTTTTCTGTATGACTCGGATGAAGATTTTTAGAGAAGATCTTTTCAATTTTGAACAATATCAAGACAAGTTGAAGATTTATATTCAAAATTGGAAATTTCTTGGGGCCTACTGTAGCATATATGAATATAGGATATCTAGCCACTCAGCAATATGGCCGAGTGGGCCGAAGGCTTAATTAGGAAATAGTATGGATCAGGGCCCAGAAGATGATCATTCGGATATTTGTGTGGAGTAGGCTACAAGTTAGGTTAGGAGATATGGTGTATAGATAAGATTAAATGTAACCGAATTAGAGATTGCCATGTAAACCGCTGCCCTTCGGGTATATAAGGAGGGCAGGGGGGTTCATAAGAGTAGAAATCATAGCGAGAACTTTCTGCTCAGTACGAACCCTAAAATACAAGAACCCAAACAGGACGTAGGGTTGTTATCCGCAAGGAGGCCCGAACCTGTATAAACCCTGTGTCCTGTGTCCATCGGCATTTATACTCATACGCATACTTAGTATTACTATCAAGATTATTTCTCGATAGAGATTGATGCCCTTGCTGATGGGGTTATAGTGCTGCATGATCTTGGTGATGCTGCGTTTATAAAGTTCCCCATCAATCAGGGCGAACGACTTGGCACAATGATAGAGCCATTTGGCCTCGGTCCCGTCGGCAGGAAGAGTGCCTCGTGCCAGGAACTCGACGTATGGAATTCTCCAGTCGTGCAGGGGCTCATGCTGCTCGACCTAAGGTTCGGCTCGCTCGACCCCTGGGTCGTCCGATTAGTCGTCCGCCTCCTTTGAGTCATCAGGTCGATCGATCTCCATCACGTCCGCGGGCCACGGGCTTGCTAGGGGTGATCCCTCGACCCTTCGTTCGGGCTGTGCAGGATTGCTCGACCCCTCCTTGGGCAGCATGGGCTCCTTGGGTCAAACTGAGGGCTAGTGTTGGTCGTTTGTGAAGATGTCATGTGGGATCTGCTCACGACCAGATGTCAGCTTAGCCAACGCGTCGGCCGCCTCGTTGAAGCGTCGTGGGATGTGTTTGAGTTCCAGCCCATCGAACTTATTCTCGAGCTTGCGAACTTCCTGCCAGTAGAGTGCCATGGCATCTATCCGGCAGCTAGACTCTTTCAGGATCTCGTCGACCACGAGCTGGGAGTCAAACCGGATCTCTAGCCGCCAGATGCCAATTTTGATGGTGATTTTGAGCCTGTTGACGAGCGCTTTGTACTCAGCGACATTATTCAATGAGGGGAAATGTAAATGAATAGCGTACTACATGCATACCCCAAGTGGAGAGACAAAAATGAGGCTGACCCTTGCCCCCATGCGCATGAGCCATCTGTCGAAGTACATGACCTAGTACTCTTGACCGACAGAGGCCGGTGGGAGTAGTGCCTTAGTCCATTCTGCCACGAAGTCGACGAGCACCTTGGACATGATGATTACTTGAGGTTGGTACGTGATGTCGTGCCCCATCAGCTCGAGTGCCCACTTCACATCCTTGCCCGCCAAGTACCTGTTGTGTATAATTTCTCGGAGAGGGAAGGAACTCACAATGTGTATTGGGTGGGAGTCGAAGTAGTGCTGGAGCTTGCGCCTTGCCACCATCACCACGTAGAGGATCTTGAGGATTTGAGGGGGTCTTTGAGTCGGACAGGACTTCGCTGACATAGTAGACGGGGTGCTAGACTTTGAGGGTGTGACCCTCCCTTTCTCGCTCAACTACAAGTACCGAGCTCACGACTTGGATCGTCACCGCTATGTATAGCACCAGCACCTCTCTAGGGGTCGGGGGCGTCAGCACTAGGGTATTGCTCAAAATGCACTTGACATCATCGAGGGCGGACTGCGCCTCGAGGGTCCACTCGAAGTGGTCGGAATTTTTTCAGAAGCCTATATAGCGGAAGCACCCTCTCGCCAAGGCACGAGATGAAGCGACTTAACGCTGCCAGGCAGCCCGTGAGACGTTGTAACCCCTTGAGGTTCTGGACCGGGCCCATAGCTCAATCACGGAGATCTTCTCGGGGTTAGCCTCGATGCCTCGCTCGGAGATAATGAACCCGAGAAGCATCCCCCACGGGACCCCGAAGACATATTTCTCGGGGTTGAGTTTTACGCCATTCATGCGTAATTTGGCGAAGACGCGCTCGAGGTCAGCTATGAGGGTATCTGCCTTTGTGGACTTGACAATGATGTCGTCTATGTAGGCTTCAATCGTATGGCCGATGAAGTGATAGAAACACCATTGCATGCAGCGTTGGAAAGTTGCGCCGGTGTTCTTAAGCCTGAAAGGCATTGTTACGTAGTAGTAAGAGTCGAATGGAGTGATGAAAGATGTTATGAGCTGGTCAGATTCTTTCATCGTGATTTGATGATATTCGGAGTATGCATCGAGGACACAGAGGGTTTCGCACCATGTCGTCGAGTCAACTATCTGGTCTATGCGTGGCAAAGGAAAAGGATCCTTCCGACATGCCTTATTCAGGCTTGTATAATCAACACACATTCTCCATTTCCCATTATTTTTTCGTACAAGGACAGGATTAGCTAACCATTCGGGGTGATACACCTCCTTGATGAACCAGGCCGCCATGAGCTTGGCGGTCTCCTCACCGATTTCTCTATGCTTCTCCTCGTTGAAGCGGTGCAGATGTTGCTTCACCGGTCTGGAGCTGTTGACTTTTGCTAAGCCATATTAATAAATCATTCCCGGCACGGGGCCAGAAACGGTTCACTAATATGTCCCAGAGTCAAGTAGGTAAAATCCGCAAGCGCACGGAGAATACCGCTGTAGCATTTCACCCGGAAGTATTCAGGGTATCGTATTTGTTTATCCCAAAGGAAGGTTATGATCAAGAAGCGTTACTAACATATAAGATCATGTTAACAATTAGCAAGGATATCTAACCAAGACAGGCGGGTACATGATAATAACCGGGTAGTGTGACACACACAGAAGATTCCTACTAAATAAATAAAGTCTAGTGGAGGAAAGACTAAGCTAAGCTACTCCTACTATACATTCCTATACAGTTGCATAGCCTAAGTAGAATACATACAGACCCACACTCAGGTTCAGCATTCAATAGTATAGCACTTCAGGCACGGACTTACCCCTGCATCCACAGGCGACTTCCGCCAAGAGCCTACGCACTAGCCTAGCGGGGAGGATTTCAAAGGACGGACAGGGCTGTCACCACCTGCCGCCTACCTCAACGAACCAGTAGACTAATGAATAATTGATGCAAATCAGTCACCCAAATACCATACTTGCATGACCAAAGAGCACTCTGCCCCTCCGCAATTACTATTAACGAGGCAAAGCTACCGTACGAATACGATCACCAAACCCATGCTATACTTTATCAGCTAAAACTAAGCATAGAGACTATAACATATAAACTAGACTATAGTGACGGTATATAACTAGCATGACAATAGTAGTATAATAAATATAAACTACTGTCACACAAGTAGACTATACTATCACATATATGGATCACAATATCAAACAAGAAACTCATGACCCAAGCACAACTATATAGAAAAGATATATATATTGATAAGAGCAAAGTCTTACAAAAGGGAAAAGATACAAGAGCCATACCAATTCCAAGTGAAGACTTGGGACTAGAGAGCTCTGGACTCAGGCTAACTCCACTAAAACTCCAAGAACTACTACTAGCAAGAGAGAAATGCTTCTTGTGGTGTGTCTTGAGTGTGAAGGCACACCCTCCTATTTATAGCCTCAATAGATCGGCAAGGGAGAGTAACCGCCACGGAAGGCATCTCAAACCGTCATCAGGAGTCGCGGAGGAGCCAACACGTGGAAGCCCAGGCGGAGAGGGCGCCCGGCCGGGTCGGTCGACCTGACCAGGTCGGCCGACCTGGGGGTGGCCCCTCCTGGCCTGTGCTTTCTCCAGGTGGCTGTCCTGTGGGCCCTGACGTCGGTTTGCGCGGTATTACAGGGAGTTACATCGGTTAAGTGCTGAAAATGGGCCCTTCAATCCGTGTGATGTCCATGTGGCACTCTCTGATTGGTCGAAAGTGTGTTTTCTTGCCTTTTGAGGTGTTTCCTTCACATTTCCTCCTGCATGCACAAAGTTCTCCAAGTACAAGTGGAACTATATTATTGTGCTAAAGCATGCGTGTATGAAATGCCAAATTCTCCTTTATTTGAGTATAGTTGACGGTTAAAAATGGTACTTAACAGCCGTCAACAGGAGCCCGGCCTGATGTTCAAGGAGTGCTCAGTGACTTCCCTCAGTATGTTAGGCATGTCCGAGGATCTCCATGTAAAAATGCTGACATTGGCACGGAGGAAGTCACGAGCGCGCCTTTTTATTTGGGGGTGAGGGAAGTCCCCACTCTCACCATCTTGTCCTTGTTGCCATCTGGACCAACCTGCACCTCCTTTGTGTCTTTTGTAGGCTTGAACATGGCATTCTTGTCATTGGCATCGGGGGGCCCTTCGTCGAGGTGGGCTCGAATCGCCTCGAGTTCCCCGGAAGCCACCGCTGCTGTGGCGAGGTCGCCGTTCTCCGTCTCGCACTGGAAGCCACGCTGGAGGGACGCGCTGACGGTGATGACCCCTTTAGGGCCTGGCATCTTGAACTTCAGATAGGTGTAGTTGGGGACGGCCATGAACTTGGCGTAACACAGATGTCCCAAAAGGGCATGATATACCCCCGAGAAGTCAACAACGTCAAAGATGAGGATCTCGGTCCGGAACTTTGACAGAGTCCTGAACATCACGGGAAGGCTGATCCGCCTGAGGGGCATGGCCTACCGCCTCGGGATGATCCCATGGAAAGGCACACCAGCTGGCTGAAGGCGTGATCGATCGACACCAAGTAGGTCGAGCGTGTCGCCATATAGGATGTTGATGCAGCTGCCCCCGTCCATCATCACCTTGGTGAGTCGGACCTCGGTGATCATAGGGTTGATCACGAGCGAGTATCGACCCGGTCGCGGCACGTGTTGAGGGTGGTCTGACCGATCAAAGGTGATCGGCAAGTCCGACCACTTGAGGAAGGCCAGAGTGGCGAGCTCTACTACGAAGATCACACGTCGCTCGACCTTGGACGTGCAGCGGCTTCCCCGAGACTCGGGCCCCATGAAGATAATATGGCAGGCCTTGGGTTTAGGAAAAACTGGCCCCCCTTGCTCGTCGTCATCGTTGCCCGCGGGGTCCTGCATCCCGGGCTCTGACGCTTTCTCCGGGTCCCCTTTCTTGGCTTCCTCTTGAATGAATTTCTTCATTATGGAACAATACTTGAGGAGGTGCTTGACAGGGAATCCGTGGTTGGGACACGGACTGTTCCACTTCTTGTCAAAGTGGCTCGGAGTCTCCCCTGTCGCGGGCCTTGGTGGCGTGCGGTCGGCGGCGGCCACGATCGGGCCACGTGTCACTCGCGACTTATTCTTCTTCTTCTTCGAGTGGTCAGAGTTGCCATCACCAGCTCCATCCTCCCGCTTGTCCTTGCCTTTACGCTCCAGTGCACGCTAGAGGACCGCTCTGACGCATTCCTCACTAGAGGCAAAGCTCGTGGCGATGTCCAGGAGCTCGCGAGCTGTGTGTGGGCCCTTCCGGCCCAGCTCGTGGATGAGTTGCTCGGAGTTGGTGCCGGAAATGAAGGCCTCGACGATGTCTGCATCGCCCACGTTGGGCAGCTCGTTGCACTTCTTGCTGAAGCGCCAGATGTAGTCCCTGAGGGACTCGCCAACCTTCTATCGGCAGTTCTTGAGGTCCTAGGGGTTGCGTGGTCGAATGTACGTCCCCAGGAAGTTGCCAACAAAGATGTCCCTCAAGTCACCCCAGTCATAGATCTGGCCCTCGGGGAGGTGCTCGAGCCAGGTGCGGGCCGAGTTCATGAGGTATAGAGGGAGGTTGCGGATGATGGCCAGGTCGTCGATGGCTCCCCCTGCCAGACATGCGAGGCGGTAATCCTCGAGCCAAAGGCTCGAGTACGTCTCCCCCGCGTACTTGCTAACGGTCACGGGGGCTCGAAAGTGCTGAGGGAACTCGTCGTTACGGATGCATCGACTGAAAACCCCCGGCCCGGGAGGGCTTGGGCTCCGACTTCACTCCTCATCGATGTCATCATACCAGCCTTTTTAGCGCGGCTGACGGCCCCTTTCCTTGTTGAGCTGCTCCCTTTCACGCCAATGCGCTTTAAGGGTGTGGCGCGTGTCATGCTTTGGCCCGACCTGATCGTGGACCGAGACTCTCTTGGGTGTGCCCCCAGTGGGAGCTAGTTGCCGGACCGAATTCTACTGCGATCCTGTGGCGCTGCCTTCTCCAACGTGCCTGGACGTGGAGATCTGCTGGCTAGACTAGGTGACTCACCTTAGCGAGCTCTCGGCCTGAAGCTCAACGGCCTTGGCCAGGAGAACTGCAACTTTGCATTGGGCCTACTGAGCCTCTGGCGTAGCAGGCTCAGGAAGAGTTTTGAGCAGTGTGACAGGCGCCGCTATGTTCTGCCCTGCGCGGGCGAACTATGGGGATCCTAGATCGTCAGCAACAATGCACTACTGGATGTCACGAGCCATGGCGCAAGCGCGTCCGCCCACGGTGGTACGGGCCAGCTCGTGGTCTATCTCTGCCTTCTTGTGTTCCAGCTGGTGTCGGGTCTCCTCTAGCTCTGTTCACTGGGCCTTCAGCCACTGATAGATGTCCTTGGGGCAGTGTGCCGACTGAGGTCCGTCGGCAACTGTTACAGGGATGTTGACGAGCGTCTCTCCCGTCCTTGCACCCGTCATCGGGTTCACTAGAGCAGGTCTCCCGGGATTCGCCAAGGCTCCGACGGCTGAGGTGTCGGGGTCTCCCATTGCCGAAGTGGGCGCGAGCTGCACCATATGGCATCCGCGCGGGAGATCGGAGCTCCCCGCAGAGCTCTCGGAGTCGAAGTCACAATCCTCCAGCAACCCCATGTTGAGGAGGTCGAAGAGGGATTCGTCTGGGTGGTCGGTCATGCCAACGAAGCCTGGATGCACGAAAGCAGAAGTCATGGGCCCAACGCTTGTGTCTTGCAAGCAGCCCGCAGCGTTCCGCAGGCCGTTCGGGTAGCTCCCCGAGGGGTTTTGGTGAGGCGGCTCGGATAAAGAGGCTCTCCACCGAGGAGCTACCTGTGGATGTTCGCTAAGGCGAACACGAAGTGGTGGAGGTCGTCGTGGCTGGGCATAGAGCCTAGGTAGCACTCCAGGTGGAGCCATAGCTGGTCGCTGTGCCCAGGATTTACCGCGTGGCGGTCAGTGACATGCGGCCTGGCCGGCTCGAGTTGAACCGCACGTATCGCCTCGGTGGCAACCGTGACGGTCGTCGTGATAGGGTCCAGGAGTGACTCGTCGATGAGCCTCAACGTCCCATCCTCCATGACCATGAAGTCGAGCGTGTCGCCCATATCCTCTAGCCACCACGGGCATGCCGCCGCGTTGGTGGTCGCTGGGGCCGGAGGTGGCGAAGATGTCGGAATGCTGACACACAGCAGCTTCCAAAGAACACGCTGCTGCTGGGAGCCCAAAAAGGGGGAAGATTGACCATCCGAACCGGAATGTGATGAAGCGAAATATGCAAAGCCCCTTCCTGGCGTGCCAACTATCGGTGTTTTCATCACTGGCTAGTAGAATTTGTACATGGGGTGCGCGTTTCGGGCTCGGTGATGGCTTAGCAAGAGGACACGGGGGGTTATACTTGTTCCAAGAAAGCCCCTACGTCTAGTTCTCTAGCATGCTCGTGTTACTTGCTTTAGAGTTTAGTACAATGGTGGTGAGAGAGGAGGGGTGCTCCAAGTCTCGGGTGTGAGCGATGGCGAAGTGCATGCATGCGTTGTGTCTATTTTTTGTCAATGCTCGAAGAAGAAGGACTTCCCCTTTTATACTTCAAGAGAGAGAGAGAGAGAGAGAGAGAGGAGGCATCCTACACAAGCGGGGTTGTTGAAGGCATGCTGGTGAAGGCGTCGTCCCCGATCGGTGGCGTGGTCTTCAGTCTTGATAGGCCCTTCATCCTGTCTTCGTACCAGGGGGTGTCACTGTGCTTTGGGCGTGCCCCCATCTTTCGTTGTTAGGTTGTTTCCTCCCAATCACTGTTGATGGCATGCTCCATCTTGCGTGGCATGATGCATCATGGGCGTTGTCACGTTATCTGGCCGGGTGATCATCCTTGTTGTCCATCGGTCGTCCCGCACCGCCACTGTTGGGGGTGTCATCACGCGATGGCATCATCGAATGCCCAGCCACGCCTTCCTTCGTCAGCGGGCGTCGGTGATGATGAGGGTGACAGGCACACAGGGAGATTTGACCCCCTGATACTGTGTTTGTGCAATAGGTATGGCATTTAAGGCCGAGTGGTTGGTAGTTGTTAACCACTGCCCTGTTAGACCCCTTTGGTGGGGGTCGTAGCGTCGGGTTTAGCTTGTCCGGACATGCTTGGAAGTGTGATCTACCTTGTCCTGTTAGGGCAATCAAGTTTCTCCATTCCACCATTTCGGGCTTGGTCAGGGTTCCCATCGTCCTGTCCTATTTGACACTGGGCTCTTGATGACGGGATGGGACAGGTCTTGCCTGACAGTTACGGGGGGGGGGGCACTCTATCAACATCATGAGCTCTTGGAGGACTGAGGCGTGCTCGAGTTTGGTTGAGCGGGTCGGATTGCCACCGACCCCCTCAGGGGGGTCGAGCGAGCCGCTGCGGATCTCCGCCTCCTATCGAGGGGTCGGGTGAGGCGCGCTAATCCCCCGAATCGCTAAGGGGTCGAACGGGTTGAGGCAGCGTCATGGTCTTCCCCACCGCGGTGCAACTCCTGTACGGACTCCGCCTACAGAGGGCCCACGTGTAGAGTTCGAGGTTGGTGGTCAATCGGTCCCTTCGAATGTGTTTGGATTCTTTTTTCGAGGGGGCACCATGTGGCACCTCGATCTTCACCCTCGACAAATAGCATAGCAGAATATTAAGCAGTACTACTAGGACTCAAGAAGCTCAGAGCACTCAAAGTCCAGAGGTGCAGTCAGAACAAACTCAAAAATCGTTGCCAACCAATACGACAAAGAATTCACAATCAGAGATCCCCAACTCGAGAAGTACCATAGCACCATACGAGGCATGGAAAAATATTTCAAAGGCTTTGATATATAGTATATCGAAAGAAAATTTAACACTGAGGCAGACGAGCTCGCAAAACTGGTAGCAAGACAAGAGGCAATGCACAAGGTGTGTTCTTTCAAACAATCACCGAACCCTCGATCAAAGTAGTCATACAAGACCCCAAACAAATCCACGCGTTAGTTAGTGAAGACTGGAGAGCTCAAATCATTGCATACCTCAAGGATTTTTATGAGCCTGACACCGAGTCAGAGGCAAAAAGAATGCAGAAAAGAGCCAGAAACTATAGGATCATCGAGGGTGAGCTCTATAAGTCCGGAGTATGTGCCCCATTACTCAAGTATGTAATCCAAGCAGAGGGTACTCAGGTGCTCAGAGAGATACACGAAGGCGTCTATGGAGCAAATATAGGTCCTCGACCACTAGCTGCAAAAGTAGTTAGGCAAGGTTTCTTTTGACCATCAATGGCCAAGGACGCTGTAGAAGTGGCAACTAAATGTGAAGCCTGCCAGATGATCTCAAACAAACAATCAGCACCTTCGCTGCCAACACAATTCATAGCCCCATCATGGCCTCTTCAATGCTGGGGGATCGACATTGTTGGACCCTTGCCCACGGCCCCTAGAAATTACAAATGGGCAGTCATAGCCCTCGAATACTTCACCATACGGATCGAAGCCAAACCAATCACAAACATATCCGCCACTACAATCAAAAAGTTCTTCTGGCAAAACATCATCTATTCTTCGGAGGCCCCAAGCAGGAAATAAAGTAGACAATGGCAAGCAATTCAAAAATGACATGTTCAAAGAATTTTGCCACTCTATCGGAATGAAAGTCGACTTTGCATCATTATACCACCCCCAGTCAAATGGAGTCATCGAGTGAGGAAACAGCCTCATATTCAAGGCAATCAAAAAGATACTCTTGGTTGACAAAAAAGGAGAGTGGGTGGAAGAATTGCCAAGGGTCATATGGTCACACAACACAACAGAAACTAGGGCAACCAAATACTCGCCTTTCAGACTACTTTATGGAGAGTAAGCAGTCAATCCCGAAGAAATCGCTTATCAAAATCCAAGAACCCTAAACACAAAACCGTCGCAGCCTGCAGAGGCAGAATCCAAGCACCTCACGGAAGTCGATAGGCTAGACGCAGCTGTGAACCACAGAAAGTATCAGAGGGAAATGCGTCAATGGAGGGATCAAAAGGTCACACCTTGAGCCTATGCGGTAGGAGTCCTAGTCCTACTCTAAAGTCCAAGAACAGAAAATAAAGGCAAACTAGAACTGAAATCGGAGGTCCCATACATCGTGGCAAAATCAAACAGTCCCAGAGCATACAGGCTCCAGACTTCGCAAGGAGAAGAGTTTCCGTATTCTTGGAACGCGAACAACCTTCAAAAGTTTTATGTTTAGGAAAGTAATGCTCTAACCATGTAAATAGCCAAGCATAACACAAAACTATAAGTGCTACCTTAAGCTTAGTCGGTAGATTTTCTTCTCAAGTTTCTCCTTTACCAGTTGTAAAAAGGACCGTACTCTTTTCCTCACAAGGAGAACCCTTCGCAGGGGTGAGGTTTTTAATGAGGTCGATCCTATGTAAACCCTAGCTAAATCTATAAAGTTGACTTCCCCAAAGTGGAAAGCCTCGCTCAACAGAGCACGTCAAAGCAACTCCCATCATGGAAATTGCAATATTCGACAAAGAGCAGAAGATCTCAAATCATAGCTACCGCACTGGCTAAGCCCAAAGAGCTAAAAGTCGTGCAGTCAGCTAACTTAGCGAAACTTGCTAAGGGGCTCTGTAACACCCTACTTTTGTAAAATTCTAAAAATGCCAACTATTAGCATTTAGGAGTTTAATTAAATAACCTAGGACAAATTGTTTCTATAATAAATTAAATTAATTGTTGCATTTGCATAGCATTGACATGTTCATATAGATTTTTATTGCATTATGCATTTAGTTAATTATTAATTAGTGACCAGGGAATTAGGAATAGAAATTAGAATAGAATTTAGAGAGGAAAGGAATTAGGAAAGAAAAGAAAAAGGAGAAAAAACCAGAACTGGGCCGAACCCACCAAATCAGTCCACCCGGAGCTCTCCTCCCCTCTCCCCACTCCCCTCTCTCGGCCCAGGCCACCTTCACTTCCCTTCTCTCCCCCTCCCGCAGCCCAACCAGGTCCTTAAAAGGTCCCTGTAATTTCATAAAATTACAAATAGGTCCTTAAAAGCCCATGTTTTTACCCTTTTGCCCTAAAACTTCAAACTAGCATAACTTTCTACTCGTAACTTCAAATTAGGTGATTCTTGCGCCAAAATTCTCGTAGGAGCATAACCTTTGTATTCATCTACATATTGTTTTTCCTCTGTTGCATATTGTGTATTGATTTTTTTGTATGTTTTGCTTGTGTCGATATTTCGTTACATAAAGGCGAGCATACACAAGGACCACCCTACAAGGACTTTCAGGAGCAGGAATTTGAAGGGTTAGAGCAGCCTTCCGTGTAGGACGAAGGCAAGTGTCCTTGATGCATTTTGCACCTATTGAAATGTTACCATAGAATTGCATTGCTTGTGTCAATTGATTGGGAACCTATTGTTAGGGTTTTCCTAGTATTGTTTTACCCTGTTCCTTGTCGCCTTGACACCATGGGTGAATTGTGGTTAGGAAATGCTTAGATGGCTTATGGGATGTGGGCTAATATTAATTTTGATTAATGAACAATGTCACGTGGGAAATGTTTGGTAAATTTTTTAGCAACATGGCTTAGGGATCTATGCAAGCCAGGTGGAAAGGATGTGGTGCCGTGGGCACATGGTTGTGGTGGTAGGCTTGCTGTAGATCCTAGGAACCGGTTCTTGCAGTGACAACCCAGGAAAACGGTGCCATCACAAGACCGATATGGGTAAGGCTTGGCCTAGTAATTAGGTGTTCTCCCAGTGTCGGTGCAGCATTTGGTGGAGCAAGGAATGGAAGTCGAGAGGACTGTCCTTGTATCCAAAAGGCTCAAGAGGGGGCTCCTGGGTGATGAGCTGCTTATTGAAGGGCTATCACTTATGGATGGGAGTGGAACCTTAGTGGCTAGCATGTACTGGGAGACCCTTTGGAAAAGCCTCGTAGTAAAACCCTGCCACACACCAAAGGAAGTGTGTAATGTGGGTCGCGTCCACGGGCACCAAGGGAATCATGACTTGTGGGTAAAGTGGTACAAACTCTGCAGAGTATCAAACTATCATGATAGCCATGCTCACGGTCAAGAGCGGCCTGGAATCCTCACAGGATTAGTTGGGTATGGATGGGTTTGGTTGGAAAGATGGGATGGGTTGGAAATTGGTTACTATAGCACCTTGTCGAATCATGGTTGGGATGACCCCACGTAGTAAATAAGATGCTTAGGTTAATTAAAAGCTCATGCAAACCACTCTATAAAGCCTTTTCTTGACTATAACTCCATGTCATCTTTTCCCCCACTTGCTGAGTACGACACATACTCACCCTTGCTATACCACGTTGATGTTCAGCCCAAGGAGAAGATTGGAGCCACTACAAAGATGAAGGAAGCGAGTACTAGGCGATGATCCACCAGTCGATGCCTGTGGTGATTGGGACATCTACGCTAGTTAATTTTCGCTGCTCGAATGTACTTTTCTTCTAGACCCACGGGTCCTTTTTGTAATAAAGATATGATGTAATAATTAAAGGATATGGATATTTATTCTGTTTACCATTGATGATGTATCGTATGTGTGTATAACTTGATCCTGGGCACACGTATGGCTGCACCCATTTTGCTTCTTAAAATGGGTGTGACAGAAGTGGTATCAGAGCCATATCGACTGCAGTACGTCAGCCTAGTTAGCCATGGACGCATTTAAGGATCCTATTTTGTCTTATATCAATACAAACTATTTTAACAAAATATTAATCCTTGTCGCTTTCTTATTTTGTTGCTTTTGTCAAATTTCAGATTTCTTTAATCATTGCTTATTCATGCCTTGTGATTTTAAAATATAGATGGCCCACACCAAACAGACCGCTCGTAAGGTTACGATTGGACGCCACTATGGACTCCTTGCCCCTAGGCATGTTCGGAAGGAAGAAAGTGAAGAAGTAAATCAACTTGAACGCGAGAAGACCCCAGTGATGGACGAGAAGCTTCCAGAGGAACCACAGGAAGATCCCAAGGAACCTGAAGAAGAAGAAGAACCAGAAGAATATGAGCAAGAAGAGGACCCTGAGGAACCACAAGAGGAAGAAGACTTAGAAGAGCCTGAGGACCCTGAAGATCCTAAGAATGGTGATAACTCAGAGGAGGACAAAGACCTAGCCGTTCGTATGGCTGAGAAGTACCGCTCTCTTGGACTAGAGGGTGAGACCTTCTCCAAGACTCTGTGGAAGCTACTTGAGAAGATTGGCATCACCAACAGGCCTCAGTACTTCATCAAGAAAATGGATCGTCCTTTTCGTGAGGAATGGACAGCGGAGGTCAACATCTACGACGGCGACCGCGTCATATCTACTCACCGTGGCCGCACCCCTAGGGCTACTCGTGGGGCCACGGTGGACGACGCTGCTTGGAGGGCTCTCACTAGCCTCTTCTACACTCACCGCCATGGAATAGCAAGGACAAGTTTTGCCCACATTCCCCATCGGAAGCCAGGCACGGAGAAGTACACCGTCGCTCCTACAGAATGGTATGTGAGCACCAGGGAGATGGACGAGACTCAGGGAGTCGCAATGGACTTAAGCCACGCTATGGAAGCATTACAGAGGGAGAACCACACTCTTCGGAAGAGGCTGCGTGATACTGAGGATTACATAAAGCGCGACCAGCGAGTCAAGATGGGCGAGCAGAGTGACCTCTACTCCTCTGGTATCCGCACTTGGACTGCAAACTCCCCGAAGCGTGCAAGTTCCCTACCTTCGGTCTCCGACGAAGTCAACTCCCGTGCCTAGGAGATTCCCTTACCCATGAATAAAGATTGTAACAATCAAACGCTTAGATCGATTTATTTTCATAGTGTGATGTAATGAACTCCGTGGCTTGGTTAAATAAGTGTGCTTGATGTGAGTTGTGGGATGCCTCGGCACCTTGTCCACAACCTCATCGTTTGGTTGCTCATTAAATAAACTATCTTCTACTTATCATTCCTTGATACATTTAGATGGGGATCTTTCTTTTCGCTATTACCACACCTCGTCTCACACTAACTCCACCACCTATTCTATCAGATGGTTCGCACTAGAGGCCACGCTGGAGGTAGCAATCAGAACAACTAGGATGGCAATAATGCTTCGAACCTTGAGCAATTCTTGGCCATGCAGACTCAGCTCATGCAGACAATGATCCAAACTTTGGGCGCTATACAACAGAACCACAACAACCAGCAGAACCACAATGCACCCCCACCGCCACCTCCACCTCCACCCCAGAATAGATTGGGGGAGTTCCTAAGGACTAGGCCACCTACCTTTTCCCAATCCAAGGATCCGATGGAAGCTGATGATTGGCTCAAGGCAATCGAGAAGAAGTTGATGATCGCTCAATGCAATGATCGAGAGAAGGTTCTCTTTGCAGCTCATCAGCTGTATGGTGTAGCCACAGACTAGTGGGAAGCGTATTGTAATGCTCATGTTGATGTGGAAAGCATCACTTGGATTGAGTTCAAGGATAATTTCCGCTCTCACTATGTTCCTACGGGCATTAAGTTGTTAAAAAGACAAGAATTTCAAGACCTAAGACAGGGGAACATGTCAGTAAGTGAATACCTAAATAGGTTCATCCAGCTGTCCAGGTATGCTCCTGAGGAGGTGAACACCGATGGGAAGAAGCAATATATGTTTATGAGGGGATTGCAGAATGACATCTAGTTTCAGTTGATAAACAATGACTATGTAAACTTCCAAAAACTGGTGGACAAGGCCATTGTTGTGGAGAACAAATGCAATGAGATTGAGAGGGAAGGCAAGAGGAAGATGCCATTCCAAGGACAATCATCTGGTAGTAACACTCGCCCCCGCATGATGCCATCTCCCAAACCATACCACCGTGCTCCCAACACTGTCAGGCCACCTATGCAAGCTCCATGCCCCAACTTTCCAATGCAACGCTCCAACTACCAGGCACCTCGCCCTAATCAGCAGCAGGCACCTCGCCCCACCTATCAGCAAGCACCCCGCCCCACCGCCCCAACAGCTCCACAAAACCAGAACCGCCCTACCTCTGGAAACACTAATGGTGTGAAGCGCGTATGTTATCACTGCGGACAGGAAGGTCACTTCATGGGACAGTGTCCTTAACGGAACAACGCACCAAGGCAAGCCCCAACCAACATGCTCCCAGGCAATCGAGGACAGCAGAATTATGCTCGAGGGCGTGTCAATCATGTCACTACTGAGGAAGCTGAGCAAGCTGCAGATGTGGTGCTCGGTATGTTCTTAGCTAACTCTCAACCTGCAACCATTTTGTTTGATTCAGGAGCATCACATTCATTCATAACATCCACATATGTGGCAAAGCACAACCTACCGATTGCTCTTATGAAGCATACCATGCTAGTTAGCGCTCCTGGTGGAGAAATGAGAACCAATCAAATATGCCCAAAGGTCGCCCTTAAAATAAGTGGGGTAGATGATGAGGACATCACTCCTATGGATACACACAACACTCCTCCAAATCTGGACTTGCAAGGTCCAATGACTAGAGCTCGTGCACGACAACTAAATTTAGAGGTGAGCTCGTTCCTACGTTCTTCGCTATATGTTACTTTTGAGAATGGTTTGCTACCTAATGATTATTTTATGATTAGAAACCATGGAGAGGACCAGGAGATGATGGGAGAAGGATTTGGAAACGTGGAGGGCCAGCAAGGGCTTGGAAGCCAAAGTGGAGGCCCAATCAAAACCGACTTCGAGTCTGTTTCGGGGCCCAGGACCAGTCTGTACTAAAACGGTCGCCCAGGTCGCATACGGACTCGGATTTGGATGTTCTACATATGCACGGAAAGATAAGGAGAAGACCTTTCCAATGCCGCCGGCCTCATGTCAAAATTCATCCGGAGTCATCGGGAATCGTCAAAACAAGAGAGAGTCCAGAATCTGTGTCGGTGCTGCGTCGCTTATTTTTTGTCTTTGGGCCTTGTATCTAGTTGAGCCCAATTCGGGGCGCGTCCAGAGGGTCTTGCACGACCCTAGGATCTTTATATACAGCCACCGCCGCACCATTAGGGTTCGGGTTTTGCTTAGATCAATTCTGTTCATAAACAGTTTCGCCGTTCATCGGTTTGTGAGACCCCAACTTCGAGAGTTTAATCATACATCTGCAATTGTGTTGCATTCTTCGTTGTTCTTGCTTGTGTTCTTGATTCGCAGGCAGGGATTAGCCTTATCGGCGAGGTCAATCGTCTTTTGGACGGTTGATAACCAGAGGAGACGTCGTGCTGCGATTGCGGGGTTTAGAACGTGCTGTTCTGAAGCCGGATCGATTTGTGTGTCGCCTCCGACCAAATCAACTTACCAAGAACCTTTCGGAAGATCGGGAACCCTTGTCCACATCAAGTGGTAATCAGAGCTTCAGGTGCACCGTCAGGTTCATACTACCCTTTAGTTTTATTTTCGTGTTCTTCCTATCGTCCACTGAAAATACCAAAAAAATTTTTTCCCCGCCCATAACCACGTGTTTAGCCTTTGCATATTTCAATTTCAGAGTCCGTAGTGTTGAGTTTGTGCCCTAGTTCTTATTTTGTCGCTGGTTTAGTTTGTGTTTTTGACGTCAGTAGTGTTTCCCTTGCAACCCTAGCCGCCATCCCCCTCACCATCCTCGGTTTTGTCGGCTTTGTGTGCTAGGGTTGATTGATCAACACGTCCACCCTAGTCCCACCCTAAACCTACCCTCACCACCTCGGACCAATTTTCACAAATTCCACTTTCCGCTGCACCCACCTCGCTAAAAAAAAATCCCTACCCGACCCCAAGCCCGACTCGGATTTCACTGAAACCACCGGGTTCTTCAAAATCGATTCCGACACCCCTTCGGTAAAACAGCCATAACTTTTCGCTCGGTTGTCCATTTTGGCTGAAATTTTTACAGGAGATTCTAGACGAAAAGTTGAGCATACCCACACTCAGCTACGCCCTGTGTGCCCTCATCAAAAAATTCAAAAAAAATCGGGAAGATAAAGAAAAAATTCATTCAAGTTGAAACCCGACGTTTTCTGAAACTTCAAGATTTTCTGTAGGCCACGTCCTAGCTCGGTTTGAGCTGAAATTTTTTGTGGTTTCTCCCTGTTTGCTAGTCAGTTGGAAAAAAATATTAAAAAAATAAAATCAAAAAAAAAAGAAATTTGGGATTCCTACTAGTGCTCCATCTAACCCCCTGAAATTTCTGAGTTTGGCTGTTTTACACTAAGCCCCCTGTTATCGGCTGTGTCCCTTTGTCTCCTTGTTTCTTCTTTGCTATCACTACTGTTCTAGGACATAGTTAGACCAGCAACTAGGGACAAGTTACTTGGGCACTTATTCAGCTTTACTATCTGTTTTTGATTTGTGTGCCACTCATATATACATATTTGGCCTTCCTAGCTCTACATACTTCTTCTGGACAGCACATAGGTTATTTGGTAACCCTTGCAATCGTGGAACACTTCTCCCTGGTATCCTTCGCTTTGTTGTTTTCAGAACTTTGTAAGAGCTTTGCAAGAAGCTTACTTTTGCTGTGTTGAGAGGCACCACTGCTTAGTAGTTTTGTAGGGATAACCTTCACTTTTTTGTTTCCTATGTTGGTGTTTCTGATGTCAGGAAGCGACGGGGAGGGTGCTTCACCCTCAAAATTGGATGAGTGCGTGAGCCAAAATCAGTTACAGAAGGCTTTGCAGGCGGTTCAGAGTGATTTGGCAGAAACGATCACCAGGGCCGTCACCGACGCCGTCACCAAGCTTCACCTGGGCGAAAGCATTGAGCGGTTGGATAAGAGAGTCTCTAAGTTAACCGATCAGGTTGTCGAATTGGAGACCGCTCACAAGACCAACAACAACAACAACAACAACAACAACAACAACAACACCAACAACAACACCAACAACGACGTTGAAGGCGATCATGATGAAGCAACGGTGTATAAGGCTGATGGCACCGTCGATAGGTCAGCTACAAGGACCGCAAGGTTACGACGCCGTTTGCAATGTAACCCTCATGGTATGGGTGGTTTCCACAACCACACCCGTCGCACACAAGGTAACTATGCTCCAGATGATCCGTATGCTAAAATTAAGTTTTCAATTCCTTCGTTTTCGGGTCAATACGATGGTGATGCTTACCTTGATTGGGAAATGACGGTAGAACAAAAATTTAATGCCCACCTTGTTCCTGAACAACATAGAGTTAGACAAGCCACTAGTGAGTTTAAGGACTTTGCTATTGTTTGGTGGAGTGGTCTAGCTGCTGAAACCGATTTGCCTACTACTTGGGAAGAACTTAAGGTAGAAATGCGTGATCGTTTTGTTCCTCCTTCTTTTTATAGAGAAATTCGTAATAAACTGCAGCGTTTAGATCAAGGAGATAAAACTGTTCAGGAGTATTTTAGTGAGCTTCAGAAGGGTTTGATTCGTTGTGCTGTGGTTGAAAAAGTAGAGGATCAGATTTGCCGCTTTTATTCTGGTTTGAGAAAAGAAATTCAGGACATCCTTGATTATAAAGAATTTTATAACCTCAACCAGTGTTTCCAGTATGCTATGCTTGCAGAGAAAGAATCACAGGGACTTTTCCAGGCTTTTGAGGAGTACAGCAAGTCCAGGAATTTCTACCCACCACGGCCGACGGGGACTCCGGGGCTGCCCAAGCCATCTTTTCGGCCGCCCCCACCAGCTAGTGTTGTTTCTGCAGCACCAAGATCAGCCCCTGCCCCTTCTATGCGCTCAGGTAAAAATTCTGTGCAGGTACCGGCTAGTAGTGCCTCCTCTGTTGCTTCGACGGGACGCACTACAGGGATTCAGTGCCACCGCTGCCATGGTCTTGGCCATGTGCAGAAAGATTGCCCAAGTAGGCGGGCATATGTGGCGACAGATGATGGCGGTTACATGAGCGCCTCCGATGTGGAGGATGAGGAGGAGGATGTCGCTGCCACCAGCGGTGACCTCGTCCTTGGAGGCGGAGATACCACGGGCTATATGAATATTATTGTGCAGCGTGTGCTTAGCACACAAGTCCAGTAGCCCGAGATGATGCAGCGACATAACTTGTTCCAGATTTTCTTCGTCATCAAGAACCGTCGGGCACGTGTCATCATTGATGGAGGCAGCTGCAACAATTTGGTGAGTTCTGATGTGGTTAAGAAGCTTGATTTGACCACACGCCCACATCCACATCCATACTACATTCAGTGGTTAAATGACTCTAGAAAAGCTAAGGTAACACAAACTTGCAGAGTTCCTTTTTCCATTGATTCCTATGTGGATTCTGTTGATTGTGATGTTGTACCCATGCAAGCTTGTTCACTTTTATTGGGTAGACCTTGGGAATTTGATAATGATGTTGTACACCATGGTAAAAGTAATAAGTACACTTTTATGCATAAAGGAACTAAAATTACTTTGTTACCAATGACCCCTGCTGAAATTGTACAAGCTGATTTAGAACGAGCTGCTAGTTTGAAAAATAAACGCCCTGAAATTCAGCAACCTGTTAATTCTGCTTCTACACCAAGTAATGTTAATGATTCTTCATGTTCTAAGGGTGCTGCAATTAAATTACAAGGTCGTTCATGTCTTGCCACAAAATCTGAGCTTGCTGAAATCTCTACTGATAATATTTGCTATGCTTTGATATGCAAACAAGCCTTGTTTTTGCTTGGTGATATTGCTTCTAGTGCTTTGCCTCCTGCTGTCACTAACCTTTTGCAGGAGTATGAGGATGTTTTCCCAGCTGAGATACCCCCGGGATTGCCACCTTTGAGAGGGATTGAGCATCAAATTGATTTGATTCCTGGTGCTACTTTACCAAACCGTGCTGCTTATAGGACCAACCCTGAGGAGACTAAGGAGATACAACGACAAGTCCAAGACCTTTTGGATCGTGGGTATGTTCGTCAATCACTTAGTCCTTGTGTTGTTCCTGTACTTTTGGTTCCTAAGAAAGATGGTTCTTGGCGTATGTGTGTAGATTGTAGAGCCATTAATAACATTACTATTAGGTATCGTCATCCTATTCCTAGGCTAGACGACATGCTTGATGAGTTATGTGGTGCTATAATTTTCACTAAAATTGATTTGCGTAGTGGCTACCATCAAATTAGAATGAAACTTGGAGATGAATGGAAAACAGCTTTCAAAACCAAATTCGGGTTGTATGAGTGGTTAGTAATGCCTTTTGGGTTAACTAATGCACCCAGTACTTTCATGCGTTTGATGAATGAGGTTTTAAGACCTTTTATTGGCAAATTTGTGGTTGTTTACTTTGATGATATCTTGATTTATAGCAAATCCACGGATGATCATATGATTCATTTGCGTGCTGTTTTTGATGCTTTGCGAGTTGCACGCTTATTTGGTAACCTTGATAAGTGCACCTTTTGCACGGATCGAGTCTCTTTTCTTGGCTATGTTGTGACTCCACAGGGAATTGAGGTGGATGAGGCGAAGATTGAAGCCATAAAGAGCTGGCCTGTACCAAAAACTATCACACAGGAGGCGCATGGAGGTGAATTGATGGGTCATTTTAGTGCCAAGAAGACGGAGGATATTTTGGCCACACACTTCTTTTGGCCAAGGATGAGGAAAGATGTTGAGCGCTTTGTTGCTCGCTGCACTATATGTCAAAAAGCTAAGTCTCGCTTGAATCCACATGGTTTATACATGCCACTTCCTGTTCCTTCTATTCCTTGGGCGGATATTTCTATGGACTTTATTTTAGGACTGCCTAGGACTAAGAGGGGGAGCGATAGCATTTTTGTTGTCGTGGATCGTTTTTCCAAGATGGCACACTTTATATCATGTCATAAAACTGATGATGCTAGTTATATTGCTGATCTTTTTTTCAAAGAAATTGTACGTTTGCATGGTATGCCTTCTACTATTGTTTCAGATCGTGATGCAAAATTCTTGAGTCATTTTTGGCGCACGCTTTGGAATAAGTTGGGTACAAAGTTGTTATTTTCTACAACTTGTCATCCACAAACTGATGGACAAACTGAGGTTGTGAACCGCACTTTGGGTACTATGTTGCGAGCTGTTTTGAAGAAAAATTTGAAGCAATGGGAAGAATGCTTACCTCATGTTGAGTTTGCTTATAATCGGGCAACACATTCTACTACCAAGGTAAGTCCATTCAAGGTAGTGTATGGTTTTGATCCCCGTACTCCACTTGATATACTTCCTCTACCTATTAATGAGAGAGTTCATATTGATGCTAAGGAGCGTGCTGAATTTATTTTGCAAATACATGAGACCACTAGACTTAGCATTGAAAAGATGAATGAAAAGTATAAAATTGCTGGTAGTAAGGGAAGAAAGGAAGTAAAGCTTGATGTAGGAGATTTAGTGTGGTTACACTTAAGGAAGGATAGATTTCCAGAATTGAGAAAGTCTAAACTAATGCCTAGAGCTGATGGTCCATTCAAAATAATAGAGAAGATTAATGATAATGCATACAAACTTGAGTTGCCTCCCGAGTTCGGGGTTAGTCCTATTTTTAACATTTCAGATTTGAAACCATACTTGGGAGAAGAGGATGAGCTTGAGTCGAGGACGACTCCACTTCAAGAAGGGGAGGATGATGAGGACATCACTCCTATGGATACACACAACACTCCTCCAAATCTGGACTTGCAAGGTCCAATGACTAGAGCTCGTGCACGACAACTAAATTTAGAGGTGAGCTCGTTCCTACGTTCTTCGCTATATGTTACTTTTGAGAATGGTTTGCTACCTAATGATTATTTTATGATTAGAAACCATGTAGAGGACCAGGAGATGATGGGAGAAGGATTTGGAAACGTGGAGGGCCAGCAAGGGCTTGGAAGCCAAAGTGGAGGCCCAATCAAAACCGACTTCGAGTCTGTTTCGGGGCCCAGGACCAGTCTGTACTAAAACGGTCGCCCAGGACGCATACGGACTCGGATTTGGATGTTCTACATATGCACGGAAAGATAAGGAGAAGACATTTCCAATGCCGCCGGCCTCATGTCAAAATTCATCCGGAGTCATCGGGAATCGTCAAAACAAGAGAGAGTCCAGAATCTGTGTCGGTGCTGCGTCGCTTATTTTTTGTCTTTGGGCCTTGTATCTAGTTGAGCCCAATTCGGGGCGCGTCCAGAGGGTCTTGCACGACCCTAGGGTCTTTATATACAGCCACCGCCGCACCATTAGGGTTCGGGTTTTGCTTAGATCAATTCTGTTCATAAACAGTTTCGCCGTTCATCGGTTTGTGAGACCCCAACTTCGAGAGTTTAATCATACATCTGCAATTGTGTTGCATTCTTCGTTGTTCTTGCTTGTGTTCTTGATTCGCAGGCAGGGATTAGCCTTATCGGCGAGGTCAATCGTCTTTTGGACGGTTGATAACCAGAGGAGACGTCGTGCTGCGATTGCGGGGTTTAGAACGTGCTGTTCTGAAGCCGGATCGATTTGTGTGTCGCCTCCGACCAAATCAACTTACCAAGAACCTTTCGGAAGATCGGGAACCCTTGTCCACATCAGTAGACTTCTCAGCTAATCTCATAATCCTAGACTCCAAGGGGATAGATATAATACTTGGAATGGATTGGTTATGCAAGTATGATAAAGTGATACAGTGCGCCAAGCGGTCGGTACAGCTGACTAGTGCAGAGGGTACCAAGGTTGAGTTCGTAGCAGCCAACTCTACTGCCAAGGAGGTCATACTAAACCAAACCACCGGCACACCCATAGAAGAGATACGAGTGGTTTGTGATTTCCCTGATGTCTTTCCTGAAGAACTCCCAGGTATGCCACCAGACCGTGACATAGAGTTTGTTATCGACTTAATACCAGGAATTGCTCCTATATCTAAGAGGCCCTATAGGATGCCAGTTAATGAGTTGGTAGAACTAAAGAAACAATTACATGAGATGCTAGAGAAAGGTTTCATTCGCCCTAGTTCCTCACCTTGGGGAGCTCCAGTACTCTTTGTCGAGAAGAAGGATAAGACTCAGAGGATGTGTGTGGACTATCGTTCTCTTAATGATGTGACCATCAAGAATAAGTATCCACTACCACGGATTAAAGACTTGTTCGATCAGATGAAAGGAGCTTGTGTATTCTCCAAGATTGATCTGCGATCCGGGTATCACCAATTGAAGATCAGACCATCAGACATTCCCAAGACGGCTTTCCGAACAAGATATGGGTTATATGAGTATACGGTAATGTCATTTGGGTTGACCAATGCACCGGCCTACTTCATGTACCTTATGAACAAGGTGTTCATGGAATACTTGGATAAGTTTGTTGTGGTTTTCATTGACGACATCTTGATGTTTTCAAACAATGAAGAAGAGCATGAGGAACACCTGAGGCTAGTTCTAGAGAAGCTACGTGAACACCAGTTGTATGCCAAATTGAGTAAGTGTGAATTCTGGCTGAAGGAGGTAGCATTTCTCGGTCATGTGATCTCTGCTGGACGAGTGTCAGTCGATCCAAGCAAAGTAAAGGACGTTCTAGACTGGAACCACCACAGAGAGTAAAGGAGATTAGAAGTTTTCTTGGATTAGCCGGATACTATCGGCGATTCATAAAGGACTTCTCCAAGATAGCAAAACCAATGATGACATTGTTAGGGAAGGACAAGAGTTTCGAGTGGACTCCGCGTTGTCAAACCAGTTTTGAAGAATTGAAGAAGAGATTAACGTCAGCCCCTGTCTTAATCTTACCTGACATCAGTAAGAGTTTTGACATATACTGTGACGCATCTAGGCAAGGACTAGGATGTGTGCTCATGTAGGAAGGTCATGTTGTGGCATATGCCTCTAGGCAATTACGGAAGCATGAAAAGAAGTACCCAACACACGATTTGGAATTAGCGGCAGTGGTACATGCTCTGAAGATTTGGAGGCACTACATTCTTGGTCATCATTGTGAGATCTATACGGATCACAAGAGTCTCAAGTACATATTCACTCAGATGGAGTTGAACCTAACACAACGATGTTGGTTAGAATTGATTAAGGACTATGATGTGGGTATTAACTATCATCCAGGGAAGGCGAATGTTGTTGCGGATGCCCTGAGTAGAAAGACCTATTGCAGTCAGTTACTCGTGGAAAGGCTACCGCCAGTGCTCTGCAAGGAGTTTGAGCGACTGAACCTTGGGTTTGTGAATGAGTTAGAGGCCGTTGCAATGGAAGTGGAACCAACTCTCAACGAAGAAATTCGCAAGGGACAGCTAGAAGATAAGAAGCTAAGTGAGATCAGAAAGCTCATTAAGGAAGGAAAAGCTACCGACTTCACAGAAGATGAAAAGGGTACTATATGGATAGGTAAAAGAATATGTGTGCCAGACAAGAAGCCCCTTCGTGACATAATCCTACGGGAAGCACACGATTCTACATACTCCATTCATCCAAGAAGTACTAAGATGTATCAAGACTTGAAGACTCGTTATTGGTGGCATGGTATGAAGCGCAATGTCGCAGAGTATGTTGCGGTATGTGACACATGTCAACGTGTCAAGGTAGAACACCAACGACCCGCCGAATTACTTCAACCTCTAAAGATTCCTGAGTGGAAATGGGAACAATCGGTATGGACTTCATAGTTGGATTACCCCGTACACAATCGGGATATGATTCTATATGGGTTATAGTTGATCGTTTAACCAAGGTGGCACACTTTATTCCCGTCAAGACAACTTATAGTGGTGCGAAGCTGGCAGAACTATACATGTCAAGGATAGTGTGTTTACATGGAGTCCCTAAGAAGATAGTATCTGACAGAGGCTCTCAGTTCACCTCGAGGTTTTGGGAGAAGGTACATGAATCTCTTGGCACCAAGTTGAACTTCAGCTCTGCATATCACCTTCAGACTGATGGACAGACCGAGAGGACGAACCAGATACTAGAAGACATGTTGAGAGCTTGTGCGTTGAAATATGGAAAGAGTTGGGACAAGAGCTTACCCTACGTAGAATTTTCTTATAACAACAGTTATCAAGCAAGTATAGAGATGGCGCCTTTCGAGTTCCTATATGGAAGAAAGTGTAGGACACCTTTATTCTGGAACGAGATAGGAGAGAACCAAGTCTTCGGACCTGAGATACTACAAGAAGCAGAAAGACAAGTTAAGATTGTACGCGAGAACCTAAAGGTTGCACAGTCAAGGCAGAAAAGCTACGTCGATCGTAGGCGAAGAGACCTATCCTTCGAGATTGGAGATTTCGTGTATCTCAAGGTATAACCCATGAGGGGTGTTAGACGCTTCAAAGTCAAAGGGAAGTTAGCACCGCGTTACATCGGCCCTTTCAAGATCCTCGATAGAAGAGGAGAAGTTGCATATCAGTTGGAGCTACCCTCGTATCTCACAGATGTGCATGATGTGTTCCATGTGTCCCAATTAAAGAAGTGTTTAAGAGTGCTTGAAGAACAACTCCCTGTCGATGAAATAGACCTTCGGAAAGACCTCACATATACGGAACAACTAGTCAAGATCTTAGAAGTCGTTGAGAGAGTTACAAGGAACAAGGTGATCCGAATGTGCAAAGTGCTATGGAACCATCACACCGAAGAAGAAGCCACCTGGGAGCGTGAAGAAGAATTAAAAGCCGAGTTTCCCCACCTCTTCACCGATCTTTTCGAATCTCGAGGGCGAGATTCATTGTAAAGGGGGTAGGTTTGTAACACCCTACTTTTGTAAAATTCAAAAACTACCAACTATTAGCATTTAGGAGTTTAATTAAATAACCTAGGACAAATTGTTTTTATAATAAATTAAATTAATTGTTGCATTTGCATAGCATGACATGTTCATATAGATTTTTATTGCATTATGCATTTAGTTAATTATTAATTAGTGCCTAGGGAATTAGGAATAGAAATTAGAATAGAATTTAGAGAGGAAAGGAATTAGGAAAGAAAAGAAAAAGGAGAAAAAAAACCACAATTGGGCCGAACCCACCAAATCAGCCCACCCGGAGCTCTCCTCCCCTCTCCCCACTCCCCTCTCTCGGCCCAGACCGCCTTCACTTCCCTTCTCTCCCCCTCCCGCAGCCCAACCAGCCCTGCGGCCTAACTCCCGGCCGGCCCAGCGCGCGCACGCCGTGGCCCACTCCTCTCCCTCTCTCTCTCTCTCTCTCTCTCTCTCTCTCTCTCTCTCTCTCTCTCTCTCTCTCTCTCTCTCTCTCTCTCTCTCTCTATCTCTCTCTCTCTCTCTCTCTCTCTCTCTCGCTCTCTCTATGGCACGTGGGTCCCGTCTGTCATCCCCCATCTCTTGTCTCTCTCTCCCCGCCGCCGGCAACCGAACCCGGCCCCGCCGATTCCCCTCCACCCCGCCTCCCCGGGTCCTAAAACTGGCGCCCGAACGCCGCGTGCTCCTCCGCTTCCCCTCCCCTCCCCACCTTTCAGCCATTTCGGCCGTTACCGCACCCCGCACACATCAAGGGCGCTAGTGGCCATTGATGGTCGGAGAGCCCCCCCCCCCCCCCCTGCGCCGGCTCAATTCCTCCTCCCCGCGCCTATAAATAGGACCCCCAGCACCACCCTTCTCCGTCGCTCCCCTTCTGCTCCTCCCCGGCATTTAGGGGGGTAGGTTTGGTTGGAAAGATGGGATGGGTTGGAACTTGGTTACTATAGCACCTTGTCGAATCATGGTTGGGATGACCCCACGTAGTAAATAGGATGCTTAGGTTAATTAAAAGCTCATGCAAACCACTCTATAAAGCCTTTTCTTGACTATAACCCCATGTCATCTTTTCCCCCACTTGCTGAGTACGACACATACTCACCCTTGCTATACCACGTTGATGTTCAGCCCAAGGAGAAGATTGGAGCCACTACGAAGATGAAGGAAGCGAGTACTAGGCGATGATCCACCAGTCGATGCCTGTGGTGATTGGGACGTCTACGCTAGTTAATTTCCGCTGCTCGAATGTACTTTTCTTCTAGACCCACGGGTCCTTTTTGTAATAAAGATATGATGTAATAATTAAAGGATATGGATATTTATTCTGTTTACCATTGATGATGTACCGTATGTGTGTATAACTTGATCCTGGGCACACGTACGGCTACACCCATTTTGCTTCTTAAAATGGATGTGACAGGCTCCTTGCAGCCAAAACCCATCGAAGGGTTCACCCAAAAACACCTCGCCCCTAGCACTTCGAGGGGGAGGGTGGCGTTTTTCAAACACTTAGCAAAAATTTCTAAGGGGCTCATTGCAGCCCAAACCCATCAAAGGGATCGCCCAAAAAACAACTCGCCCCTAGCACTTTGAGGGGGAGGGTGGCATTTTTCAAAAACTTAGTGAAAATTGCTAAGGCGCTCATTGTAGTGCAAACCCATCGAAGGGTTCGCCCAAAAACACCTCGCCCCTAGCAATTCAAGGGGGAGGGTGGTGTTTTTCAAAAACTTTGGAAAAATTGCTAAGGGTCTCGTTGCAACTCAAACCCATCGAAGGGTTCGCTCAAAAACAACTCGTCCCTAGCACTTCAAGGGAGAGGGTGGCGTTTTTCATAAACTTAGCGAAAATTGCTAAGGGGCTCGTTGCAGCCCAAACCCATCGAAGGGTTCGCCCAAAAACAACTCACCCCTAGCACTTCGAGGGGAGTGTGGCATTTTTCAAAAACTTAGTGAAAATTGCTAAGCGGCTCATTGTAGCCCAAACCCATCGAAGGGTTCACCCAAAAACACCTCGCCCCTAGACCTTAAGGGGGAGGGTGGCAATTTTCAAAAACTTAGCGAAAATTGCTAAGGGGCTCGATGCAGCCCAAACCCATCGAAGGGTTCGCCCAAAAACAACTCGCCCCTAGCACTTCGAGGGAGAGGGTGGCATTTTTCATAAACTTTGGAAAAATTGCTAAGGGGCTCATTGCAGCCTAAACCCATTGAAGGGTTCGCCAAAAAACACCTCGCCCCTAGCACTTCGAGGGGGAGGGGGGTGTTTTTCAATAACTTAGCAAAAATTACTAAGGTGCTCGTTGCAGCCCAAACCCATCGAATGGTTCGCCCAAAAACACCTGCCCCAAGCACTTCGAGGGGGAGGGTGGCATTTTTCAAAAACATAGGAAAAATTGCTAAGGGGCTCGTTGTAGCCCAAACCCATCGATGGATTCGCCCAAAAACACCTCGCCCCTAGCACTTCAAGGGGCAGGGTGGCGTTTTTGAAAGCAAAAAGCAAAAAATTACTAAGGGGCTCATTGCAGCCCAAACCTATCGAAGGGCTCACAAAAACAAAAACAATCAAACTTACAGAAAGTTTTTCTCAAGCTCAAAACCAATCACTTACACAATCAAAAATCATAGTTGATAGGTACTTCTTTTACAATAACTGCAGAGGCGAAAAGCTAGGGAAACAAAACAGAACATTCGTCCACACTATAACCGGGCGGAGGCATACCAGAGTCACACCTCAGGGTTCTAGCCCTGACAGCACCAGAGTTTTCTACATCTTCGTTCAGAGTCGCCCCAGCGATCGGCTCAGACCCGATACCCCTAGCACAAGCATTCATTACAGAGCTAACAGAACGCTTAGCCATGGCGTGTCAAGGGCGCCGTGGCCGCGAAACCAAATCCTCAGCTTCGTCCCCAACCTGTGGTAGAACCCCAGCCTCGTCAAGATCCCCTTCATCACCCTAAAACAAGGGTTTAGGAACCCGTACCTTGTGTTGGCATGGCAAGTGACACCCCCGATGCGATCACGCGTCGCACCTACGTTAACACCTCGAGAGGATCGTCGACCACTAAAACCAGCATCACTTCGACCGCGCTGACTACTCGACCCCGAAGATCAGGATCGCCGCCCATATAAATGAGAATAATCCCCTACGTAAACCACACCAGTATCTAAAGCAATGACACCACCCCTCAATGCACCAGACCGGTCGCAACTTACAACCTCGTTAGCACCCTCGGCAACATCCAAAGCCTCAAAGTCACTTAGGTTAACTTCAGAGCTAGCAGTCGTTGCAACAGCTGCACCTCCGTCAAGCACCACTGGATCAGAAGTTACATTTAAATCATCAAAAATACACATCGCGGAGGACTCAGTAGAAGGTGTATCTTCGTCACCCTGCGCAGGCGGCTCATCTGGCACCTATGCAGGTCCAAAAGCAAGTATTAAAATTATTCTTTACAAAAATTCAACCCCTCTCCACTCAAAAATACTCATCCAAGCGGCCAACACCAACTTATAGCAAACGCTAAACCTCGTTAGTCGCACTCCCATCCTTCGGCACTCCTGACATCGAGGCCTTCTCGTTCTAGATATCTTCACCCTTCGAAGCATCGTCAGCGGCCTGAGTGGCATCATACACATTGCGAGCCTAGGCGAATGAAGCAAGTGGTCAGTTTTCTAGCAACAAAACAAATTAAAACCAATCATTTTCTTTAGCAAAATCCGTGTCTGAGCAAGCTTCTCGACAGCAGCTAACCGAGCGGCTTCATGCCCATGATCACGCCAGAACTTCAGGGCTAGCCGTTTGGCGGCGCGGGCAGCATCTGGGGACAAGTTCTTTCGCGCGTTCGGCCCTATTGGAAAATCTCGCCTCCCCATAGCTCGGAAGTGATCATAGCCTTTGCGCTCCAGCAAGCCAAAGGCGGCCTCTGCGGTATGTAGAGATCCGAAGTTACTACACTTGTCCATAAGTGCTGGGAGAGCACTTAGATCCGTTTTCAGCCATCTGAACAACATCTCTTCAGTCAGCAAACCCATTAGTTAGAGACATGGGTTCGACGCCCACGCGACCCAAGGCCTCGCGATATTGATGATGAGTAGCCATAGCCTGGGCAACGAACCCATAACTTCGGGACGACTCGGCATGCTTGAGGGTTTTATTCTCTTCCTCGAGGGCTGCTATTTTGGCCTCAACACCCTCGAAAAGAGCCAATGATTGCTTCAATTCGCATATTTCAGCTTGCAAGGTCTTCAGATCCTCCTTCACTTGGCCAACTTCAGCGGAGGCTCGATCTTTTTCGGCTTGAAGATAAACAACTTTTTTCCTTTAGCAGAGCATTTTCGGCAGCAAAAAGGTCTTTTACCTTTTCCCGCTCGGCATCAACATTCGCAACAGCGGCGCGAGCAAAGGTATGCGCCTACAAACAAGCGAAGGGTCAGAAATAGCACGATTAAATCAACAAAATCAAAATCAGAAAAGATAGGAATCCACGTACATGTCTTAGTATATGCGCAAGATTGATGTGCAAGTCCCTAGCTTCAAACTGCTCGCCCCGGAAGTTATTCGAGAGGCAGGTGTGGAACACAATTCAGACCACGCCTTTAAGTCGATGCAGCTCTCAGCATCCCCAGGGAACAAATATCCCTTATCAACACTTGAGCAAACGGTGCCGGCCAAAACCAAATCCTGCCTCGAGCCCTCATCCTCAGGTCGTGCACTAAATTTCCCTTTCAGGTTGGCCAGAGTCATAGCCACCTCCACGTCAGTGCCACCAGGAATAGTGGTATAGCCAATCAAAGGAAGAACAACTCCCAGACTTAGAGCAGAACGTTCTGGGCTGGCATTGGCAGCAGCAGGTAGGGTAAGAATTTCAACATCATCGTCATCATCGTCGCTGCCAAAAGGATCTGCCATTGCCCAGATGTTATCATATTACCAACAACGCAAAAATCTAGGGCTGAGGAACTCGAGGAACCTTCACGTGGCTCAATGACCAGAGCACGCTTCATAGGGCCACTGGCTACCTCCTCCTCCCTCTTCCACTTACTGGCCTGACCATGAGCTCCTGCAAGCCCTTTCCCTTTCTTATTCTTTTTCGCCCCAACAGCTACGAAGCCCAGGTTTCTGAGAGCCTGGTTTTTTTTTTGCCGAGGGTAGGCGCAACACGAGCCGGGTAGGTTATCCCAGCTAGGGTCAACACCCAGTTGAGTCGGCCACTGTGTGAAATCCTCTCACATGTCTGTTTGTGCTCTTCGCGAGTATAAGGACCCATGATGTCTTCACTTGCTCGAACCACGAAAGCCAAAAACTCCTCATCCACAAGATCACATTTATCCATCGGAACCTCCGAGAACGGAATTATGATATCGGCTCGGGTGGGAATCTTCTTCTAGAAAAAGCCAGGGATAGTGCATCCCTCGCTTAGAGGCCATTTGTTTGCAGCCATGAACTCTTCGACAAGCTCACGACCGCTCGAATTGAAGACCGCAATGCGAAAAGCAGTGTCGTCCTTCAAGCCTTGCAACACTCTGCCATCCACGGAGCAAGGCCCGCAAGGAGTAAGACTGGAAGGAAGGGGAAAAATCTTAGTCTCCTCCCCATCCATGGTGACACTCTCCGAGGGCACCTTGACATACAACCAGCTTTTGTGCCATTTATCACCCTAACGATTGTGACTGCACTTCACAAATTGGTCACCTCGCCAAAAGCATGGGACGAAGGTGACACAACCAAATTATGCTTCGTGTGTCACACCATCGATCTTGATCAGCTTTGAATGGTAGTGGGTGCAGTAATATTTGCAAACAACCTCGATGTCGGGCCTTCCTTGGTAATTGAGCATACCCCATACAAATTTGCCCAAAAGCGTCATCCCGCTTGGGCTAATCTAATGAAGCTGCAAGTCAAATATGTCCAACACTTGCTTCAAAAAAGAAGAGCAAAGAAACCGTAGGCTGGTAGTAAAATGGTCTTCAAAAACCACAACTTCATTCCGATTGGTGCATGGAATTTCTTCCTGACCAGCCAAACGAGCCCCTCCAGCAGGAAAGCATCCCAGCCCAGCAAGTTTAGCCAGTTTAGGGGCGTCAAGCCAGGACTTGCCAAACACGAAGGTCCGAGGCTTTGGCTCGTTGTCCTCCTTACCTTTACTTTTCCCATCCCTTTGAGGAGCAGAATCCACCACCAGGATCAAGTCCCCAATTTTAGCGTCGACATCATCAAGGTTTTCTTCCAAAGGATTCGAGCCTCAGTGTGCGACTCACCTTTTGCTCCCGAGCCTCCACTGTAGCCCTTGCTGCATTTCAAGGAGAAAATTCCTCCTCTTCGTCATCTTCCTCATCCACCTCATCCTCCTTATCCGCCTCCTCTTCAGGAGTGGGAGGTTGCTTCCGATTTTCACCACCGTGATCAGCGTCCAGCATGCTCTCGAGGCTCTGAACAAAAGTCGTGTCGGCGTCAACCTGAGCAAGTGTGTCCCCTGTGTCCAGGGGGTTGACTCCCCTCTGAGGAATCATCACCGACACGGGCTGTCTATGCCACTTGAGCCATACTTCAAAACCCTGAAACCAAAAGAGGCAGCAATGCTAGCCAGATCACTAAAACATACCTCGAGCGGCGCAAAAATAAGTCGCGCATCAAGAATTACTTCAAGCAAATGCAGAATGCATCATAAAGCAAAACCCACTCAAGCAGCTCGAAGCATGCTCCTAACAGACACTGACCCTAGCTAAGGCAACCGCAAAGTGCCAAGCCCTAGAAAAAGCAAGCACGGGCAAAGGCATGGTAACCTTGGCAGCAAGAAAGATTAGTAGATCTTACCCCCCCCCCCCCCCGCCTCCTCGCTTATATAGTCAGGTGAAAATAGATCAATATTTATTACAGAGGCTCGAGAATCGATCTCGTAGTAATTAAAGGATAAGGATGGAATGCGAACAGCCAGGACGCCCAAACGGTCAGAAATTATCCTCGGAAGAGCTAGACGAGCTGTCGGAGGAGGATAAACTTTCGAAAATAGTCACCGTTTAAAGCCGATCATAGTAACAGGCATCGCCAAAGCATAGCGACAAATGAGCAGTAAAAAAATTCTACCGCTATCGCTTCCTTTATATAGGCACAGACCCCAAAAATATCATTAAAACCCTAGACCCCCATCGTTCAGCACACTCTGCACAGCCCAATTTGATGCTCGAGGGTGGCGTTTTGGGTAGGATCCCATCGAAACGAGGGTTTTGGCCCATCAAAGTTAGACCCACCCCTCGAGGGGCTACTGTTGGGGGATCACCTTATGGGCCACCCTTCGAGGCCCACCGAGGTTGGGCCGTGCACAGACTCGAGGCCAAAGGTTCGAGTTCTTTTCCTATTTAACATTGACCTCGCAGTGCAGGTACGCAACGAAGGCAGGGGAGAGGTGCAGGTAACAAAGCTCGAGGTATACAAACTCCTTCGAGGGTCGCCATTGTGCCCTCGAAGGATCAGACTTCACCCAGCACAAGCTTTGTTCCTTCCTCGAAGGCTAAGGGCACCGTGCAAAGTGACTCTCGAGGTGGTCCACTACTGAAGACACATGGTGCTGCATCCCGCAAAAGCGTGACAAGCAAGGAAGGGCATGAAAGAAGCGCTAAAGACCAGCTTACCCTTTATGACCAAATTGTACAGTATTTCATAAAATGTAGTAGGTAATCAGGGGTAAAAAGGTCATCTGTGCATGACCTAAGTACGAGCCTATAAATAGGATACCCTTGCTCACTTGTAAAGAGACGAATGTTCATGGAATATACAAAGTGGGCACTATGCCTGCTCTGCATCCTCTGTGATACCCTGACCTACCCTCTTTCCTGTTCGTGGCATTGAAGCTCTCGCTTCACGACACCAACAGTTGCTTGACTTTGTTTCCTGGCTTCTTCCAACAGCTCATTGGCTTCTCCATTGCCACCTAATGCATGTGATTTCGCCGAGCATCCATACACATCACCGACTAGTCGTGACCTAAGAGACATGACCTAGACCCCCTTGATAGTCCAGTTTTTCCTATGGACACAAAGCCCTAACATCTAGACAAGTGTTCCAAACACTTGCTCCTAGCTTGTCCTTAGCCTTGATCCATCCTCATCAACCCTTGGACTCCATCAAGCACATCAAACTCCAAGCTTGTGGTCATTGTCATCAATCGTCAAGGCAACCATCATCCATCAAATTTGTAGTAGAGTTAGAGATGATTCCTGCATACACAACACTCGTGTAGATATTCACCCACAATTTCATAGTTGTCATCTATCACCAAAACATTCATACTTTAGGGATCCAATCATCAATGGTCATGAAGCTTACACGGAGTAACACCGAGACATCCTTCCCAAGGGAGGAGCTAGGTATGGGTTCTTGGGATCACGCCATTCCTCACAGAAGCGGCAGTGCATCCTGGGATACCGGTGAGTGGCCTGGAGGAGCCTATGGTAGTTCAAGTTCGAGTGGCTTACCACCACCGTTCAGCACACATCACTCTCGCAGCGGTTCAAGGATGAGCATAGACGATCTCACTAGACAAATTGATAGTATGTCCCTCCAGATCGACCAATTGGACCATACCATCAACACTCATATCCAGCAGGAAAATGAGTGGGGAGATGATGTCCAACGATAGCTCTCGAGAATTAAGGATAAGGTATCTTGGGGTAACACCAAATGATTCTTATTTTACCTCTCAAGGCTACTTCGGTCAGGAGCTGCCGCCGTTCGACTGAGCACAAGCCAGCTTGGGGGGAGTTCCTCCCCTTAATGTGAAGGTAATTTGTATCATTTCCCTTTCCAATCACCACATGCATGATAAAACAAAAAACAACAAAAAAATTTGTTTCCTTTCACATGCATGATAAATATAAAAAAACTAAAAATACTAATAATAATAGTAATGAATAAATCCATGTGCGGTATGAATGCATAAGGTTTTCTATGCTGAGATGATGAATAGTTGCTCTGTCTTCTATTCCTTTCATATGCCCAGTTTACAACTTAGCACTCTATCTAGTTATGGTTTGTTGTCATGACTTAAATTTCACCTCAAATACACTAGTGGGTGGCATAAGCATTATCCTTCTAGGTTGTTGGGAGATATGATATGGTTAGTTAGCGCTGCTATGATCTTGCTCAATTTGTCAAACTTGACACCAGGAGAATTAATTCAATAAAAATGACAAGTTCCTCAATGATATGAATTCCTACCACAGCCATATGTTGTGCTACATTGCAAAAACCTTCCACATATGCTACTTGTGTTTTCATTGAACCTTGTCAAAATTGTGTGACCCTAGTGAGAAATACTTTATGCATTCATGATCAAGTACATGCACATCACTCTAAGTTTCCACACTAGAAATTAGCAATCATCCATGTCACACCATCCATCAACAAAATAAAGACTTAGTCTTCATGATTGATCTCTCCCCAAGGCAATCAAGGTATCCATGTCACACCATCCATCAACAAAATAAAGACTCTGTCTTCATGATTGATCTCTCCCCAAGGCAATCAAGGTTATTGCTACCAAAAAAAATATAGAGAGAGAGATAGACAAAAATTCTTGCTCCAAGAAGAGCTTGACAAAAAAAATTCTTGCTCCATGAAGAGTTTGAAAGAAAAAGAAAGAAAGAAAAAGATAGTCAATACTGCCAAAGGGAGAGACAAATAAAAAGAGTCTCTGTTCCACTCCACCAAATCCACCACACATGCACTTCTTGATCATGCTTGTAGGAAATGTTTTCTCCATGGATCCACTCTTTTGTCTCGGCGACATATGAAATACAGGTATGCCACATTTATCCTTACCCAGAGCTCCGCATATCAGCCTTTAGAGGTAGGATTTTTTAGGCATCATAAACCTTGCCGAGGAATTTATACATGTTCAGCGATCTGAGTGAATCATTTGAGGAACTTAGATTTATCTTATAAATTAACCGTCAGGCAAAAGTAGATCAAAAAGAGTAGATGTAATGGTAGTCCTAGAAACTGTTCTGTCTTCCAACGCCCAAGATTTGGAGAAGCTACGGAGAAGCTACAACGCCCCATATATAATAAAAGTTGAAGTACTCATTCCCAATTTATTCAATCCTTTATAGATTGTCTTAGTTGTGCATTCGGATATATGTTAAGAATAGGACATTGTAGCAACTCCTGATCAACACAAACCTGAGTTTTGCCTTCACTCGGGACGAGTAAAGGTTCAGCTTGGGGGGTTTGTTCACGGTCGTTAAATACTAGTTTCAACCATAAATATACCTATAAAAGTAGGAAGACTTATCATTTCAAACTTGCATGTTAGTTAGGAATAATAAGATTCCACTTGCCCTTGGAGATTCATGTGCATGCAGGGATTTGATATAATATATGTGGAGAAATGGAGCACAATCTGGGGAAACACATTTTCAGCCAATGAGACAGTGCCAACTAGACTTCTCTCAGATTGCATACGTGCCTACATGGAATTCCTTTGGAGAACACCGACTCAAATCAGAAGAGGACCCACCTAACAGTCACCTCGAGAAAGCACACCCCGAGGAGGCCCACCTTCAGGTCGGCCGACCTAGGGACTTGGTCGACCAACCTGGTCCTGAGCCCTTTTTGGCTGGGCCTCCATGTGTCGACTCCTGAGCTCTTTTGCAAGGTCGGTGCATGGCAGTTCTGTGGTGGCTACTCCTCAGTACCTACCTTTGGCCCCTGTAAATGGAAGGGGAGAGCTCCACTCCAACACACACACTCAAGAGTTATTCATTTCCCTCTTTCACTTAATAGTTTCCTAGTCCTAGTGGAGTTTAGTGTAGGAGGAACCTTGCTCAAGTCTCCAAGTCATAGGAGTATTGGTATGGCTCTTGTATCTTTACCTTTATTCTATTTTATTATGACTTTAATCTATTTAATTAATATAGTTCTTCCATATAGTTATGTTTATGATATGTGTTCCTTGTTTGGTTATATATCATATTCATGTCATAGAACTTTATTATGCTTTCATGATGATATAGACTTGCTACCTTGTTATCATTGGCATATACCTTGACTATAGTTTAAGTGTTATAATGCTACTTGGACTTTAGTCTAGTTGATTATGCCTTGATGTGGGTTTGATATCCAATTAGGATTGCAATTGCTTAGCCCATAACTTGCTAACCCATAGGGTTAGAGTTCTGTGTGCTTTAGTACTTGTTAATCCAATCGGTGGTTCTAGTGTTTGATCAATGCTAGAATTCTACTTAAATGTGTAAGTGCGGTGCTTAGATGGCTAGTAGTATCGATCACCTCGTAATCCATGGTTTTAGAGGTAGGCATCCCTGTCTGCCCATTGTACTCCTCCATGTTCGGTTGCGACATATGTTCAAGACCGAGTTGCCTTGTGTATGCTGGGCATGAATCCATACACGGAGCATTGAGTGCATTAGACTATGGCTAGTATAGACTTGCTTGTAATTGTTTGACTATGTAACTATATAGGTAGACTACCATTAGAGATACGGCTTTGCTCTCCTAACTAAAACTCCCTAGAGACTTAGGACTTTTATTTATCTTTAGAAATGATTGCTTTGTGTGTCACACTACCCCTATCCTTATTATTATACTTACCCTTGTATAAACTTTGAGTACTAATGCCAATCTTTATGTCTACATTACTATTAACAATCATATATTCATGCTAAAGCCTTCCTTGGTGGAATGGGATACACGAGTGCAACTTGTATAGCCCGATCTTCATGGTGGAACAGAAAAACATGATAACTATCGTTGCATGACCTGACGGAGAGGTAGCGCACCATGAGATCTTGCACCCGCAAAGAACTACCGAACATCCGCCCTTCCACACACCGACAAAACCAGCCCACGCAATCACGCCATATAGACGTGAAGCACAAACTGGGTGAACCAAAGTTCGGTGCTCTACAATCGCATCGAGAACTGAAAGAACGAGGTTGCAAGACACTCATGCCTCACAAAAGGTTTCCAAATATTCTCTCTATGAGAGAGGAACACACACAAGGTGGTTGTATTTCAATAATTGTTGATTGTTTTTACATTGGAGGATTACATGAGTATTTATACTAGATACAACATGTAAAAAGTTGTAACTGAATTTGAATGATGGACACTATACCAAAAGCCCTCTTAACTTTTGCTAACTGAAGTGGAAACTCAAGCAATCAATTCAATTCTCGTGGGTTCTGGACTTCATGTGCACCTTCCACTAAAAAGAGCCATAACTCTTAGCTCGGAAGTCCAAATGTTGCACCGTTTGTTGCATGTGAAACTTGACTTTGATATCTTGCTGGTGATATAAAATACACATACAAATATGTAACCAGCCGTTGCAAATATACCTTTGAACTCAACTATAGAATCTGGATCAAATTTCAGAGATTGTGGTTACCCATGTCCATATCACTTGTGATAGCAAGCATCCTCCCATCAGCCTAGGAGGTTCGGTCTCGTTGACTCCCCTTCCAGAGGTGGTTCCCCTCCTACAGTTGTGAGAGATGCGCAGTCTTCAACAGCTCCTCCCAGTGATGCTCCACGTCCTCGCAGTCGTTCCCCTAAGGTCACTAGGGCTATTAAGTCCATCTTTCGCGTGTGCATGAATAATTGTGGTGGTGGTTAGAGAAAATCATCAAATGCTTACTTAGATTCACACTGGTATTGGAAAATTGGCCTCTAGTGCCAACGTTGAGCTAGATGTGCCAATTGCTCTCACTCCTCTGCCGGATCCGAGTTCATATGTTGATCCTTACGGTTTGTATATTTCCCTAGGTAATGGTGCTCAAAGGGCAGATGATGAAGAAGATGATGATGAAAACGAAAATGGAGATAGAAGACTTGTGTTCTTATTCTTCTTCTCCCATTTTGGTGGTGTGATGCAAAAAGAGGAAAAGAATTTATCTAATTACCTATCTTTTATCATGTGATGGACATATGTAAAACATTTATGATGATTGTAGGTTGAGAACCTTAATTTATGATTCAAAAGTTTTTATTTGTTCTCTATCTATTGTGATGGTGTATTGTTTCTTTATCTATTTCTAAATGCATTTATGTGAAGATGTATGTCATTTGTATTGTATTAATCTTATATGTTTTATTTTACAAATTGACATGGATGCATGGTTTTAAGAAAAGCTCTCACATTTCTCTCTAAATACGTTCATTGTTCTCATTGCCTATTTAGACTCAATTCATCCACACATTTAATTATTATTGCACATCTTTTATCAAATTTAACTGTATTGTCATCAATCACAAAAAAAAAAGGAGATTGAAAGTGCATCTATTAATTATATTTTGGGTGACTAACATCAATACAATTAGAATTAGACTAATATTTTTAATGAGAATGTGTATACATGACTATCTCAAAATAATGAATGAAACATACTTAAAAGAAACAAGGAAGAAAAAAGATGGACATTGCCTATTGTTGAAAGCCAAAATGCACTCAAGATGGAAGAACATCTTGATTTTTGTTGTATCTTGAGTGTAGAAATGTCAAACTATGAAAGATATATATTGTATGTTCTGATAAAGTTAAATGCTCAAAATTCTATTTCTCCTTGCCATCGAGCTCTCTGTTTTCTCTTCATCGGCAGTGCCAATTTTTTAGTCCGCACGAAGGTTCTAGAGCTCGACTTCTTTCTAGTCTGGTATTGGCAGTGCCGATTCCTTCTCCTCGAGGCCAGACTCCCCGATTCCTTCTTTCTAGGCGGTGCCGATCAGATCTTACAGTGAACATTTTCTCTTGAGCTCTCTAGGCTTGCCTCATCGAGAGTGCAAATGTCCTTATCGACAAGACCATGTTTTTCTGGCTCTCTGTGTGCTTATCGACTGTGCCATCAAGACCTTCCAGAGCTTCAATACTTTGTCCTGTGTTGTGCTCACACCGCAGTGCCGATTAAAGTCACAACAGCCCAGCATAGTGTTGTTCCTACTTATCAAAAAACCTTGGCAGTGCCGATTTGCCCATCAGTAGTACCAGTGCGAGACATCTAGAGGTAGTAACGACTCTTTTAGGACCTTCGTAGATATATCCAACCCATTTATTTTGGATACAACTGGAACATTTCAAAAAACAGATAGAATCCTTTTTGGGCTCCACTCTCCTCGCTCACAAGCCTCATCCCTAAGGGTTTGAGTAAACAAATTTCAAGTGAATCAGAGCATACATTTCACTTTTGAACATTCAATCGTCAAACTTGTAATTTGCATTTGTCACTTTTGAAGCCATGCTCCTAAGCGGCAGGACGTGCCGAAGAGCTTCCAATGTGTCTGGTGACACATCGAGCAAAGAGGAATTTGCTAGTGGACATAGAATCCTTTTTGGGCTTGCATTTCAGAAACAAATTCGTGTCTCCATATTCTTTTTCACTACTTGATACTCTCTTGTTCTAGTTTTTACACTAATTTTAGCTCTGATCTTCTTCGATCTACTTATGTAGCTATAACTAGTTGCTATCATCTTAGGATTGCTTAGATTAACTTATTGTCTTTCTATTCAAGTAGAATTGTGTAGAACTGCTAGATTTATTTTTTTCGTAGCTTTTATATCTGAAATAGAACTACCGATAGTTCTAATAAAATCTGTTAAGTCTATTCAACCTATTCACCCCCTCGCCCCATAGCCAACTTCATCCCAATATTTTTTAAGCCCTCATTGTACAGTTGAAAAGGAGTATACCCTTCAGGAGTCCAACACAAGCACTAACACTAATATTCACATGTTGAGCCAGAAATAATAACTGATCTTCTCGGGCTACAACAATAGCCGGAAAAAAAAACATCTCCATTCTAGCAGCCTACCATTGGCTCCCGCGGCAGCTACAACTGGCCTATGCGTTCCTGTAGGCAAACGCAAAGCAGCAACATCAACAGGAATCACAAGTATAAGAGAATACATGATAACTGATTAAGTCCTCTAATGTCCTAATATCTTACGGACTCAAAATGCCTTCTACGGCAGCCTTGTACTAGATCAAGCTTAAATAATGACGTCTCCTAATCTCACCTGTAGCATTTGCATGAGTTTTGGATTCTGCTCCAGAAGTTGGCAAAGCTTTTCACGATCACTCAGTAGACTCTGAGAAATGGAAAAGTTAGGACTAGAAGTCATAATGAAATTGGCTCAGCCTAACATATGTATCTTTAAACAATTAAAATCTAAATAAACCTGAATGGCTTCTGGGGATGAAAAAAACTGATTTAAGTTGATCCCTGTGTCATTCTGTTGTTGAGAAAAACCATCAGTTTGCAAACCCTGGTTCTGAAGTTGTAATTGCTCACCAACTTGCCTCGGTGGTTGCAAAAATCCCTGTTGACTGTGAGGGCAAAGCTGTAGTTGAGGAACAGGAAGTTGGTTTGAAAACTGAAGTGAAACTTGAGATGGGATACCACCCAGTGGATATGACGGAGGCCGATCTTGATGTGGTGGTTGGATAATGCCAAGTTGTTGGAGTGTCTGAGGATGTGGCTGCTGTGGTGGTGGGGGTGGAGGAGGCCGTGGTTGTATTGAGGAGACAGAAGACTGAGTATCAGAAATATTTTGTTGAAGGCCAGATGAGAGTTGAACTTGTTGAAGGGGTGTGCTGAAAAATGAGGTAGGTGTTGATGGCCTGCCCACAAGAAATTGTGATGCAAATGATGGTAACAAATTCGACGCAAGTGTGCTTCCAGAGTTCACGCCTAAAGTTGAATCACTAATGGCGGAAGCAGGTGGCAAAGGCTGGACAACACTACTACCTGGGTTATATACCGCAGCAGGGCAAGAGCTCATCTGAGCATGTTGAGTTGCTGCCGCTGAATAAGGAGAGGGTGGCATCTGCCGAGCAGATAAACCAGAGCTAAAGTTCTCCATAGGGAGCCTATTTACTGAAAATGTGTTCCACAATAACTTTGCCTCTGCATTGGCTAAATCATTTGATGCTGAACCACCAGTGCCCGCAAGCATATATTGAGTTTGAGCCTGCAAATGAGAATTAATATTTAACATTTTATAACTGTAACAAATCATGATAGAAGGAACATGATTACTAAAGCTTGAAACGTCTATCTTTGATTACCTGAAGTCCTGTGAAAGCACTAGGTATACTACTACTCTGAAAAGGTTGTGTAGGATAGCAAGATGAAATAGGTATTGGTCGATCTGTAGCAATATATGGGGATGACTGCCTATGAAGTGGATCTAGATTTTGTGTAGAAACAGATGAAACTGGAGGTGGCATTGGTGGCATAGGAGGTTGGTTATTCGAAAGCCTGTGCTCATGTCTATGAGATGCACCTGACAGAGAACTCTCAGAAAACTTAGGCAAATTCCTCTTCTCGTATCTACTAGGTGGTAACCGTTGATGACCTACGTGTACAGAATGCTGATTTATTGGTGATCTTCCTGATCCAGTAATCAACGAAATATATTTAGACTCATCAGCATGATCATGTAATGAAGTCTTCTCTGGACTAGAAATAGAATATTTCCGTTCCGAAGATGCATTAACATCTGAGAGCATTGCTGCCTGAGAAGAAATGTCAACACAAGGGCTTTCATTGTCCTTTCTGACTGGTGTGCCCCTCTGGGAAGAAGGAATGCTTTCATTCTCCTGGTTTTCTGTCTCTTCAGCAATGGGGCCAGGAGAATTCTCCCCAACAATGACAGGTGGTGACTGGAAACCATCATCTGGTTGAGGGAAAGGAAGTTTATCATCTGAACCTGATTCCTCATCAAAGACAATATCAATTTCTTGATCATCATTAAGATCAGCCTTGGGTTGGCAAGGGCTCTCTGGCTTCGTGCGGATATTGCCATCTAAGCTTCTCTCCTTACTTTTTTCATGAGGTGCATCCCCAGACGGGGCTGGCAAAAGAGTTTGACGTTCCTTCTGCCTTGCCATAAACTCATCTACATGAATGGATGGAGGTCTTCCACTAAGCGTTCCACGTGGAGTAGAATTCACAATATTTGATGCACTACTTGCACCATCTATGTTTCTCTCTCTTGCAACATAGTCATCTACATGCATTGAAGGTGGTCTACTTGTATTCGGTTTCCGCTGACGGAAAGTATCTCTACGTGTATATCCTGTAGATGCATTGGTTGTATTCAAACTTCGTGAGAAATGCCCACTTGGTTCATGTGCTTGACTGTCCTTTATACGCTTAGTTGCACTCTCACTCAATGCCAATTTCCTTCTACCAGACTGACCAGACATTAATTGTCTATCAAGAGAAGAATCAGGCAACTCCCACACAAGCCTCTTTGTAAATTCACCCTCTTGACAGTCAACAGGCTCTTCTTTCGCAACAATAACCTTCCAAGCATTGGAAAACGAAAAGGCAGATCCATCATTTACAGACACACCAGCTAGGGTTGGCATTAGATGAGACGTCATAGAAACAGATCGAGCAACTTCAGATGAGTAGCCAGTGCCTTCTTTAAGAACCATCCCAACTAAATCTGTGCATAGTGCAGAATTCTCAAGAATCGAGCTTAGAACTGTGATTGAACTCTGTACCTGTGAATTCAGGTCAATATTAAAAACAGGACAGCAAGGAAAAATCATCAAGAAAATTATATCTATATACCTGGTGTGAAAGAGTCACTCCAACAGAAGTTGCCAAATTATCAAAGTCCAGGCACAACTTCTCAAATTTTTTCATGAATAATGTAATCTCATCCAGACTCTCACCAGATGATTCCATGGCAGGGATCCCAAATAGATACTTTAGTATAGTCAAACCCTCATATCTAAGAACGAAATATAGATGATCAGTGTTTCCTCAGACCCACAATAAAAGCATCTTGTTACAAATGTTGAACTTTCAAAAGGTATATATCCACAAAGATATAAAATGTTCAGTTTTAAAAGTCCTTACATACAAACAAGAATATAACATTTCCCAGTCAATAAGAAATACTTTATTACAAGACCTAACAATGAGTAACGAATTTGTGAGCCAGAGTGCCAGACAAATGAACTTTGCCCAAGACAATTTGTCAGTACGCTAGAAACCAATATATGTATTATTCCTAATACAGTAATACATATAGAATCAGCAGACACCTGACAACAAAAAAACTGAGTGCTAAATAAAAGGATGCCAACCTAGTACCAATGGGCATTCCTTATACAATCATAAAATTACATAGAGTATCAATATACAAAAATACTTCTGTAGGTGAGATCTTACTCAGGGATTCAAAAGCGAAATGAGTGACTGATACTTACTTCTCACCATGCTGACTTAGGGCAATAGCACCTAGTGTCAAGGAATAAATTGTTTCTACCAAAAAGTCTGTTGGACGATTAGAACCAATATGTTTTGCAAGCTTCTTCCAGCACTTCAACAAAGAGGAAAAGCAACCCCAACTATCCACAGTTGATGAACCATAGTTAGTATCACTCTCATCCTTTTCATGAAAATCTTTGTGAGAAGTTTGGATTTGTGAAAATATCAAAGTTACTGCACTTCTACAGGCATACGAACAAGCCAATTCCTTGAATGCCAGAGAACAAGAAAATATTTCCCGTCCAACAGGCAAAACCTGAGACAGAAATTTTTAGCACGATAAGTACTATCATTAAGTAAAGAAATTATATATCATAGGAAGAAGTCCATTTTACTACCCTGAGCAGTCCAGTTTTTTTCATTTGACCCCCTGAACAAAAAATTGACTTAATTTACTCCCTCGTGATATTCAGATCGGTGCGATCTACCCCGTCATAAAATTTGTCCATTTTGTTTACAGTTTGAATTTAAAATTCAGATTAGTGGGTTTAAATATAAAGTTCACATCAGTCAGATACTGTTGTCTATTTTATATCACGTAACAAGAGTTGAACTTGTGCTTGACTTTTTGCCTGAATGCAATGTTTAAAAAAGCAGTCACCTAATTCTAGGTGGAACTCCAACGCCCAGCCTTTTATAAGACTTTTGAGCTAGCTGTTTTCCTCTATATTCTGAATATATGGCAATCTGCAATGTTTCATGTTTATTTGTCTATTTTATATTTTGCTTTTTTAAACACTGCCTAAGTGTAAACAGGCCTCTCTCATCAGTTTTATAAGAACTTTCTACTTCTACTTCTGATATTAAATTAACTTATAATTAGCCTTTTGTTTCATCTATGGTCCCCTAAATCATTCAGAACTGCATCAAAGATTATATTTCTAACATGATTGATCAAAAATCTTTCACCAAAGATACAATTGTATTTTTACCCTCACTCTCAATTCTATATTGTGATTTTACCTCTAGTAGGGGTAAAATCACACTGCACCTTGAAAAAGTGAGGGCAAAATCACAAAGTTAGAAAAGTGGGGGTAAAATCACAATTAGAATTGAGAGTGGGGGTAAGAACACAATTGCCCCAAGATATTATGTTCATCATAGAGCTAAACTTAACAATCACATAAAAGAAACATTTTTTTGAAAGATTCAATACACATCAAAACCATGTTTGCATAAGAATAGCCTAGTTATACACAAAAGAAATATACCTGACAGAACATCAAGAGGTGATGCATGATAGATGAGAACTCATGAACAGCATTCTCATTGAGGGACCTATATTTAATACAAATAATTAGTTTTAACATGTAAATGGATATGTTTCAAACAAATATAGTTGTGTGTTTACTCTTCAGCAATAATCTTCTCGTTGTTAGATGGGTTGGTACTAAAGATAGATGCAACAGATCTGAATAAAGGTATCTGCCATTTTAGTATCAGATCATTTGTGGAAGGAGCCCTTTCAAAATTCATCTTATCATCCGAAAAACATTCACTTATACAGTTCCGTAATATCTTCCTGAGAATCCTTGTGACTCCCATCTTCAAAAGCACTGTCTGAAATAAGAGAAATAAGAAGAGTAAAGACATAATAAACTTTCCAAAATCCAATAGAACGGAGAACCTCTTACCTTGCCATCTGGATGTTCAGATAAGTTCGCAATAAATTTGAGCAACTGATGCACCTGAAATCAATCCATAAACATAAAGGAACTTTAAATCAGTAATGCTGCCTAACGGCTGTAAATGATGAGAGAACTTAGCAGAACAAAAAGGGCTCCTTCAACCACTACATAGTGTCTGTCATGGCAACCTCATTACAGTAACAGTTTGGAATATTTCAGGACTCAAATTGCCAACAGTTTTGCAGGCCATTGTTCAAAAATAAATAAATAAAAGTTTGTCTGACCAGTATCATGTCTTTCAGGGGCTATTCCAATTGAATTGTTAACATGATACAAATACACAACAACAACAACAACTAAGCCTTTAATCCCAAGCAAGTTAGGGTAGGCTAAAGATAAAACCCCGAAGAGCCTAAGCACAAAAGCAAAACAAACAAACACAAGAAAGAAGGCAAAGAAGAAGCGAGGTGGCAAAACAGCAATTAGAAAAAACATAGCAGAAAAGAGAAAAAAAGAATTTGATAGGGAAAAGAAGAGAAGTGTGAAAAGGGCGATATAAAGCTAAACAAAAGAAAAGGGAAAAACAAAGAATCAAGGTTCTCGTACTTGAACTGCCAACTTCCACGCACTTCTGTCCATGGCTAGAGCTCCTTGACAACATTCCAATCCTTCAAGTCTTGCTTCACAGACTCTTCCCATGTCAAGTTTGGTCTACCTCTGCCTCTCTTCACATTATCTGGTCGTCTTAATACCCCACTCCGCACCGGTGTCTCTTCTGGTCTCCATTGGACATGTCCAAACCATTTCAAACAATGTTGCACAAGCTTCTCCTCAACTAGTGCTACCCTGTTGTGGACTCCTTTGTTAGGCGCACTTACTTCAGACGTCGGCGCAGGACTCCAGGGCCGGCAGCAACGGAAGTTCCAAAAGAATAGGAGATAAGTAGTTTGGTTAGTTGGGCTGTTAGTTGTCTGTTAGGATCGGCATTGATATAAGCCGAGTAGGTCTTGTGTTTAGGCAGGCAAGAAGTAATCCCTAAGAGTTCAGAGCCTCTACGGAGGGAGAACCGGGTTACATTGCCAGAGTTTGTGCTTGTTAAGTTTCATCGTGAGTCAATAAAACCAGCCCATATCATCTTGGTATCAGAGCCAATTTCCAGCGCCTGTGTTTGCCCACCCTTCCCTCCCCTGTTTCCGATCCACAGCTTTCCTCCATGGGTGACCAAACCACCCTCGACGAGCTGAAGCTGCTCATCACCGCCCTCTCTACCAACGTCACAACGTTGGCGACCAATGTCTCCTCCATCAAAGCAGACCAAGCCCGCCTCCACGTTGCCGTCAACAAAGTCCAATCTGAGGTCCTGGGCGATGGCTCCTCGTCCTCGGGCAAAGGCAAAGGCGTCGCCGGCGATGTGTCCGGCGGCCCGGCCCTCACGGCCTCTCACAAGCTGCGGTTTCCCAAGTACGACGGTACCGCAGATCCCCTCGCACGGCTCCACCGCTGCGACCAATTCTTCCGGGCTGCGCGCACGCCGGAGGAGGAGAAGGTCTGGTACGCCGCCTTCTACTTGGACGGCAATGCCCAGCAATGGTACTTCCGTCTGGAGCGTAATTAGGGCGTGCCCACCTAGGAGCGCTTCGTCGACCTGGTGTCCAGTCACTTCGGCCCCCCGGCACGCAGCAATCCGCTAGGCGAGCTCATCAAGCTGCAGCGTGTCGGCTCCGTCGCCGAATACCAGGACGAATTCCTCAAGTTCCTGGCTCGCTGCGATGGGGTCACCGAACAGCAGCAGATCGCCATCTACACGGCCGGCCTCAGTGAACCCCTCCGCATGGATGCCAAGCTTCAGCGGCCGGTAACCCTGGAAGACGCCATGTCCCTATCCCGCTTATATGAGCGCCGGAACGTGACAGTGGACCTTGCCCCAGTCGCTCGTTCCACAACCTGTTGCCCGGCCCTTGTGCCCCTTCCGTGTTGGCACTAATCACGCCGATACCGACACCCACGCCTGTGTCAGCCCCCACGCCGGGCACCCCTCAGCGCCCACGGCCGCCGCTGGGTACGCGCTTCACCAGGCTCACCACCGAAGAGATGGCACAGCGCCACGACACCGGGCTGTGCTACAACTGCCCGGCCAAATACTCCAAGGAGCACGCCAAGGCGTGCACCATGAAGGGGATCTATCTCCTGGAGCTAGCCGACGATGCGCCACTCGACGACTCCAACACCGAGGTCCCGCACGTCTCCATCCACGCGCTCACCGGCATCTCCACCTCCACAACAATGCACCTGCGCGTCGAAGTCGCCAACAACTCTATTCGCGCACTGGTGGACTCTGGCTCCACCCACTGCTTCATTGTAGCAGCCAAGGCACGACGCCTCGGCCTGACACTGTCGCCCTGTCCCGGCCTGACCGTAGGCGTCGCGAACGGCGAACACATCGCCTGTGCCGGCATCTATTCTGCCGTACCCATCGCCATCGACTCCGAGCGCTTCGACGTCGACTTCATCATTGAACTCGGCGACTACGAGATGGTGCTTGGCTGCCACTGGCTGTGTACATTGGGTCCCATCCTCTGGGACTTTGACAGCCTATCTATGGTGTTTTGGCGCACGGACCACCGCGTGCAGTGGGTCGGCTTGGATTCCACCCCCACGACGCGGCTCAACATCATCACCCCCAACAACATGCTACAGCTCCTCCTGACGGAATTCGCCGACCTCTTCGAGCTGCCCCAGGGCCTCCCGCCAGCCCGTGCTTGCGACCACCGCATCCACCTCCTCCTCGACACGCCGCATGTCGCCGTCAGACCATACCGTTACCTGCATCTTCTCAAGGATGAAATCGAGCGGCAGTGTGCCGACATGCTTCAGCAGGGCATCATCCGAGCTAGTACATCACCCTTCTCCTCACTGGTGCTGCTTGTGCGCAAGAAAGACGAGTCATGGCGTTTTTGCGTCGACTACCGCGCCCTGAATTTGAAGACCGTCAAGGAAAAGTTCCCAATTCCGGTGGTCGACGAGCTCCTTGATGAGCTCCGCGGCGCCTGCTTCTTCACCAAGTTGGACTTGCGCAGCGGGTACCACCAGGTCCTCATGCATCCGGAGGACATCCACAAGACGGCGTTCCGCACCCACCATGGCCACTTCGAGTTCCTGGTTATGGCGTTCGGCCTCACAAACGCGCCATCAACCTTTCAGGCCATGATGAACGTTGTGCTCAAGAACTTCCTGCGTCGCTTCGTCTTGGTGTTCTTCGACGACATTATGGTCTATAGCTCGTCTTGGGCGGAGCATCTCCAGCATGTGCGTGTTGTGTTCTAGGCACTGCGTGCCAACAAGCTCGCTGTCAAGCACAGCAAGTGTACCTTCGGCGACCGCTCGGTGGCCTACCTCGGCCACATTATCATGGCGGACGGCGTCACCATGGATCCCGCCAAGATCAAGGTTGTACAGGCTTGGCCTACTCCTATGACGATGCGCGCACTCCGCGGCTTCCTGGGCCTCACCGGCTATTACCGCAAGTTCATCCAGAACTATGGTATCATCGCCCGCCCACTGACGCAGCTGCTCAAGAAGGAGGCGTTCTGCTGGTCCCCGGACGCCGACGTAGCCTTCAACGCACTCAAGACAGCCCTGACGCACGGGCCAGTGCTCTAGCTACCTGACTTTGATCGCCGCTTCATCGTCAATTGTGATGCTTCCGGGTCAGGATTCGGTGCAGTCCTGCATCAAGATGCTGGCCCCATCGCATTCTACAGCCGCCCCGTTGCTCCTCACCACGCAAAGCTAGCAGCTTACGAGCGCAAGCTCATTAGTTTGGTCAGGGCGGTTCATCATTGGCGACCATACCTGTGGGCACAGCCGTTCACCATTCGCACGGACCACTTCGCCCTCAAGTTTCTTCTGGATCAGCGGCTGTCCACCATTCCGCAACACACTTGGGTAAGCAAGCAATTTGGCTATGATTACACCGTTGAGTTCAATCCAGGAAAGACCAACACTATCGCTGACGCCCTATCACACCGTGACGAGGACTCCATGTCTGCACGCGCTGTATCGTCGTCGGCGTTCCACCTCTTCGACGACTTCCGGCGCGAGGCGGCTCTTCTTCCGGAGATCATCGACATCCGGGAGAAGATCCAAAACGGGGAGGCGTCGCCAGAATGGTCGTGGATCGACGGCTTGGTCCTCCATAGCGGGCACGTCTTCATTCCGGCGTCCTCGCTCTCGCCGGACATCCTCGCCACGGCTCACGGCGCCGGACACGAGGGCGTCCAGAAGACCATCCACCGCCTGCGCGCGTCGTTCTACAACCCTCAGGCGACCCGCATTGTGCGCGACTACATCAAAGGGTGCACAATTTGGCAACGCAATAAGTCTGAGCACATGCATCCGGCCGGCCTGCTCCAGCATCTGCCGATTCCGGATTCGGTCTGGTCTGACATCGACATGGACTTCGTCAAGGGCTTTCCGCACGTGGGCGGCAAGTGGGTCGTCCTCACCGTCGTGGATCGCTTCTCCAAGTACGCCCACTTCGTCGCCCTGAGCCATCCGTATACAGCGGTGTCCGTGGCGCGCGTCTTCTTCGACCAGATTGTGCGCCTACATGGCGTGCCATGCTCTATCGTCAGTGACCGTGACCCTGTCTTCACCAGTGCCTTTTGGACTGAACTATTTTCCCTCGCGGGCGTCACGCTACGTCGAAGCACCGCCTTCCATCCCCAGACGGACGGCCAGTCCGAGGTGACGAACAGAATCCTCGGAGTGTACCTGCGTTATCTCGCCGGTGATCGACCAAAGAGCAGGCTCCGTTGGCTAGTTTGGGCAGAATATTGCTACAACACGTGGTACCAGGCGTTGCTACGCGCTACCCGTTTCAGGTGGTTTACGGCCAGGATCCCCCTTCCCTGCTGTTGTATGAGCCGGGCCTGTCCAAGGTGCCGGTCGTGGATCAACAGCTCATTGACCACGACGAGTTCCTCGCTGACATCAAGGACAGACTGCGGCACGCCCAGGAGTTGATGACAGCCACCATCGCCATGTCAAATTCTCTGTTGGCGATTGGGTGTGGCTGCGCCTCCATCAGCGTCTCGCTGCCTCCATACCGGGGCGCACGAAGGGCAAGCTCTCTCCACGCTTCTACGGCCCGTTCCGCGTGGTTGAACGCGTCGGTCCAGTGGCGTACCATCTGGCGCTGCCGCCGGGCTCTCGGCTTCACTCCGTCTTCCACGTCGTCTTCCTCAAGAAGTTCATCGGCGAACCCCCGACGGAGATCATGCAGTTGCCACCGATACAACACGGTCGGGTTCTACCCACGCCATTGGAGGTCCTCCGTGCTCACCTCAATCGAGGGCGCTGGGAAATCCTGGTCCAGTGGATGGGTTGTCCACCAGTCGATGCTACTTGGGAGCTGGTTGAGGAGTTCTCCGTGGCACATCCAGCATTTTAGCTCGAGGACGAGCTGTTTCAAAACGAGGGGGGAAGTGTTGTGGACTCCTTTGTTGGGCGCACTTACTTCAGACATCGGCGCAGGACTCCAGGGCCAGCAGCAACCGAAGTTCCAAAAGAATAGGAGATAAGTAGTTTGGTTAGTTGGGCTGTTAGCTGTCTGTTAGGATCGGCATTGATATAAGCCGAGTAGGTCTTGTGTTTAGGCAGGCAAGAAGTAATCCCTAAGAGCTCAGAGCCTCTACGGAGGGAGAACCGAGTTACATTGCCAGAGTTTGTGCTTGTTAAGTTTCATCGTGAGTCAATAAAACCAGCCCATATCATACCCCTAATCTCTCCCACATGCCATTGTTTCAGACACAATCTCTTCTTGTGTGACCACAAATCTATCATAACATACGCATCGCTCCTACACTTAGCTATTGGACATGTCGCCTTTTAGTGGGCCAAACATTCCAGTCTATATAGCATTACAGGCCGAATAACAGTCCTATAGAACATACCCTTTACCTTTTGTGACACCCTTTTGTCACAAAGGACAATAGAAGCAACCAGATTTAATTCTATGCAATGTTTTCGAGTCGTCTGATTAGTCGCGATTAATCACGATTAGTCGACCTTATCGGTTACCTGCACTCGATCATATACACCGACCCGATCAGCACGATTAGAATCCTGGTCATCCGACTAATCGTCTACATATCGCGATTAGTCGTCCGACGTCCGATTAGAGGGTGGACGATCAGGTTTTAGTGTAGAAAGGCTTGCTTAACCGGAGTTAAAGGTCAGTTTTTGGGCTAGCAATTTGACCCACTAGGGTTAGTAATACGCATGTGCTGTCTATTTCCCAGAATTCTATCGAGCGGCTGCTTGCCTCCTCTTTTCTCAATTTCTCATTCTCTGCTCAGCGGCGGTTGTGCTCTACTCCTCTTCTGGCGGCTTCCTCCATTGCTCTGCTCCTCTGCCCTCTTTCTCTTACCCCTTGGCGCTGCCCTTGCCTCTCTGTATCCAAGGGCGCACGAAAATAAGCTCCTCCTCTAACGATGTTGTGCGTGAACTACTGCCCTTCATCTCCTACCTTCTTCGACTTGCTGATGTGGTTGTGGTGACCAAGGATACAACATTTGGGACGAGAATATGGTACATCTCAGAAACCTGATGTGCCCTTGCAAGTAAGCCACCATGACCATCCCAGAAATTGCATACAGTATATGCTATATACTACATATATATATATATATATATATATATATGCTGGACGACTATATAGACGACTAGGACCGATTAATTTCAACTAATCGACCTAGTCGACGACTAATTGCGAGTAATCGGCTGATCGGTCCCATGGCGACTAGAGTCGACTAGACGACTTGAGAACATTGATTCTATGACTAACATCTTCATCAATATCTCTGTCCTTCTGCAGCATCAATCCCAAGTAGCTAAAAGTGTCTTTCTTAGGTATGTACTGCCCTTCACCCTTGTGTATTTATTTGCTTGATGCATGGTCCCAAACAGTCTGCCGGATCATGTATGATTCTTCCCTCTCATGATTTTTAGTTCATGATCAAACATGGAGGCACGTTCGTAAACCGTTTGGGCAAGTGAAGCGCAGGCAAAGCAGACGTCCGTTTCGCTAATCAAACAAACAGGCCCTGCACTTCTTAGCACATGGACAAGAAATTGGAGTAAAGGTTCGCTAAAAATTGGAGCACAGCAACAGGAACATTTGAGTTTAACAATGAGGTACAGACCCATTCTACCCACTTTTAGCACTCCTTTTTCTCTCAAAAGAAAAATCAGAATTACATTATTGAAAAGAGAACCACTCATTTACCTCCAGGTTTCCGAAGTAATGCATATATAATCACCATACAGAAGTAATAACCATGCTATGCAATAATCATGGCTGAACATGATCATACCTTAAAGATGTCTCTTTCTGACAGGGTAAATTCATCAACTTTATCCTTCAACCATAAAAAAAGTGGCCGAAGAAGAACAACCGCACACTCAATCTTTTCAGAGGCAATACGAATAATGAAAATTCGAAGCATGTCTTGTATTACCATTAAATCCTACAAGATATATGTGGTTAATGTAAGAATTAACTGAAGTTTATTTGCTTGAGTCGACAAGAAACAAAAAAAAAATGCCAATACATACCGAAGTCGCAAAATTATCAATGATACGAGCAAGCCTATCAAGTTGTGGCATCAGTCTCACAAGTAATATGGCAACATGTTCAGGATGCAGGTACCAGTTCACCAGTTTCTCCACTTGAGGACCTAGAACTGTTCCAGTACTCAGAGATCTAACAGCACTCAGTGAAGGAAGGTTGACTTGCCACAGCCAAATGTCTTCATATGGGAAAAGATCGCCCTGACAGTACAGACAACATATTAGAATTATTATAAAAGTGAAAAATGGATAAATATGGTGTCAGTACACTGGAAAGGGAATTATGGTCACTATAATGCAAGATTTTTTTTCACAGAACCACCCCATCTGAGTTTGGAGTTGCTCCAACATGCAATCATCCATGAATATGGTGGTATAAGGGGTGACGTGGTGATGGAAACCATTCTTTCACAAACACATGTATAGCTCCTATAAATGTAACCAAAATGCTTACCAGAAGACAGAGTAGACTAAAAGCATCCTTTGGGCCTAAGGGTACAGATACACTGGTGGTCTCAACATTTTCAAGTAGGTGATGAAACAGACCAGGCGCCCAATTATACAATGGCCAGCAAGCAACTGCTGACGTAACAAGATGGCAAACAGCACCAAAACTGACAGCGAAAGTAGGAAACATGAAAGACAAATCTGCAGCACATGCTGCTAGTCTTGGGCTGTATAAATTACGAGCATGTGTTAGAAATAGGGAGAGATCAGAAGGTTAAGGGGGGAGTGGAAATGGGTCATAAAACAAAATGCAATGCGCACAACCTAACTTCTCCATGTAGCTGCAGAAGAGCGCTAAGAAGCTTTTTATTGCGGTATTGCTCTTTTGTTTCCTGCAAAGAAAAATAATACAAGACCATAAGTAAGAGCATCCTGGCATATACTCTGCTCATACATATCACATATATATAGACATTGATAATAGCCAGGAAAAGGACAGTGAGGCTTACACGTAAAATATGAAGGAGATTTATCAACAACAGAAGTGCAGGAATCATGAGATCAACAAGAGCTTGTTCGTGAGTTTGATCTAGAAGCAATTCTGTTGTAGAACTCAGTTCAGCCCTTTCGTCAACAAGATAATCTGAAGGAAGAATAACCATGATATTTTACCACAGAAATGGCAGTGGCACGTGAAGCTACTACATTTTCTAATTTGAAGATATGCCAATATAAAAAAATTCTATCATGTCAAAATATATAACCATAAGATTCTCACCATAACTATTGGACAAGCGCTGAAGCATAGACCTGCAGTTGACCAGGACAATGTATATAACAGTAATTGCACCTTCTTCAAAAAGGGACAAAGCCACATCCTTCATCAAAAGCAAAATAGCAAACTTGTCATTGCAAAGGATAAATCATTAACAAACATGTGTTCTATCAGGATGAATTTATTACCTTATCATCCGAAATAAATGCTAAAATGCGGAAAGCGGTTGTTAATTGGACCACAGAAGTGCTGCACAGCGCAACTCCATCAAAAAACTTATCCGTAACAAGCTTACCAAGAAGATTATCAATGACCTGACTATCTGAAGTACTATTTGAATCAGCAACAACATTTTCAACATCCATCGAGTCTGACACAAGCACGTTTCCAGAAGAAAGATGAGCATCCCCACCAGAAGCTAATATAGCAGAATAACGAAGAAGCCCACGAGCACCATTTCTTTGATAAATAACACCAGCATCAATCCATTCAAGCAACCTTGTTGGCGCATCTTTACGATTTGAACCAGGAGAAGATAAATGCAGAGCTTTGTGCAGATCAACAGCGAACCCAATCCATGATTTAAGTGATGAAGCAGTTGAGTCTGCAACCAAAACTTCAAGAATTTCTGCAGCTGAATGGAAGATGGCAAGGCCCAAAGGTGAACCCCCTGACATCAAACAGTCAGAAAGAGATGTAAGCTACACATAATATGCAAAACAAGGTAACCAAAGGATCCAGCAGAAAATAATTTATCACAACCATTCTTAGTCAGGACTGAATCAAGATCTTTGTACGAAGAAAGAGAACTCAAAAGAACTGATATTGCCTGCACCAGAAATATTTACATCGCTCATCAACTAAAAAATATAAATAATATAAAAGAAAGCTGTAGACAGAAAATTTACAAACGCATACCTCAGGGAAGTAACCAAGAGCTAGTAACGCTTGCCGACCAGAATCAGACCTGTATTAGAAATTTCCAAATGCGGTGAACATAGAATAGTCATGGGAACATAGAAATAAACATGATATGCTTCATGATTTCGACATCCCGGTGGAGAGATATCTATAATGATTCCTTCCCCTCCCGAACCCCTCCCCCTCCCCCAAAAAAAACGCCCTCCCATGCTCTGAGCGGCCACCTCCCCACCACACGAGCGTGCGTGTTGCCCTCTTCCACCCTCTCGGCATCAGTTTCCCTCCCATCCTTATCTCCTCGCATGGTTCCTTTCCTTTGTCAGGGTCACTTCAACCAGTGAAGGTGGAACGACTGCAGACTGCAGCCCGACATCTTCTCTCTTCAGTGGCCTAGCTCCGGAGCGGAGCGATCTCCTTCCGTGACACACTCCAAGCTGGCCTCGACCTTGGAGTTGGCGCCTGCAAGCTCTGTCGCTCCTCCAAACATTGTTATCATGCGACGCCCTCAAGCTGATCAGGCCCATCCCCATCGTGATCCTGCCCCTGTCTAGGATGCAGATGGGTGGACAAAGGTAGTCTCCCGTAGTGCCTAGTGGCGCCAATGGCGGACTGCGTGTCCGCACGATCATGCTGGGAAGTGTTTCAACTTCCTCGCCCTGAGACACACGGCGATGCAGTGCCGCCAGCGTACGTGCTTCTTTCGCTGCTAGTTCTTGGAGCCAACAATTTCTCTGGAGTGGCTAAAGGCGGTGGACAAGCTCCTCATAGGTCTAAGGATCGCGTTCATGTTTGGCGGCAGATCACCCTGATGCCGGTGCTAGAGGCACCGACGACGGAGGTGGTGCGGGATGCGCTAGTGCATTTTGCTGAAGACAAGCCTAAGGTCGGCTCCGTTGGGCAGGTGGCTCAGGGTGCTCTCGTTGACGCCGACCACATAGGCGGCATCGCTCCTGCCAGGGGCATGATGTTTGATCAGTTCTAGAGGCTGTAAGTCCTGTTGATGTGGTGCCGGCTGTTGCACTGGATTATAGCAAGTCGGTGGCGGGCTGGCAGTGCCCCCTGCATCATCAATTGGATAGATCGCATTGGTAGTGCAGAAGAGGATGGAGGGGCTGCTATGATCGAGTGGCAGCTACAGAGGAGAGCATTTGCAGTGCTAGTCACCTCCAAGATTGACATTCTGGCAAAACATTTGGTCCTGTGTAAGGTTAATTCTTCTTGTTACCTCCTGTTTCTTCCCGGTCATGAGGCTTGTTAATCACCAGCAGCCACTGCGGTCACCGCCTTTCAGTCTGTTGTGTAAACATTGGACAAGATTTGATGGTTCCTCAAGTGGAGTTTTGCCTTGTTTGATCGACATACAACTAAGTGGAATCCCAGCTCATGCTTGGGAAACTTCGACTGTTGAGCAGCTCCTGAATCCTTACGCTTGGGTTCGAGATGAGTTTGATGGACTTGGCTTGCTTCCGTTGTTCTGCTTGGAGCTTGGATTTGGATGTGTCGGCTATTCCTGCCAGTAGAGAGTTGTGTATTGCAGAACCACTTTTCACGATGGAAGAGAGCCCTCCAGTGAAGAGAACCCTAATCTACCCTGTTTCATTTCGGTTCTCGGTTCTTTTCCGGCTTGACAGTTCTGGTTCTGGTTCTGGTGTCATTCTTGACTGCCCCATTGCCTGAAGAATAGGAAAGGCAGAAGAAGTGGGGTGGTGTGGTCGCCTTCAACAAGTACTGGCGCGAATGTAAAGTAGTGGTGTGTGTGTGTGGAGTGAATTGTATGGGTTTTACCCTTTTTCTTCCTAATATAGTGAATAATGATATGCAGCTCTCCTGCGTGTTTGGGAAAAAAAACATGATGTTCGAAACAATAATCATTTCAATTCTACAAAACACGAACCCTTATGTGACGAATTTTAGAAGGTACTCCCCCCTGGTTTTCAGTTGTTGACTTTGGGCCAACAATTAAAAGTTCATTTTTTTAACTAAAAAAGTTGTCCTAACTAGAAAACTAAGATGAAACCATTCAAATTGCTGTGAAAATATCCACACAGTATTGGTGAATTCTACAACTCTCGCGAATGGAACATTCAATGATAATCTTGATATATATAGCCTCTTATCATTCATTCACACAACTATTCATAACAAGCAAAAATTATCCACCAAACATTTGATTCAATACTGACCGCGATATGGCACAAAGTTCCCAAAGAATCCACAATAGCTCATCAGAATTCGGAGAAACTGAAAGTATCCTATTTGCAGCACTTCCCTACAGAAAATAGCAATTTAATCATCACAAGAAACACAAATATAGATAGTTCAAATCACATCAGAAGAAAGTAACTTCTCCAACAGCAACGTAAATGTGGTATAATATAACTACAGGTTACAGTGTATGTAGTTTGCATAAAACGGCTCATAGTATGGTGCAGTGAATGATTTCAAAGAAAGTGTGAAAAACAATTGCATAGGCCCAGGCCCAAGACAGGGATATGGTACACAGGGAAGAAGAGGAATATGGAGAAAGGGGATATTAGATATTATTCTTTCTCACCCTTTATCCCATAATGCCATCCACTTCAGAAAGAAGAATCTCCCAACAATACCCAATAAAGTTTTTTGTTTGAGGAAAATACAGTAGGGTAGACCCCTACTGTGGTATATATTAATATAATATAAAAAACAATCAAACAAAAAGAAGCCTATACAAACTACTAAGGTTAGAACCAAGAGGAAAAAAGGGGCCCTGCAAGGGCAGAAGACAAGGAGTCAACGATAGGATTCCAGCCAAAGCTGTACAAACTGGCTGTCCTGGTGGTTAAATCCATACAATTGGGTGATAACTGTTGAAAAGAAGGCCTGTTTCCAGGACCATAAGGTAAGTGTAATATTTCTGAAGATCTTGTCATTCTTTTGTTTCCAAATTTCCCAAGTCAGCTACTGCAAAAACCTCCATGAAGAATTTATGCTGGAACTGACTTCTAGCTTTCACTATTGTCTCAAAGAAAGGTATTGTATGATCCCACTGGATACCAAGAAACTAAACTATATAATCAAACTGTTTAATATTATCTCCTCTCTTAAAATTAATAGGAATTGCTACAAATGCAGCACAAATACCAAGCAAGGTGTAGCCAACAGTAGGCCGGCTCCACACAACACCCTTTTCTTTCCAAATTTGCAAGCAGGGGGTCAATATATTCATCGTGTCGAAGTAGATATGTATGGTGCACATGAAATTAGTTTAAAAAATGAGGTAGCACAAACCACTTTAAGATGTAACTCCATGATCATTCCAACTTCTTGTGGGCGGCAAAAGAACCCTTTTGATAAAAGAACGAAAGCCTGTCTAAGGGTTATGCATTCTGTTTTATTCATATTTTCAGCATCTTGAAGAGAAAGGACCATAAGTTCAGTAGCTTCTGGTTGACTAAGCAAAAAAGATATCCCTGGGAAGATACAGAAAAAGTAGTATGTTACACTTCAGAAACAAAAAAAAAAGATGACCTTTAGTCAGGGAAAATGCGAATCAAACCTGAACGACAAAAGAGGAGAGAAAGGATAATAGATTCAATTGATGATACTATCCCCATCAAAATTTCAACAGCAGGCCCACTAGCTGAATGCAGTATAGGTGACGACAATAAAGCTACTGATAGAGCAAAAAAACTTGTTTCCTGCATATAAAGAATATAGAAGTAATCAGTTCAAAAAATATATAGAGAAGTAATAAAGAGGCCACATTTTCAAAATAAATTGTGCTGTGAAGTGCTCTAACGAGTTCATTCATGTGTGTGGAAACTCATAACCAACCGATAATCGAGAACAAAGTAAAAGTTAGACGAAATCAACAGGAATAATGTGTTCCCTTAAACTTAAATCAATTATGAGCTCACAATTTTAACTTAAATTTGGAAGCAGATGCACAAAAGCAATATGCCTGCTTCTATAGGTGGGACTGTCCTCTGGATAGCTCCACAGAAGTTTACCTATATTGTCTTAGCACTAATCAAGACTTGCACATATGTTTTGAGTTCTAACATGTGTTAGTAGTACATGTTTATCATGCACATGGATTGGTTGGTCCAGAGACTCACATATAGGATTCGATTCAGCTAGTAGATAGGCAGCAGCATGAGTTGCTACTGAGTTAGCTAGATGACTGGATAGGAATACGTAAAGTTACTGCTCCAATTTGCTAACTGTCACGCATCACTAGCGTAGCTCATTGGCCGGATAGGAATGAGTGGAGTTAGTGTTCAGGATTGTTAACTGTATGCATCGACAGCATAGATCATTGGCTTGTGCCTTGCGGCCAGCTCAGAAGACGTCTAGTTCATATGCATGAGTGGCTCATACTAGAAGCCAGATCTTGAGGAATCCATAAGGCTCGACAATAGTGCTCCATGGTGCATGGCCTGGATCTTTATAAGCATTGTGTGATCTTATGTTCGTCTGTTCAGTTTAAGTAATACAACCCCCAAGTGGATGTCTTTCACTAGTGGCGTTCTTTGCCACAGACAGGAGTCGTGTTTGTGCTTTCATCAGATCATCGGCGAAGGCGAGCTGTGAGTGTTCGTAGCTGCAGTGAGCTGATCTTGGGCAAGTCCAGCATATTTACAGATGAGTAATATGACAATTACATTTCAAAAAAAGAGTAATATGACTAGCAAGCACATCCTAAAGATGAAATCCTAGAGTTGAAGATAATGCAGGTTAGCTGAAAGAAAAAAAAAAACTAGACAAGACACAATTAGTACAACAGATTATTTTGCTTGCTGAAATCATAAAAAAATAGGATAGCATCATAAAATGAGATGCAGGAGGTCAAAGTTGCAGGACTAGGAAGGTTTAGATCTAATTCCTAGAAACGGACAAGATATGTTAAAGGCAACAATAGCTCATCAAAACAGAGGTAAAATGAGGAGTGCCCATGCTTGGTTATCAGCCCCTTCCATAACCATGCATATTACATATTCAACTTCTTAATTATGTAATGCACGGCGAAGGGATATGGATAGACGAGAATATAAATTCCAACCAGAGAAGCTATTGCAGGCTGAGCATAAGCACTACACAATTTATGTCTCTGATAAGGACTAATAGGTAAAGATGTGCAGAAAAATAAACAACTCATATTTATAGTATTACCTGAAGAAGAGATAACAAATATGGATCAGTATCAAATTGCAAGAAACCGTATTCTGAAGAAGTTATAAGGCCAATCGTTGATTGGTACGACAGTAAGCCTTCCAAGTGTCCAGATTTACATATTTTTCTAGCATATGCCAGGATTGAGGGATCCTCAATGGGACCACAAAATTTCATCAACTTCTGCATCAGGATTTGTCAGTGTCATTGCTAGTCCACTTCATTCGAAAGGAGAACAACACAGCATGCATATAAATGTAAAGATTATTTTGCCAACAAAGGACAATCATTATAACTTACCAACATTTCAGAAAGTTCTACACTAGCAGAATGAAGGAATGCAACTCCATCAGTAGAAACTTCATTGGCAGACAAATCAGAAACCACCTTGACAACTTCAGACTGTAAAACAAACCAAAAGTTTTGTATCGTCAACATAATACACCAAGTCAAATATAAAAGATCAGAAGAGGTTCAAACCTTGTATTTAGATAGTATCTCGTAAAAACGCAAGCGATGTAGAACATATGCAGCGAGAGAGGCGATATCATGCCTTTCTTTTTCCAGTAGAAGCTTCAACAACGAGCAATAACCATCACTGCTGCAGGCAGGTATATTGTTGTGATTACTTCGTGGCCACCATCCCAAGAAAGCCTCGCATCCAAAACCATGCCGAGTAGCATGCTCAACAATACCTATGAGCAACAAAGTGGTAGCTGCAGAGTTCGGTGTCTTCCACCATAGCAGATTAATGATTTGCTCCATCCCACCAGCACAAACAAAGTAAAAGCAACTCTCCTTCGAGGAGCATAGTAGGAGAACCAACTTCAAAGACAATACAAACCATTTGTTCTGAAAAAAAGAAGTGGTGTCTCAAATGTTGAAATCTGTTAAATAGGATTGAAGATCCATAAGTAATATATAAAGTACCTCATATGGCCATTGTAGATCAAGTAAGGAAACATCCTGGTAATACGGAAAACACTTGTTAAACAACTCAACTAGCATCTTGGTCGTGGGCAACTCTTCATCCACTTCAATGACAAGGCAAACATCATTGAAAATATTTCTGTCAGTAACAGCGTTGACATTTTTCCAAATTTCAAAGAGCTTGTTGCCAGCTTCAATAAAAAATTTATTAATTGCCTGAGGATCAGAATAACTGTTCATGATGGCTTTGTTCAAGTCTTTATCCCATGTATGTACGATGTTGTTTGTACTAGCAGTCACATGTTCAGATATACCCGAGATAACTGCACTTAGGGTAGGAATAAGATTTTCCATTTCAGACACTTGGTACATTTTAAGAGTCAAAAATAAAACTTTTTTCGCTTCAACTGACAGATCCAACTCAGTGGCCTGAATTATCAATGGCTTCAGTGAAGATAGTGATTCCTCAAATGTCAATTTCGATGAAAGTAATGCCGGTGGGAGGTATTCAAGCTTCCCCTCTGATGGAGAGCTAACAACATGCGCAAAAGAATGGTCCAGACCAAGTTCTATGTTGAACTGACCAAGATCTTCAGCAATATTACCATAAATAACAAGAGAGAGGCTGCGATAAGTTCCACGCAGCACTAAATGATTTGTCACAATAGCCTGCAAATTAAGAACAAAAGAAAATTGTATGACACAAATGAATAACTCATGCTCTACCTTGCCAGGAGTGGAAAGAATAGGATAAACAGATGTTCAAAGATAAATTGCTAGAAGGAATTCCAAAACAAGCACAGGTTTCCATAACTACAGGCATGTGTACCTCTTACTTCCGGGGTCCCTTAGGCCCCATTTGGCAGAGCTCCGGATCCAGGAATCCGTGGGTCTGGACTCTGAAGCTGTGGATGGATTAAAGATCTTTGTTGATGTCATTTTTCGTTCTTATCTTGGACTAAACAAAATCAAAAACACTTTATTTTACTTTATAAACTCAAAATTGAGCATGGATCTCAGAGTTGGAGCTGTGCCAAACAGGACCTTAGCATGTAGATTGTCATCATCCAAATCCTAATTTATTTAATGGAGGGTCTGAGAGAGTAAGCTAGATAAAAAGATCAGTGATTTTTAAAGTAATTTTTAAAGGATAATGCAATCACAAGGCAACATGGATTGAGCCAAGGTGTAAACTTTTTAATTTTTATGATTATCAATAAGTTGATATTGGTCATTACTGCTTCACTTTAAAATTTCAGGCTTGCTTCAATATTTGGAATTGCAAAAACTGGTTTCGTCAATCAAATTTAAAGAACCACCATGTTTTCTTTACTTTCACTAGTATAAGCTTAATGTATATTTGAAACATTGTTAACAGGAATGATGTTCAAATAACAAAATTAAAGCTTATTTGTTGATTCAGAACACAAATAGAAAAATTTTCAAGCTTAATAACAGGCTCTCCAGCCAAGGCACCACACCTTGGAAGGAACAGTACAAAATGTGGCATCAGCAAAAAACCTTAGCATTGTAGTAATTGTTGTTGGTAAGATTGGGAAGACTGCATATTCTAAACAAGAATGTCTAATTCCACAACAATGCGGCAAATCTTTTTTTCCCCAAGCATGTTGGGATAGGTTAGAGATGAAAGCCAACAAAATCCACTAATAGAGGATCAAGAGAAGTTAAGGAAAAAAAATACATTAGTACCAGAAGGAGGAAATTTATCGGAAAACAGTAAAGGAGACTGGTCAGCCACATGGATTGCTGGCTTCCCATATAATAAATGGACAGATAGTTTGATTCCATCTTTCCAGTCTCCATTTATTGTAAAGAATGTCTACTTGCTTGAACAACATAGGATCAGGATCAGATATATGGTACCCTATATTGCATGACCAGAATATTATCTTTGTTAGTTTAAAAGACCCAATTAGGATGTTCAGGTTGTTTGCATCTAATGTCCGAACGTTAAAGACATCATCTCTTGGAAGTTAAGCAATCAAATATAAAAATGTTCTCTAGTCTCAGTCTCTTCCCACCTTATTCTTATTGAATGTGCAGATGCCAGTCCTAACTCTTTGAATCCTTACCCAACCAAGTTCTACATCAATCCTTAGCAAGTAATAAAACATTTCAATATTGGTAGAGCATTACAAAAATGCAAGTAAGATGTACATAGAAAAAACAATAAAAAACGAAGGAGCTAACTGTAGGAACTATTAATCGTGTCATACCTCAACTTCTAGCACATTGGATGAAGAGTGTGAATACAAGAATGGCTGGCAAAGACGCCTAAAACGAGATTCCCCATCACAGTGAACAAAGACTTCCAAAGCAAACGATGGTGGAGATGTAGCACTGCAATGACATCAATAGTGTTCAGAGAACATAGCTCACTGTAAACAAAAACAACAGAATGACAGTCGATCTTCAACACATGACAAAACTGAAATGCACACTCCTTGCAGTGGGCCAACCAATACAGTTATAATATGACTTTCAAAATGATGGAAAGCAGAATTTTGCATATTTTTGGAAATTATGTAAGGTGATTTCGTGATTTTCTAAAATTCCAGAAATGATGTTCTCTACAGATTATGCTTCGTGTCCATGCAACATATCATAAGGCACAATTTCATTTGCACGTTGCAAGAAATACAATGTGCTATTTTGAAAGTGCAAATATAGTGCACAACATAATAGCCATTATGCAGTGCAACACTTCAATTAATTCCATATTTTGTATTTTGCTTTGGTGGTTTCGCATGGTTATAAAACAGTCCCTTGTAGCCTAACCTAAACCAGAGAGTTGCTGGATAATCTTAGTACAATTTCTATGTCAGACTACAAGTAATTTATAAAATTTTCAAAAAGTTAGTGATGTCCATATGTATAGGGTTGCTGTCCTGCCCCTTTCTTCTATGACCATATTTTTACACTTACCATTGCTAGTTTAAAGGCTCATGCAGGCATTGATGTGGTCAGCTGAATTTCAGAACAGCAAGAAAATACTTACCTCGAGGTACATGCACAGCTAAGAGACATTCAACCATTTACTCTTTTCTACTTGTATTCATAGAAATATTAGGATTTCAGTAAAAAATTATCTAATATGTCTGTCATTACAGCAGATAAGCAAAAAGCACTGTCACTCAAGGTACATGCACAACTAAAAGACATTCAACCCTTTACTCTTTTCTACTTGTATTCATAGAAATATTAGCGTTTCAGTAACAAATTATCTAATATGTCCGTCATTCTATAGGAGATAAGCGAAAAGGAGCACTGTCAGCAAAAATCTACATAGTTGTCAGAGAGACCAACAAAGCTTCATAGATCAAAATAGATATATCCAACTTGTACATAATAAATTCAATTGTTTATCATGTGCAGGGTAATATAAATCAATCAAAATGCACAAACTTCAAAGGTAACCAGACATAATAGAAGTATTCTTCATTTTCAAAAGAGCAGGCCATTTGGAATGATCAAAATGTATCACAAGTAACCTTTACATTGAGGATGATAAATGCATGACATAAATGACAAAATAATTCAGAATAAATGTTTCTCACCCAACAAGCGTTATGTTTGGTGTAGAAGGAGAGGCACTCTGCTCAAGAAACTCGCAAGCCGTGATAACAACTGGTTCTGAAAATAGCACCTGTATGATTACATAACAAAGTGCACTCAATGATTAAAAATACAAAAATACAGTTAAAAGAATAACCCCCCCCCCTCTCTGTGGCTCCTATTAACTACTGTCAATTCTTAAAATCCCACCAATAATAGTGTCCCAAGGTGTCAATCCTTCTCTCTAAATGTTATAGGTGTCACTCCTTAAAAGAATACATAACCACAACTTTTGGGTGTCTGAATATCAGCTGAAAGATTCTACTCCTTGTCTTGTAAGACGAAAATGTATGTAAGATATAATCAAGCATTGGAAGGGACAGGTATTTTGAGGGCATTGTACAATTCGCACCAAATCCATGTATGGTATGTTATAGCTATGTTTCAAGTCTAATTTTGTGCTAGTCCCGTGCATCAATCGAACTCTGGAACAAATAACTGTCGAAACAAACTATTATATCTAATAACATCTAGAAGACCAATAGCAAGATGAGCTAGAGATGAGGAGTGAAGGACAAAGCCAACAAGAGGATGGTGGAACTCTTACCTCGTCTACGTACTCATCCAGCTGGGAGTGCAGGATTGTCTGCGCGAAAAGCACGACAGGCTCCGGGCGGCCCATCGCCGCAGACCGGTTATTCCCCGACCAGGCTTTGCCGCTGGATTCGTCTAACAAAGCAGGCCGCGACTAAAATCCTAGCATTCGCCGGAGCACTCGAGGGGAACAGAGAGGGGGGGGGGGGGGGGGGGGGGGGGGGGGGAGTGTAAGCAAGTGGAGCGCGTGCCGTGCCGAACTCCAGCTGGGTACACCGCCGTTTCACTCTTCGTCACCGGCGCGCTAGTCGTCGGCCGCCCAAGAAAGGTGAGGAGGGGTCTGCGGGCCGAGGGAGGGGCTTCTTGTTTTCTTTCCTTTTTTCCGACGATGGGCTTCTTGGGACCCCTATGTGCAGTCCGACCTAATGCCCAGCTGTGAGCAGGGTTTCAAAAACCGGTCAACACAGGTCGGTTTTTGGCAAAACCGGTCGGTCCGGTTTCACGGTTTATCAGAAAAACCGTATCTGTGTACTATAGCAAAAACAAAAACCGGCCGGTTTCTCCGGTTTATTGATCGGTTTTGGCAAAAATGAAAACCGCCATTGTAGCGATTTTTGAAACCCTGACAGACTATGACCAACTGAACTCCGAGGTTAAGAATGTGTTTGGTTGGGCTTTTTTTAGCTTTGACTTTTTAGAAAAATCAAAAAGCTAACCAAAGAAGTTGGCTATCAGAAAAAGCCAAAGTCAAAAGCAGTTTTACAACCGCCGTCTCTTTATTAGGGTTTGAGGTTTTACTTAGATTATTCTGTTAAGAACAGTTTTGTCGTTTGATCGGTTTGTGAGATCCCAATTTGTAAGATTTATCATATACTTGCAAATTTAGTTGTATTCTTCTTTGTTCTTTCTTGTGTTCTTGATTAGCAGGCAAGGATAAAGCCTTCTCGGTGAGGTCAACCGTGTAACACCGGTTGATAACCAGAGTAGATGTTGTGTTGTGATTGCGGGGTTCAGAATGTGTCTTTCGGAAGCTAGATCGATTTGTGTATCGTCTCAGCCTTAATCAAGATTATCAGAACCTATTGGAAGATTGGGAACCCTTGTCCATATTAAGTGGTAATCAGAGTTTCAGGTACACCATTAGGTTTCGCCCTTATCCTTGTTACTTTGTTCAATCCTAAAGTTCAGAAAATTACCCTACAAAAATATTTGTTCGTCATGTTTCCGTTGTCCTACACCCCCTTGTGCTCTGCAATTTTCAGTTAAGTTTGCTTCTCTGAATTTTAGTCCCTACAAAGTCATTGTGTTGTTAGTCTAGTGCTTGTTCTTTGGTCTTATGTTGAGTTATGTGTGTTCTTGTTCATAGACAATCAAGAGAAAAAAATCAGATTGTTGCACATATTGAGAGAATAGTACTGCTGAAATTGTTTACACTAAATATTTATTTAATATCTAGCCTTTTACTTTTTGTGTGTAAAAGAAACTTAGAGTATTTTTCTGTTACACATGGTTCCTTGAGTCAAGAGGTTGCTGCATGTTGTTGTATATGAGAATTGTCGGTTCAGTTTTACATGTACATCTATTCCTTACATAAAGAGTGCAAAAAAGAAAGTTCAGGTTTTTTCCTTGTGCTATAAAGTTAGCAACTCTTGCTACAGTTCTGTGTCAAAAGAAAAAAAAATCACGAAAGAAATAAAAAGACAAAGAGGTGCTAAAAAAATAAGAAGAAAAAGGCGCACCCATAACAAAAGAAAAAAGGAAAGAAAAAGAGAAAAAAATTTAGAATTGCTTACATCCTTTGTTGAGTCATTTGCTTGCTTGCTTGAATTAGGTCTAAGACAAGTTTAGGCTGGTATCATAGACTAGCTTGGGACTATTATTCAGTTTTGCAATTTCTGAATTGAAATATTACTAATCCTTGCTACTATAATTTGCCTACCTATCTCCACATATATGCTTTTGAATAGGCACATACTCGTAATTGTCATATCACACTCTCCAAGATATCCTTTGTTTTGCAATTAAGAATCTTGTAAGAGCTCAGCTAGGTGTTGTCAATTGCTTGTTGAGAGTTTCCACTGTGATCACATAGTAGTGATAGAAAAATATATTCTTATGTGTTTTCTTATTTGCTACTAACAATCACAGGTTACAATACCGATGGTGGTAAGTCGATGGCATCAAATGAGGTTCATATGAGTGTTGTAGCACACCGAGTGCTCAGTTCTCAAATAGAAAAGGTAGAGTAAAATCAAATAAACAAACACACTTTATTGTGAAGAATCATTATCGTGTCATTATTGATGGAGAGAATAGATGTAACATTGCAAGTTTGGAGTTAGTCGAGAAGCTTGATTTAACCACACAACCACACCCATGTCCATACTACATCAAGTGGGTAAATTCTCGTGATAAGATAAAGGTAGATCAAATTGAACATATTGAATTTTTTTATTGGTTCTTACAAAAATAGTGTAGAATTTGATATAGTACCTGTGCAAGCATGTCATTTGTTATTGAGTAAATATTGGATTTCTACAAATAATGTTTTATACAATACCATTCATAATAGCTATTCATTTAAATATAATGGTAAAAGGGTTACTCTTAAATCTATGATTGCTGCTGAAATTTTAGAAGATGATCAACAAAGATTTGAGAAAAGATGGTATTTCAAATGTTGTAACACTTACATCAAAATCTGAATTACTAGAGGATGAATATATTTCTTTGCCTCTTATTGCAACTAATACTTTTCAGCATATACACAAAGAATATGATAGTGGGAAAGATAAAGAACAGGTTGTTGCTTCAGGTAAGAGCTTTCTTGATGTGATGGATTGTTTCAATAGTCTTGTTCAGGGTTTACAATCTCGACTGTCCCGGTGATCCCGGTCGAGACCGGGATGCCGGACAAAATTTGATTTGGCTGGGCGGTCGGGAGCAACCGAGATACTGGCTGGGATGACCGGGATTCCGGTCCCGAGGCTCCAAAAACCGAATGTTGAAAAAAACTCAAAAAATATGTGTAAAAATTAGAAATTTTGGCATGACTTTTGTAGAATATTTGTTACTTCATTTGTGACATATATAATCAAATGAAACATGACAAAGCTGAAGTAAAATGACAAATTCATGAGACAATACATGAAACATCGGTAATTACAAGTCCACAAATCATATATAATTCAAGTCCACAAATCACACATAGTTCAAGTCCACAAATTACAAGCACATAAATCAAGTCCATAACTAATAAGTCCATGACATACATAATATGACATATGAACATGAAATCAAGACCATCGCTCGTTAAAGGAATTATACATTGCGTGGTTGTATTCCTCGCTTGACATGAGTTGAATCTGTTTGTTAGCCAATAATTGTGCTCTATATTGGTTCCAACTTAATCCAGTCCGATATGTGGTGCATTGCCAATCTGAGTACCACATACTATAAGCCTCTAGTCGTGACACTCATAAATCCAAGTAATCGATGGTTTAGTGGATGCATCACCACATTTGTAATTGTAGTAGTCATATGGGTACTGAACAGAACTTGAACTATAGGAACTACCACTTTGCTGAGGTGAGAGGTAGCTACCTTGATCATGTTGTGTAGCTGTGGATTTTCTATGTTGTTCCATTATGACCCGTTGTGATGGTGGAGCACCATGATCCTGATCATGGGTAGCATGTGTGAATTGTGTCTCACCTGCAAAGGAATGGTAAGTATATATGATAAAATTTAAATTGCGCATATGCTTTATATGGTTATGTTACCTGTGAATCGGAGGGGAGAGATAGGTTGTTGAGGAGGTGGATCACCATTGTTTCCATCTGAATTTGATGGTGAGCTACTGTCATCTGACTCTTGATAACTCAGGGTTTTGTCCGTGTCATCCTCAGTGCTGTCATCACTTCTCACCTCTTTCTCTACACTCTTTTTCTTTTTCTTTGTAGGTGCTTTCCGTGCAACGGCTTTATGTTTGTGCTTGCTTGTGTGTGTATCACCGACATTACGCTCTGCCCAAGACACTGGAGAACTTGTCCCCAGGATTCTCTGCAACTCCCTTGGATCATCATCCTGAGTCACCAACTCTGACGGTATAGGGACATCACTATCTGTGGCTTCCTCATCAAGAACAGGATCAGCATTTGAGCGGCCATTCTCCATCCATTCTCTTATTGGATTTCTTGCATCATACAAGGTAAGCTCCATTAGCTTGTGGAAAGGGTCTTCTTCAGGCACCCTATATAACCCAGCTCCCCTCATTCGAATGCGTAAGTTATAGTTGACATACACCAACTTATGAAGCTTCTGGTATGACAGCCTGTTGTGCACCTTGGTATGAATCAGTGCAAATGTACTCTAATTACGCTTGCGGCCACTAGAGGAACAACATTAACATTGTGAGACAAGGTGTAAGGCAAGCTTCTGTAGTGTTGGAGTCTCAGTACCAAACGTTGCCCACCATTGTGCTGTGTCAAGAAGAGACAAACATGAGTACATCATGCATGTTACATTCGGATGTGAAGTAGAGAAAAACTTGAGTTAAACATACCAGGGGATGTCTTGCTATCGTACGCCATCTTTCTCGCTAGGTCAGATGTGAAAGGCCCAGTATTACGCCTGTAGTTCTCAACTTCTTGGAGTGCACTCATGCATGTTTTTGTGTCCTCATGAACTCGAATATAGTACGAAGTTCTTGAAGAATGTTTTGTCCCGCCGTGTAAGCATAGTGAGTTCCTGGATTCAATCCTGCAGCTGTTGACAAACATGTCAGTATTATGTCATCAAACTAAAGACATAACAAAGCAATGCATTTCATCATACCTACATTAACGTAGGTGTCGTTAGCTATATCTCCCATCCTAGGCTCTATGACATTCATATAACGATCAAATTCAACTCTGTCATTGTGGAATAGACTTTCATACTCTTGTCTGAGCATTGTGAACCTTAGAAGAACCTCACTTAAATTTGAATTATTATCTTGATCCGCAAAACGTAGGAATCCATACAATGGTTCCACACTCTTTAGCACATGATCCATGGTGTCCCACCAAGACAAGCTAGATAGGCACGAATGACCATACCTACCCTATGCTGTGTCACTGAATCGACTCTCTAAGAAAGAAGGTGAAGCCAATGCCATGAATTTGTCTCTCCTACGATGCATGCTCTCAAGAAACATATAGTTGGTGCCAAACCGTGTTGCATTCCATCTCACCAACTCACCTCTGATAGTTGACTTCATCATAACATGCAACTTGTTGTGATTGTAAAGCCAACGACATATTCTCCGTCCTGATTGTATCACAACTTTGTGTTCTGTAAACTCCCCCACTTCCTTCAGCATCAAATTGATAGTATGTGCCACACATGGTTGCCACGCTATAACATACTTGCGCCTAATCAACTTGCAAGCCTTCTTGTAGTTGGCTCCATTATCTGTTATGATCTACACGGCATGTTCCGGGCCAACTTCCTTAATCACCTTTTCAATTTCCTGCAACAAACAATAGTCAATTATGATTTGTCATACATGAGTAATGAATAACTTAAATGTATGAAACAAGTACCTTGTACAAGTAATTTGCATCCTGACTTTGTCTAGTGGCATCAACGGACTTGTGAAAAAACATGATGCCATTACAATATATCATAAAGTTGATGACACTCATTCCAGTCGGTCCTGTCCAAGAATCACACATTATTGTAACACCATGTGTAGGCCAGTCCATCTTTCATCTTGCAAAGTGCTTCTTAATTTCCGCCTCATTCTTATCTAAATATATTCCATCAACATCACGTCCAGTTGGAGAGGGAACACCTTGACCTAAAAGAATTAGTGTATCAATTGACCATTCAGTTGCAATTGAAACATAAAGAAGGAGATTCTAATAAATACACTTACCTCATCTCTGTGTTTCTTTAACAGCTGAAATAAAGTAAGGACTATCTACCTTCGCACCAGCAATGGCTTCAGCATGCATGAATTTAGCTCAAGCCCTGCCAATTGCCCGCTTCGCAGTCTTAGCCTTATCTGTCCACGGCTCGGTATCTATCCTTGTTTGCACCGTTGGCTCCCTCTGGCTACCGCTCCTACTTGTAGTCCTTCTCAGCATTCCCATTAAACCATCCCCACCACTACCCTGAGGCTGAGACGAACCAGAACCACCACCATGCTCATAGTGGCCACCTGCATCACGGACTCGTCTCGCAAATGCATCCTCCTCCTGAGACATCTGCAACACATGCTGCATCACTTCATCATCTTCTTCTCGAACATTTCCTTCAGCGGCTATTTCCTCTCTATGGAGTCTCTCTCGTATTCTATCCTTCTTATTCTAAGCCGTCCGATCTATGTCTGCACAAAAATAATCATGAACATCTGGTGGTACAGAACCGCAATGCACCACTTCACCTCCCCTGCATGCCAAATGTTCCTTAAATCTTGTTGCACCACCTCCGGCCTTTCCTGTCTTGCAATACTTGCACAACCATCTAGAACCCCTCTTCTCTCCATGCTCCCAAACAGTGTCATCCCAACCACGATCCGACATTGCTCACTGCATAAACACAAATCATGCATAAGTTACTAAGCCAATAAACATAAACATACACATCAATCATTTGATTCACTACATATCCCATTCATTACATATTCTATGCATAATATTTACAACATGATAGCAAAAATTAATAGCTACAAATAGGAACAAATCCAACGATGCTAACCTTCAAAACAAAATTCGGATTTTGGGAGAGGGGGGAGGGGGGACTCGCTGGATTGATGAGGGTCGGGATCCCGCCCCTGCCAGGTGGCTTCCCGCCAATTCCGACCGGGAACCCGTGTGCCCACCGCCGCTGGGCCGCGCGGTAGATGCACGGGTTGCCCTTCCCGGAGCTCCCGGTCGGCTTCCCGCAAATCCCGACCGGGATACCGAGCTCGGGGGCCGGGGCGCCCACTCGCAGCGGCGCCTCACCGGCGGCAACAGTCGGAGGAGGGAGATGTGGCGCGGAGGTGTTGTTGTGGGGGGAGGGGCTGCGCCTGTGGCTAGGGGGGCGGGGGGGGGGGGGGGGGGGAGGGGGGGGGGGAGGGGGTCGCGAATGGGGAAAGGGTTGGAGTGGATAAGGATTTTTCCCTTTTTTTTCCTATTTCTTATTCACCTTTGCCTTTCATCAATTTTTTCCTATATCAAATTTGATTATTTTTATGATTTCATTTCACCATAAATCATCATTTTTCATCTAGTTTTTTTACATATTTTTTTTACAAATTCCTTCAAAAATTCAAAATTTTGAATTTGGGACCACCGGGATCCCGGTGTCCCGATAAACCCGGCCCGGACCGGGAACCCCGGATTCCGTGGAAAACGGCTGGGATCCGATCGGGATTGTGAACCATGGTCTTGTTGTACTGGAACCTTATGATCATGTTCCTTTGTCATAAGTTGATTTACCTAGTGGTCCTTGTGATAAAGAGGAGTTGTGTGTCAATGATTCACTTATATCTTTGCCATAACAAATGAATGAGCTTGATGCTTTTGCTTATGATTCACCCACTAGTGTTGAAATTAAACATTTGATTTTAGTTACATGTCAAAAGGATGAGTAGAAATTTTTGTCTTCTCTAAATACTTTGGGTTATATTGAATTTGATGTTCTTTGTAATCTAAGTACTTTGGAGAAGCTAACCTTTTCTCAAACAAATTGCCTTTATTGACAAGAAACAATTTTCATGCTATTAGAAAACTATGATCATAGAGGTGTGTTTATTGTGCACAAAGTTTATATTTGCTCAAACATGAATCCTCCTTGTATTGTACAACCAAATGATGAACTAGAAAACTGCAATAACATTTACCATGTCATGTCATATTTTTCTAGTGTTTTTAAGTTCACATATTTTTTATCTTATCATAAGAGTGAGAATGATGTTCATATTGCTAAGCAAGTTTTCAAAGACGTCATTAATTTACATGGCATGCTTTCTACTGTAGTTTCACATTGTGATGACAAATTTCATAATGCATATAAATATGAGTTCCACAGTTAATATTTTAGATTTGAGACCATACATGGGAGAAAGAGAAGAGCTCGAGTCGAGTACGACTCTAATTCAAAAGGGGGAGAATAATGAGAACATAATCCCTATGGATACACCCAACACTCCTCCAAGTAATGTGCAAGCTTATATGCAACTAAATTTACGGGTGAGTTTGTTCCTAATAATTTATTTATGTGATTTTAAGAACATATGGCTACCTAATGAATTAGTTATTGTTAGAAATCATGGAGATGATGATAAGATAGATGGAGAGGTGATTGGAGCCGCATGGGCCAGCAAAGATGTCCCAATCAAGATGAATGCCGAAATAATATCAATCTAGAGTCCGACTCGGAGTCTAGGAGCATGTCGCACTAAAACGGATGCCCAGAACATATACGGACTCAGATTTGGATGTTCTATATATGCCTGGAAAGATAACGAAAAGAGATTTCCAACCCAACTGGTACCATATTAAAATTCATCCTGAGCCATCAGCAATAGCTAAAACAAGTCAATGTCCAGAATCTGTCCTAGTGCTGCAACACCGTAATCAGCCTTTGGGCCATGTATCGAGTTGAGCCCACTTAGGGCTGCATCCAGGGTGTGGTGCACGACCCTAGGATCATCATATACTACCGCAACCTATTTATTAGGGTTTGGGTTTTGCTGATATTATTCTGTTAAGAACAATTTTGTTGTTTCATCGGTTTGTGATACCCCAACTTATGAGATTCATCATATAATTGTAAATTTGGTTGCATTCTTCTTTGTCCTTGCTTGTGTTCTTGATTTGCAGGCAAGGATAAGCCTTCTCGGTGAGGTCAACTGTCGAGACTTATTCTCGACCATATATTTATGGGGCTACGTCGGGACTTAGAACTACGATGTTGAAGACACAAGATGCCGAGTTATATAGGTTCGGGCCCTCTCAATGAGAGTAAAAACCCTACGTCCTGTATTTCGTGGTTTGTATTGCAATGTAGAATCCGGTGCCCTCTTTGGGGAGGTCCCTACTGCCTTATATATTCGATCGGTAGGGGGTACATGAAGAGTCCTACTCGTAGTCTACAAGGATTTACATAGAAAGTCTATCTCTAATTGCCTTGCACTCTAAGACAACTCGGTAGGTTCCCTCATGGTGGGCCACCCGGTCATCTATCGACTTAGGTCTTACTATGGATACCCGGAAGGTAAGTATTCCATAACAGCCCCTGAGTGCTTTCTGATTTTGAGTTGTGACTTGCCGAGTGATCTTCAATGCATATGTGACCAAGTCACAAATTAGGAAGACATCTTAGTTGAAGTTCCTGATAGATCTGGTGCGCCGACTAGGTGTACTTGATTAGGTGTAGCCCCCGACTCTTATATAATTTGGAGACTAACAAATAATGCAAGAGTCTAATAATTTTAGCTCTTCACATTTTGTTATATGAGATAAACTGAAATCATCAAATTTGAGCAGTTAATACCTTGGTCATCAAACCAGGCTATCGGTCTACACAACATCAATTGAGCCGATCGATTATAAAAAGTAGAGTGATATGCACTCTTAACCGAGTGATCTTTGATTTTAATGTACATTGACATCAATCATGTTTAAAACCAAAGAAAAGTTACGACATCAATCATAACTAAGTACTAAACTATAATGACATCAATCATAATATAGTTTTTCCTTTAATAACTATCACTCGGATGATATAAGTCAAACCTTTAGTATATTGGAGCTCACTTCAACTAGCTTCGTAGGCTATGAACTTATTCTCATACGACCATCAAGTCCTCTGCTACATGATCATCAAATCACATAGATATGAGTAATATATGATTCTAGAACAAAGCTTCTCATCAAAGAAGCCCCCGAGTTTAATACCTAAATCTATTAACAGGAGATCTATTAAAAGATCCCTGCTTTAATTTAATTAATCAGAAACATGGACTAGCACTGTACGACCCATGTGGCCCACTTGGCCTCACTGGAGACTAGGTCAACACGAAGGTATAAAAACACCTGGACCAGATGATGCAACTCTACACCGTCATATCACAGCGCTTCATCTTCCTTACGCCTCCTCTGCTTCTCCACTCCCCTGTTCTAGGGTTCATTCCCGTTGCTTCCCCCGCCATAGATGCTCGATGCACTCAAGCCCCCGAGACTCTGCTAGGGTTAGATTCAAACTTCCATAGCTGTCGCAGTTGTCGCATTTTTTGAAGATGCCACGCAAGCTGTTGAAGAAGATGAAGGGCGCCGCCGTCGTCGTCGAGTCGTCCTCATCGGAGCTCAACATCCCGGAACACCTCCGGGAATTCTCTGAGAGCACCATAAGCACCAACACTTTGAACACCATGGTCGCTGACGGCATCCTCCCGGAACAGGCACGACTGAACTAGAAGGTACCGGGATTTGAAACTCATCCCCTCCTAGTCCTCAATCAAACTGTAGTCTTCTGCTCCTTCTTTGAGCGTGGCTTTGGAATCCCCTGTTGCAGCTTCTTGCGCGGGCTCCTCTTCTTTTATGGGATTGAGCTAGTCAATCTCAACCCAACTCTATTCTGCACATTGCTATTTTCGTGCATATATGCAAGGCTTTCTTGGGCATTCTGCCCCACTTCACTCTGTCCTGCCATCTCTTCGTCCTTTGTCCTTTGCCATCTGCCGCCAATCAAGAAGCCATTGGGGGTGTCGGCATCCAGCTCAGGAAAAAGGACCTATACATCGACGTGCCTCTGGCCACCGGGAACAAAAATTGGCAGGACGAGTGGTTGTATTGCGGCAATCCCCCCCAGCTATCCCAGACTTCACTGGTGCCAAAGCTATCCCTCAGTCCTCTTGGACTGAGAAGCTAGACCCTAAGGACGCTCAAGTCCAAGATCTTCTAGAGAAAATTGCCGATCTGAAGAAGAAAGGGATTGACAGTGTCACCATAGACAAGAGTTTCATTGTGCGCCAAGTGCAACCCCTCAAGCAGCAATGCCACCCTGGATAGGATTATACCTCTGATGATGAAACCAGAGAAGTTCCCGACCCCCCGAACCCAGCTTTGCGCAAGGCTCGGTTGAACAAGATGTTCGAATCGGTAGGCTTTCAATATCATGAATTGATCAAGAAAGCGTAGAACATGGGCACTCACTGAGCCCGAGTAAGCAATAGTTTCCTTTGCATCTTCAATTGTTAATGTTAACAAAATATTTTGCCAATATTATCTTTGTGTATGGTTGTAGGTACATATGTGTCTCACCCTCCACTCCCTCCGACTGACACGGAGGGGGTGGACTATGTTTCCAAACCGCCTCCACAGGCCGACCCTGCCAGGACAAATATAGTGAGCGCGCTTCAAACCAACTCAGTCGAAGCAGGTGGCTCTTCTGTTCCTGATGTCGGTCTGTCTTCCCCCGGTCGACGAGTGAAGCTGACCACACACTGCCAAAGGCAATATCAAGGGGATGGCGATGATGATGATAATGAGGAAGAGCTCCCTCAAGACATCGGTTAGCATTACTCTGCTCCCATCGACCGACCTTCAAGCTAGTCGGAGCCCCCGAGCCAAGTGGTGGGTGACACAAGTGTAGTGGAAAAGATTGCTGAGGTCGAGAAGCGGTCTTCCTCAAAAAAGAAGCACTCCAACTCTCTGACCACTTCTTTTAAGAAGAAGGTCAGCAGAATCAAAATCAGGCAAGCCTATAGGTAAGCATTCTTACTTCTGCGTCTTTACCATTCTTGTCCATAACGCATCTGAACCTTGAACACTTGTACAACAGCGACCTTGCTGCCTAGTTGACCGGTACGCAGGGTGGGTCTGTGTCAAAAGACATAGTGCAGACTCCAACTCCTCGTCCGACCGACCTGCCTCAGTCGGTCGACGCGCCATCAAGCGTTCTGACTGAACCGACAAAATCTCCAGTGATCCCACTGCCTCCAAAGACTGGCCCAACCTCCGCAGACCATCATACCAGCTCCTGTCAAGGATAAAGCTATGTCGGTCGAGAAGCCAGCGGGTCAGCCAGAGGCAGAGGATCTAGAAATCCTCCGTCAGCACCGAGAAGCATCCAAGGTACATCAATACCAAGGCACTTATCCTTCTTGAATTATATAAAGTATTAAACCACTCTACCTTTCTTTGACCAACACATGTATTCTCTTCTTGAGAGAAAACAAGCACAAATTGAATTCCTTGAGGCTGAGAACTATGGTAATGTAGTTTAAATCTTTATTGCAAAAGTATTGCTCCTACTTACTGACATTGTGTCTCTCTAATTCTAGTCACCAGTCAGCAGTATTCTAAGGCCAAGGACCAAGTGAACACACTACTGATTGATGTTAGAGCGGTAAACACTTCTCTGGAATAGAGTCGTCTTGACAGCGCAGGTAATAGACTGACAAATCCTTCCAGCTTTGTTACTTCCCATGCCAAAATCTCATCAAGCGTGAGAAACCATGTGAAGATGTGCCATGGTTTGCAATATATATGATGAGTAATTGACTTGAGTAGATTTGTTGTTTGAGTTGAAATGCGGGAATCTGGGGATTGCATGGGTTTGCATATCATGGTTATGACTAACCGGAGTTGGTGGAGGAATTGGTGATGTTGCAGGAGATGGGAAATGTGTTTGCTTGTCTCATGATGTGTAGGTCACTGGAGTCGACTTGGCGGTCAACGACGAGAGTATCGGTCATAAGTAGGAGACTTGGGGCCAGACGATCAGGAGGCCGGGTGGAGTCAAGGGTGATCCATACCGTACACATGGAGAGGTAAGAAGCATGGATGGTTTCATGGTTGAGCCTCAAAATCGTGGTGGTGATGAAGACAGCTTGTTGACCAAGTCAAGGTGAGCGAGATGCCGGTGCAAATGGCAAGGGGGCTCGATGGACAGAGACCAGGAGAGACTTGCCGGTGATTAGGATCACGGGACAAGGTGACACGCATCGACATCGAGAAGTCGCGCTTTGAGAAGCGTGCAAGGCAGTTTCCCGGTTTGGGCCTCAAAACCCGTGGCGGCGATTGGAGGTGCACGTGGCACCATCGCGGAGCTTGTGTCGAGGGCAAGCAAAGTTGTGAGGGCTCGATGGCATTCGGGCGACGAGGAAAAAGATAGATGATTATGCCCCGGTGGTAGGTGGGTGTGTTATGTAGGTCGAGGGTAGAGTGGTCATGTGGACAATAGACCCTAGGCCTATATAAGAGGAGGTAGGGCTGATGGGAGAGGAGCCTCTATTTCCATTAGGGTCTCAGAACCCCGCACCGGCACTGCCAATGCGTCATATCGGCACTGCCGGTGGTGGTCCAGTAAGGTTCAAATTTGTGAGGTTTTTTATTATCTCGAGTCTCTGCTGTTTCTTGTTGTTTCTGATATGTTTCTTTGCTATGGTTGATCGCTCCTAGGGCTAGTACATCACGAGTTGGTGTGTGTAGTCTTGATGATCGGTTCGGAGGTTTGCTTGGGTTGTTGTTGGGATATAGGCCAAGTTTTCTTGGAGAATTTTAATTGGCTCCCATTCGCCCCCCTCTGGTCGCCTTCTCGGTCCTTCAATTAGTATTAGCGCCGGTTTGATCACTAGTTGACCTTCACCGGCTTTGTGATCCAAAGGCGACATAGAGAAGCGCGTTATCAAGCTGTGGATCTTCGATGGAGAGGACTTTCCCTACTAAAAGTCGAGGACCAAGGCTTTTCTGCTGAGTGAAGGACGTGCTGTCTGGGACATCATGTTCACTCCTACCAAGTGCAGAGAGCAGAATATTGACAGCTTTGAAGTTGTTCTCATACCTGTTCAACTCACCTACTGGAGCGGTGTTGAGGTCGGTAAGTATGTACAACTGTTCTCATACCCGGAAGTTGCACACCTTGACACTGCTCATGCTATTTGAGATAAGCTCTGCATGTACCACGAGGGCACCAATCAAGTCAAGTTTATGCGTAAGGATTCTTACAATAGACAGTACCAACCTTTGCATAAAAACCTGGCGAGTCACTAAATGACACTTTTCGTAGGTTTGAGGCAATTGTGTGCAACTTCCGGGCTTGTGGTAACCTTGTGTACAATGACAATGATAGAGCTAAGCAACTGCTGTATTTACTTGATGAAAATGTTTGGGGGGTTAAAATTGCTGCTCTAGAAGAAACTACTGACTTTAATAACCTAAACTATGAGCAACTGTATAGCAAGCTGAATCTCATGAATTGTCTAGGAAATCTCGTCCTACTCTTGCTATTCCTGCTTCTAGCATGGCTCAGCTTTCTAGCTCTTAGAAGGGTAGTCACAGTGATGCTTCTTATGGAACTAACCCCTCACTTGACAAGTCTTCCTTGGAGTTTGCTCTGTCTTCTCTTGTTGCAGCTTCCAATGAACAGATGGAGTGCATTCCTGACGAGGAGCTATTCTTGCTCACAAGGAAGTTCATGAAGTTCTACAACAACCAGAAGGAGAGAAGAGGAGGTGGTTCAAGAACCTGCTTCGAGTACGGTGACCCGGGACACTTCATTGCTTATTGTCCCAAGAAGAAGAAGAAGGTCGGGTACCGTGACAACAACACTGAAGACTTCAAGCAGAAGAAGAACCGCTTCTACAAGAAGGGCAAGAACTCCAAGAAGTTCGTCAAGGCCATTGCACGCGCCTGCGTTGCCGCCTTGAGTGATGTTGACCTCACATCAAGCGAAGGCCTTACAAGCTCGGAGGAGGAGGTTGAGAAGCCACGAGTCAAATGAAAGGATGACTTTACCGGGCTTTGCTTCATGGCAAAGAACGACCATGACACCGACTTTGGATTCGACTTTGACACAAGCGAGGTACCTCCCACTCTTGATGAGCTCTCTTCTGAACTTGATCATTTGCGCGATGTTCTGCTCATGCAAGATGATAGGCTTTGCAGTGCTATTTGTGAGAGTAGAGAGCTTAAGTCTAAGTTGGAGAGTGCTGATTTTGAAATTGCTTCGCTTAGGTCTAAGCTTGCTAAAGATGACATTGTTGTAGAGTGTGAGTCTTGTCAAGTTGTGATGAAGGATCTGAGTTAGAGGGAGAGTGTGCATGCTCAAGTTGCCAGTCAGCTTGAGAGTGTCCTCAAGGAGCTTGAGGAATTCAAAGCTAGGCCAACTCTTTTGGGTGCATGTCTGAAGTGCCCCAAGCTCACAGATGAGTTGGAAGCTTAGTTTTTTCAAAGTCAAAGAGCTTGAGTCCAAGCTGCTTCATGAGACTCGCTCGAAAGTTCTTCCACCTCAGTGTGAAGTGTGTGTCACCCTCAAGGACAAGTTAGTAATCACTAGGGAGGAAAACAAAGTCCTAGTTCAGGGAAATGACTATCTTGTTTCTAGGTTCCAGAGAACCCTAATGAGTGAGGAAAAGATTGAGAGTGATTTGGCAAGAGTGAAGGAGAGTGCTTCTAGGTCAACCTACAACTTGGGCTTGGGATTTGAGAGGTGTGACAAAGAGAGTGAAAATGTGGGTAAGTTTGTACCTAGCTCTAGCTACAAGGATGAGGAACGATTTATCAAACCCACTGACACATACTATCCACCAAACCCCAAACCTTCCTTCAACCCAAAGCAAACAAAGAAGCCAAAACCCTAGCCAGCCATGCAAAACCAAGCCTAATCCTAAGGGTGTCTACATTTGCATGTTTTATGGTTGCAAGGGCCACTTGGATGAATTCTGTTATAGGCGTAAGAGGATTGAGAGGAAGCAAGTTGAGTTGACTAGGGATGCTTTTTATGATGATTTTGTTGACTTTCAGCCTTGCTCTTTTTCTCATGCCTATCGTGGACAGGGTCATCCCTCATATGGCTTTGATTCACGAAACAGAGGCTTTACACAGCAGCGCTTTGGCGCCCCACGTTTTTCCCATCGTGGTGAGTGTCACTCGCGTGGGTTTGGCTTTCACACAGATGATTTCTATTCTCACAACCCAAGGGTTGAGTTGAGACGCTTTGACAGGCCACGTTTTCCCCATTGTGGTTCTCGTCCCATGCGTTCGAATGATAATGTGCAAAGAACTATGATGACTACTACCAGTCGTATGGTTAAGAGCTGGATTCCCAAATGCTTTTTGACTAACCCTAGTACTGAGCCATCGACTTTTTGTTCTCGTTCTTTGTAGGCAGCAGGTGGAGGCCTAGAGAACAAATGGTTGATGGACTCCAGGTGTTCGTACCATATGACTGGAGATGCAAAGTGGTTCTCCAACCTCACTCCCTTGGAGCGCCGGGAGTATGTGACCTTTGGAGATGACAAGAGGGGGAGAGTGAAGGCAAGATGCGCAGTAAAGGTAAATGAAAAATTCACTCTCAAGGATATTGGTTTGGTTGAGTTTCTCAAGTACAATCTCCTCTCTGTTTCTCAGCTTCTTGATGTTGGTTTGGAAGTGCGCTTTAAGTCAAATGCTTCTTGTGTTCTTGATTCGAGTGGTTCCTTGGTTTATGGGATTTCTCGCATTGGTAGAGTTTTTCAGGCTGATTTTGCTGGTTCTCCTAGTTCTCACAAGTGCTTGTTTGCTCAATCTTCTTCTGAGCTCTAGAAATGGCATAGGAGACTAGGTCACATGAGCTTTGACTTGTTATGTCGCTTGAGTGGCCTAGATTTGATCCGAGGATTGCCTAAGCTCAAATTTGATAAGGATTTGGTTTGTGCTCCTTGTCATCATGAGAAAATGATTGCCGCTTCTCATTCACCAATTAATTTGGTGATGACTGAACACCCTGGAGAGTTGCTTCACATGGACAGTGTTGGTTCGGCGGGTGGGAAGTGGTACGTTCTTGTGATTTTTGATGACTACTCTCGCTACTCTTGGGTTTACTTTCTTGAGAGCAAGGATGAAGTGTTTCATCACTTTCGAAGCGTAGCTTTGAGGTTGTTCAAGGAACTTCCTGGTGCATTACGAGCAATCTGTAGTGATAATAGCACCGAGTTCAAGAACTCCTCCTTTGATGCTTTCTGTCTTGAGCATGGTATTGAGCATCAGTTTTCAGCACCTCGTGTTTCCCAGCAGAATGGTGTGGTTGAAAGAAAGAACAGAACCTTGGTGGAGATGGCCTGGACGATGCTCGATGAGCATAGGACTCCGAGGCGGTTCTGGGTTGAGGCCATTAGCACTGCTTGCTATGTTTCGAATCGGATTTTCTTGCGCTAAATTCTTAATGTGACTTCTTATGAGTTACGTTTTGGGAGAAAGCCCTCGGTTTCTCATTTACGTGCCTTTGGTTGCAAGTGCTTTATTATTAAGCGTGGCAATCTTGATAAGTTTGAGTCGAGATCTTCCGATGGCATCTTTCTTGGTTACTTTCTTCATGGCCATTCCTAGAGAGTTTTGAATTTGGAGACTAACACCATCGTAGAATCTTGTGATGTAACCTTTGATGAATCAAACTCATGTGCAAGGAATGTGATTGAGTATGCAGGTGACAAGGAGATGAAGGAAAGCATCTTTGTAGAAGAGGACCTACAGGGCTTTGGTGATGATGACCATGATTCACTTCATCTCTCATCTGAGCTTGTTTCTGCTGCTACCACTACTCCAGTAGAGGGTCCAGAAGCTTCTACATCGACTTCAACGGCTGTCGAGAGAGCTCAAGCTGTGGTTGAGGGGGAGATACACTCTGAGAGAGAGGCCCCCAGCCACATTCAGCGTCAACATCCACCTCAACAGATGATCGGTAATCTCTATGAGAGGACAACAAGGTCAAGGTATGCACATCTCGCTTGTTTTACCAATTCTCTCTTGTTGCAACCTTTGAACCCCGAGATGTTGGACACACACTATCTAATGAACATTGGGTTAATGCCATGCATAAGGAGTTGGAGAACTTTGAGAGAAACAAAGTCTGGACCCTTGTACAGCCTCTAAAAAATGTCAATGTCATAGGAACCAAGTGGGTTTTCAAAAACAAACATGGGAAGGATGGTGAGGTTGTGAGAAACAAGGCTAGGCTAGTTGCTCAGGGTTTTAGCCAAGTGGAGGGCTTAGATTATGGTGAAACCTTTGCTCCTATTGCTCGCATAGAAGCCATTAGGATCTTGCTTGCATTTGCTGCCTCCAAGGGCATCAGACTCTATCAAATGGATGTCAAGATTGCTTTTCTAAGTGGTTTCATAGAGGAAGAAGTGTATGTGAGGGAACCCCCTGGTATTGAGCACCACAAATACCCAAAACGTGTGTACAAGCTTAAGAAGTCTTTGTACGGGCTAAAGCAAGCACCTAGGACATGGTATGATAGGCTTAAGACCTTCTTGCTAGAGTGCGAGTATGTCATGGGGTGTATTGATAAAACCTTGTTCACTCTAAAGCATGCCAATGACTTTCTAATGATTTAGATTTACGTGGATGATATCATCTTTGGTGGTTCCTCTCATATTTTTGTGTCCAGATTTCAGGAAGCCATGGAAGTGAATTTCAGATGTCGATGATGGGCGAGCTCACCTTCTTTCTTGGACTTCAAATCAAACAATGCAAGCAAGACACTTTCATACATCAAGCCAAGTACACGAAGGATCTTCTGAAGAAGTTTGACATGGTCAATGTGAAGCCATTGTCTACACCAATGTCTACAACAATGGCTCTTGACCCTGATGAAGACTGTGAAGCGGTGGATCAAAGGGAGTACATGAGTATGATTGTCTCTCTCTTGTACCTGACGGCGACAAGACCTGACATACACTTTGCGGTGTGTCTTTGTGCTCGCTTTCAAGCTTCCCAAGGGTGACTCATCGCAAGGCTGTCAAGCGCATGTTAAGGTATCTCAAGTACACCCTTGAGTTCGGTCTTTGGTACTCTGCATCTTCATCTCTTGATCTCAATGGGTATTCGGATGCGGATTTTGCTGGGTGTAGAATTGATAGGAAGAGCACTTCTGGTACTTACCATTTCTTGGGTACTTCTTTGATCTGTTGGTCTTCTCGTAAGCAGTTGAGTGTAACCTAGTCTACCACAGAGGCTGAGTTTGTTGCTACTGCTAGCTGCTGCTCACAAATCCTATGGATTGTGTCCACCATGAGAGACTATGGGTTAACCTTTAAGAGTGTTCCACTCATATGTGATAACTCCAGTGTCATATGCTTAGCCAAAACCCGATTCAGCATGGTAAGGTTAAACACATCAATGTGCGATTCCACTTCCTGAGAGACAATGTTGAGAAGGGGGATGTTGAGCTCAAATACATCGACACTAGAAACCAACTAGCTGATATCCTCACCAAGCCCCTAGATGCTTCGAGACATGCTTTTCTTCAGGGGGAACTTGGTGTTTATCATGCTTATGGCATCAATTGAGGGGGTGTTGGTATTCTCTTGTATATATGTATCTTACTATTTTCGCATTGCATCTCATGTGTAATATATGCATTGGTAGATGAGCTTTGATTCTTATGCTTTCTTGCATTTCTTTTTGCTATGATTGAGCTTGAGCTAAGTTGTGTGGATGTGATGGTAATCTCTCATGCTTAGATTTTCTAGATGGCCTGTTATAGACTCATGTGAGCAACTTGCTAATCTTAAAGTTAAACTAAGCTTCTTGTGAATCTTATGAACTAATCTTGTCAAAACTTGCTCACCATGTGTATAATTGCTTTTATCCTTGTTGAAACTTGCATTGAGGCTAGTCTAGAGGATATCTTGGTTTTGGCACCTTGTGTTTGCGAAATGAAAGGCTTTGCAAATGTTTAGCTCATAATGTAACATTGTGAGAACATGTGTTCCTTTTGCCGCAAAGGCATGCTCTTTTGTCTTGTGCATAAACTTGAATAATCTGCTAAGTGCTTTGATCAAGAATAATTCTCAATGCTAAATCCAAACACTGTGACTTGCAGCCTCGGGGTGTTTGCCGTAACCTGTCGTGCGACCCTTCGCATGGATAAGAGGACACATGAGGATAAATAATAATCACTTGATCAACTGAGTCTCTGTTGCATATGTGAGCATTTGTAGAGCTTATTGTGGGATACTTGCTTTATGGGTATCCTCATACAAGACTAAGTCGGTGGCCGACCAGGTACTTTGTCAACAAGGAAGCCGACCGAGTCGGCTTGGAGCACAAGGCATTTAGAGATAGACTTCCTATGTAAATCCTTTAGGGTTACCACTAGGACTCTTCATGTACCCCCCTGCCGATCGGATATATAAGGCGGCAGGGTACCCCCTATCGGGGGACAGACGATACACCAGATTACAATCAATATAAAGAACACATGACATAGGGTTTTCTAACACCCTAATTTTTCAAAATTTGGAATATTTTAAAATTTTCTAGAATTAATTAGGTTATTAGTATTTTACTAAGAAAATAAATTATTTTCCAAAGAAAATAATCAATATTAGGGACCCTTGGCCTTCGGGCCGATTTCTCCTCGGCCGAGCCTCCCTCTCCCTTCTCATCTCTCTCTCTTTCGGCCTTGGGCCTCTCTGCCTCTCTCCCCGGAGGCCCAGCTTTTCCCCCTCTCTTCTCTCCCCGGCCCACTCCCGCCCCGCACGCGCCCGGCCCATGCCGCGTAGCCCAGCCACCCCGGCCTCGCCCCCGTGCTCCCGAACCCTAGCCACTAGTGCCGCCGCCGCTTCGACGTGCGTGCAAAGGCAGGCCTAGGGGCCCGTGCCCTAATAAATAGGGGGGACCCCTCCCCGCGCCGCCTTTCCCCCCTGCTGCCGTGACCCCGCCGCCTCGCTGTCCCCGTCGCACGCTGCAGCGCCGTCGCCGCCGCCTCACGCCGACCCGCCTCGACATCTCCCCGCGCCACATGAGCCTCCGGTGAGCCTGCTGCCCTTGCTGCCTCCCCCGCTCCCCTTCTCGCCGCCTTCCGCGCGCGGGCAACCGCTCCCGCGAGCTCCGGCAAGCCGGCAATGCCGCCGCCGCGCCCGGTCCATGGTGGACCGTGGCCTCCTGGTCCACAAGCCCCGTGGACCTAATCCACGGGATTATTTTTTTTGTTTTTTTATATATGTTATTTATTTATTTATTTATTTTGTATAATTACCAGTAAATACCAGTTTTGTGTATAGGCCTCTGAGCTTTATTTTAATAACATTTTAATTCTAAAAACTTTACATAACCCTTATAAAATTATAATTGAAACCCTAAGTTTTTATATAATTATTTTCTGGCACTGTAATTTTTACAACAAAGCCCCTAGCGTTTTCCTAAATTATGTCTTAGCCCCTAGATTTTATAAAAACACCCCTGTACACATTTTAATTATATTTTAATCTTATAATTTTACAAAAACAACCCTATATCTTTTAGTAACTTTATCTTAGCCCTAAATTTTTCTAATTAATAATTTAGGTTGGGTATTTTTACACTTAGGCCCCTATACTTATTTCTAATTATGTTTCAGTCCTGACTTTTTACAATTTAGTCCTTGAACTTTTTGCAAATTTCACTTTTGGTACCTAATATTTTCATAAATTATATTTTATACTTACATTTTACAATTTAGCCTTTCTATTTTCGAAAAGTACTTTTAGGCCCTTTAACTTGTCTGTTTTTATGTTTTAACCCTTGAAACTTCAAATAGCCATAACTTTTCAACCGTAGCTCAGGAATGAGAAATTCTTTCACCAGAGCAATCGTAGTGTTTAATATTAATTATTCGTACTATTTTATAATATATTACTAATTTACTATTTTAACCCTAAAACTTTAAACCTTTGTAACTTTTTACTCGTAACTCCGATTGGGGCGATTCTTGCACTCACGCGACCGTAGCAACACGTACTTTTTCATAGTATTGTTTTCCTTGTTGTTTGTTACTGTATGGTGTGTTGTTTCTTAGTGTGTTTGTATGCTTGTGTTTACGGTGTGACGTTGAGTAGATGAACCGCTGTTAGAGAACTTCCGGGATCTCCATCTTGAAGATTTTGAGCAGCAGCAAAGGGAACCAGGCAAGTGTCCTTGATGCATTTTGAACCTATGTTTTATATTCTCTCTATCTCTATGCATGCTTGTTAATATTGAATCCCATGTGTCATATCCTGTTCCATAGTATTCCTTGTCGCCTGGGTTTTGGTGTAGCTTATAGGTAAGGTACATTATGCTTAGTTGCTATGTCGGGAATGGAAGTGTCTATTGTTAATCTTGACTAATGATTCACTCTAACATAATGATCATGAGGGATAGGAAATCCTTCGTAGCAACATGGAACCTAGGTGATCCAAGCAGGAGGATGGCAAGGATGGTGCGGGTATGCACGTGTACTCGGAATAGTACTGTGGGATTGTGGTGGTACCTGCTTGGGATCACAAGAGTAGTTTGTGGAGCGGCCACCCAGGAAAACAGCGCAAAGCACAGGGCTGATATGGGTAGGCTTGGTTTAGTATTGAGATGTCTTCCCAGTTCTGTGAGCAGTCGAGGAAGGAGGACGGGACGGTTTACTCTCGGACTCGGGCGATGGACGGTTTACTCCTAGCCTCGGCGCTAGAGGGGGCTTCTGTAGGAACGGTTTAATTCCGCAGCGGTGAAACCTTAGCGTGGATTGTTAGCAAGCTGGGAAGCACTCTGAATGACCTTGTGGTGATCTCTTGGCCTCACACCTACGATAGTGTGATTTGGACAACATGGAGACTTTAGTCACTAACGGGTGATGGAATCACCAACCTATGGGTAAAGTTGTGCAACCTCTGCAGAGTGTCAAACTGTTATAACAGCCGTGCTCACGGTCATGAGCGGCCTGGATCCTCACACATTTAGGATGGTGGTTTATGGGTGGACTTGGTGGGTAGCCAAGTTTGATTTGGGCAGTGTAACCCTTGGTTTGCTACATGCGGTGTAACCTGTAGTGTGGATTCATATGGGCGGTTTAACCCATGGTTTGCTATAGGCGGTGTAACCTATAGTGTGGTTTCCTACGGGCAGTTTAACCCATGGTTGGCTATAGGTGGTTTAACCTGTAGTGTTGGACAGATGAGATAACTGGTGGGAACTTTTCACCTAGTAAGTAGGAGTGCTTTTCAAATGGTCTTAGGTGTAGTGCTTATTTATGCAAATGAACCATTGTGTTAGCCTTTCTTCTATTAAACTTGCATGTCATATTTTCCCCCACTTGCTGAGTACGGCATGTGCTCACCCTTACTATTTCCCTTTGTTGTTGTACTATAAACTGCTGCTCAGAAGATGGAGATATGGACTACATTGATGAAGACTACTACTAGGCGTGCGTGCCCCCGGTCGATTGCCTGTGGAGTTATGGTGTTTTTCCGCTGCTATTTAGTTTAAGAGTCGTTTCAGTCTTTAAAGACAATTATTTATGTAATAACGGTACATTGTAATAATGACATTGGTTATACTATTATTCACTTTTACTGCCGATATGTGTGAAACTTGTTCCTGGGCACACATATGATAAGCACTTGGTTTTGTCCTTAAAACCGGGTGTGACAGAAGTGGTATTAGAGCCGTGTCGACCATAGGACGCTAGCTTAGATAGAGTGGTCGTGTTCTAAGGTCTATTTTACAAACTACAAACTATTTTCAAAACTCTTTGACTTAAAATTATAGTCTCGTTTATTCACTTCTGTTGTTGGTCTTTTTTACCATTTGGTTTACAAAACTCTTTTACTAATTCATCTCTCCTATTCAAAATTGCTTAGATGGTCCGTACCAAGAAGACTTGCCACAGGTGTGACCAGTACCCACGTGTTTGGCCTTCACCAGCGCTTGTCCCACTCAGATCTGATGAAAAGTTTGGGATAGAAGAGGCTGAACAAGAGATGGTGCCACCACCGAGTCCACCACCTTATCGTGACACTCGACTCTTCAAGGATGCGGGAAATAATGCTTTGGGAGATGCATTGGGAGATGCTACAACGGTTAGGTTACGAGAAGCCACCAGAGTATTGTGGTACCCAAGTGACCTATGAAGGTTCTGAGCCTGTATGGAAGGTTCAAGTTCACATCTTTGCTCCAAGGCCGCTCAGAGGAACTTTTGAGGTGGAAAGGATTCATGAGGCCATTGCTCCACGGAAGACTTTCTCCGCCGGGATTCGTGATGCTGCTCGTCAAGCTTGCATGGTCATTCGCTCCTGTTATCATCAATATTTTGAAGATACAGAGTATGCTTATTTCCCTCAGCGCGCAAGTGGATCCACCTACATTCACGCAGAGCCTGTACCTGGACAAGGACACGTGAAGTTTAAGAAGCAAGTCACTTTTACCACGGTGATTTTTAGGGAGTTGGATTCAACCACGGAGGAACTAGGGTTTTGGCAGGAGAAATATGAGGAGGCAATAAAGACAGTTCGCTAGCTCAAACGACGTTTGCTGGATGATGTGGACATACCTTCGCAGGAAGAGCTAAAGGATGTGACTCCTTCCTCACCAACTTGTAGAATGGCTAGTCGTGCCCCACCAGCTTACGTCATCCCCAACCAGGACAAGGATTAGGAAGTTCATCCCCGAGTGGCTCCATAGCCATCAAGTAGTTATATCGAGTTGAATAAATGTAATAGCATATCGAGAGAGAATTTTAGTGTTTGCACGTCCTTTGGCTGGTTCGCTATTTTGATTGGTGTGATGAGTGTGATTTGAATCTTTTGTAATGAGTGCTGATGTGATGCAAGGCCTATCTTGCAACCACATCCTTATACTATACTTTTACTCCTACCTTATTAGAGATTAGTTAATTGAGGTATCTCTTTATCTATGTTTTAATTTCACACCTCTTTTCCTACTTGACCTTATCATATCCTTGCACTTTATCTATGTCTTCCACCCATTTTTTTTTTGCTTACCGTATCCCGACCTACATCAGATGGTGAGAGGTGGGAACCGCAACATGAACAACAACCATGAGGAACAGGAGCAGCCACCCCCGCAGAGCTCCATGGAACAACTCATGGCCATGCAGACACAACTTCTCCAAAACATGCACCAGACCCTGGTGCAGCCACAACCCAACAATGTCTTAGGAGTTGCTCCCCAGCCTAGAGACAAGCTTGGAGATTTCCAACGGACCAAGCCCCCAACTTTCTCTCACTCTATGGAGCCCATGGATGCAGATGACTGGCTAAAGACTATTGATAAGAAGCTGCAAGTCACTCAATGCAACAACAGGGAGAAGGTGTTATTTGCCGCACATCAGCTTGTTGGACCCGTTGCTGATTGGTGGGATGCTTATGTTGCAGCCCATGAGGAGCCTGGTAGTATCAACTGGCATGAGTTCCAGAACAGCTTTAGGTCTCACCAAGTGCCTCAGGCGGTAATAAGGCTGAAGAAGAAGGAGTTCCAGGATCTGAAGCAGGGATCCATGACCGTAAGTGAGTATGTTGCTCGTTTCACCCAGTTGTCAAGGTATGCCCCAGGAGAAGTGGACACGGATCAGAAGAAGTGCAGGTGTTTTCTTGATGGGTTGAATGATGGTCTCGCCTATGCACTTGAGGCTTGTAACTATGCGAACTTTCAAGAGATGGTGGATAAAGCTCTAGTCCTGGAGAACAGGAGGTCGAGGATGGATGGCAAGAGCAAGCTAGAGCATCAAGGTCAGCAAGGAGGCAGCAACAATAGGCCTCACATTGGATCATTTTCTGGTGGACCTGTGTTCTGTTCTGGACAGCAAAGTGGACAGGAAGGAACTCAACCTACAGGTCAGGGTTTTGTCACCCCTCAACATCAGTTTCAACGTCCTAACCCTCAGACGCCTCTCCCGTCAGCTCAAACTCAGCAAAGGACCAATGGCAATCAAACCTCGATAACCAATAGGAACTGCTACAGGTGTGGAGAAAAGGGTCACTTCGCTAACCAATGTCCCAATCCGCAGACGCGCCAACCTCCAACCCAAGATGTTGCCCCAACACCCAACCACAATGGAAACTCTGCCATGATAGCAGCCAGGCAGAACTATACGAGAGGTCAAGTCAAGCAGGTTGCTCTTGAAGATGCTCAGGAATCTCCAGACGTTGTTCTTGGTATGTTGCTCGTAAACTCAAACCCTGCTGTAGTTTTATTTGATTCTGGAGCATCACATTCATTCATATCGTCCAAATATGTGGCCAAGTACAACATTCCCATCACCTTGCTCAGGAATAAGATGATAGTTAGTTCACTTGGAGGGGAATTAAAAGCAGAATATGGATGTCACAAGTTAAGTGTTAGCATAAGGGGGGTAGACTTTACTACAAGTTTCATTGTTTTGGATTCCAAGGGTATAGATGTGATACTCGGAATGGATTGGTTAACCAAGCACAAGGGAATCATAGACTGTGCTAGAAAGGTCGTCAAGTTGACACATCCTAATGGAGCAGAGGTGGAATATGTGGCAAAAGCATTGCCACACGACAAGGAAAGGTTGGACAAGGACGCACCCAATAAAGTGAGAGCCTAGTTTCCCTCTTTCTTTCTGATCCTGTCCGAATCTCGGGACGAGATTCCTTTTTAAGGGGGGTAGGTTTGTAACACCCTAATTTTTCAAAATTTGGAATATTTTAAAATTTTCTAGAATTAATTAGGTTATTAGTATTTTACTAAGAAAATAAATTATTTTCAAAAGAAAATAATCAATATTAGGTTATTTTATAAATGTTGATTGTTACATTCATTTTGAGTAGTTGCATTTTAGACCTTATTGTGTGCCAAAACTATTTCTAAAATTGTGTAGAATTTGTTTTGGGAATTGATTTAGAAATTAGAGTAAGGAAATAGAAAACAGAGAAAAGAGGAAAGGGACCCTTGGCCTTTGGGCCGATTTCCCCTCGGCCCAACCTCTCTCTCCCTTCTCTTCTCTCTCTCTTTCGGCCTTGGGCCTCTCTTCCTCTCTCCCCCGAGGCCCAGCTTTTCCCCCTCTCTTCTCTCCCCGGCCCACTCCCGCCCCGCACGCGCCCGGCCCATGCCACGCGGCCTAGCCACCCCGGCCTCGCCCCCATGCTCCCGAACCCTAGCCGCCAGTGCCGTCGCTGCTTTGGCGTACGTGCCACGGCAGGCCTAGGGGCCCGCGCCCCTATAAATAGGGGGGACCCCTCCCCGCGCCGCCTTTCCCCCCTGCCGCCGCGATCCCGCCGCCTCGCCGTCCCCGTCGCACGCCACAGCACCGTCGCCACCTCACGTCGACCCGCCTCGACATCTCCCCGCGCCGCGTGAGCCGCCGGTGAGCCCGTTGCCCTTGCCGCCTCCCCCGCTCCCCTTCTCGCCGCCTTCGGCGCGCGGGCAACCGCTTCCGCGAGCTCCGGCAAGCCGACAATGTCACCGCCGCGCCCGGTCCACCATGGACCGTGGCCACCTGGTCCACAAGCCCCATGGACCTAGTCCACGGGATTTTTTTTTGTTTTTTTTATATATGTTATTTGTTTATTTATTTATTTTGTATAATTACAAGTAAATGCTAGTTTTGTGAATAGGCCCCTGAGCTTTATTTTAATAACATTTTAATTCTCAAAACTTTACATAACCTTTATAAAATTATAATTGAAACCCTAAGTTTTTATATAATTATTTTCTGGCACTATAATTTTTACAACAAAGCCCCTAGCGTTTTCCTAAATTATGTCTTAGCCCCTAGATTTTATCAAAACACCCCTGTACATGTTTTAATTATATTTTAACCTTATAATTTTACAAAAACAACCCTATATCTTTTAGTAACTTTATCTTAGCCCTAAATTTTTCTAATTAATAATTTAGGTTGGACATTTTTACACTCAGGCCCCTATACTTATTTCTAATTATGTTTTAGTCCTAACTTTTTACAATTTAGTCCTTGAACTTTTTGCAAATTTCACTTTTGGTACCTAATATTTTCATAAATTATATTTTATACTTACATTTGTTCGTAAGTTCCGGTATGAGTACTGCGCCGAACATAAAGTTTGTGACTGGTAGTAAAACATCGATTTTTCTTTTGACTTTGACATAGAGTTCGATCCTCAACAATTTCTCGGGATATCTTCTTACGAAGTTTTGTTAGGGCATCTATAACAGCCTCTGGTTTAGGTGGGCAACCCGGCAAGTAAACATCCACAGGAATTAACATATCAACTCCTCGAACAGTACTATAGGAATCTGTACTGAACATTCCCCCTGTAATAGTACAGTCTCCTATAGCAATGACGTATTTTGGTTCAGGCATTTGCTCATATAATCGCACTAAAGAGGGAGCCATTTTCATTGTTACCGTACCGGCTGTTAAAATTAGGTCCGCTTGCCTAGGACTTGATCTTGGTACCAATCCATAACGATCAAAATCGAATCGTGACCCTATTAATGCAGCAAATTCAATGAAACAACAACTGGTGCCATATAGAAGGGGCCATAAACTGGAGAGTCTTGACCAATTCGAAAGATCATTCGGTGTAGTTGAAATAACGGAATTGGAACTTGTTTGGTCAAGTAACGGAAACTCAATCAAACTCATGACTGTCTCAATGGAATCTTTTCCTTCTTTTTTTTTGTCTGAATATTCAGTTAAGACCATTCCAAGGCTCCTTTTCGCCATGCAAAAACTAAACCAACAACTAGGATAAGCACGAAAATGAAAGCTTCAATAAAAACGGATACACCCAATACGTCAAAACTCATTGCCCAAGGGTAGAGAAAGACCGTTTCCACATCAAAAACAACAAAAACTAGCGCAAACATGTAATAGCGTATTCAGAATTGTAACCAAGCACCCCCCATGGGTTCTATACCCGATTCATAACTGGAAAGCTTCTCTGGTCCTTCATTAATCGGGGCTAAAAGCCCTGAAATCCAAAATACCAAAATAGGAATAAGGCTTGCTATTATTAGAAATGTCCAAAAAATATCATATTCGTGAAGCAGGAACATAAATGTACTCCCATTAATGTGGAATAGGCAGAACTGAAATTAGTCAATTCAGTTGGCATTGTCAATTTATCCAGAACTTCTCTCTTTTCCTCAGTGAAACAAGAATCTCTTTTGCTCAAACCAAAGAGCACTTACTTTAGCTTTTGTTTCTTTTGTGCCATGTCTTCCTTAAGGATTCATCCAATGGAATCCCCACTCTCTTTCTTTTGGATTTCCACTCTATTTAGAGTGGTATAGACCTAATTCTTATACAAAGAAAACTCTTTTGCTTCACTTTGTCTCATTTTCTCTAGAATCTCTAGAAAAAAGAATTGTTCTATCCTTTATTTAAGGATAGTCAGAGACTATTAAATAAAAAAGAAAATACTTACTACTAATTAGATTAAAACCTAATTAAAATAGGATTACTAATGTATGCAGCCTAATGAGGAATAATACTAAAAAAAAGAACTCTATTTCAAAATTATGAAACAGAATATCCTGTTTTATTATTTACTCTTTCTTTTTATTTTCTTTCGATTTTTTTCTATTTAAAGTAGATCTTTTTAGATAATCTATATTTTTACATAATGTATATTATATTAATATACTTCAAAAAAAATAGGAATTCGCAAAATGGAGAAAGTCGTTGCAGTCATTATAGGAAAGTCTAGGGCATATCCTATTTTATTTGAAGAAGGCTGGAATTCAAATAAGATAAGGGATCTTTCCTTCTATTGATTTGATCAAAATTATTTTTTCTTTTCCTGTCTCTATGATTTTTGATAAATGAGCCTATGGTAATGCTTTTATCTCTATTCTAGGGGGCAAGCGACCGTCGAGTCTATAAACAAGTACTAATAAGGAAAAGAAAACTATACTAAAGGAAATATAGGATATCCATCCTAAAATCTAAAAAAAATCCAGATATATATTAGTAGGGCTATACGGATTCGAACCGTAGACCTTCTCGGTAAAACAGATCAAACAGATTATTATCGAAATGATTCGAACTGTTTCAAAGACCCAACATGCATTTTTCTGCATTGGGCTCTTTCATCAACTGATGTAAAGATCAGTTAATCCGCCATAGTTTTTCTTTACGGAAAGATAATAAGATGGCTCCCTGTACTCTGATTGATTTATTTTTATTATGATCTATCTAGGAGCAATACCAAAGTGTTTCAAAGGAGGATTACCTTGACTTAGGTCTGCCTCCGGCCTAAATTAAATCAACCTAAGTGAAATGTAGTCTCTATCGTTCCGCTGCAAGAGTTGACTATGAGACTTCATACACCTTAAAGTTCATAGAACGAAAAGAAGTTTTTTGGAGGCCCTTATCCTCATTATGCCTAGCATTGAGTGGGCTGGATATTACCTTATCAACTAGCAAATCAATAGGGGTTCTATTTGATTAGGCACCAGAATTGGCAGCCGAATCGGACTGAACCGACTGTTTGTCAGGCTATTGTTCTCCTATTCTCTCAAATCCATGAAGTAAGACATTGATTTTGCAATAAGGTCAATTATGTTCATTGCATAATAAATTCCCTTGAAAAGCATTGGCGCACGTGTAAGCGAGTTGCTCCACCGAACTGAGCTATAGCCCTTGTCAGAGATATCTTAACATATAGATAATTTCTTGTCAAGATGAAATTCTGTAATGTCATAGGATATCGCTTTGATCTATTTACTATATACCATACCAATAACGGAATACCGTATACCATACCAATAACGGAATACCATACCAATAATGGAGCGATATTGCTTATAAAAAGGATTCGATCTATAATCGATCGAAGTAATGTGGCTTCTTTTGTGATGCTAAATAGCCTATTTAACTCAGTGGTTAGAGTACTGCTTTCATACGGCGGGAGTCATGGGTTCAAATCCAATAGTAGGTAGGTAGGTAGAAAAATTACTAGATAGCATTGGACTTACTTCGCTTCGCTATCTAATAACTTTTTCTACCCTTCTTTCCTTTTTCTTTGTATCAATGAAACCTTTGGATTGTCTTCAATTGGATGGGGGAATCCAATTAATAGCCTCGACTCGTATCCTAGCCCGTTTGAGAGCTAGCTTTGCTTCAACCAATTCTTTCGTACCCTCAGCTTTACTCAAGTTAGCTTCGGCTATTTCAAGTGCCTGTTGAGCTTCTTCTGGATCAATGTCACTACCCAGTTCTCCAACATTTCCTAAAATGATGATCTCATTATTAACTATTCTCGCAAAACCACTCCATAGAACCATCGTTAACCATTGGTCGTTGAGGAGGCGTATTCTCAAAGGACCCATATCTACAACTGTGTTAATGGGGGCGTGGTTTGGTAATACACCAATTTGGCCACTATTAGTAGATAAAATGATTTCTTTCACTTCACAATCCAAAATAATTCGTTTAGGAGTCAGTACATAAAGATTTAATTTCATTTCTTCAATTTGTTTTCCTCTTCTAAGTTTATAGCTTTCGTGCTAGCTTCATCGATGTTCCCCACCAAATAAAAAGCCTGTTCGGGTAGGCTATCTAATTCTCCAGAAAGGATTAGTTGAAACCCCCTAATTGTTTCTGCAAGACTAACATACTTTCCTGGAGAACCGGTAAAAACTTCTGCCACAAAGAACGGTTGTGATAAGAACCGCTCAATTTTTCGTGCTCTTGCTACAGTTAAACGATCCTCCTCCGATAATTCATCCAACCCAAGAATTGCAATAATGTCTTGAAGTTCCTTGTAACACTGTAAAGTTTCTTTAACTCTTTGCGCAGTTTCATAATGGTCCTTGCCAACGATCTGAGGCTGTAACATAGTTGAGGTTGAATCTAAAGGATCTACTGCGGGATAAATACCCTTGGAAGCTAATCCTCTGGAAAGTACGGTAGTAGCATCCAAATGTGCAAATGTTGTGGCAGGAGCAGGGTCGGTCAAATCGTCCGCAGGTACATAAACAGCTTGGATCGAAGTTATTGATCCCTTGTTGGTAGAAGCAATTCTTTCTTGTAAAGAACCCATTTCTGTACTAAGGGTAGGTTGATAACCCACTGCGGAGGGCATTCTCCCTAATAAGGCGGATACTTCCGATCCTGCTTGAACAAAATGAAAGATATTATCGATGAATAAAAGCACGTCTTGCTTATTAACATCTCGGAAATATTCTGCCATAGTTAGGATAGTTAAACCAACTCTCATACGAGCTCCGGGCGGTTCATTCATTTGTCCATAGACTAGAGCTACCTTTGATTCTTCGATATTTTTTTTCATTAATTACTCCAGATTCCTTCATTTCCATATAAGGATCATTTCCTTCACGAGTCCGTTCCCCTACTCCGCCAAATACGGATACCCCTCCATGAGCTTTAGCAATGTTATTGATTAATTCCATGATGAGTACTGTTTTACCTACTACTGACCCCCCAAATAGTCCGATTTTTCCTCCACGCCGATAAGGAGCTAAAAGATCGACCACCTTAATACCTGTTTCAAAGATAGATAATTTCGTATCTAACTCAATAAAGGCAGGCGCGGATCTATGAATAGGGAATGTTGCACTAGTATCTACAGGACCTAAATTGTCAATGGGCTCCCCAAGAACGTTAAAAATTCGTCCGAGAGTAGTTCCAGTCGGTGGAACACTAAGAGGAGCTCCTGTGTCAATCACTTCCATTCCTCTCATCAACCCATCTGTAGCACTCATAGCTACAGCTCTAACTCGATTATTTCCTAATAATTGTTGTACCTCACAAGTCACATTAATTTGCTTATCGGCAGTGTCCCGACTCTTGACTATCAAAGCGTTATAAATATAAGGTAACTTGCCCGGGGGAAAAGTGATATCCAGCACGGGTCCAATAATTTGATCAATACGCCCTGCATTTTTTTCTTCAATTGTGGAAACCCCAGGACGCGAAGTAGTAGAATTAGTTCTCATAATTATCACATAATTTAAAAAAAAGGAATTTGTCGAAATTTTTCTTTTTTTATTCTTGTTGAATAATGCCAAATCAAATAAAAAAATATCCAAAAATAGAAAAGTTAAAAGGAAATGAATTAGTTAATTCAATAAAAAAGAAAAGGGGACTAGCACTTGATTTCGTTGCCTAAGCGAATCCCATTCACTCGTTTACTCATGGAATGAGTCCGGTGGAAAGTTCAATCAATCTTTTTTTTGATAGACATTTTTCCTTTTGTCAAGGGTCTTTGCCTCTTCTACTTTCCTGTCTAGGACTTCAATATACAAAATATATACTACTGTGAAGCATAGATTGCTGTCAACAGAGAATTTTCTTAGTATTTAGGTATTTAGATTCAAAATAAGAAAGGGGCCTATTAAGATAAGAACTTAAAAAATTGTAAAATAAGGATTAAGGGATTAGTTTGGGTTGCGCTATATCTATCAAAGAGTATACAATAATGATGGATTTGGTGAATCAAATCTATGGTTTAATAATGAACCATGTTAACTTACCATAACAACAACTCAATTCCTATCGAATTCCTATAGTAGAATTCCTATAGGATAGAACGTACACAGGGTGTACGCATTATATATGAATATGAATGAAACATAGTCATTCGCATACTCCCTTTTTTTAATGAGTTGATATTAATTGAATATTTTTTTAAAGATTTTTGCAAAGGTTTCATTTATGCTTAGTCCATATCGAGTAGACCCTATCGTTGTGAGAATTCTTAATTCATGAGTTGTAGGGAGGGACTTATGTCACCACAAACAGAAACTAAAGCAGGTGTTGGATTTCAAGCTGGTGTTAAAGATTATAAATTGACTTACTATACTCCGGAATACGAAACCAATGATACTGATATCTTGGCAGCATTCCGAGTAACTCCTCAGCCCGGGGTTCCGCCTGAAGAAGCTGGGGCTGTAGTAGCTGCCGAATCTTCTACTGGTACATGGACAACTGTTTGGACTGATGGACATATCTCGTAATTTTACTTGTATATAGGGAAAATCCACCTATTCACATATCTCGTAATTTTACTTGTGTGGGCCAATAAAAGAAAGCTAGGCCATAATCTATATCAGAGCAAATTTCCTCTTTTTATTCACGATATTTAATGCAATGAAAAATTAAAGCATGATTCCCCGTAGGGATATGTACATAAGGGGGATCCATAGATAATAATGCTGTTCGGACCCTGATTTTCCCTATATACAGATTAAGGAAACTTTTATTCTATTTTATTATGCCATTAAAGGAGAGAATACCGATTTAAGAGTCGTTTACTACTGCAATTCAAAAAAATTCTAGTTAATGGTTCCAATTTGTTCTGAATTTTGCAGTCTGTGACTGGAAATCCACTTTTGCTCCTTTCCCATCTCAATAGAATAGAAAAATTAGTAAGAAAATATGGATGAATACTTGTTCTTTTCTCGATTTTAGATCGGATTTTTTGGCGGCATGGCCAAGTGGTAAGGCAGGGGACTGCAAATCCTTTATCCCCAGTTCAAATCTGGGTGCCGCCTGATCAATAAAATACTTAGGATTAGAGTACTAATCAAATTCAAAAATTTCGTACCCCCATAAGTTGGGGCAAGAGAGTAACTAGGTCTGGCTATACAGGATTTTGAAAATCCATACCATAGTTCTATCCTCAAATGAAGCTTTGTTTTGGCGGCAGTGGCCCAAAGGGGGAGCTACCAACAGAGATGAGGTCGCGTTTCCTTATTCTTTTATTAATTTGAATTGATTCGGGAATTTAAAACTTCCAAAGGTCCCTAAGTCCTTTTTTAATCTAAGATTGAAGAAGGGACTTTGCCAAGAAATATCAATATACTTCGTACATCTTATGTTACCTACATACACTAAAGTAAAGGCTACTGATTCTGTCGAGAATCAGATTGAATAGGCTGATCTAAAATTAATTTCGGAGTTGTGGAGTGGATAAGGTCTCCTGACTCTTTCATAGAAAGAGAGAAAGTGGGGAAGTAGGGTTTAGGTCAAAAATAAACATGGGTAAAGTAGGTATCCAATAAATATTTATCTATCCTAATTTTATGGTATATTCTGACGTCCTTTGCTTATTAAAAAGGCAACAAAAGGAAGAAAAAATCTCTCTATTCCCGCGTCTTCTATTCAGAACATTCTCACACTCTTTCTTTTTTAAGGAAAAGGTATATGTATCATATTTATACTTAATACTCTCCAATTCTACCAGAAATCATATAAGAATTTGATAGGAGTAAATTCCTTTAACTGATTCATCCATAGTCTTCGAGCCGAATTTTGACTCTGTACCCTTAATTCCACTATGATTATTGATCAATAGTAGAATAATTCCTTCATAGAAATAGGAGACATAATTTACATGGATATAGTAAGTCTCGCTTGGGCTGCTTTAATGGTAGTACATTTTCTCTTTCGCTAGTAGTATGGGGGAGAAGTGGACTCTAGGGATACTACTAATTGTAGTATCAACTCTTTTCTTTAATTGATCATTTTATTTTGTATTAATCATTTTGCCAAACATTATTTTTTATCTTTTTCTTTAGTTTTGTTTCACTCTTGTAAAAAAACTCTTTTAAGAAAGAGTCGTTCTATTCTACTATGTTTTATTCTACTATAATAGAAATAGAAAGAAATACAATAGAAAGAGCCATTATAGTAATTAAGAATAGAAATAGAATAGAAAGAGCGATTCTAATTTCTACTAGAAGTGACGAGTAAAAAAAAAGTTCTTTACATAAGAAAATTAGACTTTCTTACACGAAGCTATTCACAGCATATTGCACATTTTCCATTTATACTTTGGTTTTTTCTTTTTATTTACTTTTTTCTTTTATTATAGTCTATTCTCATATTATTTTTTTCCCTCTCCATGGATTCTTTCAATGAAGAATTGTCTTCGATTTTTTTTGATTTTGACCTGCTTGAAATTAAGTGGATACAGTGAAAAAAGAAGTTGAATTAGATTACTATTTCAATCTACTAATCTATTCTATGTAGATTCAAGATAATATAATAGAAAGAATCTAAAGTGTGGTAGAAAAAACTATATGTAGTTCTTTCTACCACACTTTAGGATTCCAACCAGATCCTTTCATTTAAGACTTGGATTTTTATTTTCTTTAATCCCTTTTTCATTTCTTCAATGATTAATTGGAATTGCAATTAATCATTTTGGCTGGCTGTTTTTACATAAATAATAAGTAAAAAGGCAGTAGGAACTAGAATGAACAATGCAGTAGCAATAAATGCGAGAATATTTACTTCCATAACCTCTTTATTTTTTTTTCACAATAACTCGGGATGTAATCCCATGGAGAGGAAAAGGGGGTATCCCTGTGGAGTACTTGCATTCTGATAATACCGAATCAATTCAATATTATGAATATAGGATCTATCAAATCAATTCATGGTTGATAGTGGAATAATATAACATAAGAAGATCCCTTATCCATACTAAGACCAAAATAGGTTTTTTGATTGGATTCGGAACCCCTCTATTTTTCATCCTTTTTGACTTTTGCTTTTCTATATATATATATGTATAGAAAAGAATCTTTCTTATCCAATTTCCCTCCCTTTTTCTTATAGTTATACATACAATTATGTATGTATGTATTATATAACCGACTTTCTATGGGTCACATAGACATCCAAATAAGCAGTAGAAGTACAAATGAGATGGAGAAAAGAGGATTTAAAATAAAAAAGATCCAATATTCTAATTTAGGAAAAAGAGGGTTTGCTTGGTTTTTATTTTATTAGGTTACTGCCAATATCTGCTTTTTTGGTCTAAAGATGAGAGCAGATTCTTAAAAAAAGGAGTCGACAAATGGACTGAGAATGAGGTAGATTCTTTCCAAGAATTCATTGAACATACACAAACAAAGTTGGAACTACAAAATGGAAGTGGTGTGGTTTAACTCCTAAAAAGGAACTAATTATATTAAACTCATTCTCTAACAATAAACAAATAAAATTTGTGTATGGATTGGATTACGGTAAAATACCGTAACTCTATTCCTTAAGATAAGAGTCAAATAGGAAGTTGAGATGCGGATGGTATCATCATACCATAAGAATAGAGTAATATCCTAAATTATACTAATTCACATATGATATGTACGTCTTTCCTTATCAACCGGAAGTAGTGAAAAAAAAGATTCCTATACAGCTCTCTTTTTATTGAGAGCTGCGAAATCAAAAAAGTAAAGGGTCTCCATAGATATTTGATCTTGCCTTCTGCCCCCCCTTTTTCCGGGAAATTCTTGATGAAAAAAAGGAAAGATGAATTCTTTCATTCATTGAATCCTAGTTCGGGACTGACGGGGCTCGAACCCGCAGCTTCCGCCTTGACAGGGCGGTGCTCTAACCAATTGAACTACAATCCCTACGGGGTGTATGGCATACCTATTTTAAAATAGAACCCTAAGAAGATTCGTCTGTCGTACTCTAAGAAATAGATGAATCATATACTACTACACCCACATAGGATATGTGGGTATAGTGAGAGTGGCATAACTAGTATGCCGCGATATTTTATTCCTAAAAACAACTGAAAATCCACCTTTCAATAAGAGAAACTGTTTTCTTTGTAAGAGAAGGATTAGAGAGATATGGCTTAGAAAAAAATTTTCCCTTTCTTTTCTCTTTATCCTTTATTTCTATGGATCAGATATCTTTTTTTATGGAAGAAAATAATGGATTTAGTTCATATTCACGAAGCCCCAGATTTTTGAACCGAGCTGGATTTGAACCAGCGTAGACATATCGTCAACGAATTTACAGTCCGTCCCCATTAACCGCTCGGGCATCGACCCAGGAAGAATTTATTCTAGGGTTTTTGATAATCTATGATTAACCTCTTTTTATAATACTCCCTACCCCCAGTGGAAGTCGAATCCCCGCTGCCTCCTTGAAAGAGAGATGTCCTGAACCACTAGACGATAGGGGCATCACTAGACGATAGTGCTATATAGAACCACTCGTCATTATACTATAATGATAGTATGAGCAGTTTTTTGGAATTGTCAATATACTCGAATCAAAGAGTATAAATAGATCAAAGCAAAGAGTCTTTCCTACTTTTCTATTATGTTTACGTAGAATTTTTTTTAGTTGTTGGTTAGGTTAATTCACGGATCATCCCCTGCTTTTTAGGGAAATTCCTTTTACTTTTAAAGTAAAGGATATAGAATAAGAATAGATTAATAAAAAGGATTCTAGATTAGTTCAGTACGAATATGGATTTGATTGCTCTAACAGGAAAAAGAGTCCAATTTCTTTTATTTTTTGCAATTTAAACTCTGTGCTTCGTTTAGTGTTCAGACCAAAAATATGGGCATTTCATACTAAACGAAGTCATAAAATTCAATAAAAAATGGAGACATTTTCAAAAAAAAAGAAAAAAAGTGAATGAATTTAGTAGAAAAGTACTTTATCGGATTCGAACCGATGACTTCGGTCTTTCCGTGGCATTACTCCACCACTAAGGGAAAAGCCCTTTATCGGATTTGAACCGATGACTTATGCCTTATCATGGCATTACTCTACCACTGAGTTAAAAGGGCTTTTTATTCCAAAATTAGCCGCTTTCATTTACCATTATAGATTTACTGCATAATGTACAAAATATATGTATATATTAATGTACATAATATATGTATATATAGATATATATATGTAGAGATTTTTTTTCTATATTGAGATATAGAAGTTTATTGTTCAAAAAGGCCAAAGGGGCAATAAGAACTGTTGTTAAAAAAATGGTAGACTTTTTTTTATCTTTAGCCTATTCACTTTTCACGTGCTTAGAATGTTCTGCAGAATTAGGACTTTTTTCTTCTATTGGCTGATCTTATGATGAGAACTTTCTCCATTTATGTTTTATTTCCCTTAATTCTAATTGGGGGTATAAAGGAACTAGCTCTCTTCATATACCCATATGGCTGGGTATTAATTTTCAGTGATATACTTCTTATCTGTTTTGGCGCGAGATTGAAACAATTTTTCTCAGGCATTCCTTGGAAAAACCTTCGAGTTCAAAACTTTTCAATTTTTCCGTTTTGGACGGATTTGTTGCAGCAATTTCCGAAGGTACCCATTGGAATTTGAACAAACTATATTGGAGTTTTATCAACAATTTTATTCTAAAAAATGGGCAGTCGAATTTATACTGCAGAGTATAAAAATTATTTTAGAGCCTGCCTAACAAAAAAGAAAAGGAAGAAAGGGATTGATGGGTACTATCGCCTATATCTCTTAGTGTATATTGTAGGAATAATCAAACTATAGAATATGAAGAATACGATCCTAATCGAAATACATACATTTGGTTCATAAGCTAGTGGCATGGTAAGAAGAGATTTTTTTACAGACTAGAGAGAGGCTATCTAAATCCTAAATTAAAGGCCTGCGATTGAAGTACCAACTGTTCGCTTTTCTCCGTAGGTGGGATTAGCTTCCTCCTCGAATGGCTACCCTTGACAAATGGTAGTGTTGGTATCATAATCTACATGTAGCGGGTATAGTTTAGTGGTAAAAGTGTGATTCGTTCTATTAATAACTGAATTTGAAATGATATACTTAAGGCATCCTTAAGTTTTTTTTATATTCATATTCCGATGAAAACTTTAGTTCTTATAAAGGGTTTAATCCTTTTCCTCTCAATAGCATATTGAGGAAGAATATACATTCTCGCGATTAGTATCTAAAGACTAATTAAATTTGCATGCAAAATACAAATTTGATTATGAGTACAGAGGCGCGAAGCATAATTTTGCATTGGATTAAGTATTCCAATTGAATAAATATGAGTAAAGGATCTATGGATGAAGATAGAAAAAAGTTTATTTCCAATCGTAACTAAATCTTCTTTTAGTTAAAAAAGAAATGGAAGCCCAATAGCTAAAAAACGATAGTTTTGGTTTACTAGAACCATCAGGATATTGTTTCAGCTCGGTGGAAACCCAACTCTTTTCCTCAGGATCCCTTGAATGAAATTAGGGAACGAAGTAAGTAGATTAGATAAATATTTAGGAGAATTTCTATCCGCTACTCTATAGGGATCATCTAGAAAGCGGAGAGCTTTGGTTCCATTCAGACAGAAAAGCTAACTTAGATGTTAAGTAGTGAGAATAGCCATAAAGGAGCCGAATGAAATCAAAATTTCATGTTCGGTTTTGAATTAGAGACGTTAAAAATAATCAACCAACGTCGACTATAACCCCTAGCCTTCCAAGCTAACGATGCGGGTTCGATTCCTGCTACCCGCTCCAGTCTGTATAAAAGGACTATTCTATTTGTCTAGACATGGTAGAGACTTGTATTCAACCTTTTTCGTCCACCAGTTTTTGGCCCTACGGAGTAGAGCAGTTTGGTAGCTCACGAGGCTCATAACCTTGAGGTCACGGGTTCGATTCCCGTCTCCGCACTTAGCAGTCCATATAAATAAATGGACTATTCTATTTGTATAGATATGATAGATTGTATAGATATGATAGATTGTAGATATGGTATATTGTCTAGATATGGTAGAGAACTATATCCAACCTTTTTTTTATTCATCAGGCAGAAAAGAAAAAAGAAATACAAAGAAAGGCACAGTCTATTCCCCTTTAAAAGCAATTTTCTCTTGTTTATCTCGGTAAATCCTTGGTTTAGGGGACCCTCTTGGCAAGTTTGTCAGAAGCATTCTTTTTTTTTGAGTCGAGTGCAAAGGATAAGATAGGACGGGATACGGTACTAGACTAACAACTACTTAATTTAATATAAGTAGTTAAGTAGTCAACTAGACTGAATTTTTTATCATAGTACCTTATTAAATTAAGCTGGCGAGCGACGGGAATCGAACCCGTACCTTCTCCTTGGCAAGGAGATGTTTTACCATTGAACTACGCTCGCTACATTGAACTATGCTCGCTACGGTATATATTTTATAGGATATATCCGCCTGGGTCGACCTTCTATGTCTGGGTCGACCGTTTCATTTTCGATTAGAGTTTTCTTTTTTTTTTATTTTGTATCGGGCTACTAAATACTAAACAAATTCAAGAAATGAGAGAATTCAGAATAGCTACCAGAAAGACTAATCCAATCCATAATGATGTACTGGAAAATATAACGTTTTTATTATTTGACCAACCATCAGGAGAAGCAAACACAAGGTGTACACTAATTACTAAGACTGAGGAAGTCGCAATTAATGCAAAAACAGCTAACTAGAAAGCAATAGTCATATTTAGAATCCTCCAAGCTACCATCAAATAAAGTTGACTACATATTTATATTTGATCTCTCACTTAATCAATATTGTACTAAAATACAAGAAGTAGGAGGGGTTTAATCATGAATCCATTGATTCTTCGCTTTAAAACTTTTTCCTTACCGCTTTTATTTTATTTGCTTATGTGAGGGGATTTAGCCTTTATTTCACAAACGTATATAGTGCATTCTGTATACGTGTATACAGTATAGAGAGATATAGCGAAAGTGGACTTGCATCTGAGATGTTTCTAGAAGTTAGTAGAGCATTTCATATGGCTATGTTCAATTTGTAGGAATAAAATAGGGATTAGGCTGTGGAGAGATGGCTGAGTGGTTGATAGCCCCGGTCTTGAAAACCGGTATAGTTCTAGGAACTATCGAGGGTTCGAATCCCTCTCTCTCCTTTTGTTTATTTAATACATTTGTTTCTTTATATGTTTTTCTTTGTTCTGCTCCCTTATATCATTCTTTTATAAAAAAAAATGAATGGCTCGGCTAGATGGAATAACCGAGCCAGAAAAGAAAAAAATAGTAGAACGGGTATAAATAAGCAAATTTTAGTTAAGAGGGGTCATGTAAAGAACAGGTTCCAAATCATGATCAATTCCCTTTTCAAAACCTGCTGCAGCAGCTCGGGCTCTTCCTGCATGCCACAAATGGCCCACAAAAAAGAAGAATCCTAGAACAAAATGGGAAGTCGCTAACCAACTTCTAGGGGAGACATAATTAACTGCATTGATCTCGGTAGCTACGCCACCAACGGAATTTAAGGAGCCTAAAGGAGCATGGGTCATATATTCTGCCGAACGTCGTTCTTGCCAAGGTTGGATGTCTTTTTTCAACCTACTCAAATCCAAACCGTTGGGGCCCCTTAGAGGTTCCAACCATGGAGCACGAAGGTCCCAAAAACGCATATTTTCCCCTCCAAAAATAACCTCTCCCATTGGGGAACGCATTAGATATTTACCTAAACCTATCGGTCCTTGGGCGGACCCTACATTAGCTCCAAGACGCTGGTCTCTAACTAGAAAAGTAAATGCTTGAGCTTGAGAAGCTTCTGGACCTGTGGGTCCGTAAAACTCACTTGGATAAGCCGTATTATTGAACTAGACAAAACAACAAGCGATAAAACCAAAGACAGATAAAGCAGCCAAACTATAAGACAAGTAAGCTTCGCCAGACCATACAAACGCACGACGAGCCCATGCGAAGGGTTTGGTTAAGATATGCCAAATTCCACCAAGTACACAAATGGAACCTAACCATACGTGTCCCCCAATTATATCTTCTAAATCATCCACACTAGCAATCCATCCTTCTCCCCCAAAAGTAGATTTTAGTAAATAACCAAATATAACACCGGGGCTAAGGGTCAAATTGGTAATTTTTCTTACATCTCCTCCTTCAAGAGCCCAAGTATCATATACACCGCCAAAATAAAGAGCCTTGAGTACTAAAAGAAAAGCACCTATACCTAACAAAATTAAGTGAATACCCAAAATTGTAGTCATTTTATTTCTATCTTTCCATACATAAACAAAGAATGGAAAAGATTCTTCAAGAGTCTCTGGTCCCAGCAGCGCGTGATAAATACCACCGAAGCCTAAGATTGCGGAAGAAATTAGGTGAAGTACTCCAGATACAAAGTATGGAAAAGTATCTAGAACTCCCCCCCCCCCCCGGTTCCTACTCCCCAACCTAGAGTAGCTAAGTGCGGAAGTAAAATTAATCCTTGGGCTTTTCTGGTATGAAATGAGCTACTTCAAATAGGTTCATTGCTCCAGCCCAAAATACGATTAAGCCGGCATGGGCTACGTGAGCTCCAAGTAGTTTACCAGACAAATTGATAAGTCTGGCATTCCCAGCCCACCAAGCAAAGCCGGTGGTTTCTTGGTCACGACCAGCTAAAACGAAAGTTCCATTAAAGAGCGTTTCCACGTGGTAGAACCTCCTCAAGGAATATAAGATTTTCATGAGGCTGATCCTGAGCTGCCATCCACGCACGAATACCTTCATTTAAAAGAATATTTTTGGTGTAGAAAGTCTCAAATTCAGGATCTTCTGCTGCACGGATTTCCTGGGAAACAAAGTCATAGGCACGTAGGTTCAGAGCCAGGCCAACTACGCCAATAGCACTCATCCATAAACCGGTGACGGGTACAAATAGCATAAAGAAATGTAACCAACATTTATTGGAAAAAGCAACACCAAAGATTTGGGACCAAAAGTGGTTAGCAGTGACCATTGAATAAGTTTCTTCCGCTTGAGTTGGGTTAAAAGCTCGGAAGGTATTTGCACCATCACCATCTTCGAATAGAGTGTTTCTACAGTAGCCCCATGAATAGCGCATAGAAGAGCCGCACCTAATACTCTGGCAACTCCCATCATATGAAAGGGGTTCAACGTCCAATTATGAAATCCTTGGAAGAAAAGGATGAATCGAAATATAGCTGCTACACCAAAACTCGGTGCAAAGAACCAACCAGATTGTCCCAGTGGATAAATAAGGAATACGGAAACAAAAACTGCGATTGGACCAGAGAATGAAATTGCATTATAAGGTCGCAATTGAACAGACCGAGCAAGTTCAAATTGACGTAACATGAAACCTATTAGTGCAAAAGCCCCATGGAGAGCGACAAAAGTCCACAGACCGCCTAATTGACACCAACGAGTAAAATCTCCTTGTGCTTCCGGCCCCCATAGTAGCAACAAAGAGTGTGCTAAACTATTGGCAGGGGTGGAAACTGCTGTCGTTAAGAAATTGCAACCTTCCAAATAGGAACTAGCCAATCCATGGGTATACCAAGAAGTTACAAAAGTAGTCCCTGTAAACCAACCCCCTAAAGCGAAATAAGCACAAGGAAAGAGCAATAGGCCGGACCATCCTACAAAAACGAAACGATCCCTTCGTAACCAGTCGTCCATAATATCAAATAGATCATTTTCTTCTTTAGTAACTCTACCAAGGGCTATAGTCATAGTGATCCTCCTATTCAATTACTTCAACCATTTCCGAGCACCTCATATTACTTCGAAGGCATATGATAGTTTGATTATCTGTGGACGATTTCTTTCTCGTTCAATGCCCTTTTTCAATGGTCTCGAAGATAGAAATTTTGCATTTTTATCTATGGCGTCACAACCGAAGTCGTGGTAAATCCATGAATTTCATTAGATTCATTTTTCTTAATACTAGAGAAATAAAGAAATAAACATTTGAATTCAGCATTATTCTATGATTCCTATTTCAAAGCCTATCTTTTAAGGGAAAAATACCCCCTCTTTTCTCATTCGCTCTCTATTGCATGGGTGGGAAACAAAAATAGGATTCTGAAAAAAAAGAAAGATATTGAAAAGAAAAATGGACTTTCGAAATCCATTTTTATGTGTAACGGAAAAGAGTTGCGATTTCTTCTTATTCCTATAGAACGTCTAGTAACAAGAATATGAAATCGTAAATAGCAAAAAATTATTGCCTTGCGCGGTCTAAGTCTAAGGAAATACAAAAAATCCGCTTATACAACAAATTCATACACATCAAATTTATATATCAGAATAGCGGATAGAGGCATCATTCAAAGGGTCAGGTCCACTTACTTTATCTTTCTTTCTAATTTTATGGTGGGTTTGATAAGAATTGTTTCTATAACCTGCTTGTTTTATTCTAACAAGTCCTATACGAAAATGCTCGCTGAAGAGAAAATAAAAATATATCTGATTGTCTCTCAACCTATATAGAATTTTAGAAAGAAGAAACAAGAATTTTCTCCTTTTTTTATTAACATTAAGAAAAAAGAATATAACTAAAATGGAATTGGCAATATAATTTTGATGCACTTTTGAAATGAAAATAAGGAAGGATTTTTTGTAATCGTTATTTCTTGCCTCTGTCATATCACGAAAACCTTTCGATTTGGAACGGGGAGAGATGGCTGAGTGGACTAAAGCGGCGGATTGCTAATCCGTTGTACAATTTTTTTGTACCGAGGGTTCGAATCCCTCTCTTTCCGCCCCCTCGGATCCTTTGGGACTTTCGAATTGTAAGGAATTCTAACCCCCGTATTTTTTTCATAGAAAAATGTACGAAATAAATTCAATTTGTAAGAAAAAATTCCCAAAAATTTTGGATTTTTACTCCTCACGTCCAGGATTACGTCCTGGGTCATTAGATAAGAATCCAAAGATAAAGAGGGAAACAAAGAATATTACTACTATATAAACAAAGAGTTTGAGAGTAAGCATTACATAATCTCCAAGATTTTTTTTAAGGAATAGATTACCCGTTTTTCCTTACCACACAGATCCACTAGGATGGTTTTTTTATTTTGACACCTAAAAAATGCAAAAATCAATTCTTAAAAAAAATAGCAAGAATTGCTTTATAATAAGCAGTCTTATCAATATCAAAAATTAGTTTAAGTATTGTGTGGGTACCTAAAAGTACCTGCTTAACGTAGGTGCAGGGGGTAGAAAGGCTGATCCAAATTTATTGTTGCAGCTATACATTCAATGTAGAAGAATTTGAATTTTAGAATCGAAAGTTCATAATATAAGACTTCTCAGTTTTTTCATTTTTTTGGAATGAATACATCATTCAATTTGGCAGACAGAACAGGATAGTAAAGATTTCATCGAAAACTTACAGCAGCTTGCCAAACAAACGCTAATAGAAAAAAGAGTACAGGTATGACAGGCATAACATCCACGATTGGGTTGAAAATGGCATAAGCTTCGGGTAATTTAGCTAACAAAAAACTAGTCGGATAAAGACCAGAATTAAAACAGATAGAGGTTAAACTAAGTATATTAGGCATAACAAGCATTTCGTTCTTGTAGAGTAGATAATTGGATTTTGATTGAGTTATTTTTCTAAGGGAAAAGAAAAGGTGGATTCAAAATCATTTTTTCTTCGGACTTTCCCAAACACAAAATACCTCCTTGTATTCGCATTCTCAAATGAGAATGGAAGAAATTCGACTTTCATATAATATCTTAATAGAATTTCATGTAATGATCAATGCATTTTTAGGATTCTATATTATCCGCATGTTTAGAATCCTAGCAAGAAAATATCCCTCATTTTTTAGGTAATTGAAGTAGGATTGACGAATAATATATAATAACAATACTGTTTATTAGTGTCGCATAAAAGAAATGGGGCGTGGCCAAGTGGTAAGGCAGCGGGTTTTGGTCCTGTTATTCGGAGGTTCGAATCCTTCCGTCCCAGATTTATTTTCATGAAACGAAAGATAGAATCATATTGTGCCCTGCACGACACAAAAGCGTACTAAAGAGAATAATTAGTTCTTATGAACTCTTAGATTAGATGTATTTCTAAGGATTCTTTTTCTTTCTCATAAAACAAAATCAAGTGTCAAGTCCAGTCAAATTGAATATCTTTATTCAATTCATTAATAAGTTTGGTCTGTCAGGCACATTCAGGATATGCTCCTACTACTCATTACTCATATGTGTATGTGTTTTGAAATTCGAACTTTTTAGATAAACTTTATGCTACATATCCATGAAGTGGGAATTCTTGTAGGATAACATTTATTTTACACCTAATGTGAAGAAAAGGGGTTTTCATTCTACGGATAGAGACTCTATTTTCTATTTTAGGCATTATCTGATTTGCAAATATCCATTTCCAAATCAATAGAATGTGAGGATTAGAGATAAATTCATATATTCTGTCTACTCGACTTTGGAATTGATTAAAAAACAAAAATTTAGGAGGGAAAACACTGTATTAAAAATCAGACCTATCCCTTCCCTTTATGATACAGATAGATTTTTGTTTTGTTGTTTTATTAGTAAAAAAGAGGGGCTCTTCTTTGGTTAAGCGAAAATGATCTCGATTTGTGATTCTTTAAATATCCAGAATAATCCATTCCGGAAAGGATAAGGTAAGAACTGTTCGTTGGATAGAATAGAATGGATTCAAAAAAATCGTTGGATAGAATAGAATGGATTCAAAAAAATCATATTTTTCTTATTTTTCATTTTTAGTTCTTTTTGTTGCCTAAAGGAAGGAATACTATAAGTAAAAGCAAAGACCTTAATTTTACTTTACACTAATTTTTTTACTTTATTTTTTCTTTCTTTTGTTATTCCTGTTATTCCAGTCAAAGAACTATGAAAAGTTTATAACTAACAAAAAACTACTAATCTTTTTATTGGCATAGTTTATTTCTTGGAGAAGAGTTGATTCTTCTCATTTCAGGATTGATCATCTCGAGTCCTCTGTTGAGGATGAAAATTCAATAATAAATAAATCTTAAGTAAACTATTTTATTCCTCTTTTTCAAACTATGTTTCATTCATATGATAGAATATGGGTTTAAATAAATTGGCTCCTTGCAGAGTCTTCCCTGATAAATACTTATTTATTTTATCCATATTTCTTCCTTTTATCCATATTTCTTCATAGATATAGATAGCAAGTTTGAATTAGTATACAAAACCTATGACTATTCATGATTCCATCCATGTTGGATCAATTCTCGCTACCACTTTGCAATGAAATTAGAGGAATGTTATGGTAAAACTTCGTTTAAAACGATGTGGTAGAAAGCAACATGCGACTTGAAGGAGATGATCGATTGTGGATTTTGCTATCCACCATTTTCCATAGTAATGAAAATCGATTGTGGATTTTGCTATCCACCATTTTCCATAGTAATGAAAATGCTCTTGGCTCGACATAGTCTGTTCTATTTGTCCCGAACCAAATTTGCGCTAGGTTGTTTGATAAGTAAATAGTACACGATGGAGCTCGAGAATACAGAATAGAATTGATTTTTGATCAAGGGAAAGAATCTATGGTTAGTGAAAACTAATAAATTAGGCCAACTTTGTAAGTCTATCCTTAATATAGAAATGAAATTGAAAGGTTAAAATAAGAAAAAGTCTAATTTTGGAAGATTGGAAAACTTTTTTTTTGATTAAAAGTCTATCAGAATCAATCGTTCATATTCAATTTCTCTAGAAGAGGAAAATGCTTTATTGAAGGAAATAAGAAAAAAAGAAAGGGTATGTTGCTACTCTTTTGAAAGAAAAAAGAATAGGAATTCCCGAAGTAATGTCTAAACCCAAGGATTTCACAAATTAAAGATAAAGGATTCCGGAACAAGTAAACATGATTTTCAAACATCTCAACAATAGAATTAGATCAGAATAAGGAATAAAAGTAAATTTGTTCGAGATGAAATAAAGAAAAGAGTTTAGAGACGACTCAAAAAATTTTGAAAGATTTCTCTTTTGAATTCTGTCAGTCAAAATTAGCCAACTTGAGTCATGAGTATAAATGAAATTTGTTTTTTCTTCTATAAGAAAATTAATCCAAGTTATAGTCTAATTACTTGTATTATAGATCAAAATTCGAATCATTTTCTCGAGCCATATGAGGAGAAAACCTCCTATACGTTTCTAGGGGGGGGGGGGGCATTGTTTATCTACATCTATCCCAATAAGCTGTCTATCGAATCGTTGCAATTGATGTTGGATCTCGAAGAGAAGGAAGAGATCTTCAAAAAGTTGGTTTTTATGATCCGATAAAGAATCAAACTTGTTTAAATGTTCCAGCTATTATCTATTTCCTCGAAAAAGGTGCTCAACCTACAAGAACTGTTTATGATATTTTAAAGAAAGCGGAATTCTTTAAAGATAAAGAAAGAACTTTGAGTTAATTGAAGAAGTAAATAAATATAAAATAAAAAAGTAGGGGGGTCATTAATATCCCTTAATTATTTAGACACAATTTGCCTCTTTTTTAATCCTATTTTTTTGCTGCATTTATGTCGTGCCAATCCAACAAAAGCCCTTATTAAATTTCCTTATTTGTATCTAATTGGTTTTCTTACCATTGTATTTCTATTGACAAAGGTCTATTGAACAAATAGAATTTGTAGCTAGATGGGTCTCTTTATCATCACTGCATATTAGGTATTTCCGTCTACACTTTGCTCAAATGATAGGGTTGGCCCCCCTTGCATGTACTTTCATATAAGATTTTTCTAGTTAAATGCTAGAAAAATAACAATTTTGCTATTATGATTGGGGCCGCTCCTTTTTTAACCTTAGTGAAATTTAACCGTTTATTTTGGTATTTGAGTGTTTTTAATGGGTGATAAAATCTTTCTTTTGCTGTCTTGCTAATTCAATGTTTTGCCCGGAGCGTTCGGTGTAATTCCATCGATTTTTGGATTTCGATGGTATCTAAGATCCTATTTTATCTCGGTTGCTAACTCAATGGTAGAGTACTCGGCTTTTAAGTGCGACTATGATCTTTTACACATTTGGATGAAGAAACAAATTCGTCCAGACTCTTGGTAGAGTCTAGAAGACCACGACTGATCCTCAAAGGTAATGAATGGAAAAAATAGCATGTCGTAATAAAATCAATTTCTTTTTTTTTTAATAAAAAAATTTCTATTTTCTGGGTCTAGTGAATAAATGGATAGAGCCTGGCTCTAATTCTGGTAAAATAAAAAGCAATGAGCTTAACTTCTTAATTGAAATGATTTCCCGATCTAATTAGACGTTAAAAATAGATTAGTGCCTAATGCGGGGAAAGGTTGGGTTTTCCTATCGGCGGACCTTTAATTTTTTTTAGGAATCCTAATTATTCTTTATTATGGATTGAAAAGGAATGTTATGAATTGAATGTGTAAAAGAAGCAGTATATTGATAAAGACACTGTATTCCAAAGTCAAAAGAGCAATTGGCCTGCAAAAATAAAAAATTTGTTCTTTTTGGTAATTAGAACAAACATAAACTAATTAGATAGAAACGGAGCAGAAAAAGATCTATAGATTAGACTCCCTTTCTTTTCAGGGTTTGTTTTAAAAAATGTAACACCCTGTTCTGACCATATTGCACTATGTATGATCATTTGATAAATCGAGAAATGCTTTTTTTCTCTGATTCAAGTAGAAATACAAATGGCAAAATTCGAAGGGTATTTAGAAAAACAGAAATCTCGTCAACAATACTTGGTTTACCCACTTCTCTTTCAGGAATATATTTATGCATTTGCCCACGATTATGTAAGAACCTGTGGAAATTATTGGTTGTAATAACAAGAAATTCAGTTCACTACTTGTGAAACGTTTAATTATTCGAATGTATCAGCAGAATTTTTGGATTAATTCGGTTAATCATTCTAACCAAGATCGATTGTTGGATCACAGCAATCATTTTTTTTCTGAGTTTTATTCTCAGATTCTATCTGAAGGATTTCCAATCGTTGTAGAAATCCCATTCTCGCTAGGACAACTATCTTGTCCGGAAGAAAAAGAAATACCAAAGTTTCAAAATTTATGATCTATTCATTCCATATTTCCCTTTTTAGAAGACAAATTTTTGCATTTACATTATCTATCACATATAGAAATACCCTATCCTATCCATTTTGAAATTTTGGTTCAACTCCTTCAATACCGGATGCAAGATGTTCCATCTTTGCATTTATTGCGATTCTTTCTTAACTATTATTCAAATTGGAATAGTCTTATTACTTCAATGAAATCCATTTTTTTATTTTCAAAAGAAAATAAAAGACTATCTCGATTCCTATATAGCTCTTATGTATCAGAATATGAATTTTTCTTGTTGTTTCTTCGTAAACAATCTTCTTGCTTACGATTAACATCTTCTGGAACCTTTCTGGAACAAATCCACTTTTCTAAGAAGATGGAACATTTTGGGGTAATGTACCCAGGATTTTTTCGGAGAACCATATGGTTCTTTATGGATCCTCTTATGCATTATGTTCGATATCAACGAAAGGTAATTCTTGCATCAAAAGGAACTCTTTTTTTGAAAAAGAAATGGAAATCTTATCTTGTGAATTTCTCGCAATATTTTTTCTCTTTTTGGACTCAACCCCAAAGGATTCGTCTAAACCAATTAACAAACTCTTGCTTAGATTTTCTGGGGTACCGTTCAAGTGTACCAATAAATACTTTCTTAGTAAGAAATAAAATGCTGGAGAATTTTTTTCTAATAGATACTCGAATGAGAAAATTCGATACCACAGCCCCTGCTACTCCCCTCATTGGATCCTTATCAAAAGCTCAATTCTGTAGTGGATTGGGGCATCCTATTAGTAAACCCATTTGGACTGATTTATCAGATTGGGATATTCTGGATCGCTTTGGTCGGATATGTAGAAATCTTTTTCATTATCATAGTGGATCTTCGAAAAAACGGACTTTGTATCGACTAAAATATATACTTCGACTTTCATGTGCTAGAACTTTAGCTCGTAAACATAAAAGTACGGTACGAACTTTTATGCAATGATTGGGTTCGGTATTTTTAGAAGAATTTTTTATGGAAGAAGAGCAAGTTTTTTGTTTGATGTTCGCCAAAACAACTCACTTTTTTTTCCACGGATCACACAGTGAGCGTATTCGGTATTTGGATATTATCCGTATTGATGACCTGGTGAATCCTCTTACTCTTAATTAATCATTAGACAAAACTAATAAACTAGAAAAGGTTGATATCAAGATCAAATTTGCACATTTTCCATTCTGAAATGTTCTACTAAATAAATAGTAGGTGAATCAATTTACTAACAAAAAAATTAGTATACTTCCTCCTCGAAATAGAAATTGGCTATTTCTACATAGGGAAAGTCGTGTGCAATGAAAAATGCAAGCACGATTTGGGGAGAGATTTTTTTTCTATTGTAACAAAGAAGAATTATCTACTCCATCCGACTAGTTCAGGGTTCAAGTCCCGGGCAACCCATATGGAAAATAGAAAAGAGCAATTGGAGTTTTGAATTTTTACTCACTTCATTTACAAAATTTTTTATTTAGTTATATGGAAATCCAATCGTTTTCAATCGTAGGAGCTTGCTTGGTTGATATTGGTATATAGTCTATATTATACTGTTAAATAACAAGCCTTCTATTATCTATTTTCTTTCTAGTTAATATGTGTGCTTGGGAGTCCTTGCAATTTGAATAAACCAAGATCTTACCATGACTGCAATTTTAGAGAGACACGAAAGTTCAAGCCTGTGGGGTCGCTTCTGCAACTGGATAACTAGCACCGAAAATCGTCTTTACATCGGATGGTTGGTGTTTTGATGATCCCTACCTTATTGACCGCAACTTCCGTATTTATTATCGCCTTCATCGCTGCTCCTCCAGTAGATATTGATGGTATTCGCGAGCCTGTTTCTGGTTCTTTACTTTATGGAAACAATATTATCTCTGGTGCCATTATTCCTACTTCTGCGGCGATCGGATTGCATTTTTACCCAATTTGGGAAGCTGCATCTGTTGATGAATGGTTATACAATGGTGGTCCTTATGAGCTAATCGTTCTACACTTCTTACTTGGTGTAGCTTGTTATATGGGTCGTGAGTGGGAACTTAGTTTCCGTCTGGGTATGCATCCTTGGATTGCTGTTGCATATTCAGCTCCTGTTGCAGCTGCTACTGCTGTTTTCTTGATTTACCCTATTGGTCAAGGAAGTTTCTCTGATGGTTTGCCTTTAGGAATATCTGGTACTTTCAACTTTATGATTGTATTCCAGGCAGAGCACAACATCCTTATGCATCCATTTCACATGTTAGGTGTAGCTGGTGTATTCGGCGGTTCCCTATTCAGTGCTATGCATGGTTCCTTGGTAACCTCTAGTTTGATCAGGGAAACCACTGAAAATGAATCTGCTAATGAGGGTTACAAATTTGGTCAATAGGAAGAAACTTATAACATTGTGGCTGCTCACGGTTATTTTGGTCGATTAATCTTCCAATATGCTAGTTTCAACAACTCTCGTTCTTTACACTTCTTCTTGGCTGCTTGGCCTGTAGTAGGGATCTGGTTCACTGCTTTCGGTATTAGTACTATGGCATTCAACCTAAATGGTTTCAATTTCAACCAATCTGTAGTTGATAGCCAAGGTCGCGTTATTAATACTTGGGCTGATATCATCAATCGTGCTAATCTTGGTATGGAAGTAATGCACGAACGTAATGCTCACAACTTCCCTCTAGACCTAGCTGCTCTTGAAGCTCCATCTCTTAATGGATAAGGTTTTTCTCCTAATATATAGGAATTTTTAAAGGAAGGAAAGCCGGAAATACCCAATATCTTGTTTCAACAAGATATTGGGTATTTCTTTGTTTATTCTGAATCTTTCTATTCTTAATTCAGTTAACGACGAGATTTAGTATCCTTTCTTGCACTTTCATAACTCGTGAAATGCCGAGTAGGCACGAATTCCCCCAATTTGCGACCTACCATAGGATTTGTTATGTAAATAGGTATATGTTCCTTTCCATTATGAATCGCGATTGTATGGCCAACCATTGCGGGTAGAATGCTAGATGCCCGGGACCATGTTACTATTGTTTCTTTCTCCTCCTTCATATTGACCTTTTCAATTTTTGTCAATAAATGACGAGCTACAAAAGGATTTGTTTTTTTTCGTGTCACAGCTGATTACTCCCTTTTTTCATTTTAAAGAGTGGCATCCTATGTCCACTATCTCGATCGAGGTATGAAGGTCAGAATAAATAGAATAATGATGAGTGGAAAAAAGAGAAAATCCTTTAGCTGGATAAGGGGCGGATGTAGCCAAGTGGATCAAGGCAGTGGATTGTGAATCCAAAGCCGAAACTTGAGCGTAAGACACGATTCGTAGGATTAATTACCACTAGGATGTTTTCCGAGATTGCAAACACCTCTAGGTCTTATCTTACAAACACAAAACTCTCCCTTATCTCACTCTATTAATAAAACCTATCTTCTTCTACAAACACTTTTCCCCTCTCACACTGGCATGATGATGCCTCAAAGATGGCTGAGGATGTGTGGAAAGAAACCACTGCTGCAAACACTGATTTTGGATTTCCTGTACTCCACCATAGAGCCTTATTAGAGATGCCAAAATATCACTGGCGTGAGTACTATGTAGGAGGAATTCCGAGATCCGATATGGAGGTCACTATAAAAGAGGAAGTTAGGGATGCTCCAGTGACACCCATTTCAGTCTATTGGGAAGGCGCCCGATATGATGACACCCTCCAGACAGCCACTCAAGGTGCCCTTGTCCATTTCTGTGGTCAACTTGTTGGACAAACAAGAAAGAAGCCAATAAGATACTTGCCTAGTTTTCCTGACGACCCACAATTTAATGAATGACTCAAAAACCTGGAACGGTCCAACTACTGGGAAAGTAAGGCAATGATTGAGACAACCACATATCTACACATCCTAGACCGACACTATAGGAGGATTTATGATATGTGGATGGACGAGACATATCATGCAAGAGAAGCCTTAGCAGAAGGAAAAACTTGAAGGAAGGAACGTGATTCTACATGAAAGGACGTCAAAAGCCTTCTATTACAACTTGCTGGCACCAAAGCCGAAACATACCATTACAAGGCCAAGTTGGCCGCCTCACAGTCGATAGCTACAACAACACATATGAAGGATGAAGAATGAGATAGAACTCTGGAAAACGAGCACGCCATGGTTGCAGAGGCACTCCAAAACAAAAAACAATGCTACAAGAAATTAGGGCAAACATAATCGGCAGAAGGAAAGGTATGAGAAGCAACTAGTGGAATATCGCACAGAGGTCACTGAAGCCAACATAAAGCTTGACGCCCTAAAGAAGACAATGACCGCCAATGAGAAGAAAAGGAAGCTCAACCATCAAGACCAAACATTTCACTCAGGAAGATGCCATAGAAGTCCACTGTTGATAGTCCTTAAATGCTAAATCTGACCATCAAATCCTTGCATAAATAACATAAAAAATAACTAACATGGTGGTAGGAGCTTTTTACTAACAATTTCCACAAGTGTTGGTGAATATTTGCATGCAAGTGATTTATTAACAAATTCAAAGAAATATCAGAGTTATAAGAGGAGAAATAATAAAAGCCCATAAATATGAAGTAAGAAGTTATCAAATAATATATTAGACCTCACCATGTTGAAGCTCTCGTCGAGCAGATCGAAACACATATATAACTTGACTAAATCGGACTTCGAATATGAGAGTTATGAAGCATAGAAGATCATGTGTTTGGGCTGAACTGACGCTGATATCAGCATGATGCGCGCGGGAGAGGAAGAGAATGACGGTTCAGGTTGATTGGCTGAGTGGGGAAGCCCATTAATTGGCTCCTAAGGATAACGGATAGTCCAAGGAATATTCACTTATTCTTAGGAAAGGTTCTCCACTCCCCCAAGTCACCTCCCACTATAAATAGAGCCCTTCTCCCTCTCATTTCACACAACACACAAGAAGAGAGTTTAGACCTCCATTTCAAAGGCTTTAGCACTGCCAAAGTGCTTAGAAAAAAGGGAGAGAGTGAGGGAGAGTTCGGGGAAGCGCCGGGCTTGTCGGTGATCTTCCCCACACTTATACCTCGGCGGATGCTTTCCTTTTCAAGTAAGTGTTTATGATTTCTCTATGGTATTTAAGTTTCCTATTTAACTAAGTTCTTTCTTTTATTACTTATGGGATCATCGCTCTATTTAGTTAGAGTATCTTAGTCTTCTATAAGTGTGGTACCGAGACTAAGGTAGTAATTAATAGCATAGACGTGGTGTCTAGGCTAGAGGTTACCTTTGTTTGCCGCGTGCCCCACGGTTTGTAGAGGTAGTCAGTAGGTGGTGATAGCCCTATTCGGCCTTTGTAATCCTCCACGTTCGGGTACGTCGTAGAGCTGTTGGCCGGAGTCGCCTGTGGATGCAGGGGTAAGCCGGTGCCTGAAGTAAGTAGTAATAGACCGAACCTAACTTATTATAGGATCCTTGACCATAGGAATCCTCTCTACCCTCTGCCTACCATATTCTTGTTGTCCTTGGACGGATTAGGATCGGAGATTAGTACACACACGTTCCCTGTGATTCGATAACCTGGAATACTCCTAGGTGAAGTGCTACATCGGTATCCATGCGCTTGCGGATTTATCTGTGAATGTAGGAAATACCAACAAGCATTTCTGGCACTGTTGCTAGGGATAGTAATATTTCTGGTGCGACGCTAAGAAGTGTCAACAAGCATTTCTGGCACTCCTATTTTTTCTGCTCTGAAGGGCGAGTACTTTGAGCCACCGCCGTCTGCGGACCTAATTTGCACATCCGGCTATGAACTCCGCCCTAGCTTTATAGCCATGGTTCAGGAGCAATCCTTCTCTGGTCTAGATTTTGAAAATCCTTACCATCATTTGCGAGAATTTGAGTATTTGTGTTCATGTCTGTTCATTGACGGTATGAAACATGAAACATTAAAGTGGAAATTGTTTCCCTTCTCCCTCAAGAAGAGGGCGAAACAATGGTACACTTGTACCGTCGGGAGTGTAAACGGTGATTGGGAAGGACTTCGAGATAAATTTTGTCTTGCTTTCTTCCCTCCATCCCGTATTGTCTCCCTTCGTATGGAAATCCTCGGTTTTCGCCAGAATGAGAAGGAATCCATTGGAGTAGCTTGGGCTAGGGTCTGTTTGCTACTGCAATCTGGCCCAGACTTGTCAGTACCTGATGAAATGTTGCTTCAACACTTTTACTCGGGTCTAAACAAAGAGTCTGCCCAATTCCTCGACATTGCCTCTGGAGGATCATTTGAGCATAGGACTGCGATGGAAGGAAGGGAACTCCTTGAGCGAATATTAGAAAACACATCCTTCTTAGCCGACCTTAGTGAGCCCCTACAGGAGGAAGCTACGTCGAGCTGCACGAACCCCTCAATAGCCAAATCCAAGCCCATACCTTGCCGATCCCCAGATTTGACTTTTGAGCCATCCCCCGAACCTCGAACACTAGAGGAAGAAGAAATTCAACCTCCAGAGTTCTTATTTGAATTTGAGGAAGGTCTTTTTAAAGACTTTGGGAATGTCTCGAATTATTGTTCCAAAAAGAACCCACCAGTTCCTGTCTGTCCTCCTCGTTCTCGAGAGGATGGAAATCTAACCCACGAGGGTCCCTCAATAGCTAAATTCGAACCCACAGCTCTCTCATCTCTAAAGTTTGCTGTTGATACCTCTCAGAAGGAAGAAGAAATTCCACCACCAGGGTTGCTAGTCAAATTTGAAGAAAACTTAGTTGATGATCATAGAAAAACCTTGAGTTATATCTGGCATAACAAGCCTACGGTATCTGCTTTGCCTCCTAGTCCTTTCCAACAAGCAATTCCAAAGGAGGCCACAAAGAAGCAGCGGTTGAAGGAAGAAAAGCGCTATTTCAAAGCTATCCAAATCCATTTGCCTTCCACAACCATTCCTTGTCTTATACGAGGAAATGCCGTAGATGCCCTTTATGATCCCACCATAGGAGTTAATATCATCCTCGAGTACATAGCTTTACAACTTGTGGATGATATACACCTAGAGCCGATTGAGTTAATCTACAAGGACGCATCAGGAGTAACCTTTCCATGTCGGGGGATTGCAAGGGCTATACCGATCAAGATAGGCAAAGTTGAGCTTCACCTAGACTTTCATGTCGTTCCTATTATCGATTTTGAACTCCTCCTTGGTTACCCACTAGAAAAACTCCACCTACTAGGAGCATCACAAGGGAGCCTTACTAAAAAGCTTAGAGAAATTGCTTTCGCCACCAAGACCTCTTGCTTAGAAAATACGTTAGTGAGGCCTCATCTTGAGCATCCCCCGCTTGAGAAAGTAATGCTTGTTTCTCAACTTGCATCATTGAATCCAATTCTTTGTGATAGCGCGAAGCTTTTCACCCAAGAAGATGACGATAAGGGAAAAACTCCAAATCCTTTTGAAACCAAACCGTCACCTGACTTGCCTAAGCCGTTTTCCTCGTCCTCATTATATGTTCTCAATGGTGATCAAGAATCGACTATGACCCTTATCGATGGATTCTGTGAGAAGGAGAAACTTTGGGCCATTGGATTTGTGGAGCCATTGACTCTAGAAATAGAAGGTGAAGATTCAATAGATGAGCATGAGAGCTTCTTTCTTAAAAACACACATGATACATGCTCATTTAATGAATCTCTAGAGTCAATCAACTTTTGTGCCAAGCACACCTACAAGAACTACAATCGCCTCAAGAGCCTCATTAGCAAAATATTTGTTAGGATGGTTGTAGATACTTTTGTTTACCATAAATTTTGCAAATCTCGTAGATTGCACTTTGGCACTAACCTTGCAGCTAGAGCTTCAATGCCACATCAAGAATTAGTGGTGGGCTGGGAACTACATCTCCAATGATAGCTGCAATATGAAGTCCCCATGGTCAAGCTTCTGACCGTAAACAAAGCACTACTGGGAGATGGCCTGGATTATCATTTCTCTTTTTCCTAAATAAAAGCAAGAATATGTTTTAAGGTTATGTTTTCCTTCATGTATTTTTGGTCGCTAACCATTTCAGGTTGAGACCAAAAAGAACGATGGTTATTCTGGACCTATCAACATAGGAGTTGCATCAACTTTAACACCATAAAATAAAGCAGCCAGGTACAAGATCAAGTGTGGGGGAGGCCTTTGAGATTTTCAACGCACAAACAATGCAAGGCCTCCCACCGACACATTGCACATTGTCGCTTAAGCCAACACGTCAAAAGTTGAGGTGACTGGTCTCCAAGCAACATCGACCAACCTACAAGGACAATCGACACAAGGCTAGTGTTCCTAAGTTTCCACACCTTCCATAGCGATGGTTTGCACACTCTATCCCGTTCCTCCTAGTTTCCAAGTTAAATCAATCTTATCTTGAATCAATCATAAAAATTTAACTAGAAAACTAAAATGAACCTTGTGGAAGCCTCATGTTATTTCATGCTTCTATTTGGTTGGCTTGCATGCTCCTTATTCCTAGTTCATAGACTTGTTACTTATGAACTACATCTTTAGTGTCACACCCTATATTTTCAGAATTTGGGTTGTGAGTCTTTTTGACACTCAAAAGGCATAACCCTCATAATATTCTCAGCCGAACCCTTCCACACATCACTTTTTCCCATAACCTTATGATTATCCAAACACTGAGTGGCATTTTTTTCTCCACACCATGATTTTCCTAGCTATGCTTAATATCTCTTCCCACCAAGCATAAACTTATCAAATGCGGTCAATAGCCAAATTAAAACCTTGTCTAACACATTGTCCCACTATAACTGCACACCATGAAAACTAGTTCATTCATCCATCCTTGTGAGCCTGCGAGTGTTCTCTTCTTCTTGGTCTTGCTCATACCAGGTCCAACAAAATCTAGACTATGCTAGTATTCCAACTACACAGAATGTCCAACTCGACAACATCATGTTCATTCACTTCCTCTCGATGCTTTCATTTGCTCTCGTGGGCCAAGCAGTGAACTAGACTCATGCTAGTGCTCAACAAACATCATCCACAAGCCAATTAACGAGAGATTTTTGTTGCCCCTAGCTCATCTATCAATACCCACAAAAGAGGAAATGAAACTAACAGCCAAATGGGCATTACACGACCAAACCTCACTAGAAAGTGCGCCTGGTCTTTATCAGTATCATATCCAAATCTTTCCATCATTGAAGCCTTGAAGTGACCAGGATCTGACTCGCCATGTCCGTCGTTCCATACTTGTTTGCGTTCAACACAGGCAATGGTAATGACCTCCTTGTTCTTTTCAATCTATATGTCTCCTTGATGAACTCCTTGTACCGTACCCTATCCCATGAAGCGCTCTTGCTACTCGCAGGAGTACTCCTCGAGATCTTCTTTGACACTCCTAGAACGCTGATGGCGTTTGATCTGCTATAGCATGACCTTGCTATCTTTCAACCCTGTTATCTCCAAATCAGTTGAACTTCTGTCCCTATTACCATAATGTTCTCATATTCCACATCATCATGAAAATTCTTGTTCATGTCATTCCTTCATCACTAACAAGCAGCCACACTACAAGAGATGACAACAATTCGTATGCAAGCTAGTGACCAGACACTTTATTTCTTGTCCTAGTATTGGCACAAATTAGCAGCACACATGACCTAATTAATCATTGAACTTGCCAGTGAACTAAGCTTAAGTTTGTGCTCAATAAAACCAACACCCATGTTGGTCTATGATCAAAGCCAGTTGCTAACTATGTCTCTCATCAATTCCCACTTTCAGGAGAAGAAACATCAACCATAGTGCTCATAACTTGAACCATTCATGGCTGGACAGTTTTGCTTGCCTCTTGGCCTCTCCCCTCCCTTCCCTACCCTTTTCTCTCCCCATCCTAGGCCTCTAAAGTTACCCCTGGACGCCCCTTGGCCTGGCTCACGAGCTCCCTTGCCCCCTCACCTTCATTCCCATCCATAAGCATCAAGTTCAACTCTTGCCATCGGTCTGTCCAGCCACAATGCCCCAAATTCCAATCCACGTTTCCGTTGATCCAGCCAACGAAACATCACGAAATTTTACCAGAAGATGCACCTTGATACAGCCTACAACATATCCAAAATTCATGGCCATAGGAGCAGTGATGTAAGCAGGATCATGTTTTGAATGACGACTGCTCTCTGTTCTGGGCGCATCCAGCACGTGCATCGGTAATTCCCATTCTATTTCTCCCAATTCTGATGCGTCCTTGATACATAATCATATCCGCAATGTGTTCCGGGAAGTCATGATCGTCTTGACCAAAGAATATGCTAAGATCTGTCCTGATGCCTCCAGGAACGCATTTGGCCCACCATCTATCACGTCGTGACCTTGCCTGTTTTCCCCCCTGTGATGTCCAGATCAGATGAGCTAACATTGACACCAGATTACTAGTATTGTGTCCCAGAACTTATTTAACATATAGGTTCAAGTTGTAGCTCAATTAGTATAGCCAATCAGCGGGAACCGCAAGTCTTTCGTCGTGCCATTCTGTCCACAGCAGCAGCCCACTGCCTACCCAGTCCCGGTCCGTCATGGACCTCTGAACCAGTTCCCCAGAGCCGGTCCATGAACCCTCAACTCGGTCCACCTGTTTTAAGATTTATTTTAATTCAAATAAATCCAGGAAAATGGCCGTTTTGCACCTAAGCCCCTCTGTTTCGTCCTAATTAGTTTTTAAACCTGATTTCTTCATATAAGTTTTAGTTATTTCTTTTTTAGCCCTAATATTTTTATAAATGTTATTTTAACCCTATAATTTTGTAGAAACACCCCTCCACTTAATTTTAATTCTATTTTAGTCTTGTCTTTTTACACTTTGGTCCCTGAGCTTATTATAAATTACATTTTAGTCCCTAAACTTTTTATAAACTATATTTTCATCTTGTTATTTTACAATTTAGTCCCTATATTTTTCTAAAATTACTTTTAGGTCCCTAAACCTATTTGTTTTTACTATTTTAACCATACACATTTAAACCTTCGTAACTTTTTACTCGTAACTCCGATTTAGATGATTCTTGCGCTCACGCGATCGTAGAAATGCGTACCATCATTTGTGATTGATTTTAAAGTATTTTATTATTGTTTGGTGTACTGTTTCTTAGTTTTTTTATATGATTGTGTACATGTCGTGCCTGCGTGACGTTAATTAGAGAACGTGTTGATCCTGGAATCGCAAGAGCGTGAATTAAAGACCTGAGCAGCAACATCCATTTCCAGGCAAGTGTCCTTGATGCATCTTGTACCTATTATAATGTTTACTATAGAATTGCATGCTTGTGTCAATTGATTGGGAACCTATTGTTAGGGTTTTCCTAGTATTGTTTTATCCCTTTTCCTTGTCGCCTTGAACTAGTTGGTTGGTTTTGCGTAGATAATGCTTAGGTTGCTTGTGGGAGGTTGGGTTGATACAAAAATTGATTAATGAACTATGTCACTTCATGGTGGAATGATAATTTATGTTAGCAACATGGACTTATGGATCTATGCAAGCCGGATGGAATGGATGTGGTGCCGTGGGCACATGGTTGGTGGTGGTAGGCTTGTTGTAGATCCTAGGAACCGGTTCTTGGAGCGGTAAACTAGGACAACAGTGCCATCACAAGGCTGCTATGGAACAACTTGGCTGATTAATTAGAAGTTCTCCCAGTGTCGGTGCAGCATTTTGGTGGAGCAGGGAATGGAAGTCAAGAGGACTGTCCTTGTATCCGAATGGCTTAAGAGGGGGCTCCTGGGGTGAAGAGATGCTTGTTGAGGGGCTATCACTTATGGACAGGAGTGGAAACTTAGTGGCTAGCATGTACTGGGAGACCCTTTGGAAAACCCTCGTAGTGATCTTCTGGCCGCACACCAAAGGAAATGTGCTAGTGTTTGGCAGACATGGCAACATGGAGACTCTAGTCCACCTAGCAACAGGGGACGAAATCACGACTTGTGGGTAAAGTGGTACAAACTCTGCAGAGTATCAAGCTATCATGATAGCCGTGCTCACGGTCACGAGCGGCCTGGAATCCTCAAAAGATTACTTGGTTATGGGTTGTGGTTTGGAATGGTTGGGAATGGTTGGTTGGTGGATGGGATTGGACTTGGTTTGGATACTACCCTATGGGTTAATGGTTGGGATGACCCCACTTAGTAATTAGGATGCATAGGAAATTAAAAGCTCATGCAACAAACCCCCTTTAAAGCCTTCCTTTTCTTTAGCCCCATGTCATCTTTTCCCCCACTTGCTGAGTATGACACGTACTCACCCTTGCTATATCCCATATTGTTGCTCAGCTATAGGAGACTGAAGGTACAACTATGCAGACGATGGAGGAGTCTAGGCATACGGTCTTCCGGTCGACTTCCTGTGGGAGCTGAAGGACGCCAATGCTTAGTTTATTCCGCTGCAATGTAATCTTTTTTTCTTTTTGACCTACGGGTCACTGTTGTAATAATATTATCATTTTAATCAAGATATTGTTCTTTTATCACAATAATTATCATGTGTGCATGAAAACTTGATCCTGGGCATGCATACAGATGCATTCGGTTTCAGTCATTGGAACCGGGTGTGACAAGTGGTATCAGAGCTATATCGACCACCGGACGCAAGTCTAGATAGAATGACCATGCGATAGGTTCTATTTTCAAAACTAGTATGTGGAAAAACTTTTATCTCTACAAAACCCTTCTATCTTTTATCCCCTCTTCTTATTTTCCTCTTTACTTGTCTATTCTCAAATGTTTGACAAGATGTTATTTCTATTATTCCTTTTCCCTTTCAAATTACATTGAAGATTCTACATGTTGGTTCTACTCAATATGAAGATGAAGAATGGACAGTCAAACTTGAAGGCTCTTCACAACACTAAGGACATTAGTCATCACTGCATAGGAAGAAAGACTTTTTGAAGAATCATGGTGTAGGATCCTTCCTATCATAGGAGAATAAACACTAGATAGAACGACGTTGATAATTGTATGCTTCTGTTGCTTGTGGTGTGCTATGTTTGAATTGGATCTTTCATTGTGTGCTGATGTGCTTGCAAAGTGTTTAGCTTTGTTATCACATCATTAGTTATACCTAGGTTAGATTAGTTTGGGTAACGTTTCCCTCTATTCTTTGCTATCTTACCTTCACTCTATTCTATTCTAACCTCTTTTGACCTAACCAAATCCAAGACATGTTGAACTCGACTATCGGAATCTTTAAAGGGAGAACCAACAAGACGACGTCAATACCCAAGATAGTTCATCCTTACCTCTGCCAGCTCCAAACAATAATCATAACATCCAGATCTTCTCACGGAAAAGGGCAACACGTGACTGCTAGATTCAAGCGAACAAACCTCGAGATGATCTCCTAGAAGACTAAGATCAATAGATGTACTAAAAGAATGATGTCAAGATTTTCTCTGGAGAAGTTGCAAGAGTAAGCACAACCGATCAATCAAGTGAATTGAGTTCAAGATAGAGAATGAAAGCAAGCCTACCTCCAACCCATTCTTGCTGGCCATGCAGAATCTCGGGGCGAGATTCTTGTTAAGAGGGGTAGTATTGTCACACCCCAAAATTTCCAATTTTGGTTTGTGACCCAATTCCACTAAATTTCAACATTTTTATAATAGATTAAAATTTTATTATACATTAATTAGAGAATTATAATTTATTTTAGGAAAAAGGGCTATTTTCTAAATTAAATAAATTAATTTAGGTTATTAATATTGTTTATGTTGACTCCAAAACTTGTTTCGGTTTGATCAAATCACCACCACGAAGGTCATCATCACGACAACAAGAGCAATAAGACAAGGCGCTAAATACTTTCAATAAGAGAAGTGAAGTACTTCAGCCACAACAAGACACGAAGCAATGGATGTCAGCGTAGACTATTATTTGTAGAGTAATGAGTGATTGTGTGTTATGATTGTTTTAGGTTGTTTGAGCCTATCTTTCCTTGGCCAAAATTTTATCCTTGAACCCTATCTGTAATCCTTGATAATTGTGGTCCTATTTCCATGTTCATAATTGTTCAGTTCATCATTTATTGCCTCTTCCATCATTTCCTTTTGATCTTCCGAAATTATTTCCTTCTATGTTCAAACTCCTGAGCCCCACTATCTCTAAATCTCGGGACGAGATTCCTTTTAAGGGGGTTAGTTTGTCACACCATATATTTTCTGAATTTGGGTTGTTAGTCTTTTTGACACTCAAAAGGCATAACCCTCATAATATTCTCAGCTGAACCCTTCCACACGTCACTTTTTCCCATAACCTTATGATTATCCAAACACTGAGTGGCATTTTTTCCCCACACCATGATTTTCCTAGCTATGCTTAATATCTCTTCCCACCAAGCATAAACTTATCTAATGCGGTCAATAGCCAAATCAAAACCTTGTCTAACACGTTGTCCCACTATAATTGCACACCATGAAAACTAGTTCATTCATCCATCCTTGTGATCCTGCAAGTGTTCTCTTCTTCTTGGTCTTGCTCATACCAGGTCCAACAAAATCTAGACTATGCTAGTATTCCAACTACACATAATGTCCAACTCGACAACATCATGTTCGTTCACTTCCTCTCGATGCTTTCATTTGCTCTCATGGGCCAAGAAGTGAACTAGACTCATGCTAGTGCTCAACAAACATCATCCACAAGCCAATTAACGAGAGATTTTTGTTGCCCCTAGCTCATCTATCAATACCCACAAAAGAGGAGATGAAACTAACAGCCAAATGGGCATTACACGACCAAACCTCACTAGAAAGTGCGTCTGGTCTTTATCAGTATCATATCCAAATCTTGCCATCATTGAGGCCCTGAAGTGACCAGGATCTGACTCGCCATGTCCGTCGTTCCGTACTTGTTTGCGTTCAACACAGGCAATGGTAATGACCTCCTTGTTCTTTTCAATCTATATGTCTCCTTGATGAACTCCTTGTACCGTACCCTATCCCATGAAGCGCTCTTGCTACTCGCAGGAGTACTCCTCGAGATCTTCTTTGACACTCCTAGGAACACTGATGGCGTTTGATCTGCTATGGCATGACCTTGCTATCTTTCAACCCTGTTATCTCCAAATTAGTCGAACTTCTGTCCAAATTACCATGATGTTCTCATATTCCACATCATCATGAATATTCTTGTTCATGTCATTCCTTAATCACTAACAAGCAGCCACACTACAAGAGATGACAACAATTCGCATGCAAGCTAGTGACCAAACTCTTTATTTCTTGTCCTAGTATTGGCACAAATTAGCAGCACACGTGACCTAATTAATCATTGAACTTGCCGGTGAACTAAGCTTAAGTTTGTGCTCAATAAAACCAACACGCACGTTGGTCTATGATCAAAGCCAGTTGCTAACTATGTCTACCATCAATTCCCACTTTCAGGAGAAGAAACATCAACCATAGTGCTCATAACTCGAACCATTCATGGCTGGACAGTTTTGCTTGCCTCTTGGCCTCTCCCCTCCCTTCCCTACTCTTTCCTCTCCCCATCCTAGGCCTCTAAAGTTACCCCTGAACGCACCTTGGCCTGGCTCACGAGCTCCCTTGCCCCCTCACCTTCATTCCCATCCATAAGCATCAAGTTCAACTCTTGCCATCAGTCTGTCCAGCCACAACGCCCCAAATTCCAATCCATGTTTCCGTTGATCCAGCCAACGAAACATCACAAAATTTTACCAGGAGATGCACCTTGATACAGCCTACAACATATCCAAAATTCATGGCCATAGGAGCAGTAATGTGAGCAGGATCATATTTTGAATGACGACTGCTCTCTGTTCTGGGCGCATACATCACGTGCATCGGTAATTCCCCTTCTATTTCTCCCAATTCTGATGCGTCCTTGATACATAATCATATCCGCAATGTGTTCCAGGAAGTCATGATCATCTTGACCAAATAATATGCTAAGATCTGTCCTGATGCCTCCAGGAACGTGTTTGGCCCACCATCTATCATGTCGTGACCTTGCCGGTTTTCCCCCCTGCGATCTCCTGATCAGGTGAGCTAACATTGACACCAGATTACTAGTATTGTGTCCCACAACTTATTCAACATATAGGTTCAATTTATAGCTCGATTAGTATAGCCAATCAGCCGGAACGTGCAAGTTTTTCATCGTGCTGTTCTGTCCACAACAGCAGCCCACTGCCTACCCAGTCCCGGTCCGCCATGGACCTATGAACCAGTACCCCAGATCCGGTCCATGAACCCATGAACTCTCGGTACACTTGTTTTAAGATTCATTTTTATTCAAATAAATCTATGAAAATGGCCGTTTTGCACCTAAGCCCCTCTGTTTCGCCCTAATTAGTTTTTAAACCTGATTTCTTCACATAAGCTTTAGTTATTTCTGTTTTAGCTCTAATATTTTTATAAATGTTATTTTAACCCTATAATTTTGTAGAAACACCCCTCCACTTAATTTTAATTATATTTTAGTCCTGTCTTTTTACACTTTGGTCCCTGAGCTTATTATAAATTAGATTTTAGTCCCTAAACTTTTTATAAACTATATTTTCATCGTATTATTTTACAATTTAGTCCCTATACTTTTCTAAAATTACTTTTAGGTCCCTAAACCTATTTGTTTTTACTATTTTAACCATACACATTTAAACCTTCATAACTTTTTACTCGTAACTCCGATTTAGATGATTCTTGCATTCACGCGATCGTAGAAATGCGTACCATCATTTGTGATTGATTTTAAAGTATTTTATTATTGTTTGGTGTACTGTTTCTTAGTTTGTTTATATGATTGTGTGCATGTCATGCCTGCGTGACGTTAATTAGAGAACGTGTTGATCCTGGAATCGCAAGAGCGTGAATTGAAGACCTGAGCAGCAACATCCATTTCCAGGCAAGTGTCCTTGATGCATCTTGTACCTATTATAATGTTTACTATAGAATTGCATGTTTGTGTCAATTGATTGGGAACCTATTGTTAGGGTTTTCCTAGTATTGTTTTATCCCTTTTCCTTGTTGCCTTGAACTAGTTGGTTGGTTGTGCGTAGATAATGCTTAGGTTGCTTGTGGAAGGTTGAGTTGATATAAATATTGATTAATGAACTATCTCACTTCATGGGTGGAATGATAATTTATGTTAGTAACATGAACTTAGGGATCTATGCAAGCCGGATGGAATGGATGTGGTGCCGTGGGCACATGGTTGGTGGTGGTAGGCTTGTTGTAGATCCAAGGAACCGGTTCTTGGAGCGGTAAACCAGGACAACAGTGCCATCACAAGGCTGCTATGGAACAACTTGGCTGATTAATTAGGAGTTCTCCCAGTGTCGGTGCAGCATTTTGGTAGAGCGGGGAATGGAAGTCAAGAGGACTGTCCTTGTATCCGAATGGCTCAAGAGGGGGCTTCTGGGGTGATGAGCTGCTTGTTGAGGGGCTATCACTTATGGACGGGAGTGGAACCTTAGTGGCTAGCATGTACTGGGAGACCCTTTGGAAAAGCCTCGTACTCATCTCTTGGCCGCACACCAAAGGAAGTGTGCTAGTGCTTGGCCGGCATGGCAACATGGAGACTCTAGTCCACCTGGCAACAGGGGACGAAATCATGACTTATGGGTAAAGTGGTACAAACTCTGCGGAGTATCAAGCTATCATGATAGCCATGCTCACGGTCACGAGCGGCCTGGAATCCTCACAAGATTAGTTGGTTATGGGTTGTGGTTTGGAATGGTTGGGAATGGTTGGTTGGTGGATGGGATTGGACTTGGTTTGGATACTACCCTATGGATTAATGGTTGGGATGACCCCACTTAGTAATTAGGATACATAGGAAATTATAAGCTCATGCAACAAACGCCCTTTAATTCCTTGTCTTTAGCCCCATGTCATCTTTTCCCCCACTTGCTGAGTACGACACGCACTCACCCTTGCTATATCCCACATTGCTACTCAGCTACAGGAGAATGAAGGTAAAACTATGAAGACGATGGAGGAGTCTAGGCATGCGGTCTTCCGGTGGACTTCCTATGGGAGCTGAAGGACGCCAACGCTTAGTTTATTCCGCTGCAATGTAATCTTTTTTTCTTTTTGACCGACGGGTCACTGTTGTAATAATATTATCATTTTAATCAAGATATTGTTCTTTTATCACAATAATTGTCTTGTGTGTGTGAAAACTTGATCCTGGGCACGCATATAGATGCATTCGATTTCGGTCATTGGAACCGGGTGTGACATTTAGGAAAGCATGTCACCTAGGTAGTTGATGCATGAGATATGGTTTGACGAAATGAATCTTTCTCTTTTGCTTGATGTTCTTGGGAATTTTTCTTACAAAATAAAATAAAATAAAATCAGTAGCTTGACTCCTCAATGATTATATCTTCCTACCAAAGCCATATGATGAACTCATTGAAAATCTTATGCATATGCTACTTGCCGTTTCATTGAACTTTGTCAAATTGCTGTGACCCTTGCGGGTTACTATTTATGACTTTTTGGTCAAGACTATGTTCACACCACTTTGCTAATACTTCTTCACTGGAAGTTAGCACCACAATATCCATCATCCATGTGCTAAATCTTCTACACTGGAAGATAGCACTTCCATGTCATCATCCATCCATTAAATAAAGTACTCCATCATATACTGATGAACTCCCTCCCTAAATATCCTTGTAAAAGAGACATGGGCTATTCATGATTTCAAAAAAAAAGAGTGAAAAAATGAAAAGAGAGAGAAAGAATTAGCCCATGCTCTCAAATGCATATCCAAGAGAAGGGAGGGAGCATCATAAAAAAAATGGGGAGTATTCACATTCAGTCATTTTCCATCCACATATCCACATGTGCACATGCTTGATCAAAAGTTCATGAATTGTTCTCCATGGATCTGGTTTTTGACTTAGTGATATATGAGACACAAGTATGCCTCTCTTTTACCCCTACCTTGAGCTCCACATAAAGCCATATTTAGAAGTAGGATGAAAAGAGGCAACGTCAAATGCCCTGGTGAGAAACCTTACACATTGAGCGATTTGAGAGAATCATTTGAGGAGTACAGTTATGATTTGTTTTGAAAATCTTTCCAAAAACCCAAGCTACACAGCCGAACAAGTGAAGAAGATTGGAGTCAAGACCGTTCCATTCCTCAACCACCCAAGGTAACATGATAGATACTTCAAAAGTTCATGGGTACAGGTATGACATGGGATAATTTGCATGCTAGCATCATACCAACTGATGTTATGATCCACCTTAGTCTTCAACCTTTACTCAAGGACGAGCAAAGGCTAAGTGTGGGGGAGTTTGTTGACGGTCCTTAAATGCTAAATCTGACCATCAAATCCTTGCATAAATAACATAAAAGAAATAACTAACATGGTGGTAGGAGCTTGTTACTAACAATTTCCACAAGTGTTGGTGAATATTTGCATGCAGGTGATTTATTAACAAATTCAAGGAAATATCAGAGTTACAAGAGGAGAAATAATAAAAGCCCATAAACATGAAGTAAGAAGTTATCAAATAATATATTAGACCTCACCATATTAAAGCTCTCATCGAGCCGATCGAAACACATATATAACTTGCCTAAATCGGACTTCGGATATGAGAGTTATGAAGCATAGAAGATCATGTGTTTGGGCTGAACTGATGCTAACATCAGCATGATGTCAGCGCACGCAGGAGAGGAAGAGAATGACGTTTCAGGTTGCTTGGCTGAGTGGGGAATCCCATTACTTGGCCCCTAAGGATGAGGGATAGTCCAAGGAATATTCCCTTATTCTTAGGAAAGGTTTTCCACTCACCTCCTACTATAAATAGAGCCCCTCTCCCTCTCATTTCACACAACACACAAGAAGGGAGTTTAGACCTCCATTTCAAAGGCTTTAGTACTATCAAAGTGCTTAGAAAATAGAGAGAGTGAGGGAGAGTTCGGGGAAGCGTCGGGCTTGTCGGCGATCTTTCCCACACTTGTACCTCGGTGGATGTGCCATCAAACACTTGGAGAAGTTTAGCAATAATACATATTGGAAAATTCATCTTGCCGACACCACCAAGGCTGACATGATAACTCAGACACGCCTCATGCTGCCAAAGACTGCTACCCAATCGTACCAATCAATGCTAGTAAAAGTTGTAAGGTCATTTGCACCCTTGTGCCGACCAAAGACCTCGTGTACTGGCAAAGTATAGATAGGAAGACACCCTAGTCAACTCTGGACACTGTTGATCAACACCTTCAACTACAAGCCAACTTGGATACCTTCTAGTCTGTTGCCCGCAAAGCCCAAAGATCCCTATGCCAGATATTTGAAGAGTCTCTTAGCAATTCTAGTATGAGATTTTTCCCACCTCTGGTCAAAGACCAATCCTCCTGGAAGGAACGGATTACCGCCCTAGATTCCCTAGGGATCCATGCCAATGATCCACCCACCATTGTTTTGGCCCGTCATCTGCTCTTCCTTGATGAGCTACATGACCAATGTTGGTCGTAACTACACACATACTTATATACTGCAAGAGGACGGTGTACGACTGCAACACTTTTGTCTAGAGATATTCTCGATAGTAGATCTAGGTATGCGTATGAGTATGAAAGATCGATGGACACAGGACACAGGGTTATACAGGTTTGGGCCTCCCAGAGGATAACAACCCTACGTCCTGTTTAGTGTTTCTGTATTGCTAAGGTTCGTACTGGAATTAGGGTTCCAATACAAGTCTCTACCTTGCCAAAGGCCCTCTGCCCTCCTTATATATCCGAAGGGTAGAGGTTTACATGGTAATCTTTTAGTCGGTTACAACAGATCCTATCTATCAACATATCTGTTAACCTAGCTTGCTGCTTACTCAAACAAATATCTAAGTAAATATCTCCTGGGCCAAATACATCATAACCAAACCCCCGGCCCACTTGGCCATATAGCCGAGTGGTTAGGTATCCCGGATACATATGTCCCACAGTAGCCCCCAAGAACTTTCCAACTTGAAAGCGTCGCCTGGATTCATCTTGATATCTTTTTCAAATTGGAAAGTGCTTCTTTTGTTGTAGCTGATAACTTTTTTTCATGGACGCCTAAAAAAAGGCATACTCTAAGAGTACAGCCCCCAACTCAAAAGGTGTTGAGTCTTTACCGAAGCAACTTGTGAGTTCATGAAAAATAAATATCTGATATCAAGATTCAATCATAGCCCCCCAGCTCAAAAGGTTATTTTGAAGAAAATATCTTATGAGGTGAAACATAATAATATTTGATTCTTCCACTTCTCATAATAATCTTCAAAGCTTGATTATACAGTCAATCTTCAGATAAATTGTCATCATAAGTCGAGTGATGCATCATGAATTTACAAACTATAATCCAATATTGATGCTATCTCCATCCGAGTGATTTATCATGAAATTCAAATTCCATAGCCCCCAAGATTGGTGATGGATCAATTGGAATATGTTAACACCAAAAAATACAGGCCCCCAAGATTGGTGCTGATATAATCCGAGTGATTTATCATGAAATCTCGAAAGGTACAACTTCCAAGTTTGAACCCGTAATAATTCGAGTGATTTATCATGAAATCTCGAAAGGTACAGCCTCCAAGGTTGAAACAGTAACAATCCGAGTGATTTATCATGAAATCTCGAAAGATACAACCTCCAAGGTTGAAACTGTTACAATCCAATTGATTTATCACAAACATCAAGACCCACAACATCCAAGGTTAACGCTGAAATGATTCTCAATATCACAATAAATGCACCTACTGATTCACGAGACTAGACTATCGGGTTATGAGAACCCACAACCTGTTAGGTTATCCTTCCCTTATAAAGGTGCCACCGAGACAGTCGCATCCCTTTGTCTTCATTTCATAGCCGCCACCGAAATAGTCGCATCCTTCATCTTCATTTTGTAGCCGCCGCCGTTGTACACACTGAAACCCTAGATCTCGAAGCTTCATTTCCCCCCAACATCTTTGCGCAGCTGCCCACTTGCCATAATATTAATGGCAACAAAGCGAACCCACCAAAGCACCAGAGCCCAATCTAAGAAGCAATCATCTCCCAAGAAAGGCGATGAAGAAGCAGTGTTCGACATCCCCGCCGCCATCAAAGAATTCCCGGCATCAGCCATGGATACGGAGAAGATCAACAGGATGGTAATTAATGGAGTGCTTCAAGATGAACAAACCGGCAGATGGATCGAAGCATATGCAAACCGGGAGAATTGCCTTGGTCCTCAACAGACGACATGAACCCTGGGGACTAAGTAACCCGCTTGGTCAACATGTACGAGTTGTGGTGATACCATGTATCAGTATTTGAGTCATGATTGATACAATATCATATATATATATATATATATATATATATATATATATATATATATATATATATATATATATATATATATATATATATATAGGGCTATGCTATTTAGCACGCAGTGTGCTAAATAGTTATTTAGCACCCCCACCATTGACCATAAATCTTTTACACTCAACCATAAATGTTCCATCTTACAACCATAAAATTATGAAACATAGTTTCCGCAACCATAAAATTTTTACACTGTAACCATAAAATTTTGTGAAGTTGTTCCCACAACTATAAATGTTTCAGTCTTGACCATAAAACTTTTTATTGTGCTAAATAACATATTTTAGTCATTGTGTGAAATAGGAGTTCTATATATATATATATATATATATATATATATATATATATAAATGATACAAAATGAACAGATTACAATAAACTATGAAAACTAAGCATAGAAACAACATAGCTGTGATATGTTCCATGAACTCTGAAGGTCCAACCCATCCTCGCGCATGAATCGGTATGCACCCGGCCGAGTGACATCCTTTATAGTAAAAGGTCCTTCATATGGAGCCGACAGCTTGTGCTTATGAGGCGTCCCATCCCGGAGGATCAAGGTCCCGAAGGTGCTGATAACGCATACACTTGATAATACAACAATGATCCAATATTTAAGTTTAATTATTACATCAAAGTGCAGCGGAATTACAAGTTCATGAGGTTTCAAAAACAGCGGAAGTAAAATAACGATAAGAACTACGAGCTCGATGATACAGCATAGTGATGATTTATGCTCGAGGAACCATCACTCTAGCAGCACACAACAGTCAGCAGAAGGTCAGACTCCCAGTGGGCAGTCCAACCCTCAGGGACTTGCACGTTCCAAGGCAACACATCTATAGGCAAATCTATCTCTTCAGTACCTGAAAACCACATAAGCATAAAGCCTGAGTACTAATTACTCAGCAAGACTTACCCGTCAAAACCTAGACATGCCATGGCTCTAATAGGTGGCTTGTTTGAAGGGACTCGCACTAAGCAACCTATTAGTTCTATCAAGTTTTATTTTTCAAGTTAAATGGGTTGAGCTGAAATGTAACTTTAGTTACAACAATAATAAAACAATATATAAAGTAAGTACAACAATAGAGCATTAATAATAATCAGTAATAACCAATACAAATCCATATCCATAATATCATGTGCAACTACGTGATTGGCGTGGTGACCAAGCGGTACTCATTACTGCGAGGGATAGCAATTGCAATCGATTTACACCAGCTGGGAAAACCCGAAGTACACGACACATACGCACCAATTAAGGTCGTATATGGCAACCTTTCGCAAAAAAATCCACCCACATCCCGGTCCGGGTGTGGTGATGTCGAGTGGGCATGTCGTCCTGCCAACAGTACTTCGCGGTATGGACCGCCCACTCCAGCAGCCGAGGGGTCATAAGACCAACGCACCTTAACCGTCCTTGATGTAAGCGACCTTTAATGCTACATTGGTTTACTAGTGCCCATGAAACTTGCATGCATTCAGTACTGTTCAAAACTTGATCAAGGGGCCGACCATGGACGGGTCCTAGGGTGGGCAAGACAGGGCTACCGCAGTCAACACACATGTGTTGCTGCAAACCTACACATGCATCATCCCTGCCCGGCCATACATCAAAAGTAAACTTCTTTTATAAGTTCAATTTAGTGGTCAAACTATTCCATTAGTAATAATTTCTACCGATACTATTAATTACTAAGCATAACAGTTTAGTACCGAGCCTACCAAGTTTCTAATAATAGCAATAAGGTCATTTGGGTAACATGCAAGGTGGGTTCCAATCAACTCCTATGACCTAATGCAACAATTAAACATAGACACTAGTAGTGATATAAACTAGCAAAACTTTATAAAGAGGCTAATGCAAACCGGGGCTTGCCTGGATCCACACTAGTGTTAGCAACTACAGTCTCTTTCTCTTCAGGCTCTTGGTCCTGCTGGACGTCGGGCTCCTGCTCCTGAGTGTCGTTACCTATTGATGAACAATGGATTGAACGGTATTATCATAACACCGTCACATGCAATGATATGATGGATGCATATTACATTAGTGTTTTGGTGCTAACAACCTTATTAACAAGTTCTCGAAGCCATATGCTTCAAAGAAACAAATTAGAGTTTCATCATTTTATGTGTGTTGATCATTTGATTAGGGTTGTTATAGTTTTGAGAACAATTAAGCAATTAAAATAGTAACCAATTGATTCTGGACTTGAGTGATTTATCATGAACAGGGACATATATGAACTTCATTTTTACCAAATTATAGCTTCTGGACATTAATATTTCATTTACTAGCATTTATTTAAGTTAAAGCATTACATGATTAATAGGGTATTATATACTGCAGAACTAACATAACCAAAAATCAGGGTGGTGTATTAATGTAAAATAACAGTGTATGCAAAAGATTAGAATTAAATTCCATTCTTAGAATTATTAAGGAATTAATTAGTGTTTACACAAGTTATTTAATTAATTAAAATATATTGACAGAGACAGCTGGTTACCATTTTACTAAAATAAAGGACATTGGTATGAAGCTAAGAAAATTGGTTTCAGGTCATTTGGACTTGAAATGAATTTACTATGGGTTTTTAGAAGTTTTAGCAGTTTTCTAGTCATTTCCTGGGTTCGATTAAATCAGGGAAAGCCACATGAGCAGCCACATCAGGGCCACGTTGGAGCCACGTGGCTGCCAGCAGGCGCCAGCTCAGCTGCCAGTGGCGTCACCAGAGCGTGGCGGCGCGTGGCCGGAGGGCTTGCCAAAGGGCACTAGGGTGGCTGGAAGCTTGCCGCAAGAGCTGGGAAATGCTCAGCACAGCAAGGTGGGGCAGAGTTGCTGATCACGAGGTTGGTTTCTCACCGGAGATGGGTCGGTGACGAGAGGCGGCGGAGAGATGAGGTTCGGCGGTTTCGCGTTTCTGCTACAAGGCGCGAACTGGGACGCTGCCTTCGCCTAGAGCTTCACGGGGGCGAGGGGATGGCCGACATCATGTCGGCGATCATCGAGGAGGGCCAGAAGGTGGGGCTCACCATTGAGGTGGCCCGGACACGGCGGCGGCAGCGGGGGAAAAGTGAAACTGCCCTCACTTTGCGCAAAGAATCAAAGGGGAAAAGGGTTAGTCACATTCGGCAGAGGGTTGCGCACGAACTTGAAGAGAAAGGGGGGGGGGGGGGGGGGGGGGGGGAGGCTCACCAGAGTCGGAGTAATTGATGGAATCGAGAATTCGGGACGGTGGCGACGGCCGAGGCAAGAATGCCGAAATTGGTGCTGCTCAAAGCACCATTGGGCTTAGGGCTTGTTCGGGAAGGAGGAGTGGAGTACTGCGCGTAAGTTCGGACGATGGTTTCGGCTGGAGAGGCACTGGCGGCGGAGGAATCGAGCTTGCGCTGGAGCCAGCAATGGCGAGTGAGCAAGGGATGGGGAAAATGTCCGAGGGGAGGGGAATTTATAGGCCGGGGTCAGGTCACTTGGTGTCGAAGGAGGTTCACGGGCTCACGAAGGGTTCGCGCGTCGGGTTAAGGGTTGTCGGACCGGCGGGAGCCGTTGGGCGTGAAGAATCAGGCCGAGCGATGCAGGGGGGGTCAGCCGGCATTGGGCAGAGCAAAGGCAACTCGCCGCAGTGGCATTCAGTGGCATGTCGTGGAGAGATGCACACGGGGACGGGACGGGGGCTGACGCGCGTGAGGGAGCGGTCCGTGGCCGGGAATTGGGGAGCTTCTGGCCGCCGGGAATCAAGGAAGCGGCGGCAGGTATGGCAGCATCGGGTAGGGGCGAAAGCAACTCGGCCCTGCAGCGGCTAGCGGATTGGCAGCAGTGGCGACGCGACGGCAGCGGGCGTGAGCGCGCGGAAATGCGGCAGCGAGTCCCGAGGACGACAGAGCGGGCGATGGGGATTCACGCGCGCGCGGGGGCATGAGCTGGTAGGAAGAAGACGAAATTTTTGTAGATGGGCCCTCCACTTTTCAAAAGTTTTTGCAGAAAGGTCCTTTTGTAGTTTAATTTCATTCCCCAATGCTACAAGGGTCCAAAAGAGTTGAAATTTTGCACATGGGTCCTCAAAGATATTTGTGGGGCTCAGGTGGTCCAAGTATTCAGGAAACAATTATAATTCTTTAAAATACTTAATTCAAATTTGAAGGGTTTCTAGGCTTAATTAATTAATTGGGTTTATTCCTAATGAGATAAAGTTCTCACTTCTTGGCAAAACTCTATTTTAGTATTGTCATATTCATGATTTAATTATTTGGCCTATGTTTTATAGAAAGTTTTATTTGCTTTACACTTTTGCTCATAGGGATTTAACTTAGCTTTGAGGAAAATTCCATTTTAACTTGTCCCTATTATTTCATGCTTCTTACTTAAGCTAAACATTTTGGAAATTTGTGCTAGGCAAAGAGACACCTGGGTGTGACAGCCCTCCCTCCTTAAAGAAATCTCGTCCCGAGATTAAGAACAAAGCAGACTAGAGAGGGACAAAAATTTTACCTGTGAACGAAGACCAGAATTTTGGGTAATGAGTACTCAGAAATTCTTCCGATTCCCAGGTGGATTCATCTTCTGAGTGGTTACTCTATTGCACTTTATAGAATTTGATGGTTCTTTTGCAGGTTATGCATTCTTTTTCATCAAGGATTTTTATTAGTTGTTCGGAATAAGTGAGGTCCGGCTGAAGATGATCATACTCTTCCAAGACAATATCTATTGGAGGTTTGAGGCACCATTTTAGTTGTGACACATGAAACGTGCTATGTGCTCCAGATAGATTCGGGGGTAACTCCAGCTTGTAGGCGACTTGTCCACATCTCTCCAAGATTTTGAAAGGGCATATATAGCGGGGTGCTAACTTTTCTTTGATTCCAAAACACTGAATGCCCTTCATCGATGATACTCGGAGATAGACAAAATCTTCCTTGTTGAAAAACAGTGGTCTACGTCGTCGGTTTGCATACTTCTCTTGATGACATTTAGCAGCCTTGAGATTTGCTTGAATTGTCCGAACCTTTTCTTCTGCATTCTTGACAAGATCAGGACCAAAAGTTACTCTTTCTCCCGATTCGGACCAGTTTAAATGTGTTCTACAACTCCGACCGTAGAGTGCTTCAAAAGGAGACATTTTTACACTCTCTTGGTAACTGTTGTTGTATGAGAATTCCGCATATGGTAAGTACTCATCCCAGTTACCACCATGTGTTAAGACACATGCTCTAAGCATATCTTCCAGGATTTGGTCGACACGCTGAGTTTGTCCATCGGTAGCGGCATGATAAGCAGAACTTCGAATCAACTTAGTACCCAGAGATGCATGCAGTTGTTCCCAGAAACGAGCGACAAACTGCGAGCCTCGATCTGTAACAATGGTCTTGGGTACTCCATGGAGACATAGAATTCTTGCTATGTATAGTTCTGCATACTGCCATACTCTGTATCTAGTGTTGACTGGTAGGAAGTGAGCAGATTTTGTGAGTCTGTCCACAATGATCCAAATTGAATCATGCTTTCGTGAAGTGAGAGGGAGGCCAACAATGAAATCCATGCTGATGTCTTCGCATTTTCAGGCGGGAATACTCAATGGCTGAAGTAGTCCGGCTTACTTCAAATGGTCAATCTTAACTCTCTGGCAAGTTTCACATTCCATGACATACCGAGCAACTTCTCGCTTCATTCGGATCCACCAGAAATTTTTCTTCAAATCTTGGTACATCTTGTTACTTCCAGGATGAATGGAGTACTTAGAATGATGGGCTTCATCCAAGATTTTTCGACGAAGCTTGAAATCCTTGGGTACCACTAGACGGTTATTGAACCACAGAGTACCATCTGAATCTTGTGTGAAGCATTTTGCCTTGCCACTCTTAATGTTCTCCCGTATGTGCTTCATTCCAACATCTTGCTTTTGTGCAGCAATGACTTCATCCCGAATGGTGGAGTGAATACTAAGATTGCTGATCACTAGGGCAGGCAATACATGTAAGCTTGGTTCGGTGAAACTAGCTTCAACACTACAGTCTATCACTAGATTATTGCAGTGTATCTTCCGACTCAAAGCGTCGGCGACCACATTAGCCTTGCCTGGGTGATAATGAATCTCCAGATTATAGTCCTTGATTAACTCTAGCCATCGACATTGCCTCATATTCATATCAGTCTGAGTAAAGATGTACTTCAAGCTCTTGTGATCTATATAGATGTGTACTAAATTACCGAGCAAATAATGCCTCCAGATTTTTAGTGCAAGTACAATGGCAGGTAGTTCCAAATCGTGAGTCAGATAATGCTCTTCGTGCTTCCGTAGTTGTCAAGATGCATAGTCAATGACACGACCATCCTGCATGAGCACACATCCAAGTCCTGTCCCAGACGCATCACAATATACGTCGAACGGCTGGGTGATGTCTGGCTGAGCCAATACTGGGGCAGTAGTCAACAATTTCTTCAATTTCTGAAATGCTTCTTCACAATTATTGCTCCAATCAAACTTCTTGTCCTTTTTAGTAGCTCGGTGATGGGCTTGGTCAACTGAGAGAAATTGGGAATGAATCTTCGATAATATCCAGCTAGTCCGAGGAAACTGTGAATTTGATGGACAGTTTTCGGTGGCTTCAAATCTAGCACATCTTGAACCTTGCTTGGGTCTACAGAGATGCCTTCGGTGGATACTACGTGACCTAGGAATGGCACACGGTCCAACCAAAACTCACACTTGCTGAATTTCGCAAACAGCTTGTGATCCCGTAGACGCTGAAGAACAATACGGAGATGTTCGGCATGTTCTTTCTTGGACTTCGAATAGATGAGAATGTCATCAATGAATACCACCATGAATTTGTCCAGCTCTGGCATGAAGACTGAATTCATGAGATACATGAAATAGGCAGGGGCATTTGTCAATCCAAAGGACATCACAAGATATTCAAATAATCCGTATCTAGTAGAGAATGCAGTCTTTGGAATATCTTCCGCTCTGATCTTTATCTGATGATAACCCGAGCGAAGGTCAATTTTTGAAAAGACCTTGGCACCAACCAATTGATCAAAAAGAATATCAATACGTTGCAGCGGGTACTTATTCTTGATTGTGACTTCATTGAGAGGCTGATAATCAACAACGAGACACAGAGACTTGTCCTTCTTCTTCACAAAAATGGCGGGACAGCCCCAAGGTGAAGTACTTGGCAAAATAAAGCCTTTCTCCAGCAACTCATTCAATTACTTCTTCAATTCAGCTAGCTCATTTGGAGCCATCTTATATGGTCGTCGAGATATGGGAGAAGTTCCTGGATGAAGTTCAATCTTGAATTCCACTTCACGATCAGGTTGAAGCCTAGAAATATCTTCTGGGAATACGTCGGGATACTCACAGACAATAGGGATGTTCTCAAGTGATGGTCCTTCCAGTTGATAAACAACTGGACTTTTTGACGGAGCACCACTAAGAGAAAGTGTGTCTGGGCCATGCAAGGGAGAGTCCAAATGAACCACATGGGGCTCAATATCCAACATGGCTCTATGGGTTTTCATCCACATCATGCCAATAATTAGATCAATTTCTTAATTATGGAGCATGATAAAATCCGTGGGGTAGATTCTCTGGTTGATTTCTAGTGGAGCTTTGCATACTATTTCATTAGCTAGAATTTGTCCAGCTGGAGATCGGACAGTAAAGCACTGATTTATAGTGGTGGTGTGGAGATTATGTTTTTGCACACAAGTTCTGCTAATAAAATTATGAGTAGCACCAGAATCAAAAAGAGTGAGAACAGGCTGGTGGTAAAGTGTGAGCATACCGGTCAGCACGGGGTCACCCTAAGGAATATCTTTAGCGCTGGTGTAGTTCACTTGGGCACCACGAGACGGTGCATTCACATTCTTGCTCTATGGAGGGCGCTGATTGTTGTTGTTGTTGTTGCGCCGGGGTGCTGTACATTCTCTGGCAAAGTGGCCGGTGCGACCACAGTTGTAGCACGGGTAGTTGCCTCCACGACTAACAGGCTGTGGAGCACGTGCATTCTAACTTCTCTGCTACTTGTAGGGTGCACGGTACTGAGTGTGCTGCTGCTGCTGTGGTGCACGTGGCAGGAAATACTGCTGCTGTTGAGGCCTCGGGCGCTGAAACTACTGCTACGGGGACGTCCGGTACCGCTGTCCAGACGGGGAAGTGTACACCAGGCGATACTTCGCCTGCGGGGCAGCAGAGGCACTAGCAGGGGCCTTCCTCTTGCGCTCATCTTCCTCAGCTTGGCGCATGGCACTCTCTTGGACAATAGAAGCATTGACCAAATCATTGTATGTGCCAGTCGTCTGCCAGGTCAGACGCTCCTTCAAGGCGGCATTCATGCCACCCAGGAAAGCATACCTCTTCTTCTCCTCAGTGTTGACATACTCAGTGGCACACTGAGCAAGATGGTTGAATACCTTAGAATACTGGAGGACATTCCTCCCTCCTTGTTTCAGATCCATGAACTCCTGAAACTTCCTCTGCACAAGACCGACTGGAATGAAATGAGCTCGAAAGGCAGTCCGGAACTCATTCCATTCGACGCGGGTTCCAGAGGGTAGTGAAGCGATGTAGTTCACCCACCAGGCACCAGCAGGCCCTAGAGTTGCTGGGCGGTGAATAGCACCTTCTGGTGCTCAGTGCAGTCAAACAGACCGAACTTAGACTCGGTCTGATACAGCTAGTGGTCGGCGTCTAGAGGCTCTCTGGCATGCTCGAAGGTCGGCGGGTGCATACCCAGAAAGTCTGAGTAAGTGCACTGTCAGGGCTGGTTGTTGTTGCGGTTGCCCCCATGGCTAGCCAAGTGGGATGTGATATCAACCACTCGGCGGAGCAACTCGGAGTCGTTCTGCTGTCGGTTGAGCACGACAGTCAAAACATCGGCCAATGAAGGCTGATTATTAGCTCCCTGCTGAGAGCTCTCAAGGTCATCCTGATTCTAAGTTCGCACTATGCTACAATTTACATTCTACACATTAGTCATTTCTTAAAATTCTTCCATAGGACATATGTGTAAAAGTTTGCAAGGGTGCTCTAAGGTTTTAGGAAATGACAACCATTTTCACAAATTATAGTTGGGTACGTGGTTGTTAAAAAGATTAACATTACACTAATTCATCCATACATGCGTCGATGACTAACTATGGTATTGTGGACACACTATGGCTCATACATGACCAAATCATCTACTCCTGGTCTATTACTATCGGTTCGTTGGGTTTTAGTGGTTCCAACGGTTCTTCTGGCTCTCCTGGCTCCATCATCCCTACATCGACATTATCTGCTTCCTCCATCTCTTCATCCACTTGCTCTCCATACTCCATAGGGATCTCATCCCAGTTATCTATGATGGGGAGGTAGGGAGCTTTGAAGGCGTCAAATTCGACTTGAAGCTCCTGCAATTCAGACTCCATTATGTCTGCATCTCCAAGGGCTTGGTCACGCTCATCAATGATCATATCCATCTCTTCATTCTTCACTTGGCTTTGCTGATTCAATTCTGCAATCTCCAGAATCTTGGCTTGCTTTTCTATTTCAGAAAGCCGAAGTGTGGCCTGAAACATGTCCAACTGATGGTAGAAGTTCTTGTATATGTCAAATAGGGAGAGTCTATAACACTCTGCCATATGTAGCACTGGATGATAAAGTGGGTGGTTTGGGTTGAAGACAAAATCCAGGCGACGGTTCCACTCAAGATCCTCCATATTATCAATGGCAACAGGGTTACCGGTGTTCCGGCGACCTCATGCTTGCGGACTTCACAGAACAGAGTGAGGGCTTTGAAGGCAGCAACACTCCAAGTAGTGAGTAGGTCTACTCTAGAGACACTGATAGTCCATGATTCCCATGCCGGTAAGAAGGAATAGTTGGTGGGAACTGCGACATGGACTACACAGGAAGTGATTCCATTCTCTTCAATGGTCTTTCCAATATAGGTAGGAGGGATATCATGTCCATAACCCCGAAGGACACTCCAAAAGAGTTGAGTCATCCTAGGGATTTCCAGACCGTCGGTGATTTCCTAACCTGGTGGAGCTTGGAAATTGTATTCAGTCATCTACAAGGGTGAAATCTGAATGAGTCAGAATATTCCTTAAGGTAAGGTGCATTTCATGTTCAACTTCATGAAATACAGAAACAAATTTTTAATTCACATTTTCCAGCCTCAAGGGGTAATAATACGGAGATGGGTTTTCAAACAGATTCGGTCTTGACTGTGCAGCAGTCAAAAAATTGAATATGGTGTCCAGAAAACAAAATCTCCCGAACTGGTGCTTGGCACCATATTATAGTAGACTTTCATACCTTTACAGATTGTATTTATACTCCCAAAAATTCCAAGTAAAACTGGACTTATGATTTTTACAAGTTCAGGCTGATAGATTTACTTTCTGGATGACAAGGGCCTAGTATTTCGGCTCTACTAGACAGAGGAAAATTTATTAGAGGTTAGGTCCTACTGGAAATGAAAATAGACTTCTAGGGCTTTCTAGATTGGGTTCACACACCTCTAAATTCTAAGTGAAAATCCAGTTATGAATTTTGCAAGTTCAGGGATGTGCTGAAAACAGAAAGTTGACAGATTGTTATTAGCTTAACAAATGGACTTAAGAGTTGAAATTTTCGCTCAACAACTTGTAGATTTTTATTCAGAGGTGGGTGAGTAAGGAGAGAACAAAATTTTAGATAAGTTATAAGGAATGCATGATGCAAAATTCTCAATTTATTTACCTATCATTCCTCACAACACACACACCTATATTGCCGGTGCTTAGCGGCACGAAAATTTGGTGATGACCCGCACTTACCACGTATGTCAATCTAAGTGTTGTACTAATGGCATTAGTGTACCTGCAGAAAAACTCATTGCAGAAACATTACATTAAATTAAAAGAAACTATGAAAATAAGGGTAGTTCCATAACGGTTCATGGAACGAACCGCCTTGTGAAACCACGGTCCTCACAAGCGAACCAATGCTCATAAACCTATCATGATGAGCATCACTAAGAAAAGTTGGCACGGTTTATGGAAAAAACCGTCTCGTGAAACCATAGCCCTCGCGAGTGAACTCTACGCTCCAACACTTGTCAAGGAGCCAAAAATGAAAAATGTGGGCAACGATTCATGGAAGGAATCATCCCGCAAAGCCACAGTCCTTGCGAGCGAACTTTAAATGCAAAAAGAAAAACCAAATAAAAGCCAACTAAAGCATAACCCGTTAGCATTGTCACCAACCCTAAATAACTACTAGGGGCAATACTAACGTATCCTCACACGTAACATTGTAGTTTTTTTTTTAAAAAAATACGTTTTAATTGTTGTATTATCATGGACCACGGCTCTGATACCAGCTGAGGCGCCCCTTCCCAGAGGATCAAGGTCACGAAGGTGCTGATAACGTAGACACTTGATAATACAACAATGATCCAATATTTATGTTTAATTATTACATCAAAGTGCAGCGGAATTACAAGTTCATGAGGTTTCAAAAACAGCGGAAGCAAAATAACGATAAAAACTACGAGCTCGACGATATAGCATAGTGATGATTCATGCCCGAGGAACCATCACTCTAGCAGCACACAACAGTCACTGCAACGGAAGGTCAGACTCCCAGTGGGCAGTCCAATCCTCAGGGACTTGCACGTCCCAAGGCAACACATCTACAGGCAAATCTATCTCTTGAGTACCTGAAAACCACATAAGCATAAAGCCTGAGTACTAATTACTCAGCAAGACTTACCCGTCAAAACCTTGACATGCATGGCTCTAATAGGTGGCTTGTTTGAACGGACTCGCACTAAGCAACCTATTAGTTCTCTCAAGTTTTATTTTTCAAGTTAAATGGGTTGAGCTGAAATGTAACTTTAGTTGCAACAATAATAAAACAATATATAAAGTAAGTACAACAATAGAGCATTAATAATGATCAATAATAACCAATACAAATCCATATCCATAATATCATGTGCAACTACGTGATTGGCGCGGTGACCAAGCGGTACTCATTACTGCAAGGGACAGGAATTGCAATCGATTTACACCAGCTGGGAAAACCCGAAGTACATGACACATACGCACCAATTAAGGTTATATATGGCAACCTTTCGCAAGTACCACCCACATCCCGGCCCGGTGTGGTGACGTCGAGTGGGCATGCCGTCTTGCCAACAGTACTTCGCGGTATGGACCGCCCACTCCAGCAGCCGAGGGGTCATAAGACCAACGCACCTTAACCGTCCTTGATGTGAGCAACCTTTAATGCTACATCGGTTTACTAGTACCCATGAAACTAGCATGCATTCGGTACTGTTCGAAGCTTTATCAAGGGGCCGACCACGGACGGGTCCTAGGGTGGGCAAGACAGGGCTAACGCAGTCAACACCCATGTGTTGCTGCAAACCTACACATGCATCATCCCTGCCCGGCCATACATCAAAAGTAAACTTCTTTCATAAGTTCAATTTAGTGGTCAAACTATTCCATAGTAATAATTTCTAGCGAGACTATTAATTACTAAGCATAGCAGTTTAGTACCGAGCCTACCAAGTTTCTAATAATAGCAATATAGGTCATTTGGGTAACATGCAAGGTGGGTACCAATCAACTCCTATAACCTAATGCAACAATTAATCATAGACACTAGTAGTGATATAAACTAGCAAAACTTTATAAAGAGGCTAATGCAAACCGGGGCTTGCCTGGATCCACGCTAGTGTTAGCAACTACAGTCTCTTGCTCTTCAGGCTCTTGGTCCTGCTGGACGTCGGGCTCCTGTTCTTGAGTGTCGTTACCTATTGATGAACAATGGATTTAACGGTATTATCACAACACCATCACATGCAATGATATGATGGATGCATATTGCATTAGTGTTTTGGTGCTAACAACCTTATTAACAAGTTCTCAAAGCCTTATGCTTCAAAGAAACAAATTAGAGTTTCATTATTTTATGTGTGTTAATCATTTGATTTGGGTTGTTATAGTTTTGAGAATAATTAAGTAATTAAAATAGTAACCAATTGATTCTGGACTTGAGTGATTTATCATGAACAGGGACAAATATGAACTTCATTTTTACCAAATTATAGCTTCTGGACATTAATATTTCATTTACTAGCATTTATTTAAGTTAAAGTATTACATAATTAATAGGGTATTATATACTATAGAACTAACTTAACCAAAAATCAGGGTGGTGTATTAATGTAAAATAATAGTGTAAGCAAAAGATTAGAATTAAATTCCATTCCTAGAATTATAGGATTTAATTAGTGTTTACATAAGTTATTTAATTAATTAAAATATATTGATAGAGATAGCTGGTTGCCATTTTACTAAAATAAAGCACATTAGTATGAAGCTAACAAAATTGGTTCGAGGTCATTTGGACTTGAAATGAATTTACTAAGGGTTTTTAGAAGTTTCAGCAGGTTTCTAGTCATTTCCTGGGTTCGATTAAATCAGGGAAAGCCACATGAGCAGCCACATCAGGGCCACGTCGAAGCCACGTGGCTGCCAACAAGCGCCAGCTCAGCTGCCAGTGGCGTCACCAGAGCGCGGCGGCGCGTGGCCGGAGGGCTTGCCGCAGGGCGCTAGGGTGGCTGGAAGCTCGCTGCGAGAGCTGGGAAATGCTCAGCACAGCAAGGCGGGGCAGAGGTGGTGATCACGAGGTTGGGTTCTCACCAGAGATGGGTCAGCCATGAGAGGTGGTGGAGAGACGTGGTTCGGTGGCTTCGCGTTTCTGCTACGAGGCGCGAACTGGGACGCTGTCTTCGCCTAGAGCTTCACGGGGGTGAGGGGATGGCCGGCATCATGTCTGCGATCATCGAGGAGGGTTGGAAGGTGGGGCTCACTATTGAGGTGGCCCGGACACAGTGGCGGTAGCGGGGGAAAAGTGAAACTGCCCTCACCTTGCGCAAAGAATCAAAGGGGAAAAGAGTTAGTCACATTCGGCAGAGGGTTGCGCATGAACTTGAAATGAAAGGGGTGGGGGGGGGGGGCGAGGGTCACTAGAGTCGGAGTAATTGACGGAATCGAGAATTCAGGACGGTGGCTATGGCTGAGGCAAGAATGCCGAAATTGGTGCTGCTCAGAGCACCCTTGGGCTTAGGGCTTGTTCGGGAAGGAGGAGTGGAGTACCGCGCGTAAGTTCAGAAGATGGTTTCGGCTGGAGAGGCACTAGCGGCGGGGGACTCGAGCTTGCGCTGGAGCCAGCAATGGCGGGTGAGCAGGGGATGGGGAAAATGTCCGAGGGGAGGGGAATTTATAGGCCGGGGTCAGGTCGCTTGGTGTCGAAGGAGGTTCACCGGCTCGCGAAGGCTTCACGCGTCAGGTTAAGGGTTGTCGGACCGGCGGGAGCCATTGGGCATGAAGAATCAGGCCGAGCGATGCAGGGGGGTCAGCCGGCATTGGGCAGAGCAAAAGCAACTCGCCGTGGTGGCATTCAGCAGCGTGTCACGGACAGATGCGCGCGGGGATGGGATGGGGCTGACGCGCATGAGGGAGCAGTCTGTGGCTAGGAATCGGGGAGCTGCTGGCCACCGGGATTCAAGGAAGCGGCGGCAGGCATGGCAGCATCGGGCAGGGACGAAAGCAACTCAGCCCTGCGGCGGCTAGCGGATTGGCAGCAGTGGCGATGCGACGACAGCGGGCGTGAGCGTGCGGAAGTGCGGCTGCGAGTCCCGAGAGCGGCAGAGCAGACGACGGGGATTCGCGTGAGCGCGCGCACGGGTGGGAGCCGGGAGGAAGAAGATGAAATTTTTGCAGATGGGCCCTCCACTTTTCAAAAGTTTTTGTAGAAAGATTCTTTTGCAGTTTAATTTAATTCCCTAATGCTACAAGGGTCCAAAAGAGCTGAAATTTTGCACATGGGTCCTCAAAGATATTTGTGGGGCTCAGGTGGGTCCAAGTATTCAGGAAACAATTATATTTCTTTAAAATACTTAATTCAAATTTGAAGGGTTTCTAGGCTTAATTAATTAATTGGGTTTATTCCTAATGAGATAAAGTTCTCACTTCTTGGCAAAACTCTATTTTAGTATTGTCATATTCATGATTTAATTATTTGGCCTCTATTTTATAGAAAGTTTTATTTTCTTTAAACTTTTTCTTGTAGGGATTTAACTTAGCTTTGAGGAAAATTCCATTTTAACTTGTCCCTATTATTTCGTGCTTCTTACTTGAGCTAAAAATTTTGGCAATTTGTGCTAGGCAAGAAAAAGAGACACCTGGGTGTCACAGCTTACCAACCGTAGACTAGACTTGTTTCAGAACCAAATTGCCGACCGAAAAACCCTGTGATCAAACATTCTTATCATGATAACGCCTCAGGCATTGTTGATATTTCATCGACCAAATCAAAGTGGCTGTTGGAGGTTTGTTCTTCATATGCTACCATGCTTGGGGAGGCGAATAACACCTCGGTTGGTAACATTGCTTCCGAACCATAGACCAAGGAAAAGGGGGAGTGTCCTGTGGCACGAGTTACATTGGTTCTAAGACCCCACAACACCGATGGTAACTCCCGAACCCAACGTCGAGCGTACTTTTCCAGCGATCAAATATACACGGTTTAATTCCAGACAACAGGAGGCCGTTTGCCCTCTCAACCTGGCCATTACTTTGCGGATGGGCAGCCGAAGCATAGCCGATCTTGAAGCCCACCCGGCCCGCAAACTCTTTAAACTCTTCTGCCGTGAATTGACTATCATTGTCAGTGATGATCTTGTATGGGGCACCGAACCGAAATAGTACTCGATGGCCTTGTTCGCCGAAATCATGCCGACTGGTTTTGCTTCAATCCATTTAGAAAATTTGTCCACCACCATGAATAGGTGAGTGAAACCTCCTTGAGCCTTCATGAAGGGTCCAACAATATCCAAGTCCCATACTGAAAACAACAAAGTTATTGGTATGTTTTGAAGCTCAGTGGCAGGTACGTGCATCTGGCGGGCAAAGAACTGCCAGCCCTCACACTTTCGGACGATGTCTTTAGCATCAGCACAAGCGGTCGGCCAATAAAATCCTTGCCTCATTGCTTTGGCCGCAATTGTAGATGGGCCCACGTGATTCCCACATATGCCTCCATGAATTTCGCCTAGTATAGCTATGCCCTCATCTCATGACAAGCATTTCATCAATATCCCATGCGGACTTTGCTTGTACAGGAGGTGGTCAAACATGCAGTATGACCGGGACTTACGAATAACTCGGAGGGCTTCGTCTTTGTCGGTCGGTAATGTACCGTGGTCTAAATATTCGATAAACAGAGTGCGCCAATCTACTTGGATGACAGCCACTTGAGATGTTGCTCCTTGCTTAGGTGTCAACTGCACCACAGTTTGCTGGGGTAGTACAGATGGCTTGTGTAAATCATTGAGGAATACTCCATTAGGTATTCTAGATCTGCTGGACCCAAGCTTGGCCAGTTCATCCGCCTCTTCATTATACTTGCGAAGGACATGTTTGTACTCGATGGCAACAAACTTATCTTCTAGCTTCTGAACTTTAGTGCAGTAGGCTATCATGCTCTTATGAGAACAACACCACTCCTTTGTGATTTGATTGATTACTAATGCCGAATCACCTGAGACGCTTAATCTTTGGACGCCGAGTGACACAGCTATCCGAAGCCCGTGTAACAAGGCTTCATACTCTACGGCATTGTTAGACGTGCGGAAGTGCATTCGAAGAACGTGCCACAACTTAGCTCCATTTGGGGATGTCAATACGGCCCCTGCTCCGGCACCCTCCAGTTGTAAGGAACCGTCAAATGTCATTGTCCAATAGCTTAGTTCTTACGGGGTGGGTGGTAATTCGCATTCCGTCCACTCGGCGACGAAGTCGGACAGAGCCTGACCTTTGATTGCTTCGCGAGGTTTGAAGGTAATATCATATGATCCGAGCTCGATGACCCACTTGGCTATTTTTTCGGTTGCTTCTCGGTTGTGGAGCAATTCACCCAAATCGAATGATGTATGGACCTCGATTGGATGGTCCTCAAAGTAGTGCTTCAACTTCCTAGATGTCATCAATAATGCATAAACTAACTTCTGAAGCTGAAAATACCGTACCTTGGATTCCGATAAGACCTCACTGACGAAATAAACCGGCCATTGCACCTTTTGAGCCTTGCCATCTTTCGCTTGTTCCACCGCCAGCACCATGCTGACCACGTGTATGGTTGCGGAGATGTACAGCAACAAAGGTTCCTTTGGCTTTGGGGGGGGGGGGGGGGGTTAATACCAAAGGACTGCTAATGTATGCCTTAAAGTCGTCTAGAGCCTTCTGTGCGTCATCATTTCAAATGAATGATTCTTGTTTCTTGAGTAGCCGAAAGAAACGTAGTCCTCGAACGCCGAGTCGTGACACAACCCGACTGAGTGTTGCCATGCAGCCGGTTAGCTTTTGAATGTCTTTTTTGCGAATGCGGGGTCCCATTCATAATATGGCATTTACCTTTTCTAGATTTGCTTCAATCCCTCTATGTGACACCATAAAGCCGAGTAATTTTCCTGATGGGATGCCGAAGACGCATTTTTTGGATTAAGCTTCATATTGTATTTGCGAAGGTTTCCGAATGTTCCATCCAAGTCAGATATCAAGTCGGAGGAGAGCCAGCTTTTGACCACCACATCGTCCATGTAAGCCTCGATGTTTCATCCTATCTGGCTGTCCAGGCATTGTTGCATGGTTCGATGGTAGGTGGCGCCAGCATTTTTTAGACCAAAGGGCATTGTTGTGTAATAGAAAGCCCCGAATGGTGTGATGAACAAAGTTTTAAGCTGGTCAGATTGATTTAAGCGAATCTAATGGTACCCTGAATAGGCCTCTAAGAAGCACAATAAAGTGCATCCAGCCATTGAATCGACTACCTGATCAATACATGGGAGGGTGAACGGATTTTTTGGGCAGGCTTGGTTAAGGCCGGTGTAATCCACACACATCCGTCGCTCCTGATTCTTCTTTCGCACTAGGACTGGGTTGGCTAACCAGTCAGGGTGAAAGACTTCCTTAATAAAACCTGCTGCCAGCAGTTGGCCGATTTCTTTTCTAATCACGTCCTTTCGGTCCTGCAAAAATCATCTAAGTCGCTACCTTACGGGCTTGGCGTTTTCTCGAATGTGAAGCTTGTGCTCAGCCTTTTCACTTGGAACACCCGGCATATCAGAGGATTTCCATGCAAATATGTCTTTTTTATTTCTAAGAAAAAGGATGAGCGCGCTTTCCTATTTATCACCTAAATTGACCCCAATATTGGTGATCTTGGATACATCACTATCATCTAGGTGAATCTTCTTGGGATCCACGGCATCCGCCTGTACCATGGCCTTCAGCGCCTTCTTCAGGGGTGGGTCGAGCATAGCCTCCTACATCATTGCGATTGCTACCTTCAACTCGGCCAGCTCTGATGCCACCACCTTCTTCTCTATCAACTCACAACTGCCGTTGTCGCAGTCATATGATGTCCGAGCATCCGAATGAAGTGAAATGACTCCATTCGGTCCTGGCAGCTTCATCATCATATATGGGTAATGAGGTATGGCCATGAACTTGGTGATGGCTGGCCGTCCTATGATGGCGTGGTATGTAGAATCGAGGTCAGCGACCTCAAAGGTAATGCGCTCCGTCCTGTAGTTCTCCCGAGTGCCGACACTGGCAGAGTGATTTGCCCCAAGGGAACTGTTTGCATGCCAGGGATCACGATGTGGAACGGCGATCGGCTAGGCTTGAGGTCGGTCAAAGGTATGCCGAGCTCCTTGAAAGTTTTCACGAAGAGGATGTCCAAACTGCTGCCTCCGTCCACCAGGACCCTATTCAGCTGAACTCGGTTGATAGTCGGCATCAGTACTAAGACATATTTCCCGGGCCTGGGAATATAATCCGGGTGGTCTGACCGATCGAAGGTAATCGGAACCTCAAACTAGCGTAAGTAATGAGGGACTGCTGGTGAAACCGAGTGGACCTCTCTGTATAGGATCTTCTGCTGGCACTTCAAATCTATCATGGACCTGCCGCAGATGTAGTTGACCTCGTGTTTGGGATCCTAGAATTCCTCCTTATCCTCGTCGTGGTTGTCCTTATCCGAATCTTTTCTGCCGCCCTTGGGGATCCAGGGGCGATCTTTGCAGACTTTCAAAGCGTGATGTGCAAAATTCTTCAGCTTAAAGCACTCCCTGGCTTTGTGAGCACCGTCATGTAACAGACAAGGATCATCAAGCATTTTGTCAAAGTCATCCTGAGTGACTTGTTTCACCCTGGTGGGGTGCTTCGTGTTGGCCACCGTCCGGTCTTCCTTGCGCTTCCTGTCGTTGTCCTTGTTTTGATTGGACGGTCCCGACTGATTACAGTTCCGAGGTGCCTCATCTTTGTACTGGCGGACATGGAACAAAGCCAAGTTGCCAGCCGCGTATTTGTCAGCCATGGTGAAGAGTTCTTTGGCCGACATCCCTCCAGCGGGATCTAACCTGCCGATCTTCTTGATCAAATCATCATCACGGAGTCCACTCTCAAAGGCGGCAATGACTTGAGTGTCCAAGACATTGGGGATGGTATTCTTGACTCGGTAGAAGCGCTGGATGTACCCTCGCAATGGCTCCTGGTCCCGCTGCTTGATCCGAGCGAGTTCCCAATGATTCCCCAGCCTGTCGAAGGTAGCTTGAAAGTTGGCGGTGAACTGCCAACAAAGCTCTGCCCAACAACTTATCAAATTGTTGGGCAGATTAGTGAGCCAAGTTCTGGCCGCTGGGTCCAGACATACATGCAAATAGTTGGCCATGACAAAACTATCATCGCCGAGTGCTCGTATGGCGGTTGAGTAGACGTGAAGCCAGTCACGTGGATCTGTCTTGCTGTCATACTTTTCGATGCCGACTGGTTTGAAACCGACCGGCCAACTGACGGTCCGAAGCTCCCGAGTGAAGGCCTGAATGCAAGCCTCATTGTCGTAGTCTTCGAGGATGGGGGTTCGCTCCCGCTCGCGACCAGCTTCTCAGCGGGATCTGTCCTCGTGGCGACCCTCGTCCCGTCGATCGTGGCATCGATCGTCTCTGGGCGACTCTCTCTTGTTGTTGCGCTCGTAGTACTGATCATCAACGAAACTGCGACGGCGTTGTTCATCTTGGTATTCTTGGCGGGCCGCATCATCCCTCTCTTGGTATCTGTTGTCCAATCAAACCCGCGCATTGCGGGGCGGTATAATATTGCGTAGGTTGGCGTACAGATGCCGATCATGGTAGTCTGTAATGGGCCTTCGCCTTGATACGGTCGGTAGAGTTGCCTGCTGATTAGTGTGCTGCTGGTCCCTTCTTTCCTGGCTGGGTATCGAATTGGCAGCCCCAGATATTGACTTACTCGGTGTTGATTGCGCCGCATGCATCTCTAGTACAGCCGCGGCCCTGATGTGCGCTTTTAACTAGTTGACCTGAAGTGACATGGAGCAAGGGCTCTATGGAGCTCAAGAGGGCCACCGCAGCCGTAATGTTGTGCTGTGGAGTTTTGAAGCCGTCTTCACCATCGAATTTTAAGGTGACGTCGCTCATGTCCAGATTCTGCACAACCCAGGAGCTCTGCCGAGCGTCCAGCCGTTGGAGCAGGGGATTGGCAGCGTCTGGGTCATCATCCTCGGGATCACTCGGCCCTTTAATCAAGTCCAGAACTGACTCGTTTTCAAGGCCAATTGTTGCTACTAATATTGATTCATAGAAAAAATTGGGATCTTCATCCGACTGATCCATATGAAAAGCCAGGAGATCGACCGCAGTGAGGTCCGAGTCAGCCAAAGTTGCCGATCGGTTTGTTGTGAGCAACGTTGAATAGGGGCCCGGAAGGGTTTCCCTTTGGACAGTCGTCACCGCGTTCTTGAGGCCGAGTGGGAACTGATCGGCCAAATAGGTCTGATTGGCCACGAAAGCTCTGCTGACACCTGGATCTGAAGGCACGGCGACCACTGGGAGGATCGCCTGATCTTGCTTGATGAGGTTCCTTCTTTGATCGGCCACAAAGCTGATGGTGCCAAAGCGGATCTTATCTCCCGGGTGGAACTTGATGTCGACGAAAGCCATCGATTTCAACGGTGTAGGACTCAACACTGCCCCTTCCTGGTGCGCCAACTGTCTAGAGATATTCTCGATAGTAGATCTAGGTATGCGTATGAGTATGAAAGATCGATGGACACACGACACAGGGTTTATAAATGTTCGGGCCTCCCGGGAGGATAATAACCCTAAGTCATGTTTAGTGTTTCTATACTGCTAAGGTTCACACTAGAATTAGGGTTCCAATACGAGTCTCTACCTTGCCGAAGGCCCTCTGCCCTCCTTATATATCCGAAGGGCAGAGGTTTACATGATAATCTTTTAGTCGGTTACAACAGATCCTATCTATCAACATATCTGTTAACCTAGCTTGCTGCTTACTCAAACAAATATCTAAGTAAATATCTCTTGGGACAAATACATCATAAACAAACCCCTGGCCCACTCGGCCATATAGCCGAGTGGTTAGGTATCCCGCATACATATGTCCCACAACCTTTTCCCTTGAATTGAGTATTCCAAGATTTATCGAATCCACTGGGACCTCAGGGATAATTAAACAAAGTTAATAGTAAAAGATCTAGTCAAAGCTACTGTTGAGCTCAGGTTGCATTAGGGAAAACTGGCCAGTGCAAAGGTGCGCCAGACAGTAAATCTGTTGTTGCGCCGATCGGCGTAGGTGTTGAGCCAATCGGCACACTGGTGGATCTAAGCCAAAGTGCGCTAGATGCTTTGTAAGCGTAAGCTGTTAAGTGAGTAGCCAAATATCTACTAGTGAGATCATAACCAGAAAGTCTAATTGAACAGTATCATGATGGGTAATTATATGGATTAATGAAAACCTATAATGAAGAAGACCACCCTGCTTTTCGAGCGGCTCCCGATTTATCGCTGCCGAGAGGAAACCCTTAATCGCGTGAGTATCTTACCCTACTCAACTATCTAATAGTGCTGTGCAGGCTTAGTGCTGTCACCGCTGAACCACACTACTAGGATCATCAAGCAACCATAATCAATACAATGTCCAAATACTGTCCTAATCACCACGATCAAGATAATATCTACTTACTTAGCCTAGAACTAAGCAATTGGAATAAGCACATGCATGATTATAGAATCAAGATAGACAAATCATCAAAACCATCATCAACATATTCAATCATCCTTGAGATACATAGAGTAGGATTCATCCCCGTCGAGCTGGCCTACCTTGACGGATCAACTCTTGACTCCAATGGTTCTTGAAACTCAACTAGAGATCTATTCTAACGGGACAAGCCCCGATGGCTCTCACTCACGGATTCGTTGTCCTTCTGTCACCTTCTTCTGATGTTCTCTCGTGGCCAGGGGTTTACAAGTATTTATAAGGGTTCTACTCATAAAGGACTCGGTTTCTAGCAAATGAGGCGGTTGCGCTGATCGGTACAGGATGGCGCCGATCGGCGCAAATCGTGTCTTCTCTGGTTTTTGCTCCGAGTCGGTTCCTCTGTCTTTCATAGCTGCCATGTAGGCCTTTTCCTTCGAGATAAAGTCTTGTACAACACGTCAAGATCTTGAAGTTACATAAATCTTCCAGGCAAATATCTTCAAGTGTCTTGCACAAATAAACTTCCATAAACATGTGGAATGGGCCTCAGTCACTTCTGTGGGCCAAAACTCCCTTGCGCTGATCAGCTCATGGACTGTGCCAATCGGTGCACTGGGCTTCTTCAATGCTTTTCGTCGGTTCTGGATTTCTGTCCTCTCCAGTATCACTTTAATCACCAATTTTACCTATTTCTGCAATAAAGCACCAAAACAACACATATACAAATATATAGGCAATATCATAGGTAAATGGCCTAAATTAGTATCAATTATGCTCTAATTGGGGTAATATTCACATATAAAAGGGGCACTTGGGGAGTGCCCACTTAAACCTTTGCTCATCCCGAGTAAAGTAAAAGAAAGAAAAATTAAAGAACATACTCTTTCTATCATACAAGATATCTCAAATCAAATAATGTTGAGATTGTTCTATTGTGGTGTATTTCATATTGGTATTCAGCAAAATAGTTCAAATATGGGCATAAAGCTTGAAGTTTCCCCCCAAAGCAACAAATCATGTCCAACTCACAAATTATAACTTTTCCACACATGTAAATCACTTAAACGATTGTTGTGAACATAAAGAATCTATCTTCCAAATAATCCAAGGCAACAACTCATCTTTCAAATCACTCAACCTATATTCTACATCATAATAATAAATAATATTTGTGTAAGGCTTATATGAGTAGCTAGGTGAGGTAATTCAAGGATTGCAAACATAAATCAACAATATATTGTAAAGCTAGGAAATTATTCTTTATTGGAATTATAGAAACTTTATCAAGATGGCCATTAAGAAAGAAAAATTTAAGAAAGGACTCACACTTTGGATATGTGGACATGTGCATAGCAAAAATCTGATCTTTGAAGAAAAAGAACTCCTATTATAAGATTGCACATGGTTGAAATGATTCATGGCTATATTAGAATGAATTTCGGGAATAAGCATGTCATATACCATCTCCCCACACTTCAAATTTTGTTAGTCCCTTAGCAAACAATAGAGCTTTTCTCTATTTTTCTGTTTTTTTTCACTTTTTTTTTCTCCTTTTTTTTTCTATTTTGCTCTCTGCTGCGCCGATCGGCGCCAGGTGTACGCCGATCGGCTCTCAACCTGATTTCATCAACATTTGTTGGTATTTGATTCTTTTGACTTCAACATTTATTCAAGAATTAAATATAGCCATAAATATAGGATGTGGTCAAGGAATGATACTCAACAAGATATTTTGGGTTTATGGTAGGATGCTCAGCGGAATTTAATTCTTGCATGAGTAATTCAAGGCTAGAAAAAGATACACAAAGATTTGCCATCTTAGTAAAGTTCATACCAAAAAGAATTAAATCCTAACCGAACTCAACCATCAATTTAATGTTTATTTACAATTCAAAGGATCATGAGAATTGCTCAAAATATGGCATTGGTTGGTACGGATCTTGAAAAGAAATAAATTCCAAAGTTCACAACATGAAAATTTGTTTATGAAAAGATTGGTACTAAGTTATCATCACAAATTGGACAATACAAATGAAGCACATGGGTACTCAAAATTGCTCCACATAAGACATGTTTGCCGAATAATCATTAAGTGTAAGTTTGAAATTTTATTCAATGCTCAACATTATTTGATCTTCATTGGCACTTTTCAAGAAAGAATAAATAATTCAATTCTCCTAAAAGAGCATACCACCACCATTATATTAAGATCGTGACTCGAATACATGGTGATGATTTCTGTACACACTTGCATAAAGCGAACACACTTGCATGAAAGTAACACACTTGCATAAAACTACTACTAACTACTACTAACACACTTGCATGAAAGTAAACACACCCGATACATGGTTTTCCAACCCGCTCACACACACATAAGCAAATAAAGAAAATGATTGCAAAAATAAGAGAAAACACAAACCGGGAAACTGATACACGTGCCAGCTCCTAGGCACTCTATTCGAACGGTGGCTGATCAAATCCATAGCACTGCGCCTTGAGCCGTTAGAACTCTTCCACCATTACCTCGTGGTTGTCCCTCTATTGGGACGTGGCGTCCTCCACATGCTCGATGTAGTGCATGTTGTTGTCCATGTACCCCTGCATGGGCACGAAAAAGTCTGCACCGGGAATAGGAGGCACCACGGGTACATGTCCTTGGTACCTGTAGTCGATACCAGCGCTGAAGTAGGTGGTGCCGATCGGCGCGTCGCCTGCATCGACCAGCGTAGAGGGTTGTGAACCGCCCACTGCGTCACTCCACCCTGGCTGGCACTGATGAGGCTCCTGGCGTGGATTCCAGGAGTCCCACTTGCCGCTGGTTGCTGCAGATGTCGCCGGTTGTCGAACCCGCCCATGACGGTCCTTCATAACTCGGCCCCCATCCAGGAGACCTTCCTCAAGCCAATTTTCTCCCTCCAGGTTGTGATGGAGGAAAACTCCTAGCTCCGCACATGGGAGCTTGATGTTGGTGCCATCGACATGGAAGTCGGCGCAAACACTTCCCGTGACAATATTTCCACGAGTCATATTCTCGCTGATCTCTGTCGCGTACTCCCACTTGTTGTTGCGCCCTCCCAGTCTGTTGCCGTCGTAGACGAGGGCTGCTAGGCATTGAAGATAGGCCCCGAAGGCCAACTTCTTACTCGCCTTGCCCCTCTTGTAGAGCCAACCCCGCACCATCACCGACATGGGGATACAATGAGACGGACTCACAATGGCATTGTAGAGCCACCGCAAGTCCACATTGGTGACGTTGCTGGAGTCGACCTTGTCGCATGGGTGCGCCACCAACCACCGATGGATGACTTGAACGGTCGGGTTGCGGATGTTGCCGCACTTCATCTCCTCCATGAGCGAGAGCCACCTCCAAAAGGAGTCCAACTCCCCACGTCCCAAGATGCCGGCGATGACGGCATCGGCGTCGAAGCCAAAGGCTTGATCCACCGTCTCCATGGTCACCGTGTAGCTGATGTAGCGGATATGGAAGTTGATGGCCTCGTTGCCGTTGTCGTCGGTGCTGAGCCTCATCGTAGAGGCAATCTTGGTGATGACGTCGAGGTTGTAGTCCATAGGAAGGAGGCTGAAGTTCACCCAGCCGAGATTGTTGAGCATCCTCCTTATGTCCTCCCACATGCCGATAGTGGTGAGGAAGGTCTCATCTAAGTCGAAGTTGGGGATGGACCTTCCCCTCACTGCGAGGTAGTGCCGTTCTTCCTCCACGCTCCAGAGGGTGAAGCCCTCGTCCACTGTGCACAGCACGTATGCCGGCGGTGGCGGTGATGTGGAAACCCCACGGCTTGCCGCCGTTTGGCTCCTCGTAGCACGCCCCGTTGGAAGGGGCACGCCAGAGACGGAGTGGCGGGCGTGGATCTCGTAGGTCACCGTCATCGAGCCGGTGGATGCATCACCCACCGACATGTCATCACGAGCGCCGGAGCTCCCCCTCACCGAGGAGTCACCGCTCGACTTGCCGCTACCGCCAGAACTTCTTCCCCGGTGCAGCCTCCTGCTCAACATGCCGACGGAGGAGCAAAGACGATCCATCTGTAAGAATTGCGGAACGTGTGTGAGATCATGGGTAGTGGGGAAGGTGGAGGGATTACCGGGATGGTGTGCCGAACTGGGGGCGCCTAGCCTCCCTTTTATAGTGTCAGAAACTTCTAGGAGAAGGAACCGTAGGAAATTTCAAAATTTGAAAGCGCGCTGACCGGTGCGGCGGTGCGCCGTTCGGCGTGATTCAAATTTCGAATGCTTTGACAACTGTGGCGCTTGATTCCCATCCTTTATGGCGCTTCCCGGTACATCATGTTCGTTGGCAGGAACACGGAATCCCGATGCCTTGTTGACTGTGCCAATCAGCGTGGGCCCGCACCGATCAGCGCACCATCTCTTTTTTAGCTTTTGGTCAATTCCGTGTCTGCTCTACACCGCACACCTGCATAGAAATCATACCTGTTCCTCAAAATCAACGCCTGCCACCTTTGTTGCCCATTTGGGAACCACATGGGTACCTGCACCGGTCGACGTAGTAGGGCGCCGAATGACGCAAGTCCCTTGCACCTCGTCTTTTAGTCCAGCGCTGATCCTGATGCCTCGTGTTAATCTCTTTCACCTAATTTTCCACTTTTCCCGATGTTCCTGTAGTATTGACATACGTAGCGGGGCCCATCAGGTGACTACGCTGAATGGCGCTTACGCGCGTCGTTTGGTGCAACATCCATTTTTGCTCCTGGCCCCTCGCTTCTTTGCTAGATGTTGCTCTTCATCCTTTCCTACGTCATTTAGCAACCATTTTGCACCAAAAATTAATTGAAAAAGATTGTTAATTACCTTAAAAATAGCTCCGTCTCTGAAAATTACTGCAGTGGTTGATTTTTAGCACCCCTTCAATTTTGGGCATCGCCAGCCTTCTGTCCTGACCTAGGCAATAATGCGCCGACCGGCGTAGATGTGCGTCGATCAGCTCAAGCACTATTCCTTCCTATTTTTGGTCTTTTTTTTTGTTTTATTCCTACGCTGTTAGTCTAAAGTATGTACATACATAGTTTTGCACAAATAAACAAACAACACAAGAGCACACAAGAATTAAGCACATACTTTTTCTATTTCTTTTATTTGGGAGATTGTCTTTATTATAAGCAAGCAAATTAAAAACACCAGGTTGCCCTCCCGGCCAGCACTAATTAACTAAATGAAATGGGTTGCCCTCCTGCAAGCACTAAACAACTTCTAAATCCCCCGATCATTGGTTTGCCTTCCAAGAGCGCTCTAGTTATTTAGAGGTCAAAGAGCTTGACCTCCCCGCAAACAATCAATCCTTAGTGTTGAGGTGCGGGATGTGAGGCCGCGACACTACACGGTTCTCTTATCTCCTTGGTTCATATAGCTCGAATGACCTATCCATACATCCTCTCCAATTACTCTTGATGCCACATTGCCACGGTGTCTAGTATCCTCGTCCTCTTATCCATATCAAGCACAATAAAATCAACAGGGACGATGTGATCTCCAATTTGAATAGGCACATCCTCAACAATTCCATTAGGGAAGCGTACCAATTGATTGGCTAACTCCAACCACATATCCGTAGGTTCCAATTCAGGCAAATTGAGACTTGTGAATATATGACGAGGCATAATATTTACACTTGCTCCAAGATGGCACAAACACCTACCAAATATCCTTGTTCCAATCATGCATTTGATGCTTGGTGATCCAGGGTCGGCTTTCTTCTCAAGTGCAACATCATTGATTGTCACCGTAAGCTCCTTAGTAACCTTTACAACCTCCTCAGAAACGAGAGACTTCTTGTTTTGCATCATGTCCTTAATGTACTTGTCATAGGTGGGTACTTGAATAGCATCAACAAAAGGGACATTGATATAAAGCTTCTTCATAATATCGATGAACCTTGCAAATTGCTCATCGTGTTGTCGCGCTCTTTCTGTCTTCGTCAGTAGTTGAGTATCCAGGAATGTGGCAGGGCCATGCTCCTCTGTCGCCATGCCCATTTTTAGATAAGAAAGGTCAACATCCTCCTCGCACCGATCAGCGCTTTCAGGGAGCCGATCGATGACGTCAGGACCGTCGCGCTGTTCGGCGCCAGGTGTGCGCCGATCGGCATAGGGCCTCCTTGCTCCCGCAGGGTGCTATGGATCTTTTGTTTGTTTTCCTGACCGTGTAGCTATTGCCTTCAACTGCTCTAAAGACATCGTATTGCCAGGAATAACCCCTTTGTTACCTTGAATGGCTTACGATAACTGTCCCATCTGTTGCTCCATAATCTTGGTCTGCTTCAAAATCTACTCATTGGAGCTCCCAATTTCTATCACCTTGTAAATAATTCCCTCAAGGACACGATCAATCTCCTTGAATTTAGCTTGATTGTCCTTGTTGATCTTCTCTTGAGCTTGGAAGAACTCATGACATTGGAGACGAAGTGGGATAGAATTTTGCATGGACGAACTAGGAGGGAAAGAACTCCTTTACTGCTGATATTGGGGCTTCCATCCACTATTCTTCATATATTCTAGCATCTTCATCTCTTCAGTGCAATCTTTTTGCACATGACCAAATTCTCCACACTCACCACAAGTGGAGCGTGGTTCCGCTAGCTTCAGTGGCTCTTCCTAATGGATAGCGTCGAGGCGATCTATAATCAAGTCTTCATGAGTCCTCTCAATCATACTCTTCGCCACTCCGTTTTAAGGTTGCAAATTCCTTGAAGTTCTCTCACCATCCCACGATTGATTTTCAACTAGCAACTTGATCAAATTCTTAGCTTCGGTGGGAGTTTTTGACATGAATGAACCTGCAGCTAAAGCATCCAAGTGTTGATGAGATAGAAGATTCAATCCTTTGTAGAACCTTTCAACAACTTCTCCAACCATTAGACCATGATGAGGGCATGCATCCATATATTCATTGTATCTCTCCCATTCTTCTCCAATGCCCTCATCAACATTTTGTCTAAATCCAAGAATCTTATTCTTCAAAGCTTGAGTGTTACCAAGAGGGAAGTATTTGGCCAAGAATTCAGCTGCTAACGTGTTTCACCCATCTTTATTGGGTTATCCAATCCATTGTACCATTGCTTAGGGCGTCCAACTAGAGAGAAGGGGAATAGCCGCACACGTGCTTGGTCTCCGTCCAATCCTGGTATCTTGAATGTACTGCAAACCTCAGGGAAGTGTTGCAAAGTGATGATTGGGATCTTTTGAACCTGTGAATGGTTGTTGCGCCACTATTCCAACATATCTCTCCAATTGATACGGAAGTTGATCTTGAGCTTCTTGGAAATCTGTCTTAACAACATTACTCAATTGAGGCTTGAGATGATTAACCATAGGTACCTCTGCCATCTTCTCTTCTTCTTGATCTTGAACTGGGGCTTCTATTGTGAATAATGCTTGAGGGGTGGCGCGGACTGCTTCTCCAGCTAAATCTCCAAGTGACTTGCTTCTGTTCTCGGTTGTTCTCTTCTTGCGAAAGAGTCTTTCTAGATCATCGATTTAATTAGAGGGTTTGTTTGACTTAGGACCGTCCATACCTGTTAGTTTCACTAATACATCAAACAATGTTTAAAAACCTGCTATGGTCCCTGGCAATGGCAACAGAAAAAGAAGGCTTGTTGGTCGTAACTATGCACCCACTTATATACCGCAAGAGGATGATGTACGATTGTAGCAATTTTTCCCTTGAATTGAGTATTCCAAGGTTTATCAAATCCACGGGGACCTTAGGGATAATTAAACAAAGTTAATAGTAAAAGATCTAATCAAAGCTACTATCGAATTCAGGTTGCATGAGGGGAGACTGGCCAGCACAAAGGTGCGCCAGACAGTAAATCTATCGTTGTGCCGATCGGCGTAGGCGTTGAGCCGATCGGCACACTAATAAATCTAAGCCAAAGTGCGCCAGATACCTTGTAAGCCTATGCTGTTAAGCGAGTAGCCAAATATCTACTAGTGAGATCATAACCAAAAAGTCTAATTAAATAGCATCATAATGGGTAATTATATGGATCAATGAAAACCTATAATGAATAAGACCACCCTACTTTCCGAGCGGCTCCCGATTTATCGCTGCCGAGAGTAAACCCTTAATCGCGCGAGTATCTTACCCTACTCAACTATCCAATAGTGCTGCGCAGGCTTAGTGTTGTCACCGCTAAACCACACTACTAGCACCATCAAGCAACCATAATCAATACAATGTTCGAATACTATCCTAATCACCACGATCAAGATAATATCTACTTACTTAGCCTAGAACTAAGCAATTGGAATAAGCACTTGCATGATTTGCATGATTATAGTATCAAGATAGACAAATCACCAAAACCATCATCAACATATTCAATCGTCCTTGAGATACATAGAGTAAGATTCATCCCCATCGAGATGGCCTGCCTTGACGGATCAACTCTTAACACCAATGGTTCTTGAAACTCAACTAGAGATCTATTCTAACGGAGCAAGCCCCGGTGGCTCTAACTCATAGATCGGTTGTCCCTCTGTTGCCTCCTTCTGTTGCGGCTAGAGTTTACAAGTATTTATAGGGGTTCTACTCATAAAGGATTCAGTTTCTAGCAAATAAGGCTATTGCGCCGATCGGCGCAGGATTGCGTTGTTTGACGCAAGACGTGTCTTCTCTGGTTTCTTCACAGCTCCCATGTGGGCCTTTTCCTTCGAGATATTTTCCTTCAAGATAAAGTCTTGTACTACACGTCGAGATATCGAAGTTCCATAAATCTTCTAGGCAAATATCTTCAAGTGTCTTGCATAGATAAACTTCCATAAACATGTGGAATGGTCCTCGGTCACTTCTGTGGGCCAAAACACCCATGCATTGACCGGCTCATGGACTGCACCGATCGGCGCACTAGGCTTCTTTAGTGCTTTTTGTCGGTTCTGGATTCCTACCCTCTCCAGCATCACTTTAATTACCAATTTTACCTATTTCTGTAATAAACCTCCAAAACAACGTATATACAAATATATAGATAATATCATAGGTAAATGGCCTAAATTAGTATCAATTATGCTCTCATGGTATAATATTCACATATAAAATGGGCACTTGGGGAGTGCCAACAGTTCCCCCACACTTAAACCTTTGCTCGTCCCGAGTAAAGTAAAAGAAAGAAAAATCAAAGAACATACTCTTCCTATCATAAAAGATATCTCAAATCAAATAATGTTGAGCATTGTTCTATTGTGGTGTATTTCATATTGGTATTCAGCAAAATAGTTCAAATATGGGCATAAAGCTTAAAGTTTCTCCCCAAAGCAACAAATCATGTCCCACTCACAAATTATAACTTTTCCACACATGTAAATCACTTAAAAGATCGTTGTGAACATAAAGAATCTATCTTCCAAATAATCCAAGGCAACAACTCATCTTTCAAATCACTCAACCTATATTTCACATCATAATGATCAAATAATATTTGTGTAAGGCTTATATGAGTAGCTAGGTGAGGTAATTCAAGGATTGCCAACATAAATCAACAATATATTGTAAAGCTAGGAGATTATTCTTTGTTGGAACTATAGAAACTTATCAAGATGGCCATTAACAAAGAAAAATTTAAGAAAGGACTCACACTTTGGATATGTGGATATGCGCATAGCAAAAATTTGATCTTGGAAGAAAAAGAACTCCCATTATCAGATTGCACATGGTTGGAATGATTCATGGCTATATTAGAATTGCTCAAAGGTTCATGAGAATTACTCAAAATATGGCATTGGTAGGTAAGGATCTTGAAAAGAATAAATTCCAATGTTCACAACATGAAAAATTATTTATGAAAAGATTGGTACTAAGTTATCATCACAAATTGGACAATACAAATGAATCACATGAATACAAATTGGACAATACAAATGAATACAAATGAATCAAAATTGCTCCACATAAGACATATTTGCTGAATAATCATTAAGTGTAAGTTCAAAATTTTATTCAATGCTCAACATTATTTGGTCTTCATCAGCACTTTTCATGGAAGAATAAATAATTCAGTTCTCCTAAAAGAGCATAACCGCCACCGTTATATTAAGATCGAAACTCGAATACATGGTGATAATTTTTGCACACACTTGCATAAATGTAAAACTACTACAAACACACTTGCATGAAAGTAAATACCCCCGATACATGGTTTCCCAACCCGGTCACACACACATAAGCAAATAAAGAAAAAGATTGCAAAAAAATAGAAGAAAATGCAAATTAGGAAACTGATACACGTGCCAACTCCTAGGCACTCTAGTCAAACGAAGGTGGAGGCAGTGGCTGATCGAAGCCATAGCACCGCGCCTTGAGTCGCTCAAACTCCTCCACTATCGCCTCGTGGTTGTCCCTCCATTGGGACATGGCGTCCTCCACGCGCTCGATATAGTGCATGTTGTTGTCGATGTACCCATGCATGGGCACGAAAAAGTCTGCACCGGGCACGGGAGGCACCACAGGTACACGCCCTTGGTACCTCTAGTTGATACCTGTGCTGCAGTAGGGAGCGCCGACCGGCGCGTCGCCTGCACCAACCGGCGCAAAGGGCTGTGAACCATCCGCTGCATCACTACACCCTAGCTGGTATTGTTGAGGCTCCTGGCGTGACTCCCAGAAGTCCCACTCGTTGCCGGCTATTGTAGATGTCGCCGGTTGTTGAACCCGCCCACGGCGGTCCTTGAGAACTCGGCGCCCCTCCAGGAGACCTTCCTCAAGCCAATTTCCTCCCTCCAGCTTGTGATGGAGGAAAACTTCTTTAGTAGGTTGACCTTGGACCTTCTTGAGATAGCAATGGACATGGGTTAAGCTTGGGAAGGTGGTTCACGGTGTACCCAAGGCTTTGAAGAATGGTCCATTGTGAGCAAGCTTGAGAAGGGAACAACTAGTTGTTGACACTTTGGTTTGTAGCGGTTCTCTCTCTTTTCTTTAGTATCACATCATGCATTGTATACTTGTTGCATTTGTATTCTTGCATCCTTGCATTGTGATACCATACATGCTCCCAAGCATGTGTCTAGGGGGAGTTACTCATTTACAATGTGAGTACATGACTCTCTAGATGATTGAATAGTGATATTTATGCTTCATGCCCATTGAGTCATGTTCGACCGAGCTCCGAGGATAAATCTACTCGTGCGGCTCAAAGACAAGTGGCTCATACATTCCCACCTCTCTAATGACTAACCCTTGCACATTTGAGAAAATATGTTGTTGAGTCATAAGTGTAGGGGGAGCTACGATGGAATGCCACTATGACCAAGGAGGAGCACCATGAAAGGGGGAGTTATCCTAACTCTTGCCATCTATTTTATGCCTGTTGGTTTTGTTATGCTTTGTGTGGTTTTTGGTGATAGGTGATAAAGGGGGAGAAGAAACATGAAGATCCATAAGCCAAGTCTAGATCAAAGAGGGAGAAGGAACATGAAGATGATCGATAACACAAAGGGGGAGGAGAACATAAAGAAGAACATCAAGAAGGAATGTGAAGATTCGGGGAGATGGAAAATGAAGATCACATGGAGAAGAACAACGGCAGTGCATGTTGTTGGTAGTCTTTATTTCCCTTTTTAAGCCTACCAAACAAACATTGAAAAGCATGAAACTTTTGGAAAGAACCCTGAGCCTTAATAGAACTAACGAGTTCCACGAGTTTTGGTGAGATATGTGCTTGCAGGGTCAAAAGGGCTAAAAATATGCAAAAACATAAAGAAACGCCCCGTCGGCCGATCAAGACTGTGAAACAGCCATTTTCTTCTGGCCGACAGGGTCGTTTGAGGCTGAAATCAGTATCCGGGCAGGGTCGTGATGGCTGAAATCAGAACCCAGCTGACAGAGTCATATTAGGTTAAAATCAGCCACCCGGCTGGTCAAAATAGAGTCATTATCAGGTTGATCATTCGACCCGGCCGATTCTGCAAAACACTCCACCATGAGGTAGTTTTTTCCTCCCGGAACAAAAGTAATGAAATATGGCTAAGGAAAAGAGGTCCACTAGTGGCATAACCGGGAGAAGTCACGGGGTGACCCGGAGGGGGTCGGCACCCGGCCCAGGCCACCGCCTGGCCTGACCCGCCGCCCGGCCTGGGTGTGCCACCTAGTGTTGCCAACCCATAAGGCCCATGAAGCTTACCGGCCCCAAAATGAAGAAGTCGGTAGACACCGACCCAACAACCAACATTGGGCTGAAATCTAAGCCATCTAGGGGAGGTCGGTCAGAAAACTGACATAATCCAAGGGCCGCCCGGCCTGGGCCGCCACCCGGCCTAGCCTACCGCCCGGCATACCAGGCCGCCCGGCGTAGCCCGCCGCCCGGTAGACCGACTTTCGCCTACCGACTCTCCATCACCTATAAATTCATGCCAACCCATCACCACAGGGGGGGGGAGTGAAGGAATTTCAGAAAAAATAAGCATTAGTCCCAAGTTTTACCCAAGTAGAAGAGTAGAGGTGTAGGAGGAGTTCAAGATGCTGGCTCCTTCAACTTGTGCCTCCGGGATGAAGCTCCTGCGTGAGTAATCTCCCTCATCTTCGAGGCCGGGTAACACGTAGTAGAATTCTTACCCAAGTAATAAAGTGACTATTTCTATCATTTTATTCTACGGGATCCTCGTGCATAACTTTTTATTGCTTCACAACATTATCTTGTTATGTTTACCAATTCTAGAACTGGTATGAAAGTCTATGTTTAGACGTGGTGTTTAGACTTAGCTTTCCTGGGATTGCATTCGTCCCCACGGGCTGTGTGGTAGGCGGTAGGTGGTGACAGCCCTGTCCGTCCAATATTCAATTCCACCATGTTCGGGAAGTCTCAAGCAGGGTTGTCTAGCGTTAACGTGCCCACTAGTATATGAGGTTAGTTACCGACCCTTACCTGTGGATCGTTAACGTGCCCCGAAGCAGATATTTGGAAATAGAATTCTTACTAAGTTACTTGGAGAAGGTTCACTACATTAGATTGCCTGACCCGGGGACTTCTTCTCCCTATAGAGTACACTTTGTTCTGCCCCCTTCATCACTAGGACTTGATAGATTAGGAGTGACACTTTACTCGTTCCCTGTGGAAATCGGTACTCTGGAATACTCCCGAGTGAAGGCTACGTCAGTATCTGTACGCTTGTAGATATTCCCTGTTAGGATTAAGAACCGCCAACAAGCTTTCTGGCGCCGTTGCCGGGGAATGATAGCAGTGCCATTCTGAACTCTGTCTCGTCCGCTAGTTTTTCTTTGTTTTTCACCCTAGCTACCTTCATGGAATTACCCTCCATTAGCCAGTTCTCAGCCCCCAAGGCTGAAAACATGGAGCCCCCAAGCTCCGCTTTTCCAATCGAAACCCAAAATTATGAGATCCGCCCAGAACTCATACTTTTGGTTCAGTCGACGCCCTTCTTAGGGGAATGCTCGGAAAGCCCTTACGCCCACCTTCAGCACTTCGAGTTAGTCTGCTCTACTATGAACATACCTGGTGTCCATAAGGACACTTTAAGATGGAAACTCTTTTCATTTTCACTAAAAGATGCAGCAAAAACATGGTACATTCGTCATGTTGAGGATGCTGAAGGAAGTTGGTCCTCCTTGAGAGAATTTTTATGCAAGAAGTTCTTTCCTCTCTCAAAGATAATTGAATTATGGAGGAAGTTAATAAATTTCAATCAAAAGGATCAAGAAGCACTAGGAGCTTCTTAGGAGAGATTGGTTTCATACACCATAGTTGGCCCAGACTTAGGACTACCCGAATGTATGCTCTTGCAACATTTCGTCTGGGGACTTAAGCCTGAGAGCGCCAAATTCCTAGATATAGCCGCTGGTGGAGCATTTGTGTACACCACACCTGTTGAAGGAAAGAGGATTCTAGCCAAAATTCTTCGTAACCTCAAAGATTATCAGCCCACACCTTCAAAGGACCACACATGGGATGCACAATTAGCCGACCTCTCCCCTGTCATCACCACGCCAGATTCCCAAATCATAGAAGAGGTCAATTGTTCTCCAACATTTAACACTCTGGACCCATACCTATTTCACCACGAATCACCCTTCTCTCTACAAAAAGCCGAGGTCGAACCGTTGCCTCTTCTCGAAGTATGGGAGGATGATGATGATCTCTCAAATATTGGAAATGTCCAAACAATGCCAGTAGAAATGAGAATGGATTTTACATCTATGGAGCTAGAGGAACCCGATTGGGAAGAGAGGGAGAATCAGAAAGAACTTTTTAACCTCTCTTCCATTTCGAGTTAGGAGGACAAATGAATGTCGAGCTGATCTAGATCTAGTCATTTTTAGGCCAAAACCCCCCAAGATCTCAATAGAAAACAAGCAATTCTTGCACATCGATACTTACTATGATCTTTGGGCCAAGATAAATTTTATGACAAAATCAGCCGCAGCCACCCTACATCTCTCGGGATTATTGGAGAAATCCCCAAAAATCTTTCGGTTAAAGAAGGGAGTCTATCCGTGCAAAGGAATTGTGCCTAATATTGAAGTAAACATCAACAACAACTCCTTTGCTCTGGATTCCATATCTTTGATGTGCCAGATAAAACCCTTGCAGTCATTGGCATGCCCATCATGCACCTCGAAAAATCTAAAGTTGACGAGCTATAATTCTCGCTTGGTGAATCTTCATATACAATGGACATCATGAGATCAATGAACTCAGCTTCTCAGCCATCAACCAAACCAAATATCATGGAGGAAATTCTGTCAGTCGACATTGCAATTTTCTCCCAAACCAATGAGCTAGAAGAAGTGGCACAACACTTTATAGAGAAGGAGCAAGAAGAAGGTTTTGTTGAACTTAAAAAATGAGCCAACAGCCCCTCCGACCATTGAGCTTAAGCCACTTCCCTCCAGCCTCAAGTATGCCTTCCTGCACGGCAACCAAAACACATCCGTCATTGTCAGTAACCAGCTCTCACCCAAGGAAGAAGCTAAGTTAGTTGCTGTGTTGGAAGAGCACAAGTCAGTCATTGGGTATTCCTTAGCTGACATTAAGGGAATAAGCCCCAGTTTCTGCACCCATTGCATACCGATGGAGCCGGATAGTAAGCCCACAAGAGAGCATTAGAGACGGCTCAATAACGCAATGCAGGAGTCATCAAGAAGGAAATTCTAAAGGTCTTGAAGGCTGGAATTATCTACCCAATTCAAGATAGCCAGTGGGTTAGCCCAGTTCAAGTTGTCCCCAAGAACGGAGGAATGACAGTTGTGAAAAATGAGAGGAATGAATTGATCCCCCAACGACGTACAGTTACGGGTTGGCGTATGTGCATAGATTACAGAAGACTCAACAAAACAACCCGTAAACATCACTACCCACTCCCCTTCATAGACAAAATGCTTGAACGCTTAGCAAAGCATTCATTCTTCTTCTTCCTGGATGGTTTCTCGGGCTTCCACCATATTCCCATCCACCCAGAGGACCAAGAAAAGACAACTTTTACTTTCCCCTATGACACTTTTGCATATCGACGGATGCCGTTTGGACTTTGCAATGCACCAGCCTCCTTCCAAAGATGCATGATGGCCATCTTCTCACACTTGATAGAAAAGGTCATGGAAGTTTTCATGGATGACTTTTATGTCTATGGTACAACCTTTGAGGCATGTTTGAACAATTTAGAGAAAGTCCTAACAAGATGTAAAGTGAAAGACCCTGTTCCCAACTGGGAGAGGTGCCATTTCATGGTGAAAGAAGGAATTGTGACATCCCATGTCACAAAATGAAGTTAACAAAACCTAACATCAATTAAGGGCTGAGCAAAAGTATAATTAATCCATGTGCCAAAGAATGAAAAGAGGAAACCTACCTAATTAAGTCCATAATATTCAAAAAGGGGTCATTCACAAACATTACCAAAACCCATGGAAGTACCGCAATATTTTTGCATATTCTGAATGGCACATAGAATTTTTAGAATTTTTCCAGAATTTTTGGTAACCAATTGATACCCTTAAAAATTCCCCCAAGGTAAGAAAAGTGTATTTCGGGTTTGGAATTTTCATAATTTATCAAAGCCATTTCAGCTGGTGCTCCCAAAAGCAAAGTTGGAGCACATGTTTTTCTGAGTCCACACAAAAATTGGTGTCCAGTTTAGAGCAAGGTAACGTGGATAATTGTATCAAACCCGAGTCCTGGTTCAAGTCAAGCCGGGTCAACACGCCCCTTCTCTCTTCTTCTCTCTCCGTCCAGTCTCCGTTCGACACCGATGGCACCGTACAAGCCACCGTCGGTTCCTGTAGACCATCCCGGCCACTGCTCCGCCGAACCGCGCTTGTGCCACCGGCCAGCATTGAAGCCCCGTCGGAGGAGCCAGTCCCTGCCCGACAGCTCGCCGCCCGCTCTCTCTCCCTCTCTCGGTTCTCTCTTCCGCCGGCCAAGGAAAAAGGATCAGCAGCGGCTCAACCACCCCATTCCCCTCCCTCTCTGCTTGCAAACACTCCTGCACGCCCCAGGCGCTCCTGCAAGGCCGCGCAGTGCTGCTACCGCCGTCTTCCTCCTCTGCCGCAAGGAAACCCGGCGAGCTCCCCTGCTTCGGGTTGCCTGAGCGCCACCGCGTCCGGCCCTGACTAGGCAGCCGCCTCCTTCCTCTTCCTCTCACAAATTAACGCGCCAGGGAGTGCTCTCGCAGCCTACTGACCCCCTCCCTCACCCATGCAGAGACGTCACCGGAATCTGGAGAACCCAAGCCACCGCCGGCCACCGCTTGGAGAGGGCTCGCGGCGACGACCACCCTCCTGGCCACCCCAACTCCAGCCAACGCGTCAACGAGAACCGCGGCACCCAGGTGATGCTTCTGGACCCTCCCCCTTGCCAATTCCATCTTTGGGCGTGCCTGCCGCCATCGGCCGCCGTCGAGCTTCGCCGCCGCTCGTCATCGGTAGAGCTCCGACAGCCCCCGCTCCGGCCACCACCACCCACATGACTGCCTTGGGTCACTGATCACGTAGGGCAGCACCGAGTCCCGAGCCAGCAGATCCACGCCGCCGCGCGCGGGGGGGAATTTGAAATCGGCCAGTGGTAGATTTGTAAATAGCAGTGAACTTTGAATAAACTTTAAAATTCAATATCTCGAGAAATACAAGGCTAAAAATTGTGAAATTAATTTTATTCAACTCCTAAAATCTTGCTCTGCCAGAAAACAGGATCAATTCCAAGTTTATTCAGTAAATTAATTTATTTAATCCATCAAAGTCACAACTCTAATTTGCTTAATAAATTCCTAAGTAATTATGTGTAAATGGTAAATTCATGAAATTTGCTCAGTAAGCATTTCAGGGCATCCTTAAACTTTTTGCAAAAGCACATTTCCATTTTTATGCATATTTTCTGTATTATTGCATAATCCTCATTTTCAGTAATTGAATTTATATAAATTATTGACTAGGAATTTATTCATGAAATTTGGCATTTCTGTTCCTTATGCACTTGCACACTTGTGTAAAATCGCATGAAAAATTTGAAGCCACCTATGTATAAATCCTCTGTCGAAATTGATCAATTGTTAATTAACTAGGAATTTCTTCATATAAATGTTACTTCATGTGTATAGTTAATGAAAGTAGGAATAAGTTATTTTCTGAAAGTCCATGGGAAATACCTCAACTTCACATTTCAGTAGAAATTCTCATGTTTCAGTTCCATGCTTTGGTTCTTGATTAACTATATGAGCTAGAACTAGTGATGAAATTAAAAATGCCATGTCTAGGTCTAGTGTTAGTTTGCACATGGTCACTTTAGCTAAGTGGCTCAAAAATGAACTTTTTGAAATTTGACCCTAAGTACTACATTGTCATATCCCCCTCAGCATGTGAGGTCATTTAAGCAACACCTAGGCCATGCTCATGTTAAAGTAGACTTACACTAAGATTGTGATAAGTAAAAGTTGCATTCTAGTAATTAGAAGTTTGTCCCCTTCAAAAATTCAGTAGTTACTATGTCATACTTAGGTGTGCACCCATTCATGAATAAGTGATTAGTCATAAATTTTTTTTTACTTGCTGAGGAAGTGCCATGAATCTTCATGCCATGCATCCCATCTTTAATTAAGAAAAGTCCATGAAACCTTGTGTATTCCTTGGCATTAATGTATGTCCATTCCATATAGGGATCGAGACCGAGGAGACCACACCGCACCAGCAAGGAGCTGAAGTGCACCTTGGTGAAGACTCTAACTACGATCACACCCAAGGCAAGCCCCGGTGCATAGCCCATTTTATTACTCGAGTCCTTTTTCTTTATCACAAGTTAGGAATATTGTATTGTGCATTAAGTGTAGGACTTGGATGAAACACACTTGCATACTCCCGCACTGACCTATGATTAGTATGTTAGTAAGCTTTTACGTTAGCAAATGCTATGCTTAAACTAGTGGAGTCAACTATGATTCAATTGGTTGATGAACTTGATAAAAACGGAGCACCTATCATTGCAACTCCACGAACAAGTATTGAACTGTACCAAGTGCATACCTTTAATATGGGAATTGGTAAACCTAGTAACTTGGGCGCCATATTGTTGGACGGCCATACTCATCGATCCAGAGGTGATGTGAACAGCACGGTGGTTGCACGGGTTTGAGGACCGCTGGAGAGTGCATGGGTTAAGCCTCGGATACGAAGTACTGTATCGCGGGGAGGACGTGTACTCGGGATCGATGGCCCCGGATCGACTTTATAGCAATCTTGTGAACGGTGGCCATACGTGTTCTTAAATGATGCGTATGTCGTGTATGTGGGTTTTCCCTGCAGGATGTAAATCAATTCGAATTGCCGTCCCTCACGGTTATGAGTACCTCTTGTTCGAGCAGCGGCAATGACATGTTAAGTAGTAAAGTTGTGGTTAAGTTTCTGAAATTTATTTATACTATGGATACACAATGCTATGATGTATTGCTCCTCAGCTATATTCATGTCTTAGCAGCTAGCTAGACTCACCGTAGCTGTGTTCTACAATAAGAAAAGTAAAATCTTGTTTAAGGAAATTGAAAGTGCAGCATAGAACTAATAGGAGCTTTTTATGCAATTATGAAATAAACCCGGTCAGCCCCCTACATACTAGGAGTCGGTTTTAGCAAACCGATTGACGGGTAAGTCTTGTGGAGTATGTTAGATACTCAGGCTTTGCGTTGATGTTGTTTTTCTGGTCTTCCTCAAGCAACCTATTGTGATTGTTGTAATAAGGTTGTGTGGAAAGGTGAGGAGCCTCAAAACTGGACCATCGAATGGGTCCCCAGTTCTCCTAACCAGGGTGAGTGAGCCATCGCCATAGGGCTGGCATGGTTCACGTAGGCAACGTCATGTTTTGTCGTTTCACCGCTTCCGCTAAATTATGTAATATGTACCAAGGACTCATATTATGTATCAGATCTGAACTCAGCTTAGTTTGAACACCAGACTTGTAATATTACTCCTCTAAGTGATGTATCTTTGTAAATGATGAAGGATCATGTGTGAATGTTGTGTATGGTTACTTCGTTAACCATCTCCCGAGACGATCCTGTGCGACATGCTCTACTTTTTGGAGTAGGGTTGTCACAGGAATTGTCCTAGGACACAAGATCTCAGCAAAAGGGATAGAGGTGGATAAAGCGAAAATAGAGGTGATTGACTCCTTGCCACCACCCTCAAACGTAAAGGGAATCCGCAGTTTCCTCGGCCATGCCGGTTTCTATAGGAGATTTATCAAGAATTTCTCTCAAATATCCAGACCCTTGACAAACCTCCTAGCTAAGGACACTCCGTTCAACTTTGATGAAGAATTCATGGCTACATTTGAAAGGATAAAGAAGGCATTAGTCACAGACCCTATTATCCAGCCACCAGATTGGGAATTACCGTTCGAGATCATGTGTGACACAAGTGACTATGCCGTTGGAGCTGTATTAGGACAATGCAAGGACAAGAAGCACTATGCAATCTCCTATGCAAATAAAACTTTGACAGGCCCCTAGCTCAACTATGCCACCACAGAAGAGGAATTATTAGCAGTCATCTTTGCCATAGACAAATTCAGATCCTATTTGGTTGGGTCGAAGGTTATCATATACACAGACGACGGAGCCCTCAAGTACCTTTTGACAAAGAAAGATGCTAAGCCCCGGCTCATTCATTGGATCCTTCTCCTTCAAGAATTTGACATAGAAATCCGGGATAAGAGAGGAGTTGAGAATTCAGTAGCAGACCATCTCTCCCGCTTACAAAATTCCAGTCAAGATGAGCTACCAATAGACGACTATCTCAGGTATGACACCCTTTTAAAAGTCTCTTTCGTAGATCCCTGGTATGCAAATATTGTCAACTACCTCGTAGCGGGGTACATACCACCAGGGGCAGATCGAAAGAAGATCATGGGAGACAGTTGGATACATCTTTGGGACGACCCCTACCTCTTTTGAGTATGCTCAGATGGTCTGCTAAGAAGATGCATTCCCATACAAGACACTCTAAAATCTTGGAAAGATGTCACTCATCCTTTTATGGAGGGCACTACGGAGCGTTCTGTACAAATGCTAAGGTATGGCAAAGTGGACTTTTCTGGCCTACCATGTACCAAGATGCAAAAGATTTTGTGCGGCGATGTCCCAAGTGCCAAAAACATGGAAATATCAACTCAAGAGACGCTATGCCTCTTACTAACAATCTGCAAGTTGATATTTTTGATGTTTGGGGAATTGATTATATGGGACCCTTCCCGAACTCTGAAGATTTCGAGTATATCTTAGTGGCTGTGGACTATGTCTCGAAATGGGTAGAAGCAATGCCCTGCAGGTCAGCAGACTCAAAGGATGCCACAAAGATGTTCAATGAGATCATTTTCCCATGGTACGGGGTACCACGAGTAATGATAAGTGATGGAGGCTCTCACTTCATTGACCGCACCTTTAGAAAAGCCTTGAGCAAATTAGGGGTGGATCATAGAGTTGCCACACCATACCATCCTCAAACTAGTGGCCAAGTGGAAACCTCCAACAAGCAGATTAAGAACATCTTGCAAAAGATAGTGAACAAAATGGGAAAGGCCTGGGCACCCAAACTCCATGAAGCACTCTGGGCCTATCAGACAGCCTACAAAACTCCCATAGGGATTACACCATATCAACTGATTTATGGTAAAACATGTCATCTGCCGGTGGAAATGGAATTCAAAGCACATTGGGCCATAAGAAAATGGAATATGGACCTAACCATGGCAAGGATTAAGAGGCAAATCCAATTGGCAAAATTAGATGAATGGAGAGAGAAAGCTTACCACAGCTCCAAACTATACAAAGAAAGGACTAAGTGGTGGCATGACAAACGGATTCGCCATAAAGAGTTCAGAGAGGGAGATAAGGTACTACTTTTTAACTCCCGCGTTAAACTTTTTGGTCATGGTAAACTTAGGAGTAAGTGGGAAGGCCCGTATATGGTGCTCAATGCCTCGTCTCATGGGGCCGTCACTTTGCAAAGTGACGACGAAAATATTTTTAAGGTAAATGGTCATAGGCTCAAAATCTTTTTGGAGCCAAGGAAACCAGAGTTCGAGGAAATAGATGTCCTCAAATTCAGTCCTACTTAAGCAAACCCCGTTCATCTATGATCTGACCCAACCTTAATAGGGCTATATAAAAAAAAATTTGCTTTGGCCAGGCACGGCCAAATTAGGCCGGGCGGCCAGCCACCCTCGGCCTCTGAGGCCCAGTCAACCGTATAGGGTTTTGAAACCCCGCAGGGTGGCATACCCTGCCAGGCGGCGGCACACGCCGGGCCGTAGCAACAAACTTCCAAAATTATGCCCCACCTTCACGTCAAACTTGGAGAAGCCTCCGTCGGCTCCAACCCTATTCGTCCCATGGTTTAGGCGAGTTTTTCCCTTAAAAAGACCCCTAGTCTCGAACCTCTCTACACTCTGAAAAGCCATGGCCAAATCCCCTGAGATGAATAAAAATAGAGAGTTCTCAGCCACCCCAGGGGCACCTCAAGCCAAGTCCAACTGGAAAACCATAGCCCCTCCTAGTGATCGTCTTGCCCGGAGCCTCATCCTCGAAGAAATCTCCGACAACGAGCCTCCCAAGCCTCTAGCCAATATCCGGCCGATCGGGCCATCTTCCGCGCTGCCGAGCGGCAAGGCCCGCTAGGCGGCACCCTCCGCCAGGCCGGCCGGCAGCCCTCGCTGGGCGGCCATGCCCCCGTGGGCTGGCGGCGGATCCCGCCGGTCGGCGTCACCCGCTATGCCGGGTGGCAGCTCCCGCCGGCCGGCGTTTGCCTGCCAGGCCGGGTGGTGGCAGTGCACCCCAAGGACTCTCCCCCTTGTGCGCGATCAGGAAGCGGAAGCAGTTTCGCCCTGCAACCCCAACCCGCGCAACCACGGGGCAGCTCACGCCCCGGAAAGATGCCGGTGCTTGGCCTAGCTCTCCAAACCTTTGTACCCCAACCCCTGCGGTCGGTACGGGAGTTAAGCACCAAGCCGCCATTCAGATGGAGGAAGGGATGGCCTTGGTCCGCTATGAACAGATTGGCAAGCAAGTGGTGTCTAGGTCAGAGGAGACCTCTGGAAACAGTAGCCCCCCCCCCTCCTTATGTCGTTCATGGCCATAAAACGGCCACCGGCTATGGAAAGGTGTTGTACCAAAGGGTTCCGCCGGGGGCGATCGCTGAGTCCACTGACTCCACGCCTCCTAAGCCTAGGCGCCGCCCCTCTCCACCACCAATCCGTAGACTGCCTAGAAGAATGGAATTTAGTGATCCAAGTGATGATGAGACAGGCGCCCTATGGAAGGCTGTGAAGGGGCTTCGACAGCGGGTGGACAAGGTTGAAGATTAGATGGGGGAAGAGCACCTAAGGTGAGAGGTGCTTGAAGATGACGTGGAGTGGCTACGCAAGGGTTTAGGATCTAAGATTAAGCGCGTAGCCACGGCGACCAGGCATCCGGATGCCTACTATCTCCCTCGCCCAAAGAGCCCTTTTTATTTCCTTTGGTGCTTAGCTTTATTTCCTTCATTTTGGTTATTATTCGTTAGTTCAATTCTTTAGTTAATTTCATTATTTCAATGATATAATGCGCCAGGACTCTATGAATAAAATTTAAAGATTGTTTGTGTGTTTACTTCAATATATTTCTCCGATCTATGTGGCAACACATAGGTCGGACATTGTATCTCACAAACGGTTGAGTCTTATCACAAATCAGGAAACGGGTCAAAACTTTCGACGAAGGACACACTAGCATGCCTCACGGTGAAGTAAAGCATGCCGGGCGGCGATACCCGCCGGGCGGCCGATCTCTCCGGGCGACGAAGCCCGCCAGGCGGCATGAAGTGCCTTGGCCCAGGTCACCTTGCCGCTTCAGGAGGTATGAGCATAACTGGTCATTCTAATTTTAACTCAAACTCCCATCATATTTAAAAATGTTTACCTTGGTAATATGAAACTATCCTACCAATCATGCTTGTTGTATAAAGATAGCTCCTTGCATTCTCTCATTGCCCTTGGGAAACACTCACTGCATAGGAAAACCTTGTCTAAATTGTTGATAAATGTGATATGTCAATAGAGAATTTAATCTTTCTCAAAACCAAGTGAACTTTTTTCCTTTTCCCTTTTCTTACAAATAAGAACTCCAGACTCACAATCTTCTCAATGATGATTTTATTCCTACCAAAGCCAGATGATGTTTTTAATGAAAACCTATTGCTTTCGCTACTTTTATCTTCATTGAACATTGTCAAATTATCGTGACCCTTGTGAGATACTTGTTATGTGTCCTTGATCAAGTCCATGTGCACATTCATACCACTCCATATGTCGAAACTTCTATACTGGAAGTTCGCCTGAAGTATCCCCAATACCATTCATTAAAATAACATGCTCCACCACATATGTTGATCTCTCTCCAAAAATCATTGCAAAAAGAGCTATGGGCTATTCGAAAAAAAAAGAAAGAAGAAGAAGAAAAATATAGTTGAATATGAATAACCCATGATCTCCTCTATACATTAAATACAAGAGAGAGAGAGAGAGAGAGAGAGAGAGAGAGAGAAATCACTTCAGAAGGAGCACCCACCACCATTCATTAATCCATACACTCCCTCATCATGCACATGACTTGATCATAACTCATGACGTGTTTTCTCTATGGATCATTAATTTGACTTAGTGATAAATGAAGTGACTCCATGGATCCGTCAGTATGCGGCCTTAATATTCCCCGCCTCGAACCCTACATAAGCCTTAATATATAGGGAAATTTTGGCCACTGGCCATTGAGAGGAATCAAAACCACATTGAGTGATTTGAGAGCATCAATTGAGAATAACTTGTGATCTAGAGCTCTGTTTTTATTGAAAGAACAAACAAAATTCAAGTTTCTTGGGAAATAGAAAGATTTGATTGCCCTTTGTTGTTCCATCTCTCAACTTTTGAAGACAAGGTTGTTAGCCATCTAAAACCCTTGGGCATGGAGAGTCATGGATAGTCTTTATATATGCGAAGCATGATGAGAACTACCTCACCCTTTCTCTTTTCCTCATTTCCACTTTGCTTGGGACAGCAAACTCCTTAGCGTGGGGGGGGGGGGTGTTGGTAGTCTTTATTTCCCTTTTTAAGCCAACTAAACAAACATTGAAAAGCATGAAACTCTTGGACAGAACCCTGATCCTTAATAGAACTAACGAGTTCCATGAGTTTTGGTGAGATATGTGCTTGCAGGGTCAAAAGGGCTAAAAATATGCAAAAACATAAAGAAACGCCCCGTCGGTCGATCACGACTGTGAAACAACCATTTTCTGTTGGCCGACAGGGTCGTTTGAGGCTGAAATCAGGATCCTGGCAGAGTCTTGATGATGTATATATGGCCCGATCTTCCGAGAGGTAAGGGGATAAACTCGAATTTGGGGAACTCGGCGTCGACGACCCGGCTTGAATCAGACACGATCCAACCCCGCAACCGTTACACCAAGCACAACTTGATTGTTCCTGCAAATGAAATCGAGAACACAAGCAAGAGAGGATAAACACGCAATCTGAAATTGCAAATATGGATGAAGTGAATCACAAGAAAAGGTTCAAGATCTGAACACAAAAGGACTAATTGCCACAGTGGTGTAGAACAAGAACAGGGGTCCTGGATTACTGTAAAAGGACTTGTCGCCACAGTTATAATAATTCGATCAAGTTTCTCTCTAGAAAACTGAACTAAACAAAACCCAAAACTAAAAGACAGCGACTACTAAGTTTATGTAGGAAACAAAGACGTCCTAGGGTTGGGGGCGACCAGGGGGGCGCCCACAACATGGGCTTAAGGCCCGACACGATACATGGCCAAGTTGGCCCAAAATAGGTGACACAGCACCTTGTCATGGTCACATATAATGACTCACGACCCTTCTGGAGCTAGGACCAGAACCAAAACGATGGTGTCATCGTCCCCTTTCCAACGCATCAAAGAACGCCTCATTTGGACGTCGGATGTGGGAGATATCATCAAAACCGTGAAGGGGTGTCGGCTGAATCCGAGACGAACATGGCGACCGAGTTGGTGACGACTTGTAACTTGGGGAAGGCCATGATATGCGCGTATCCAGCATGGTGATGTTCTCATCATCCTCCCCTTCTTGAATTGGAGTCGCCCTTGACTCCATCTCAGCATCAATCTCCTACAAAAGGTTAGTACTAGCAGAATGCAAAGTACAAGATACATGATCATCGATAGAAGATATATCATGACAAAGCATAGTATAGCAAGGTGCATCATGATTATCACAAAGATCAGTAACAGTAGATGTCATAGCAAGAAAAGCACCTCTCTTTAACTAAATAGCCTTATGTTTAACATCAGAAAGTTGTTTGTTATCATGTTTATTCTCAGTATTTTCAGCAAGCAGTTTAAAATGATTTCTAATATCTGCAGGCAATAACAGACGCAAAGTAATATTCCTGTCCTTATGCACGAATGTATATGTATTTGTTCTACCATGGTGGGCAGCATCCGTATCATATTCCCATGGACGGCCTAATAAAAGCGAACATGCTTGCATAGGTACAACATGAAAATCAGCAAAGTCTTGATAAGAACCTACTGAAAAGTGTATGCGTGCTGATCGAGTTACCTGTGCCGTACCACTATTGTTGAACCATTTGATGTGGTAGGGCTGAGGTAGTGCATGCGTGGTCAAGCCAAGTTTGCTTACGAAATCAGAACTTACCAAGTTATTATAGCTCCCAGTATCAATGATGGTGAGAACACGGTGGTCCGCAACAATGAGGTACATGTAGAATAAATTGTTGCGTTGTTGTTCTTCCTCTTGTCCCACCTGAGTGGTCAACACACGCTGTACAATGAGGCTAGGAAAGCCCGTAGTGGCAGCAATAGAATCAATGGCGGTAGTCTCCTGCTCCTCCATCGAATCTGCAAAAAGGTTAGGCATACGAGCAAATTCATCTTCAATATCACTAGAACTTTCATACCCATCAGCGGTAGCGATGAAAGCACGACGACTAGGAAAATCCTTCATGACATGTCCCATGCCCTTGCAGCGGTGGCAACTAATGGTGGTGGAGGAGCCACTCCTAGTACCGGAAGTAGTAACCGTCTTCTGGTGTTGGTGCTGCACACTAGACGATTGCGCTGCAGAAGTAGGCGCAAGTGGAAAAGTTGTTGCTGGTGTCTTAGCAAAATGACTCTTTAAGTTCTCTACTCCAGTGCGTTGCTGGAGATATTGCTCAGTGTTGGACCTACAAGATTGTTGTGGAAGGCATACCTGTACTTCTCGTTCAGCCTTAAGAGCAATATGATACAATTGGCTGAACCTATTCCACTCTTTATAGTCAACAATATTCTGGATATCACGGTTCAAACCACCAAAAAATCTAGCACTAGTTTCAACATCATCTTCATGTATATCACAATGTCCTAAACCAATAAGAAATTCCTGATAATATTCCTCTACTATTTTACTACCTTGTGTTAAAGATTGTAATTTCAAACGTGAATCATGTTGGTAATAAGGAGGAACAAAACGAGATTTCATACGTTGTTTCAAAACAGGCCAAGTGGCAGGTATAGCAGCATTAGTATTGCAAAGATCATTCCACCAAAAGAGAGCAAAACCTGTAAACTCACTAGTAGCAAGTCTAACTCTATGCTCAGCAGGAACTAAATGAGAATTAAATTTCTGTTCAACAGCAAGTTCCCAATCTAAGTATGCTTCAGGATCAGCACTACGGCAACAGGTGGTATGTTAAATTTGGGCTTAACAAAAGTATCAGTAGTACCACGATTATTATTACCTCCCATACCGTGTCGATTACGGTGAAGACGGTCTGCATCACAGTCAAAATCATCATCATCAGCAGCTCGTTGAGGTGGAGGTCGTCGTTCAACATCCTCAATGCGGTGGACAACAGTGTTGATGTGACCCATCAACTCGGCAAACTTTGTTTCCATGAATGTACGCTGGTCAGCAAGAAGCTTCGTGAGCTCGGCCTTGGAGACGCAATCATTGAAGTCTGTAGGGGACTCCAACTCTCCAGGTGTCCCTTTCCCTTTCTCTGACATGGTTAAAAGCAAAAGACAACAGTAAACAAAAAGATTAGCCCTATCAACTAGCAGGCAGCAGAGGGTGTAGAAAGTGGAAAACAATATCAGAAGTAATGTATCACAATCTTGCAAGTGTTCTTACCAAAGCCAAATAGGTCAACACAATCTGTAGTTGAGCTTGGGTCTAACAGTTGCAAGGAAGAAACCTATGCTGCAATATGTATAGCTTGGAAGGCTAATATGTATGTCAATGGAACACAATTTAATAACATATAGTAGCACTGAATAAATGTCCAAAGCAGTGTCCTAATTGCTGGCAAAAGAATCATGTTCAAAAACATTTGTGACAGCAAGACCAATGGCAAAGGCAGCAAGGAACAAAACAGACTTCACAGACTTAGAATTTTCAAGGGGGGGGGGGGGGGTGCAAATCAAAATCTTGATTTTTTTGTATGATTTTTCCACTATTTTTCTATTATAGAGGAACACAAAGGAAGGAACCACAAGATGTTTCAACTCAAACAGAGGGAAAACAAAGGGTAGACAAAATCTCAAATTTTCATCAAAAGCGCTATTTTTGACTTCACAATTTTTTTTCTATTTTTTCCCGATTTTTTTTGAATTTTTTGACGAGGGCACACAGGGCAAAGCCCAGTGTGGGTCACCTCAACTTTGAGTCAAGAATCTTCTGTAAACATTTCAGCCCAATCGGAGCAACGAGCGAAAAGTTATGCCTATTTTACCGAAGGTATGTCAAGATAGGGTGTGAGGGGTGTGTGGGGGGGGGGGGAACAGAATCGGGTAGGGTTTTTTTGTTGACAACGGATTGTGGGTGTGGTGGGTGGGTGACACGATGGTGAATCCAATGGAAAACACGATGGTGATGGTGGTGTGCAGCGGAGATCAAAACACAAACCGAATTGAAATACAAATTCAAACCAGCAACTGAACTCGACTAGGACACAAACTCAACACTACGGACTCTGAAATTAAATTATGCAAAGGCTAAACAATGTCTGGGATGGTGGGGAAATTTTTTTTGTAGGCTTTTTCGTGGATAAAAAGGTGATGAACACAAACGAATCTAAAGGGAAGAACACGATAATACCTCACAGGGAACCTAGGAATCTAATACCACTTGATGTATATATGGCCCGATCTTCCGAGAGGTAAGGGGATAAACTCGAATTTGGGGAACTCGGCGTCGACGACCCGGCTTGAATCAGACATGATCCAACCCCGCAACCGTTACACCAAGCACAACTTGATTGTTCCAGCAAGCGAAATCGGGAACACAAGCAGGAGAGGATAAACACGCAATCTGAAATTGCAAATATGGATGAAGTGAATCACAAGAAAAGGTTCAAGATCTGAACACAAAAGGACTAATTGCCACAGTGGTGTAGAACAAGAACAGGGGTCCTGGATTACTGTAAAAGGACTTATCGCCACAGTTATAATAATTCGATCAAGTTTCTCTCTAGACAACTGAACTAAACAAAACCCAAAACTAAAAGACAGCGACTACTAAGTTTATGTAGGAAACAAAGACGTCCTAGGGTTGGGGGCGACCAAGGGGGCGCCCACAACATGGGCTTAAGGCCCGACACGATACATGGCCAAGTTGGCCCAAAATAGGTGACACAGCACCTTGTCATGGTCACATATAATGACTCACGACCCTTCTGGAGCTAGGACCAGAACCAAAACGATGGTGTCATCGTCCCCTTTCCAACGCATCAAAGAACGCCTCATTTGGACGTCGGATGTAGGAGATATCATCAAAACCGTGAAGGGGTGTCGGCTGAATCCGAGACGAACATGGCGACCGAGTTGGTGACGACTTGTAACTTGGGGAAGGCCATGATATGCGCGTATCCAGCATGGTGATGTCCTCATCACGTGATGGCTGAAATCAGAACCCAGCCGACAGGGTCATATCAGGCTAAAACAAGCTACCCGGCTGGTCAAAACAGAGTTGTTATCAGGCTGATCATCCGACCCGGTCGATTCTGCAAAACACTCCACCATGAGGCAGTTTTTTCCTCCCGGACCAAAAGTAATGAAATGTGGCTAAGGAAAAGAGGTCCACAAGTGGCATAACCGGGAGAAGTCACAGAGCGACCCGAGGGGGTAGGCACCCGGCCCATGCCGCCGCCCGGCCTGATCCACCGCCCGGCCTCCCATGCCACCCGGCCTGGAATGCCGTCCAGCCTGGCATGCCGCCCGGCCTGGGTGTGCCACCCAGTGTTGCCAGCCTATAAGGTCCATGAAGCCTACCGGCACCAAAATGAAGAAGTCGGTAGCCACCGACCCAACAACCGACATTGGGGTGATATCTGAGCCATCCGGGGGAGGTCGGTCAAGAAACCGACATAATCCAAGGGCCGCCCGACCTGAGCGTAACATCGAGGTATGGAAGTATTTCTTTTTTCCCTTCTCTGTTCATGAAGCAGGTCAATGATAGGGCCTGTCTTGCCGCCCTTGATTGCTGTAGTGTGTGTTTGACTAAGAGGGGCGCGCCAAAGTACATCTTGTTCCTCTTCCCTTCAAATGTGCCAGGGTGGCATTCAAAGTGGTTCTATCTGTGCAATGACACAGTGTGCCCCTTCCTAGTCTTCACTGGTCTGTCTTCACACAGTGTGCACTCTGTCGGGGAGGCGCTAGCGTCCTAGAGTTGGGGTATATCAAAGGACAAAAGGTCCGTCGATTACACTGTTCAGGCCATTAACGCTTGAAGGAGCATGGCCTCACTAGCGTCAGCATTGCGGGATGGTGATTTCCTCGTTGGTTCGTCCCGCTCATGGCGCTCCCTCTCTGTATCTTCCGAGTCAGGCCAGCACAGTGCACGATCACGGGTGTCGTCATGGCCATGGAGGAGCTGACCGATCGCAAGGCCATGGTAGAGAAGATCAGGACTATGCTGCTACATCCGGATGGCACTTGGACGATCCCAGGCTGTCCCTCCATGGTTCCTTCTGAGGGCGCGATTGTTGTGGTAAGCGTCATTGTCCTTATGTTTTCTCTTGGCTTGACCATTTTGCTATCGGCCTATTCCTCGTCCTAACATTTTTGTCTCCACTACTCTGATGCGAACTGACTTGATGGCCCGTGATCGCCCGCGGGTCCAGAAGCTTCCCGAGGACATGGCCCAATGGGCGGTGAACCGTTTTTGCAAGGTGGAGCTTCGGGACGCCAAGAAGCAGAAAAAGGATGCCCCGACCATGAAGGCTCGGAGGAAGTTCGAGCGCAACATGGAGAAGGCGTGGCGTCGGGCAAAAGAAGAGGCCATGGACACTGAATCCTTGACCTCGACTGAGGAGGAGGCCTCGGATGATGATTAAGAGCAGGACGAGTACGCCACTCATTCTTATGGCAACATCGCTGGTGGCGGTGCGGATGATGTTGACGATGATGCTGACGATGCGGGCCTGGCAGTGGCACTGCGTGCTGTGCTGTTCGTCGAGGGATCGATGATGTGAACAAGCGTTCCCAATAATCCGATGGGTTCTGATAATCTTAATTATGGCTGAGGAGATACACAAATCAATTCGGCTTTCGAACTATACGTTCCAAACCCCGTATTCGTAGCACAACGTCTCCTATGGTTATCAACCGATGTTGCACGGTTGACCTCACCGAGAAGGCTTATCCTTGCCTACAAATCAAGAACACAAGCAAGAACAAAAAGAAATCCAACCAAATTTGCAAGTATATCTCACAGGTTGGGGTCTCACAAACCAATGAAAAGGCAAAATTGTTATTAACAGAATAATCTAAGTAAAACCAAAACCCTAGTAAAGAGGTGGCGGCTGTATATGAGGACCCTAGGATCGTGCATGACCCCCTCGATGCAGCCCTAAGTCGGCTCAACTTGATTCATGGCCTAAAGACTGATTACGGTGTCGCAGCACCAGGATAGATTATGGAATTCGATTTGTTTTGGAGATTACCGACGGCTCAGGACGAATTTTAATATGGGACTGGCTGGGTTGGAAATTTCTTTTTGTTATCTTTCCAAGCATATGTAGAACGTTCAAATCGGAGTCCATATGCGTCCTAGGCATCCATTTTAGTATAGACTAGTTCTGAGCCCCGAAACAAACTCAAAGTCGGTTTTGATTGGGTCTCCATCTTGTCTTGGACGTCCTTTCTGGCCCATCCCACCTCCAATAACCTCACCAGCTACCTCATCATCATCTTCATGTTTCCTAAAAATAATTAATTTATTAGGTAGCAATCTATTCTTAAAACCACATAAACAAAATATTAGAAATGATCTCACCTATAAATTCAGGTGTTGCACATGAACTTTCATCTTAGTTAGAGGAGTGTTGTGTGTATCCATAGGTGTGATGTCCTCATCCCTCGACCTCGGGATCCAAAGTACCGGCGACCTTGGGTCCCATTGAGGCCTTCGTGTTCGGGTCCTGGGGCGCCGTGTTGGTGGCTCGTCTAAACGAGCCGCCGGCTGTTGAAGAGGTCATGGCGGTAGAGAATCACTCGGGCAATTCATCGCTGGCCGTCGTCACGTAGGATTCAATCAGGCCTCAGGTGGAGGCCGAGCGAGTTGATAAGGCCAAGCAGGCCGGAGGCAGAGGCGTGATGGAGCAGCTATCGAGGTCAGATGAGGTGGTCGGGGGCAGAGAAGATGGCGGCTAGGGGGGCCGTGGAGCAGTATGCCCCCGTCCCTTCCTTGTCAGAGGAGTCGGAGGTCATCCCGGCTACCTAGGTCCCGGAGAAGTGAGAGCGCGACTCGGGGTCGGTGGGCAACGCGCCCATGGTGAAGCACTGAGCCGTCGTGAAGAGGGGTAACCCGACACTCAGGCAGGTCAGGGGCGGGCCTCCGTGGTGATGCCTTACACTACCATACTTGCGGCTCCAAGGCCTTCCACGGCTTCTCCCATGTTGGGCGTTCCAGTGAGCACGACTGGCACGCCACCACGTAGAATGGCTATTGACTTGGTTAGGGGCTGGCTGCCGACCGGCGCGCCACCATGTAGAATGGCTATTGACTTGGCTAGGGGGTGGCTACCGACCGGCGTGGCAAAGGTCGTGTAGCGACCGCCGCCACGAGTACCGTCGGACCTGACCCTTGATAACTGCAACACCGTTGCCAGTGACTTCGCCACCTACTCCGCAGTGGTCACCCGATGGTTCAAAGAGGAGGGCAAGACAATTCTTGTCGATCTTAGTGACACTTGCGCCAAGATGGGGATGGTGAGGGGCCATGCGGCAGAGCTTGAGGTGAAGCTGAAGGACGCAGAGGAGCACGGGTCTAAGCTCCAAACCAAGTTGTTCAATCTATAGAGCTCGGAGGAGTAGTATAAAACCCACGGCAGCAAGTCGGAGCGAGAGCTCACCACTGCTTAGAAGGAGACCACCATCACCGGGGTGGTGCAGAAGCTAGAGGAGTTGCTATGGCTCGAGAGGTCGCAGCGCGACCAAGCCGTGGTAGCGGCCAAAGCTTCAACCGATGTCGTGGCTGCGCATCTGGTGCAGTTGCAGGAGGTCCGCAAGAATGGTGAAGGTGAACATTGTTTGCCATCGCAATGGGGCTCAAGGTCGAGGGAAAGTGAACTTTTTAAGTTTTTCAGAGGAAATTGAAAGCGTGCCTATCGTGTTCCCCCTAGCCCCTGAGTGATGCTCGACCCCTGGGAAGGGGTCAAGGGTCACTCGAAGATCAGGTGATGTGCGTGGGAATTGAACTGGAAGGTCTCTTAGGGATAGAATTTACGTAGCTATGAGATGTTCCAGGCATTCTTGAACTCCTCGCCTTCCAGAGTCTTGAGCTTGTAGGTGTCGGGACGAATTATCCGAGAGATGATGAACCTTCCCATGGCGGTGAAAGCTTTTGTTGGTCCCTGTTGTCTTGAACCCTACACAAAACGAGATCGTCAACGAGGAGGCCTCTATCCCTCATGTTCTGGTCATGGTATCGATGGAGTGCTTGATGGTACTTGACCGAATGGAGGAGCACGATGCCTTGCGCCTCGTCTATCTGGTCCATCGCTTCTTTGAGTGAGGCCTCGTTGCCCTGCTGGTTGTAAGCACGCACTAGCGATCCTCCGTAGTCAAACTCTATGGGCAGGATTGCTTCAGATCCGTAGACCATGAAGAAAGGCGTGAAACCGGTCGCTCGACTCTGGGTCATGTGAAGGCTGTAGAGCACGACATGGAGTTTGGCCACCCGGCGTCCGCTGAACTATTTCAAGTGGTTGAAGACAGTGGTTGGGTCAAAGATTTGGGGCTTCAACCCCTGGAGTATCATGCCATTCGCTCGCTCGACCTGGCCGTTCGTCTTACAGTGGGCGATGGCGGCCTAGTCGACGTGGATGTGATAGTCGTCATAGAACTTTAGGAACTTTTTCCCGGTGAATTGTTTGTCGTTATCAATGATTATGGAGTTCAGGACTCCGAATCGGTGGATAATGTCGAGGAAGAATTTCACTGCTTCCTCGGATCGGATTTTAGCGAGCGGGCGTGCTTCGCCCCACTTGGTAAATTTCTCGACTGTGACAAGCAAGTGGGTGTAGACCCTGGGCACCTTTTTAAGTGGTTCGACCAGGACCAGCCCCCACTTGATAAGAGGGATTGTTTTGGAGGGCCTGGGTTAGCAAATGTGTCTAGCGTGCGTAGTATTGGCAACCCTTAAAGATTTTGACGATGTGGGTGGCGTCCCCCACGGCTGTCGGCCAATATAAGCCCTAGCGAAACGCGTTGCCTATGAGGGTTCGAAGCGTGGCATGGTGCCAGTAGCCCCCCCCCCCCCCCCACCGTGGATGTCGACGAGCAGCTTGATACCTTCACTGATGGGGATGCACCGCTACATGATTTCAGTAACGCTATGCTTATAGAGTTCTTTGTCGATTAGGACCAAAGACTTAGCACATCGATAGAGCCACTTGGCTTCGGTCCTGTCAGCGGGGAGCGTGCCTCGGGCCAAGTACTCGATGTATGGAACCCTCGAGTCGCTGGGAGCTCGGCTCTTTCGACCTAAGGATCGACTTGCTTGACCCCCGGACCGTCTTCCGGTTCGCTTGTAACATCCGAGAATTTCAATTATTGGAGTGTTAATAAAATTTCACTAAACTTTTAAACTTTTTGCAATAGATTAAAATTTAATTTCAATTAATTCTAGTGGTATTATTTTCTTTAGGCAAAAGTCATATTTTCTAAATCCAACAAATTAATTTTGGTTATTATTTTTGTTTGTTGCATTCATGCTAGAATAGTATGTTGGAGATATGCCCAAGAGACATTACGGATTTCATTCGTATGTGAGGGTCATACGGATATTGATCCGTGAGGGATTAGTCCACTAATGGGCCAACTTGTTGAGGCCCATTAGAAGGGTCTATATAAGTGGAGGCGGGGCAAGGGGTGCGTGTAACCCACTAGTCCACAACCCTAGCCGCCGCGCTCCTCTCTCTCACCCACAAACCCTAACCGTGTTGCCGGTGCTAGCACGCCGCGCACGGTGCTCCAACCCCGTACGTGTGAATACCGTGAGGATGCGCTGCTGTTGGTGCGGTGCCGGACGGCTGGACTAGGAGGAGATGTTGATCGACTACTTCCTCTACACCGACGCGTGACTACGTTGGACGAGCTGCTCCAACCCTCGCTTCCACTCATGAAAACCTAATGGAAAACTGAGGCATTATGAATGACTCGAAATCCGGTGAGGTTTCAGGGCGCTACGTACGGACACGCCTAGATTGTTACACCCCTTTTTGGCCACACGTTAGCATTCGCTTCTCGCCTAACTTGTTTTTGCAGAGAATGTTGTTAATGGTATGGCCCAGATATGCATGTGATGTATGTATGTGATTTGCATGGCCTGCGTGCCATGATTAATTACAGCTGGGTTGAGGCTATCATATTATTGTATAATGGCCTGCGTGTCGACCTGTGATGCTTGATATTCTCATGTAATTTATTACTAGCTATTAGTTGTAGTAGCTAAGTGTTAGTTCATGGAGGCCTCAAGCATGATGGTTGAAGGGACGGGAGACATGACGATGGCAATAGAGATGGAGATCACCAATTAAAAGGGTCATACGATTTCACAGTTAATATGATTGCCTATGATGATGTTCCTGTCATCCTATTCTTTCATGTGTTATTTATATTGGATATGATTAACATGTTAGAATAGGTTCCCTCAAGAAAAATTAAATTATATGCCCTTCCAATAGCTGCACCTATTAAAATTATGATCGTTGTATGGTATATCTGCCAAAGTAGAGTATCTCAACTATCTTAATTATTAGGGTAAATGTTGGACATTTACATGCATAGTATTGGTTTAATTAACGAAGCTATCAAAACGGTTTTGGGCTTTGGGGCATGATGTTGGCGTCGGGGCATGTGATGCTACCCAACAAACAAGAGTCACATAGGGATGTGATTAGCAAAGTGTTGCTTACATATGTCACTAGATTTCTAGCGGTGATGCCAAAGCTCACTAGGATCTAAGTTGAATATGGATCTTGAACCACTATATGTCATTTTGAGGGAAAACAGTTCCAAGCATATAGTGGAATAATGAATTTTTATTAAAATGTTTAATAAGAGTTTTACATTTACATATTGCTTATATTCACATAATTTTTGTTGTAGATCATGGCACCAACCGCTAGTAACACTTTCAATTTGCGCTCGATTCATGAAAAAGAGGATCTTAGTGGAACAAACTTTATTGATTGGTATGACAACTTGAGAATTGTTCGCAAGCAAGAGAAAAAGGAATATGTTCTAGAGCTTCCCTATCCTGATGATCTGCCAGATAATGCTACTGCCACTCAGAAAAGGGAGTATGAGAAGCATACCAATGATGCAATTGATGTTAGCTGTCTCATGCTTGCCACTATGTCCTCTGAGCTTCAGAAGCAATATGAGAACGTGGATGCGCACAATATGATTGAGGGACTCCATGGTATGTTTGAGAACCAAGCAAGGTCTAAGAGGTACAACATCTCAAAGTCCTTGTTTACGTGCAGGCTTGCTGAAAATGGTTCTGTCAGTCCTCATGTGATCAAGATGATTGGTTATATTGTGAATCTGGAGAAACTTGGTGCTGCTCTACACCCCGATTTGACCACAGATGTGATTCTCTAGTCGCTTCTCCCGAGCTATGAGCCTTTCATTTTGAACTTTCAAATGAATAGCTTGGAGAAGACATTGGCTGAGTTGCATGGGATGCTTAAGACAGTTGAGGCAAGCATCAAGAAATCTGGTCCAAGTCAAGTTAACTTGGTTCAAAAGGATAGCAAGAAGCGAAAGCGAAAGGCCAAGGCTAAGGCTACTGATGAGAGCTCTAGCACTAAGCCTAAACCTGCAACAGCTCCTAATCCTAAACCCGCGGCTGGTGATCCTTGTTTTCACTACAAGAAAACCGGTCATTGGAAGAGGAATTGCAAGCTTTATCTAGAAGAGCTGAAGAAGAAGCGTGGAGACACTTCTAATTCAGGTATCAATGTTATTGAAATTAGTAATGCTGCTACACGTCCTTATGATTCATGGGTATTTGATACCGGATCAATGATTCATACTTGCAAATCATTGCAGGGGCTTAAAGAAGCAAGGAAGTGTGCAAAGGGCGAGGTGGATGCTCGCGTCAGCAATGGTGCAGAGGTTGCTGTGTTGGCCGTCGGAACTTATCCAGTTTCATTACCATCAGGATTAGTTTTGGAGTTAAATAATTGTTATTACATTCCTGCCTTAGGAAAAAACATTATTTATTCAAAGTGTTTGGAGAAACATGATGGTTATGAGGTCATAATAAGGAACAAGTGTTGTTCCATTTATTTGAATGATATTCTCTACGGTAATTGCCCATTGGTGAATGGACTGTATTACTTGGATCTTGAGAATAAGCCTATTTATAACATTGATGCGAAAAGGCTCAAGCCTAATGATTTGAATCCCACATATACTTGGCATTGTCGTTTAGGTCATATAAATGAGAAGTGCATAAAGAAGCTCCATACAGATGGTCTTCTAAGTTCCTTTGATTTTGAATCAATTGATACATGTGAGTCTTGTTTACTTGGCAAAATGACTAAGTCGCCTTTCACAGGAAGTAGTGAGAGGGCGAGTGAACTATTGGGACTTGTACATATGGATGTATGTGGACCATTGAGTTGCACGGCCAGAGGTGGTTTTTAGTACTTCATAACTTTTACCGACGACTTTAGTAGATATGGTTACATCTACTTAATGAGGCATAAGTCTGAATCCTTTGAAAAGTTTAAAGAATTTCAACATAAAGTACAAAATCAATTGGGCAAGACTATTAAACTCCTACAATCTGATCGTGGTGGTGAATATTTGAGCCATGAATTTGGTGAGCATCTAAAGCAATGTGGAATTGTTCCACAATGGACTCCGCCAGGAACACCCCAATGGAATGGAGTATCCGAACGGAGGAACCGAACCTTGTTAGACATGGTTAGGTCTATGATGAGCCAAAGTGATCTTCCATTATCCTTCTGGGGATACGCTCTAGAAACTGCCGCTTTCACACTTAATAGGGTTCCATCTAAATCCGTGGAAAGGACACCATACTCATATGGACTGGGAAGCATCTCGGGTTGTCTTTTTTTAAGATTTGGGGATGTGAGGCTTATGTAAAACGTATGACATCTGATAAGCTTTCTTCCAAGTCTGATAAATGCTTCTTTGTAGGATACCCTAGGGAAACCAAGGGTTATTATTTCTACAACTGGTAAGAGGGCAAAGTGTTTGTCGCTCGCAATGGTGTTTTTCTAGAGAAAGAGTTTCTCTCCGAAAGGGTAAGTGGGAGAACGATGCAACTTGAAGAAATTCAAGAAGCTCTAGAAAATGTTTCTTCTTCCTCTGTTCCACAATTGGATGAACAAATTGTTGTTGAACCAATTGTTGAGACACCAGCCCCGCGTAGGTCAGAAAGGGCACATCGTGCTCCTGAAAAGTTCACGCTCCTAACCATGGGGCAGCGTGACATATTATTGTTGGACAATGATGAGCCCAAGACTTACAGTGAAGCAATGATGGGACCAGACTCTGAGAAATGGCTTGGAGCCATGAGATCCGAATTAGAATCCATGAGAGAAAATCAAGTTTGGAACTTGATAGATCCGCTTGACGGTGTAAAAACCATTGAGTGTAAATGGGCTTTTAAGAAAAATATAGACATGGATGGAAATGTTCACATCTATAAGGCATGATTAGTGGCGAAAGGTTTTAAGAAAAATCAAGGGGTTGATTATGATGAGGCCTTCTCGCCCGTCGCTATGCTAAAGTCTATACGAATCCTTCTAGCAATTGCCGCATTTTATGATTATGAGATATGGCAAATGGATGTCAAAACAGCTTTCCATAATGGAAACCTAAGTGAGGATGTGTACATGACACAGCCTGAAGGTTTTGTCAATCCACAAAATTCTAGGAAAATATGCAAGCTTCAAAAGTCCATTTATGGACTAAAGCAAGCATCTCGGAGTTGGAATCTTCGTTTTGATGAGGTAGTCAAAGGGTTTGGCTTCATTAAAAACGTAGAAGAGTCTTGTGTTTACAAAAAGGCTAGTGGGAGCACGCTTGTCTTTCTGGTCCTTTATGTGGATGACACATTGCTGATCGGTAATGATATTCCAATGCTTGAAGCTGTTAAGACTTCTTTGAGAAATAGTTTTTCTATGAAGGACTTAGGAGAGGCAGCGTACATTTTGGGCATTAAGATCTAGAGATAGATCAAAAAGGCTAATTGGATTATGCCAAGACACGTACATTGACAAGGTATTGAAACGGTTCAATATGCAATATTCCAAGAAAGGTTTCTTGCCTATGTCACATGGCATTACTCTTAGCAAGACTCAGTGTCCTTCGACACCTGATGAGATAGAGATGATGAGAGTGATCCCATATGCTTCGGCTATCGGATCCATCATGTATGCCATGATATGTATGCGCCTAGATGTTGCTTTTGCTCTAAGCGCTGCAAGCAGATTCCAATCAAACCCAGGAGAAGCTCACTGGGTGGCTAGTAAGAATATCCTAAAGTACTTGAGAAGAACTATGGATATGTTCCTAGTCTATGGAGGTGAGGAAGAGCTTGTTGTAAATGGTTACACTGATGCTTGCTTCCAAACCGACAAAGACGATTCAAGATTGCAATCTGGATATGTGTTTTGCCTCAATGGAGGCATGGTGAGCTGAAAGAGTTCCAAGCAAGATACGGTTGTTGACTCAACAATGGAGGTTGAGTACCTTTGTGGCGCCCCTCCCCGCAGGATCGAGGTCCCAACGGTGCTGATAATGCAGACAGTTGATAATACAACATTGGTTCGAATTTAAATTGAATATTACATCAAATAGTTATCAGAGTGCAGCGGAAATAGTACAAGTTCTTGAATTGTTTTGAAACAGCGGAAGCAATTACGATAATTCTACAAGCTCGATGATACAGCGTAGTAATGTTCATACCCGAAGAACCATCACTCTAGCATCACACATCATCACTGCGGCGGGAAGTCAGACTCCCAGTGGGCAGTCCAACCCTCAGGGACTTGCATGTCCCAGGGTAGCACATCTACAGGCAATTCTACTTCTTCATTACCTAAAAACAACAGTGGCACAAAGCCTGAGTACTAATTACTCAGCAAGTCTTACCCGTCAGACTTCTAGACATGCAACGACTCCAATAGGTGGCTTGTTTGAAAAGACTCGCACTAAGCAACCTATTAGTTCTATCAAGTTTTATTCTTCCATTTAATTGAGTATAGCAGAAATGTAACTTTAGTGCAACAATAAGATAATAAATCAATGTATAAAGTAAGTGCATCATAAGAACAATAATAGTAATACCAATCAATAAGCATCATAGTTAACTTCCAATCTAGGTTCAACTACGTGACGACGCAATGACCAAGTGGTACTCATTACTGCGAGGGACAGCAATTGCAATTGATTTACACCAGCTGGGATAACCCGAGATACACGACACATACGCATTAGTTAAGGTTGTATATGGCAACTTTTCGCAAGGACGAAAAACAACTTGGTTCGGGTCCAGTATCAGCGAGTGGGCATGTCGTTCTGCCAACAGTACTTCACGGTCTGAACCTCCCACTCCAGCAGCAGGAAGGTCAATGACCACTGTACTGGGTACCATCCTCATTGCCGCGCCAATGCTACATCAGTTTACTAGTGCCCATAGACTAGCATGTATTCGGTACTGTTCAATACTTGACCAAGGGGCCGACCACGGACGGGTCCTAGGTTCGACAAGGCAGGGCTACCACAGTCAACACCCATGTATTGTTGCAAACCTACACATGCATCTTCCCTGCCCGGTCATAACAGTAAAATAAACTACTTTTTAGGTTCCCGTTCCAGTGGTCGAGTTCATTCCCTAGTATTAGTATCTATCGGGCCTAATAGTTACTAAGCGTAGCGACACAGTACCGATACTACCAAAGTTCTAATGACAGTGGCATAGGTCATTTGGGTATCATGCAAGTGGGTTTCAATCAACTCCTATGACCTAATGCAATAATCACAGACACTAGTAATATTGAAAACTAGCAACTTTATAAAATGGCGAATGAAAAACCGGGGCTTCCCTAGATCGATGTTAGTGCTAGCAACTACAACGTCTTGCTCTTGGGGATCAAGGTCCTTCTGTAGATCTTCCTCTTCCTGCTCCGGGTTGTTGTTGCCTATATGATAGAATTGAATTGTCGGTATTATCAAAATACCGTAGAATGCAATGGTATGATGCTCAACGTCTTTAAATGTTGATTATTATTATGTTCTCGAAGCCATATGCTTCAATATTCTTGAAGCCATATGCTTTAATGTTCTCGAAGTCATATGCTTCAAAGGAACAAATTAGAGTTCCTTCATTTTATGTGTGTTAATCATTTATTCGAGGTTGTTATAGTCCTCCAAAATAATTAAGCAATTGTAGTAGTAACCAATTGATTCTGGTCTTGAGTGATTTATCATGAACAGGGACATAGATGAAATATATTTTTACCAATTTACAGCCTCTGGTTATAATTACTCTAATTACTAACATTTATTAAAGTAAAATAGTGGTATGAGTAATTAATTTAATTTAATTAAGTAAACTTAGGTTTTTGGACTTATGTAATTTACTGGGCATAGAGACTTGTGTGAGTGATTTTTGTGCCAAGTGGCAGGGGCCAATTAATTATAAAATAATTACTAGAATTAATTTAATTGAACTCACTAAATAATTTCCAGAGCCTAAAATAATTCATATTTTTCGAAACCAAAAATTATGGTGATAGATACTTATGCAATTATAAAGCATGCCAAAAATCAAAATTAAATTTGGTTCCTAGAATATCCAGTGAATTAATTTGTGTTTGGACAATTAAACGAATTAATAAAAATGCAAGTACAGAGGCTAAGGTTTATCATTTTACTAAAATATAGCTCTTCAAGGTGAACCTAAAAAATTTTGTTTGGGCTTCATTGGAGTTAAATTCAATTTACTAGGAGTTTTCAAAGTTTTATGCATTTTTCTGGAATTTCTGGTATTTTCCGGGTTTAAAAAGGGGACACGTAGGCGCAACGTACGCGACATGTAGGCACCACGTTAGCTGCCAGTAGGCGCCAGTGGGCTCGCTGGGGCGGGGTGGTTTGCGGTCGGAGGGCTCGCTGCCGGCGATTGCGCGGGAGAAAAGCTCGTCGCGAGGACAGAAAAATGACACGCACGTCTAGGCGGGAAGATTGGCAGGGTTCGAGGGGGAGTGGCTCACCGGAAGGTCGTCGGCGACGAGAGGCGGCGGAAAACGAACTTCGGCGAGGTCGCGGAAATGGCTCGGAGCTCTGACTTGGGCTCTGTCTTCTCCTACAGCTTCACTGGGGCAGCACGAAGAGCGGTATCGGGTTGTCGTTCGGCGAGGAGGGCCGGAGATAAGAGCTCGTCATGGAGGCGGCTTTGGTGATCGGCGGAGATGGGTCGGAACTAAGGAAAAGCGAAATGTCGATGGCTTTGCACATGAAAACAAGAAGGGGTTAAGGCGAGACCGTTCGGCCGAGGGTTGCGCAAACGGTAGAGGAGGAAAGAGGTGATGATGCTCACCGGAGATGGCCAATTTTGGTCGATGGCAGAGGAGGTCACCAGAACTGTGTGCCTTGGTTTTTCTCTGAATTGATCGAGCTCACGCAGGGAGTTGTCGAGGAGGTGGCCCGGGAAGCTAGAGGGGAAGTGAGCGGTGTGTGGTTACTCTTGGTTGGGCTCGGGAAGCAGTGGAAGAGCTGGGCAGCGCGTCGTGCTTGAGCTCTGCTTGACAATGGCGAAAAGGGAAGGGAGGTGAGAAAATGGAAAAGAGTGGAGAGCAGAGAGCAAAAGAGAGTAGTTTCTGTGATCTTGCTGGTTCGCTATGAGTTGCACGGAGGGGGAAAGAGCGGGTGGAGTGCGAGAGCAAGAGGAGCGGGTGGAATTGATGTTTTGCCGGTCATGGCGATGGTGTGCAAAGGGGGAGAAGAGAAGGTTGGGCGAGCTCGCGGCTGAGGGCAGAGGGATGGGACCGAGCGGGGGCAGAGAGGGGTCAACGGCGGCTGTAGCACGCGCGGTTCCGAGGCGAGGTGATGGCTGCCCGGGTGGTGCGTCGGCGATGGCAGAAATCGGCCGAGAATCGGCTCTGCGCCAGTGAGCGGGAGAAGAAAGGAATTCTTACACTGTGCCCCCTGATCTTTCAAGATCCTCACAAAAAGGTCCCTGGTCAAAGCTGATTTTTGATAAATCCAAATAAAATAGCTAGGAGTTTCCAAAAATAGTGAAATTTGGTGGGTGGGCTATTTAAATAGTGGAGAACACTCTACTGAATTTTATTTGTGATTTTCATAAAAATATTTTAGAATTAATTAAATGCATTAATTAGTTATTTAAGAATCAATTAATTAATTAGGGGTCTTGCCAAGCAGATAAAATGCCCAATAATTTCATAAAATTCTATTTTATTATTAGTAACATGATTATGAATTTATTTAGCATAAGTTGTATTGAAATTTTTGAATTGCTTCAATAACTTGATTGCAGGGTTTTTATTTGCCTAGAATTAATAAAAGGGAGTGAGTCCTCATATTTCATGCTATGTTGTTTATAACCTAAGCTCTCCATGTTGGTTAAATGAAGTGAGACACCTGGGGTGTCACAGCCCTCCCTCCTTAACGAAATCTCGTCCCGAGATTATGAATCAAGACAAACTAGAGGGAAGTGTGGTGGTCAAGGCATACCTGTGTATGACGACCAAAATTTCGGATAGTGAGTTCTCAGAAACTCTTCCGATTCCCAAGTAGACTCATCTTCTGAGTGGTTACTCCATTGAACTTTGTAGAATTTGAGGGCTCTATTACAGGTCGTGCGTTCCTTCTCATCGAGGATCTTCATGGGTTGTTTAGAGTACGTGAGATCGGGTTGGAGTTGGTCATATTCTCCTAAAATTTTGTCGATGGGTGGCTTGAGACATCGCTTAAGCTGAGAGACGTGGAAGGTGGGGTGAACTCCAGATAGGTTGGTGGGTAACTCCAACTTATAGGCCACGTTTCCACATCATTCCAGAATTTGGAATGGTCCGATATAACGGGGAGCTAACTTTCCCTTGACTCCAAACCGTTGGATACCCTTCATGGGCGACACCTTGAGATAGACGTAGTCGCCCTTGTTGAAGTACAGTGGTCTACGTCGTTTGTTTGCATACTTCTCTTGACGGCATTTAGCGGCTTTAAGATTGGCTTGGATGGTACGTACTTTTTCTTCAGCATCCTTGACAAGGTCAGGACCAAAGGTTACTCTTTCTCCAGATTCAGACCAGTTTAGCGGCGTTCTACAACTGCGACCATAGAGTGCTTCAAATGGTGACATTTTTAGGCTCTCCTGGTAATTGTTGTTGTATGAGAATTTCGCATAAGGCAAATACGTATCCCAATTTCCACCATGAGTTAAAACACATGCTCTAAGCATATCTTCCGAAATTTGGTTGACACGCTCAGTTTGTTCATCTGTGGTGGCATGGTAAGCAGAACTCTGGATCAGCTTGGTACCCAAAGTTGCATGCAGTTGTTCCCAAAAACGAGCAACAAACTGCGAGCCACGATCCATAACAATGGTCTTGGGCACTCCGTGGAGACAAAGAATTCTGGCTATGTATAGCTTTGCATATTGTCGTGCATTATGTCTATTGTTGACTGGCAGGAAGTGAGCAGATTTGGTGAGTCTGTCCACAATGACCCAAATTGAATCATGCTTTCGAGAAGTGAGAGGGAGACCCACAACAAAATCCATGCTGATGTCTTCCCATTTCCAAGCGGGGATACTTAATGGTTGAAGTAATCCGGCCTGTTTCAAATGATCAGCCTTAACCCTTTGACACGTATCGCATTCCGCAACATACCGAGCAATTTCTCGCTTCATCCTTGTCCACCAGAAATTCTTCTTCAAGTCCTTGTAAATTTTGTTACTACCCGGATGGATAGAATACTTGGAATGGTGTGCTTCATCCAAGATCATCCATCGAAGTTCAAAGTCCTTTGGTACTACTAGACGGTTATTGAACCACAGAGTACCGTTTGAGTCTTGGGTGAAGCATTTGGCTTTGCCATCCTTAATGTTTTGTCTGATGTAATTCATACCAACGTCACTTTTCTGTGCAGCAACGATTTCTTCACGAATGGTAGAATGCACACTTAGGTTGCTAACCACTACCACAGGTAAAATGTGAAGGCTAGGTTCCGAATTAGTTTCGTGGCCAATTCGGTCCTGAGCTTCCAGTTTCAAGTTGTTGCAGTGGACCTTTCTGATTAACGCATCGGTGACTACATTAGCCTTGCTGGGATGATAGTGAATCTCCAGGTTATAATCCTTAATCAGTTCTAGCCACCGACGCTGTCTCATGTTTAGGACAGTCTGGGTGAATATGTATTTCAAGCTCTTATGGTCTGTGTAGATGTGCACTAAGTTGCCGAGCAAATAATGCCTCCATATTTTTAGTGCAAGTACAACTACAGCTAGCTCCAAATCATGAGTTGAATAGTGCTCTTCATGCTTCCTTAACTGTCGAGATGCATAGGCTATGACACGACCTTCTTGCATGAGTACACATCCCAGCCCTGTGCCGGACGCATCGCAATATACGTCGAATGGCTTGGTGACGTCAGGTTGAGCTAGTACTGGGGTAGTTTTCAATAATTTCTTCAGTGCATGGAATGCTTCCTCACACTTGTTGTTCCAATCAAACTTTTTCTCCTGTTTCAACAGTTCTGTGATGGGTTTGGTTAGCCGAGAAATATTTGGAATGAACCTACGATAATATCCGGCTAGCCCGAGGAAACTACGTACTTGGTGAACTATCTTTGGTTGCTTCCAATCTAGCACATCTTGAACTTTGCTAGGATCTACCGAGATTCCTTTTGCAGAGACTATGTGACCAAGGAATGGTACACGGTCCAACCAAAATTCACACTTGCTGAATTTGGCATACAATTTGTGATCTCGGAGGCGTTGAAGAACAATGTGAAGATATTCAGCATGCTCTTCCTTGGACTTAGAATAGACGAGGATGTCGTCAATGAATACTACCACAAATTTGTCCAACTCTGGCATGAATACTGAATTCATGAGATACATGAAATGAGCAGGGACATTGGTTAATCCGAATGACATTACTAGGTACTCGAATAGTCCGTATCTAGTAGAGAAGGCAGTCTTCGGAATGTCTTCCGCTCGGATCTTGATTTGATGATAACCCGAACGGAGATCAATTTTTGAAAATACCTTAGCACCAACTAATTGATCAAAAAGGATATCAATTTGTGGTAACGGGTATTTGTTCTTGATGGTAACCTCGTTGAGACGCAGAGACTTATCCTTCTTCTTCACAAAAATAGCTGGACAACCCCAAGGTGAGGTGCTTGGGCGAATGAATCCCTTTTCCAATAACTCATTCAACTACTTTTTCAATTCGGCCAACTCATTCGGGGCCATTTTATAAGGTCGACGAGATATTGGAGAAGTTCCCGGTTGTAGCTCTATCTTAAATTCCACTTCACAGTCAGGTGGTAGGCCAGAGATATCTTCAGGGAATACGTCCGGATACTCGTGAACAATGGGGATATTCTCGAGCGACTGCCCTTCCAAGTGATGGACAATCAGGGCTTTCAATGAATTGATGTTTAGAGAAAGTGTGTCCTCTCCATGCAAAGGGGAGTTGAGGTGAACGATACGGGGCTCGATGTCTAGCATGGCTCTATGGGTTTTCATCCAGAACATGCCCAAAATCAAGTCAATTTCTTGGTGGCTAAGCATGATAAAATCCGTGGGGTAGATTTTCTTGTTTATTTCCAATGGGGCTTTGCACACTATTTGATTGGCACTAATTTTCCCAGTGGGGGAATGAATTGTGTAGCACCTTACTATAGTCTGGGGTTGAAGATTAAGTTTTTGCACACACGCTTGGCTAATGAAATTATGCGTAGCACCAGAATCAAAAAGTGCAAGGACAGGCTGGCGATAGAGCGAGAGCATACCGGTCAGCACGGGTTCGCCCTGAGGGATGTCTTTAGCATTGGTGTAGTTTACTTGGGCACCATGAGATGGTACATTCACATCCTTGTTCTGAGTCTGACACTGGTTGTTGTTGTTGCGCCTTGGTGCAGTGCAGTTCTTTGCAAAGTGGCCGGTGCGACCACAATTGTAGCAGGGGTAGCTGCTTCCATGGTCAGCAGGTTGTGGAGCGCGAACATTCTGGCCCCCTTGCTGTTGATATGGTGCGCGGTACTGGTTGTTCTGTTGTGGGTACGGTGCACGAGGTGGGAAATTTTGCTGCTGCGGCGGCCTTAAGTAATTCTGACCATACGGTCGCTGGTACTGTTGCCGCGGTGATGCCCAGAAACGCTGTCCGGTGGGGGAAGTGTAAATCCGACGATGCTTCGCCTGTGGGGGAGCAGGGGCAGTAGCAGGGGCCTTCCTCTTGTGGTCTTCCTCTTCAACTTGGCGCATACCACCCTCCTGGACAATAGCAGCATTGACCAGGTCATTGTATGTGGCCGTTGTCTGCCAAGTCAGACGCTCCTTAAGCATGGCATTCATCCCTCGTAGGAACGCGTATCTCTTCATTGTTGGCTTGGATTTGCTGGTTCTGTTCTGCAATTTCTTCATCTTTAGCTTGTTTTTCGACCTCAGAAAGTCGTTGTACAGAATGGAACACATCCAATTGCCAGCACAAGTTTGTGCACAAAGCGAACATGGACAGACCATAATACTCTATTATGGGCAGCATAGGATCATGATGGCGGTGGTTTGGATCAAAGATGAAATCCACACGCATCCATTCGAAATCTGTCACATCATTAATGGGTAGCAAGGCAATAGGGGTTCCAGCCACGTCATGCTTGTGGTCTTCACAGAATCGAGTAAGTGCCTTGAATGCAGCTACATTCCAGGTGGAAGGCAGATAGGTCCTGGTGACACTAAGGGTCCAAGATTCCCATGCGGGGATGACGGAGTACTTAGCGGGAACCGCCACATGGATGACACATGAGGGGACTCCATGCTCCTGGAATTCCTTGCCAACATAGGTGGGAGGAGTGGAATATCCGAATCTCTGGAGAACTCTCCAAAACAGGTGAATCATTCCCGTGAACTCCAGGCCATCGGTAATTTCCTAACCTTGTGGTGGTTGTTCATTATTCTCAACCATCTACAAAGAAAGTACCTTGATTGAGTCAACGAGTACGATTAACTTTGTTTGTAACAACATTAGCTACTAATGGTACATCCAATGCACAACACAATCATCATAGTTTCAATACATGACTCGGAATAGGTGGCCCTCGAGTTACATAAACATCTCACGCATCAACCCCAAAATACCACAACCTCGCGTGGTTCGACAAAAGTTACCTACCCACTGATCCTGACTACCGAGACTAGGCTAGTCTATCCTCATCCTCCTGGGTCCTGCCTCAGGCGGTGCCTCGTAGTCCATGTCAGACTCCTCGTCCATATCCTCCTACGGGTCCTCCTCCTCCGGTACTGTCGGTGGTGCAAGGGCTGCCTCAAGCTGCTGCTGCAGGCCCTGGTTCTCCTGGGCCAGGGTCTCTAGATCCTCTCCCATAAGCTCCATCTCGTGCTTTGCAACCGTCAACTAATGTTGTAGGTGCTCGTTGTGATTGGTGCGCTGCTGCATAATCACGCCACGTCTATCCACCTCCTACGCGAGGGTGTCGTGCTGTCCAGTCACCTCAGTAACACGAGTCTCTCTCGCCTCAAGAGCAGCAGTCAGCCGCTGAATTGCTCTCTGCTGTGCATCGACCCGTGTCTGCAGGTCATTCCTCTGAACCCAGACCTGCTCTGCCTCAGCCAGTATGATACTGTTGTGGCTGCTAGCCTCCCCATCCAAGTTGAGGAGGTACTCGGAGTAGTAGGACACCCGGTGGTACCCTGCGTGGTACGTCGAGTAGTTGTCGCGGCCAATGCGCCTCACACGCCTCTACCAGACCGGGTTGGCCTGGTGCCAGATGGGAATCATCTCAAACAGAGTCCCGGAGAGCGCTGTTGTGTGATGCTCGTAGAAGTGGGTGAGAGCCTTGTGGGCGACTCTCTCCAAGCCCTCACGGAGGCTCCCACAAGTCACCGTGCTCTCCATACCCGCCATGTCGAGGTTGCGCGGGTGTGTGGGCACGCTGATGTGCACCTCAGCAAGAGTCATGCCATGACGATGAATCTCACGGCCCTTGTAAGAGGGTGGCTCATCGTAGCCCAACAAGCGTAAGAGATCCCACAACAGTGTAGGAAAGCCACGGTGGTGGAGCCCGGTGGTGTAGCACCACCCGTCGTGCGAAAGCTCCTCAAAACCGTGGTCACCCATCTGGAACATAAACCCAATGGTGAGTACAATGTTCCATGTGTAACAATGCATTTCATATATAGTGCTATGAAATACAGAAACAAAGTTTTTGTTCACATTTTCCAGCCTCAAGGGTCAATAATATGGCAATGGGTCTCAAAACAAACTCGGTTTCAGATTGACATAGGCCTAGTGTTTTGGCTCTACTGGACAGTGGAAAACTGGGAAGATGATGAAACTTATTGGAGATGAAAATAGGCTTCTATGGCTTTCCAGATTGTATTTAAACACCTAAAAATCTGAAGTAGAACTTTAGTTATGAATTTTTAAAGTTGGCAGCTAAAATAGGACAGATTCTTGTTAACCTTGTTATTCAGAATTTTATACTTATTAGGTTTAGAAAATTTTTATTCAGAGGTTGGTGAGCAAGGAGAGAACCAAATTTTAGTTTAGTTATAATGGGATGCATGATGCAAAACCTTCATTTTATTAACCTATCGTTCCTCACAACACAACACCTAACTTGCCGAGACTTAGCGGCACGGATAATTGGTGACGACCCGCACTCAACACGTAAGTCATACTAAATGTTATACTAATGGCGTTAGTGTACCAGCAGAAAATTCATTGTAGAAACAATACATCAAATTCAAAAGAAACTACGAAAAGAAGCACAGTTCTACTAGTAACGATCCATGGAAAAAGGATCGCCCCGTGATAAGTCATGAGCCAATAGTGTCTCGTATCCGCCTGCGAGCACAGACACCGATATCATGTGTGTCAGTTAAGCACGCATGTACCTTCGTTTGAAGAAGCCGTAGATGCAATAATGTAAACAATCATAACCCAGGTTAGCTTTGTCACCACCCTACTATCTACTAGGGGCAATACTAACGTTTCCTCACTCGTAACATCATATTTTTCGAAAATACGATTTATCTGTTGTATTATCATGGACCACGGCTCTGATACCAGCTGTGGTGCCCCTCCCCTCAGGATCGAGGTCCCAACGGTGCTGATAATGCAGACACTTGATAATACAATATTGATTCGAATTTAAATTGAATATTACATCAAATAGTTATCAGAGTGCAGCGGAAATAGTATAAGTTCTTGAATTGTTTTGAAACAGCGAAAGCAATTACGATAATTCTACAAGCTCGACGATACAGCATAGTAATGGTTCATGCCCGAAGAACCATCACTCTAGCATCACACATCATCACTACGGTGGGAAGTCGGACTTCTAGTGGGCAGTACAACCCTTAGGGACTTGCATGTCCCAGGGCAGCATATCTACAGGCAATTCTACTTCTTCATTACCTGAAAACAACAGTGGCATAAAGCCTGAGTACTAATTACTCAGCAAGTCTTACCCATCGGACTTCTAGACATGCAACGGCTCCAATAGGTGGCTTGTTTGAAAAGACTCGCACAAAGCAACCTATTAGTTCTATCAAGTTTTATTCTTCCATTTAATTGAGTATAGCAGAAATGTAACTTTAGTGCAACAATAAGATAATAAAGCAATGTATAAAGTAAGTGCATCATAAGAACAATAATAGTAACACCAATCAATAAGCATCATAGTTAACTTCCAATCCAGGTTCAACTATGTGACGACGCAATGACCAAGTGGTACTCATTACTGCGAGGGACAGCAATTGCAATTGATTTACACCAGTTGGGATAACCCGAGATACATGACACATACGCACCAGTTAAGGTCGTATATGGCAAATTTTCGCAAGGACGAAAAACAACTTGGTCCAGGTCCAGTCTCAGCGAGTGGGCATGCCATTCTGCCAACAGTACTTCACGGTCTGAACCGCCCACTCCAGCAGCAGGAGGGTCAACGACCACTGTACTAGGTACCGTCCTCATTGCCGCGCCAATGCTACATCAGTTTACTAGTGCCCATAGACTAGCATGTATTCGGTACTGTTCAATACTTGACCAAGGGGCCGACCACGGACGGGTCCTAGGTTCGAAAAGGAAGGGCTACCGTAGCCAACACTCATGTATTGCTGCAAACCTACACATGCATCTTCCCTGACCGGTCATAACAGTAAAATAAACTTCTTTTTAGGTTCCCGTTCCAGTGGTCGAGTTCATTCCCTAGTATTAGTATCTATCGGGCCTAATAGTTACTAAGCATAGCAACACAGTATCGATACTACCAAAGTTCTAATGACAGTGGCGTAGGTCATTTGGGAATCATGCAAGTGTTGTTCCAATCAACTCCTATGACCTAATGCAATAATCACAGACACTAGTAATATTGAAAACTAGCAGCTTTATAAAATGGCGAATGAAAAATCAGGGCTTGCCTGGATCGATGTTAGTGCTAGCAACTACAATGTCTTGCTCTTGGGGATCAAGGTCCTTCTGTAGATCTTCCTCTTCCTGCTCCGGGTTGTTGTTGCCTATATGATAGAATTGAATTGTCGGTATTATCAAAATACTGTAGAATGCAATGGTATGATGCTCAACATCTTTAAATGTTGATTATTATTATGTTCTCGAAGCCATATGCTTCAATGTTCTCGAAGCCATATGCTTCAAAGGAACAAATTAGAGTTCCTTCATTTTATGTGTGTTAATCATTTATTCGGGGTTGCTATAGCCCTTCAAAATAATTAAGCAATTGTAGTAGTAACCAATTGATTCTGGTCTTGAGTGATTTATCATGAACAGGGACATAGATGAAATGTATTTTTACCAATTTATAGCCTCTGGTTATAATTACTCTAATTACTAACATTTATTAAATAAAATAGTGGTATGAGCAATTAATTTAATTTAGTTAAGTAAACTTAGGTTTCTGGACTTATGTAATTTACTGGGCATAGAGGCTTGGGTGAGTGATTTTTGTGCCAAGTGGCAGGGGCCAATTAATTATAAAATAATTACTAGAATTAATTTAATTGAACTCACTAAATAATTTCAAAGCCTAAAATAATTCATATTTTTCTAAACCAAAAATTGCGGTGACAGATACTTATGCAATTATTAAGCATGCCAAAAATCAGAATTAAATTTGGTTCCTAGAATATCTGGTGAATTAATTTGTGTTTGGACAATTAAATGAATTAATAAAAATGCAAGAATAGAGGCTAAGGTTTATCATTTTACTAAAATAGAGCTCTTCAAGGTGAACCTAACAAATTTTGTTTGGGCTTCATTAGAGTTAAATTCGATTTACTAGGAGTTTTCAAAGTTTTATGCTTTTTTCTGGAATTTCTGGTATTTTCCGGGTTTAAAAAGGGGCTGCGTAGGCGCCACGTACGCGACATGTAGGCACCACGTCAGCTGCCAGTAGGCGCCAGTGGGCTCACCGGGGCGGGGTGGCTTGCGGCCGGAGGGCTCGCTGCCAGCGATTGCGTGGGAGGAAAGCTCGTCGCGAGGACAGAAAAATGACATGCACGTCTAGGCAGGAAGATTGGCAGGGTTCGAGGGGGAGTGGCTCACCGGAAGGTCGTCGGCGACGAGAGGCGGCGGAAAACGAACTTCGGCGAGGTCGCGGGAACGGCTTGGAGCTCTAACTTGGGCTCTGTCTTCTCCTACAGCTTCACTGGGGCAGCACGAAGAGCGGCATCGGGATGTCGTTCGGTGACGAGGGCCGGAGATAAGGGCTCGTCGTGGAGGCGGCTTCGGTGATTGGCGGAGATGGGTCAGAACTGAGGAAAAGCGAAATGCCGGTGGCTTTGCACATGAAAACAAGAAGGGGTTAAGGTGGGCCCGTTCGGCCAAGGGTTGCGCAAATGGTAGTGGAGGAAAGAGGGGATGATGCTCACCGGAGATGGCCAATTTTGGTTGACGGTAGAGGAGGTCACCAGAACTTTGTGCCTCGGTTTTTCTTCGAATTGATCGAGCTCACGTAGGGAGTTGTCGAGGGGAAGTTGGTGGTGTGTGGTTACTCTTGGTTGGGCTCGGGAAGCAGTGGAAGAGCTCGGCAGCGTGTCGTGCTTGAGCTCTGCTTGACAATGGCGAAAAGGGAAGGGAGGTGAGAAAATGGAAAAGAGCGGAGAGCAGAGAGCGAGAGAGAGTAGTTTCTGTGAGCTTGCTGGTTCGCTATGAGTTGCGCGGAGGAGGAAAGAGCGGGTGGAGTGCGAGAGCGAGAGGAGCGGGTGGAATTGAAGTTTTGCCGGTCACGGCGATGTCGTGTAGAGGGGGAGAAGAGAAGGTTGGGCGAGCTCGTGACTGAGGGCAGAGGGATGGGACCGAGCGGGGGTAGAGAGGGGTCAACGGCGGCTGTAGCACGCGCGGTCCCAAGGCGAGGTGATGGCTGCCCGGGCGGTGCGCCGACGACGGTAGAAATCGGCCGAGAATCGGCTCTGCACCAGTGAGAGGGAGAAGAAAGGAATTCTCACACTGCACCCCCTGATCTTTCAAGATCCTCACAAAAAGGTCCCTGGTCAAAGCTGATTTCTGATAAATCCAAATAAAATAGCTAGGAGTTTCCAAAAATAGTGAAATTTGGTAGGTGGGCTATTTAAATAGTGGAGAACACTTTGGTGAATTTTATTTTTGATTTTCATAAAAATATTTTTAGAATTAATTAAATGCATTAATTAGTTATTTAAGAATCAATTAATTAATTAGGGGTCTTTCCAAGCAGATAAAATGCCCAATAATTTCATAAAATTCTATTTTATTATTAGTAACATGATTATGAATTTATTTAGCATAAGTTGTATTGAAATTTTTGAATTGCTTCAATAACTTGATTGCAGGGTTTTTATTTGCCTAGAACTAATAAAAGGGATTGAGTCCTAATATTTCATGCTATGTTGTTTATAACCTAAGCTCTCCATGTTGGTTAAATGAAGTGAGACACCTGGGGTGTCACAACCTGGGAAGTTGTTTGGATCAGAAAATTTGTTTCTGAGTTGGGTGTGGTTCCTAGTGCGTCCAGTCCAGTGGATCTCTATTGTGACAATAGTGGTGCCATTGCGCAAGCAAAGGAGCCTAAAGCACATCAAAAGAACAAACACGTACTACGGCGTTATCACCTCATCTGGGACATCATCGCTCGAGGTGATGTAAAGATATGCAAGGTGCACACGGATTCAAACATCGCTGATCTGTTGACAAAGCCTCTCTCTCAGCCCAAGCATGAGGCACATATGAGATCCATGGGTATTAGATATCTGCATGATTAATATATGAGATATTGTGTAATGTCTATGTTTATGTGTGATTGAATAAAGTGTTATTCTGTTCCATGGATAATAATTATTGCATTGATTGACAAGTACGTGACTTGTTTGTGAAACTCATTGTTTTTCATAATATTATCCTAAATGATCCCTAGTTCCTAATCATTATGTGGGACAATAATGATTCATGGACTAGCACGTGTATTGGTTGATGATCATGTTTCACAGATCATTGATATGGAGATATCAAATCAATAATGTGGACACATGTTGGAGAACATGGTGTTGGATTGAACCATTAAAAGACTCTGCCAAGATGTTATATTTGTGCTATCAATCGTTGTCTTGAATGATGTATCTTTGGGATCCTTAGACCTGAGATCGTCATTGATTTCTAGAATGCGTAGTAGCATACTTAGGGGTTACCAAACACTACTCCGTAACTGGGTAGTCATAAAGGTAGCTTTCGGGTATGTCATGAAACATGTCGTGGGGATGTGAGCGGTCAAGACGGAATTTGCCCCTCCTAATAACAGGAGAGATATCTCTGGGCCCCTCGAGTTAGATGGATTTAGAAGTGCATGGCCATGCCAATGTGATTAAAAGTTAATCACGATGACTAAGAGTTAGTCATGATAAATCCACTAGACGTTCGAGTGAATGGTCGAGCTATCATAGGGATGGCACATATCTTGCCTTGAGCTTGACTGATATCGTGAGGCAAAGGGATCGTTGAATGCGTATGTCAAAGGTTCAGCCGATATGATCTTTATGTGTACACGAGAATCAGTATGTGCTGCTAGGTGCCTCTATTGATTTATGATTTGAAAAGGGGTTTTCACATCATTGTCATGTACATATGAACCTAACGGGTCACACACTTAACAGGTTGGAACATCGCTTGCCTATGTGATTGTCTCTAGTGCAAGTGGGAGATTGTTGGAGATATGCCCAAGAGACATTACGGATTTCATTCATATGTGAGGCTCATACGAATATTGATCCGTGAGGGATTAGTCCACTAATGGGCCAACTTGTCGAGGCCCATTAGAAGTCCATTACTCACATAAAGTCTATATAAGTGGAGGCGGGGCAAGGGGTGCGTGTAACCCACCAGTCCATAACCCTAGCCGCCGCACTCCTCTCTCTCGCCCACAAACCCTAACCGTGTTGCCGGTGCTAGCACGCCGCGCACGGTGCTCCAACCCCGTACGTGTGGATACCGCGAGGAGGCGCTGCTATTGCTACGGTGCCAGGCGGCAGGACTAGGAAGAGACGTTGATCGACTACTTCCTCTACACCGACACACGACTACATTGGACGAGCTGCTCTAACCCTCGCTTTTGCTCCGCCTGCGCGTCTAGTGGTAATGATCCATGATCCCCTCTTGCAAGGTTTCCTGGTTGAACGGTAGAAATTTTATATGCTACCGTAGCTTGCCCGTTCCCCAACATAGTATGCATTAGGAGTTTTATTGTGTGAAAATGTATTTTAAAATACAAGTAGAAATTCGATTTAGAATTAAGAATAAAAAAACAAAATTATAAAAAAAGATCTCGCGTGGCCTATTAGACCAATTTCCCACCAGGTGCCCATCGCTCTTTTCCTTTCTCCTTCTCTCGTTTGGCCCAGCCAGCGTGGGTCGGCCTAGCACAGCGCCTGGCCCAACCAGCCCGGCCGCCCCTGCCCTTTTTCCCTCCTGCCTATTTTGGCCCAGCACGCCCACGCGGGCCAGCTCAACTGCTCGCATCTAGCAGCCCACGCCCGCCTATCTTCCTCCTGTCGACGTTTCTTCTCGAAGCGCCGCTGCCAGGAAAACAAACACCGCCGCCGGCCATGGAATCACCTCCCCTCGAGAGTAACCGAAGCCCCTACTCCGCAAATGGATGCGCTGTCCTCTCCTCTTCCAAATTCCATCCGTTTCCCGCATTAACCATCCACCATAGAGCTCGGTTGGCCATCAATGGCGCCACCAGCTATGAATGCCTAGACGATGCCGTTTCTCTACCTTGCACCACCTCCATGCCCAATAAAATGAAGCCTGGATGCCCCTTGTGATGTACACTGACGCCCCATGTCTTCCCTCTCTCTGCCCGAACCATTGGAGTCCAATTTCTCGCCATCTCCCCCTGTTCCCGTCGCATCCAGCCATGCAGAGCTAAGTTGGCTTCGACGTTCCCGGTAAACCACGAAACCAATCGAAACCAAATTTCACCAGCTCATGTTCCAGGTTTCCCTCTCCAGCATATCCAAAACTCAGAGCCAGAGGAACTGCAATAAGACCAGAATCATGCTCGCCATGGCCGCTGATTCATGTCAATTTGCAGACTGCGCTCGACATGGTAAAGTCAAACCTTGCTGTGCTCAATACCAAGCATGCTAAGCTTCAACTCTTGATCCAAATCTTGTTCCAGGACGTTTGATACGCGGTGGAAGGATCCCTACCCAAGATGTTACCCGATGCCTCCAGGAACGTGTTCGGCCCGCCAACTGCCTCGTCATGACCTTGCCATCTTTCAACCTTGCAATCTCCATACCAGGTGAGAAAATATCTAAACCACTTTGCTAGTGTCTTGTTCCACAATGCTCACAACGAGTAGGTTCAAGTTGTAGATTAATTAGTGTACACTATCAATAGGAACGCGCAAGCCAAGATCCATGCTGTTCTGTTCACAGCAGCAGCCAAGTTGCATGTCAGCCTCGTGGCCGTTCACTCAGAGCAAGCATGCCTCGGCCACCGCTAAATTTTCTTGAGACATTCCACCCTCAATTTCCTATGGAAGAGCCGCTCCGCCCGTCATCCCCCAACTCTAGCTGTTGCTGCGCCGCCGCCGGAAACCGCCATCGCCTCTCCACATCCCCACCTCCCTGGTTCTAAAACTGACCCACTAAGCTCCAAACGATTTTCCCCAATTCCCCTCCCCCACTCCCCTACCTTAGTGGCTTTAATTGTGCACTCGCGAGCGCTATTGTCCATTGTCGGCCATGCGGCCATTCATTTCCAGCGAGCTCCACTTGCAACCTCTCTCCTAGTTCCCGACTCCTATAAAATCTAGTATGAGTTCCCCCTTGGATACACTTGCCTTCCATGATGCTTTTGGCTCCCCATCCCCTGTAGAAACACCTCCCTGGACGTGGTCTTCTCTGGTGAGTTCCACTATCATAAGCCGTTCCGTCTTCCTGGACACCCCCGACCTGCCCTCAACCTATTTGCCTATGTGCAAGAGCTCTAGGAGCGCATTTCAGTCCTTGAAGTCAAGTTGCAGCCCTGTGAGCCCCGTCACCAACCAAATGCTTCATTCACTGCCGCCACCCCTTCAACACCAACCGCTTCCAAGCCCCTCCTAGCCTAATATGACCGCTTGGTTAGCTCTCCTCACTCCCTTCTTTAATTTATGTCAAGAACAATAGCAAACAGAGCCCCGAAGCGACTCCCTGGACTGCTCCAGCGCTACTGCCCATGGCATCACCGTTTTTGCCGCTATCGTTCATCGCCTGCCTTGCCCGAACCCTTCCTCTCTGTTGGTTTTGTAATGAACGGCCAGGATTAGAAAACCCCGAAGGGTTATAAGCCTGGTCCATGACGGAACAGTGAACCCGCATGCTTAGCTGGTCCATGAAAATCATAGACTTAGTCCACCACATTTAATATTTATTAATTCATGTAAATTCCGGTAAAATGTCTCTTTTGTGCTTAGATCCCTGGTTCTAAAGGAAATACAATTCAGGTCCTTTGTTTTGCATAAAAAACACCTTTACTTTTCATAAATTATAACTTAGGCATTATGTTTTACACTTTGTTTCCTAAAGTTACATTTAACTCACTAACCTTTACTATTTAAGTAAAATATAAGTTTTCTAAAATAAAATCTATTTCTATAGAATCTTTGTTGAATAAAACTAACTTTTGTTTGATTTATGATATATAAAATTAATTAAATTTTCCAAGTAGGTAATTTTGCTAATACAACCCTTAGTCTCTAAACCTTCATAACTTTTAGCTCGTAAACCTGATTAAGGTGATTTTTGCGCTCTCGAAATCGTAGGAATGCATAGTATCTTTTGCTACAGTTTTCATAGTCAATAGGACCTATTTGATGTAATGTTTCTTATTTCTATATGTGTATGCTTTTTTGGTGTTTATTGATATTAGAGGACAAGCAAGAAGAGAACTTCCAAGACAATTTGAGCAGCAGCTAGCAGGAAACAGGCAAGTGTCCTTGACCATATTGCACCTATTAAGGATAATAGTTTATTTTTCATTCATGCTTGTCTAAATTTGAATCCTATGTTAGGGTTGACTAGAAATTGATTTATCCTGTTCTTGTCGCTTGGTTTGGGACTTGGTGGTTGAGTTTCGGTACGTCATGCTAGTGCAATACTTTGGGGGTACAAAATCAATAATAATAAACTTGACTAATATCCACTTGATCCTAATTATCATTTGGGTAATTTAGATGACCCAAGCAAGAGGATGTTGATGATGGTGCGGGTATGCATAGGTACGGGTAATGTACTGTTTGGTTTGAGGTAGTGCCTGCTTATGGTCATAAAAACCAATTCGTGGAGCGGCCACCTAGGAAAACAGTGCAAAGCACATGGCTGATATAGGTTGGTGTGGTCCAGTAGTAGATGTCTTCCCAGTTTCGCGAGCATTCAAGGAAGGAGGACGAGAGGGTTACTTTCAGCCTCAGGTGATGAAGGGTATGCTTCTAGCCACGACGCCAGAGGGGGCTTCTGTAGGGCTGGTTAATCTTGCAACAGTGAAACCTTAGCAGGGTTGTTTTGCAAGCTGGGGAGCTCTTTCAAAGACTACATGGTGATCTCTTGGCCTCACACCTACGGTGTGTGTTAGCAACAGCGAGACTTTAGTCACGGATGGGTGATGGAATCACCAACCTGTGGGTAAAGCTGTGCAACCTCTATAGAGTGTAAAACTGTTATAGCAGTTGTGCTCATGATTAAGAGTGGTTGGATCCTCACATGATTAGTTGGATGGTTCGGTGGATCTGGTGGGTAACCAGATTTGGGTGGTATAGTTGTAGGTGCTGCAGGTCAGTAACCTATAGTGTTCTGCTATGGGTGGGTAACTCATAGTTTTGCTATCGGTGGGCAACCGATAGTGTTGGACAGGTGGTTAACCTATTGGGCTACATTTCACCTAGTAAATATGATGCTTGTACTATTAGAGTCATAGGCTAAGGATACGTAGTGAAATAAACCTATGTCAAGCCTATTCTTGTTTTAGCCTGCATGTCATTACTTTAATACTTTCCCCCACTTGCTGAGTACTTTATGTGCTCAAGCATTTTAGTTTCCCCTGTGTTGTTATTGCTATATTACTACTGCTCAGAGGACGATGGCGAGATGGACTACACCGACGAGGACTACTTCGACTAGGAGTGCGACCCCCGGTTGAGTTCTTGTGGTGTTATGGAGCCTTTCGCTGTTTTCTTTTATATCTTGATGTAATCCATACTATGTAATAATGATTTGAGGTATTAATAATAATGATATTGGTTTTACTATTATTTCACTTTTGTCATGTGTGCATGAAAACTTTATCCTGGGCACACATATAGATGCATTCGGTTTTAGCCTTAAAACTGGGTGTGACATCGCTCAAGTTGTCGGGTCGATCGACCTCTATGGCTACAGCGCCCTGCGGGGCGGAAGCCTGGTTTGCCCCTGGGGCCGTCTCACTCGACCCTGGGTCGAGTTCCATGGGATCGCCTGGCCCTTCATCAAGTTATGCGGACTCTCTGGGTCGAACTGAGGGTTGGTGTTGATCGTTGGTGAAGACTCTTGGGGGATCAGCTCCCGATGGGATGCCATCTTGGCCAACACGTGAGCTGCCTCATTGAGACGTTGCGGGATATGCTGGAGCTCGAGCCCATCGAATTTGTTCTCGAGCTTGTGGATCTCTTGGCAGTAGAGTGCCATGGCATCTGCCGGACAGCTGTACTCCTTCATGATCTGATCGAGCACAAGCTGAGAGTCACCCCAGACCTCCAGCCGTAGGATACCGAGCTCGATGGCAATCTAAAGCCCATTCATGAGTGCCTCGTACTTGGTGACATTATTCGATGCGGGGAAATGTAAACAAATCACATATTTCATACATACCTCGAGCAGAGAGACAAAGATAAGGCCGACGCCCGCCCCTGTTCGCATGAGGGATCCATCGAAGTACACAACCCAGTACTCCTGGTCGACCGGAGCGGGCGAGAGTTGAGCCTCGGTGCATTCCGCCATGAAGTCAAAAAGAACCTTGGACTTGATGGCCACCTGAGGTTGCTATGTGATGTCATGCCCCACCAACACAAGTGCCCACTTGGCCTCCATGCCCGCCGAGTCCCTAATCTGTATGATTTCACGGAGTGGGAAGGAACTTACAATGTGGATCCGGTGGGAGTCAAAGTAGTGCCGGCGCCTTGCGACCATTACCGCGTAGAGTATCTTGAGGATTTGCGGGTGTCTGGTCTTTGAGTCAGACAAAACTTCACTAACATAGTAGAAGACATGTTGTACCTTGAGGACGAGCCCATCTCTTTCTCGTTTGACTACGAGTACCAAGCTCACGACTTGAGTGGTCGATGCCACGTATAGCAGCAGCACCTCACCCGGGAGTGGCGCAGTTAATACTGGCGCGTTCCTCAGGATACGCTTGAGATTGTTGAGGATGGACTGCACCCTAGAGGTCCACTCGAACCGGTCGGACTTCTTCAAAAGCTTGTATAGCGGGAGTACTCTCTCGCCGAGGAGTGAGATAAAGCGGCTCAGCACCGCTAAGCAACCCGTGAGCCATTACAACCTTTCACATTTTGAATTGGTTCCTATTGGTCATAGTTACGCACCCACTTATATACTGCAAGAGGACTGTGTACAGTTGTAGCTCTTTTTTCCTCAGAGTATTCCAAGGTTATCGAATCCATAGGGAACGAGCGGGACTATTACTATTAAGGACTTACTAACAGATTGCAATGGTTGGGTTGGTGTGAATGATGACAGTGAGAGAGTGGTGGATGAATGTTATTAGGATGTAACAGGATAATGAAGGATTCTCTCCTTAGGATTGGTTCACTAGCTTGCAACCTTATCCTTATTAACTCGGATGATGATTCCAATATTCTACAAGACATGGTGGTTTCATTCGCCCCGGTTTTCACTACAGAGGTTATTAGCTCCCCACTAGTTTCTTGCACTATGCAATGGGCAGAAGTGTACCGGCCGATACACTAATGAAATAGATGTACAATTGAGTTCACTACATAGATTGAATTCATCAAGAGAGTATCAATAAGTATGAGAGTTACATGACCAGATCCCTGCACCAGAGAAGAGAATATGAGACTACTCGCTCATCCTCCTGCTAAGCATAGCAGAAGGGTGAGAAATAGCGCTGGAACGCGCATGAGCCGATCGGTGCAACCATCGCATCGATCAGCGCGACCTCCCTTCTGGTGGTTCTCATTGGTGTTGACCAATCGTCGCCGCCAATATCCTGAAACCCTAGTTCTAACAACTGGATATCGTGATTGCTGTCTCTCCCCTCTTCCTCTGGCTCTTGATAGATGTCTTCCTTTTATATCAGGCGAGATTAGGTCAACTTCCACCGACTTCGACTTGTATTGGGCTGGGCCTTTGTCATTGGACCGAATTATGCTTTTCATTGTCTTTTACCCTCCTGCGCCGATCGGCGCGGCTTTGTACCTGGCCCATCCTTGTTGCTCCTTGATTCCTTATCCACAATTGCCCTGTTTTATACCTGTTTTCTGCAATTACATCCAAAACAGAACAACTACAAATATATGCAAATATGGGGTGAATTGTTAGTCAATACCACCAAATTAAGACGTAAAATATCCCTTTTTGATAGATAAAATGGATAGCTAGAAACCACCAATAGTTTCCCCACACTCAGATCATTGCTAGTCCTCGAGCAATACAAAATCAAATATGTAGCAAGAATCTTCACATCACCTCTCCTTCAATCAATATCAATTATCATTTTTACTTGCCCCACAAAGATTTTCTCTCACCCTCTTTCAAACCAATCGATACTTGATACTTGAATTTAATCAAATTACCACAAAACCTTTTCAAAAATGATTTTAGTTTTCTTTACTCATCTTTAGCATTGAGCATCATGCAATTGGTCTTCTCTAACTCTCTCAAGTATATTTCCTTCCCTCTCCTATCTAAACAATGATTGTATATGGATCTTGGAGGGCTATATAACTAATTAAACCATAAAGTTAACCATGTCAACAATGTGCTCAATCATGCTCACTAAGAAAGGATTTTCTAGGAAAAGTAATTTTAATGACGGAGAAGAGGAACAAAGGAGATCTAAAGAAAAAGGTTTTAATGAGAACAATGGCAAAGAGTAAGAGATAATCAGAAAGCTGCTTTCTTTGATAATCTTGCTACATCTCAGGGAATATTTTTTCTCTTTGTCTCCTTTTTTTTCTCTTCTTCTTTTTTTTATCTACGCCAATCGGTTCCACAGCTATGCCAATCGGCGCAGTCTATATATTTATTTATATTTGTTTTCTTTTTTTCTTCCTTTTTCTTCATCTTTATTCTATTCCCAATATGATCAGCAATTTTTGTCTTGCACCAGCAGAAAATGTTTTTTGAATCCTCTCTTTATTCAGAATATAGGTTATATCAAGGAGGAGGGAGAAGCAAAGACATATGGTTTTCATGATAGCAAGGAATTTATATGGATAAGAATGGCTAGAAATACAGAGGTAAACAAATAGATCATCCTTTCCTAATTTGGTCAAAATCATGAGCAAAGAGTTGACAAGTTACTTACAATTCAATTAATTCAAAAGTGTAGCTTGCTCTCATTCACTTGGCTTATGTAGGCATATCAGACCCTGCTTTTGCTTTGGCTTCGGATGAGTCAAAAGAAGTTTTCACAAATTCACAGCTTAAAAGTTAAGTGGTAACCAACTAATTCAAGTAATCAACCGATCAATCATCAAAAAGATAAGATAAATAATATGGGGCACTTTCAATTTGACAATCGACACTAACTTTATTAAAGACAAAGCAATGATTCAAACTACATAAAGACTTTTAAAGCAACTCTCAACATCACTCATGACTCTCTTAAGCACACTTAATAAGAAAAACAAACAAAACTAAACTTAAAAACACTTAAAGACCATGACTAATGGAAGCCCTTCCCCCACACTCAAAATTTGCAATGTCCTCATTGCAAGAGAAGAAATTCAACTAATCATGGAGACCATGCCTATTCAAGACTCGAAAAATTCGTCTTATGTTTCTTATGAGAAAAGTGTAATCCGCTTCATTCATCTCGATTGCGTCATGGATTCTCCGATCCACATCCCTTTGATGCCTGTAGGCATGATCCCTATCTTGATACAATCTTTCAATATTCCAGCGGCAGACAAGACAACAAACTGGTGGTTGCAGACTATGATTTTCAACACTGTAGGGGGAGACACTGTTTAAACCCCTATGAGCTGATTGGCGCAATGGCTGAGCCGATTGGCGCGGTGGTGTTCTTTCTTCACTGTGATTGTCTCTGCTTCCCTCTGTATTACCATTAACTCTTGCTGAAGTTCCTGCCGCCCTATCATTGTTACATTCTGCAAATGTTCCCCAATTATAATCACAGCTCCCGAAGGTAACTCCGTATTCACAAGATAAGGTCCTTCCCATTTACTTTGTAGTTTGCCTTTACCAAATAATCTGAATCACAAATTAAATAGGAGTACCCGATCTCCTTCCTTGAATTCCTTCTTCAAAAGCTTCTTATCATACCACTTCTTTGTCTTTTCCTTATATATTGTCGCATTTTCATATGCACGTAATCGCATCTCTTCCAATTTGCTTATTTGAATTTTCCTTTTCATACCGGCAGCATTAAGATCAAAAATTCATTTCCTTTATAGCCCAATAAGCCTTATGTTCCAATTCCACCGGTAGGTGACATGATTTCCCATAGACGAATTGATATGGCGTCATACCAATTGGTGTCTTGAATGCCGTCCTATATGCCCATAATGCTCTGTTAAGCTTTATAGCCCAATCTTTTCCTTCCTTCGTAACTATCTTCTGCAGAATCCCCTTTAATTGCTTATTTGACATCTCCGCTTGTCCATTTGTCTGAGGATGATAAGTTGTTCCAATTCTGTGTTCAACCCCAGATCTTGCTAAAAACCTAGTAAATTCTGCTCCTATGAAATGCGATCCTCCATCTGTAATTATTGTCCTTGGTATTCCATACCTTGGGAAAACTTGCTCCTGAAGTATATTCCTTGATTCTCTTGTAGTATTGAACTTGCATGCCATTGCTTCAACCCACTTGGAAACATAATCAACGACAACCAATATATATTCGCAACCATGAGAATTCACAAATGGTCCCATAAAATCCATACCCCATACATCAAAGATTGTACTTAAGAGGCATTGCATTCCTACTGTTAACATTTCCTATTTGTTGGCATTGAGCACATGTTGCAACATACCTTTTTGCATCTTCATGCATAGTAGGCCAATAGAATCCACTCGCCCATACTTTCACCTGTGTTCTAAAATAGCCGTAATGTCCCCCATAATCCGAAGAATGACATTTTGATAAAATGCTCGCTCTTTCTTCTCTAGGTATACATCTTCTCACTGCTCCATCCTGACAATACCTATACAAGTATGGGTCGGCCCATATGAATTTTTTCATTTTGCTCTTAACTCTTCTCCTTGTATTCTTGTTTATCATATCAGTTTGTCCCTTGAAACCTTTGATAATATCCGTCATCCAACTCTCTCTACGATCAAATACGGCAAACAACTACTCTTGTTGCATTTCATCTTTTATTGGCTCAGTTGATAATGACTCAAGACGAGACAAATGATCTTCTTTCCATTGTCCAAGAACAGCTCCAACTGTATAATCACTTGCATCACACATAATTTCAAAAGGTAAACTCCAATTATGTGGCTGCATGATGGGTGCAGAGCATAGAGCTTCCTTTAACTTTCTGAAGGCAAAGAGTCTTTCATCATCCATAATGAATTTTGTATCTTGCTTCAACAATTCTATCAAGGGTTTAGCAATCCTCAAATAATCCTTAACAAATCTATGATAAAAGTTGGGATGTCCAAGAAAACTCCTCAAAGTTGTAAGATCAGTAGAGGGAGGCAAATTCTCAACTGTAGATACATTTGCCTTATCAGCCTCTATCACCCTGAAGTGACACTTCTCCCAATTAAGAACCAAGTCACATTCAACACACCTTTTCAAAACCTTCTCTAAATTCTCCAAACAACTATCAAAATCAACACCATGTACGGAGAAGTCATCCATGAATACGTCCATAATACCTTCTATGAATTCAGCGAATATTAAATTCATGCATCTTTGAAATGTGGTAGGTGCGTTGTAAAGACCAAAAGGCATCCTTCTATATGCATATGTCCCGAAAGGGCAAGTAAAAGTAGTTTTCTGCTGATCTTCTGGTCTTACTGGTATCTGAAAGAAACCACTATATCCATCCAAATAACAAAAGTATGTATTTTTTGCTAACCTTTCAAGCATCATGTCAATGAACGGAAGATGATAGTGATCTTTCTTCGTCACCTTGTTCAAACTTCTGTAATCTATGCATATTCTTCATCCAGTTATAGTCCTTTGAGGAATCAACTCATTATTCTCATTAGGCACTACTGTCAACCCTCCTTTCTTGGGCACACAATGTACTGGACTAACCCATTCACTATCAGCAACAGGGTAGATCATACCTTCATTAAGCAGCTTCAAAATCTCCTTTTTGACCATTGGCTTCATTGATTCTTTCAACCTTCGCATTCCTTCAACAACTGGTTTAGTATTCCCTTCCAAGTTAATCTTGTACGTGCAAAATGCGGGGCTGATTCCCTTGATGTCATCCAATGTGTAACCAATGGCCTTCTTATACCTTTTGAGCATAGCAAGCAGCCTTTCTGTTTCTTCTTTCGTTAGGGCGTTATTCACAATAACTGGATATGTTTTATTTTTTCCTAAATATTCATAGCGTAGCTCTTTTGGAAGTTCCTTCTGTTCCACTTCTGGTGCTTCGTCTGGATCTACCTCACCTAGAGGTTCAAAATAAGAATTTTCCTGGTTGAGCCGATCGGTGCAAGCATCGCACCGATCGGCGCTGGCAGTATCCTTGTCAGCTCCACGCATGAGGTGGTCTAATGGGTCACCCATGTCCATCCCTATCTTCTCATCCTCCTCTGGGTAGAATTCTTGATAGCAAGAAGGGTCTTGATGAGACGGAACATTAAATTGAAATTGCACTTCTTCACCTCCCAGGTGTAGCGTAATTTGACCTTTCCCAGCATCCAGAACAGCTTGTACTAATCACAAAAATGGCCTCCCCAGAATGATGTCTTCAACTCCAGTTTCCTCATTTTCTAGAACGAAGAAGTCCACTAGTATTGTTTTTGAGCTAATCTCTACCTCAACATTCTTGATCACTCCCAGTGGCTTGGTCTTCCTTCCATCTGCCATGACAAGCTCAAGTTCAGTCCCCATCAGTCGCTGTTGAGTTTCATAAGGCATGCTCGTGAATGCATCGTAAGTGATCAAGCTAACATGGGAACCAAAGTCACACAAGGCTTTCAGAAATTTCTTCCCCGATATCTCACATGGTATGTACGGCTCCTCTTCTTGATCTTCAGTGAGACCTATAGCATACACACCACATAATCCTTCATAGGGAGATGGCTAAAGGCAAGTGTCTAGTAATCTCTTTGCTTGTTTCACCTCTGTTCCATCAAGCTCTATATCATCCTTGTAAAGCTTCCCTAAGACTCTCCCAATAATTTCTTGATCGAAAACTTCCGACTTGAAGCGATTACTTGGGAAATTATACTCAATTCTGGCTTCAGAGGCGTCTTGCAGACTGAAGGATCTCCTCATATTGAGCAATTCTTGTGGAAAATCAATAGGAATCCAGTCCATTGGCTCAAATTCATCAAGTGGTTTAGCATTCGCCAATGTCCTATCCCCCTTTGGTTTAGCAAAGTTACCTTCGAATTCCTTCAGGTGGTTGTCCAGAATTGCAGCTTCTATCTTGGTATATTCCTTGCAGCTTGGCGGAGTTGTCAGGGCGATCAGTTCCCTGTTGTTGCAACTGCGTCGATCGGCTCAGAGACTACGCCGATCGGCGCACGCGTCAGATCCATGGAAGTGGGTCTAACGAGCCCTATCTCTTCAAATTCATGCTCTGGAGTACTCATTGCCCTACTCTCGGAGATACAGATCTGTTCAGCCGGCGACTCTTCCTTCTGCATAACTTCTAGGCATTGCTGATTTGGTTCTAGATATTCTTCCCAATGCTTATGCAAAGCTTCATTCTCAGCGATTTTGCCTATCAATTCGATCCCCACATTGGCTGTCAACCTCAGAAAACTTCCTCTGGCCGATCCGTCCAAATGCATCCTCGATGCCTTGTTTATGGCCATGTAGAAGGTTTGGGCACACATATTCTCATCAATGCCAAGGTCAGGTCCTTGTTTCAACAATGTTTTAAAACACATCCAGGCTTCCGCGAGAGATTCTTCATCTTTTTGTAAGAAGTTCACCACTTCTCTTCTCAATTTCTGCACCTTTGGCAAAGGAAAATAGTGGAGACAAAAATTTCCAACTAATTCACTCCACTTACCTTTCGCATCTCGAGATGCTGCCTTGTGCCACTCTTTGGCTTTTCCTCCCAAAGAGAATGGGAAAAGTAGCCATCTGTAAAGATCCTGAGGCACTCCTTCATGATGGAATGTTTGGCAAAGTGCCTCCAAATCTTGTAGGTGAGTATATGGATTCTCCTCCTTTGCTCCAAAGAATTTGTTTGCTTCAGCCATGCTAATGATAATGGGGTTCAACACATACGAGGAGGTCGTGGCCTTCTTGTCTGAGGATTGAGGCACCAGCACGTCTGGAGATGGCAAAGAAAGCTCCCTGAGCATCGGAGAAGGTTCCGTCGTACTCATCCTGAAATTCACACATAACACAAAACAAAAACAACTAGAAAAGAAAAGGATTAGACATTAATAAAATATTAATAGTAAAAGAACTAGCTTGTTCCCCATCAACGGCGCCAGAAAATGATGCTTGTTGGTCGTAGTTACGCACCCACTTATATACCACAAGAGGACGGTGTACAGTTATAGCTCTTTTTCCCTCAGAGTATTCCAAGGTTATCGAATCCACAGGGAACGAGCAGGACTATTACTATTAAGGACTTAATAACAGATTGCAATGGTTGGGTTGGTGTGAATGATGATGGTGAGAGAGTGGTGGATGAATGTTATTAGAGATGTAACAGGATAATGAAGGATTCTCTCCTTAGGATTGGTTCACTAGCTTGCAACCTTATCCTTATTAACTCAGATGATGATTCCAATATTCTACAAGACATGGTGGTTTCATTCGCCCCGATTGTCACTACAGAGGTTATTAGCTCCCCACTCGTTTCTTGCACTATGCAATGTGCAGAAGTGTACCGGCCGATGCACTAATGAAATAGATGTACAATTGAGTTCTCTACATAGATTGAATTCATCAAGAGAGTATCAATAAGAATGAGAGTTACATGACCAGATTCCCGCACCAGAGAAGAGAATATGAGACTACTCGTTCATCCTCCTGCTAAGCATAGCAAAAGGGTGAGAAATAGCACAGGAACGCGCACGAGCTGATCGGCGCAACCGTCGCGCCGATCGGCGTGACCTCCCTTCTGGTGGTTCTTGTCGGTGTTGACCAACCGTCATCACCAATATCCTGAAACCCTAGTTCTAACAACTGGATATCGCGATTCCTGTCACTCCCCTCTTCCTCTGGCTCTTGATAGATGTCTTCCTTTTATATCAGGAGAGATTAGGTCAACTTCCACCGACTTTAACTTGTATTGGGCTAGGCCTTTGTCCTTGGACTGAATTATGCTTTTCATTGTCTTTTACCCTCCTGCGCCGATCGGCGCAGGCCCGCACCGATCAGCACGGCTCTGTACCTGGCCCATCCTTGTTGCTCTTTGATTCCTTATCCATAATTACCCTATTTTATACTTGTTTTCTGCAATTACATCCAAAACAGAACAACTACAAATATATGCAAATATGGGGTGAATTGTTAGTCAATACCAGCAAATTAAGACATAAAACATCCCTTTTTGGTAGATAAAATGGGTAGCTAGAAACAACCAACAGTCCCATCTGCTCGATCGCGGATATCTTCTCAGGGTTCGCCTCAATGCCGTGTTCGGAAACGATGAACCCTAAGAGCATGTCCCTTGGCACCCCCAAAATGCATTTCTCAGAGTTGAGTTTGATGCCATTCTTATACAACTTAGTGAAAGTGCGCTCAAGGTCAACCACGAGTGTGTCGACTTTTTTAGACTTGACCATGATATCGTCCATGTAGGCCTTGACTATATTACCGATCAGATGGTCGAAGCACTATTGCATAGAACACTGGAAGGTTGCGCCAGCGTTTTTAAGGTCAAAGGGCATCATTACGTAGCAGTAAGAGCCGAACGACATGATGAAAGATGTTGCGAGCTAGTCAAATTCTTTCTTCATATAATGGTGATACCCAAAATACGCATCTAGGACGCAAAGGGTTTCACATCCCGCTGTCAAGTCAACTATCTGGTCGATGCATGGTAAAGGAAAAGGATCCTTTGGACAAGTGTGTTTCAGGCTCGTATAATCCACACAAATTCTCCATTTCCCCTTCTTTCGTACAAGAACAGGATTAGCTAACCACTTGGGATGGAATACCTCCTTTGTGAACCGGACAGCTTGAAGCTTCGCGATTTCCTCCCCACAATACAAGGTTTCAGGGCTATTGCCACGACATTCATCGCAACAATGTAATTTTTGTTGCAATAAGCATGAATAATTGCAATGAGGTAATTTTGGCTGTGATAGATTGGATATATCACCACGCTTGCATGTGCATTGTAATTAGGGTGACTTTTTACAATGCTTTCCTATAATTGTTGCAATAAGGTCATTTTGCAATAGAAGAATGAGGTGTTGCAATAAGATATAGCAACGAAATTATTAGTCGTTGCAACAATGCATAGATATAGCAACGAAAAATTGTGTGGTTGCGACGGAGTCTTACATATTGCAACTAAATTGTTAGTTGTTCAAACAATGCATAGATATAGCAACGAAAATTCGCCTGGTTGCGTTTGGGTCTTATATATTGCAACGCAAATGTTTGTCGCTGCCACTATACATAGATATAGCAACGAAGGTGGGGGGAGTTGCAACTGCGTCTTCATATTGCAACGAAAGTGTCTGTCATTGCATTATAATGTTATCACAACGAAAATTAAACTAAAGTCGCCCAACAGGGTATTCGATCAATCTCTCTGAACATATATTAAGTTAAAGTGAAGGGATCACTCGGCCTACTTCGGTCATAATAATTGAGAACATCATTAAAACAACAGAAAACATGAAACATTCACAAGTTAAAATACAATCTGAGCGCAAAGGGACCACCATATGGCCTCGGTGTCTTATAGAGGACTGCACGCACGCTTGATGAACAGAGGTCCACGACCACCAGCGTCATCATTCTTCATGAAATCAGACAACAACTCCTCATTTCTATTGCTGTTTGACGACAATGGTGGCAGTGGGATACTCTTGCCAGTGATTGGGTTGACCAGGCTCAGGGAGAACTCCTTATCACTAGTGACAAGCCCAGTCATCCTTCGCAGCCAACCCACTACGTCCCTTCAGCACCTCAAGAACTGACTGTGATGATGAGGTGGGGAGTAGAGTTTTTTAAACTCCAAAATACCTGCACTTTTAGCAATACCATGGTTTCTAAAACTGCAAAACTTGTCACATCCAAAGACCTCCCTACCTCCCAAAACCAAAGTATTTTGCTAAACCATAGTATTCTTGCAAAACTCCAAAAATACTTTATATCCAAACAGGGGCTAAAGTATATTCCCATCAATCTATATTAAGCCTCAACATCTGTAACACCCTACTTTTGCAAATTCTAAAAATGCCAACTATTAGCATTTAGGAGTTTAATTATATAACCTAGGACAAATTGTTTTTATAATAAATTAAATTAAATTATTGCATTTGCATAACATGTCATATTCATATAGATTTTCATTGCATTATGCATTTAGTTTAATTATTATTTATTTACCAGGAATATTAGGAATAGAATTAGAATAGAAATTAGACAAGGAAAAGAATTGAGAAAGAAAAAGAACAGAAAAGGAGGAACTAGAACAGTGGGCTGAAACCCACCATTCAGCCCACCCCTCCCCTCTCCCCACTTCCTCCTTTCGGCCCAGCCGGCCAGGCCGCCTCCCCTCCCTTCATTCTCTCCCCGCGGCCCACCTTCCCGGCCGGCCCAGCGCGCGCGGCCCGCTCCTCCCGCGCTCTCTCTCTCTCACACTGACACGCGGGCCCCACCTGTCATCCCCTCCTCCGCCTCTCTCTCCCGTCGCCGGAAACCGACGCCGCCACCGCCGTTGATCTCCCTCCCCAGACCTCCACGGCTCCTATAACCGAAGCCCAACGCACGCGACCCCCCTCCGCATCCTCTCCCCCCACTCACCGTGCCTTAATCACACACTGGCGTGCGTTACCGAACCCAAATGGCCGCCGCCGGCCATTGATGGCCGGAGACCTCGCGTCGGCTCAATTCGCCCGCCTCCGCGCCTATAAAGCACCCCCTCGGTACCGCCCTGCTCCGCCGCCGCTCCTCCGCTCTCTCCTGCTCGCTCGCGACCATCGGACGACCTCCCCCACCGAGCTCCGACCACCGCCGCCACCGAGCCGCGCCGCCGACCCCCTCCCGGCCTTCCCGCACCCGCGCGACCTGCCGGTGAGACTCCCCTCCCTCCCCTCTCTCTCCCGGGACTCTCGCGGCGAGGAATGGCCGACCGGAGCGCCATTCCGGCCGGTCTCCGGTGAGCCCCGCCGCGCGCCGCCGCCTAACCGGCCGCCGGCGACGACCTTCCCCCGCCCTTTAATTCTGGCCGTTGGATCTTGACCCAACCGTCCAGATTACATACCCCTTCGGGTTATGTAATCGGTCCACCGTGAACAAGTGGACCAATGGTCCACAGAACCTATAGACCCGGTCCACGCATTTCTAGTTTAAAATTAATTCAATTAATTCCTGGATATTGTGGCAGTTTTGCATTTTAGCCCCTGTGCTTAGTTTAAATTAGGTTTAGGTCCCTGTTTTTGTGCAGAACAAATAAAAATTTGTTTTTAGGCCCCTGAACTTTATAATAATTATTTTTAGCACTACATTTTTAGAAAAAGCCCCTATACCTTTAGGAAATTATATTTTTGCCCTATAAATTGTAGAAAACCCCTGGAATTGTTTTAAATTATATTTTAATCCAATCTTTTTATATTATTAATGGTATAAATATTATTTTAGCCCTAAAAATTTACAGAAACACCCCTATGCATTATTTAAATTATTATTTGACCTTGTAATTTTATAAAACACCCCTGGACTGATTTTAATTATGTTTTAGTCCCTAGAATTATTTTAAAATTATACCTTAATCCTTATTAATTGTATAAATATTATTTTAGCCTTAAATTTTTACAAGAACATCCCTGTACTTAAATTTAATTAGATTTTGGCCCTGTCTTTTTACACTTAAACCCCTGCACTTAGTATTAATTATGTTTGAGTCCTAGAATTTTTTGCAAAAACAACCTTATACTTTTAATAACTACTTTTCAGCCCTAATAATTTACACTTTAGTCCTTGTAATTTTATAAAATTACACATTGGTCCATAAAAGCCTCTGTTTTTACCCTTTTGCCCCTAAAACTTCAAACTAGCATAACTTTTTACTCATAACTCCAACTTAGGTGATTCTTGCGCCAAAATTCTCATAGGAGCATAACCTTTGCATCCCTTGCATCTACATACTGCTTTTCCTCTGTTGCATTTAGTGTATTGATTTTGTATGTTTTGCTTGTATTGGTATGTCGTTACATAAAGGCGAGCATACACAAGGACCACCCTACGAGGATTTTCAAGAGCAGGAATTTGAAGGGTCAGAGCAGCCTTCTGCGCAGGACGAAGGCAAGTGTCCTTGATGCATATTACACCTATTGAAATGTTACTATAGAATTGCATGCTTGTGTCAATTTATTGGGAACCTAATGTTAGGGTTTTCCTTAGTAATTGTTTTTACCCTGTTCCTTGTCGCCTTGAACCAATGGGTGAATTGTGGGTAGAAAATGCTTAAGATGGCTTATGGGATGTGGGTTAATATTAATTTTGATTAATGAACAATGTCACGTGGGATATGTTTGGTAAATCTTTTAGTAACATGGCTTAGGGATCTATGCAAGCCAGGTGGAAAGGATGTGGTGCCGTGGGCACATGCTTGTGGTGGTAGGCTTGTTGTAGATCCTAGGAACCGGTTCTTGGAGTGACAACCCAGGAAAACAGTGCCAACACAAGATCGACATGGGTAAGGCTTGGCCTAGTAATTAGATGTTCTCCCAGTGTCGGTGCAGCATTTGGTGGAGCGGGGAATGGAAGTCGAGAGGACTATCCTTGTATCCGAATGGCTCAAGAGGGGGCTTCCGGGGTGATGAGCTGCTTGTTGAAGGGCTATCACTTATGGACGGGAGTGGAACCTTAGTGGCTAGCATGTACTGGGAGACCCTTTGGAAAAGCCTCGTAGTGAAACCCTGCCACACACCAAAGGAAGTGTGTAATGTGGGTCGCGTCCACGGGCACCAACGGAATCACGACTTGTGGGTAAAGTGGTACAAACTCTGCAAAGTATCAAACTATCATGATAGCCGTGCTCACGGTCAAGAGCGGCCTGGAATCCTCACAAGATTAGTTGGGGATGGGTTGGTATGGTTGGAAAGGTGGGATGGATTGAGACTTGGTTAGTACAGCACCTTGTGAAAGTAGGGTTGGGATGCCCCCACTTAGTAAATAGGATGCTTAGGTTAATTAAAAGCTCATGCAACCCACTCTATAAAGCCTTCTCTTGACTATAGCCCCATGTCATCTTTTCCCCCACTTGCTGAGTACAACATGTACTCACCCTTGCTATACCATGTTGATAGTCAGCCCAAGGAGAAGATTGGAGCCAATACTAAGAGGAAGGAAGCGAGTACTAGGCGATGATCCTCCAATCGATGCCTGTGGAGTTTGGGATGTCTACGCTAGATACTTTCCGCTGCATTGATGTATTTTTCTTCTAGACCCACGGGTCCTTTTGTAATAAAGATATGATGTAATAAATAAAGGATATGGATAATTATTCTGTTTACCATTGATGATGTACCGTACGTGTGTGTAACTTGATCCTGGGCACATGTACGGCTACACCCATTTTGTTTCTTAAAATGGGTGTTACAGAAGTGGTATCAGAGCCATATCGACTGTAGGACGTCAGCCTAGTTAGCCATGGACGCATTTAGGGACCCTATTTTGTCTTACATCAATACAAACTATTTTAACAAAATACTAATCCTTGTCGTTTCTCATTTTGTTGCTTTTGTTGAATTTCAGATTTCTTTAACCATTGCTTATTCATGCCTTGTGATTTTAAAATATAGATGGCCCGCACCAAGCAAACCGCTCGTAAGAGTACGACTAGACGCCACTATGGACTCCTTGCCTCTAGGCGTGTTCAAAGGGAAGAAAGTGAAGAAGCAAATCAACCTGAACGCGAGAAGACCCCAGTAAGGGATGAGACGCTTTCAGAGGAACCACAAGAGGACCCTGAGGAACCTGAAGAAGAAGAAGAACCAGAAGAATATGAGCAAGAAGAGGACCCTGAGGAACCACAAGAGGAAGGAGACCCAGAAGAGCCCGAAGATCTCGAAGAGCCTAAGAATGGTGATTACTCGGATAAGGACGAAGACCTAGCCGTCCGTATGGCCGAGAAGTATCGCTCTTTTGGACTAGAGGGTGAGACCTTCTCCAAGACTCTGCGAAAGCTACTTGAGAAGATTGGCATCACCAACAAGCCTCAGTACTTCATCAAGAAAGTGGATCGTCCTTCTCGTGAGGAATGGACAGTGGAGGTCAACATCTATGACTGCGACCGCGTCATATCTATGCACCGTGGCCGCACCCCTAGGGCTACTCGTGGGGCTCAATAGACGACGCTGCTTGGAGGGCTCTCACTAGCCTCTGCTACACTCACCGCCATGGAATAGCAAGGACAAGTTTTGCACACATTCCCCGTCGGAAGCCAGGCATGGAGAAGTACACCGTCGCTCCTATAGAATGGTATGTGAGCACCAGGGAGATGGACGAGACTCAGGGAATAGCGGTGGACTTAAGCCGCACTATGGAGGCACTATAGAGGGAGAACCACACCCTTCGGAAGAGGCTGCGCGATACTGAGGATTACATAAAGCGCGACCAGCGAGTCAAGATGGGCGAGCAAAGTGACCTCTACTCATTGGGTATCCGCACTTGGACTGCAAACTCCCCGAAGCGCTCAAGTTCCCTACCTTTGATCTCCGACGAAGTCAACTCCCATGCCTAGGAGATTCTCATACCCGTGAATAAAGATTGTAATAATCAAACGCTTACATCGATTTACTTTCATGGTGTGATGTAATGAACTCGTTGGCTTGCCTAATAAGTGTGCTTGATGTGGGTTGTAGAATGCCTCGGCATCTTGTCCACATTCTCATCGTTTGTTTGCTTATTAAAATAAACTATCTTTTACTTATCACTCCTTGATACATTTAGATGGGGATCTTTCTTTTCGTTATTACCACACCTTGTCTCACACTACTTCCACCACCTACTCTAATCAGATGGTTCGCACTAGAGGCCACGCTGGAGGTAGCAATCAGAGCAACGAGGAGGGGAATAATGCTTCGAACCTTGAGCAATTCTTGGCCGTACAGACTCAGCTCATGCAAACAATGATCCAAACTTTGGGCGCTATACAGCAGAACCACAACAACCAGCAGAACCACAATGCACCTCCACCTCCACCCCAGAATAGATTGGGGGAGTTCCTAAGGACTAAGCCACCTACCTTTTCCCAATCTAAGGATCCGATGGAAGCTGACGATTAGCTCAAGGCAATCGAAAAGAAGTTGATAATCGCTCAATGCAATGATTGAGAGAAAGTTCTCTTTGCAGCTCATCAGCTGTATGGTGTAGCCGCAGACTGGTGGGAAGCTTATTGCAATGCTAATGCTGATGTGGAAAGCATCACTTGGATTGAGTTTAAGGATAATTTCCGCTCCCACTATATTCCTACGGGCATCAAATTGCTGAAAAGACAGGAATTTCAGGACCTGAGACAGGGGGACATGTCAGTAAGTGAATACTTGAATAGGTTCATCCAACTGTCCAGGTATGCTCCCGAGGATGTGAACACCGATGGGAAGAAGCAATACATGTTCATGAGGGGACTGCAGAATGACATCCAGTTTCAGTTGATAAACAATGACTATGTCAACTTCCAGAAACTGGTGGACAAGGCCATTGTTGTGGAGAATAAGCGCAATGAGATTGAGAGGGAAGGCAAGAGGAAGATGCCATTCCAAGGACAATCATATGGCAGCAACACTCGCCCCCGCATGATGCCATCTTCTAACTCATACTACCGTGCTCCCAGCACTGTCAAGCCACCCATGCAAGCTCCACGCCCAAACTTTCCAATGCAACGTTCCAACTACCAGGCACCCCGCCCTAGCCAGCAGCAGGCACCTCGTCCCACCTATCAGCAAGCACCCCGCCCCACAGCCCCAACAGCTCCACAAAACCAGAACCGCCCCACCGCTGGAAACACTAATGGTGTGAAGCGCGGATGTTATCACTGTGGACAGGAAGGTCACTTCATGGGACAGTGTCCTCAATGGACCAATGCACCAAGGCAAGCTTCAACTAACCTGCCTTCAGGCAATCGAGGACAACAGAATTACGCTCGAGGGCGTGTCAATCATGTCACTATGGAAGAAGTTGAGCAAGCTGCAGATGTGGTGCTCGGTATGTTCTTAGCTAACTCTCAACCTGCAACCATTTTGTTTGATTCGGGAGCATCGCATTCATTCATAACATCCACATATGTGGCAAAGCACAACTTACCGATTGCTCTTATGAAGCGTACCATGCTAGTTAGCTCTCCTGGTGGAGAAATGAGAACCAATCAAACATGCCCAAAGGTCGCCCTTAAAATAAGGGGGGTGGACTTCTCAGCTAATCTCATAATCCTAGACTCCAAGGGGATAGATATAATACTTGGAATGGATTGGTTACGCAAGTATGATGGAGTGATACAGTGCGCCAAGCAATCAGTACAACTGACCAGTGCAGAGGGTACCAAGGTTGAATTCATAGCAGCCAACTCTACTACCAAGGAAGTCATACTAAACCAAACCACCGGCACACCCATAGAAGAGATACGAGTGGTATGTGAATTCCCTGATGTCTTTCCTGAAGAACTTTCAGGTATGCCACTAGACCGTGACATAGAGTTTGTTATCGACTTAATACCAGGAACTGCTCCTATATCTAAGAGGCCCTATAGGATGCCAGTTAATGAGTTGGTAGAACTAAAGAAGCAATTACATGAGATGCTAGAGAAAGGTTTCATTCGCCCTAGTTCCTCACCTTGGGGAGCTCCAGTTCTCTTTGTCGAGAAGAAGGATAAGACTCAGAGGATGTGTGTGGACTATCGTTCTCTTAATGATGTAACCATCAAGAACAAGTATCCACTACCACGGATTGAAGACTTGTTCGATCAGATGAAAGGAGATTGTGTATTCTCCAAGATTGATCTACGATCCGGGTATCACCAGTTAAAAATCAGACCATCAGACATACCCAAGACGGCTTTCCGAACAAGATATGGGTTATATGAGTATACGGTAATGTCATTTGGGTTAACCAATGCACCGGCTTACTTCATGTACCATATGAACAAGGTGTTCATGGAATACTTGGATAAGTTTGTTGTGGTTTTCATTGACGACATCTTAGTGTTTTCAAAGAATGAAGAAGAGCATGAGGTACACCTCAGGCTAGTTCTAGAGAAGCTACGTGAACACCAGCTGTATGCCAAATTAAGTAAGTGCGAATTCTGGCTGAAGGAGGTAGCATTTCTTGGTCATGTGATCTCTGCTGGAGGAGTGTCAGTCGATCCAGGCAAGGTAAAGGACGTCCTAGATTGGAAACCACCACAGACAGTAAGGGAGATTAGAAGTTTTCTTGGATTAGCCGGATACTATCGGCGATTCATAAAGGACTTCTCCAAAATAGCAAAGCCAATGACGACACTATTAGGGAAGGACAAGATTTTTGAATGGATTCCGCGTTGTCAAACCAGCTTTGAAGAATTGAAGAAGAGATTAACATCAGCCCCTGTCTTAATCTTACCTGACATCAATAAGAGTTTTGACATATACTGTGACGCATCGAGGCAAGGACTAGGATGTGTGCTCATGCAGGAAGGTCATGTTGTGGCATATGCATCTAGGCAATTACGGAAGCATGAAGAGAAGTACCCAACACACGATTTGGAATTAGCGGCAGTAGTACATGCTCTGAAAATTTGGAGGCACTACATTCTTGGTCATCGTTGTGAGATCTATACGGATCACAAGAGTCTCAAGTACATATTCACTTAGACGGAGTTGAACCTAAGACAACGACGTTGGTTAGAGTTGATTAAGGACAATGATGTGGGTATTAACTATCATCCAGGGAAGGCGAATGTTGTTGCAGATGCCCTGAGTAGAAAGGCCTATTGCAGTCAATTAATCGTGGAAAGGCTACCACCAGCACTCTGCAAGGAGTTTGAACGACTAAACCTTGGGTTTGTGAATGAGTTGGAGGCCGTCGCAATGGAAGTAGAACCAACTCTCAATGAAGAAATTCGCAAAGGACAGCTAGAAGACGAGAAGTTAAGTGAGATCAAAAAGCTCATTAAGGAAGGAAAAGCTACCGACTTCACAGAAGATGAGAAGGGTATTATATGGATAGGTAAAAGAATATGTGTACCAGACAAAAAGCCCCTTCATGACATAATACTACGGGAAGCACACGATTCTGCATACTCCATTCATCGAGGAAGTACCAAGATGTATCAAGACTTGAAGACTCGTTATTGGTGGCATGGCATGAAGCGTGATGTCGCAGAGTATGTTGCGGTGTGTGACACATGTCAACGTGTCAAGGCAGAACACCAACGACCCGCCGGACTACTTCAACCTCTAAAGATTCCTGAGTGGAAGTGGGAACAAGTCGGTATGGACTTCATCGTTGGATTACCCCGTACACAGTCGGGATATGATTCTATATGGGTTATAATTGATCGTTTAACCAAGGTGGCACACTTTATTCCCATCAAGACAACTTATAGTGGTGCGAAGCTGGCAGAACTATACATGTCAAGGATAGTGTGTTTACATGGAGTCCCTAAGAAGATAGTATCTGACAGAGGCTCTCAGTTCACCTCGAGGTTTTGGGAGAAGATACATGAATCTCTTGGCACCAAGTTGAACTTCAGCTCTGCGTATCACCCTCAGACTGATGGACAGACCGAGAGGACGAACTAAATACTAGAAGACATGTTGAGAGCTTGTGCTTTGAAATATGGCAAGAGTTGGGACAAGAGTCTACCCTACGCAGAATTTTCCTATAACAACAGTTATCAAGCAAGTATAGGGATGGCGCCTTTTGAGTTCTTATATGGAAGAAAGTGTAGGACACCTCTGTTCCGGAATGAGACAGGAGAGAACCAAGTCTTCGGACCTGAGATACTACAAGAAGCAGAAAGACAAGTTAAGATTGTATGTGAGAACCTAAAGGTTGCACAGTCAAGGCAGAAAAGCTACGCCAATCGTAGGCGAAGAGACCTATCCTTCGAGATTGGAGACTTCGTATATCTCAAGGTATCACCCATGAGGGGTGTTAGACGCTTCAAAGTAAAAGGAAAGTTAGCACCACGTTACATCGGCCCTTTCAAGATTCTTGATAGAAGAGGAGAAGTCGCATATCAGTTGGAGCTACCCTCACATCTCACGGATGTGCATGACGTGTTCCATGTGTCCCAGTTAAAGAAGTGCTTAAGAGTGCCTGAAGAACAACTCCCTGTTGAGGAAATAGACCTTCGGAAAGACCTCACATATACGGAACAACCAGTCAAGATCCTAGAAGTTGTTGAGAGAGTTACCAGAAATAAGGTGATCCGGATGTGCAAGGTGCTCTGGAATCATCACACGGAAGAAGAAGCCACCTGGGAGCGTGAAGAAGAATTAAAACCCGAGTTTCCCCACCTCTTCATTAATCTTTCCGAATCTCGAGGGCGAGATTCATTTTAAGGGGGGTAGGTTTGTAACACCCTACTTTTGCAAATTCAAAAAATGCCAACTATTAGCATTTAGGAGTTTAATTAAATAACCTAGGACAAATTGTTTTTATAATAAATTAAATTAAATTATGCATTTGCATAACATGTCATATTCATATAGATTTTCATTGCATTATGCATTTAGTTTAATTATTATTTATTTACCAGGAATATTAGGAATAGAATTAGAATAGAAATTAGACAAGGAAAAGAATTGAGAAAGAAAAAGAAAAGAAAAGGAGGAACTAGAACAGTGGGCCGAAACCCACCATTCAGACCACCCCTCCCCTCTCCCCACCTCCTCCTTTCGGCCCAGCCGGCCAGGCCGCCTCCCCTCCCTTCATTCTCTCCCCGTGGCCCACCTTCCCGGCCGGCCCAGCACGCGCGGCCCGCTCCTCCCGCGCTCTCTCTCTCTCTCTCACTGACACGCGGGCCCCACCTGTCATCCCCTCTTCCGCCTCTCTCTCCCGTCGCCGGAAATCGACGCCGCCACCGCCGTCGATCTCCCTCCCCCGACCTCCCCGGCTCCTGTAACCGAAGCCCCACGCACGCGACCCCCCTCCGCTTCCTCTCCCCCCACTCACCGTGCCTTAATCACGCACTGGCGTGCGTTACCGAACCCAAACGGCCGCCGCCGCCATTGATGGTCGGAGACCTCGCGCCGGCTCAATGAGCCCGCCTCCGCGCCTATAAAGCACCCCCTCGGCACCGCCCTGCTCCGCCGCCGCTCCTCCGCTCTCTCCTGCTCGCTCGCGACCATCGGACGACCTCCCCCACCGAGCTCCGACCACCGCCGCCACCGAGCCGCGCCGCCGACCCCCTCCCGGCCTTCCCGCACCCGCGCGACCTGCCGGTGAGACTCCCCTCCCTCCCCTCTCTCTCCCGGGACTCTCGCGGCGAGGAATGGCCGACCGGAGCGCCATTCCGGCCGGTCTCCGGTGAGCCCCGCCGCGCGCCGCCGCCTAACCGGCCGCCGGCGACGACCTTCCCCCGCCCTTTAATTCTGGCCGTTGGATCTTGACCCAACCGTCCAGATTACATACCCCTTCGGGTTATGTAATCGGTCCACCGTGAACAAGTGGACCAATGGTCCACAGAACCTATAGACCCGGTCCACGCATTTCTAGTTTAAAATTAATTCAATTAATTCCTGGATATTGTGGCAGTTTTGCATTTTAGCCCCTGTGCTTAGTTTAAATTAGGTTTAGGTCCCTGTTTTTGTGCAGAACAAATAAAAATTTGTTTTTAGGCCCCTGAACTTTATAATAATTATTTTTAGCACTACATTTTTAGAAAAAGCCCCTATACCTTTAGGAAATTATATTTTTGCCCTATAAATTGTAGAAAACCCCTGGAATTGTTTTAAATTATATTTTAATCCAATCTTTTTATATTATTAATGGTATAAATATTATTTTAGCCCTAAAAATTTATAGAAACACCCCTATGCATTATTTAAATTATTATTTGACCTTGTAATTTTATAAAACACCCCTGGACTGATTTTAATTATGTTTTAGTCCCTAGAATTACTTTAAAATTATACCTTAATCCTTATTAATTGTATAAATATTATTTTAGCCTTAAATTTTTACAGGAACATCCCTGTACTTAAATTTAATTAGATTTTGGCCCTGTCTTTTTACACTTAAACCCCTGCACTTAGTATTAATTATGTTTGAGTCCTAGAATTTTTTGCAAAAACAACCTTATACTTTTAATAACTACTTTTCAGCCCTAATAATTTACACTTTAGTCCTTGTAATTTTATAAAATTACACATTGGTCCATAAAAGCCTCTGTTTTTACCCTTTTGCCCCTAAAACTTCAAACTAGCATAACTTTTTACTCATAACTCCAACTTAGGTGATTCTTGCGCCAAAATTCTCATAGGAGCATAACCTTTGCATCCCTTGCATCTACATACTGCTTTTCCTCTGTTGCATTTAGTGTATTGATTTTGTATGTTTTGCTTGTATTGGTATGTCGTTACATAAAGGCGAGCATACACAAGGACCACCCTACGAGGATTTTCAAGAGCAGGAATTTGAAGGGTCAGAGCAGCCTTCTGCGCAGGACGAAGGCAAGTGTCCTTGATGCATATTACACCTATTGAAATGTTACTATAGAATTGCATGCTTGTGTCAATTTATTGGGAACCTATTGTTAGGGTTTTCCTTAGTAATTGTTTTTACCCTGTTCCTTGTCGCCTTGAACCAATGGGTGAATTGTGGGTAGAAAATGCTTAAGATGGCTTATGGGATGTGGGTTAATATTAATTTTGATTAATGAACAATGTCACGTGGGATATGTTTGGTAAATCTTTTAGTAACATGGCTTAGGGATCTATGCAAGCCAGGTGGAAAGGATGTGGTGCCGTGGGCACATGCTTGTGGTGGTAGGCTTGTTGTAGATCCTAGGAACCGGTTCTTGGAGTGACAACCCAGGAAAACAGTGCCAACACAAGACCGACATGGGTAAGGCTTGGCCTAGTAATTAGATGTTCTCCCAGTGTCGGTGCAGCATTTGGTGGAGCGGGGAATGGAAGTCGAGAGGACTATCCTTGTATCCGAATGGCTCAAGAGGGGGCTTCCGGGGTGATGAGCTGCTTGTTGAAGGGCTATCACTTATGGACGGGAGTGGAACCTTAGTGGCTAGCATGTACTGGGAGACCCTTTGGAAAAGCCTCGTAGTGAAACCCTGCCACACACCAAAGGAAGTGTGTAATGTGGGTCGCGTCCACGGGCACCAACGGAATCACGACTTGTGGGTAAAGTGGTACAAACTCTGCAAAGTATCAAACTATCATGATAGCCGTGCTCACGGTCAAGAGCGGCCTGGAATCCTCACAAGATTAGTTGGGGATGGGTTGGTATGGTTGGAAAGGTGGGATGGATTGAGACTTGGTTAGTACAGCACCTTGTGAAAGTAGGGTTGGGATGCCCCCACTTAGTAAATAGGATGCTTAGGTTAATTAAAAGCTCATGCAACCCACTCTATAAAGCCTTCTCTTGACTATAGCCCCATGTCATCTTTTCCCCCACTTGCTGAGTACAACATGTACTCACCCTTGCTATACCACGTTGATATTCAGCCCAAGGAGAAGATTGGAGCCAATACTAAGAGGAAGGAAGCGAGTACTAGGCGATGATCCTCCAATCGATGCCTGTGGAGTTTGGGATGTCTACGCTAGATACTTTCCGCTGCATTGATGTATTTTTCTTCTAGACCCACGGGTCCTTTTGTAATAAAGATATGATGTAATAAATAAAGGATATGGATAATTATTCTGTTTACCATTGATGATGTACCGTATGTGTGTGTAACTTGATCCTGGGCACATGTACGGCTACACCCATTTTGTTTCTTAAAATGGGTGTTACAACATCAAACAGGCAGCCCACAAATTAACTAGCCCAAGCCCATGCACACAAAGTAGTCCACAAAAAAATTAAAACAATGCGCCACCCTATCGATCGTCTTCCTCGCAAATAACAAGAATATATGTATTCCTGAAAGGCTAAAACTATGGATGATAGAATATCAAAAAATGCGAATTTAAAAGGACAAAAATAATTTTAATTATATTAATATACTACAACTGAGGGCCTATAATTTTGCTTTTAGCACAGGGCCTCCGAAAGGCGATGACGATGAGAAGTTGGGGGAGGCGAAAGACGAGAGAAGTTAGGAGAGTTAACTACTAAATGACTGTTGGGCCCGTGACAATTGGACACACTATTCAGTGAAAGTGTAAGTGAGGCAAGGGTACGTGGAAGGTGCGAAGTCTGATGGATGTGCGCACATAGGTGCAGCGTGGTGGTGGGCCCGCATGTCCCATCGCCTTCTAGCCACGAAGAATAGTCTTCTTTTTGTGTAACACCGCGGAGAATAGTCAATTAGCGGTTGTCGCACCACTCCCAGACATTTTACTATAGTTTGAACGACCCACACATTTTCCCGAGAGCAGCGGAGGAAGGCCACGACCACACATGACGTGGTTCTATATAAATACCGCATAGCGATCTCCAGCTATAGCGCTCCAATCTCATCACGCACACTAGCTCTCTCATCGCGCACTGTTTCCACAAACCTCTCGTACAAGCACATCATGGCTAGCTCCAGCGCTCCATCGAGCCACCATTCTCCTCCGGCTGGCATTGGCGCAAGAGGCGAACCCGGCGGCAGCCGTAAGCATCCCCATTCGCCGTCTCTTAACCCCTCGGTTGGAGGACCCAACTAGTCATTGAGGACGGCCACTTGCAACAAAGCGGTGGCGGACTATCTTGGGATAGCCCCTGGTGTAGCCTCTGATTGTCTACTATGGGTGAGCATACTAGTTTGGATTGAGAAGATGTATTTAGTCATATATAGTGGCGCCGACTATTTCTTGGATTTTTTGCTAGCTTTCGCTTCTACAGGTGAAAGTGATTAGCCAAGAGGAGCCCAAACCCAATAAATGGTTAGTCATAGTTGCGGCCTGCCACTCTGTCTTGGGGCTTGACTACGGCATCAAGGTCGCCTTGGATGTAGACGATGACAAGTGCTTCGTTCGGTGCAGGGAGGGCTCGCACGCTGATCGGTTGGAATATGAGAATTTGATTCATGTCAATGATGATCCCTACTCTGTTAGATCATATGCTTTGGAATGAAGTTCTTCAATTGTACAGGGAGGATGCTGATCAAGTTCGTGGATTTGACATTCGTGGCGGCTTGAGGGGTCAGGGGAAAAAGAGACCTCATAGGCCATAAGAGAGCTCATACTCTTAGGCTCGAATAAGCGTGATTGGGGTGCTGTAGTGTTTTCTTTAGTTTCCTTCTTTCTGAACTTTGTTTGTTGAAAACTTAATTTGTAATATCATCGCTAAGTTAATGAAATTCCCGGTTATACAATCTGAGTGCATACATCATTACAAGTGTTCCAGTGATCCAACAAATTTAAAGTAAACACCAAAACGACTAACAAAAAAATCACTAGGATAAACATAGTGCACCATAATTAAATAACTATATATATATATATATATATATATATATATATATATATAGTCCAACACACATTTATAGTTCAACACAAACATAGGATATAAATTAAGAACAATATAATTGTAACTGACACCACCACGCCATGCATGGAGAGAACGAGCAACGACACACCATGAGCATGCGCTCCACATCTAGCCTTCATTCATGGTGAGATGACGGTGGCGGCTGACCTTCTTCTCATCGTGCTTCGGTGAGTTGGAACTCATGATGCCAAGAACATGAGACTGCATGCTGGCATAGTCCGTCTTCTGCTGCTTCTTGTTGATGTAGATGGGGCACCGGAACATGTCCCTGCCCTCTGCCGCTAGGTAGATGAACTTGAGGCGCAGTTCGGCGCCTTTTGGGATCTTTCTAGCGAGGGGGTCGTTAGAGTCGGTGGAGATGGAGATGGAAGACCGCTCTGATGATGTGGAGCGGGAGCGAGAACTGCGCGCCAGAGATGGCAGACGACCAGCGCGGGCAGGCGGTGACGTCGGAGGAGGCGAATGGGAGCGGATGGGAGGGAACGCCGGAGCCGGAGAAGGGGACACAGGCGCGGACGAGGGGTGCCGCTGGAACCAGAGGAGGGGAAGAATGGACGTGGACGGATGACGCCGCCAGAGATAGTGAACTGGTCCGGGAGGGCGGCGCCGGAGATGGCGAGCGCACCAGGGTGGCCTGCCTCTCAGCTGTGAGCATCACCACCCCTGGGCCCGATGGGAACAACATCAGGGCCATTCCCATTCTCCAGTGGTGGACCACCGGTGGAGGTGGAGGCGACGAGGAGTGGGACAACGGCGGCAACCACCACTGGACAAGTGAGATGAAATCCTCTAATCTTGGTTTCATGGTAAATAGTGGCAATCATAGGTATGTGAATGGAAAATTTCCCATATTACACCCAACTGTGTTAGCCAGGACCTCTATTCTATCATTGCTGACATTAAGTACAACTATGATTGATTTGTTGTGATCTATTACTCTCTACGCTACAAGAAAAAGGCCCTCTAGACACGATTGTGTAGTTACGTTTTTATAAACGTCTTTACATCAAGACTTAAAGATACTTTTTAACACGATTTTAAAAATGTGTCAATGTGATAAGATGAGATGGTTAGACTAGGTTGTCAAAAACAAAGAGGTCACAGGCAGTGGCGGACCCAGCATTTGGCACTTGGGTATTCCCAATCCACTGAGGTAAAAAAAAAAACTCAATTTAAAGTAAAAAAAACTTTTATAGTATTATAAAAATTTAAAGTCAAATTGTAGCCCAATGAAACAGAGTTCATTTATATCATTCGCTTTTCTTGAAAACTATGGTGGTAGCTCTCCACCTGAATTTTTAAGTTTATATTTCACAATGTACACGGTACATTAGATGGGTAGAAGCAATTCTAAGCTTTTCTTGTGGAATCAACTACTTAAGACATATTTTGAAATGGGAAAATTACAAATACCCACTTTTTCATATACCTCTGTGACAACATTGACTGAGCATTGTGACTCATAATAACTATCCGATACAACTCGAAATAGTCTATCGTTACAAAGTTACTTATAATATTGTTTGAATCATCCAATTATCATCATTCTTAAGATTTTTTTCCCTCTAAATTGGTCATAATATCTCATAAATAAAGCGTATCAACAGTTTTTTTTCTAGTAGTGCTAAAGCCAGTTAATTCAGCAAATGTGTGTAGTAGGGCTTTCAGAGCTGTCATCTTGGGAGGCTTCCATTACCAGGAACGTATCATTCTGTGCTGTTAATTTCTTGATTCCCAAACTACCTTGTTTTTTTGGCCTTGTAACCATGCATGTCCCAAGGAGGCATGGGTGAAAGTGTGTTGTATTGTCCATTATTAGGAGCGTATCATCTGCTTATTGAAGTATTGGAAAGTCTTGACCTTCTATGTTTTGCAGTGGTACTTTGAGTTTCCTAACTATAATTGTTAACTTTCCGCAGAAGATCAGCAGCCAGAACTCTACGAATCGTAAGGCAATGAAAAATATGCATGTGATGGGTTCGAAGCCTTTGTTCAGTGTAGTTGGGAAATGGTAAACATTATCATGACTGTTCTCTGCTTGTAACACATTAATGTGATATATTAGTGATATGTACGCTTGCATTTGTAGAGAGATATAGAAATTAGTGCTGAGCCAGGCCCTATGGAACTCTTTAAGGCTACTCACATGAAGCATGGACAATGGTCAAATGAGACGTTTGAAAGTATTTATGCGAGTGCTATAAACTTTGTGAACTAATTTACTTTTTGTCGCAACATTACATACATTGATCACATACATTTGTTTCTTTTCCTCAGAGAAATGCAGCCAGGTGATTGCATATGGATGAATCATCTAAATTTTGTTGTGACAAAGCAAGAAGTAACACATCGCATGTGGTAAAGAGGGCCTTCTTCTCTAGCAATCGTACATGGAAACAACCGGTGCCAAATCAAGCAAGTTATGTGGCCAAGGTTGCATGCGTAATCCAAATAAAAAGCAACTGCTTAAGGAAAGAGTCCAGGAACAAGCTCTTGAGCTTGAGCAACTAAAAGTGCTTCTTGCAAAGCAAGCTGCCGACAAGGAAGAAGAGGAGGAGCGACTCATGGCCAAACTTCAAGAAAAATTGTTGCAAGAGTTTCCGGCAATGTTTCCACAAAACTGCAATCCAGAGGTAATTAACACTCTCATGCCCACCCTCAGATCTGAAAGATACATATTTTTTGCATCTATTTTTGGCATTTTTTTCCTTTGGCCCACCCAAACCAGCCCGATAGCATTTGGCCCAAGCTAGAGCTTGGGCCTAGCTCCGCCACTGCCAAGCTCCAGTTTTCCCATATTAGCGCACGCTACATGGAGCTTCCACATAACGCGCTTTAATTTTCATGCTAACACGGCCCAAGAGGGTGAGAATGGCCCATGAAGAGCACTGGTGGCCTGCGGGGGTGGGTGGGGGCATGAATGAAGAACAAACGAGCAACACGTGTCATGCAGGGGCAACAAAATTCAAGTTTAGTTCAAATTTCATGTAGCCTTTTCTCTCAAACCAAAACTCTGTTATCGATTTTGTTTGAATCATTATACTTTTTATAATGAATTCAAAAAAATAAGGTCCTACACGCATATGTTCTTTCAAAATTTTAAAATTATGATTTGGAAATTTTGAATTTCATGCATTGTTCTAACAATACAAATTGATTGTTCCAATAATAAAAAAATCAATTGTTCTAGTATTTTTTTGAATTGTTTCAGCAGTGAAACTTATTTGTTCCAATAATAAATATCGACTATTCTAACGGTAATAGTTCATAATGTATGAGCAAATGAGCTTGTGGGCCTTAATGGGCCGCTCTACATGTATAAGCAAATGAGCTCGTGGGCCTTAATGGGCCACTCTACGTGTAAGCTACACGTAGCGTGACCTGTATATAGGAAGTCCTGCCAAAGCTCTGTTGCCAATTAAAGATTCATAATGCTCCTAAAAGTTTCTGAAATTGCTCACATAGATTATAGTCAAAATCTCGACTGCTATTAAATTTGTCATATTATATAATTTGTTCTCTATTTTGTAATCCACTAGATTAATTAATCTAGCTTAATTAATCTAGTAAGAAAACAAACATGATATATTAAAAGGTCAGATTCATTAATATAGAGGGCAGATTATTATAATCCAATAATCTCCTCAATATGTGCTTATTTTAGATTATTTTGGTAAAAGACCCTTACAACTCATGTCATGGGCTATTTCTTCCCCTACAACTAGTTGATCCAGCTTAAATAATCTAAAAAACAAATACCACATTCAGATTAATTAATCTAGCTAAAATAATCCAGATTAAATAATCTAATGCTATAATCTAGATTAATTAATCTGGTGAGAAAACAAACAGGCTCTAACACTCTCATACCCACCCCCAGATCCGAAAGATACATTTATTTTTTTCATCTATTTTTGGCATTTTTTCCTTTGGCCCACCTAAACCAGCCCGATAGCATTTGGCCCAACCTAGAGCTTGGGCCTAGATCCACCACTGCCAAGCTCTGTTGCCAATTAAAGATTCATAATGCTCCTGAAAGTTTCTAAAATTACTCACATAGATTATAGTCGAAATCTCGATTGCTTTTAAATTTGTCATATTACATAATTTGTTCTCTGTTTTATAAATTTGCAGGCTGCTACCAATGAAACCAACATTGCATTAGGGACCACTGAAGGCATAATTGTAGAGGAGACCAATGAAGGGACGAACAGGGCCACTGAAGGCATAATTGCAGAGGAGACCAATGAAGTGACGAACAATGTAATAAGCTGCAATACAATAGAACGTGAAGCTAGGAACACTGATGACAACACTGATGCAACACCAGTACATAACACTATTCAAACACTCGAGCCAGAGTAGGTAATGGTTTTGAATAAGTATGGCAATCATGATGATGTGGTGCTTGGATTATAACTAACAATATTCCAATGTCGTTATACCAGATTGAGACAAGAAGCATTATCACAACAAAAAAAGAAAATGTTCCGGCTCACAACTCCTACCCAGCTGTCAAAGAATTTGTCGAAGGAATATCTTGATCATGAGCCATAAAAAAATTTCATATCTCGAAATGAGCTGATAGTTCTAAGTAGAACACAAGGAGGCAAAAGGAATCAGCATGCATGTAAGAACTAGAAATAGACCTTCATTCATAATTGCCTTAATGTTTATCAATGCATTTCTATATAGCTGCACAAGCTGTAATTCTCATCTCACTAGAAATCCTATATGTCCATTATTTAGGTAGGAACACTGAGATTTGGCGGGGCGATATACAAGGTTCAGGATTGCCTAGGTGTGAAGCAACCTTAGTGTCTCCCTTCATTGTCATCATTTCGGCATGCAGAAATTTCTGTGGATACAATTGCAGTTCTGGACTTGAATGGTTGCATGAGTGAATACTGGATTCATGTAACTAATAATATTGGATTTCTCTGGATACAATTGCATCAATAATATTAGATTGATGTACTCTATTTATTTTGTTGTGATACACTAAACACAGATTGCCACAGCTGATATATAAATGTGATACCCTCTATCTATAGCAACACGGAGGAGGTTGTTGTAGTTTGGGTCAGATATCGTAACGAGCACCTGCGTGGCAATTGTGGCATATGCTACACCTAAAGAGCATTGCAATATTCTGTAATTGCAACTATGCAATGTTGATGCAATAGACATTATAGTAATGATGCGCGTAGTTGCGAATCCATCCTACTGCAACACAGCCGTCGTTGCTATCCCCTATACGCAATGCCACATGTCGTTGCAACAAGCCACAACTACCGCAACGATACAAAAAATCGATGCAATGTGCTATCACAGCGCGACTACTTGCGACGCCTCCCAACGACACGACATCGTTGTGATATTTTATTATCACAACAAAAATAGCCATATAGCAACGTTTTCAGGGCCTTGCGATAGTCCTAAAACCTTGTAGTGCCAATTGCCTTGCGCTTTACCTCGTTGAAGCAGCGCAAGCGTTGCTTCACGGGTTTGGAGTCTGGCCTGATGTTTAAGGAGTGCACGGTGACCTTCCTCAGGATGCTAGACATGTCCGAGGGCTTCCACACAAAGACGTCGATGTTCGTGCGGAGAAAGTCTATGAGCTCGCTTTCCTATTTGGGAGTGAGGGATGTCCCCACCCTCACGGTATTCTCCTTGTCACCCTCGGGGTTGACCCACACTTCCTTGGTGTCTTCCATCGGTTTGGACGAGGTGTTTTTATGGCTGGCCTCAGGGGTTCCCTCCTCGAAGTGCATGTGGTTGGCTGCAAGCTCCTCATTCGAGGCCACCATCACAGCGGCGAGGTTGCCGCTCTCCGTCTCACACTAAAAAGCATGCTGGAGCAACACGCCAACTATGATGACCCCTATCGGCCCCGACATCTTGAGATTTAGGTAGGTGTAGTTGGAACAACCATGAACTTGGCGTAGCATAGGCGTCCAAGGATGGCGTGATACGCCCCGGGAAATCAACAACCTTGAAGATGAGGGTCTCGGTCCTGAAGTTGGATGAAGTCTCAAAAGTGACGGGTAGGTCGATTTGTCCGAGAGGAATATCCTGTCTCCCACGGACGATCCCATGGAAGGGTGTGCCGGCTGACAGAAGACGTGAGTGATCGATCCCTAGCAGGTCGAGGGTATCGACGTAAAGGATGTTGAGGCAGCTGCCTCTATCCATCACCACTTTTGTGAGGTGCACATCAGCGACGATGAGGTCAACCACGAGTGGGTACCAACCCGGTCATGGCATGTGGAGCTGGTGGTTCAAACGGTCAAAAGTTATCAGCAGGTCCGACCACTTGAGAAACGTTGGGGTGGTCGGCTCGGCTGCGAAGACTTCCAATGCTCAACTTTGGTTGTGCGTCGACTCCCACGGGCTTCAAAGCCTGTGAAGATCATGTGGCAAGCCTTTGAGTTGGGGAATACATGCCCCCCTGCTCGTCGTCATTGTTCACGAGGTCCTGCGCCCCGAGTTCCGTCGGCTTTTCTGGCTCTCCCTTCTTTGCCTCCTCTTGGATGAATTTATTCATCATTGAGTAGTCCTTGAGGAGGTGCTTCAACAGAATGGCGTGGTTGGGGCATGGGCCATTCCACTTCTTCTCGAAGTGGTTCGGCGCCTCCCCAGCTAGACCTCGTGGCCTTTCGTTCGGCGGCAGCCATGACATGGTCGCGTTCGACACGATGTTTCTTCTTCTTCTTCTTTTTTGGACGGTCAGAGGGGCCTTCACTGATGCGCTCCTCCTGCTTGTCCTTGCCCTTGATGTTTGGGATGCGGTTGAGAACTGCCCCCACGCCTTGTTTGCCCGAGGCGAAGCTAGTGGCAATGTCCAAGAGCTCACAGGCCGTACACGGGCCTTTGCGGCCAAGCTTGTGGATGAGTTGTTCCGATGTCATGCCGGAGATGAAGGCTCCAACGATGTCTATGTCGCCCACATTGGGAACTCGTTGCACTTCTAACTGAATCATCGGATGTAGTCCCGGATGGTCTCGCCGGCCTTCTGCCGGTAGTTTTTGAGGTCCCAGGGGCTGCCCGGTTGGACATAGGTCCCCTCAAAGTTTTTGACGGAAACGTCCCTCAAGTTGCTCTAGCTATATATCTGGCCCTCTAGGACATGCTCAAGCCAGGCCCGAGGCGAGTCGGTGACGTAAAATGGCAAGTTGCAAACGATAGCGAGGACATCGATTGCCCCTCGCGCCTGACATGCGAGGTGGTAATCCTCGAGCTAGAGCCCGAGGTCCGTCTCACCCGCGTACTTGGCAACAATGATGGGCGCTCGGAAGCGCCGGACGAACTTCGTGGTGCGGATGCGTGAGCTGAAGGCTCGCGGTCTCGGCGGGCTCGGGCTCAGATTCCTTTCTTCGTTGGTGTCATTGTACCGGCCACCGTGGCGCGGCTGGCGACCCCTTTCTTTATTCAACCACTCCATCTCGAGTCGATGCATTCTAAGGGTAAAGCGTGTGTCATAGTTAGGCCCGACTTGGTCATGAACCGAGGCTTTCTTGGGTGCGCCCTCAACTAGGGGCGCCTGTTGAACCGTGGTTTGTTGTGAGCCCGTGACGCTGCCCCCTCTAGCCTTACGGGAGGTGGTGATCTGCTAGATGGATTGAGTGGCGTGTCGGAATGAGCTTTCGGCCTGGAGCTCAGCGGCTTTGGCAAGAAGGGCTATGACTTCCCGCTACGCTTGTTGGGCCTCCGGCGTCGCGGGCTCGAGGAGAGTCTTAAGACGCATCATGGCTGCCGCTATGTTCTGACTCGCACGAGTGAACTAGAGGGTGTGTGGGGGGGTCCCTGATCATCGTTGACGATGCACTATTAGACGTTGCCTGCCAGCGCCCGAACGAGCTAGCTCGCGGTCAATTTTGGCCTTCTCATTTTCCAACTGGCACGGGGTTTCTTTCCAACTCCACCTATCTTGCCCTCAACCGTTGTTGGGGGTCCTCCGAGCAGGGTACGGGCTGAGGTCCCCCGACCGGAGTGATGGGGATGTTGACGAGTGTTTCCCCCTCTGTCAAGTCCGTCACTATGTCCGCCAGAACATGATTTCGCATCGCCTCGGCAGTTGAGGTTCCAGCGGCCCCGCGCCGGGTGCGGGTGCGAGCTACACCATGTAGCACTCACGTGGGGGGGGTCATAGCTCCCCGCGCAGCTCCCGAAGTCGGAGTCTTTTAGGGACCCCACATCAAGGAGGTCAAAGAGGGACACATTCAGACGCTCTATTACATCAACGAACCCGGTGTCCACGGCTACCAGGACGCCACGGTGGATGGTGAGGTTCTGGAAACCTCTCATAGTGTTATGTTGGCCATACGGGAAGCTATTCGAGGCGATTTCAGCGAGTCGGCGTGGGAGAAGAGGCTCACCCCTGAGTAGTTGGTCATGGATGTTGGCCAGGGTGAAGGCGATGTATCAGAGGGTCGACCTGGTAGGGAGTGGGGCCCAAGTAGGATTCCAGATGGTACCATAGCTGGTCACTATAGTTGGTCGGAGATGTGAGGTGGTCGTAGACCCTTGTTCTCGCCGGCTCGAGCTGGACCGCACGCATCATCTCGGTGGTGACAGCGGTGGCTATCGTGATGGGGTCCGAGAAAGACTGATCGACGAGTTGTAGCATCTCGTCCGCCATGACGGTGAAGTCCAGCGTGTGGCCTAGGTATTCCAACAACAACTTGTGCGGTGCCTCGGTGGCAGGCGTAGTGACTAGAAGTGGCGGAGGTGTGGGCATGTGTTGGCACCAAAATTTGACCGGTCCCAGTGATCAGCTGCATGGGGTCGGAATCGGTCGAAGTCAACAAGCCCAATGGCCGAAAGGAAGAAAGGTGGACCCATGTGGGGTTATTTTATCTTTTTCTATGTATTAGTTTAGATTTTATTTAGGAATAAACCTAGTCGGTTTGTTTAAGTGTCATGATTGAGTCGGGTCAGAACCCCTTGCATGGTGTTTTGAATATGTAATAGGGTCTGTATGAAAGGAATTAACACCTTCGTTCAATACAATTTGGCGCATCACCAACCTTTCCTACTCGACGAAATCCTTGTCTCATGCGGGCTACATCGGCGCCGATCTTAGTGAGAGACTTGGATTAATCAACCTTGGTAATTCTATCAATCTCAACTAGTACTTTCTCATTGATTTGACATTCTAGTTGTTATCATTAGGATTGCTAGTCATCCGGTAACTAGATCTTATTTGTGCCTGTCTTATCGACTAGAATTGTAATACTATCTTGGTTGAAACCGATCTATTGCGATTTAGGAGGTTTTACTGGTGTATTTTAGATCAATTATTTGAGTCACTTTATCGACTTTATCTATAAATAGATTAAATCTAGCTCTGTTTATCGCGTTTGAACAGTGTCTCAATTAAGTTCGATCTGTTGAAATCAATAAGGCTGCATTGATCTTGACCTCTTATTGGATTGATAGGGTTAGATTCGATCTACTCATAGGTAGAGTCGATATAGTTCTATAGGGACGTTTAGCTGATAGGTTATCATGGTTCAATCGACATTCTGGTGCTTAAATTGATTGTATCATTCACTTTAATAGTCGTTTGCCCCCTTGTTAAAATATGTTAGATCTATGATTTATGAGCATATTTGCAATACCAGCCAATCAGATCTATCGATCTAACACTATTGATAGAGCGAGTCTATGCGTATTTACTGTAGAACTATCGACTCAACTCTATCGAGTTTGGTCTCTTACATCGACTTGGCTAGTTGCTTCATGAATACTATAGGTTTATCGACTCTGGCCTGTCGACTCGATTCTTTATCGACATCTATGATTTAAAACCGTTTATTGAATTAAATTTTGCCGATAAGCCGATATAATCAGCCAATTAATTTAATTTCTCTTGTTTTGTTATTCACATAATAGCATCGGCTGATCTCACAAACAGTGACTATCGGCTTTCTTAATTGGCCTATCCTGGGCCGGTGACCCACGTCATTTGACCATTTGTCTTTTTGTCGATTTGCAGGGGAAATCGACTGGCACGCCCCAGTTTCTTGTATTGAGTCTGTACTGGAGTTAAGCAGATCCCCTGTTCATGCGTTTTGATTTTCGCATCAACACGCTTTTTGGCATGCCTCGTGGGACTAAGAACTTAAGCTTCGCATAATGCCGAACAAACCTGAAGAATCACTGCTGAAGAACAATGTTTGCATGGAATTGAAGGATGATCATATACTTCCCGTTAGCAAGGATGATCTGAATGATGAAGTGATGGCACAAATTGTTCAAGGACTAGCTGAATTTGAAAGCCTTCTTTTGGGAACATTTAGCAAGACAAGGCATGGCAAGATCGTTCAGAAAGGAAAGTTACCAGTTGCCACCTTGATTGAAGATGCAACAAGAGCGTCACCTGCCATCAAACCAATAGAGGTTATTGATGAGGCAACTCTGGACATCGTGATTTATACGGCTATACATCATGTATTAATTAACCAGTCACCCGTATTGGTTAACACATTGAGACCCTTGATTATTCAGACCGTGGAAGGTTGCATATATGATGATCCAGCTCGTGGACCAATGTATTTCCGTGTATCTGGGAATGTTCCTCAGCTTGCAATTGAGGCACCTAAGTCACAGCAACCTGGTGCGAGCACGAGCATCATGTCTTAGGTTCAGAACCGTTACCCTCTAAGGTTTCTACGCCTCCGAAGAATGCTGATAGTGGTACAATAGGAAAGACACCTCACAAGATAATATTGCGAAGGACTGGTCCATAGACGCAGCCGCAGCATTATAGACAGGAGACCAGAGAGCCGAATGTGACATACAGTATTGCACTTAATGTGGAACCAAGTATGTTTGGGATGCCATCATCGTCTATGTTACTAGGGGAATTAGGAGGCCAACATACAGTTGTTAATTTTGGCTCACAGATGCCAGCATATGGTCCCACATCGACTATCCCAAATATCAATGTGTCAACTGATAACTGGACTATGAAGATTGCTGAGGTAATGAGAGAACAATTTGGGTTGAAGCCAAACAAGCAGACGTATATGTATCGACCTCCGTACCAACCAACTATGATTTGATCCCTATGCCGAGTCAATACAGGCCACCAGAGTTCACCAAGTTTATCGGACGAGATAATACTACTACAGTTAAGCATATCAGCCAATTTTCAGTACAATGTGGGGAAGCAGGTAATACTGAACAACTGAAAATTAGGCTGTTTCCATTGTCCTTGTCTGGTTTGGCATTTTCTTGGTTCGCATCGTTGCCCCCAAATTCAATTATTACTTGGGCCAATCTCGAACAAAAATTCCACAAATACTTCTTCGCCGAAACTAGAGAGTTGAGATTGTCCGACTTGATTGCTGTAAGGCAAAAGGCTGGAGAGTCTGTACATGATTATGTGCAGAGATTTAGAGATGTGCATAGCAAGTGTTTTAGCCTTCAATTAACTGATAATCAGATGGCAGAATTAGCATTTAATGGCTTAGTTGCACCTCTAAGGGAAAAGTTTCCCTCGGCTGAGTTTGAAAGGCTGTCCCAACTAGCGTAGAAGGTGTCTATTTAGGAGAACCTGACTCAGGGGCATGGTCAAGGCTGATTTAAGTCAGCTACAAGGATTATGAGTCTGAATCTGATGAGGATGTTGAGGAAGTCAATATGGCTTGGTGGACTAGAAACAAGAATGTGTTGTCGTGCCCATGGGTGAAACAGAATGAGCCAGAGGAAAAGTATGATTTTGATATCACCATGGCCGATAAGATATTTGACATGCTTTTGCAAGAGAAGCACATTCAGTTGCCATCCAATCGTGTGATACCTCCTGCTGAAGAACTGAAGAAGATGAGGTGCTGCAAGTGGCACAATTCACCCTCTCATAGTACTAATGATTGCAAAGTGTTTAGGAGACATATTCATATGGCAATTAAGCAGGGCAAGATAAAGTTCACCACATGTACTATGAAGATCGACGGGCATCCTTTCCCTGCAAATGTTAACATGGCTGGTATCGACAATGTGAAGGCATTCATTAAATGGTACTAGAAAAAGAGGGACAGAGAAGTGAAGGAGTCATAGTTTGATCCACAATGGGAGTACTTCTAGGATCATGATATGAAGTTGCCATCAATCAATAATTGTCCTCGATGCAGTAAGCGCACAAATCAAATATATAGGGAGGCCCCAAATACTCATCGACACCAGCATCGATACGATGAAACTAGAGAGTCGATGGTGGGTTCAGCCGATAGACAGGAAAGAGTTTCTGCGTTTGATCAGCTTGGAACTAAAAGTACAAGCAATGAAGCTAAATTTGACAAGGAAGTCAATGAGGAAATGCAGGAAGGACAAGAGCAAGCCAATCAGTGGTGTCCATCTGGTATTTTCTCTAAGAGTCAGATGCACAGGATACAGAGGATGTGTTGTAGGCAGACAATGGCTGGTAAATATTATTATGATGAAGATGATGATCAGCCACTAAAGAAGGTCTAGAAACCAAAGGTGAAGTCACAAGTATAGACGCCAAGTGCTTCAATGAGTATGGTGATGATGTTGCCCCAAGAATTTAAGGCTGTAGAAGAAGGATTGCTTGCTATTGGAGAAAGTGAACCGCAACTTATATTCGATTCTCAGCAAGCAATATTTGATAAACCAGATGAGTCTAGAGATCGGCACTTGAAGGCTTTGTACTTGAAGGGGTTCGTCAATAGGATGCTGATGGGAAAGATGATGGTTGATGGAGGTGCTGCAGCAAATATCATGCCGATCACTACGGTCAGGAAATTGGGAAAGACTAAAGAAGATTTGATCGATAACAAATATAATCCTTAGGGATTATGGTGGTCGTAATGCAGCAGCCAAAGGAGTTTTAAACGTGGAGCTCACAATCGGCAGTAAAATTTTGCCAGCTACTTTCTTCGTCATTGATAGATAATGGAACCTAGAGCCTTCTATTGGGTCGTGATTGGATACATGCTAATTGCATTTTTCCATTGACAATGCATCAGTCTCTGGTCCAGTGGATTGGAGATCAAGTGGAGGTAATTCCGGCCGATGAAACCGTTAGTGTCGTATCGGCCGATTTAGTACCATGGCATGCAGATGATATGGAGTGTTTATCTGGCACGATCTGGGATGGGGATTATGTTAAAATCACTACACAGGGTCTTGAGGTGGTGGACCAATCATGTTCTAAGCTATTTCTCTAACAGACGTGCTAGTGAAATTATTAGAAGATGGCAAGTATTTAAAAAGATATCATTTGAGCATTTGGGTGGTTTATGATCTTGGGAAATTGATCACGGCCGATATGCAAATATCGTCCTTAGCGGAGAAAATTAAAAGATCAAAGAAAAAAGAAAGGAAATGTTTCATAGCCGATGAGTTATCATCAACTTCAGATGGCTGATGTTGAAGATATCGCCCTTAGTTCAAAAATATTACAAAGTAAGACATTGTGTTTCATGTTCTTTACAGATCAAGATGTTTACATCTATTGTTGGGGGTAGTAGAAGTCAATCATGTCGATGGCATGAAACCGGAGTTGATCAACTTCTGTGATGATAAGCGTGTCTTCTTCTATCGACCCGGGAGTGCTGGAGGCTATGTTCCACAAGTTGATGGCTTGCTCATAAGCCGATGTGATGATAGTCTCTTGCGTTATAATTTCCTTGGGTACTCTAGCAAGAGCTATTTCTACATCGGCTATTTCTTTGTTCTTTGCCTCCAGTGCAGCTTGGATTTCCTCGTGCTCTTTCTTCAAGCCCTCCAGCTTTGTTCAAGATCGGCCGACTTAGAAACAAGAGAAGTGTATTTGCTTTGCTCTTTGGCTGCCTTTTTATCGACTGCTTCCGCTTGACTCCTTTGCTCCAAGCGTTGTTCGATGCGTGCTTTGGCTTCCAGCACTCGAAGTTGATGGAACTCAATGAAGGCTGTCAGATGCAGTACCAAGGCAAAGCCAGGTGGCACCATGTCCTTGATATCCAGCTACCGTTGCCTAATAGGAGTTGCATCCAGCATGAGTTGCTCAATTGGAATTCCATCGAGTCGTTCGTGGATTTGCATGAGTGTGGCTCTGATCTTTGGGGGTAGAAGAATTGAAGACGTGTGTCGAGAGATTTGAGCCTGGAAATGGACATGTTAGAGAAAGTAATAATAAATTAATAAGGCAGCATAAGAGCAATTGTTCATACTATTGTTTTTGGAGTCGATGAAGGCATCGAGACATTATGGACAGGAGTCGATGGGGACATCAGGATATTTGAAGATTCAGGGGTATATGCGGTGATGGCAAAGGATCAAAATTCATGTGAATACAAGAAGTTAGAAGTGGAAATGAGTGTGGTCGAAGTAGAAATACAGAATTTGAAAGGAGAATACCTGTGGATCAACCCATGGTATGATGGCTAATGTCGATAAGGACTACCCCGCAGTTGGTGCCTCAGAGGTCTCCTCGAAACGCGCTGTATCGACATCTTCAGAGTCGATAGGCACTGTGTGCACCGGAGGGATATCTGACAAGGTGGTGCTGCTGGATTGATTCTCGGGGCCATGCACATCTTTCGGAAGAAGAGAATATGGAAGATAAAAAATTTGTCGAGAGAAGTTTTGCACAAAGAATGAGAATTTACCATTGCAGCATGTTCTGATGGCTCGGGAGGCATCGACTCTTCTACTGATGGATCTGCGGTTATGGGGGTTGGTGAGACCAGGGGAGTTGATGATGGGATCTGTATAAAAATTAGGTGAGGTTTGTGAGAAAAATGATAGATGTTGTGAATACAGAATCAGTACCGGCACGATGTGGGCAAGCTTGGAGATGACTTCTTGGGCTAATTCTGGGAGAACAGCCACAGTCGATGGAGCAAGCTTATGATCAATAGAAGAATAAGGTTAGCATGCATAAATAGATTCTGAAGGTTAGTAAAAGTTATTACTTGAGTTGTGGGAGTCGGTGCAGTTGCCGCTAGTCTTGCCCATTTTTGTTGTTCAATAGCCGGAGTCGATGAAGGGGCGTCTTTTCGTATCTTGGCCACTGCTTTGCGAGTTTTCTTCAAACCGCAGCCGCTAAGGATTTCGGCAGGAGTTGGATCGTCACAACCAATATTCGGGTTATTGGCCGTTCATAGGTATTTGATCAGTCTCGCTATTGCTCATCGTTGGAGGGATAATTGCTGGATCCTACATCCAAAAGATTCTTTTATGAAAGCCAATGGGAACATGATGAAAATTAATACAAAAGATAAACATATTGTATCTTCAATGTCGATGAGTTGGTCGGTCAGCTATTTGTAGAAGAGATGCTTCTTCCACTCTTTCCATCCAGACTTGAATAGAATGGAGATAGAAGGAAGCAATTCAATATCAACTGGATTGCCCATCGGGATTTCTGAGGCCATGTCATAGATGCTTTTGTATTCCAATGAGCTATCAATTTCTTGTCTGGCTCAAAGGTGACCGATGTAGAACAAGCCAGCGGGGAGATGACCAAAACCAAGTTGGCAAGAAATTACTGCAGGGTTGTAGAACTCATATGAACAAGTCCTGCGTTGACCACCATGGAAATTGATGGGCAAGGTGTCGGGTTTAATACAATCTTCAAAGATGAGAGTTGACTCCCTATCTTGCAAAGGATTGTCAAGGCGGAATATGGAGGGGTTCTTGGATTCCAAGTCTCCATAGGGGAACCATATCCCCTTACCTGCCTGAATGTCATTGTAGAAAAGGGTAAAGTAAATGTTGAAGTTTTCTATCGACATCCGACATCCAGAAGTCACCATAGCAGCCTCACCAAGAGATGTGCAACGACGCATGGGGATCTCTTCGCCTTCTGCTACATTAGCTGATGGGAATTATTTCTCCAAAAAAGGGGCTAGCTCCATGGCCTGAGAATAGCAAACATTGAGCCACAGTTGTATGAACCAACATGGACCTCCCACTGAGATGGTTTGGTTGGTTTGTAAGCTCACGGCGATGCGATGCAAGAGCTGATACATGGAACCTAGCAGGAGTTGACCTAAAGGAAATCTGGTGCCTTCAGCTAAGATATCGGCTATGCCTAGGAAGTTGGTGGTGGGCATCCATGATGAGCCATAGAAGATGGAGTGTTCAAGCCAAAGGTTTAAAAACACAGATAGTTCTCGGTTGGAAACAAATCCAGTTTTTCGGTGGGTGAGAATATATTTTGGCCAGGAGCTCGATGTCTTGGTTTCAAATTTGTGTTTCTTATGATTGTTTTGGATAAGAAAGGGATCATAGCATTGATCGACATTAAGCCCAGTCAACATCATTACATCCATAAGGGAGGGTGCCATGGGACCCTGATTGAACAGAAAGGCATTTAGAGCATCAGAACAAAAATAAGATGTTGCTGCCAATATTGGCTCGTTCTTGGCCATATCAACCAACGAAAGAGGTAGAGCTATATCAATTTGGGCAGTTTGAAGAGTGGCAGCACGAGCAGTGGTGACCCTGTGATACCAATTTCTCCAACCCAGAATGGATGATGGCCATGCCCTAAAAATGGTTTTGCATGGTTCGGGGGTAGCTAGGGCTGATTTAAAGGGAATCTGATTTGTTTCATAGTTGATGAGTTCCGAAGGATCAAAATCAATGCAAGGACCTAAATAGAAATGGTTCTGATCGACATTGGAGGGGATACAGATCTGGTTCATGAGTTCCTAGTACATGCAAAAGAGGGTCAAATGATCATGACTTAATTAAACAACAAGTTTGTTACTGGTTTGGAGGCAACTAAGAAGGTGGGGATGCTACTGTAATAAAACATGCGGCTGATTGAATCTGAGATTGGATATGAGAAATGGAGGGAGGCGGAAAAGGATTACCTAGGGAATGCTCTCTGGGGTTGCCATCAATGGTTGACTCGTCAAGATCCTAGGATCTGGGAGAGGAAGAGCGCTGGCGGAGCAGAAAAGGAGAAGAAGGAGAAAGGGCTTGAGCTCGGGTGATAATGAAGGAAGGAAGAAGAAGCATTTATATGGATGGGACGTGGGTTGGTTGCGGTAAAGGCGTGCAATAATCAAGGATATAAAATCCGGCGCATGAAAGATTTCATACCCCGCATACGGGGGGAATGTGTTGGCACTAAAATTTGACCGGGCCCAATGATCAATCGCGTGGGGTCGGAATTGGCCGAAGTCAACAAGCCCAACGGCCGAAAGGAAGAAAGGTGGACCCCTGTGGGGTTATTTTATCTTTTTCTATGTATTAGTTTAGATTTTATATAGGAATAAACCTAGTTGGTTTGTTTAAGAGTCTTGACCGAGTCGGATCAAAACCCCTTAAATGGGGTTTTAAAAATGTAACAGGGTCTGTACGAAAGGAATTAACACCTTTGTTCAATACAATTCGGTGCATCGCCAACCTTTCCTACTCGATGAAATCCTCGTCTCACGTGGGCTGCATCGGCTCTGATCTCGGTGAGAGACTTGGATTAGTCAACCTCGGTAATTCTATCAACCTCAACTAGTACTTTCTCATTTATTTGATATTCTAGTTGTTATCATTAGGATTGCTAGTTATCCGGTAATTAGATCTTATTTGTGCCTGTCTTATCGACTACAATTGTGATACTGTCTCAGTTGAAACCGATCTATTATGATTTCAGGAGGTTTTCCTGGTGTATTTTAGATCTATTATTCGAGTCACTTTATCGACTTTATCTATAAATAGATTAAATCTAGCTCTATTTATCGTGTTTCAACGCTGTCTTGATTAAGTTTGATCTGTTCGAATCAATAAGGCTGATCTCGACCTCTTATTGGATTGATAGGGTTAGATTCGATCTACTCATAGGTACAGTCGATATAGTTCTATAAGGATGTTTAGCCGATAGATTATCACGGTTCAATCAACTTTCTGGTGCTTAAATTGATTGTATCATTCACTTTAATAGTTGTTTGCCCCCATGTTTAAATATGTTAGATCTATGATTTATGAGCATACTAACAATACCAGCTAATCAGATCTATCGATCTAACGCTATCGACAGAGCGAGTCTATGCATATTTATTGTAGAACTATTGACTCAGCTCTATCGAGTTTGGTTTCTTACATTGACTTGGCCAGTTGCTTCATGAATATCCCGTGGTGTCTCCGCCTCCAAGGACAAGGTCACTGCTGGTGGCAGCGACGTCCTCCTCCTCATCCTCCACATCGGAGGTGCTCATGTAATCGCCATTGTCTATTGCCACATATGCCCGTCTACTTGGGCAATCTTTCTACACATGATCAAGTCCATGGCAGCGGTGGCACTGAATCCGTGTAGTGCGCCCCATCGAAGCAATAGAGGAGGCATTACTAGCTGGTACCTACATAGAATTTTTACCTAAGCGCGTAGAAGGTGCAGGGGTTGATCTTGGTGCTGCAGAAACAACACTGGATCCCTTAGCAGCTGCTAGTGGGGGCAGCCGAAAAGATAGCTTGGGCAGCCCCGAAGTCCTCGTTGACCCTGGAGGGTAGAAGTTCTTGGAGTTGTTGTACTCCTCAAAAGCATGGAAAAGTCCCTATGATTCTTTCTCTGCAAGCGTAGCATACTGGAAACACTCGTTGAGGGTATAATATTCCTTAAAATCAAGGATGTCCTGAATTTCTTTTCTCAAACCAGAATAAAATTGACAAATCTGATCCTCTACTTTTTTGACTACAACACAAGGAGACAAAGGCACACAGGCGATAACAGGGGGCTAAGTGCAAAACAGCCAAATCTAGAAATTTCAGGGTGCTAGATGTAGCACTAGTAGAAATTCCAAATTTATTTTTTTGATTTTATTTTTTCAATATTTTTCTCCAACTCAACAGGGGAGAATCTACAAAAAATTTCAGCTCAAATAGAGGTAGGATGTGGCCTACAGAAAATCTTGAATTTTCAGAAAACATCGGGTTTTAACTTGAATCAATTTTTTCTTTATCTTTCTGATATTTTTTGAATTTTTTGACGAGGGCACACAGGGCATTGCCAAGTGTGGGTATGCTCAACTTTGAGTCAAGAATCTCCTGTAAAAATTTTAGCCAAAATGGACAACCGAGCGATAAGTTATGCTCGTTTTACCAAAGGGGGGTCGGAATCGGTTTTCAAGATACCCGAGGTGAAACCTGAGTCGGGTTAGGGGTCGGGTTTGTAATCGAGTAGTATTTTATTTGGGCGGTGTGGATGCAGCGGAAAGTGAAATTTGTGGGGATTGGTCCAAGGTGCTGACGGTGGGTTTAGGGGTGGGATTAGGGTGGGTGTATCAATCAATCAACCCTAGCACACAAAGCCGACAAAATAGAGGGTGGTGAAGGGGATGGCAGCTAGGGTGTAACACCCTACTTTTTCAAATTCTAAAATGCCAACTATTAGCATTTAGGAGTTTAATTAAATAACCTAGGACAAATTGTTTTTACAATAAATAAAATTAAATTGATGCATTTGCATAACATGACATGTTGATATAGGTTTTTGTTTGCATCCTGCATTTTGTTTATTAAGTAATTAATTACCAGGATTAATAGAATAGAATTAGAAAGGAAAAGATTGAGAAAGAAAAGAATAAAGAAATTTCGTTCTGCTTTGGACCAACTCTCTCCCGTGGCCGAGGCCACCTCTTCCCTCCCTCCCCTTTCTTTCTCTCTCGGCCCAGCTCCCCCGCCAGCCGGCCCAGGCCGCCTCCCCATTCCCTTCTCTCCCCCACGGCCCACCTTCCCCGCACGGCCCAGCTCACCCCGCGGCCCAGCCCCTCTTGCTCTCTCTCTCTCTGACACGCGGCCCCACCCAGTCGTCTCCCTCCTCCCGCCCTTCTCTCTCCCCGCCGCCAGAAATCGACGCCTCCCCGTTGATCTCCCTTCCCCGGCCTCCCTGGCTCCCGTAACCGGCGCACAAGCGCTCGCACCCCTCCCCTTCCCCTTCCCCCCTGCCTTTCGGCCGTTTCGGCCGTTCCCGAACCCGCACGCATCAATGGCGCTAATGGCCATTGATGGCCGGAGAGCCCCAGCGCCGGCTCGATTCCGCCCGCCTCGGCGCCTATAAAACCCCCCGCCAGCACCGCACGTTCCCGCCGCCTCTCCCCCGCTCTTCCCCACCCGCTCGCGACCACCGGAGCCACCTCCCCGCCGAACGCCGACCGCCGCCGACGCCTCCCTCCACCGCCGACCGCCTCCCGACCTCCCCCGCGCCCGCGCATCACCTCGGTGAGGCTCCCCTCCCTCCCCTCTCTCTCCCGGAACCCTCACGGTAAGGAATGGCCGACCGGAACGCCAACCGGCCGGTCTCCGGTGAAGCCCCGCCGTGCGCCGCCGCCATGATGGCCGCCGGCGACGACCTCCCCACCCCGTTATTTTCTGGCCGTTGGATCTTGATCGAACCGTCCAGATTACATACCCCTTCGGGGTATGTAATCGGTCCATCATGGACCAGTGGACTACAGGTCCACAGAGCCGTGGACTTGGTCCATGGATTTTTAGTTTAAAAATTAATTCAGAAATTCCTGGATAATGTTAGCAGTTTTGCATTTTAGCCCCTGTACTTAGTTTAAATTAGTTTTAAGCCCCTATTTCTGTCCAGAACTGTAGAAATTTGTATTTAAGCCCAAATATTTTTATAAAATTAATTTTTAGCACTTTCAATTAACAGAAACACCCCTATATATTATTAGAACTATTATTTTGACCTTGTAATTTTACAAAAACACCCCTAGACTGATTTTAATTATGTTTTAGTCCCTAGAATTATTTTAAATTTTACTTTAATCCTTATTAATTGTATAAATATTGTTTTAGCCCTAAAAATTTATAGAAACACCCCTATACATTATTAGAACTATTATTTTGACCTTGTAATTTTACAAAAACACCCCTGGACTAATTCTAATTATGTTCTAGTCCCTAGAATTAATTTAAATTATAGTTTAATCATTATTAATTATATAAATATTAGTTTAGCCGTAAAAATTTACAGAAACATCCCTGTACTTAAATTTAATTATAATTTGGCCCTGTCTTTTTACACTTAACCCCCTACAGTCATTATTAATTATGTTTCAGTCCTAATAATTATAATTAACACTTTAGTCCTTGTAATTTTATAAAATTACAAATAGGTCCTTAAAAGCCCCTGTTTTTACCCTTTTGCCCCTAAAACTTCAAACTAGCATAACTTTTTACTCGTCACTCCAAATTAGGTGATTCTTGCGCCAAAATTCTCGTAGGAGCATAACCCTTGCATTCATTTCATCTACATATTGTTTTTCCTCTGTTGCCTATTGTGTATTTATTTTTTGAATGTTTTGCTTGTGTCGGTATTTTGTTACATAAAGGCGAGCATACACAAGGACTGCCCTACGAGGACTTTCAGGAGCAAGAATTTGAGAGGATAGAGCAGCCTTCCGTGTAGGATGAAGGCAAGTGTCCTTGACGCATTTTGCACCTTTTGAAATGTTACTATAGAATTGCATGCTTGTGTCAATTTGTTGGGAACCTATTGTTAGGGTTTTCCTAGTATTGTTTTACCCTGTTCCTTGTCGCCTCAAAATAATGGGTGAATTGTGGGTAGAAAATGCTTAGATGGCTTATGGGATGTGGGTTGATATTAATGTTGATTAATGAACAATGTCACGTGGAAAATATTTGGTAAATTTTTAGCAACATGGCTTAGGGATCTATGCCAGCCAGGTGGAAAGGATGTGGTGCCGTGGGCACATGGTTGTGGTGGTAGGCTTGTTGTAGATCACAGGAACCGGTTCTTGGAGTGACAACCTAGGTAACAATGCCATCACAAGACCGACATGGGTAAGGCTAGGCCTAGTAATTAGGTGTTCTCCCAGTGTCGGTGCAGCATTTGGTGGAGCGAGGAATGGAAGTCGAGAGGACTGTCCTTGTATCCGAAAGGCTCAAGAGGGGGCTCCTGGGGTGATGAACTGCTTGTTGAAGGGCTATCACTTATGGACGGGGGTGGAATCTTAGTGGCTAGCATGTACTGGGGGAAGTGTGTAATGTGGGTCGCGTCCACGGGCACCAAGGGAATCATGACTTGTGGGTAAAGTGGTACAAACTCTGCAGAGTATCAAACTACCATGATAGCCGTGCTCACGGTCAAGAGCGGCCTAGAATCCTTACAAGATTAGTTGGGTATGGATGGGTTTGGTTGGAAAGAGGGGATGGATTGAGACTTGGTTAGTATAGCACCTTGTGGAATCATGGTTGGGATGACCCCACATAGTAAATAGGATGCTTAGGTTAATTAAAGGCTCATGCAACCCACTCTGTAAAGCCTTTTCTTGACTATAGCCCCATGTCATCTTTTCCCCCACATGCTGAGTACGACACGTACTCACCCTTGCTATACCACGTTGATATTCAGCCCAAGGAGAAGATTGGAGCCACTACGAAGATGAAGAAAGCGAGTACTAGGCGATGATCCACCAGTCGATGCCTGTGGAGTTTGGGATGTCTATGCTAGCTACTTTCCGCTGCTTGAATGTACTTTTCTTCTAGACCCACGGGTCCTTTTGTAATAAAGATACGATGTAATAATTAAAGGATATGGACAATTATTCTGTTTACCATTGATGATGTACCGTATGTGTGTGTAACTTGATCCTGGGCACACGTACGACTGCACCCGTTTTACTTTTTAAAATGGGTGTTACATAGGGTTGCAAGGAAAACACTATTGACAACAAAAACACCCGTTCGAGGCAGGCACAATGTGGGGCATTCGTCTCCATGTTGCAGTGATCCTCCGCAACGCCGTCATTGAAGGGGCCAAGCCAGCCTGGCAGCACAACATCGACGAGCACCACAGGCCTGCTCGAAACAGGGGTTGGAGGAGCGATTGAGTGACCCTATTCATTGGCAATGTTCTTTATCATGTTTTTTAATATTCTATGTTATTGGACATTATGTAGCTTAATTATCACTCTATGTTAATTATCACAAAGGGGCGTCCCGGCCCAACCCCTATGTGCACTTGTCACACCCGGTTTTAAAGGACAAAACCAAGTGCTTATCATATGTGTGCCCAGGAACAAGTTTCACACATATCGACAGTAAGTGCATAACAGTATAACCAATGTCATTATTACAACATGTAATTATTACATAAAAGATTGTCTTCAAAGATTGAAATGACTCTCAAGCAAAATATCAGTGGAAACACCATAACACCACAAGCAATCGACCGGGGGCACGCTCGCCTAGTAGATAGTCTTCATTGATGTAATCCATCTCTCCATCTTCTGAGTAGTAGTTTATAATACAACAACAAAGGGAAGTAGCAAGGGTGAACGCATGCCGTACTCAGCAAGTGGGGGAAAATATGACATGCATGCTTAATAGAAGAAAGGCTAACATAATGGTTCATTTGCATAAATGAGCATCTACACCTAAGACCATTTGAAAAGCACTCCTATTTACTAGGTGAAAAGTTCCCACAAGTTACCTCATCTATCCAACACTACAGGTTACACCGCCTGTCCCCAACCATGGGTTAAACCGCCCATAAGAAACCACAATACAAGTTACACCGCCTGTAGCAAACCATGGGTTACACCAACCAAACCAAACTTGGCTACCCACCAAGTCCACCCATCACCAGACCACTAATCATGTGAAAGGTCCATGTAGCTCGTGAACGTGAGCATAGCTGTTATAAAAGTTTTACACTTTGCAGAGGTTGCACAACTTTACCCACAGGTTGGTGATTCCATCACCCATCGGTGACTAAAGTCTCCCTGTTCCCAAATCACACTGCCTATGGTGTGAGGTCAGGAGATCACCACGAGGTCTTTCAAAGAGCTTCCTAGCTTGCAAACAATCCAAGCTAAGGTTTCCCCGCTGTGAAATTAAACCATTCCTACAGAAGCCCCCTCTGGCGCCATGGCTAGGAGTGATTCGTCTATTGCCTGAGTCCGAGAGTAAACCGTCACATCCTCATTCCTCGAGCGCCCGCAAAACTGAGATGACATCCTGATACTCAACCAAGCCAACCCATATCAGCCCTATGCTTTGTGCAGTTTTCATGGTTACACGTTCCACGAACCTAGCCCTATGATCCCAAGCAGGTACTACCACAAACCCACTGTACTATACCAAGTACACGTGCATACCCGCACCATCATCATCATCCTCCTGCTTGGATCACCCTAGGTTCCATGTGGCTAAAAAGGATCACTCATTCCTCATGATTATGTTAAAGTGAACCATTAATCAAGATTAATATTAGACACTTCCATCCCTGACATAGCGAACTAAGCATGACATACCCATACTATTATACTACACCAAAACCCAAGCGACAAGAAATAATATGGAATATGATAATGACACATGGGATTCAATATTAACAAGCATGCATAGAGACAGAGAAAAAGAAAAATATAGGTTCAATATGCATCAAGGACACTTGCCTGGTTCCCTTTGCTGCTGCTCAAAGTCTTCGGGATGGAGATTCTGGTAGTTGTCTAACTGCGGTTCGTCTATCCAACATCACTCCGAAATGACAAGCATACAAACAAACTAAGAAATAATATACAACACAGTAACAAACTACAATAAAACAATACTACGAAAAAGTATGCATTGCTACGATCGCGTGAGCGCAAGAATTGCCTTACTCCGAGTTACGGGTAAAAAGTTATGAACGTTTAAAGGTATAGGGTTAACATAATAAAATCAGTAAATGACTGTAAGACAGTAGGAATAAATAATATTAATCACTACGATCACGTTGGTGCAAGAATTTCTCAGTTTTGAGCTACGGTTGAAAAGTTACGAAGATTTGAAGTTTTAGAGATTGAAAACGTAAAAATAGACAAGTAAAAGGGCCTAAAAGTTACTTTAGAAAAGTATAAGGGCTAAACTGGAAAATGTAAGTATAAAATATAATTTATGAAAATATTAGGTACCAAAAGTGTAATTTATAAAGAATATAGGCACCAAAATGTAATTTTAGGAAAGTATAGTGACTAAATTGTAAAATGTCAAGACTAAAATATAATAAATAAAAAGACCAAGGTATTTTTGTAAAACTGTAGGACTAGAATATTATTTGGAAAAAGTTTAGGGGCTTTTCAACAAAAATACAGTGCTAAAAATAATTATTTACAAAGTCATGGGCCTAAATATAAAATGCCCAGCCCAAATTATTATTTATAAAAGTTAAGGGCTAAAATAAAATTAACAGAAAGTCCAAGGAGGTTTTTATAAGATTCAGGACCTAAAACTAATTACTCAATAGTTTAGTGGCCTATTTACAAAATACACAATTCTAGGGAATTTTAATGAATTAATTTAAACCTAAAAGTCGTAGACCGGGTCCACGAGATTCGTGGACCGGGCGTTGACTGTGGTCCACGGGTCCAACGTGGACCACCGATGGCGGTGGCCATTAGCGACGCGCTGGAGCTCGCGGGAAGGGAGCTCCGGTGCATGGGAACCGAAGGGGAGGGGAGAGGGGAAGGCGGCGAAGAGAGGTAGCTCACCAGAAAATGCGAGACGGCCAAAGGAGGGGCCGAGGAGGCGGCACCGGCGTGGCAGGGCACGGAGCACGGCGGCGGCAGGGGAGGCCAAAAAGGGGCGGTGTGAGGGGCGGGTCCCTTACTTTTATAGGGGTGCAAGCACCTAGGCGACATGGCACACACGCCAAGGTAGCATGATGGCGGCGGCGTCGCGCTAGGATTCGATAGCGTGGGCTGGCGGCGCGTGGGCTGAGGGCTGCGCGCGCATGGGCACGGGATGGGCCAAGGCAGAGGGGGGGGGGGAGAGCGAGCTGGGCCGGGGTGGGATTGTGGCCCATGGCCTAAAGAGAGTTGGAGACGTGGGGAAAGGGGGAAGTGGGCCATGGGGGAGAGATCCATCCCATGGCCGTGGCATGCTGGAAAGGGGGAAGGAGAGAGGAGAGCTGGGCCGAGGTGAAGGGGTTTCAGCCCAAAGGCCAGGGGAGGGTTTCTAATTTCTTTTCTTATTCTTTCTTAAATTCTATACTAACCGAAAATGATTTCTAATCGAATTGTGGAATAAATGTTCCAAACAATAAAACCCTAATTCAACTAACGAGCATGCATGCGACATTCCAAAATTTAAAAACAACTTAAATTTGATTATTTTCTTTAGAAAATAATTCTTTTCCGTAATAACATACTATAACTTAATTTAATTCTAGGAAATTTTTAAAATACTCAGGAATCGAAAAATCAGGGTGTTACAACACTCTCTCTCCCCCTATTAGTAAGTCATGGGCCTAGACTGAGTGGTGGACCCCATTGGCATCGACTCATATTGCCTTCCTTGCCAATCACCCTCAAAATCCTATCCACATCTAGAGGAGGTGCGACTCCACATCGATGCCAGTTTGACCTCCCACCCCGCGCCGATGACCTTGATGCCCGCCACATCGATGCCAGCGGGACCACCTACCCCGCATCAATGACCTTGACTTCCTTGACGTTGGTATGCTTGGAAGAACTCACCCCACCCTTTTTCTACCTAGATCTATGATCCATTATCTCTTCAAGCCTCAAAAATTAAGCTAGATCTATGGTTCATGGTCTGTTCTTGGTTTGTGCATCAACTTTTGATGTTGGATGTTTGATTCCACACCTTGTGCTTGTGATGCAGAGACATGGCAAGCTGATATGCAGTTTTCATACGAAGAAGGCCTGGTGTCTACCATAGTTGGCCGGAATGCCAGAAGAAAGTAACTGGATACCCTGGTGCATGCTACCAAAAGTATCCAACATTTGATGTTGCGGTTCTGGATTTCAACAAAGCTCATTCAATTGATCCTGTTGATGCTAACAAGCTGCTAAACAAAGTTGATGTAGTTGGTAAAATCGAGTTGAAAGATGTAGTCTTAGTGATATATTTCCTTATTATTCTTGTGGGTTGACGGTCGTTAAATACAAATTCTGACAGTCAATATAGCCACAAATAAGGGAGGACTTAGCATTTCATACACGCATGTTAGCCAAGAATAATCAGATTCCACTTGTCCTTAGAGATTTATTGTGACACCTAGGTGTCTCTTTCCTTGCTTAGCACAAATTGCCAAAAATTTTGAACTCAAGTATGAGCATGAAATAATGAGAGCAAGTTAAAAAATTGGTTTTCCCTAAGTTAAAATGAATCCATGCAAGCAAAACCTTGAAAACAAATAAAACTTTCTATAAAGCATAGGCCAAATAATTACATCCAAAATTATGAAAGTAATAAAATAGAACTTTGGGCCAAAAACCAAAATTTTATTCCATTAGGAAATCAATTAAATAAATGGATTAAACCTAGAAATGATTTAACTTTAATACGAGACTGAGCAGAATGTTCCCCCAAGGACAGCTCACCGGGCAGGAGACCTGAGGGCACCTATGCACTGTGCACGAGGAGGCTGCATGGACTAGTGCAGGTAGTCGGGGAGCCGGACATACTTAAGGTTCCTGCTAAGGACCTTAAGGCGCTGCTTCTGGTTCCCTTCGACAGTGGGTTGCAGTCCCCAAGGATCCCGCTGCAGGAGACAGGTACTAGACAGGTCTCCAGGGGAGGATAGGAGAGGATCTGAGATGCTACCTTAGCCTGAAGGGCAAGGACAGACTCTTCGTGCCGCAACAGTACATGACTTACGAGGCCATAAGGAGGGCCACCGGCATAGGGATGGAGTAGTACTTCATGTAATGCCAGGGCTAGCAGAGCTAGTTACTGCTCCACACAGGTACGAGGAGGATGTGGTGCTAGAGTTCTACACCACACTGTGGGTTGCCAGAGATCGCTTAGAGTTCTGGTTCCTGTTCAGAGGGCAGACATAGCATGTGACCAAACAGGATCTGATAGCTAACCTAGGACTCCTGGCTTCAGACTTCTAGCTTTACATGCCTACGGTACACTTGCACCACCCCGCAGACCTCAGGGAGGGAGACTACCTCCTGATGAGATGGTATCGATTGCCTTTCCACCACCTCACACACCTGGGTTCGAGAGAGGCCCTCCGAGACTCACTGCGGAGGCTAAGGTGGTGAGAGCGATAGTCACCAGGACTATCATTCTCAGGTCTGGCTACAGAATGGAGTTCACACTTCTACTATAGTGGGCTATAACAGCCATTCTCAGTAGACAGCAGTTTGACTTGGCAGATCTTTTGATTAGGGAGATGGAGCAGGAGATCTCTGAGAGAGTAGGAGGACGTCACTTGGTCTACGGTCCATATATTTGCTATCTCTTGAGGAGGATGGGCCTAGTGATGGAGGAACAGTACGAGGCTTTCCCTGAGGTGACAACCAGCTATGCACCTCGAGTCCCTAGGGGATCACGGTCAGCCTCCCGCCAGCAGGCAGGAGAGGAGGAGCAGCAGTCACCGCCAGCACCTCACGAGCAGGCAGCTCAGCCAGAGACAGTGGATCCTGAGTCAGCCAGTACAGGAGCACCTCCCCAGCTGACGGGATCACAGTTAGAGGATGCTGTCAATGTGACAGCACTTGTAGGACGGCTGGGAGAGTTCATTCAGAGTGTATCTAAGGACAGACGTCAGATGATGGAGGTCATCAAGGGTCAGGCAGAGCTTCAGAGACAACAGATGGCACTTGTCTCCACCCTGATGACACATATGACAGAGTTGACCCAGAGGCAGGCAGGTCAGCAGCCGGGACCCACAGTATTTCCACAGTTTCAGCAGCTTCCGACTCAGCTAGGACACTTCACTACCTTGATGACTGCTTAGTCCAGCGGACTGTCACTCTCAGAGGTTCTACCGACAGGGGGAGCAGGATAGACACTTCCTTCAGCATAGCTCTCCCTCGTGTCAGCTTTCTCTATGTATGCGTTGTTTGTTTCACCTTCTCACTCGTCAACCTCGCATATGGTGGGACCCTCCAGCTCCCATCACCTTCGAGTTTGGAGTCTATTTTTAGAGATTGTGCACACCACTCGAGTAGGACAGGAGTCTGAGTCGGTTGTGGACCTTGACTTCTTTGAGCAGAAGGATGCTCAGGCGGCACAGGCTCAGGGAGCACAACAGGATCCGACACATGAGCAGCCCGGAGCAGAGCCTTCAGAGGACGTCGTTGCACCACCGCCTTCAACCACGAGCGCTTAGATGTTCACCTTTTCCCGCTTTTTGGTGCTTGTTGCCAAAGGGGGAGAAGAGTCCTAGGTCTAGGGGAGAAGAGTCCTAGGTCTAGGGGGAAGAGTCCTAGGTCTAGGGGGAGTGGGAGTGTGATCCTGCATGATCGAGAGTAGCATGTATCTAGGGGGAGCATACGTTACCTGTACATGGTTTTTGGGAGTTATATAAATTTGGATCTTATTTTGATACATTTATCGAGATGTTCGTGGATTTTGATGAGTCGTGATTCTTATTTGGTTGTGTTTGACTCATCTTGATCTCACTTGGTTTATTTTCATATGTAGTGCTTGTCTTTCTTAATTTATCTTGTGTGCCTGTGTATGTTGTCATGATGATGACTTGCTTGCTCTTAATTCATATGCATTACCATGCTAACCTGTTGCATTTCATCATTCATGTCTTGCATTGCATGTCTTTATGCTTTCCTTTAAAATATTGCCGTGATATGGATGCATTATCTTCTAGAGTGTGCTTTTCTCTCTTTTCTTTTTAAACTCTAGATGATTGATTGCGTAGGACCTTGTGCGTTTCTCTCTTCATGCTTTTGTGGTTCCTCTCGATCATAGTGTAGCTCTTTTAGCCCAGTTGTTTCTTGTTAAGATTATGTTAAGTAGTGGTTGTCATCAGTCACCAAAAAGGGGGAGATTGTAAGCTTCATGACCATTGATGATTGGATCCCCAAGGTATGAATGTTTTGGTGATAGATGACAACTATGAAATTGTGGGCTAATATCTACACGAGTGTTGTCTATGTAGGAACCTTCATTAAATCTCTACTACAAATAATATGGATGATGGTTGGCTTGGCGATTGATGACATTTGACCACAAGCATGGAGGCTGATGAGATTTATAGAGTCCAAGGGTTGATGGAGATGTATCAAGGCTAAGGACAAGCTACGGTGCAAGTGTTTGGTACACTTGCCTAGTTGTTAGGGCTTTGAGTCCATAGGAAAAACCGGACTATCAAAGGGGTCTAGATCATTCTCTTAGGTCATGTCTAGTCGGTGATGTGCAAGGTTGCTCGGTGAAATCACAGGCACTAGTTAACAATAAAGAAGCCAAGGAGCTGTTCGGAGAAGCCGGGAAATGAAGTCAAGCGAGGATGAAGAGTTTCAGCTTCAAGACGAAGTGACTTTACAGAGGGGTCAATGGTGACCTGATTGTATGATCACTAAGAGGTTTTTGTCTTGGTCTTATAGCGGACAGCAAGGAATCTGTCTGTGTAGGGGAGCTGTAGTGACCAGATGGTCCGGTCTGTATGGCTCCACATAGAGCAAAGAGGAAGCAGCGCCGTAATGTTTCTAGACTGGAGAGAGAAACAGACCAGACGGTCGGGTCAGGTGACCGGACAGTCCGGTCAACAGGAGTTTCAGCAGGGGTCAGAACCATTGGTGCACAGTGCTACAGTGACCAGATGGTCCGGTCAGGAAGTGATCGGACAGTCTGGTCAGGAGGCCTAGAAGCTGATTTCGTGGAGCAACGGCTAGTTTGAAGTTGGGAGCCTATAACTTTGTTGCTGGGGTCTTTGTGACCTCTCTTGGCCAGTGTGTAAGGATAATGACCATGGAGGTCACCCCATGGTATGATGTTTTGGTGATGAATGACAAACATGAAATGTGACTAATATCTACACGAGTGTTGTTCATGTAGGAAACCTTTTCTATCTTATGATGATTGTCAACGACGTCCTTGGCGATGGATGACAATGTCCACAAGCATGGAGGCTTGTGAACTTGATGGAGTCCAAGGGTTGATGGAGATGGATCAAAGTGGAGAACAAGTTGTGGTGGAAGTGTTTGGTACACTTGCCTAGTTGTTAGGGCTTTGAGTCCATAGGAAAAACCGGACTATCAAGGGGGTCTAGGTCATTCTCTTAGGTCATGTCTAGTCAGTGATGTGCAAGGTTGCCCGGTGAAACCACAAGCACTAGATGATGGTGGAGAAGCCAAGGAGCTGTTCAGAGAAGCTGGGAAACGAAGTCAAGCGAGGACGACAAGTTTCAGCTTCTGGACATAGAGACCGGACAGAGGGGTCAGTGGAGATCGGACTGTACGGTCACTATGGGGAGTTGTCCAGGACTTAGAGCGAGGAGCAGGAAGTCTGTCAGCTGGAGATCCTGTACAAATCGGACGGTCTGGTCTACTGACCGGACGGTCCGGTCAGTAGGGATCATGCAGAGCAACAAAGAACTTCATCGCCAGAATCTTTCCAGACTGGAGAGAGAAATGACCGAAAGGTCTGGTCTACTGGCCAGATAGTCCGGTCAGTACAGGAAAGTGCCTGGACACTGTTGCACCAACGGCTAGGAGAGCCGTTACCAGAGTGACCGGACTGTCCGATCAGAGAGTGACCGGACTGTATGGTGAGTACATCCAGAAAGGCAATTTCGTGGAGCAATGGCTAGTTTGAGGTTGGGAGCCCATATAACTTCGTTGCTTGGGTCTTGGAGACCTCTCTTGGCTAGTGGAATACCTATGAGCATTTGGTAAGGTCCAAGAGGAAAAGAGGAGAGCACTAGGAGAGGATATTGGATATCTTGAGAGGGCTAGTGGAGAGTAACTTGAGCATCTTGCACATCTAAGGCTAGGGTGTCCTTGATGGTGTGATCTAGATTGTTACTCTTGGTGTATGGTGAGACCTAGACCGGTTTGGTGTCGATGATCGAGCCTGTCATGATCAGTTGTGAAGGCCGTCACATGTTTCTACACGGATTGAGCCCCCCGGTGAAAGGGGCATCAATAGTGAGCGCCCGTGTCGGCTCGGGGAGTCCGACAAGTTCTCGAGGGAGGCGAGCTTGTGCTTTGTGCAGTGGTGGCGTCACTCTAGGAGCGATTACGGGCTCGTGGGCGAGAACTCCACTTGGTGGCGGGAGGGAACGGGACTCCGACGAGAGTGATCCAGCGAGGAGTAGGGGAAGGCACCATCCTTCCGAGACCTTGGGAAAAAATCATGAGTCATCTCTTACTCTACTCCTTACTTTGATGCATTACATTCCGTATTTACATACCATGCTAATCATGCTTGTGTGTTCTCTTAGTTCTAGTTGACTATCTTATAGACTTGGATGTTTAGGCTCCTTGCTTGCTAGTAGTGCTTACGCTTCCGCATTTGATGACTAGCATGAGTGGGAGTTGCATTGATGTGCTTGATTACTAGAAGTGCATAGGAGTTGTATTGTTAGTGTGATCACCACTAGATTTGTGTAGGAGTTGCTTTGAGTGCTATTGGTGTTTTTAGTGATTGGCAAAATTGGTACATAGTGGTAGTTCTCGATTCACCCCCCCCCCCTCTCGGTCACTACGATCCTTTCAAGTAGTATCAGAGCCAAGTGCTCATTATAAGGCTTAACCGCCTTGAGTAGTGACCGCATTGAGTTGGGATGTCATCCCATTCGGGGCTGAGTCATGGCTCATGGAAGGATCGCTTTAAAAGCTACCTAAATGCCATGATTCCGGATGAGTTGATGGATACTCTTGTGGACTTTGCCAATACCTTTACCGATGATCATGCGTATGATGATTGTGATGATTGTGTAGATGTGCCTTGTTGTAGTGAGTGCCTAGATCCTCCTTGCTCTACTAGTGTGCCTAATATGATGATTGGTAATGGTGTGTCTCTTGATCTTGCTTGCTCTACTAGCATGACTAGCATTGATGATGTTTCTGAGCCTCCTATTGATCATGCTAGTAGTTCTATTGTTGAGGAGTTCTTTGCTTTTCATGCTAATGACAATGAGGACTTACTTGACTCTCTTATTCATTTGGGAGGTATTGTGGACAGGATTGGGGCAACTTCTTTTGAGCTTCCCAAGATTGAGATAATTGAGAAGATCCTCTCCTTGCTTCCGAGTAGCAAGTTTTTCTACGTCACCCTTGACCTTCTCATGGAGAAGAGTCTCTCCGTCGAGGATGTGATTGAGCTGCTCTTCAAGGATGAGGAAATCACCACGAGCATGGCGTGGAAGATGACATCCAAGACAAACCATGAAGCATCTTCAAGCAAAGGGAAAGAAGTAGCTCTGAGCTCAAACTTCTTTTATCCCTCCACAAGATTGTCGTGCAACGACTTCTACAACCCCTCGGAGCAAGAAATTCATTAGGCACTTCGTCAAGCTCTACTTCAAGTGTCATTCCACGTTCTAGTCCAAGCACCTTGGGTGGACCAAGCATTGGCGCAGGGGGAGCACCAACAACAATGCTCGCTCGATCATTTGAGATGATCAATCTTATGGCTTCGGCTCCAGTGCCACCACCTCCTCCACCACAAGATCACCGTGGGCATCTTCGTTGAGCTCACCATCAGGATCTCCTCTTTGAACTCAGTGAATTTGTGTGAAATCTGAATGATGACCTTTGTGAGAATCTATTGAGCATCTATGATCTTGTATGTAGGATAAACTCCTTCATAGGATTTTGGAGGATTGCACCACATGAAGCGATTAACAAACTACTCCAACAAATCACAACTCCGGAGAGGGGTTTCTTACTTGAGGAGGTAGTCAACATGAGACATGAGCTCTCAATTGAGAGAGCAATGGAGATGATACTTGTGCTACATTCACAAGTGGGGCATGTGCTTGAGCATGTCATTGGACTCTATGACCCTCCTCATTACTACATCAACCTTGACAATGTGCACATGAGGAACAGTCATGGACATTAGAGGTATCATGCTCCTCACTGTCCCATCAGGAGAAGACTTCAGGATGGGATTGCAAGAATCCATATGTATGAGGATGGTCTTATTGCTCGACACAATGCGGTTGGTGCTAGTCAAACAAGTAATGCTTTGGATACTAACCCTTCCCCCTCTAGTGCTTGTCTTATGGCTACCACCAGGGTCAACTACAAGAGTGGAGGTACTCATTGGATTCTTTATAGTGGGTGCACTCAACACATGACCGGAAAACCAACCATGTTCACCACCATTGATGAAGATGAAGAAATTGAGAAGGTGACTTTTGGGGTTAACTCAAAAGGGAGTTAGAGGCTCGGGCAAGGTGGCCATCATGAATGACCTCCATCTCTCCAAGGTCTTTCTTGTGGAAACCCTCAACTTCAACCTTCTCTCTATTGGCCAACTCTATGACATGGGTTTCAAGTGCACATTTGATGAGGATGGTGCAACAATTGAGAATACCAAGAGAGGGCTAGTAGTCGATGGAGTGAGACATGGGAACTTGTATGTCACGGACTTCAAGTCAAGCAATATGCCACCAAGCACTTGCCTATTCACTAAGGCATCCAAGGGATGGTTGTGGCATAGAAGACTGGCACATGTTGGAATGAATGAGCTCAAGAAGATTATCAAGAGGAATCTAGTTGAAGGAATCAAGAATGTGGCCTTTGAGAAGGATAGATTGTGCAGCGCTTGTCAGACAGGAAAACAAGTTGCATCTTCACATCCCACCAAGTCATTCATGTCTACATCTCGTCCTCTAGAGCTCTTACACATGGATTTGTTTGGGCCAACACACTACAAGAGTCTAGGAGGCAATCTTTATTGCTTGGTGATTGTTGATGATTTCACGAGATACACTTGGACCTTCTTTCTTGTGGACAAATCTCAAGCCAGTGGTATCTTCAGAAAGTTTGCCAAGAGAGCAAAGAATGAGTTCAATGCTAGCATTATAAATATAAGGAGTGACACTGGGATGGAGTTCAACAACACCATAGTGGAGGAATACTGTGACAAGAAAGGGATCAAACATGAATTCTCTGCTATATACACTCCCGAACAAAATGGAGTAGTGGAGAGGAAGAACAAGACGCTCATCACTCTTGCTCATGCCATGTTGGATGAGTATGGAACTCATGAGAGGTTTTGGGCGCAGGTAATCAACACGGCTTGCTACACCTCCAACCGTGTCTATATCCACCGGTTGTTGAAAAAACGCCATATGAGCTATTGGTGGGACGAAAACCCAATGTTTCCTATTTTCGAGTCTTTGGCTACAAGTGTTACATTCTCAAGAAGAGGAGAAAGCCCGGGAAATTTTAGAGCAGAACCTATGAAGGCATTCTTGTTGGGTACTCTGGGACTTCTAAAGCTTATAGGGTATACAACTCAGCCATAGGATGTGTGGAAGAATCCTATGATGTGAAATTTGATGAGTCAAATGGGTCTCAAATGGAGGATGAATTTCATGAAGTGAACGTTGGAGATGAGCCTATGAGGGAAGTCTTGAGAAACATGCCCGTGGGCGAGGTTTTACCCCACGAGGTCAATGATGGTGATATTGATGAGCCCTCTACTCCACCCCCTCAACGTACCTCCTCCTCTTAGGTACAACAAAAAACCCAAGATGCCACAAATACTCCCACAAGCTCCTCCCAAGATTCATTGAGAGTACACTCACGAAATGATGAGGATTCCCAAGTGAGAAGTGAGCCACAAACCTCCCCACATACTTCACCACAAGCCACTTCTCCTAGCTCTTCACAAGATACCCTCCTATCCACCTCAAGCTAAAAGTCCAAAACAAGAAAGCATAAGAGTGACTCTTCCACCTCTCTTAGGATCAAAGACACTCATATATCAAGAGAGCAAAAAATTCATGATGCATAAGACACTTCACCTAGAGCTCTTCCCACTCATAGAAATTACCATCCTAGACCCAAGGCCATCAACAAAGATCATTCACAAGACTTGATCATTGGGAGTCCATCTCAAGGAATAAAGATAAGGAGAAATCATTATAAGCCCAACTATATGAGTGAAGAGAATGATGATGAGGCCAATGTTGAGATTGAGAACTTCTCCTTCATCTCTATGATTGATCCCACTACCATTGATGAAGCTATGGATGATCACAAGTGGGTTATTGCCATGCAAGAAGAGTTGAACAACTTCAAGAGGTGCAAAGTATGGAAATTGGTTGAGAGACCCAAGAACCATAATGTGGTTGGCACCAAGTGGGTCTTCAAGAACAAGCAAGATGAGAAAGTAACAATTGTCAAGAACAAGGCTCGCCTAGTGGCCAAGGGATATTCTCAAGTGGCGGGAATTGACTTTGAACAAACCTTTGCTCCCGTGGCTTTTCTTGAAGCTATTCAGATCTTGCTTGCCTATGAATCACACAATGGCTTCAAGCTCTTTCAAATGGATGTCAAGAGTGCTTTCTTGAATGGAGAGATCAATGAAAAAGTCTATGTGGAACAACCTCCGGGGTTTGAGGACCCAAAACATCCAAGACATGTGTATAAATTGAAGAAAGCTCTCTATGGCCTCAAGCAAGCACCAAGGGCATGGTATGAACACTTGAGGAACTTCCTACTCAAAAATGGATTCGCCATTGGAAGCATTGATAGCACCTTGTTCATGAGGCATGTTGGGAAGGATCTCTTTGTGTGCCAAATCTATGTGGATGATATCATCTATGGGTCAACCAATGAGAAGTTCAATGAAAAGTTTCGGGAGATGATGACTAGGGAATTCCAAATGTCAATGATTGGAGAGTTACATGTTTTCCTTGGTTTTCAAGTCAAGCAATTGAGAGAAGGAAACTTCATCTATCAAGAGAAATATACTAAGGACCTTCTCAAGAGATTCAACATAGAAAATTGCAAGCCCTTGCACACACCTATGGCTACTAGCCAACCCTTGGATGATGATGTGAAAGGAAAACCGGTGAACCCCAAGATATATAGATCAATTATTGTATCTCTGCTCTATCTCACCGCTTCAAGACCAGACGGTCATGTTTAGTATGTGCTCGTGTGCACGCTATCAAGCAAATCCAAAGGAGTCACCCTTGAAGGCCGTGAAGAGAATAATGAGATACCTCAAGTACACACCTACCATGGGCTTATGGTATCCTAGAGGAACAAACTTTGAGTTAATTGGGTATTCGGATTCAAACTTCGTGGGTTGCAAAGTGAATAGAAAGAGTACATCAGGAGGTTGCCAATTTCTTGGAAGATCTCTAGTATCTTGGAGCTCAAAGAAGCAAAACTCGGTGGCTCTATCTACTGCCAAAGTGGAATATATGGCAGTGGGAGCATGTTGTGCACAACTCCTTTACATGAGGCAGCCACTCTCGGACTATGTCCTCAACTATACTCAAATGCCACTATATTGTGATAGTGAGGCGGCGATCAAGATGGCCCTCAAGACGGGAGACCATGGTCATGCAAAGCACATACAAGTGAGGCATCACTTCATAAGAGACATTGTTGAGAAGAAGGACATCGAGTTGGTGAGCGCGCGAACTCATGAACAATTGGCGGACATCTTTACCAAGCCACTCAATGAGAAGACCTTTAACAAGCTAAGGGGAGAACTCAATGTTCTCGACCTCTCCAACTTCACATGATAACCCTTGAGCTTGTCCTTTATAAATATGTATAGTATTTTGTTTATTCTTGTATGTGTCTTTGTTCGTGCATGTTTCTCTTCTTTTGTAGGTTGCCTTCGGACCTTCTTGAGATAGCAATGGACATGGGTTAAGCTTGGAAAGGTGGTTCATGGTTGTTGGCACTTCCCAACTACCCCTTTTATATGTGAATATCACCCTAATTAGAGTATAATTGATACTAATTTAGGCCATTTACCTATGATATTACCTATATATTTGTATATGCGTTGTTTTGGAGCTTTATTGCAGAAACAGGTAAAATTGGCTATTAAAGAGATGCTAGACAAGACAGGAGTCCAGAACCGATGAAAAGCACTAAAGAAGCCCAGTGTGCCGATCGGCGCAGCCCATGAGCCGATCGGCGCAAGGGTATTTTGGCCCACAGAAGTGACCGAGGCCCATACCGATGGAAGTTTATCTGATGTTTATGGAAGTTTATCTACGCAAGACACTTCAAGATATTTGCTTAGAAGATTTATGGAACTTCAAGATCTTAACGTGCGGTACAAGACTTTATCTCGAAGGAAAAGGCCCACATGGCAGCTGTGGAAGACAGAGGAACCGACTCGGAGCAGAAACCAGAGAGAACACAGCTTGCGCTGATCGGCGCAATCCTGCACCGATTGGCGCAACTAACTTATTTGCTAGAAACCGAGTCCTTCACGAGTTGAACCCCTATATATACTTGTAACCCCTAGCCGCGATGAGACCCCGGGGAGGAGGCAATAGAGGGACAACAGATTCATGAGTTAGAGCCACCGGGGCTTGTCCCATTAGAATAGATCTCTAGTTGAGTTTCAAGAACCATTGGTGTAAGAGTTGATCCGTCAAGGTAGGCCATCTCGACGATGATGAATCTTACTCTATGTATCTCAAGGATGATTGAATATGTTGATGATGGTTTTGGTGATTTGTCTATCTTGATTCTATAATCATGCATGTGCTTATTCTCATTACTTAGTTCTAGGCTAAGTAAGTTGATGTTATCTTAATTGTGGTGATTAGGATAGTATTCAGACATTGTATTGATTATGGTTGCTTGATGATGCCGGTAGTGTGGTTTAGCGATGACAGCACTAAACCTGCGCAGCACTATTGGATAGTTGAGTAGGATAAGATACTCGCGTGATTAAGGGTTTCCTCTCGGCAGCAATAAATCGGGAACCGCTCAGAAAGCAGGGTGGTCTTATTCATTATAGGTTTTCATTGATCCATGTAATTATCCATTATGATGCTGTTTAATTAGACTATCTGGTTACGATCTCACTAGTAGATTTCTGGCTACTCACCGAATAGCTTTAGCTTTGGCTTTGACTTGCACTCTAGTTCAACTTCGCTGGTGTACCGATCGGCTCAACACTTCCGCCGATCGGCTCAACAACTTAGATCTGCAATAGTGCCGATCAGCTCAACCCTGCGTCGATCGGCGCAACGACATAATTGTTGTCTGGCGCATCTTTGCACTGGCCAGTCTCCCCTTCATACAACCTAAAATTGACAGTAGCCTTGATTAGATCTTTTACTGTTAACTCTATTTAATTATCCCTAAGGTCTCAGTGGTTCGATAATACCTTGGAATACTCTAAGGGAAAAAGTGCTACAACTGTACCCCGTCCTCTTGTGGTATATAAGTGGATGCGTAGTAACGACCAACAAGCATATTTTTCTGGCGCCGTTGCCAGGGACCATAGCAGGTTTTTAAACATTATTTGATGTATTAGTGTTTAGTCATTGTGCTTTACTTGTCTTTTTAGTACGTATATGCTGTTAAGTGAAATTAACATGTATGGACGATCGTAAGTCAAACAAACCCTCTACTTACACCGATGATCCAGAAAAGCTCTTACACAAGAAGAGAATAGCGGAAAAGAGGAGCAAGTCACTTGGAGATTTAGCTAGAAAACCAGTCAGTGCCAGCCCTCGAGTATTATTCATAATTGCAGATCCAGAAGCAGGAGTGATGGTAGACCAACCCTTGGTTAATAGTTTCAAGCCTCAATTGGATAAGGTTGTCAAGACAGATTTCCAAGAAGCTCAAGATCATGCTCCATATCAACTAGAGAGGTACATCGGATTAGTGGCACAACAACCGTTCACAGGTTCAGAAGATCCCAATCAGCATCTGCAGCGCTTCCTTGAAGTCTGCAGTACATTCAAAGTAGCAGGATTGACCGGAGATCAAGCACGTGTGCGGCTGCTCCCCTTCTCTCTAGTTGGGAGCCCTAAGCAATGGTACAATAGCTTGGAAAACGCAGTAAAGACTGCATGGGAAACCTTAGCAGTTGCATTCTTAGCCAAATACTTCCCTCCTCGTAAGACTCAAGCTTTGAAGAATAAGATTCTTGGATTTACGCAGAATATTGATGAGAGCATTGGAGAAGCTTGGGAAAGATACAATGAATATATGGATGCATGCCCTCATCATGGTCTTACAGTTGGTGAAACTGTTGAGAGACTCTATGTGGGATTCAATATCCCCTCGCATCAACACTTAGATGCTTCAGCTGCGGGTTCATTCATGTCAAAGACTCCCACTCAAGCTAAGGAATTGATCAAATTGCTAGTTGAAAAACAATCATGGGATAGTGAGAGAAGATCAAGGAACCTACAACCTTCTAAAGGAGTAGCAAAGAGCGTGATCGAGAGGACTCATGAAGACTTGGTTACGGATCGCCTTGATGCTATTCAAAGAAGGTTGGACAATAATTCTCATATCCCTAAGGAAGAGTCACTCAGGCTAGCAGAATTACGCTCCACTTGTGATGAGTGTGGAGAATTCGGTCATGTGTAGAAAGATTGCCCTGAAGAGATGAAGATGCTAGAATATATAAAGAATAGTGGATGGAAACCCTAATATCAGCAACAAAGGAGTTCTTTCTCTCCTAGTTCGTCCATGCAAAACTCTATCCCACTTCGTCTCCAATTTCATGAGTTCTTTCAAGCTCAAGAAAAGATCAACAAGGACAATCAAGCTAAATTCAAGGAGGTTGATCGTGTTCTTGAAGGGATTAATCACAAGTTGATATAAATTGGGAGCTCTAATGAGTAGATTTTGAAACATACCAAGATTATGGAGCAACAGATGGGACAGTTATCACAGGCCATTCAAGACAACAAAGGGGTTATTCCTGGTAATACAATGTCTACAGTGCAGTTAAAGGCAATAGCTACACTGTCAGGAAAGCAAAGAGAAGATCTAGAGCACTCTGTGGGAGCAAGGAAGAACCGCACCGATCGGCTCACCACTGGCGCCGATCGGCGCGATAGTACTATTAGCACTGATCAGCTCACTCATTGCGCCGATCGGCGCAAGGAAGAGATTGACCTCTCTGGACTGAAAATGGGTATGGAAATAGAGGAGCATGGCCCTACCACGTTCTTGGATACTTAACTACTAACAAAGACAGAGAGAGTGCGGCAACGCGACGAGCAATTTGCAAGGTTCGTCGATGTTATGAAGAAGCTTTACATCAATGTCCCTTTTGTTGATGCTATTCAAGTACCTACCTATGCCAAGTACATTAAGGACATGATACAAAACAAGAAGTCTCTAGCTTCTAAAGAGGTTGTGAAGGTCACTAAGGAACTTACGGCGGTGATCAATGATGTCTCACTTGAGAAGAAACCTGACCCTGGATCACCAAGCATCAAATGCATAATCGGAACAAGGATATTTGATAGATGCTTGTGCGATCTTGGAGCAAGTTTAAGTGTTATGCCCCGTCATATATTTACAAGTCTCAATTTTCCTGAATTGGAGCCTACGGGTATGTGTTTGGAGTTAGCCGACCAATCTCTACGCTTCTCTGATGGAATTGCTGAGGATGTGCCTATTCAAATTGGAAATCACATCATCCCTATTGATTTTATTATGCTTGATATGGATAAGAGGATGAGAACCCCGTTGATCTTAGGCAGACCCTTGTTGAGGACAGCAAAGGCAAGTATTGATGTTGGGAGTGGTGAGATAAGCTTCGATATAAGTGGAACTCCCTACTCTTTCAAATTTCGCCCAAGGGGAGAAGAGTGTCGTGCTATTGATGAAGTGAAGAGGTACAAGACACTGAGGCAATGTGGCATCAAGAGTGATTGGAGGGGATTTAAGGATAGGTCGTCCGAGGTATATGAGCTATGAAGATAAGTGAACCTTGTAGTGTTGCGGTCCTATACCCCGCACTGCGACACTAAGGATTGATTGCTCGCGGGGAGGTCAAGCTCTTTGACCTCTAAATAACTAGAGCGCTCTTGGGAGGAAACCCAATTGTCAGGAGATTTAGAAGTTGTTTAGTGCTTGCGGAAGGGCAACCCATCTCATTTAGTTAATTAATGCTAGCCGGGAGGGCAACCCGGTGTTTTTAATTTGCTTTCTTGTAATAAAAACGATCTCCCGAATAAAAGAATTAGAAAAAGTGTGTGCTTAATTCTTGTGTGCTCTTGTGTTATCTGTTTATTTGTGCAAAACTATGTGTATATATATTGTAGACTAACAACACAGAAATAAAAGAAAAAGACCAAAAATAGGAAGGAACAGAGCTTGCGCCGTTCGGCGCACTCATGCGTCGATCGGTGCCTTGATAACAAGTCAGGACAGAAGGCTGACGATGCCCAGAATGGAAGAGGAGATAAAATCCAACCAGCACATCAATTTTCAAAAATAGAGCTAGTTTCAAGATGAAGAGCGACATCTAGCGAAGAAGCGAGGGGCCAGGAGCAAAAGTGGACACCACGCCGATCGGCGCGAGACATTGCGCCGATCGGCGCTGTCACCAGATGGGCCCCGCTTTGTGTGCCAATGCTACAAGAACATTGGGAAGAGTGGATATTAGGTGAAAGAAATGAACACGAGACATCAGGATTAGAGCCAGGCTAGAAGATGAGGTGCAAGGAACTTGCGCTGTCCGGCGCACTTCTGCGCAAATTGGTGCTGGTACCCATGTTGTGCCCAAATTGGTGACATATTCGGTAGGCACTGATTCTTAGGAACAGGTATGATTTCTATGCAGGTTTCTAGTATAGAGTAGACATGGAATTGAACAAAAGCTGAAAAAGAGACGGCGCACCGATCGGCGCTGGCCAGAGCCGATCAGCGCAGTCAATCAAGACAACTGGATTCCATGTTGTTCCCTGCCAGCTGACATGGTGTACCAAGAAAAGATGAAAAAGATGGAAACAACAAAAGGGAGGACAATCAGGAACTAGAGCGGTCAGAGAATTCAAAATTTGAAATGTGTCGATCGATGCAGTGACCGCGCCAATCGGCGCAACCCAAAATTTTGGAAATTTTGGGCGGGTCCTTCTCCTGGAAGTTTCCCATACTATAAAAGGGAGGCCAGGAGCCCCTAGTTCGGCACACCATCCCGGTAATCTCTCCACCTTCCCCACTACCCACGATCTCACACACGTTCCGCATTCCTCGCAGATGGATCGTCTCCGCTCCTCTGTCGGCAAGTTGGGCAAGAGGCTGCGCCGGGGAAGCAGTTCGAGCGGCAGCGGCGAATCGAGCGATGACTCCTCGGCTAGGGGGGGCTCCAGCGCTCGCGACGACATGTTGGTGGGTGGTGCATCCACTGGCTCGGCAGCAGCAACATATGAGATCCACGCCCACCACTCCGTCTCCGGTGCGCCCCTTTCGACGGGGCGTGCTATGAGAAGCCAAACGGCAGGAAGCCGTGGGGTTCCCAGATCACCACCATCGTCGGCATTCGTGCTGTGCACGGTGGAGGAGGGCTTCACCCTCCTGAGCACGGAGGAACAGCAGCACTACCTCGCGGTGAGGGGAAGGTTTGTCCCCATCTTTGACATGGACGAGACCTTCCTCACCACGATCGGCATGTGGGAGGACATAAGGAGGATGCTAGACAACCTCAGCTGGGTGGTCTTCAACCATCTCCCCATGGACTTCAACATTGACATCGTCACCAAGGTTGCCTCTACAATGAGGATCGGCTCCGACGACTAAAGCAATGAGGCCATCAACTTCCGCATCCATGACATTAGCTACATGGTGACCATGGAGGCGGAAGCTCAAGCCTTCGGCTTTGATGCCAACGTCGATGTGGCCGGCATCTTTGGACATGGGGAGTTGGACTCCTTTTAGAGGCGGCTCTCGTTCATCGAAGAGATGAAGCACGGCAACATCCGTAACCCGACCATTCAAATCTTCCATCGGTGGTTGGCGGCGCGCACATGCGACAAGGTTGACTCCAACAACGTCATCGACGCGGACTTGCGGTGGCTATTCAAGGCTATCGTGAGCCCGTCTCACTGCACCTATGTCGGTGATGGTGTGGGGTTGGTTCGAGAAGAGGGGCAAGAAGAGCAAGAAGTTGGCCTTTGGGGGCTATCTTCAACGCCTGGCAGCCCACGTCTGCAGCGATGACGGACCGAGAGGACTCGAAGACAAGTGGGAGCATTGTCATGGGAAGTGTTCGCGCCGGCTTCCATGTCGGTGGCACCAACATTAGGCTCCCGTGTGCGGAGCTAGGTGTTTTTCTCCCTCGCAAGCTAGAGGGAGGAAATTGGCTTGAGGAAGGTCTCCTAGAGGGGGGCCGAGTCCTCAAGGACCACCGCGGGCAGATTTAACAACCGACGACATCTACAACAGCCGGCAGTGAGTGGAACTCATGGCGGTCATGCCAGGAGCCTCAGTAGTACTAGAAAGGGTGGAGCGATGCAGCGGGCGGTTCACAGCCCACTACGCCAGTCGGCGCAGGCGGCGCGTCGGTCGGCACACCCTACTTCCGCATAGGCGTTGACTATAGGTACCAAGGACGGGTACCTGTGGTGCCTCCGGTGCCCGGTGCAGACTTCTTCGTGCCCATGCAGGGGTACCTCGACAACAACATGCACCACATCGAGCATGTGGAGGACGCCACGTCCCAATGGAGGAACAACCACGACGCGATGGCGGTGGAGTTCGAGCGACTCAAGGTGCGGTGCTATGGCTTTGATCAGCCATCGTCTCCACCTCCGCTTGATTAGAGTGACTAGGAGTGGGCATATGTATCAGTTTTCCGGTTTGTGTTTTCTTTTATCTTTTGCAATCATTTTCTTTTTTTGCTTATGTGTGTGTGAGCGGGTTGCGAAACCATGCATCGGGTGTGTTTATTTTCATGCAGGTGTGTTAGTAGTAGTTTTATTTTCATGCAGGTGTAGTAGTAGTTTTATTTTCATACATGTGTGTTAGTAGTAGTTTTATTTTAATGCAAGTGTGTGCATAAATCATCACCATATATTCGAGTTTTGATCTTAATATAATGGTGGCGGTTATGCTCTTTTAGAAGAATTGAATTACCTACTCTTTCTTGAAAAGTGTTGATGAAGATCAAATAATGTTGAGCATTGAATAAAATTTCGAACTTACACTTAATGATTATTCAACAAATATTTCTTATGTGGAGCAATTCTGAATACCCATGTGCTTCATTTGCATTGTCCAATTTGTGATGATAACTTAGTACCAATCTTTTTATAAATAAATTTTCATGTTGTGAACTTTGGAATTTATTGTTTCTAAGATCCTCACCTACCAATGCCATATTTTGAGCAATACTCATGAACCTTTGATATGAAGATAAATATTAAATTGATGGTTGAGTTCGGTTAGGATTTAATTCTTTTTGGTATGACCTTTACTAGGATGGCCAAATCCTTGTGTATCTTTTTAGCCTTGAATTACTCATGCAAATCTCCAATTCTGCTGAGTATTCTATTTTAAAAACAAAGTCTTATTGAGTATCATTCCTTGACCACATCCTATGTTTCTGGCTGTATTTGAGCTTTGAATAAATTTTGAAGCCAGATGAATCAAATACCAACAAAAGCTTGTAAATTCAGGTTGAGAGCCGATCGGCGCCATTTTGAACCGATCGGCGAAGCAAAGAGCAAAAAAAAAATTGCTCTGCTGTTTGCTAAGGCACTAGCAAAATTTGAAGTGTGGGTGTGGGGGGGGGGTGGTATATGACATGCTTATTCTTAAAATTCATTCTAATATAGCCATGAATCACTCCAACCATGTGCAATCTGATAATGGGAGTTCCTTTCTCTACCAAGATCAAATTTTTGATGCACATGTCCACATATCTAAAGTGTGAGTCCTTTCTTAAATTTTCTTTGGCCATCTTGTTAAGTTTTTGTAATTCCAATAAAGAATAATCTCCTAGCTTTACAATATATTATTGATTTATGTTTGCAATCCTTGAATTATCTCACCTAGCTACTCATATAAGCCTTACATTAATATTATTTGATCATTATGATGTAGTATATAGGTTAAGTGATTTGAAAGATGAGTTATTGCCTTGGATTATTTGGAAGATAGATTCTTTATGTTTGCAACAATCTTTTAAGTGATTTAAATGTGTGGAAAAGTTATAATTTGTGAGTTGGACATGATCTTTTTCTTTGGGGAGAAACTTTGAGCTTTATGCCCATATTTGAATTATTTTGCTGAATACCAATATGAAATACACTACAATAGAACAATGCTCAACATTTGCTGATTTAAGATATCTTTCATGATAAGAAAAGTATGTTCTTTGATTTTTCTCTCTTTTACTTTACTCGGGACGAGCAAAGTTTTAAGTGTGGGGGAACTGTTGGCACTTCCCAAGTGCCCCTTTTATATGTGAATATCACCCCAATTACAGTATAATTGATACTAATTTAGGCCATTTACCTATGATATAACCTATATATTTGTATATGCATTGTTTTGGAGCTTTATTGTAGAAACAGGTAAAATTGGCTATTAAAGTGATGCTAGACAAGACAGGAGTCCAGAACCGACGAAAAGCACTAAAGAAGCCCAGTGCACCGATCGACGCAGCCCATGAGCCGATCGGCGCAAGGGTATTTTGGCCCACAGAAGTGACCGAGGCCCATGCCGATGGAAGTTTATCTGATGTTTATGGAAGTTTATCTGCGCAAGACACTTGAAGATATTTGCTTAGAAGATTTATGAAACTTCAAGATCTCGACGTACGGTACAAGACTTTATCTCGAAGGAAAAGGCCCACATGGCAGCTATGGAAGACAGAGGAACCGACTCGGAGCAGAAACCAGAGAGAACACGGCTTACGCCGATCAGCACCATCTTGTGCCGATCGGCGCAACCGACTTATTTGCTAGAAACTGAGTCCTTCACGAGTAGAACCCCTATATATACTTGTAACCCCTAGCCGCGATGAGACCCGAGGGAGGAGGCAACAGAGGGACAACAGATTCGTGAGTTAGAGCCACCGGAGCTTACCCTGTTAGAATAGATCTCTAGTTGAGTTTCAAGAACCAATGGTGTAAGAGTTGATCCGTCAAGGTAGGCCATCTCGACGGTGATGAATCTTACTCTATGTATCTCAAGGATGATTGAATATGTTGATGATGGTTTTGGTGATTTGTCTATCTTGATTCTATAATCATGCATGTGCTTATTCTCATTGCTTAGTGCTAGGCTAAGTAAGTTGATATTATCTTAATCGTGGTGATTACGATAGTATTCAGACATTGTATTGATTATGGTTGCTTGATGATGCCGGTAGTGTGGTTTAGCGGTGACAACACTATTGGATAGTTGAGTAGGGTAAGATACTCGTGTGATTAAGGGTTTCCTCTCGGCGGCGATAAATTGGGAGCATCTCGAAAAGCAGGGTGGTCTTATTCATTATAGGTTTTCATTGATCCATGTAATTATCCATTATGATGCTATTTAATTAGACTATCTGGTTACGATCTCACTAGTAGATATCTGGCTACTCACTGAATAGCTTTAGCTTTGGCTTTGACTTGCACTCTAGTTCAACTTCGCTGGTGTACCGATCGGCTCAACACCTGCACCGATCGGCTCAACAACTTAGATCCGCAACAGTGCTGATCGGCTCAACCCTGTGCCGATCGGCGCAACGACAGAATTGTTGTCTGGCGCACCTTTGCATTGGCCAGTCTACCCTTCATACAACCTGAACTTGACAGTAGCCTTGATTAGATCTTTTACTGTTAACTCTGTTTAATTATCCCTAAGGTCTCAATGGTTCGATAATACCTTAGAATACTCTAAGGGAAAAAGTGCTACAACTATACACCGTCCTCTTGCGGTATATAAGTGGGTGTGTAGTAACGACCAACAATGGTGTACCCAAGGCTTTGAAGAATGGTCCATTGTGAACATGCTTGAGAAGGGAACAACTCGTTGTTGACACTTTGGTTTGTAACGGTTCTCTCTCTTTTCTTTAGAATCGCATCATGCATTATATACTTGTTGCATTTGTATTCTTTGCATTTATGCATCCTTGCATTATGATACCATGCATGCTTCGAAGCATGTGTCTAGGGGGAGTTACTCATTTACAATGTGAGTACATGACTCTCTAGATGATCAAATAGTGATATTTGTGCTTCATGCCCATTGAGTCATGTTCGACCGAGCTCCGAGGTGAAATCTACTCGCGCGGCTCAAAGACACGTGGCTCATACATTCCCACCTCTCTAATGACTAACCCTTGCACATTTGAGAAAATATTTTTGTTGAGTCATAAGTGTAGGGCGTGCTACGATGAAACACCACCACGACCAAGGAGGAGCAACATGAAAGGGGGAGTTATCCTAACTCTTGCCAACTATTTTATGCCTCTTGGGTTCGTTATGTTTTGGTGTGGTTTTTGGTGATAGGTGACAAAGGGGGAGAAGAAACATGAAGATCCAAAAGCCAAGTCTAGATCAAAGAGGTAGAAGGAACATGAAGATGATCGATATCACAAAGGGGGAGGAGAACATGAAGAAGAAACGTGAAGATTCGGGGAGATGGAACATGAAGATTACATCAAGATGAGCATCTACACCGGCATGGAGAAAGAACAATGATGGTGCATGTCTACTGCGACAATGTACACCTTCACCGACATGAGCATCTACGTCCTTGGTGCGTATCTACATCAACAAGATCGACTACCACAACACCAAGACGGGCGCAATTTCAGCTCAAGATTGAAATCCAAGTGCGCTAAATGAGTGGATAGTTCTCCCTCAACACCTAGCACATCTGAAGGGGGAGACTACTTCCAAGGTAAGGACCAAGGTATGCCTTTCAATCCTTTCTTTTCCTTTGGGTTCTTTCTTGCTCATCCAGTTTGGATCATCATAAGTAGTGGTTGTCATCCATCACCAAAAAGGGGGAGATTGTAAGGATCATGACCATTGAGGTCACCCCAAGGTATGATGTTTTGGTGATGAGTGACAAACATGAAATGTGACTAATATCTACACGAGTGTTGTTCGTGTAGGAAACCTTTTCTATCTTATGATGATTGTCAACGACGTCCTTGGCAATGGATGACAATGACCACAAGCATGGAGGCTTGTGAACTTGATGGAGTCCAAGGGTTGATGGAGATGGATCAAAGCGGAGAACAAGCTATGGTGCAAGTGTTTGGTACACTTGCCTAGTTGTTAGGTCTTTGAGTCCATTACGGTAAGGATGTTGTCTCTGCCCTTGGCCTCCTTGTAGATGACTCTGGTCAGGGTTGTATGACACATTCTCTTGTGTCCCGGGTGGTCATCCCCTGACTGTCTCATATTACCATTGACTTCATACTTCATGTGTGAGTTTTTGGCGTGAGATGTGTCATGCATTTTCATCTCCTTGGAGTCTTCATTCATACACTTCATGAGGAGGTCCAACTTAGCATTGAGCATCTCAATTTCCTTGTTCGTGTGCTTATTTCTCTGGCTGGGTTGGAGACGATCTTCATTGCACCATTTCTTGGAGGCTATCTTCTCTACTAATGTTGTTGCTTTAGTGGCGGTAAGTGAGAAGATGGATCCTTCGGCAGCACATCAAGATAATCATGGGCTTCTGAGGTCAGCCCGTTATAGAAGGTGAACAAAATCACCTAATCATCCATTCAATGATCAGGGTATCTTGCCATATATTCTTGAAGCTTCTCCCAGGTTTCCAGAATGGATTCTTCTGGTGCTTGCGAGAAGTTTGAAACTTCCCCATGAATGGCACGAACATTGCATATCGGGGACAATTTCTTGAGGAACATTATGTAGCAAATCTTCGAGGCACCCATAAAATATCTATCATAGAACAATTGTCTCGCTTTCCCCAAGAGGGAGAAGGGAAACAGATGGAGCCTGATGATATCTTGAGTGACTCCTTGTTGACACTTCTTAACGTCGTACTAGAAATATCACTATCTCTGGTACGGTGCTAGAAATGATTGTTCGTGTTTGTTATGCTTTAAGAGTAAAGTGAATTAATCCGCAAGCGCACGACACCATTGTAGCATTTCACCCGAAAGTGTTCCAAGGTATCATATTTATATTCACAGGGAAGATAGGCCTAAGATTATCTTGGTTTAACAAATATATGACTATAAGAACTATAACAACTAACCAAAGACGGGGGTAAGGATGTTCAATAATAAAGTGGGGTAGTAACACAGGAAAAATCCACACTAAGATAAATAACGAGATCGGTTAAGCCAACCGGGAGGACAACGAGTCTAAGTCTAAGAATTCTTAAATATATCTTCCTAATATATCTAAATCAAGTGTCGAATCCTAGTTACTCGTGTTGAGGTCCAATCCTGGTACAACCTCGAGTCTTTCACCAGTTAGTTCACTTAGGGGCACGAAAAAAATCCACTAATATGGGTCGGTAACTAACCTCTGTACTAATGGGTATGCTATCGCTAGAAAACCCTGATTGAGACTTCTCGAACGTGGTGGAATACTAAATGGACGGACAGAGTTGTCACCACCTACCACCTACAACATAGCCCATGGGGACGAATGCAAAATTAGCTAGCGTTAACTTAGGAACCACGCCTACACCTTCACTAGATATTCTTCCGTTGGCATAACGGAAGAATAGCCGGGAGATAACCAAGTCTAAGTCCTAGAAAGAACTAAAACTTAATTTAATTCTTGCCGGATAACAGGTAAACTAGTCAACAAAGTTTCTTCCCATTGATCGTAACTTGAGGAAATGACTAACCTAAAATAAATGTTTGATAAGATATAAAAGGAAAGATATTTATATTGATAAAAGATAAGTCTTACAAAAAAGAGAAAAGATACAAGACAGCTCATACCAAGAGTCCAAGACAACTCCGAAATCTTGAGCAATGCTCTCGACTAGACTCTAATTCCCGACTAACTAACTTACTCCACTAAGTAGCACAAGTAGTGGGAAATTGGACTCCTTGATGTGTTGCTTCTTGATTTCCTCCCGAATTCTCCACTATTTATGGGTGGTGATGGTTCGGGAGGTTGTTGGCATTTGCTATGCTCTAAAGATAAAATGAATTAATTCCACAATCGCGCAGAACACCATTATCACAACCCCCTTGGACAAAAGTTCCCGAGGTGCTGATTAAGCATACACAAGATAATATAACAATCGATCAAGTTCAAATTACGTAAAAAGCAGTATTATTTATTGTACATCAGAGTTTAAATGATAAGTGTAGCGGAAATATTACAAAGATCAGTTTTAAAAGCAGCGGAAGATACCATGATTAAACGTCTACAATATACAACTCGACGATAATAGCAATTGTGAAAATTTGGAACTCATACGGATTAATACCAAGCATCACACAAGAGCAGGCAGACCATCCCTCAGGGATAGACATATTCCAAGGAAGAACGCCCATAGGTAGCTCATATGCATCAACATTATTACCTGAAATAAAGAAAACAACAACATGGCAAAGCTTGAGCTACTAAGCTCAACAAGTCTTACCCAACAAGTATTAAATTTAGACATGCATAGGCTCAGAGATGGATAAAAATAAATTTAGTGAACATTCTAGTGACTATAACAATGTAAGATAACTTGCATATAAAAAAAATAAGTACAACAAGCAATCTGAGATTTCACTTAAGTACAAAACAATTCCAGTTCAGATTCACTAAAACCCAATATTATTCATCCAAATATCCCATTAATTATTATTAGTGAGGTTCTTAAGCTATGATGTGACTCAGTGAACAAGCGGTACTCATTACTGCGAGGGACAATGATTGTAATCATTTTACACCAGCTGGGAAAACCCGAAGTACACGACATACGCATCATTTAAGAACATGTATGACAATGTTTCTCAAAGTCATAATACATGTCGATCCAAATCTAAAAGTCCCGAGTGGGCAACCATTCCACGACAACGTCGGGAATCTGTCCACTTTGACTAGATCACATGACCAAGAGTTTTAAGTTATCGTCCAAGCATGTATATGATAATGCTACATCAGTTTACTAGTTCCCATATACTAGCATGCATTCGGTACAGTTCAATACTTGCTCGATACGGCCGACAACGGGCGGGTCCTATGTCGACACACTCAGGGCTACAACCTTGCAAGCCATGTCCTCTGAAGGCACATGATCTTTGCCCTTTCACCTACGGGGCCTGTCCACATCTCAAATTTTAGTTGTTGACATAAACGGACTACCACCTTGCGAGACAAAAACCATCACAGGTCCTTTGCCTTTGCCCTTTCCAATACAGACCAGTTTAGTCCAAATTTTAACAGTCATACTCCATCATGTGGCTATCATCATTTTACTACTATTCCAAGTACCATAATAATGTAGATCCTACAACTAAGCATAATAGTTTCTCTATTAACTACATGTACTTGTATACCATGCCAAAAATAAAATAGGATATTTCTAGGAAATGCCGATGGGTTTTCATCCAACTCCTAAACTTAATGCACAAACAACCTATGCACATCTAGTAAATTAATTACTGGAAATTAAATCATATTAATACATGGAGATGTTCTGGGGCTTGCCTTGAGCTACAACCATGGAGTTAGTACTGATGTTAGGATCTTCTTGTGTAGAGAAATCTGAAGATTCCTTCTAAAAATCCTCTTCGGTAGAATTAACGTTTCCTATAACAATACCGATATGTCAATATGGAGAATGCATAGAAAATGCAACAAAATGTGATGTATATGTGACATCCCATGTCACAAAATGACATTAACTAAACCTAACATCAAGTAAAGGCTAAGCAAAAGTATAATTAATCCATGTGCCAAAGAATAAAAAGAGGAAAAACTATTTAATTAAATTCCAAAATAATCAAATATGGGTCATTCACAAACATTACCAAAACCCATGGAAGTACCCCAATATTTTTGCATATTCTGAACAGCCACCACAAAATAGAATTTTGAGAATTTTACCAGAATTTTTGGTAACAAATTGATACCCTTAAAAATTCCCCCAAAGTCAGGAAAGTGTATTTCGGGTTTGAACTTTTCATAATTTATCAAAGCCATTTCAGCTGGTGCACCCAAAAGCAAAGTTGGAGCACATGTTTTCGTGAGCGCACACAAAAATTGGTGTCAAGTTTGGAGCAAGGAAACGTGGTGAAATTTTCCCAACCCCGAGCCAAGGTCCAAGTCAAGCCGGATCAACCCCCCTTCCCTCTCCTCCGGCCAATTCCAACCCGACACGGTTGTACTCGGGTTCCTGTCGCCACCGCCGATCACTGGCGCCCCACGCCGGCCACTGCACCGCCAACCCTTGCCCCTCTGTGCTACCGGCCGCATTGAATCCCTCCCACCGGCGAGCCAACCCCGGACCGACAGCGCGCCCCCTCCCTCTCTCTCCCTCTCTCACCCGCTCTCGGCCCTTCCTCCGCCAGCCGAATCAAAAAGGGGCGGCAGCAGCACGCCAGCCCCATCGCTCTCTCTCTCTCTCTGCTCGCATGCATCGCGTACCTCCTAGGAAACTTCTCCGCCACACACAAGCGCCGCTGCACTCTGCTTCCTCTTCCTCCCCAGAAAAACCCGAGCCCGCCCTGTTTCTACCCGCCATGGCCGCCGCCGCGCAGAGCTCTGCCTAGGCAGCTTCTCCCCCCCCCCCCCCTTTCTTCGCAAATTGATGCGCAAGGACCACACCCCACTCTCCTCTGATTCCCTCACTCCCCTGTGCAGTGCTCTCCCCGGAATTCGCAAAGCCGGAGTCACCGCCGCCGGATCCGACCCCCCCCCCCCCCCCCCGCCGATGGGAACCCCCCTTCGGCCTTCCCCCTCGACGAGTTCCTCGACGCCGACCATCCCCGAACCTCCGTGAAGCTCGTCGGCCGAACCCCAGCCTGCCTCCCACTCGGCACCGTCGCATGGACCCCGCAGGAGTTGCCCTGCCACCGCTCGTCGCCGCCGGCAACCTCCGGTGAGACCCTCTCCCCTCCGACCCCCTCCTCGAGATCCCCTCGTCATGGAGATCATTTGAGTAGGACGCGAGCCCCGGCCGTGCCGCCGATCGGCCGCTGGGCCAGGCTCACCGTCGCCGGCCGCCGCACGGGCGCGCGCGCGCCTGGGAAGGATTTGAACTCGGTGGCATTCTTGTAAATAACAGTGAACTTCGATTAAACTTTAAAATTCAATAACTCGAGAAATAAAAGTCCAAAAATGATGAAACCAATTTTGTTCAACTCCTAAAATCCTCCTCCACCAGAAAAACAAGTTCAAGTCCAATGTTCCTCAGTAAATTAATTTATTTAAGTCCCTTAATTTACAACCCTAAATTGCTTAATAAATTCATAAGTAAATAAATATAAATGGTAAATTCATGAAACTTGCTCAGTGGTCATTTCATGGCATCCTTAAACTTTCAGCAAAAGCACATTTCCATTTGATTGCACATTTTCAGTATTATTGCATAGTCCTCATTTTCAGTAATTGAATTTATATAAATTATTGGCTAGGGATTTATTCATGAAATTTGGCATTCCTGTTCCTTATGCACTTGTGCAGTTATGTAAAATCCGATGAAAAATTTGAAGCTACCTAAGTATAAATTCTCTGCCAAAATTGATCATTTGTTAATTAACTAGGAATTTCTTCATATAGATGTTACTTCATGAGCATATTTAATGACAGTAGGAATAAATTAGTTTCTGGAAATTCAAGGAGAATCATTCATCCTCCCATTGCAGTGGAAATTCTCATGTGCATTTATACCCTTGGTTCTTAATTAACTATATGAGCTAGAACTAGTTATGCAATTAAAGTGCCATTTTTTATGTATAGTGTTAGTTGGCATATGGTCACTTTAGTTGAGTTGTTCAAAAATGAACTTCCTGAAATTGACCCTAAGTACTACATTGTCATATCATCATCAGCATGTGATGTCATATAATCAACATCTAAGCCATGCTCACGTTAAAGTTGACATACATTAAGGTTGTGATAATTAAAAGTTACATTTGGGAAATTAGAAGTTTGTCCCCTTCAAATTCAGTAGTTACCATGTCTTACTTAAGTATGCAACCATATTCATGAATGAGTGATTAGTTCATTAATTTTATTTGCTGAGGAAGTGTCATGAATTGTCATGCCCTCCATTTCATCTTTAGTTAAGGAACTCCATGACACCTTGTGTATTCCTTCGCATTGATGCATATCCATTCCATATAGGGATCGAGACCGCAGAGATCACACCGGACCAGCAAGGACCTGAAGTGAATTTTGGTGAAGACACTAACTACGATCAGTCCCAAGGCAAGCCCCGGTGCATAACCCATTTTATCATTCGAGTCCTTTTTACTTTATCAAAGTAGGAATATTGTATTGTGCATTAAGTGAAGGACTTGGATGAAACACACTTGCATAATCCAGCAATGACCTATGATTAGGATGTTAGTAAGCTTTTTCCGTTAGCAAATGCTATGCTTAAACTAGTGGAGTCAACGGTGGGTTATAGATTCAACTATGGTTCAACTGGTTGATGAACTTGATAAAAATGGAGCACCTATCATTGCAACTCCGCGAACAAGTATTGAACCATACCAAGTGCATACCTTTAATATGGGAACTGGTAAACCTAGTAACTTGAGAGCCGTATTGTTGGACGGCCATACTCATCGATCCAGAGGTGATGTGAACAGCACAATGGTTGCATGGGTTTGAGGACCGCTGGAGAGTGCATGGGTTAAGCCTCGGATACGAAGTAATGTATCATGGGGAGGACGTGTACTCGGGATCGATGGCCCCGGATCGACTTTATAGCAATCTTGTGAACGGTGGCCATATGTGTTCTTAAGTGATGCGTATGTCGTGTATTTGGGTTTTCCCTGCAGGATGTAAATCAATTTGAATTGCCGTTCCTCGTGGTTATGAGTACCTCTTGTTCGAGCAGCGGCAATGATATGTTAATTAGTAAAGTTGTGGTTATGTTTCTGAAATTTATTTATGCTATGGATACACAATGCTATGATGTATTGCTCTTCAGCTATATTCATGTCTTAGCAGCTAGCTAGACTCACCGTAGCTGTGTTCTACGATAAGCAAAGTAAAATCTTGTTTAAGGAAATTGAAAGTGCAGCGTAGAACTAATAGGAGCTTTTTATGCAACTATCAAATAAACTCGGTCAGCCCCCTGCATACTAGGAGTCGGTTTTAGTAAACCGGTTGACGGGTAAGTCTTGCGGAGTATGTTTGATACTCAGGCTTTGCGTTGATGTTGTTTTTCAGGTTTTCCTTAGGCCACATATTGTGATTGTTGTAACAAGGTTGTGTGGGAAGGTGAGGAGCCTCAGAACTGGACCATTGAATGGGTCCCTAGCTCCCCTAACTGTGATGAGTGGGTCATCGCCATAGGGATGGCATGGTTCACGTAGGTCTTGACGTCGTGTTTTGTCGTCGTATCACTTCCGCTAAGTTATGTAATATGTACTAAGGACATATGTATTGTATCAGATCTGAACTTAATTATATTATACCTCTAAACTTGTAATAATATGCACCTAAGTGATGTAATGTTGTAAATGATGAATATTCATGTGTGAATGCTGTGTATGGTTACTTCGTTAACCATTTCCCGAGGCGATCCTGTTCGACATACTCTACTTTTCGGAGTAGGGTTATCAGCTGGTATCAGAGCCGTCTTAGGATAAGCTACACATAAATGAGCATTTTAAAACGTAAACAAGCCGTTTCTACGCCTTGCGGTGAGGTACGAACTAGTAGTGCCCATGTAAGAGTCTTGTAGGTGGCAAAGCTAACCCTAGGTTATGTTTGTTTAAATTACTCGCAACTATGGATTCTTCAACGAAGGTGTGTCTTTGTGCGTGGATCGGTTGCACTGTAAATACCGAACGCCTTCCGGGTGGGCAAAGACCTGGGCTTTGATTGATGCGCGGACCGAATGCGCTTAAACAACGGCTGCCTTCCGGGGGGGGGGGGGGGGCGAATACCTTGGCATAAACTGTCATTGTTATTTTGGCTTGTTTCTTTTGAACTTGATGTATTGTTTCTGAGATGGATCTCTTGCAGGTACACTAACCACGTGTAGTTCGCTTAGAAATGTGTGAGAGGTGAGCGTGCCACCGAAAAGATCGAGTTATACCATCGGTCAAGTTTTCTTTTTGTGAGGATGTAGGGAAACGTCATATTGAGCATTGGCATCCATGCACACCATATGCATTCAACTTGACCAAAATCTGTAAAAATGTCATTGATACTGTGAACATGTAAAAGGATCAAGTTTTGGACGAAATTGAACCCCTTTTTCACCTAAACCAGAAATTTGAACCTAACCGGTAAGTGTCCAACCTTACCAGAAAAGTCAGTCTCACTAAAACAAGCATAACTTCCTCAATTTTAATTTAATGAATGCAAATAAGTACTCGTTGGAAAGATGAGGTTTTTCTCTGCAAGTTTGGTTTAGGAAGCTTGTCTTAGAAAAATTGGGAATTAGGTCAAATTTTGCAAAAACAGTAGCCTTTTTCTAGAAATCAGAAACTGCCTCATTTCTGTCCCCTGTCTTTGGATGATCATAACTCCTAGATACTTTATTGGATGGAGATGTGTGAGTATGCGTTGGAAAGAGGAGGAAATTCTTCACAACAGTAGTACAGCACAAAAATTGTAATATTGTCCAGAAACTAAGCGTTTTTGCCCGTTTCTGCGGTTCAGTCCGTCGACCAAAGAAATTCGTCGTTACCGGTCGTTAAACGGATCGGGGACCTCGTGTCTTTCTTTTACCAATCCTTCCTTATGCTATTTTAAGCATGTGTGCTTAGTGGAATATTAAGTTTTGATTCACCTTGCAAAACTTTATTCCGGCAGATGGAGGTTGGCAAGCTCGTGAAGGACCCCGAGTATCTTGCCGCCCGCATTCTCGAGTTGGAACGAGAGCGCGAGGCACTGCAGTCCACACTTGTGGCCCGTGATGCCCAACTTACGAAGCGTGACGCTAAGATTTCATATCTTGAGGACAAGCTGCACACTAGCAAGATGGAGCGGGCCGATCTTTTCGAGCAACTCCACGATGCGCAGCTCAGCATTGAGGGCGATGCAAGCGATCAGTTGCCGGAGCAACTGAACCAACGCTACGCTCAGCTCACCGCTGCCCAAGAGGAGATTTACTCTCTTCATGGTCAGGTTACCACTCTCTTGGAGGTGCGAAGCAAGCTGCAGGCCCAACATGAAGAAGCTCAATATGAGCGTGATGTCATGGAAGGGAACCTCAATGACGCTCACGCAATCATCGCACAGCAAGAGCAGCTCATTGGATAGCTCCAAGCTGCTAAAGGTCAGCTGAACGCCATCCTTAACGATGAGCCACCCATTCCACTCGCGGTGATTCCCCCCGATGACGCCGATCTGAGTGAGAACGGTGATTCCAGTACTGACTTCGAAGCACCCACGGGACCAGCTGCTATGGACGTGGAGTCTGATGGTGACAGCCACGCCGGGTGACCGAGTAGCCTTATGTACCTAGGGTGAAATCTCGTGAGACATCGTAGTCGTGTGTACATGGTGTGGTAATGCTAAGCTAAGTTGTAACCTAAACTCTCCGAGATCATATGGTGTAGTGTTCCGAGTGATGTAACCGAAGACTTGCTATGTACCAAAAAGTTGCATCACATGTACCTATGGTTTTATCATGAATATGTTGCTTATGGTGTTTGAAATTATGGAATTTAAGTTATCTCTTATGTCCGCACCATTTACTTGTTAGGCATTTCATTTATGAGCAATCAAAAATTTTATTTCGTCACCATATTGTAGCCTTGTTATCATATTGTCTCATGTGATGATCGGCTAACATATTTGTTCGTATGTCAGATGGTGCAAACTCGCCGTGGAGGAGAGAACGTCAGTGACGCTCCCGGCACCTCGAACGTTGGCGGAAATGGGCCGCTGCCCAACGCGCCACCTCTGACGGTGATGGAGCAGCTCATCCACAATCAGAACGAGATGTTCCGCATGTTCATGGAGAACATGAACCGTCAAGGAGCTCACGGACCACCGCCACAGCAGCAGCGGGAATCCTCTTACGCCGACTTCTGGGCGACTCACCCGCCCACCTTCGGAGAAGACGGTGATCCTCTAGAAGCGGACAACTTCATTCGCACGTTGGAGTCGAAGTTCGCCCTCCTCCACTGCACCGAGCAGCAGAAGCCCCTCTTCGCCCCGCAGCAGCTCCGTGGCTCCGCAAGTGCTTGGTGGGCCAGCTTCACCACCGCTCTCGCCGCGGGGCACCAAGTCACTTGGGCGGAGTTCTGCACCGCTTTCCGTGCACACTACATACCCGCTGGACTCATGAAGCGCAAGTTGCAGGAGTTTCTCATCTTGAAGCAAGGCTCCGGAACCGTGCAAGAGTATGCACGGAAGTTTAATTACCTGGCCCAGTATGCGTCGTATCACGCTGATACGGACGAGAAAAAGAAAGACTGCTTTCGTTCGGGTCTTACCCCAAAGCTGCAAGATCGCTTGGCGCATGTCACTACCGGCACGTTCAATAATTTGATGAGTGCCGCTATTGTGCAAGAAGACGCTATTCGTGCCAATCAAGAGGACAAGAAGAGGAAATGGGCTATGGGAAGTTCATCCGGCTCCTCACCGCCCAAATACAAGCTAGCAATCACCTCCCCGACCGGACAGAAATTCCGGGCTGCGGTACCATCGGGAGGAGGACCTCGCCCGTTGTTCTCACAGCAGCACTCTCGATTCCATGGTGGGAACCAGTAGCAATCCTCTGGTTCTCGCCCACCGCAGCAGAACAGCCAAGTAGTGAAGACCAACTCCTCACAGCCGTGCTACAATTGTGGCCGCACCGGTCACTTTGCTAAGGAGTGTCGGTTTCCGAAGCGCAACCTGAACAACAACAACAACTCCAATACTTTCGGGAACAACAACAACAACCACAACAGCAACAACAACAATAGTGGCAGCAATGGGAGTCGTCCTCAGTCGTCTACCCCCACACACAAGAATGGCCGAGTCAACTATACCACGGTCGAAGAGACCCAAGCCGGAGAACCCGTTCTCGCGGGTACGTTCTCGATCAACCAACATGCTGCCATGGTTGTTTTTGATTCGGGAGCAACGCATGATTTCATTAGTCAAGCATGTGCAAATCATCTGAAAATTACCCCCACCACTATGGGAACCCCGTACGTTATTACGTCTCCTGGTGGAAATCATCTTGAGTTAAGGAAAGTGCCACTTAAGCTAGCCAACAACATATACCCCACTTCCCTAATCATCTTAGATGGCCAAAGCATCGATATAATTCTCGGCATGAAATGGATGACTAGTCACAAAGCTGTATTGCACCTTGAGGACCAAGAAATCCATTTGAACTCACCCTTACACGGCCCTTCTATTCTCCGATTGCCGTATCCCAAGTCGTCCACTTCTCAAGTATGTCATGTGGAAGGAAAGGAGCTGTCAAATATTCCAGTGGTCTGTGATTTTGCCGACGTATTTCCAGATGACTTGCCGGGCATGCCTCCGGACAGGGATGTTGAGTTTAAGATTGAACTCGTACCCGGTACGGCGCCTATCGCTCATAGGCCGTACAAAATGGGCCCTAATGAATTAGCGGAGTTGAAAGACCAGTTACAAGAGCTTATGGACAAGGGATATATCTGACCAAGTTCATCTCCCTGGGGTTGTCCCGCTCTCTTTGTGAAGAAGAAAGACAAAACCCTACGCCTATGTGTCAACTATAGATCGTTAAACGCGGTAACCATCAAGAACAAGTACCCTCTACCTCGAATCGATATCCTCTTTGATCAGCTAGTAGGTGCTAAAGTCTTCTCTAAGATTGATCTCCGATCCAGATATCATCAAATCAAAATCCAAGCCAAAGATATTCCAAAAACAGCCTTCTCCACTCGATACGGTCTCTTCGAATATCTTGTCATGTCTTTTGGTCTCACCAATGCTCCAGCCCACTTCATGTATTTGATGAACTCCGTGTTCATGCCCGAGTTGGATAAGTTTGTAGTGGTATTCATCGACGATATCCTGATCTACTCCAAGTCCGAAGAAGAGCACACCGAACATCTCCGCATCGTTCTACAACGACTCCGAGATCATCAACTCTATGCCAAATTTAGCAAATGTGAATTTTGGCTAAAGCAAGTTCCGTTCTTGGGTCACGTCATATCAGTGGAAGGAGTAGCCGTGGACCCTAGCAAAGTTGAGGATGTGCTGAATTGGAAGGCTCCAAAATCGGTCAGACAAATTCATAGTTTCCTTGGTCTTGCTGGTTATTATCGGAAATTCATTCCCAACTTCTCCAGTATTGCCAAGCCTATGATCAAACTGCTGGAAAAGGATTCTAAGTTCAAGTGGAGTAGTGCATGTGAAGAAGCTTTTCAGTCTCTCAAGAAGGATCTGACAACCGCTCTGGTTTTAGCTCAACCCGATATCACCAAACCATTCGATGTTTATTGCGATGCCTCCGGCACCGAATTGGGTTGTGTGCTTATGCAAGAAGGTCGTGTCATTGCCTATGCCTCACGACAGCTCCGGAAGCACGAGCAAAATTATCCCACCCATGACTTAGAGTTGGCCTCCGTTGTTCTAGCCTTGAAAACTTGGCGTCACTACTTGCTCGGTAATCTTGTTAACCTCTACACCGACCACAAAAGTCTCAAATACATCTTCACTCAACAAGAACTGAATATGTGGCAACGTAGATGGTTGGAACTGATCAAGGATTATGAGTTGGAAATTCATTATCACCCCGGGAAAGCAAACGTGGTTGCCGATGCCTTGAGTCGAAGGGACCAATGCAATCACGCAATTGTTTGCTCTATGGAAGCCCGCCCGATTTCTGATCCGAGCGAACCAAGTCTTCGTGTCATTCCACATGGATCCTTATATAATTTGGCTCTCATTCCTACCCTTCGGGAAGAAATCGTGGAAGCCCAGAAGCAGGACAAGGGAATGGAGTATATCCGCCAGAAAATCGGGAAGAAAGAAGCTACATGTTTTCGACAAGACAAAGATGGAGTACTTTGGTTCAACAATCGCCTTGTTGTTCCAAAGAACGAGGAGCTAAGAAAGAAAATTTTGGATGAGGCTCACTTGTCCAAATACTCCATACACCCCGGCAGCAACAAAATGTATTGCGGGTTAAGGGAAAAGTTTTGGTGGACGCGTATGAAACGAGAAGTTGCCCAGTATGTCTTCGAATGCGATACTTGTCAACGTGTGAAGGCCGATCACTTGAGGACAGCCGGTCTTTTGCACCCATTAAAAATCCCCTCTTGGAAATGGGAGGACATTGCTATGGATTTCATCGTTGGATTACCCCTCACACCCAAGAAGCACGATTCAATATGGGTGATTGTGGATAGGTTGACCAAATCTGCTCATTTTATTCCCATCCATACAACCTATTCTACTAAGCAATATGCCGAGCTCTACATTGTGTGGATTCTATGCTCGCACGGTGTGCCCAAGAAGATCATCTCCGATCGAGGCCCCTAATTTATTTCTCATTTTTGGGAGCAATTGCACGATTGTATTGGCACCACTCTCATCCACAGTTCCGCTTATCATCCGCAAACTGATGGACAAGCCGAGAGGCTAAACCAATATCTGGAAGATCTATTAAGAGCTTGTGTTCTAGACAATCGTGGAAATTGGGAATCTTGTCTCCCGTTCGCTGAATTCTCCTACAACAATAGTTATCAAGAAAGTTTGGGAATGTCGCCATTTGAAGCTTTGTATGGTCACTCATGTCGAACCCCGCTGAATTGGTCAGAGTCGGGAGAAAGAATTACTTTCGGTCCCGATCTGGTCACGCAAGCCGAGGAGAAGGTGCGACAAATCCAAGCTAACATGAAGGCCGCACAATCCCGCCAAATAAGTTACTCTAATAAAAGGAGACGTCCATTGGAGTTCGAAAAGGGAGATCATGTCTATCTTCGAGTTTCTCCCAACAAAGGTGTATCTCGTTTCGGAACCAAAGGGAAACTAGCACCCCGCTATATCGGACCTTTTCCGATCACGGAAAAGCATAGCGCAGTCGCTTATCAGTTGCAGCTACCGGAGAATCTTGAGCGGGTGCACAACGTCTTCCATGTCTCCCAAATCAAGAGATGTTTGAAGCCTCCGATCGACGTGGTTATCTCCGACACCGAGCAATTGGAAGAGGACCTGAATACCCCGTCCAAATCATCGATCAAAAGGACCGAGTAACTCGCAGCCGCACTATCACCGTCTACAAGGTGCAATGGAGTAACCATACTGAAGAGGAATCCACATGGGAACAAGAGGACTTCCTGAAGGCCAATTTTTCGGAGTTCTTGGCCTCACAAAACCGGTAACCATCCGCACCCCTCCTTCTTGTTTGTTCTTTTGCAAATCTCGGGACGAGATTTCCTTAAGGGGGGTGTGCTGTGACATCCCATGTCACAAAATGAAATTAACTAAACCTAACATCAAGTAAAGGCTAAGCAAAAGTATAATTAATCCATGTGCCAAAGAATAAAAAGAGGAAAAACTATTTAACTAAATTCCAGAATAATCAAATATGGGTCATTCACAAACATTACCAAAACCCATGGAAGTACCCCAATATTTTTGCATATTCTGACTGGCCACCACATAAGAGAATTTTGAGAATTTTACCAGAATTTTTAGTAATCAATTGATACCCCTAAAAATTACCCCAAAGTCAGAAAAGTGTATTTCGGGATTGGAATTTTCATAATTTATCAAAGCCATTTCATCTGGTGCTCCCAAAAGCAAAGTTGGAGAACATATTTTCCTGAGCCTACACAAAAATTGGTATCAAGTTTGGAGCAAGGGAACGTGGTGAAATTTTCCCAAACCCGAGCCAAGGTCCAAGTCAAGCCAGGTCAACCCCCCTTCCCTCTCCTCCGGCCAATTCCAACCAGACACGGTTGTACTCGGGTTCCTGTCGCCACCGCCGATCACTGGCACCCCACGCCGGCCACTACACTGCCAACCCTTGCCCCCCTGTGCTACCGGCCGCATTGAATCCCTCCCACCGGCGAGCCAACCCTGGACCGACAGCGCGCCCTCTCCCTCTCTCTCCCTCTCTCACCCGCTCTCGGCCCTTCCTCCGCCGGCCGAATCAAAAAGGGGTGGCAGCAGCACGCCAGCCCCATCGCTCTCTCTCTGTCTCTGCTCGCATGCATCGCGTACCTCCAAGGAAACTTCTCCGCCGCTCAAAAGTGCCGCTGCACTCTCCTTCCTCTTCCTCCCCGGCAAAACCCGAGCCCGCCCTGTTTCTGCCCGCCATGGCCGCTGCGGCGCAGAGCTCTGCCTAGGCAGCTTCTCCCTCCCCCCCTTTCTTTGCAAATCGATGCGCAAGGACCACACCCCACTCCCGTCTGATTTCCTCACTCCCCTGTGCAGTGCTCTCCTCGGAATTCGCGAAGCCGGAGTCGCCGCCGCCGGATCCGACCCCCCCCCCCCCATCAACGGGAACCCCCCTCCAGCCTTCCCCCTCGATGAGTTCCTCGACGCCAACCGTCCTCGAACCTCCACGAAGCTCGTCGGCCGAACCCCAGCCTGCCTCCCACTCAGCACCGTCGCGTGGACCGCGCCGGAGTTGCCCTGCCACAGCTCGTTGCCGCCGGCAACCTCCGGTGAGACCCTCTCCCCTCCGACCCCTCCTCGAGATCCCCTCGGCATGGAGATCATTCGAGTAGCACGCGAGTCCCGGCCATGCCGCCGATCGGCCGCTGGGCCAGGCTCACCGTCGCTGGCCGCCGCGCGGGCGCACGCGCCCCTGGGATGGATTTGAACTCGGTGGCATTCTTGTAAATAACAGTGAACTTTGATTAAACTTTAAAATTCAATAACTCGAGAAATAAATGTCCAAAAATGATGAAACCAATTTTGTTCAACTTCTAAAATCCTCCTCTACCAGAAAAACAAGTTCAAGTCCAATGTTCCTCAGTAAATTAATTTATTTAAGTCCCTTAATTTACAACCCTAAATTGCTTAATAAATTCATAAGTAAATAAATATAAATGGTAAATTCATGAAACTTGCTCAGTGGTCATTTCATGGCATCCTTAAACTTTCAGCAAAAGCACATTTCCATTTGATTGCACATTTTCAGTATTATTGCATAGTCCTCATTTTCAGTAATTGAATTTATATAAATTATTGGCTAGGGATTTATTCATGAAATTTGGCATTCCTGTTCCTTATGCACTTGTGCAGTTATGTAAAATCCGATAAAAAATTTGAAGCTACCTAAGTATAAATTCTCTGCCGAAATTGATCATTTGTTAATTAACTAGGAATTTCTTCATATAGATGTTACTTCATGAGCATATTTAATGACAGTAGGAATAAATTAGTTTCTGGAAATTCAAGGAGAATCATTCATCCTCCCATTGCAGTGGAAATTCTCATGTGCATTTATACCCTTGGTTCTTAATTAACTATATGAGCTAGAACTAGTTATGCAATTAAAGTGCCATTTTTTATGTATAGTGTTAGTTGGCATATGGTCACTTTAGTTGAGTTGTTCAAAAATGAACTTCCTGAAATTGACCCTAAGTACTACATTGTCATATCATCATCAGCATGTGATGTCATATAATCAACATCTAAGCCATGCTCATGTTAAAGTTGACATACATTAAGGTTGTGATAATTAAAAGTTACATTTGGGAAATTAGAAGTTTGTCCCCTTCAAATTCAGTAGTTACCATGTCTTACTTAAGTATGCAACCATATTCATGAATGAGTGATTAGTTCATTAATTTTATTTGCTGAGGAAGTGTCATGAATTGTCATGCCCTCCATTTCATCTTTAGTTAAGGAACTCCATGACACCTTGTGTATTCCTTCGCATTGATGCATATCCATTCCATATAGGGATCGAGACCGCAGAGATCACACCGGACAAGCAAGGACCTGAAGTGAATTTTGGTGAAGACACTAACTACGATCAGTCCCATGGCAAGCTCCGGTGCATAACCCATTTTATCATTCGAGTCCTTTTTACTTTATCAAAAGTAGGAATATTGTATTGTGCATTAAGTGTAGGACTTGGATGAAACACACTTGCATACTCCAGCAATGACCTATGATTAGTATGTTAGTAAGCTTTTCCGTTAGCAAATGCTATGCTTAAACTAGTGGAGTCAACGGTAGGTTATAGATTCAACTATGGTTCAACTGGTTGATGAACTTGATAAAAATGGAGCACCTATCATTGCAACTCCGCGAACAAGTATTGAACCGTACCAAGTGCATACCGTTAATATGGGAACTGATAAACCTAGTAACTTGGGCGTCGTATTGTTGGACGGCCATACTCATCGATCCAGAGGTGATGTGAACAGCACGGTGGTTGCACAGGTTTGAGGACTGCTGGAGAGTGCATGGGTTAAGCCTCGGATACGAAGTAATGTATCGCGAGGAGGACGTGTACTCGGGATCGATGGCCCCGGATCGACTTTATAGCAATCTTGTGAATGGTGGCCATACGTGTTCTTAAGTTATGCGTATGTCGTGTATTTGGGTTTTCCCTGTAGGATGTAAATCAATTCGAATTGCCGTCCCTCGCGGTTATGAGTACCTCTTGTTCGAGCAGCGGCAATGATACGTTAATTAGTAAAGTTGTGGTTATGTTTCTGAAATTTATTTATGCTATGGATACACAATGCTATGATGTATTGCTCTTCAGCTATATTCATGTCTTAGCAGCTAGCTAGACTCACCGTAGCTATGTTCTACGATAAGCAAAGTAAAATCTTGTTTAAGGAAATTGAAAGTGCAGCGTAGAACTAATAGGAGCTTTTTATGCAACTATCAAATAAACCCGGTCAGCCCCCTGCATACTAGGAGTCGGTTTTAGTAAATCGGTTGACGGGTAAGTCTTGCGGAGTATGTTAGATACTCAGGATTTGTGTTGATGTTGTTTTTCAGGTCTTCCTCAGGCCACATATTGTGATTGTTGTAACAAGGTTGTGTGGTAAGGTGACGAGCCTCAGAACCGGACCATTGAATGGGTCCCTAGCTCCCCTAACTGTGATGAGTGAGCCATCGCCATAGGGCTGGCATGGTTCACGTAGGTCTTGACATCATGTTTTGTCATCGTATCGCTTCCGCTAAGTTATGTAATATGTACTAAGGACATATGTATTGTGTCAGATCTTAACTTAATTATATTCTACCTCTGAACTTGTAATACTATGCACCTAAGTGATGTAATGTTGTAAATGATGAATGTTCATGTGTGAATGCTGTGTATGGTTACGTCGTTAACCATCTCCCGAGGCGATCCTGTTCGACATACTCTACTTTTCTAAGTAGGTTTGTCACAGTATATGACCATGACAGGGAACAATTCAAATTTATTCCTTAGCATGGTTCTGGTGGACATATGCTTCAGAGCTAGCAACTCTAATAATAGGACTTTACAAATAAAGTTTCCTATTGCATTTACATATGATTATTTAGACATGAAATGCAAATAATTCATTTAGTAAAATAATATTATGCTACTGGACATGAGTGACATACTGATGATAAATATATGTATGGTGAGCAATTCACCAGTTTTCACATTTATATAATGAGGAATTCATTAATAATGCATTAAACAAGGTTTATGACTAAATAAATTCTAGTGAAATATGAATAACAGATAAATTCCTATAAAAATTCATGGTGATGCATTATACTGGATATGATTTTTGTGCACAAGTGAAAACCTTAAATATTTACAGAAATAACTTTAATGCATTTCTAAGCATTTCAAAGATATATCATATGTAAATATATATCCAGAAACTAGGGTCAAATGAATATATTCTGGACAGATTATGTCATGAGAAGTCTAAAAAAAATTATTTTGCGAATTTATCATATATACAACTAAGCATATGAAGTTATTAATCCTTACATTAAATAAATCCTACATTAAAACTTTTCAGATAAAATATATAAACTAATGTGCTCAAAGCAAAGATATCATCACAAGGAAACTAACAAAATTTACTTTGCGATTTTTGGAACTCTAAAACTCATGATATGGATTTTACAAAACTAAACAGTTTTCTGGATTTTTATTTCGATCTTCGGGTTATTTACAGAACTGCCATTCTTCTAATTCGAATCAGAATCGAGCGGGCGCGGCTGCCGAAGCTATTTTCTGAGCTCGCCGCCGGTGATGGGTTCTCCAAAGCTGGACTTCGTGCTCACATGAGCGTAGAACACATCAAGGTGCATCTACGGAAGGGGTTTGCGAGATCAGATACTCACCGGAGTTGGCTGACATTGAGCGGTGGCAGAATAGAGGACAACGGTGACGGTGAGGACTTGACGGAGAGGTCCAGAGAAGAAGCATGGAGGCCAATGAGCACTAGTGAGTGATGATGAAGCTCGGGGAGGTCACCGAGGAAGTAGAGAAGTATTGTCTGGAGCTGTTGCCATGGAGCTTCTATGGCGGCCGACGGCGGCGGAAGGGGAGAACTTGAACAGCGACAAACTTAAGGCAAAAACCAAAACCGGTTCCTGCCAAGGACGTGCGTCAATGATGTGCGCATCCATGAGAAAAGGAATGGAAACCACGAAACTCACCGGAGACTATGAATTACACGACTGAACCGGAGGATTGAGTTACAGAGGGGTGACAATGGTGGCCGAAGCGAAGCAAAGAATGAGGAGGAAAGCAGTCACGCGTGTGGAGGAGCCGAGGAAATGACGGAGAGGCCGAGAGAGAGAGTGGGCGATGGAGTCGAGACGCCTGTTTTGTGCTCTAGACTCGTTGGTCAGGTGGTGACACGTGATTGCCTCTATGTCAGCGCGCATGGAGACCGAGTGCCAGCGGGAGAGAGATGATGAAGAAAAGAGCCAATGACAGCTGGGTCCCATTGCCAGAGTTTATTCATTTTTGAAACAATATATCGGCTACAACTTGAACAATTGATTATAAATAGCTCCAAACTCCAATTTGACTTGGAAAAATTTGTACAGAAAACTTAAGTTATGGAGATTACAATGTGATAAGTTTCAAACTTAATTTTTCAAATGGTTTAAGTTTTCCATTTATTTGAATATGAATAAAATTCAAACTTCTAGGAATTAATTAGGGTATTTCCTCATCTAATAAAATTCTAGGAAAATTCCTAAAATTCTTTCATAGCAAACCTTATCACATAAATTTTTGACTAAGTTGTATGGAAAAATTTGAAATTGTTTCACAACTTAACCATACATTGGTTTGGATTCAAATTCAAATTAATTTGGAATGCAGTCAAATTTTGATTTCTGACTTGCTAAACCAGATCTTGGTGCAATCATGTGATCAAAATAGTTTAGTGACACTGGGGTGTCACAGCCCTCTCTCCTTAAGATAATCTCGACCCGAGATTTAAAGCAAACTAGAGATAGGAAAAAGGTAAAAGTTATTACCTGAGAATTAATGCAAAAATTCTGGATAATGAGTATTAAGGAATTATGCAGATTCCCATGTTGCTTCATCTTTAGAATGATTATTCCAATGGACTTTATAAAACTTGATGGTTCGCTTCCGAGTAACTCGATCTTTCTCATACAATATATTTATTGGGTGCTCGGAATAAGTCAAATCAGATTGTGGATGTTCATAATCATCCAAGGTAACATCTATGGGTGGCTTAAGACATTTCTTTAACTGAGAGACATGAAATGTATCATGCACATTTGACTGATTTTCAGGTAATTTCAACTTGTATGCCACATTTCCACATTGTTCCATTACTTGGAATGGACCAATATAACGGGGAGCTAATTTTCCTTTGACTACAAACCGTTGAATACCTTTCATAGGTGATACTTTTAAGTAAACATGGTCGCTCTTTTCAAAGATTAGCGGTCGACGTCTTTTATTGGCATACATATCTTGATGTTGCTTTTCTACCTTTAGATTAGCTTGAATTATCCAAACCTTTTCTTCAGCTTGTTGCACAAGATCAGGTCCGAAGGTACTTCTTTCTCCAGATTCTAACCAATTTAAGGGAGTTCTTACAACTACGACCATATAATGCTTCAAAAGGGGTCATACCTATACTCTCTTGATAACTGTTGTTATAAGAAAATTCCGAGAGAGGTAAATGATCATCCCAATTACCACCATGTGACAAAACACAAGCCCTAAGCATGTCTTCCAAAATCTGGTTAACACGCTCGGTTTGTCCATCAATAGTGGGATGATATGCAGAGCCTCAGATTAAATGGGTACCCAAAGATGCATGAAGTTGCTCCCAAAATCTTGCCATAAACTGAGAACCTCAATCTGAAATAATTGTCATTGGAACTCCATGTAAACATAGAATCTGAGAGATGTATATTTCAGCATATTGGCGTACTGAATAGCCATTATTTAGTGGTATAAAATAGGCGGACTTTGCATCGATCAACCACAACCCATATGGAGTCATGTTTTCTAGAAGTCATTGGTAAACCCACAATAAAATCCATACTAATATCATCCCATTTCCAAGTAGGAATACTTAGCGGTTGTAGAAGACCTGCCTTCTTTAAATGATCAGCCTTGATACATTGACACGTATCACATTCCGCGACATAACGGGCAATTTCTCGTTTCATCCATGTCCACAAAAAATTTTCCTTCAGCCCTTGATACATCTTGTTACTACCAGGGTGAACTAAAAACTTGGACTGATGAGCTTCATCTAAAATATGTCGACATAATTTAAAATTTTTAGGAACCACAAGGCGATTGTTAAACCATAGCACACCATTCTCATCTTCATGGAAACACGTAGCTTTTCCATCCTTGATATTTCTCCTAATGTGTGTCATACCTTTATCATTTTTCTGAGCAACAATTACTTCATCTCTGATGGTAGAATGCATAGCTAGATTATGTATAGCAACCACAGGTAAAACATGAACACTTGGTTCAGTAGAGGAATTGTCCTTGCTGCTGCCCCAAGTCAATCAATTCAGATTGTTGGAATGTTCCTTTCGGCTTAAAGCACCAGCTACTATATTGGCTTTACCAGGGTGATAATGAATCTCTAATTCATAATCTTTAATTAATTCAAGCCATCTATGTTAATGCATATTCAGATGTGATTGAGTGAAGATATATTGAGACTCTTGTGATTGGTATAAATGTGTACAAGATTTCCCAACAAATAATGTCGCCAAATCTTTAGTGCAAGAACCACCGCTGCTAATTCCAAGTCATGAGTTGGATAATGTCTTTCATGCTTGCGTAATTGCCGAGATGCATAAGCAATCACACGACCTTCTTGCATTAAAACACAATCCAATCCCGTTCAAGAGGCATCACAATAAACATCAAAAGATTTAGTGATATCAGGTTGAGCTAGAACGGGTGCAGTGGTTAGCAATTTCTTCAAGTTCTGAAAAGCTTCTTCACATTGTGGAGTCCATTCAAAAGTCACATCATTTTGGAGTAACTTTGTGATGGGTTTAGCAACTTGAGAAAAATTTGGAATGAACCTTCGATAATATCCAGCTAGCCCGAGAAAACTACAGACTTGAGTAATGGTTCTGGGTGGCTTCCAATTTAATACATCTTGGACTTTCCCTGGGTCAACAGAGATGCCCTCGACTGAAACCACATGACCAAGAAATGGCATTTGTGTCAAACAAAATTCACACTTGCTGAACTTAGCATATAACTTATGATCTTGCAAACATTGAAGCACAATACGAAGATGTTCAACATGTTCTTCTTCGGATTTCGAATAGATAAGAATATCATCAATGAAGATCACCACAAACTTGTCTAACTCCGGCATAAATACTGAATTCATCAAGCACATAAAGTATGCTGGAGCATTGGTCAATCCAAATGACATAACCAAATATTCATAAAGTCTAGATCTCATAGAGAATGCGGTCTTAGGAATATCCTCTTCTCTGATTTTTATTTGATGGTAGTCTGATCGGAGATCAATCTTTGAAAAGAATTTGTCACCAATCAATTGATAAAAAAAAATCAATCCTAGGTAAAGGATATATATTTTTGATGGTGACTTCATTTAACGGTCGATAATCAACCACCAAGCGCATGCTATTATCTTTCTTCTTTACAAACATTTCCGGACAGCCCCAAGGTGATGAACTTGGGCGTATATAACCTTTGTTCAGCAACTCTTTAATTTGTTTCTTGAGTTCTCCCAATTCATTCTTTGACGTTTTATATGGTTGTCGAGAAATTGGAGAAGTTCCTGGCTGTAATTAAATTCTGAATTCAACCTCACGGTCAGGTGGTAAACTAGGAAGATCATCTGGAAAAACATCTGGGAACTCACAAACAATTGGAATCTTCTCCATAGATTTTTCCACAAGATGATGGACAGTAATGGCAGTGACCGAAGATAGATGCAAAGGAATCGAGTCAATGCCATGAACTAGAGAATTTATGTGGATAATACGAGGTGCAACATCTAACAAGACCTTATGGAATGTCATCCATTGCGTACCAAGAATTAAATCTATGCCTTGCTGTTCTAACATTATAAAATTTGTAGAATAGATCTTTTGATTCAAACTAATAGATGCTTTAGTCAGAATTTGATTAGCACAAATTTGTCCACTAGGAGATTTAATAATATCTGGTGTATGTGTAGTATATGTGGATAATTTAAGCCTTTGCACACAGGCTTTACTAAAAAAATTATGTGATGCACCATAATCAAATAATATGATGACACGCGAATCATTAAACATGAACGTACTCGCAAGTACCAGTCGCTTTGAGGAATGTCATCAATGTTGGTGTAATTCACATGTCCAGGTTTATTTCCTTGCCCACGTTGCTGATTTGCAACACGATCACGAGCTTGTTTTCTAGCTTCGCTGCGGGGATAAGTACATTCCTTCGAAAAATGACTGACACGGCCACAATTATAGCAAGGGTAAGGACTGTACTGTCCCACTGATGGGGCATCGCGTGCATTCTAATTTTGTTGCTGTGATGATGCACGCGGTGCTTGAGGCTGCTTTGGTGGTGCTGGAACACGAGCTTGTTGTTGTGGACGATTAAAATTCTGCGGTCCTGGACGATAAAATTGCTACTGCGGTGCTACCCGGAATCACTGTCCGGGGGGAGAAGTATACACCAAACAATGTTTGGGCAGTGGTGCAGCAGTATTACTAGTGGGTGGAGCCTTCCGTTTGCGCTCTTCAGATTGTACCTTGCGGTATGCATCCTCTTGCACAATTGCAGCATTGACAAGATCATTAAAAGTTCCAGTGTTCTGCCAAGTTAATTTTTCCTTAAGTGTGGGATTCATGCCATGACGAAACGCAGCATGCTTCTTGGCTTGAGTAACCACATATAGAGGAGCATACTGTGCTAGATGATTAAATTTTTGGGAGTACTCTAGCACGGTCCTCCCTCCTTGTTTCAAGTCTAGAAACTCCTGGATTTTTCTTTCCATAATTCCAGCAGGAATAAAGTGAGAACGGAATGCATCCTTAAATTCATCCTATTGTACAATATGATCTTCTGGAAGTGAGGCCATATAATTTGCCCACCATATATTGGCTGACCCCAGAAGTTGTTGTGCTGCAAATAATGGCTTCTGTGCATTGGTGCGCTGCAGCAACCCAAACTTAGATTCGATGATGCGAATAAAATTATCAGCATCCAAAGGTTGTCTAGCATGCTCAAACGTTGGCGGGTGAGTTGACAAGAAGTCTTGATAAGTGCTTTACCATGGCTGATCATCACGGCGACCACCATTGCGAGTCGTGTTCTGAGCTATTTGGCAAAGTAGCTCAGTATCTTCTTGATGGGACTCAAATAGCATAGACATAACTTGAGCCCATGGATTCGATGGTGGAGGAGGATCATTATTTTGAGCTCCTTGTCGTGAGCTCTCTGGCTCACCTTCACGAGTATTAACCATTCTGAAATTTTAAAGCATTCATTAATTCATCTTGCATATACAAATGGAATAAGCAAGAATAAATTGACATGAACAATACTAAAATTTCAGAACTGATCCAAACATAATAAAACTACAACCATTCTTCATTTAGCTCTCAAACTAATATTACAAGGTTGTAGTTTTAGCAAGGTTAGACTAGATATCATATAGATCACTACACATCATGATATGTTACAATTATGATTACCAACCACACTACTTGGTTACTACAAGATACATTTTTACATTGATACTACTACAGCTCATACAACAATCTAGCTCCTCATCTAAAGTGTAGGAGTGCTAGTAACAACATCAGCGTCATCATCTTCATCCATGGCAGGAGGAAGAATAGCAGAGTCTGCAGCAAGGTTACCCAAAATCAACTCATCTGGAGGGATAACCTGAGGATGATGCTGTAACTAATGATTTACACCTAGCTGGTGTAACTCCTCAAAATCATGCTGAGCATCCTCCAAATCTATTTGCAAGTAATGATTAACCTCTTGGGCAAGTCCTAGATGTTCCTGAACCTCAGCCAGCTGCTCCTCTCTAGCAACTAACTGCTGCTCAAGCTCAGTGATACGTGCAGCCTGAGTAGCATTGAGCTGGAGCTGCTCCCCAATATGCTCCCCCTCATGGTCAATAGCAAACTGAAGTCCCTCTACTTGTAGCCATACCTCAGACTCACGATGCTGCGAGTCAGTATAAAGCTCTATGGCATAGTGACAAGGTACTGCCACATACGGGTTATAAGTAGGGGCAACCAAATCCTGAACAAGAGACATATGAAGCCGCCATAAATGATTATTGGTCAGGTCCATCACAGGTAGGAGAGAATACACTGTACCAACAACTCCAGTGTTGTTCTTACAGAAAGTGGTGATGGCTTTAAGAGCAGCCATCTCCCAAGTCCCAAATAAATGGGATCCCTCTACTGTCATACACCAGCCATCAATGTAGGGATAAGTGAACTTAGGACGAATGCACACATGTACAGTGCAAGTACCCTCAGGCAAGTTAGTGTACTCCCTACCCACATATACCGGTTTTTCAGTGCATCCAAAAGTTTGCAGAATTCTCCACAAGAATGCCGGCAAACCAGGACGGTGGAGAGCCTCGGTGTAAGTCCAACCATCATGTAAAATGTGTACATGAGGATCCATCTACAAAAAATAATGGTTAAGAAATATTATTAGAATGACGATAACCAAAATTTTAGGGCAAAATTTTATCTTGAGTACTAATTAATAAGTTGTTACTATCACATGAACAAAAATTTTACTTTCTATTGAACAGGGTGTTAAAGTTTCACAATTTTAGAAATTTTAGAGTCAACTCAAAAATTATGCATATCATCATCTTATAGAGGACTTCATAAGCTTTCCAGAATGTACTCATACATGTTCATCACATCAACGAAAATAAAGATGTGAAATTCTCAAGTTGATGCTGGAACATAAAAATCTGGACTGAGTAGGGTGTAAATTTTGGCACTCTGGAGCTGTGTTGAAAAGATTTAAATTTACAATTGAGTTGTAAATTGAATATAACTTCAATATATTTCCAACCCATATTTTCTTAATAATTTAGCCAAAGTAAAACTGGAGTTATGAATTGTGCAATCAGCCTATTATTTTGTCAGCTTGAGCACAGAACAGAATATCAGACTGAACTTCTTCGACTGTTCTGACCAAATTGCGTCCAAAATCAGGAAAAACTCATAACTACAAAGTTGTAGCTCGTCAAAGGATCTTTCCAACGGCTACTCATAGAAAATTTTAGGATAAATATATCGGGAGGTATGAAATTTTGCCTCGGATATGTCAGGTTTTGATCAACAGGAAATAGATTGACATGTTCTTCACTTCAGGAGCATTTATTAACAGAATTTCGTTTCAACAAGAGTTGGAACATGAAGATCCCACCTCTTTCTAGAAAGTATTTGCATGTTCCAAAATTCCAAAGGAGTAATAAACTATGAATTTTTTAAAATCAGGACAGACTAGTTTTAAATATGAAGTTCTAGTTATTAAACTAGATTCAAAATTTTAGAAGTTACATAGTTCAGATTTTAAACACACAATTGAGAAAGTGAATCAGGGGTAAGATCAAATATTTAATTCACTTGATCAATGCCATGCCATGAATGCAAGTAAATTTTTGATCCTAACCGTTCCTCACTCAAAAGAAAATATATGTATATATACCGACACATTGCGGTATTCGTAATCTTTGGTGACGACCCGTACTCATGAGAAAAACATTCTATGTTTTTGACACACACACACACGCTAACGTGGTTAGTGTACCTACAAGAGATCATTTCAGAAATATTACATCAAATTCAAAAGAAACTATGAAAATAAGCAGTTTATATACTACTTGGCAATGGTTCATAGAACGAACAGTCTTGTGAAGCCACGGTCGTCGCAAGAGGACCCATGCTCATAAACCTACCACGATGAGCATCCTCTACAAGAAAAAGTTGGCATGGTTTATGGAAGAAACCGTCTCACGAAACCACAGCCCTCGTGAGCGAACTCTACGCTCCGACACTTGTTCAAGGAGCCAAAAAGGAAATATGTTGGCAATGATTCATGAAAAGAATCGTCTTGCAAAGCCACAGTCCTTGCAAGCGGACTATAAATGTTAAATAGAAATCCAATTAGCAAACCAACTCAAACATAACCCGTTAGCTTGTTACCATTCTAACCTTTACTATATAGTTGAGCATATACTAATGTATACTCACCGTATACACTGTATTTTCAAAATATGTCTAAATTGTTGTATTATCCCAGAACATAGCGCTGGTACTAGCTATCACAACCCCCTTGGACTAAAGTTCTCGAGGTGCTGATTAAGCAGACACAAGATAATACAATAACCAACCAAGTTCAAATTACGTAAAAAGCAGTATTATTTATTTTACATCAGAGTTTAAGTGATAAGTGCAGCGGAAATATTACAGAGATCAGTTTTAAAAGCAGCAGAAGATAACATGATTAAACATCTACAATATACAACTCGACGATAATAGCAGTTGTGATAATTTCGAACCCATACGGATTATCACCTAGCATCACACAAGAGCAGCGGCTACTCCGTCTCCCAGTGGGCAGACCATCCCTCAGGGATAGACATATCCCAAGGAAGAACACCCATAGGTAGCTCATATGCATCAACATTATTACCTGAAATAAAGAAAACAACAACATGGCATGGTTCTGGTGGACATATGCTTCAGAGCTAGCAACTCTAATAATAGGACTTTACAAATAAAGTTTTCTATTGCATTTACATATGGTTATTTACACATGTAATGCAAATAATTCATTTAGTAAAATAACATTATGCTACTGGACATGGGTGACATACTGATGACAAATATATGTATGGTGAGCAATTTCATCAATTTTCACATTTATATAATGAGCAATTCATTAATAATGCGTTAAACAAGGTTTATGACTAAATAAATTCTAGTGAAATATGAATAACAGATAAATTCCTATAAAAGTGCATTATACTGGATATGATTTTTGTGCGCAAGTGAAAATCTTAAATATTTACAGAAATTATTTTAATGCATTTCTAAGCATTTCAAAGATAAATTCATATGTAAATATATATCCAGAAACTAGGGTCAAATGAATATATTCTGGACAGAGTATGTCATGAGAAGTCTAAAACAATTTAATTTGTAATTGATCATATATACAACTAAGCATATGAATTTATTAAGCCTTACATTAAATAAATCCTACATTAAAACTTTTCAGATAAAATATATAAAATAATGTGCTCAAAGCAAAGACCTCATCACAAGGAAACTAATAAAATTTACTTTGTGATTTTTGGAACTCTAAAACTCAAGATATGGATTTTACAAGATTAAACAGTTTTCTGGATTTTTATTTCGAACTTCGGGTTATTTACAGAACTGCCATTCTTCTAATTCGAACCAGAATCAAGCGCGCTTGTGCTCACATGGCGGCGCGGCTGCCGAAGCTGTTTTCCAAGCTCACCGCCGGTGATGGGTTCTCCAAATCTGGACTTCATGCTCACCCGAGCATAGAACACATCAAGGCGCATATATGGAAGGGGTTCACGAGATCAGATGCTCACCGGAGTTGGCTGACGTCGAGCGGTGGCGGAGGGGTGGCGGAACAGAGGACAACAGCGACAGTGAGGACTTGACGGAGAGGTCCAGAGAAGAAGTGCGGAGGTCTATGAGCACCAGTGAGTGACGATGAAGCTAGGCGAGGTCACCGAGGAAGTAGAGAAGTATTGTCCGGAGCTGTCGCCGTGGAGCTTCTATGGTGGCCGACGGTGGTGGAAGGGGAGAACTTGAACAGCGACGAACTTAAGACAAAAAACAAATCCGGTTCCTGCCAAGGAAGTGCGTCAATGATGTGCGCATCTATGAGAAAAGGAATGGAAACCACGAAACTCACCGGAGACTATGAATTACACGACTGAACCGGAGGATTGAGTTACAGAGGGGTGACAATGGTGGCCAAAGCAAAGCAGAGAACAAGGAGGAAAGCAATCGTACGCGCGGAGGAGCCGAGGAAATGACGGAGAGGCCGAGAGAGAGAGTGGGCGACGGAGTTGAGACGCCGGTTTTGTGCTCTGGACTCGTCGGTCAGGCAGTGACACGCGATTGCCTCTGTGCCGGTGCGCATGGAGACCAGTGCCAGCGGGAGAGAGACGATGAAGAAAAGAGGCATTGATGGCTGGGTCCCACTGCCAGAGTTTATTCATTTTTCCAAACAATATTTCGGCTACAACTTCAACAATTGATTATAAATAGCTCCAAACTCCAATTTGAATTAGAAAAATTTGTACAGAAACCTTTAGTTATGGAGATTACAATGTGATAAGTTTCAAACTTAATTTTTCAAATGGTTCAAGTTTTCCATTTATTTGAATATGAATAAAATTCAAACTTCTAGGAATTTATTAGGGTATTTCCTCATCTAATAAAATTCTGAGAAAATTCCTAAAATTATTTTATAGCAACCCTTATCACATAAATTTTTGATAGCACTAAATTGTATGGAAAAATTTGAAATTGTTTCACAACTTAACCATACTTTGGTTTGGATTCAAATTCAAATTAATTTGAAATGCAGTCAAATTTTGATTTATGACTTGCTAAACAAGATCTTGGTGCAATCATGTGATCAAAATAGTTTAGTGGGGTGTCATAACCATTGTAGCATTTCACCCAGGAGAATTCCAAGGTATCGTATTTATTTCCACAATGAAGCTAGGCGTATGATTATCTCGGCTTAACAAAGATATGACTAAAGAGTAATTCCATCTAACCAAAGACGGGAGTAAGGATAATCAATGATAGAGTGGGGTAGTAACACGGGAGAAATTCACACTAAGATAAATAAAGTGAACAACTGCGCTAGCCAGGAGGATAGCGAGCCTAAGTCTAATATTCCTAAAATATATCTTCCTAATATATCTAAGTCAAGCGTCAAATCCTAGTTACTTGGGTTGAGCGCTTTCACCAATTTCTTGGTACAACCTCGAGTGTTTCACCTGTTAGCTGGGCACAAAAACGATCCACTAATATGGATTGTTAACTAACCTCTGTACTAGTGGGTACGCTATCGCTAGACAACCCTACTTGAGATGTTCCGAACGTGGTGGATTACTAAAGGGACGGACAGAGCTGTCACCACCTACTGCCTACCACACAGCCCGTGGGGGCGAATGCAAATCCAGTTAGCGTTAACTTAGGCGCCGCGCCTACGCCTTCACTAGATATTTGTTCGTTGATTGAGCGGAAGAATAGCAGGGAAATAACCAAGTCTTAGTCCCAAAAAGAACTAAAATTAATTAAATCCTAGCCAGAAAACCCATGAACTACGCAACAATGTTTCTTCCAGATAATTGTAACTTGAGGAAATGACTAAATTAAAATAAATACTTGACAAGATATAAAAGGGAAAGATATTTTATATTGATAAGAGATAAGTCTTACATAAAGAGAAAAGATACAAGATATCTCATACCAAGACTCCGAGGCTCTTCCGGAATCTCGAGTGATGCTCTTGACTAGACTCTAACTCCTGACTAACAAACTTATTCTACAATCTGGCACAAGTATTGGGAAGTGGACTCCTTGATGTGTTTCTTGATGATTTTCCCCTGAATTCTCCACTATTAATAGGTGGCGATGGGCCGGGGATATTTGTAGGTGAAGTGGAGTCGGTAGGCCAAAGTTGGTCCACCGAGTGGCAGGCAACGCTGAGTGGCCCTTGGATCATGTTGGTTCCCCAACCGACCTTCTCCCGATGGCTTGGATTGTGTCTCGAAGGCGGTTGTTGGGTCGGTTTCAACTGACTCTTCCTTTGGCAGGCGGTAGGCCTCATGAGCCTCATGGGCTGGCAATGCCGGGTGGCCAACCCAGGGTTGGGTGGCAGCCTAGGTAGGGCGGCAAGGATGGCCGGGCAGTGGCCTTGGTTGGGTGCTGACCCCCCTCTGGGTCACCCCTTTACTTCTCCTGGTTATGCCACTTTTTGGCCTTCTTTCCTTAGTCATATTTCATCAATTCGGCCCGGGAGGAGAAAACAACATCATGGTGGAGTGTTTTGCAAAATTGGTCGGGTCGGATGATCAGCCAGACAACAATTCTACTTGATCAGCTGGGTGGCCGATATCAGCCTTAAATGACCTTGTCGGCCGGGTCCTGATTTCAGCCATAACAACCCTGTCAGCCAGGTTCTGATTTGAGCCGTAATGACCCTATCGGCTGGTGAAAAATGCCTATTTTACAGTCATGACCAACCGACAGGGTGTTTCTTGTTGTTTTTGCATATTTTGGCCCTTTTATATCTGCAAACACATATTTTACCAAAACTCATGGAACTTTATTAGTTTAAACAAATATTTATTAAAATTTGGTCCTTACCTTGCATTTCCCGACCGGTTGGTGGCCGATTATGGGTTTTATTGACTGCCAACAGAGGTATTTATAGGTGAAGTGGATTCGGTGGGCCAAAGTCGGTGCGCATGGTGGCAGGATAAGCCGGTCGGCCAAGTATGTCGGACGGCGGGATAGGTTGGGCAGCGGGCTAGGCCAGGCGGCCGTTGGATTGGGTCGGTTCCTGACCGACTCTTCCAACTTTCTTCTTTTAGGGGCGATAGGCCTCTTGGGCCTAGTAGGCTGGGCACCCCGGGTGGCAATCCGAGGTCGGGTGGCAGGCCAGGCTGGGCGGCATGGTAGGCCGGTCAATGGCCTAGGCTAGGTGGTAGCCTTGGTTGGGTGCCGACCCCTCCTTGGTTGCCCCTTGACTTCTCCCGGTTACGTCACTTGATGGCCTTCTTTCCTTCACCACTTTTCATATTTTTTGATCTGGGAGGAGAAAATAACATTGTGGTGGTGCGTTTTGTAGGGTTGCCTGGGTGCTGATTTCAGCTGTAAACAATCCTGTCAACCGGGTGCTGATATTAGTTGTAAACGACCTTTGTTGGCCAACTGTTGTACAACCATGATCGGTTGACGGGGTGTTTCTTCATGTTTTTGCATATTTCAGCCCCTTTATACCTGCAAGCACATATTTCACAAAAATTCGTGGAACTTTATTAGTTTAAACAAATATTTATTGAACTTTGGTCTTTTACCTTGCATTTCCCGATCGATTGGTGGCCGATATTAGATTTTATAGGCCGCCAACACCTCCCCAAGCTTAAACCTTTGCTCGTCCCGAGCAAATTAAAACTTAGAGGTGATGGATCAGGAGATGCTTCGATATTAGATCCCTGAGAGGATCGAGTGCACAAACACATTCTCCCACACAATATGGATAAGTGTAAATCAACACAATTTGGTCACTAAGTCATTCTCATTGTGTTGCGGGGCTTATTGGCATTTTATAACCTTTTCATGAGCGCTTGAAGTCTAGAACGGCTAGTTTAGACTTTGTCATGCAATCTCCTACTTGATCATGAGTCGAAAGGTTTTATAATGCTGCATAAGATTGAAAATCTTCCCTCTTGGTGCAATCTCCCACTATGACTTTCATCTCTCAAGAGGTGTATTCCCTTACCAAGTGTTCATCCTACATTCTAAAAGCTTGGTTTATATATGGAGCTTGATAAGAAGGCACATCTAGCATGCCTATATTGTCAAGTTAAGAGATTGTCCTAGCGAAAAGACATTGCACTTCCTCATTCCAGTTATTTGGAAATAATGTCCAGGGGAGAGGGAGAGAATGGACTCACACGAAGGAGTGGGCTAGCACAATTGCAACAGTCTTGGGTACAAACTAGTCCCAAAGACTGAATTTTTGTGCTAGAGTGAAAGGATGGTCCTTTATTTTGCACAAAGATATTTTCGATGAACCTTGAACCTTTTTGATATCGTACATCCATGAGATCTCATCATCTTTTTCTTATTTCTTCTTATTTCTTTCTTGCTTATTTTCTACGCTCTCATGGTCTACAGAAGCTAATTCAATTGTTCAAATAATTTTGCAAATCTTTTTCTGAGCATTTATTGGGGAGGACCAAAATCTTTCTCCTAGGATCAAAGTTTTGCAAAAGGAAAGATTTTTGGTTGACATGCTTGGTGAAGTGGACGCTCGAATCCGATGTGGAGATTGCATAACCAAGCATGATTAATTCAAAAACTCAAAGATAACCTAAAGGAAAATGATTGGCTTTGGAAGTGCAAGTCCCTCATAAGGATCAATTCCTAACTAAACTCAATGCATAGATGGATGGCATGAATGTGGGTTTGTATTTAATAACTGGCCATGGTAGGGAATTTTCTATTATAGGGAAGATGTGCACCAAGTAAGGGGTTTTTGTTGCAGCATGGTTTTGAAAGAAATCATTGGACTCTAATAATGAGGAAATCTTAGACTCATCCAAAACATGCCATATCATAAACTGCAACAACTAGACTTGGTATTTATTAGCCATTTCCCACCCACTAGACATAGAGGGACTAGCTTTATCGTCATGCCGATCTACCATTACCCACAAAAACGAGGAGTAGAGGATGTATACATGAGAATCAAAGTGAGCTAATAGAGCAAATATTCATCATTTCCATAGGCAAGGTGAAGACCAAGTTCCCAATTTTATTTAAAAAGGGGAAATCTTTTTGTTCTTTTTGGTTTTGCAAACTTTTATGGTTTTCCTTTAAAGTGAAAAATATTTTTGGGTTTTCTTAAAGTTTATCAAAAATGAAAATCTTTTTGTGTTTTCTTAACAACTACAGAAAGAGGGTGAGAGGGTAGAAAAAATGGCACACCATGTTTCACGTACCTCCCGAAGCTTAGGTCTTTGGAAGACTCAAGCTTAGAATGCCTTCACTATGGTGGTTGATAATTGATGTTAAAGTGACCAAAGAGTTGGTCCATCATGGAGAGGTTTGTTTGAAGTTGTTGTGTTGTTTGTTGTTGCCATTCTTATTCTTCCCTTATGGCTTCTTGTATTTCTTGTGTTCGAATGTTGGTCTCATAGGCATTGGCAACCAATTGGTGTAGATGCCCCTCCAAATGTTTGCCATTCCTACAGAAAAGGTTACTTGGATGCAATATCTGAAGGACAATATGATAATAATGGTTAGCGGTTAGTCGTTCAGTTAGTAGTCCAAATGTTAGCCGTTTGAACGTGCAAGGGTGGAAACAATCCTCTAGTTGGCTTTATTGCAGCACACTTTATTCCTATGTTCAAGGTGCACTTACTAGGAAAACTAGTGGAGTGAAAGAGGGAGAGAGAGGGCAAAGCGAGAGAGGTGTGAGTGAAAGAATGAAGCTTGAGCTGAAGGATGAGGGGTGGAGAGATAAGAGAACAAGCCTCAGTATTTATAGGCTCGAAGGGGGCCTTGGAGGCCAACATCCCACGCCATGAGACGGGCCATGCCAGCGACATGTCCTTATCCCCACTTTTGCTGCATTATTGGTTTGATGATTGAGGGCATTGCCTAGGTGCATGCAACATGTGATCCTCATGGTTGCTTTGGTTAGAATTGTGTTGAGAGTGTGGGGAGCAAGGAGGGATTAATGGGATGGCTAAAGGTGGATGCTTGCAATGAGTGCCCTGCCATTCAGGAGGCCCAGGGGAGTAGGATGGCAGGTGAGAGTGGGTGGTTGGAGTGTGAGGGGACTTGAGTGGCTCTCCTTCACTTGCTTTCACTCATGATGGGGCTCTAGGTGAGAAATTTTCTTGAAAAAGTGTGTGCTGGACACACCTCCTCCACTCATGGCCATCATCCCTGCTGTGAGAGAGCAAAGAATCCAAGAAAAAGTGTGGCGGATGGCCATCCATAATTGGCCAGGCTGGCCGGGCGCAGGGTCAGGTCGGGCGGCATAGAAATAACTCATCTGGGTGGTTATTTTTTATGAAAATCACCTCCCGCGTGCTATATTTTGGCTAGGTTATTTCAGGCTGGGCTAGTGTCCCGGATCATCACCCAGGTGGTCGTTTTAGCCACAAAATCGACCTCCCGGCTAAGAAAGTTCTATTTTTTTTTACTTTTTGAAATTTTATATTTCTTATTGCTTTTCTTTTTATGGCCTAAATTTAGTGATAAAAGAGGGAAACAACCTAAATTAATGTAAGGATAAGAGAGGGGATAAATATCGGTTACCTTCCAACAAAGGTTCATTTTTTACGTCTCGCACACAATATTCTCCCCATTCAGCTTTGCATGGTGCCCACCGTGGAGGAAAAATTTTCCACGGTTGGTGCAACTTCTTTCTTCCGCATACTTGTTTGATTTTCTTGGGCTTGGCGGTGACCTTTTTTTGTTGTTTATTGTGGCTCGTTCTTCTTTTTGGGCAGTGGCTATGTGTTCTTAACTTTTACCACCGGTGCACCCTATTTTGTTGGAATTGGGTACACCTCAACCTTCTGCACCGTGTTAGAATTTTTTCCATAAAAGATCCGTACCTGACTGCATTGTTCAACTTGGGTCTTGAAGGCAAACTTCTCGTCATGCCCATCTATGCTAAGGTGGATTCTCCAGCCCCAACGTCAATGTTACCATTTGCAGTGCTGAGGAATGGTCTTCCTAGTACAAGAGGTGTCTTCACATCTGCCTCCATGTCTAGCACCACAAAGTCAACGGGAATGAGGAAGTTCCTTACTTTGACGGGTACGTCCTCCGTGACTCCCGCCGGGTAGCGGACAGATTGATCGGCAAGCTGGAAGCACATTGCTATAGGGGATAATGAATTAACATTAAGTTTGTCATACACCACCTTTGGCATGATGCTCACGCTTCCCCCAAATCACAAAGGGCATTTTTGAAGTGTTGCATTCCAATGGAACACATGATGGTTGGGCATCCTGGGTCTTGCTTCTTTTCTGGCAGAGAGTTCAAAATGGTGGCGCTGCATTCTTCTGTTAATTTGATGACTTCGGTGGATGACATTGGGCATTTATTGTTGAGGATGTCCTTTAGGTACTTGGAGTTGGTAGGAACCTGCATGGAATCAAGTAGCGATATGTTGACATATAATTTCTTTATTACCTCAACTAATTTTCCAAATTGTTCGTCCTCTGTTGGCTTCCTCTGACGAGAGGGAAATGACAACACTGGTGTATCATAGAACTCATGTGGCGCCTTCTTAGGAGGTGCCTTTGCCTCCTCAACTTCAATTTCCTCCTCACATTCTAACTCTACATCGGGTTCTAAGGTTCACCCTGCATCGTTAGGATTTGGTAGGTCCTCTGTAGATTTTGTGCCTCTAGTTGTAACAGCATTAACATTTTCCTTAGGGCTAGCTTCCGACTGATAGGGAAGCTTGCCCAAGTTAGGCTTAACAATGGAAGCAGCCAGCTAAGCAATTTGTGTTTCTAACATATTGTTATGACTAAGTTGGTTTTCCAGAGAGGTACTGAAAGCTTCCATACAAGAATCTATGCTTTCTAGGACTTTAGCAGTAGGAATGAACTTCCTACTAATACTTTCATTAATTTTAGATTGTCCTAGAACAAGATCACTAAAAGAAAGTTCATTACGAGTAAAATTTCTAGAGTTACCCATGTTCTTGTCTAAGGAGATGTTGGGCTTGGATTCCCATCCGAATTTGTTCGTACGGGGCTTAAACCCGTTGTTGTTGTTGTTGTTGAGGTAGTTCATGTCTTCTTCTTAAGTCTCTGGGCAGCAGCTTCCCATATGTCCAACATTACCATAGACTTTGCAAGTCATGCGAGCATCCAGGGACTGGGAAGTTTTAGGTGCATCCATTTTCCTCAGATGTTGTTCTGATCTTGATTGCTAGCATGTCAATTCCATCAACTTGGTGGACTCCTCTCATCTTGAGTTGTGATAGGCTTTGCTTCTCATCGTAGCCACTGTAGTTAGCGACCATCTTTTCTATGAGAGTTTGACCTTCGGGGAGAAGAAAGAGCCTCCAACGGCTGCATCTAGGTGCTCACGAGCAGGGCGGTTCAGCCCATAGTAAAAGCTTTTAATCAGCAACCAATCTTCCATTCCATGATGTGGGCACGCCAACAAGTACTCCTGGAAGCGTTCCCATGCCTTGGGGATACTTTCATCGGTAATCTATTAGAAACTTGATATCTTGTTCCGCATGGCATTGGTTTTGCCTAGCGGGAAGAATCTGGCAAGCAAAGCATTGGAGCACTTGTCCCATGTGGTCAGATCATCTTGATTTCTGTATAACCATTGTTTTGCCTTTCCCAAGAGTAGAAATAGGAAGAGGCGATGTCGGATGGCATCAGGAGTCACATCTCTCATGGTGATAGTGCTGCACACTGCCAAAAATTGTTGGACATGGGCCTTTGCGTCTCCTGATCCCTTGCCACAGAAAGGACTAGCTAGAACCACATTGATTAAGGTCAGTTTCTACTCATAGCCTCCGTTCCCCATGTTCGGGTTCGGACTAGAGCGGATGTTGTCTGTAGACGGGCCGGAGTAATCAAGGATTTTTCTTTTCAGCCATGGTTGGTTTAGCGGACATAGATGAATCTTGTTGCTGAGCTCGTGTGATCGGAGGTGCTTCAAGAGCAAGTACAAGCCAAGGAGGGGTGAGTCATTGACGCACTCTCCTCGCTAGAGCCTCCAGATTGTTGCGGTAGTTGTCTGGTAGGTCAAAACTAGTCATAAAGCGTCATGTTTACACCGCAAATAAACAGAACAAGGGTAAACCTGCAAAGGAAAGTGGGAACTTCTTGATAGAAATATCAATGTTAAATTTCTGATATCTTAGCCTATTGCTTCCCCGGCAACGGTGCCACAAATGCTTGTTGACACTTGTTAACGTCGTACTTGAAATATCACTATCTCTGGTGCAGTGCTAGAAATGATTGTTGGCATTTGTTATGCTTTAAGAGTAAAGTGAATTAATCAACAAGTGCACAGTTCACCATTGTAGCATTTCACCCGGAAGTATTCCAACGTATCATATTTATATCCTCAAGGAAGCTAGGTGTAAGATTATCTTGGTTTAACAAATATATGACTTTAAGAATTATACCAACTAACCAAAGATGGAGGTAAGGATGTAAAATAATAAAGTGGGGTAGTAATACAGGAGAAATCCATATTTAGATAAATAAATAGGTCGGTTAAGCTAGCTAGGAGGACAACTAGTCTAAGTCCAAGAATCCTAAAATATATCTACCTAATGTATCTAAATCAAGCGTCGAATCCTAGTTACTCGGGTTGAGGTCTTACACCATTCCTGGTACAGCCTCAAGTCTTTCACCTATTAGTTCACTTCGGGGCATGAAAACAATCCACTAATATGGGTCGGTAACTAACCTCTGTACTAATGGGTATGCTATCGCTAGACAACACTACTTGAGACTTTCCGAATGTGGTGGAATACTAAAAGGACGGACAGGGCTGTCACCACCTACCGCCTACCACATAGCCCGTGGGGATGAATGCAAAATCATCTAGCGCTAACTTAGGCACCACGCCTACGCCTTCACTAGATATTCTTCTGTTGGCCTAGCAGAAGAATAGTCGGGAAATAACCAAGTCTAAGTCCTAGAAAGAACTAAAACTTAATTCAATCCTAGCCAGATAATCGGTGAACTATTAAACAAAGTTTCTTCCCGATGATAGTAACTTGAGGAAACGACTAAGTTAAAATAAATGCTTGGCAAGATATAAAAGGACAAATATTTATATTGATAAAAGATAAGTCTTACAAAAAAGAGAAAAGATAAAAGAGAGCTCATACCAAGACTCCAAGACAATTCCGGAATCTCGAGCAATGCTCTCGAATAGACTCTAACTCCCAACTAACTACTCTACTAAGTAGCACAAGTAGTGGGAAATGGATTTCTTGATGTGTTGTTTCTTGATTTCCTCTCGAATTCTCCACTATTTATATGTGGCAATCGATCGGGACGTATTTATAGGTGAAGTGGAGTCGGTGGGCTAAAGTTGGTGCATCGGGTGGTGGGATAGGCCGGGCGACCGTTGGATTGGGTTAGTTCTTGACCGACTCTTCCTTGATGGCTCAAATGTTGTCCTAATGACGGTTGATAGGTCTGTTCCATCGACTTTCTTCTTTTTGGGGCGGTATGCTTCTTGGACCTAGTGGGCTAGCCACTCCGGGTGGCAACCCGTGGACGAGCGACATGGTAGGCCGGGTAGCAGCCTAGGCCGTGCGGCGGCCTTGGCCAAGGGCCAACCCCTCCTTGGTTGCCCCTTGACTTCTCCCGGTTAGGCCACTTGATGAACTTCTTTCCTTCACCACTTTTCACATCTTTTGATCCGGGAGGAGAAAATGCATCTGGTGGAGTGTTTTGTAGGGTCGATCGGAAGCTGATTTCAGCTGTAAACAACCCTGTCGGTTGGGTACTGATATTAGCTGTAAACGACCTTGTCGGCCGGGTGTTTTATAGTCGTGATCATCCGACGGGGTGTTTCTTCATGTTTTTGCATATTTCAGCCCCATTGTACCTGCAAACACATATTTCACAAAAACTCCTGGAACTTTATTAGTTTAAACAAATATTTATTGAACTTTGGACTTTTATGTTGCATTTCCTGACAGGTTGGTGGCCGATATTAGGTTTTATATGGCCACAACACTCCTTCGATGGATAAAGTTTTGCACCTTTCCAGGAATTGTTGAAGGTGAGCATTTGCGTCCTCATTGGCCTTTCCACTGAATGGATTGGCCTGCACCATGTAGATTAGATCGGTTGTGGGTCTAAAGTTTCCGTCTCCAGTGCTGACAACTGGCCTAGGAGCCATGCTTTCAACACCGGCAGTGGAGAACTCACGAAGAACCTTTTTGGTGATTGATGTTGAGCTTCATGGTGCGGATGTGGCCGACATGACAGTCAAGGGTATGTGGAGAATGAATTATTCGTGGTTGTGCTATGCTCAAGATTACTTCTGGATTCTCTGTGTATTTCTTTGAGAAGTCAAGGCCAGCGGTACACTACCCTGTTTTCACATAACGAGAAAACAAGCAAACGTAATCCTATCTAGATAATGGTCATTAATAGAAATATAGTTACAAACAATGCTAGTGACATCCCCGGCAACGGCGCTAGAAATGCCTGTTGACATCTGTTAAGTCCCACCAAATAAATAGACCTGGGCTAGGTGCTAGAACTACTTGTTGGCAGAACTCAATAGATGGTTAGTGTGGGCAAGTTAAATCCGCAACTGCACAGACATCCCGTTGTAGCATTTCACCACTGGATTACTCCAATGGCTGTCATTTATAGTTCTCCCAAGGGAAGGCGGTGATCAAGAGATAGCATGTTCATAACCATATAATTAATAATATACCACGGTCATAGATAGGGGTAAGGATAATAAAGATAGTGGGTAGTGATGACACACAGAACAATCCATCCTAACATTAACACAAAGCCTAGGTTAAGTGGGTTAAACAGGAGTCAAGCTAGATCCTTATGTACTTCTATATTCCTATCTATAGGTTAAATACATGCAACACATTCAAGCCTAGGTCCTATGCTAAGCCAGAACAGGGAGGATTAAGCACAACAGGGCTGTCACCACCTACAGGTTAACCCTATACGAGGACACATGACACTAGGGCTATTAAGTCCCTATGTCAGTCCTCAAGTCAATCCTATTCATGGGGGCAAACAAATACTCATAGCTATTTACCAATCTAAGCAACATGCTAACATTGCTAAACTGAAGAACCGAGAAGTCGACCACAGGGGCGGGGGGGGGGGGGGGGTTGAATGGGAGCTAATTAAAATTCTTTACAAGAACTTGGCCTATGTCCCAATTACAACCCAAGCCAACCTCGAAACCGATCACCAAGACTACACACACCAACTTGTGATGTGCTACCCTTAGGAGCGATCAACAACAACTATGAAGCACAACAAAAACAAAGAAAAACAGCAAGGACTTGAGATAGTCAAGAACCTCACAAAAACTAGACCTTACTGGTCTATCATCGGAAGTGCCGATCATAGCCATCGGTAGTGCCGGTTGACACCATCGGCAATGCCAGTCACACACATCGGCAGTGCCGATTGCAGCTGTTGGTTGGGTACAGCCAAGTCAGAAATCTACTGGAAAATCATACAGAAAACAATTAATGAAGGTGGAAAACCAAGGCACAAAACTATGGAAGAAACACACTCAAAAACTGAGTTGTTCTGAAGAAGAATCGACAGTGTCGATCATATTATCGGTAGTGCCGATCGGCGGTGCTGGTCCAGGCGATCGGTAGTGCTGGTCCAGTCATCGGCAGTGACCACCGGCAGTGTGTTGGCACTTCTTAACATTGCACCAAAACATTATCTGGTAACAACGCTCAAAGTGTTGATTGATGTTTGTTATGCTTTAAGAGAAGAGTGAACCAATCCGCAAGCACATGGAACATCTATTGTAGCATTTCACCCGGGAGTATTCCAAGGTATCGTATTTATTTTCCTCAGGCAAGCTAGGCGTAAGAGTATCTTGGTTTAACAAAGATATGACTATAAGAGTTATACCAACTAACCAAAGACGGGGGTAAAGATATTCAATAATAAACAAGGGAGCAGTGATATAGGAGAGAAATCCACACTAAGACAGATAAAGAGATGGGTTAAGCTAGCCTGGAGGACAGCGAGTCTAAGTCTAAAATTCCTAAGATATGCTTTCCTAAATCTAGTCAAGCGTCAAAATTCCTAGTTACTTGGGTTGAGTGCTTACACCAAATCCATGGTACAGCCTCGAGTTGTTCGGACGAAGAATCGGCAATGTCGATCAGATTATTGGCAGTGCCGATCGGCGGAGCTGGTCCAGGCGATCGGCAGTGCTGGTCCAGTCATCGGTAGTGCTGGTCCTTGCTGGTCCATCGGTAGTTGGTGCCACCGGCAGTAGCCATCGGCACTGCCGGTCGGGCCCGACAGGTTCAGAACAGCAACAACGAACCACAAATGCTCACATATGCAACAAAGACTCAGTTGATCAAGTGATTATTGTTTATCCTCATGTGTCCTCTTGTCCATACGGAGGTTCACACGACTGGGTACGGCAAACACCTCGATGCTTCATGTCACAGTGTTTGGATTTAGTATTTTAGAATTATTCTTGATCAAAGCACTTAGCAGATTATTCAAGTTTATGCACAAGACAAAAGAGCATGCCTTTGCGGCAAAAGGAACACACGTTCCCACAATGTTCCATCATGAGCTAAACATTTGCAAAGCCTTCTATTTCGCAAACACAAGGTGCCACAGCCAAGATATCCTCTAGACTAGCCTCAATGCAAGTTTCAACAAGGATAAAAGCAATTATACACATGGTGAGCAAGTTTTAGCAAGATTAGTTCATATGGTTCACAAGAAGCTTAGTTTACCTTTAAGATTAGCAAGTTGCTCACATGAGTCTATAATAGGCCATCTAGAAAATCTAAGCATGAGAGATTACCATCACATCCACACAACTTAGCTCAAGCTCAATCATAGCAAAAAGAAATGCAAGGAAGCATAAGAATCAAAGCTCATCTACGAATGCATATATCACATATGAGATGCAGTGCTAAAATGGTAAGATACATATATACAAGAGAACACCAACTCCCCCTCAAATGATGCCATAAGGAGGACAAACACCAAGTTTCCCCCAAAGAAAAGCATGTCTCAAACTATCTAGGGGCTTGGTGAGGATATCGGCTAGTTGGTTTCTGGTATCGATGTATTTGAGCTCAACATCCCCTTTCTCAACATTATCTCTCAAGAAGTGAAATCGCACATTGATGTGTTTGACCTTACCATGTTGGATTGGGTTTTTGCTAAGCATATGGCACTGGAGTTATCACACATGAGTGGAACACTCTTAACGGTTAACCCATAGTCTCTCATGGTCGACAGAATCCATAGGATTTATGAGCAGCAGCTAGCAGCAGCAACATACTCAGCCTCTGTGGTGGATTGGGCTACACTTGACTACTTGCGAGATGACCAACAGATCAAAGAAGTACCCAAGAAATGGCAAGTACCATAAGTGCTCTTCCTCTCAATTCTACACCCAGCAAAGTCCGCATCTGAATACCCAGTGAGATCAAGAGAAGAAGACGCAGAGTACCAAAGGCCAAACTCAAGGGTGTATTTGAGATACCTGAAGATGCGCTTGACAACCTTGCGATGAGTCACCCTAGGGGAAGCTTGAAAGCGAGCACAAAGACACACCGCAAAGTGTATGTCAGGTCTTGTCACCGTCAGGTACAAGAGGGAGCCAATCATGCTCTTGTACTCCCTTTGGTTCACCCCTTCACAGTCTTCATCAAGGTCAAGTGCCGTTGTAGTGGACATCGGTGTGGACAACGGCTTCATATTGACCATGTCGAACTTCTTCAGGAGATCCTTCGTATACATGGCTTGATATATGAAAGTGTCTTGCTTGCACTACTTGATTTGAAGTCCAAGAAAGAAGGTGAGCTTGCCCATCATCGACATCTGAAATTTACTTTCCATGGCTTCCTGAAATCTGGACACAAGAACATGAGAGGAACCACCAAAGATGATATCATCCACGTAAATCTGAACCATTAGAAAGTCATTGCCATGAAGGTTTTGTCAACACACCCCATGACATACCCGTGCTCTAGCAAGAAGGTCTTAAGCCTAGCATACCATGCCCTAGGTGCTTGCTTTAGCCCGTACAAAGCCTTCTGAAGCTTGTACACACGGTTTGGATATTTGTGATCCTCAAAGCTAGGGGCTTGCCTCACATACACTTCTTCCTCTATGAAACCATTTACGAAAGCACTCTTGACATCCATTTGATAGAGTCTAATGCCCTTGGAGGCAGCAAATGCAAGCAAGATCCTAATGGCTTCTATGCGAGCAACAGGAGCAAAAGTTTCACCACAATCTAAGCCCTCCACTTGGCTAAAACCCTGAGCAACAAGCCTAGCCTTGTTTCTCACAACCTCACTGCCCTCCCCATGTTTGTTTTTGAACACCCACTTGGTTCCTATGACATTGACATCTTTGGGGGGCTCTACAAGGGTCTAGACTTTGTTTCTCTCAAAGTTTTCCAACTCCTCATGCATGGCATTAACCCAATGTTCATCAGATAGTGCGTGTCCAACATCTCGGAGTTCAAATGTTGCAACAAAGAGAGAATTGGTAAAGCAAGTGAGATGTGCAGACCTTGACCTTGTTGTCCTCTCATAGAGATTACCAAACATTTGTTGAGGTGGATGTTGACGCAGAATATGGCTGGGGGCCTCTCTCTCAGAGTGTACCTCCCCCTCAACCATAGTTAGAGCTCGCTCGACAGCCGTTGAAGTCGATGTAGAAGCTTCTGTACCCTCTGCTTGAGTAGTGGTAGCAGCAGGAACAAGCTCAGTTGAGAGATGAAGTGAATCATCATCATCATCATGAAAGCCCTGTAGGTCCTATTCTACAAAGATGCTTTCCTTTAGCTCCTTGTCACCTGCAGACTCAATCACATTCCTTGCACAAGAGTTTGATTCATCAAAGGTTACATCACAGGATTCTACGATGGTGTTAGTTTCCATATTCAAAACTCTGTGGAATGACCATGAAGAGAGTAACCAAGAAAGATGCCATCAGAAGATCTCGACTCACACATATCAAGATTGTCATGCTTGAGAATAAAGCACTTGCAACCAAAGGCACGCAAATGAGAAGCCGAGAGCTTTCTCCCAAAACACAGCTCATAAGAAGTCACATTAAGAATTGAGCGCAAGAAAATCCGATTGGAAACATAGCAAGCAGTGCTAATGGTGTCAGCATAGAACTGCCTCAGAGTCCTATGCTCATCGAGCATCGTCTGGGCCATCTCCACCAAGGTTCTGTTTTTTTTTCAACCACACCATTCTGCTAGGGAACACGAGGTGCTGAAAACTGATGCTCAATACCATGCTCAAGACAGAAAGCATCAAAGGAGGAGTTCATGAACTCGGTGCCATTATCACTGTAGATTGCTCATAATGCACCAAGAAGTTCCTTAAACAACCTCAAAGCTAAGCTCCAAAAGTGATGAAAAACACTTCATCCTTGCTCTCAAGAAAGTAAACCCAAGAGTAGCGAGAGTAGTTGTCAACAATCACAAGAACATACCACTTCCCACCCGTCGAACGAACCCGAGAAGGACCAACAGTGCCCATGTGAAGCAACTCTCCAAGGCGTTCAGTCATCACCAAATCAATTGGTGGATGAGAGGCGGCAATCATTTTCCCAAGACGACAAGGAGCACAAACCAAATCCTTATCAAATTTGAGCTTAGGCAATCCTCGGATCAAACCTAGGCCACTCAAGCGACATAACAAGTCAAAGCTCATGTGACCCAATCTCTTATGCCATTTCCAGAGCTTAGAAGAAGATTGAGCAAACAAGCACTTGTGAGAACCAGGAGAACCAGCAAAATCAGCCTAAAAAACTCTGCCAATGCGAGAAATCTCACAAACCAAGGAACCACTCGAATCAAGAACACAAGAGGCATTTGACTTAAAGCGCACTTCCAAACCAACATCAAGAAGCTGAGAGACAGAGAGGAGATTGTACTTCAGATACTCAACCAAACCAACATCCTTGAGAGTGAATTTTTCATTTACCTTTACCGTGCATCTTGCCTTCACTCTCCCTCTCTTGTCATATCCAAAGGTCACATACTCCCGGCGCTTCAAGGGAGTGAGGCTGGAGAACCACTTTGCATCTCTTGTCATGTGGCGCGAACACCCAGAGTCCATCAACCATTTGTTCTCCAGGCCTCCACCTGCTGCCTACAAAGAACGAGAAGGAAAAGTTGATGGCTCAGTGCTGGGGTTAGTCAAAAAGCATTTGGGAATCCAGCACTTAACCATACGACCATTAGTAGTCATCATAGTTCTTTGCATATTATCATTCGAACGCATGGGACGAGAACCACGATGGGGAAAACGTGGCCTGTCAAAGCGTCTCAACTCAAACCTTGGGTTATGCCCCCGGTGGTAGGTGTGTGTGTTATGTAGGTCAAGGGTAGAGTGGTCATGCGGACAATAGACCTTAGGCCTATATAAGAAGAGGTAGGGCTGGTGGAAGAGGGGCCTCTCTTTCCATTAACCTTGTGTTAGGATTTCATTCAAGTGCTAGGAGAGGTCTTCATGTTTTAGAGGAGAGTAGTGGGTGTGTGAGAATAAAAATCATCTGTGTGAAAGCCAAATCCACGCGAGTGATGCTCACCATGATGGGGAGAACGTGGGGCGCAAAGCCTCTGTTTTGTGAATCAAAGCCATATGAGGGATGACCCTGTCCATGATAGGCACAAGAAAAAGAGCGACACTGAAAGTCAGCCAAATCATCATGACACACGTTTCTAGTCAACTCAGCTTGCATCCTCTCAATTCTCTTACGCCTATAAAAGAATTCATCCAAGTGACCCTTATGACCATAGAACATGCAAATGTAGACACTCTCATGTTTAGGCTTTGTTTGCACAGAGGGTTTGGGTTTTGGCTTCTTTGTTTGCTTTGGGTTGAAGGTTGGGTTGGGGTTTGGTGGATAGTATGTGTCAGTGGGTTTGATGGATTGTTCCTCATCCTTGTAGCTAGAGCTAGGTACAAACTTACCCACATTTTCACTCTCTTGGTCACACCTCTCAAATCCCAAGCCCAAGTTGTAGTTTGACCTACTAGCACTCTCTCTGACTCTTGCCAAGTCACTCTCAATCTTCTCCTCACTCATTAGGGTTCTTTGGAGCCTAGAAATAAGATAGTCATTTTCTTGAACTTGGACTTTGCTTTCCTCCCTAGTGATTACAAGCTTGTCCTTAAGAGAGACACACACCTCACATGGTGGTGGAAGGACCTTAGAGCGAGTCTCAATGAGAAGCTTGGACTCATGCTCTTTGACTTTGAGGGTTTGATTTTCCAACTCATCTGTGAGCTTGGGGCACTTCTGACATGCACCCAAAAGAGTTGGCCTAGCTTTGAATTCATCAAGCTCCTTGAGGGCTCTCTCAAGCTGACTGGCAACTTGAGCATGCAAACCCTAAATCCTCTCTCAAGCTGACTGGCAACTTGAGCATGCACACTCTCCCTCTGACTCAGATCATTTATCACAACTTGATAAGACTCACACTCTACAACCATGTCATCATAGCAAGCTTAGACCTAAGCAGAGTGATCTGATACTCAGCACTCTCCAACTTAGACTTAAGCTCTCTACTCTCACGAACAGCAATGTGAAGCTTATCATCTTGCATGAGCAGAACATCGCGCAAAAGATCAAGTTCAGAAGAGAGCTCATCAAGAGTGGGAGGTACCTCGCTTGTGTCGGAGTTGGATCCAGAGTCGGTGTCGTGGTCATTCTTTGCCATGAAGCAAAGCCCGGTGAAGTGATCCTTCCTCTTGACTCGTGGCTTCTCAACCTCCTCCTCCGAGCTTGAAAGGACTTAGCTTGATGTGAGGTCGACATCGCTCAAGGCGGCAACACAGGCGCGTGCAATGGCCTTGGCAAACTTCTTGGAGTTCTTGCCCTTCTTGTAGAAGCGGTTCTTCTTCTGCTTAAAGTCTTCAGTGTTGTTGTCATGGTACCCAGCCTTCTTCTTCTTCTTGGGACAATCAACGATGAAGTGTCTCGGGTCACCGCACTTGAAGCAGGTTCTTGAACCACCTCCTCTTCTCTCTTTTCGGCCGTTGTAGAACTTCCTGAACTTCCTTGTGAGCAAGGACAACTCCTCGTCAGGAATGCACTCCATCTGTTCATCAGAAGCTGCAACAAGAGAAGACGGAGCAAACTCCAAGGAAGACTTGTCAAGTGAGAGGTTAGTTCCATAAGAAGCATCACTGTGACTACCCTTCTGAGAGCTAGAAAGCAAAGCCATGCTAGAAATAGGAATAGCAAGATTAGGACAAGATTTCCTAAACAGTTCATGAGATTTTTGCTTGCTATATAGTTGGTCATAGTTCAAGGAGTTGAAGTCAGCAGTTTCTTCTAGAGCAGCAATTTTAACCCCCCAAACATTTTCATCAAGTGAGTACAGCAGTTGGTTAGCTCTATCATTGTCATTGTGCACAAGGTTACCACAAGCCCGCAAGTTGCACACAATTGTCTCAAACCTATGAAAAGTGTCATCTAGTGACTCGCCAGGTTTTTGTGCAAAGGTTTGGTACTATCTATTGTAAGAATCCTTACACATAGACTTGACTTGATTGGTACCCTCATGGTACGTGCAAAGCTTATCCCAAATAGCATGAGCAGTGTCAAGGTGTGCAACTCTATCATGTTCACTCCTACCAAGTGTAGAGAGCAGAATATTGTTAGCTTTGGAGATGTTCTCATACCTGTTCAACTCACCTACTGGAGAGGTGTTGAGGTCAGCAGGTATGTTGTATTCTTGCTCGACGATGTCCTAGATACCACGTCCTTGACTCAGCAGAAAAGCCTTGGTCTGCGACTTCCAGTAGGGGAAGTCCTCTCCATCGAACATCCACAACTTGACAGCATGCTTCCCCATGTCACCTTCAGATCACAAAGCCGGTGAAGGTCAACTACAGATCAAACTGGCTCTGATACCAATTGAAGGACCGAGAAGGTGACCAGCGGGGGGGGGGGAGGGGGGGTTGGGTGAATGGGAGCCAATTAAAATGCTTGACAAGAACTTGGCCTATGTCCAATTACAACCCAAGCCAACCTCGAAACCGATCACCAAGACTACACACACCAACTTTTGATGTACTACCCTTAGGAGTGATCAACAACAGCTATGAAACACAGGGGAAAATAAGAAAAACAGCAAGGACTTGAGATAGTCAAGAACCTCAAAAAAACTGGACCTTACTAGTCTACCATTGGAAGTGCCAATCACAGCCATCGGCAGTGCCGGTTGACACCATCGGTAGTGCCGGTCACACCCATCGACAGTGCCGGTTGTAGCTGTTGGTTAGGTACAGCCAAGACACAAATCTACTAGAAAATCATGCAGAAAACAATTAATGAAGGTGGAAAACCAAGGCACAAAACTATGGAAGAAACACACTCAAAAACTGAGTTATTATGACGAAGAATTGGCAGTGTCGATCAGAATATTGGCAGTGCCGATCGACGGTGCTGGTCCAGGTGATCGGTAGTGCTGGTCCGGTCATCGGCAGTGACCACCAGCAGTGTGTTGGCACTTCTTAACATCGCACCAAAATATTATCTGGTAACAACGCTCGAAGTGTTGATTGATGTTTGTTATGCTTTAAGAGAAGAGTGAACCAATCTGCAAGAACATGGAACATCTATTGTAGCATTTCACCCAGGAGTATTCCAAGGTATCGTATTTATTATCCTCAGGGAAGCTAGGTGTAAGAGTATCTTGGTTTAACAAAGATATGACTATAAGAGTTATACCAACTAACCAAAGACAGGGGTAAAGATATTCAATGATAAACAAGGGAGCAGTGATATAGGAGAAATCTACACTAAGACAGATAAAGAGATGGGTTAAGCTAGCCGGGAGGACAGCGAGTCTAAGTCTAAAATTCCTAAGATATGCTTTCCTAAATCTAGTCAAGCGTCAATATTCCTAGTTACTCGGGTTGAGTGCTTACACCAAATCCATGGTATAGCCTCGAGTCTTTCACCAATAATCTTACTTCGGGGCACAACAACGGTCCACTAATAGGGTCGATAACTAACCTCGTGCACTAGTGGGCACGTTACCGCTAGACAACCCTGCTTGAGACTTCCCGGACATGGTGGGATAATAAAGGGACGGACAGAGCTATCACCACCTGCCGCCTACCACACAACCCATGGGGACGAATGCAAATCCAGCTAGTGTTAACTTAGGCACCATGCCTACACCTTCACTAGATATTCTTCCATTGGCCTAGCGGAAGAATAGCGAGGAAATAACCACGTCTAAGTTCTATTTGAGAACTAAACTTAATTAAATCCTAGCCGAGAATCTTGTAAACTATGCTTCAAAGTTCTTTCCTGATAATTGTAACTTGAGGAAATTGACTAAGTAAAGATAAATACTTGACAAGATAAATAAGGAAAAGATAATTGTATTTAATAAAAGATAAGTCTCACAAAGGAGAAAAGATACAAGAGGGCTCATATCAAGATTCCTAGATGATTTCCGGAATCCCGAGCTAAGCTCTCGACTAGACTCTAACTCCCAACTAACTAACCTACTCTACTAGTAAGAAAAGTAGTGGGAAATGGAGTCCAATGTGTTTCACTTGGTTGATGTTCTTTTTCTGCCGAATTCCCCCTCTATTTATAGGTGGTGAAGGCTTGGCTGGTACTTCAAGGTGGAGAAGAGTCGGTGGGCAAAAGTTAGTCCACCGAGTGGCGGTCCATGCCGGGTGGCAGCCTAGGCCGGGCGGCCGTTGGATTGGGTCGGTTCCCGACCGATTTGTTTTGGTTAGCTCGGATCTTGTCTTGATGGCAGTTCCTTGGTCAGTTTGCGCTGACTTCTTCGTTTTAGGGCCGGTAGGCCTCATGGGCTGGCAACCCTAGGTGGCCAACACAGGCCGGGCGGCAGGCCAGGTCGGGCGGCGGCCTATGCCAGGTGCCGACCCCCTCCGGATCGCCCCGTGACTTCTCCCGGTTAGGCCACTCGTGGACTCTTTTTCCTTAGCCATATTCCATTACTTTTGGTCCGGGAGGAGAAAACAACTTCATATTCCACTCGTGGACTCCCAGATGATTTCAGCCTGATATGACCCTGTCGGCTGGGTTGTCATTTCAGCCATTACGACCCTGCCTGGGTCCTGATTTCAGCCTCATATGACCCTGTCGGCTAGTGGAAAACGGCTGTTTCACAGCCGTGTTCGACCGACAGGGTGTTTCTTTGTGTTTTTGCATGTTTTGACCCTAATATACCTGCAAACACATATTTTACCAAAACATGTGGAACTTTATTAGTTTAAACACATCTTTACCTTGCATTTCCCGACCGGTTGGTGGCCGATATTGGGTTTTAAGGGCCATCAACACCTCCCAAGCTTAAACCTTTGCTCATCCCGAGCAAATTAAAACTTGGAAGTGATGGATCAGGAGTTGCTTCAATATTAGAGCCATGCAAGAATCAAGTGCACAAACACATACTCCTACAACATAGGGGTAATAGTAAACCAGCACAAGTTGATCACTAAGTCTTTCTCATTGTAAGTGGGGCTCTTAGGCATTTTATGACCTTGTCATGAGCGGTTGGAACTCAGAACAACTAGTTTAGATTTTGCCACTCAACCTCCTACATGACCATGAGTCCAAAGTTTTTGTAATGCTGCATAAGATTGAAAAATTTTCCCTCTTGGTGCAATTTTTTCACTATGACTCTTATCTCTTAAAAGGTTTATTTCCTCACCAAGTGCTCATCATACTCTATGAAATTTGGCTTTATATGTGGAGCTTGGTAGGATGACACATTTAGCATGCATATTTTGTTAAGTTAAGAGATGGTCCTAGCAAAAAGACTTTGCACTTTCTCATTCCAACCATTTGGAAATAATGTCCAGGGGAGAGGGAGAGAATGGACCCACGTGAAGGAGTGGACTAGCACAATAGCAAAAATCTTTAACAAAGACTGGATGTTTGTGTTAGAGTGAAAGGATGGTCCTTTATTTTGCTCAATGAATGAACCTCGAAGCTTGACATTTGTACATCTATGAGAGCTGATAATTTTTCTCATTTTTCTATTTCATTCTTGTTGTCTTTCTTCTTTTCTTTCTTTCATTTTCAGCTCTCATAGTGTAGGGAATCTAGTTCAATGGTTCAAATATTTTTTCAAACTTTTTCTGAACATTTATTTTGGGAGGACCAAAATCTTTCTTGTAGGATCAAGGTTTTCGCAAAGGAGAGATTTTTGGCTAACATGCTTGGTGAAGTGGATGCTTGAGTCCAATGTGGAAATTGCATAACCAAGCATGATTATTTGAGAACTCAAAGATTACATGAAGGAAAATGATTGGCTTTGAAAATGCAAGTCCCTCATAAGGATCAAATCCTAACCAAACTCAATGCATACATGATGGCATAAAAGTGGGTTCAAAATTAATATCCGGCCTTGGTAGGAATTTTTCTATCATAGGAAAGACATACACCAAGTAAGGGGGTCTTTACTGCAGCATGGTTTTAAAGAAATCATTGGACTCTAATCATGAGGAGATCATAGACTCATCAAAAGCATGCTATATCATGAATTCCAACAACTAGACTTGGTGTTTATTAGCCATTTTGCACCCACTAAAACATAGAGAGACTAGCGGTATCATCATGCCGGTCTACCATTACCCACCAAAATGAAGAGTAGAGGTTGTATACTTGATACTCACAGGGAGCTAATAGAGCAACTATTCATCATTTCCATAGGCAAGGTAGAGACTAAGTTCTCATTTTTTATTTGAAATGGGACATATTTTTGTTCTTTTTGGTTTTGCAATTTTTATGGTTTTCCTTGAAAGCGAAAAGTATTTTTGGGTTTTCTTAAATTTTATCACAACTGAAAATCTTTTTGGATTTTTTAGGAAATGAAACAATTTAACTAGAGATGGAAGGTGAGGGGGTAGGATGAATGGTGCACCTTGGTTACGTACCTCCCCAAGCTTAGGTCTTTGCAAGACTTAAGCTTGGATGGCATTCACTGCGGTGGTTGATAATCGATGTTGAAGTGGCCGAACAGTTGGTCCATCATGGAGAGGTTTGTCTGAAGTTGTTCCGATGTTTGTTGCTGCCATTCTTGCCTATACCTTATGGCTGCTTGTATTTCTTGGGTTCACATGTTGGTCTCGTATGCGTTTGCAGCCAGGTATTGCATATCATCTACCACCTCCGAAAAGTTGTACGATGTGAATCGGGCAGAACGTGAAGTTCCTATGCCTCCATGAGGTTGATGGTAACTTCCCATCCCATAGGGATTGGACGGTTCAAACTCTTCATGGGATGAACTAGTGTACTGTGTTGATGAGCTAGTAAGTCCGGGGAACTGTGGTTGCTCCCAATGGTATTAGGAGCTTCCTAAAGCACCCGTTCGAGGTGCTCTTGTTCCTAGCCTATCCCATAAAATATTGTGTCATGCACGCTGCAAGGGAGCTTGCCAATTGTATAAAAAGTTCTTTCTACCGATAATGGTGAGCTCGGGGTTAGGCAATTCTATCTCTACGTCGTGTGCTGGATAAAGCATGTAGAATCTATTGTTCTCCTCCTTCAAAAGGTGGGCTTGCCAAAAGTGATCTTTCCCTAGCAAAGGAGCACTAGGGAGACGATCTATTCTAGCTCTATGGAGCGCGCCAACCTTTCTAGCAATTCTGTGGCAAAAGGTGTGAAAGTGATAGGTCCATGCTGCTTGAATGTTGGGGTGAGCCAATGGTTGATGAGGAAGAAAGTGGGGTTCATTTTAATTTTCTTTTTCATAGCATAGAGATAGGATTTATCCAAACTATTCACTGAACGTACATCACCCCGAGGGGTGAGGTAGTGAGTGATAAAGCAGTGAATTTTTTTTAAAGACCGTTCATAGGTTTCACCAAAAAGACGGAATGTGTAGAGAGTGCCTAATTTGTCTGACGGAGTGGTGAGGACTTTTAAGGTGCAACAAAGGAATTCAATGGTAAGCCATTTGGAACCATAATCATCGAGGTGGTAGAAATCATACCATCCGGCCGTGTTGAGTGCGTACTCGAAATCGGCAAAGACGCCGATTTGCTCGAGGAAGTTGTGGTCGAACTTGCGTACGGATGTGAACTCCTGGTCCCGAATGGCGGTGAACTTGCTTCACTCGTCGTAATCATTGAACACCATATTTTCTTCACTCTCCAGGAACTTGTCAAACTCTTCATTTTGCACACTTTGCTCCGTTGAGTGCGTACTCGAAATCGGTGAAGACGCCGATTTGCTCGAGGAAGTTGTGGTCGAACTTGCGCACGGATGTGAACTCCCGGTCCCGAATGGCGGTGAACTTGCTTCGCTCGTCGTAATCATTGAACACCATATTTTCTTCACTCTCCATGAACTTGTCAAACTCTTCATTTTGCACACTTTGCTCCGTTGGAGCTTCTGATATGGACATTGAATCCGAGAGATAACTCGGAGTATGCCCATGTGAAGCTCTGGAGTGCTCTGCTTCCGAACGCTCACTTGGTGTGCGCCTCCAACGGCTTGAGCTGCTTCTGTTGCTGAACTTGGTGTAGATGCCTCTCCAATTATTTGCCATTCCTACAAAAGGGTTACTTGGACACAATACCCGAAGGACAATGTGATGATAATGGTCAGTGGTTAGTCGTTCGGTTAGTAGTCCAAGTGTTAGTCGTTCGAACGTGCGAGGGTGACAACAAATTCTCTCTAGTTGGTTTTAGTGCAGCACACTTTTATTGCTAAGTACAAAGTGCACTAACTAGTTGAGTGAGAAAAGAAGTGCAAAGGGAGAGAGTTTGTGAGGGAGAGAGGAAGTTTTCAACCGAATGCTTTGGGTGGAGGGCAATGGAGAGAATGCCTGGTATTTATAGGCTCAAGAGGAGCATTAGGGGGCAAAGTGGCTAGGCCGTCCGGCGGGCCATGTCGGGCGGCAACCCTTGCCGGCGGGCAGGCATGGCCGGGTGGCATCCCATGCCGGGCGGCGTGCTCTTTTCCTCCAATTGGGTGCATTATTGATGGTCAAATCGTTTGTGCAACTGCCAAGGTGAATGCATGCTCCCATTATTGTGAAAAAAGTAGAGAGGATAGGGAGCAAGGAAGGATTGATGGGATGGCCAAAGTTAGAATTTTGCAATGAGTGTTCTGCCCTGTGGCAGATTTGGCAGAAACATTTGCCAACCTCCGGTGAGTTGGTATGCGGTTGAATCTGGCGAAATGCATGTTCAGGGTGCGTTCTGGCAAGTTGTTGGATTACCTGGTGTCAAAGGAAGGAATTAACCCGAATCAAATCAAGATCAAGGCAATCATGGATATGCAGCCTCCGGCCTCTATTCGGGAGTTGCAGAAATTCACTGGTCGTGTTGTAGCATTGAGCAGATTCATCTCTAGACTGGCTGAGAAGAATTTGCCTTTCTTCGAGGCACTTCGCGGTCCTCGGGCATTCACATGGGGTGAAGAGCAACAACTAGCATTCGAGGCGCTCAAGAAGTATCTTGTCGAACATACCACTTTCAAGCCACCACCACCGAAGGCTCCTCTATTGTTGTATATCACCGCGGCGCTGAAGGCAGTAAGTGCGGTGTTGGTCTATGAAGCACCACTGGGCGGTGATGCATTTTAGTAGTTGCTGGTGTACTACGTGTCTAAAACATTGACAATATCGCGTTGTAACTACACTGTGGTAGACAAGATGTTGTATGTTGTGGTCATGGCCTCACGTAAGTTGCAACTGTATTTTGATGATCATGCTATTACCATACCTACCAGATACCCACTGCGAGAGGTGTTGACGAATGATAAGGCTTCCAGTGCTGTGTTGAAATGGGCGGCTGAGTTGGCTCAGTATAACATCACCTTCGTTGCTCGCAAGACCATCAAGTCTGGAGTGTTGCGGAATTCATGGCTGAGTGGACTCCTCATGGCAAAGCTGAAGAGTTAGCCCAAGCTGTTCCCGAGGACCCAGTTTGGATAGTATACACTGATGGTGCCTAGGGGGCCTCTAGGGTAGGATGTGCTGCAGTTATTACATCACCCGGAGGGCAAACCATGCGATTCTCTGCCAAGTTGGCTTTTCAAACAACGAACAATGCTGCAGAATACGAAGGCATATTGTTGGGCCTTCGGTAGGCTCAAGCCCTTGGGGTTAGGAGGTTGGTTATTTACTATGATTCTCAGTTGGCTTTAGCTCAGTTGGCAAAAGGATATCAAGATAGGGATCCGGAGATGGCTCGATATATCAATAAGGTGAGGGAGATGGACAAGTACTTCTTGGGCTTTGAAGTTCATAATATTCTCCACACTGAAAATGGGTAGGCAGAAGCATTGGCTAAGGCTTCGACCGGACAGCGTCCGGTTGCCGATGATGTGCTTCATGAGGTTATGGGTGAATCAGCAATGGCACCGGAGGCAAAAGGCCAAAGGGTTCTGGCCATCATGACGGAGGACTGGCGAGCTCCCATTCGGGCATGTATCGAAGGGCGCTATGTCTTTGATGACAAAGAGGAGCGACAGAGGATATTGCATCGTTGTCGGGGGTACACTATTGTTGATGATGTCCTATACAAGGGGGGTGTCTATGCTCCTCTGCTTCGCTATCTCAGCCAGCCTAAGGGGCAAACTTGTTACGAGAAATCCATGAGGGCCTGTGTTCTCACACTTGGCTCCGAGGGCATTGGTCGCCAAAGCATTTTGCCAAGGGTTCTACTGGCCTATTGCCGTTCGGGATGCCGAAGACTTGGTTAGGGTTGGTGCTGGTTGTCAGTGGATGGGCCATCAATCTCATCTTCCCGCCACAGTCCTACAGCCAATCCGTCTGATTTGGCCGCTCGCCCATTGGGGGATCGACATTGTGGCACCGCTGCCTATGGCCCCGGGGGGCTATCGATTTGCTATGGTGGCCATAGATTATTTCTCTAAGTGGATGGAGGTCGAACCGCTGGATCAAATTACAGCTGGAAATGTCAGGAAGTTTTTCTAGAAGAATGTGGTCTGCCACTTTGGGGTTGCACTAACTGTGGACAATGGCAAACAGTTTGAGGGTCTTGAGTTCAAGGAATATTGCCTTAGTAAGGGGGTCAAGAAATGTGAGGTCTTTGCCATTAACCCGAGGGCTATGGGGCTGTTGAACGAATGAATGGTAATCTATTCTCCGGGATCTTTCGTTCGTTGGTTGGCTTACCGAAGGGCAAATGGGTCGAGGTGTTGCCGAAAGTTCTCTGGTCCATCAGGACAACTGCCACAAGATCCACTGGTTCTTCACATTTTTGGCTGTTGTATGGTGCCGAGGCGGTCACGCCGGAGGAGATACATGCTGGGTCGTTGCGCACACTCAGGCCTCACATCAATGAAGATGATGTGGCAAAGGATATGCTGGAGGAAGTACGCATGCAAGCAGTCACTAATCTACACAAGTACATCACGTCATTCAAGAAAACATACAATCGCAAAGTTCACTCAAGGGAGTTTGCATCGGGCGATCTGGTCCTTCGGCGCAATCCTAACCCGATCAGCATTGACAAACTGTGCAGCAAGTGGCTGGGTCCGTTCATTGTGGATCACACAAATAGGCCGGGGGCCTATATTTGCTGGAGTTGGATGGCTCTCCGATGCGGCACACCTACAATGCTGATGCTTTGAAGCAGTTTTACGTGTAAAAGGCCGCATGTCGCTTTGGCATTAACAATGTCTGTTTTGGTGTAACAAAGTTGGTATTGAGCATCTATGCTCTTGGTGCTATGCTTAGCCCAGTTAGTGTTGTTCTTGGCGGGTCTCGAGGAGCCATTCGAGCTGCATCGTAAGAGGGTGTTTGGGTTGCGTCCCGAGGAGTTGTCTGGGCGAAGACACGAGGAGCCGTTCGGGCTGCGTCCTATGAAGTTGCTCTGGGCTATGCCCCGAGGAGTCGGTCAGGCTGTGTCCCACACCTTTTTGTTTCAAGGCGGATTAGCTTATGTCTCAGTAGGTTGCTACCTTCGGGGTGGTGGCACAGAAGGTTGGGAATGCCTAAATGCCAAGGGGCTGCGACCCCTGTCTTGTAGTCCGACATTTTGTATACCGTGCCATCTATAGCAGCCACTTGGGGGCTAATCCTGTGTTTGATGGATGCCAGTAAAGTTCTGTAAGGTATGCATGTAAGATCCTGGTGTTTGTGGTAAGTTGCGCTGTTATTTTTAGCATTTTTTATCGTTATCACGGCAACTATGGCCTTATTCTAGGAAACTATGGCCTAAGGGTCCCCGAGGGGACGCGTCATCTATATTTGTCATAGGGGCAACTACGGGCCTAATCCGAACAACTACGGTTCGATGCCGGACAACTACGGTCCGATGCACCGGAACGGTATGCCCGGAAAGCCGGGTGTGACACAAGCCCGATGTTGAACAACTACGGTTTGAAGCTTGCCAAGGCCTGGCAAGGCGCTTGGCACGTAGAATAGCATTTGGTAGGCAATTTTCCATTCCAGTATACTTTGGCATAATTCAAGTTACGAATAAGCTTACAGTTTGTGAATGTAATAAGATCCCAAGGGCAAAGAAGTACAGGGTGTACCCGAAGGCATTAAAAGTTTACAAGAGCCCGAGGGCAAAAGAATACAGGGTTTGCCCGAAGGCATAAAATTTACAAGAGCCCAAAGGCACAGATTATACAAGAGTCCGAAGGCACAGATCATTTGTATTTGGCAAGCCCAAGTCGTCAAGTGCAGCCCTCGACATTTGTATTTGGCGGTTGGTTTGCATTATGCTTTGCTGGCGCCGCTCCAAGTCGGTGATAATCTGCAAGCGACCGAAGGGTGTCTGGGCGGCTTGCCAAAGAGCCTCACTGTCCATGCCAGATGAGCTGCTAGATAAGGCATCATCCCGAGAAGGGCTTGGACTGCTGCTTGAGATTTCAATAGGCTTTGCCTTCGACGATGGCGGCAGAATAAGGGGTTCATTTGCAATGAAGCTGCCCGCCCTTCGGGCATCATGAGCTATGCGCCATCGGAGTAGTTCCTCCAGAGATACACGCTGGCATGCCGCTTTAATGCGTTGGTTGTCCTCATCCACAGAGGATAGGAATTCTGCAAACCCCCCTTCGGGGTGTTCGTGTTTCCAACGCCTCCACAGCATGCCGCGGATCAAATAATCACCAGGGGCTTCCCCGACCCTAGCACCTTGATGGATACGGGAGTTTCGTCCAGTATCATGGTGTCTAGCGGAATGGGTGACGCATCTTCGGAAGGCGCACCCTAGAGAAAAAGAGAGTTGTAAATTATGTATGGAAAAGAAGACGACACAGTAACTAATAGATAACTTGATTTCATTCAAAACAAACACCTAAGTTACAAAGGCAAAGGTTGTCGGAGCGCTAAACGCTTAAGACGGCAATACAACATTTTACTCCTAAGTACTAGTTAGCCGAAGAGGGCCCAGATTCCGATGAGAAGGTGAGTTCACACCTGGGTATCTGGAAGTGCCGATGAAGGTTGCTCAGGGCCGTGTGGGTCGGCAGCAGCACCGGAGTCCAGGGCAGCAGTGTCGGAGGTGCGGACGGCAGCCTCTTCGGTTTTTTCGACTTCAGCAGCAGTGGGATGGGCCGAGTCACCAGGGGCTATGGAGGCGGTTGTGTGAGCATCAGGCGCCGTCGAGGTAGGCTCCCTCTGGCCGCCGGAGGTAGGAGTGTTATCAGCAGCAGAGGTAGAGGCGGCTAGTCTGTTAGCCGCGTCCCGGGCGAGGGCTTTGGCAAGCTCGATGCCGAAGGGCTGCCAGAATTCTCGACCCAGGATGTTGCCAATGGGACCCAGTCATTCATGCATCTGGGCGTACTCCGTGGTATTCCCCCGACACCTGGATAGGAGTTGACGTGCTGTGTCATGGATGTGAGCGCGCCGAGGGGTGCCATGGGATTCCAAGGTGGCATAGGCCATCGTCCAACTTATTCGGGTGCAAATAGTGCCATAGGCGCGAAGCCCGTCCTTGGCCTGGTCGAGCCCCTTGGCCAGCCATGTAACGCTTTTCATCCCTTCACCCTCAGAATGCCCAGGCTCTCAGGATGGCAATCCCATTCCAAAAAAAAGTGTTGCAGCTGCCCTATCAGACCGAAGAGGCCTCGGCTCATGTCTTCGGACTCGTCGATATAGACGCTAGCCTGCTCTAGAGCCTGTTTAAGTTTTTGATTATCACTGTGTAGCGACAAGTTGTGAGTGCCTATATTCTGGTTGGCCTCGTGTAGCTTCAGCAATTCATCGTTTGATTTCTTCGCCTCTTCGGTCAGCAGCTAGATTTTATTTTTGGCCTCCGAAAGCACGTCAATGACCCTTTTTAGGTCCACTGCAGACGATTGGGCTTGAGCTTGGCTTTCAGCTACCTGCTTCTTCAGTTCTGACACGGCGTCCTCTGGAGATAGTTTGGCCTCAAGATGGCAGGACAATAGTGCGGTCTGTGCAAAAGTGTATAGGGTTAGCGAGTTTGCTGCTGCATTTTAGAAGGAAAAGACGATATCAATAGTACATTATACCTGGGTGGTAAGGCATGCCAGGTAGCCAATCGCCATAGTCGTGTCAACACCCTCCAGTGCCTTTTCGCTGTTGCTGAGGTCGATCATCCGGGAGGCGTACCCCAGGGCCGTTAAAGCTTTGGGGTGGTTGTGGAAATCTGCCGCCCGCAGATTTTCCCTGACATCCTCTGGTTGCACGCTCGAAGGGAGCACGCCCATGAAACCCTTGTCGTCGCCAGGTTTCCATGTTCGCGTTAGGGGTAGCTCCTCGGACACCTCTTCCTCGTCGTTGCTGATATCTTTGACCTATTGGGTCCACTCCTCCTCAAAGGCTTTCCTGCCCTCGGTCGAGCTGCCGCTCCGGCTGATCGATGCGGAGCCTTGGCCCTCGGATTCTGACTCAGAGCGTCCACTTGTGGTCGGCTCCTCGGTCTGCTGCTGTTCGGGGGCATCTTCGGCATCACCCTCGTGCTGCCCTGTTAAAACCAAGAAAGTAGATTGTTAGAGCACTAGAATGAGTGCACAGCCGCATAACGAGTTGTTAGAAGGATCGGAGCACCTGTGTAGATCGATGGACTATCTGCGCTGAAGTTCAGCGAACGCATCTCGATGTCAAGCGAGCGAGGCAGTGGTGACGATGTGCCTCCCGAGCCCCCCTCATTTCCTCTACCGGACCTATCCGGAATGACGCCTAGCAGCACATCAAGGAGAGGTGCGCCTGCTGAGCCAGGAGTCGTGGTTGCCGGGGGTGTCCGGATCAGCATAGGGTGGTAGCCCCACGGTCGGTTGTCGTCTCATTGGGGGTCTCTGACCTCCGAGGGGTCTCCGACCTCCGAGGGGTCTCCTCATATTGCTTCCAGAGGCGCCGGCGCTTGGATTGCTTCGGTGCGGGTGAGAGTGGGGTCGAAGGCCGCTTGATAACAACCTTCACCCACCTCTGCGGCACGGCAAATGTGGCAACCTCCTCTTCCTCCTCCTCCTCCTCTTCCGCGCCTTTGTCCGCCCCACCTCTGGGATGTCGACCCTCAGCGTTATGCGGCTCGCGCGTCGGCAACACGGTTGGTTTGGCTCCGGTGCCCCATCTCCCCCAACAGTTCCTATTCCTTTTGGATTAGAGGGCCGAGGTAGTGGTTCGCCTGCTGCTCTATCTCGGTGACATTGATCTTCAGAAGCAGCTCTCGGGCAAGCCCAGATCCCCGCTTAAACGGTCCGGGTGATGAACCGCACGTGCTAGTCAGCCCAAAGAGGGTCGATGCCCGCGGCGTAGAACTCTTCCAACAAGTCATGCATACTTATTTGCCCGACGATCCGGGACAATAGCTGAACACGGGTGGTAAGTCCGCTGTCCTTTAGGATCACAGGCTTCGGTATGTATCAGATCTCCACATTCCGGCTGCGCAGGTTGCTCTCGGTGCCCACGTTATAGTAGAACCAACCAGCGGAGATCTGTTTCCCCTAGTGTTGCCTTGACCCCTTCGCGGGCAAGTCACGTTCGCGGTGTGGCTGGAGGGTGATGGTCAGATAGTTCGATACCATGCTGGCGTCCCTAGGACAAGGGTGTTCCCATTGGGAGGCCAAGTGCATAGCAACGAACGCCCCCGCATGCGGCTCGGTGCCTTCCATCCTAAAGGCCCACTCGAAGCAGGTCAGTCGGGTAATGTTGTTCGAAAGGACCTATTATATCTCGAGCCCGAAGAGAGCCAGGATGTCTCCGATGAATCAGGAACAAGGAAATCAGAGCCCTGCTTCAAAGAACCGCTCGAAGACTACAATGGTGCTGGGCCGAGGTTGGGGCACGGTTTCGCCATCCTTTGGCGCTGATGCTCGGGACCTCTTAAACCATTGCTTTAGTTCGGCAGCCCATGTGTCTAGTTGCTCTTCGGTGATGGAGCTCGGCCCCAGATACGCACTTCTAGCCTTCTTGTCGTTTATGCATTTTGGCTCAGAACCAGCCGCAGGCTTGGCATTCTGAGGGCCCATCGGTGGCCAAAGGTTGGAATCAAGTGGGTCGAGGTTGTGGTGCCAAGGAGCCTTCGGTGCAAGAGCATTCGCGCTAAGTGGTGCACGAGAAAGGGTCAGCAGCGTAGCGCTAGAGTTTCACAGGCAATGGAAAACTCGATGTGAAAGTAAAAAATAGAGGGGGGGGGGGGGGGGTGAATGCCTAGCTTATATAGCTGGTGGAGCGTGGTTCACGCGGTGATCTCCCGCATCCGTTCGCGCGTTCGCTAGCCTGATGACCGACATGTGGTGTGAAGGTGGCATTTATGTCCCTCGCGCCCGCTCGGGGAGTGTGCCAAGTAACCGCGTGGTACGCATTTATAACTGATAGGCATGTAGGTTGCATTTATGGCAAGACAGTTAGCCACGTTCTGAAGGATGTCACATGGAGCGGCTAACGAGGGTATGAGATCCAAAGGTCGTTTGGGCCGGTGGCAAACGACGTGGTGACTACTATCAGCGCGCCTCACTCTTGTTGATTAACAAACCTCGATGAATATGGTGATATTTGGCAGTTTCAGGTCCCCGGAATACAGATGGCCTCCGGATAGGCCCGAAAAGGAGGGGGGGGGGGAGACTAGGGGTGGTCATTTCACACGGATGTGAACTCCCGGTCCCGAATGGCGGTGAGCTTTCTTCGCTCGTCATAGTCATTGAACACCATATTCTCTTCACTCTCCATGAACTTGTCAAACTCTTCATCTTGCATGCTTTGATCCATTGGAGCTTCGGATATGGACATTGTGTCCGAGAGATAACTCGGAGCATGGCCATGTGAAGCTCCGGAGTGTCCTGCTTCTGAGTGCTCACTTGGTGTGCGCCTTCGACGGCTTGAGATGTTGCTGTTTTTGCTGAACTTGGTGTGGAGTCCTCTCCAAATGTTTGCCATTCCTGCAAAAGGGTTACTTGGACACAATACCCGAAGAACAAAATAATGATAACGGTTAGCGGTTAGTCGTTCGGTTAGTAATCCAAGTGTTAGTCGTTCAAACGTGCAAGGGTGACAACAAACTCCCTCTAGTTGGTTTTATTGTAGCACACTTTTGTTGCTAAGTTCAAAGTGCACTTACTAGAAAGAACTAGTGGAGTGAGAAAAGGAGTGCAAAGGTAGAGAGTTTCTGAGGGAGAGAAGACGTTTTCGGCTGAAAGTTTTGGGTGGAGAAGCAAGTGAGAGGGTGCCCGGTGTTTATAGGCTCGAGGGGATCCTTATGGAAAAAATTTCCATGCCGGGCGGTGGGACACGCCGGGCGGTAGCCCATGCCGGCCAGCAGGGAAATTTCCTCCGGTTGCTCAATTATTGCCTTGGTGGTGATGGGAGACGGCTAGGTCCAAGTGCCATGTGATCCACTTGCTCGCTTTGTCCAGAATTTTGCGAAGAGTGTAGGGAGCAAGGATAAAGTGATGGGATGGCCAAAATTGTATGTTTGCAATGAGTGTGCTGCCACTCATGAGGCCTAGGTGAGTAGGGTGGTAGGTGAGTGTGGGTGGTGAAAGGAGTGAGGTAACATGTGTGGCTCTCATTCATTTACTTTCACTCATGGTGGGGCTTTTGATGAGCATTTTTCTTCAAAGGAAGGTTGGCCACACCTTGTGGGATACTTACCTTACGGGTATACTCATACAAGACTAAGTCGGTAGCCGGCCGGGTACTTCATTAACATGGAAACCAACCGACTCCACTTGGAGCACAAGGCATGCAGAGATAGACTTTCTATGTAAACCCTAAGGGTTTACGACTAGGACTCTTCATGTACCCCCCTGCCGACCGAATATATAAGGTGGCAGGGTATCCCTCATCGAGGGACAAGTTTTTTCCGCAAACATCAATACAACACATAGAACACAGGATGTAGGGTTTTTACTCTCATCAAGAGGGCCCGAACCTGTATAACTCGGTGTCTTGTGTAACCATCGTAGTTCTTAGTCTTGACTAGCCCTATACATTTTACTGCCAATCTCAAGCTTCGACGGTTGGCTCGCCAAGAAGGGGAGAAGGCTCGCCGGGATTCTCTGTCAACTACGATGTGACACCCAGGTGTCTCATTTCTTGCTTAGCAACTCCGAAAATTTTGGACTCAAGTTTGAGCATGAAATAATAAGGACAAGATAAAAATTGGAATTTCTCCAAGTTAAATTAAAACACTGCAAGCAAAAAATTTAAAGCAAATTAAATTTCTATAAAACATGGGCCAAATAATTACATTAGAATTATGAAATTAATGAATTAGAATTTTGGACCAAAAACCAGAATTTTACTTTATTAAGAAGTCAATTAATTAAATGGTTTAACCCTAGAATTGACGTAACTTTAATTAAAAATTCCAATTAAATTATTTCTTGTATGACCAAAAATACTTCACAAATGAATTGCTCATATCTTAATTAACCCACAGTTCAAATTTCAGATTAATTGGAATTAAGGAAGTAATTTAAATTAATTAAAACTAAACCAGGGACCGCTTTGCAATCTTTTTGAAACCTTGGGGTCCTTTCTGCAAAAATCCCTGTCTTCTTCCTCCCGTCGCCTCTCCCGCGCGCGCGCCCGCGCCATTCCCTCTCACCACCTCGGTACTCGCCGCCGCACTTCCCCACGCTCTCACTCGCCGCCATCGCATCACTGCCACTCTGCCACTGCTCGCCGCTAGCTGCTGCCGAGGCGAGTTACCTTCGCCCTGCACGAAGCCGACTCCTCTGCCGCCTCGACTCTCCCCGCCTGACCGCTCCCGCATTTCCGACCGAAAGCCAGCCCCTCGTGCCACTCTGTCGCATCACTCGCCTGCTCGGTTACCCGCTCGCCGCTAGCCGCCGAGAGCCTCGGTCTCTTTCGCCCCTGCCCGATGCCGCCAGGCCTGCCGCCGCATTCTTGATTTTCGACGACCAGCAACTCCTCGTTTCGCGGCTCCCGACCACTCCCCATCGCCCAGCAGCACCAGAGCCCACGCGTGATCGCCCCGTCACCTCACCCTGCCTTTCTCCCTCGCCGCACACTGCTACCAGCCAAGCCCGTGAGTTACTTTTCCCCTGCTGTGCTCTGCCTCTACTGCCGCGCCCGCTCTGCTCCCCGCGCTCCCAATGGCTCCCCGAGACCCGGTGCCTCCGGTGTCCAACCAAGAAACCGAGCACCCCTTGGCCTATAAATACCCCCCTGTTCACTCCTTTCTCTTCCAAACCATTTCCGCCATTGCCAGAGCCAACTTCGAGCTCAAGCTCCCGGCCACTCACTCCCTCCCGAGCCAAGTCGAGAGCAGCAACAAACGCGCCTACCTTCCCGCTGCTTTCCCGTGCAATAGCTCGTGCAATCTTCCGGTGAGCTCAAACAATTTGAAGAATCTTTGAACCCTGTTCCCCGACGGCCACCGTCAACGCAACCTGAAATTCCGGCAACCCTGGTGAACCCCGTCTCCCTTTCTTCTTCTTATTGATGCGCAAGCTTCTTACGATCACTCCTGACCCTTCGCTTCTTCGATTTCGGGATCAAGAACACCGGCATTGAACTTTTCCCCCGCCGACCCCTTCTGCGCCGTTGTGTCCGAGTCGCCTCCACCGTGAGCCCTACCTTCCGGCCTTCCCCGACGTTCGCCGACATGATGCCGATGATCGCCGCACCCCCATGATGCTGCGGTAGCCCTGTCTTGCCCACCCTAGGACCCGTCCGTGGTCGGCCCCTTGATCAAGTTTTGAACAGTACCGAATGCATGCTAGTTTCATAGGCATTAGTAAACCGATGTAGCATTAAAGATCGCTTATATCAAGGACGGTTAAGGTGCGTTGGTCTTAGGACCCCTCGGCTGCGGGAGTGGGCGGTCCATACCATGAAGTACTGTTGGCAGGACGGCATGCCCACTCGACGTCACCACACCCGGGTCTGGATGTGGGTGGTTTTTCTTGTGAAAGGTTGCCATATACGACCTTAATTTGTGCGTATGTGTCGTGTTATTCGGGTTTTCCCAGCTGGTGTAAATCAATTGCAATTGTTGTCCCTCGCAGTAATGAGTACTGCTTGTTCACCGTGCCAATCACGTAGTTGCACATGATATCATGGATATGGATTTGTATTGGTTATTACTCGTATATTATATTGTTCTATTGTTGCACTTATCTTTATGTATTGTTTTATTATCTTATCGTTGTAACCAAAGTTATATTCCGCACAACCCATTTAATCTAAAAATAAAACTTGATAGAACTAATAGGTTGCTTAGTGCGAGTCCTTTTAAAGAGGCCACCCATTAGAGCCATTGCATGTCTAGGTTTTTGACGGGTAAGTCTTGCTGAGTAATTAGTACTCAGGCTTTATGCTTATGTGGTTTTCAGGTACTGAAGAAATAGAATTGCCTGTAGATGTGTTGCCTTGGGACGTGCAAGTCCCTGAGGGTTGGACTGCCCATTGGGAGTCTGACCTGCCGCCGCAGTGATTGTGAGTGCTGCTAGGGTGTTGATTCTTCGGGCATGAATCATCACCATGTTGTATCGTCGAGCTCGTAGATTTTATTGTTATTTCGCTTCCGCTATTTTCAAAACTTCATGAACTTGTAATTCCGCTGCACTTTGATGTAATAATTGAACTTAAATTTGGATCATTGTTGTATTATCAAGTGTCTGCGTTATCAGCACCTTCGGGACCTCGATCCTCCAGGAAGGGGCGCCTCAGCTGGTATCAGAGCCGTGGTCCATGATAATACAATAATTAAAACGTATTTTCAAAAACTACGATGTTACGTGTGAGGATACGTTAGTACTGCCCCTAGTAGTTATTAGGGTTGGTGACAATGCTAACGGGTTATGCTTGAGTTGGCTTTTAATTGGTTCATCTTTTGGGATTTAAAGTTCGCTCGCAAGGACTGTGGCTTTGTGGGACGATTCCTTCCATGAATCATTGCTAATATTTTTTATTTTGGCTCCTTGACAAGTGTTGGAGCGTAGAGTTCACTCGCGAGGGCTATGGTTTCGCGAGACGGTTTCTTCCATAAACCGTGCCAACTTTTATTAGTAATGCTCATCAGAATAGGGTTATGAGCATTGGTTCGCTTGCGAGAACCGTGGTTTTGCAAGGCGGTTCGTTCCATGAACCGTTCTAGAGTTACCCTTATTTTTGTAGTTTCTTTTAATTTAATGTAATGTTTCTGCAATGAGTTTTTCTGCAGGTACACTAACACCGTTAGTACAATACTTAGTGATTACGTGATGAGTGCGGGTCGTCACCAATTTTTCGTGCCGCTAAGTACCGGCAATATAGGTGTGTGTTGTGAGGAACGCTAGGTAAATAAATTGAATTTCGCATCATTGCATTCCTTATAACTTAACTAAAATTTTGTTCTCTCCTTACTTACTCACCTCTGAAATAAAAGTTTGCAAGTTTGATAAGTACAAAATTCAAAATACACGTTTGAATTATTAAGTTAACAACAATCTGTCAACTCTCTATTTTCAACACGTCCCTGAACCTGCAAAGATCATAAGTCCAGTTCTACTTGAAATTTTTGGGAATACAAACACCATCTGAAAGGCTATGAAAGTCTACTGTAACGTGGTACCAAGAACCAGTTCTGTAGATTTTGTTTTCTGGGCACAATACTTGATTTCTAACTGCCGCACAGTCAAGACCGAATATGTTAAAAATCCACCTCCGTATTAATACCCCTTGAGGCTGGAAAATAGAAACTAAAAATTTGTTTCTGTATTTCATGATGTTGTACATGAAATGCACATCACTTTAAGGAAGATTCTGACACATTCAGATTTCGCCCTTGTAGATGGCTGAAAACAATTTCCAAGCTCCACCGGGTTGGGAAATCACCGATGGTCTGGAGATCCCTGGGATGACTCAACTATTTTGGAGTATCCTTCAGGGTTATGGACATGATATCCCTCCCACCTATGTTGGAAAGACCATTGAGGAAAATGGAATCACTTCCTGTGTAGTCCAAGTCGCAGTTCCCACCAACTATTCCTTCTTACCGGCATAGGAGTCATGGACTGCCAGTGTCACTGGCGTGGACCTACTCACTACTTGGAGTGTTGCTGCCCTCAAAGCCCTCACTCTGTTTTGTGAACTCCATAAGCATGAGGTCACTGGAACACCGGTAACCTTGATACCCATCGACAATATGGAAGATCCTGAGTGGAACCACCGTCTAGATTTTGTCTTCGACCCACACCACCCACTGTATCGCCCAGCGCTACATGTGGCAGAGTGTTATGGACTCTCTCTATTTGGCATATGCAAGAACTTGTACCATCAACTGGACATGTTTCGGGCCGCACTTCGGCTTTCCGAAGCCGAAAGGCAAGCCAAGATTCTGGAAATTGCAGAATTAAACCAGCAAGTACAGGCGAAGAATGAAGAGATGGATATGATCATCGAAGAGCGTGACCAAGCTATTAGAGATGCTGACATCATGGAGTCTGAACTGCAGGAGCTTCAAGTCAAATTTGACGCCTTCAAGGCTACCCACCTTCCCATCATAGATAATTGGGATGAGATCCCTATGGAGTATGGGAAACAAGTGGAGTAAGAGATGGAGCAGGTCAAAAATGTTGGTGTAGAGCTAATAGAACTGGGAGCACCAGAAGAACCGTTGGGACCACCAGAACCCAACGAGCCGATAGTTATAGACCAGGAGTAGATGAGTTGGTTGTATATGAGCCATAGTGCATCCGCAATACCATAGTTAGGCGTCGAGGCACGTATGGATGAGTTAGTGTGATGATTATCCTTTTTAATAACCATGTACCCAACTTTGATTTGTGAAAATGGTTGTCATTTCTTAACCCATAGAGCACCCTTGCAAGTTTTTACACCTATGTCTTATGGAACACTTGGAAGAATGACTAATGTGTAGGGTGTAAATTGCAGCATGGTGCGAACTCGGAATCAGGATGATCCTGAGAGCTCTCAGCAGGGAGATAATGCTCAGCCCTCGCTAGCAGATGTTCTGGCTGCGGCACTCAGCCGACAGCAGAACGACTCCGAGTTGCTCTGCCGATTAGTTGATATGACGTCCCATTTGGCTGGACATGGGGGCAACCGCAACAACAACCAGCCCCGACAGTGCACTTACTCAGACTTTCTGGGTACGCACCCGCCGACCTTCGAGCGTGCCAGAGAGCCCCTGGACGCCGACCACTGGCTGCGTCAGACCGAGTCTAAGTTCGGTCTGCTTTACTGCACTGAGCACCAGAAAGTGCTATTCATCGCCCAGCAACTCCAGGGCCCTGCTAGTGCCTGGTGGGCGAACCACGTTGCTTCACTACCCGCTTTGACCCGTGTCGAGTGGAATGAGTTTTGAACTGCCTTTCAAGCTCATTTCATACCTGCCGGTCTTGTGTAGAGGAAGTTTCAGGAGTTCATGGACCTGAAACAAGGAGGGAGAAATGTCCTCCAGTATTCTGAGGCGTTCAACCATCTTGCTCAGTATGCCACTGAGTATGTCAACACTGAGGAGAAGAAGAGGTATGCTTTCCTGCGTGGCATGAATGCCGCACTGAAGGAGCGTCTGACCTGGCAGACAACCGGCACCTTCAACGACCTGGTCAATGCTGCTATTGTCCAGGAGGGTGCCATGCGCCAAGTTGAGGAAGATGAGCGCAAGAGGAAGGCCCCTGCTAGTGCCTCTGCTGCCCCACAGGCGAAGCATCGCCTGGTGTATACTTCACCGTATGGACAGAGGTACCGGACATCCCTGCAGCAGCAGTATCAGTGCCCGAGGCCACAGCAGCAGCAGTACTTTCCACCCCGAGCACCACAGCAGCAGCAACAACACACTCAGTACCGTGCACCCAACCTGCAGCAGGGAAGTCAGAATGCACGTGCTCCCCAGTCTGCCAGTCGTGGAGGTAACTACCCGTGCTACAACTGTGATCGCACCGGCCACTTCGCCAGAGAATGTACAACACCTAAGCGCAACAACAACAACAACAATCAGCGCCCTCCGTAGAACAAGACTGTGAATGCACCGCCTCGTGGTGCCCAAGTGAACTACACCAGCGCTGACGATATTCCCCAGGGTGATCCCGTGCTGACCGGTATGCTCTCACTCTACTGCCAGCCTGTCCTCACTCTTTTCGATTCTGGTGCTACTCATAATTTTATTAGCAGAACATGTGTGCAAAAACATAATCTCCACACCGCCACTATAAATCAGTGCTTTACTGTCCGTTCCCCAGCTGGACAAATTCTAGCTAATGAAATAGTAAGCAAAGCTCCACTAGAAGTCAATCAGAAAATCTACCCCGCCAATTTTATCATGCTCCATAACCAAGAGATTGACCTAATTATTAGCATGGAGTGGATGAAAACCCATAGAGCCGTGTTGGATATAGAGCCCCATGTGGTCCATTTGAAGTCTCCCCTACATGGTCCAGACACCCTTTCTCTTAGCACCATCTCCTCGAGGGATCTGGTTGTCTATCATTTGGAAGGACCCTCACTTGAGAACATCCCTATTGTCTGTGAGTATCCCGACGTATTTCCGGAAGATATTTCTGGACTTCCACCTGATCGTGAAGTAGAATTCAAGATTGAGCTCCAGCCAGGAACTTCTCCAATATCCCGACGTCCCTATAAAATGGCTCCAAATGAGCTAGCTGAATTGAAGAAACAGTTGAATGAGTTGCTGGAAAAAGGATTTATTCGCCCAAGTACTTCACCGTGGGGCTGTCTAGCCATTTTTGTGAAGAAGAAGGACAAGTCTCTGCGTCTTGTTGTTGATTACCGGCCTCTTATTGAGGTCACCATCAAGAATAAATACCCGCTGCCCCGTATTGATATTCTTTTTGATCAATTGGTTGGTGCCAAGGTCTTTTCCAAAATTGACCTTTGGTCGGGTTATCATCAGATCAAGATCAGAGCGGAAGATATTCCAAAGACTGCATTCTCTACTAGATACGGATTATTCGAATATCTAGTGATGTTCTTTGGATTGACAAATGCGCCTGCCTATTTCATGTATCTTATGAATTCAGTCTTCATGCCAGAGCTAGACAAGTTTGTGGTAGTATTCATTGATGACATTCTTATCTATTCGAAGTCCAAGGAAGAACATGTCGAACATCTTCGTATTGTTCTTCAGCGTCTACGAAATCACAAGCTATTTGCGAAATTCAGTAAGTGTGAATTTTGGTTGGACCGTGTGCCCTTCCTTGGTCACATAGTTTCAGCCGAAGGTATCTCTGTAGACCCAAGCAAGGTCCAAGATGTGCTAGATTGGAAGCCACCGAAAACCATCCACCAAGTTCGTAGTTTCCTCGAACTAGCTGGATACTATCGGAGGTTCATTCCTAATTTCTCTCAGTTGACCAAACCCATCACCGAGCTGCTGAAAAAGGATAGGAAGTTCAATTGGAGCAACAATTGTGAAGAAGCTTTTCAGATATTGAAGACATTGTTGACTACAGCCCCAGTATTGGCTCAACCAGACATCACCAAGCCATTTGACGTATATTGTGATGCATCTGGGACCGGACTTGGATGTGTGCTTAACAGGATGGTCGTGTTATTGCCTATGCATCTCGACAACTGCGGAAGCACGAAGAGCACTATCCTACCCATGATTTGGAACTAGCTATCGTTGTTCTTGCCCTAAAAATATGGAGGCCTTATTTGCTCGGTAATTTAGTACACCTCTACACAGATCACAAGAGCTTGAAGTACATATTTACTCAGACTGATCTGAACATGAGACAATGTTGATGGCTAGAATTAATTAAGGACTATAATCTAGAGATTCATTACCACCCAAGCAAGGCTAATATGGTCGCCGACGCTCTGAGTCGAAACATACACTGCAATAATCTAGTGATAGACCGCAGCATTGAAGCGAGTACCACAGAACCCAGCCTACATATATTGCCTGCCCTAGTGATCAACAATCTCAGTATTCATTCCACCATTTGTGATGAGGTCATTGCTGCACAGAAAAGAGATGTTGGAATGAAGTACATTCGGAAGAACCTTAAGAATGGCAAGGCAAAATGCTTCACACAAGATTCGGATGGTACTTTGTGGTTCAATAACCGTCTAGTAGTACCCAAGGATTTTGAGCTTCGTCGCAAAATCTTGGATGAAGCACATCACTCTAAGTATTCCATTCATCCTAGAAGTAACAAGATGTACCAGGACCTAAAGAAAAATTTCTGGTGGACCAGAATGAAGCGAGAAGTTGCTCGATATGTCATGGAGTACGACACCTGTCAGAGAGTTAAGGCCGACCATTTGAAACAGGCCGGACTACTTCAGCCATTGAGTATCCCCGCCTGGAAATGGGAAGATATAAGTAGGGATTTCATTGTTGGCCTCCCTCTTACATCTCGGAAGCATGATTCGATTTGGGTTGTTGTTGACAGACTCACAAAGTCTGCTCACTTTCTACCAGTAAACACCAGGTACAGCGTACGGCAATATGCAGCACCATACATAGCAAGAATTCTGTGTCTCTATGGAGTACCCAAGACCATTGTTACAGATCGTGGCTCACAGTTTGTTGCTCGGTTTTGGGAGCAACTGCATGCATCTCTGGGAACCAAGTTGATCCGAAGTTCTGCTTATCATGCCGCTACTGATGGACAAACTAAGCGTGTCAACCAAATCTTGGAAGATATGCTCAGAGCATGTGTCTTAACACATGGTGGTAACTGGGATAAGTATTTACCATATGCAGAATTCTCATACAGCAACAGTTACCAAGAGAATGTAAAAATGTCCCCTTTTGAAGCACTCTACGTTCGGAGTTGTAGAACACCGTTGAATTGGTCTGAATCAGGAGAACGAGTAACTTTTGGTCCTGACCTCGTCAAGGATGCAGAAGAAAAGGTTCGGACAATTCAAGCAATCTCAAGGCTGCTAAATGTCGTCAAGAAAAGTATGCAAACCGACGACGCAGGCCATTGTTTTTCTACAAGAATGATTTTGTCTATCTCCGAGTGTCACTAATGAAGGGCATTCAACGATTTGGGATCAAAGGAAAATTAGCACCCCGCTACATTGGCCCATTTAGAATCTTGGACAGATGTGGTCAAGTCGCCAACAAGCGGGAGTTACCACCAAATCTGTCTAGAGTAACATGTTTCATGTGTCTCAACTGAAGCGATGTCTCAAACCTCCAATTGATGTTGTCTTGGAAGAGTATGATCATCTTCAACCAGACCTCACATGCTCCTAGCACCCAATACAAATCCTTGATGAAAAAGAACGCACAACCCGCAAAAGAACCATTAAATTCTATAAAGTGCAATGGAGTAATCACTCAGAAGATGAATCCACCTGGGAATCGGAAGAATTTCTGAGTACTCATTACCCGGAATTCTGGTCTTCATTCATAGGTAAATTTTTGTCCCTCTCTAGTCTGCTTCGTTCTTAATCTCGGGACGAAATTTCTTTAAGGAGGGAGGGCTGTGACACCCAGGTGTCTCATTTCTTGCTTAGCACAAATTGCCAAAAATTTTGGACTCAAGTTTGAGCATGAAATAATAAGGACAAGATAAAAATTGGAATTTCTCCAAGTTAAATTAAAACCCTACAAGCAAAAAAATTTAAAGCAAATTAAATTTCTATAAAACATGGGCCAAATAATTACATTAGAATTATGAAATTAATGAATTAGAATTTTGGACCAAAAACCAGAATTTTACTTTATTAAGAAGTCAATTAATTAAATGGTTCAACCCTAGAATTGATGTAACTTTAATTAATAATTCCAGCTAAATTATTTCTTGTATGACCAAAAATACTTCACAAATGAATTGCTCATATCTTAATTAACCCACAGTTCAAATTTTAGATTAATTGGAATTAAGGAAGTAATTTAAATGAATTAAAACTAAACCAGGGACCTCTTTGCAATCTTTTTGAAACCTTGGAGTCCTTTCTGCAAAAATCCCTGTCTTCTTCCTCCCGTCGCCTCTCCCCCGCGCGCGCCCACGCGATTCCCTCTCACCGCCTCGGTACTCGCCGCCGCACTTCCCCGCGCTCTCACTCGCCGCCGTCGCATCACCACTGCCGCTCTGCCACTACTCGCCGCTAGCTGCCGCCGAGGCGAGTTACCGTCGCCCTGCACGAAGCCGACTCCTCTGCCGCCTCGATTCTCCCCGCCTGACCGCTCCCGCATTTTCGATCGAAAGCCAGCCCCTCGTGCTGCTCCGTCGCATCACTCGCCTGCTCGGTTACCCGCTCGCCGCTAGCCGCCGAGAGCCTCGGTCTCTTTCGCCCCTGCCCAATGCCGCCAGGCCTGCCGCCGCGTTCTCGATTTCCGACGACCAGCAACTCCTCGTTTCCCGGCTCTCGACCGCTCCCCATCACCCAGCAGCACCAGAGCCCACGCGTGATCGCCCCGTCACCTCACCCTGCCGTTCTCCCTCGCCGCACGCTCCTACCAGCCAAGCCCGCGAGTTACATTTCCCCTGCCGCGCTCTGCCTCTGCTGCCGCGCCCGCTCTGCTGCCCGCGCTCCCAACGGCTCCCCGAGACCCGGTGTTGCTCAAAACCACGCGCGCACCTGCCTCCAGTGTCCAACCAAGAAACCGAGCCCCCCTTGGCCTATAAATACCCCCCTGTTCACTCCTTTCTCTTCCAAACCATTTCCGCCATTGCCAGAGCCAACTTCGAGCTCATGCTCCCGACCACTCACTCCCTCCCGAGCCAAGTCGAGAGCAGCAACAAACGCGCCTACCTTCCCGCTGCTTTCCCGCGCAATAGCTCGCGCAATCTTCCGGTGAGCTCAAACAATTTGAAGAATCTTTGAAACCTATTCCCCGAGGGCCGCCGTCAACGCAACCTGAAATTCTGGCAACCCTGGTGAACCCCGTCTCCCTTTCTTCTTCTCATTGATGCGCAAGCTTCTTACGATCACTCCTGACCCTTCGCTTCTTCGATTTCGGGATCAAGAACACCGGCATTGAACTTTTCCCCCGCCGACCCCTTCTGCGCTGCCGTGTCCGAGCCGCCTCCATGGTGAGCCCTACCTTCCGGCCTTCCCCGACGTTCGCCGACCTGATGCCGATGATCGCCGCACCCCCGTGATGCTATAGGAGCCAGCCGCAGTCGATTTGCTGCCCCGCGTCCACCCCGCAACATCGCTAGACCTCCTCTCTCCGTCGCCGCTCGTCGCTGACCTATCTCCAGTGAGTTCCTCTCCTCGCGACCTTCACCCACGTCTTCGCCTCGTCATGCTCATCACTCCCGCACCTCCGCGGCGAGCTTTCATCGCGGGCAGCCGACAACATCAAGCTTTGACCAACTCCGGCGAAACCCCCGCCATCGCTGACCCGTGCCTGCTGGCAGCCTCGCTGGCAGCCCATGTGGCAGCCTACGTGGCGCTGACTTGTCGCCCACGTATCATTTAAATGAACCAGAAAATTTCTAGAAAGCTGATGGAACTTCAAAAATGCATAGTAAATTCATTTTAAGTCCAAATAACCTCAAATCAATTTTGTTAGCTTCATAATAATGTGCCTTATTTTAATAAAATAATAATCAACTGCCTCTGTTAATATAATTTAGTTAATTAAATAACTTGTCCAAACACCAAATAAATCCTTAATAATTCTAGGAATGGAAATTAATTCTGATCTTTTGCATGCACTGTTGTTTCATGTTAATGCAGCACCCTGATTTTTGGCTAAGTCAAATCTGCAGTATTTAATATTCTATTAATTAAGTAATGCTTTAACTTGAATAAATGCTAGTAAATAAAATAATACTGTCCAGAGGCTATAACTTGGTAAAAATGCACTTCATATATGTCTCTGTTCATGATAAATCACTCAAGTCTAGAATCATCTTGTTACTATTTTAAATTGTTTAATTGCTCTCGAGCTATAACAATCCTAATTAAAATGATCCACCCATGTGAAATAATAAAAATCTAATTTGTTTCTTTGAAGCATATGGCTTCGAGGACTTATTAATAAGTTGTTGGCACCCACACTCTAATGCAATATACATCCATCATTTGTTGCATTCATCATGTCATTGCATGTAATGGTATTTCAACACTACCGTTAACCCTTCTTCATCAATAGGTAACGACACTCAGGAGCAGGAGCCCGACGTCCAGCAGGGCCAAGAGCCTGAGGACGAAGAGACTATAGTAGCTAACACTTGCGTGGATCCAGCCAAGCCCCGATTTGCATTAGCCTCTTTATAAAGTTTTGCTAGTTTAATTCACTACTAGTGTCTATGCTTGAATTGTTGCATTAGGTCATAGGAGTTGATTGGAACCCAACTTGCATGTTTTCCCCAAATGACCTATGTTGTTGTTATTAGAAACTTGGTAGGTTCGGTACTAAGATGCTATGCTTAGTGATTGATAAGTCTCGGTAGTTATCATGATTACTAGGGAATAAACTTGGTCACTAAAATGGAACTTATGTAAAAGAAGTTTACTTTGATGTTTGGCCGGACAGGGAATTTGCATGTGTAGGTTGGCAGCAACACATGGGTGTTGGCTGCGGTAGCCCTGTCTTGCCCACCCTAGGACCCGTCCGTCGTCGGCCCCTTGATCAAGTTTTGAACAGTACCGAATGCATGCTAGTTTCATGGGCACTAGTAAACCGATGTAGCATTAAAGATCGCTTATATCAAGGATTGTTAAGGTGCATTGGTCTTAGGACCCCTCGGCTGCGGGAGTGGGCAGTCCATACCATGAAGTACTGTTGGCAGGACGGCATGCCCACTCGACGTCACCACACCCGGGTCTGGATGTGGGTGGTTTTTCTTGTGAAAGGTTGCCATATACGACCTTAATTTGTGCGTATGTGTCGTGTTATTCGGGTTTTCCCAGCTGGTGTAAATCAATTGCAATTGTTGTCCCTCGCAGTAATGAGCACTGCTTGTTCACCGTGCCAATCACGTAGTTGCACATGATATCATGGATATGGATTTGTATTGGTTATTACTAGTATATTATATTGTTCTATTGTTGCACTTATCTTTATGTATTGTTTTATTATCTTATCGTTGCAACCAAAGTTATATTCCGCACAACCCATTTAATCTAAAAATAAAACTTGATAGAACTAATAGGTTGCTTAGTGCGAGTCCTTTTAAAGAGGCCACCTATTAGAGCCATTGCATGTCTAGGTTTTTGATGGGTAAGTCTTGCTGAGTAATTAGTACTCAGGCTTTATGCTTATGTGGTTTTCAGGTACTGAAGAAATAGAATTGCCTGTAGATGTGTTGCCTTGGGACGTGCAAGTCCCTGAGGGTTGGACTGCCCATTGGGAGTCTGACCTGTCGTCGTAGTGATTGTGAGTGCCGCTAGGGTGTTGATTCTTCGGGCATGAATCATCACCATGCTGTATCATCGAGCTCGTAGATTTTATCGTTATTTCGCTTCCGCTATTTTCAAAACTTCATGAACTTATAATTCTGCTACACTTTGATGTAATAATTGAACTTAAATTTGGATCATTGTTGTATTATCTAGTGTCTGCGTTATCAGCACCTTCGAGACCTCGATTCTCCGGGAAGGGGCGCCTCATACGATGGCCGAAATTCCCATCATCCAGTACTCACCGGACTTCAAGATCTCCTTTGGATCACTCGACTTCACAGTCGGCGACAACGGAGCCCTAGGTTTAGAAAACCATAGATCCAACTCGGCCGCAGCCGTTTCCATGGCGTGATCACCGAGTTCGTCTGGCATGATCCCCGTATTGGTTCCACTCAGATCTGAGGAACAAGATCCTTCCTTCGGGAATGATTCAAAATCGGATCGGTGTTTTGATGAGGACTCGGTCGGATCCGTTACCCATATCCCCATACTGTCAACATGGTGGATATAGCAGATCCCGCTGATGGAGACCAAGATGGTGACCAAGACGGTGAACATGAAGATAACCCTGTTGATGGCCACCCGAATCAACTAGCCGAAGGAGCTCAATAGGAGGAAAACCCCCCAGTTGATGACTTATCGGTCGGACACCGCTGTCGACCAAGAGGGTCGCGTAGTTCATGCAACGCACGCCAACTGGATCTTGGTCTAGAACTCGAAGTAGATGGCATGAAGGTCTACCACACTCCTCAGAATAACATCACAGGGGCCAAAACTTTGCTCGACACTCTAATGGTCGACGTGAATTATCAGACCCCTGCGATGCATAAGGCGGTGGCTATGCTTAAGGCCGCTGTGGCTCAAGAGGCCGCAAAATCTCGGTCGGTCACAAGCTCTAGTCATGCATCTTCGCGAGGACGGCATAGGCATGAAGATCCGAGAAATACCCTCAGTATCCGTGATGGACAAGATACCATCAACTCTCACTATGAAGAACACACTCAGGATAACCGATGCTATGAGGAAGAACGCCGTGATTGGAGAACGGACGACTAATGGGACGATCGACGGAATGACCGATGAGAGGACTGTCAAGATCCTCCTCCATGGCACAACCGCAACGACCGACATCGACATGACTATTGGGATCGGCGCGATAACGATGATAACAACCATCAGCGTCGTCACCATGATGACGATGTTGGTCCGCGACACGGCCGCCGTGCAACTCTGTCCCCAGACTGGCATAGGCGGTCGATGACACCGACCGATGATGAGATCGATGGCATCAAAGCTTACATCCCTAGGCTTCGTGTAGCTCGATGGCCAAAAGGATTCAAGCTGGTCCCCATCAAAAAATACGATGGCCAGACCAATCCTTGAGAGTGCTGCAACTCTATAGCACGACGATTCGGTCGGCTGGAGGTGATTGCTATGTAATGGCTAATTACCGTCCGGTCTGCCTGGATCCAGCCGTTCGGATATGGCTCATATCTCTTCTGGAGGAGTCAATCACATCTTGGGGAGACGTCAACAGGAAGCTCATAGGAAGTTTCCAAGCTACCTGCAATCAACCGGGTAACCACTTCGACCTCACTCGGATCAAGCAGAAGACTGACGAACCTCTTCGTGACTACATCAAGCGATTTTGCGCTAAGAAGACTGAGATCCCCATTGTCCCGGACCAACAAATCATTGTCGCCTTCCAAGGAGGGATCTGTAGCGATGATTTGGTTCGTGAGATCGGTCGGAGGAATCATGACCTCAAGCTGACCGCTTAAGAGTGCTTCGAGATCACTGACAAGTTCACGTCTGGTGAGTCGGCGTTGGATGACATCCGGGGAAAAGGCAAAGAGAAGCGGTCGGACAAGCCCGAGTCCTCCAAGAAGGATAAGAAGAGGAAGCCTGATAACGTGGTTCACACGGTGGACCGACTTCAGAAGAACCCTCGAACATGCCAACCGTCCACGGATGAGTTGCTGAGTGGCCCATGCCTTTGGCACCCAAAGGGGAACCACAAAGCAAAGGATTGCTATCGACTGAAGGGTTTTGCAACGGTTGCGCTCAAGGTGGCTAAAGATCGTCTGAGGCACAATAACATGAGGCGCCCCTTCCCGGAGGATCGAGGTCCTGACGGTGCTGATAGCACAGACACTTGATAATACAACATTGGTCCAAATTTAAGTTAATAATACATTGATACGATGATTTAGAGTGCAGCGGAATTAATACAAGTTCACAAATGTTTTGAAACAGCGGAAGAAATTATGTAAAGGAACTACGCTCGAGGATACAACATAGTGATGATCCATGCTCGGAGGACCATCACCGTAGCAACACGCAACATCATTGCTGTGGCGAGTTGGACTCCCAGTGGGCGGTCCAACCCTCAGGGACTTGCACGTCCCAAGCCATCACATTCTCAGGCAATCTATCTCTTCATTACCTGTAAACAACAATGGCACAAAGCTTGAGTACTAATTACTCAGCAAGACTTACCTGTCAAACACCTAGATATGCAACAGCTCTAATAGGTGGCTTCTTTGGAAGGACTCGTACTAAGCAACCTATTAGTTCTATCAAGTTTTATTTTCTCAATTTAAATGGGTTGAGCAATAATGTAATGTTAGCGGAGCATCAAGAGGTAATGAACAATACATAACATAAGTACAACATAAGAGCATCATTAATAATGATAATCATCAACAACTGAGTATTCCATTTCCAAAGTATCAAGTGCAGCTACGTGATTGGCGCGGTGACCAAGCGGTACTCATTACTGCAAGGGACAGCAATTGCAATCAATTTTTACACCAGCTAGGAAAACCCGAGATGCACGACACATACGCACCAATTAAGGTCGTATATGGCAACCTTTCGCAAGAAAAGCACCTCCACCTTAGCCCGGGTGTGGTGACGTCGAGTGGGCATGCCGTTCTGCCAACACTACTTCGTGGTCTGAACCGCCCACTCCAGCAGTAGGAGGGTCAATGACCAACGCACCTTAACCGTCCTCAATGCAAGTGGCCTTTAATGCTACATCGATTTACTAGTGCCCATAGACTAGCATGCATTCGCTACTGTTCAATACTTGATCAAGGGGCCAACCAAGGACGAGTCCTAGGTTCAACAAGGCAGGACTACCACAGTCAACACTCATGTGTTGCTGCCAACCTACACATGCATTATCCCTGCCCGGTCATAACATAAAATAAACTTCTTTTAATAATTCCCAATCCAGTGGTCAAGTTCATTCCTTAGTTATAATAATGCCTTCTTAAGGAGACTAGCAATTACTAAGCATAGCGTAACAGTACCGATTCTACCAAGTTCTGAGACAATAGCGTAGGTCATTTGGGTATCATGCAAGGTGGGTTTCAATCAACTCCTATGATCTAATGCAACAATAAGTATAGACACTAGTAAGATAAACTTGCAAAATTTGTTAAAATGGCGAATGTAAACCGGGGCTTGCCTGGATCAACAGTAGTGTTAGCAACTTCTACTTCCTGCTCCTGAGAGTCAACGTCCTTCTGAAAATCCTCCTCTTGCTCCTGGTTGTCGTTACCTAAATGATGAAATTGAATTAACGGCACTATCAAAATACTGTTGAATGCAATGATATGATACATGCAAGCACCTTGTGTTTTAATGTCAATTAAAATTATTATTATGTTCTCGAAGCCATATGCTTTAGAGAAGTTGGGTTGTTAATTAAGATTTTAGGTCTATATATTCTTTATGCAATTAAATAAGGTAACTAAGTGTTATGAGCAATTAAATTAATTAAGTAAGTAAATTTATGTTTCTGGACATGTCCCATTTGGCTGGACATGGGGGCAACCGCAACAACAACCAGCCCCGACAGTGCACTTACTCAGACTTTCTGGGTACGCACCCGCCGACCTTCGAGCGTGCCAGAGAGCCCCTGGACGCCGACCACTGGCTGCGTCAGACCGAGTCTAAGTTCGGTTTGCTTTACTGCACTGAGCACCAGAAAGTGCTATTCGTCGCCCAGCAACTCCAGGGCCCTGCTAGTGCCTGGTGGGCGAACCACGTCGCTTCACTACCCGCTTTGACCCGTGTCGAGTGGAATGAGTTTTGAACTGCCTTTCGAGCTCATTTCATACCTGCCGATCTTGTGTAGAGGAAGTTTCAGGAGTTCATGGACCTGAAACAAGGAGGGAGAAATGTCCTCCAGTATTCTGAGGCGTTCAACCATCTTGCTCAGTATGCCACTGAGTATGTCAACACTGAGGAGAAGAAGAGGTATGCTTTCCTGCGTGGCATGAATGCCGCACTGAAGGAGCGTCTGACCTGGCAGACAACCGGCACCTTCAACGACCTGGTCAATGCTGCTATTGTCCAGGAGGGTGCCATGCGCCAAGTTGAGGAAGATGAGCGCAAGAGGAAGGCCCCTGCTAGTGCCTCTGCTGCCCCACAGGCGAAGCATCGCCTGGTGTATACTTCACCGTATGGACAGAGGTACCGGACATCCCCGCAGCAGCAGTATCAGTGCCCGAGGCCACAGCAGCAGCAGTACTTTCCACCCCGAGCACCACAGCAGCAACAACAACACACTCAGTACCGTGCACCCAACCTGCAGCAGGGAAGTCAGAATGCACGTGCTCCCCAGTCTGCCAGTCGTGGAGGTAACTACCCGTGCTACAACTGTGATCGCACCGGCCACTTCGCCAGAGAATGTACAACACCTAAGCGCAACAACAACAACAACAACAATCAGCGCCCTCCGCAGAACAAGACTGTTAATGCACCGCCTCGTGGTGCCCAAGTGAACTACACCAGCGCTGACGATATTCCCCAGGGTGATCCCGTGCTGACCGGTATGCTCTCACTCTACCGCCAGCCTGTCCTCACTCTTTTCGATTCTGGTGCTACTCATAATTTTATTAGCAGAACATGTGTGCAAAAACATAATCTCCACACTGCCACTATAAATCAGTGCTTTACTGTCCGTTCCCTAGCTGGACAAATTCTAGCTAATGAAATAGTAAGCAAAGCTCCACTAGAAGTCAATCAGAAAATCTACCCCGCCAATTTTATCATGCTCCATAACCAAGAGATTGACCTAATTATTAGCATGGAGTGGATGAAAACCCATAGAGCCGTGTTGGATATAGAGCCCCATGTGGTCCATTTGAAGTCTCCCCTACATGGTCCAGACACCCTTTCTCTTAGCACCATCTCCTCGAGGGATCTGGTTGTCTATCATTTGGAAGGACCCTCACTTGAGAATATCCCTATTGTCTGTGAGTATCCCAACGTATTTCCGGAAGATATTTCTGGACTTCCACCTGATCGTGAAGTAGAATTCAAGATTGAGCTCCAGCCAGGAACTTCTCCAATATCCCGACGTCCCTATAAAATGGCTCCAAATGAGCTAGCTGAATTGAAGAAACGGTTGAATGAGTTGCTGGAAAAAGGATTTATTCACCCAAGTACTTCACCGTGGGGCTGTCTAGCCATTTTTGTGAAGAAGAAGGACAAGTCTCTGCGTCTTGTTGTTGATTACCGGCCTCTTAATGAGGTCACCATCAAGAATAAATACCCGCTGCCCCGTATTGATATTCTTTTTGATCAATTGGTTGGTGCCAAGGTCTTTTCCAAAATTGACCTTTGGTCGGGTTATCATCAGATCAAGATCAGAGCAGAAGATATTCCAAAGACTGCATTCTCTACTAGATACGGATTATTCGAATATCTAGTGATGTCCTTTGGATTGACAAATGCGCCTGCCAATTTCATGTATCTTATGAATTCAGTCTTCATGCCAGAGCTAGACAAGTTTGTGGTAGTATTCATTGATGACATTCTTATCTATTCGAAGTCCAAGGAAGAACATGCCGAACATCTTCGTATTGTTCTTCAGCGTCTACGAAATCACAAGCTATTTGCGAAATTCAGTAAGTGTGAATTTTGGTTGGACCGTGTGCCCTTCCTTGGTCACATAGTTTCAGCCGAAGGTATCTCTGTAGACCCAAGCAAGGTCCAAGATGTGCTAGATTGGAAGCCACCGAAAACCATCCACCAAGTTCGTAGTTTCCTCGAACTAGCTGGATACTATCGGAGGTTCATTCCTAATTTCTCTCAGTTGACCAAACCCATCACCGAGCTGCTGAAAAAGGATAGGAAGTTCAATTGGAGCAACAATTGTGAAGAAGCTTTTCAGATATTGAAGACATTGTTGACTACAGCCCCAGTATTGGCTCAACCAGACATCACCAAGCCATTTGACGTATATTGTGATGCATCTGGGACCGGACTTGGATGTGTGCTTAACAGGATGGTCGTGTTATTGCCTATGCATCTCGACAACTGCGGAAGCACGAAGAGCACTATCCTACCCATGATTTGGAACTAGCTATCGTTGTTCTTGCCCTAAAAATATGGAGGCCTTATTTGCTCGGTAAATTAGTACACCTCTACACAGATCACAAGAGCTTGAAGTACATATTTACTCAGACTGATCTGAACATGAGACAATGTTGATGGCTAGAATTAATTAAGGACTATAATCTAGAGATTCATTACCACCCAAGCAAGGGTAATATGGTCGCCGACGCTCTGAGTCGAAAGATACACTGCAATAATCTAGTGATAGACCGCAGCATTGAAGCGAGTACCACAGAACCCAGCCTACATATATTGCCTGCCCTAGTGATCAACAATCTCAGTATTCATTCCACCATTTGTGATGAGGTCATTGCTACACAGAAAAGAGATGTTGGAATGAAGTACATTCGGAAGAACCTTAAGAATGGCAAGGCAAAATGCTTCACACAAGATTCGGATGGTACTTTGTGGTTCAATAACCGTCTAGTAGTACCCAAGGATTTTGAGCTTCGTCGCAAAATCTTGGATGAAGCACATCACTCTAAGTATTCCATTCATCCTAGAAGTAACAAGATGTACCAGGACCTAAAGAAAAATTTCTGGTGGACCAGAATGAAGCGAGAAGTTGCTCGATATGTCATGGAGTACGACACCTGTCAGAGAGTTAAGGCCGACCATTTGAAACAGGCCGGACTACTTCAGCCATTGAGTATCCCCGCCTGGAAATGGGAAGATATAAGTAGGGATTTCATTGTTGGCCTCCCTCTTACATCTCGGAAGCATGATTCGATTTGGGTTGTTGTTGACAGACTCACAAAGTCTGCTCACTTTCTACCAGTAAACACCAGGTACAGCGTACGGCAATATGCAGCACCATACATAGCAAGAATTCTGTGTCTCTATGGAGTACCCAAGACCATTGTTACAGATCGTGGCTCACAGTTTGTTGCTCGGTTTTGGGAGCAACTGCATGCATCTCTGGGAACCAAGTTGATCCGAAGTTCTGCTTATCATGCCGCTACTGATGGACAAACTAAGCGTGTCAACCAAATCTTGGAAGATATGCTCAGAGCATGTGTCTTAACACATGGTGGTAACTGGGATAAGTATTTACCATATGCAGAATTCTCATACAGCAACAGTTACCAAGAGAATGTAAAAATGTCCCCTTTTGAAGCACTCTACGTTCGGAGTTGTAGAACACCGTTGAATTGGTCTGAATCAGGAGAACGAGTAACTTTTGGTCCTGACCTCGTCAAGGATGCAGAAGAAAAGGTTCGGACAATTCAAGCAATCTCAAGGCTGCTAAATGTCATCAAGAAAAGTATGCAAACCGACGACGCAGGCCATTGTTTTTCTACAAGAATGATTTTGTCTATCTCCGAGTGTCACTAATGAAGGGCATTCAACGATTTGGGATCAAAGGAAAATTAGCACCCCGCTACATTGGCCCATTTAGAATCTTGGACAGATGTGGTCAAGTCGCCAACAAGCGGGAGTTACCACCAAATCTGTCTAGAGTAACATGTTTCATGTGTCTCAACTGAAGCGATGTCTCAAACCTCCAATTGATGTTGTCTTGGAAGAGTATGATCATCTTCAACCAGACCTCATATGCTCCTAGCACCCAATACAAATCCTTGATGAAAAAGAACGCACAACCCGCAAAAGAACCATTAAATTCTATAAAGTGCAATGGAGTAATCACTCAGAAGATGAATCCACCTGGGAATCGGAAGAATTTCTGAGTACTCATTACCCGGAATTCTGGTCTTCATTCATAGGTAAATTTTTGTCCCTCTCTAGTCAGCTTCGTTCTTAATCTCGGGACGAAATTTCTTTAAGGAGGGAGGGCTGTGACACCCAGGTGTCTCATTTCTTGCTTAGCACAAATTGCCGAAAATTTTGGACTCAAGTTTGAGCATGAAATAATAAGGACAAGATAAAAATTGGAATTTCTCCAAGTTAAATTAAAACCCTACAAGCAAAAAAATTTAAAGCAAATTAAATTTCTATAAACCATGGGCCAAATAATTACATTAGAATTATGAAATTAATGAATTAGAATTTTGGACCAAAAACCAGAATTTTACTTTATTAAGAAGTCAATTAATTAAATGGTTCAACCCTAGAATTGATGTAACTTTAATTAATAATTCCAGCTAAATTATTTCTTGTATGACCAAAAATACTTCACAAATGAATTGCTCATATCTTAATTAACCCACAGTTCAAATTTTAGATTAATTGGAATTAAGGAAGTAATTTAAATGAATTAAAACTAAACCAGGGACCTCTTTGCAATCTTTTTGAAACCTTGGAGTCCTTTCTGCAAAAATCCCTGTCTTCTTCCTCCCGTCGCCTCTCCCCCGCGCGCGCCCACGCGATTCCCTCTCACCGCCTTGGTACTCGCCGCCGCACTTCCCCGTGCTCTCACTCGCCGCCGTCGCATCACCACTGCCGCTCTGCCACTACTCGCCGCTAGCTGCCGCCGAGGCGAGTTACCGTCGCCCTGCACGAAGCCGACTCCTCTGCCGCCTTGATTCTCCCCGCCTGACCGCTCCCGCATTTTCGATCGAAAGCCAGCCCCTCGTGCTGCTCCGTCGCATCACTCGCCTGCTCGGTTACCCGCTCGCCGCTAGCCGCCGAGAGCCTCGGTCTCTTTCGCCCCTGCCCGATGCCGCCAGGCCTGCCGCCGCGTTCTCGATTTCCGACGACCAGCAACTCCTCGTTTCCCGGCTCTCGACCGCTCCCCATCACCCAGCAGCACCAGAGCCCACGCGTGATCGCCCCGTCACCTCACCCTGCCGTTCTCCCTCGCCGCATGCTCCTACCAGCCAAGCCCGCGAGTTACAGTTCCCCTACCGCGCTCTGCCTCTGCTGCCGCGCCCGCTCTGCTGCCCGCGCTCCCAACGGCTCCCCGAGACCCGGTGTTGCTCAAAACCACGCGCGCACCTGCCTCCGGTGTCCAACCAAGAAACCGAGCCCCCCTTGGCCTATAAATACCCCCCTGTTCACTCCTTTCTCTTCCAAACCATTTCCGCCATTGCCAGAGCCAACTTCGAGCTCAAGCTCCCGACCACTCACTCCCTCCCGAGCCAAGTCGAGAGCAGCAACAAACGTGCCTACCTTCCCGCTGCTTTCCCGCGCAATAGCTCGCGCAATCTTCCGGTGAGCTCAAACAATTTGAAGAATCTTTGAACCCTATTCCCCGAGGGCCGCCATCAACGCAACCTGAAATTCTGGCAACCCTGGTGAACCCCGTCTCCCTTTCTTGTTCTCATTGATGCGCAAGCTTCTTACGATCACTCCTGACCCTTTGCTTCTTCGATTTCGGGATCAAGAACACCGGCATTGAACTTTTCCCCCGCCGACCCCTTCTGCGCTGCCGTGTCCGAGCCGCCTCCATGGTGAGCCCAACCTTCCGGCCTTCCCCGACGTTCGCCGACCTGATGCCGATGATCGCCGCACCCCCGTGATGCTATAGGAGCCAGCCGCAGTCGATTTGCTGCCCCGCGTCCACCCCGCAACATCGCTAGACCTCCTCTCTCCGTCGCCACTCGTCGCTGACCTATCTCCAGTGAGTTCCTCTCCTCGCGACCTTCACCCACGTCTTCGCCTCGTCATGCTCATCACTCCCGCACCTCCGCGGCGAGCTTTCATCGCGGGCAGCCGACAACATCAAGCTTTGACCAACTCCGGCGAAACCCACGCCATCGCTGACCCGTGCCTGCTGGCAGCCTCGCTGGCAGCCCATGTGGCAGCCTACGTGGCGCTGACTTGTCACCCACGTATCATTTAAATGAACCAGAAAATTTCTAGAAAGCTGATGGAACTTCAAAAATGCATAGTAAATTCATTTTAAGTCCAAATAACCTCAAATCAATTTTGTTAGCTTCATAATAATGTGCCTTATTTTAATAAAATAATAATCAACTGCCTCTGTTAATATAATTTAGTTAATTAAATAACTTGTCCAAACACCAAATAAATCCTTAATAATTCTAGGAATGGAAATTAATTCTGATCTTTTGCATGCACTGTTGTTTCATGTTAATGCAGCACCCTGATTTTTGGCTAAGTCAAATCTGCAGTATTTAATATTCTATTAATTAAGTAATGCTTTAACTTGAATAAATGCTAGTAAATAAAATAATTCTGTCCAGAGGCTATAACTTGGTAAAAATGCACTTCATATATGTCTCTGTTCATGATAAATCACTCAAGTCTAGAATCATCTTGTTACTATTTTAAATTGTTTAATTGCTCTCGAGCTATAACAATCCTAATTAAAATGATCCACCCATGTGAAATAATAAAAATCTAATTTGTTTCTTTGAAGCATATGGCTTCGAGGACTTATTAATAAGTTGTTGGCACCCACACTCTAATACAATATACATCCATCATTTGTTGCATTCATCATGTCATTGCATGTAACGGTATTTCAACACTACCGTTAACCCTTCTTCATCAATAGGTAACGACACTCAGGAGCAGGAGCCCGACGTCCAGCAGGGCCAAGAGCCTGAGGACGAAGAGACTATAGTAGCTAACACTTGCGTGGATCCAGCCAAGCCCCGATTTGCATTAGCCTCTTTATAAAGTTTTGCTAGTTTAATTCACTACTAGTGTCTATGCTTGAATTGTTGCATTAGGTCATAGGAGTTGATTGGAACCCAACTTGCATGTTTTCCCCAAATGACCTATGTTGTTGTTATTAGAAACTTGGTAGGTTCGGTACTAATATGCTATGCTTAGTGATTGATAAGTCTCGGTAGTTATCATGATTACTAGGGAATAAACTTGGTCACTAAAATGGAACTTATGTAAAAGAAGTTTACTTTGATGTTTGGCCGGACAGGGAATTTGCATGTGTAGTTTGGCAGCAACACATGGGTGTTGGCTGCGGTAGCCCTGTCTTGCCCACCCTAGGACCCGTCCGTCGTCGGCCCCTTGATCAAGTTTTGAACAGTACCGAATGCATGCTAGTTTCATGGGCACTAGTAAACCGATGTAGCATTAAAGATCGCTTATATCAAGGATGGTTAAGGTGCATTGGTCTTAGGACCCCTCGGCTGCGGGAGTGGGCAGTCCATACCATGAAGTACTGTTGGCAGGACGGCATGCCCACTCGACGTCACCACACCCAGGTCTGGATGTGGGTGGTTTTTCTTGTGAAAGGTTGCCATATACGACCTTAATTTGTGCGTATGTGTCGTGTTATTCGGGTTTTCCCAGCTGGTGTAAATCAATTGTAATTGTTGTCCCTCGCAGTAATGAGTACTGCTTGTTCACCGTGCCAATCACGTAGTTGCACATGATATCATGGATATGGATTTGTATTGGTTATTACTAGTATATTATATTGTTCTATTGTTGCACTTATCTTTATGTATTGTTTTATTATCTTATCGTTGTAACCAAAGTTATATTCCGCGCAACCCATTTAATCTAAAAATAAAACTTGATAGAACTAATAGGTTGCTTAGTGCGAGTCCTTTTAAAGAGGCCACCTATTAGAGCCATTGCATGTCTAGGTTTTTGACTGGTAAGTCTTGCTAAGTAATTAGTACTCAGGCTTTATGCTTATGTGGTTTTCAGGTACTGAAGAAATAGAATTGCCTGTAGATGTGTTGCCTTTCAATAAATTATGTAAAGGAACTACGCTCGACGATACAACATAGTGATGATCCATGCTCGGAGGACCATCACCGTAGCAACACGCAACATCATTGCGGTGGCGAGTTGGACTCCCAGTGGGCGGTCCAACCCTCAGGGACTTGCACATCCCAAGCCATCACATTCTCAGGCAAATCTATCTCTTCATTACCTGTAAACAACAATGGCACAAAGCCTGAGTACTAATTACTCAGCAAGACTTACCTGTCAAACACCTAGATATGCAACAACTCTAATAGGTGGCTTCTTTGAAAGGACTCGTACTAAGCAACCTATTAGTTCTATCAAGTTTTATTTTCTCAATTTAAATGGGCTGAGCAATAATGTAATGTTAGCGGAGCATCAAGAGGTAATGAACAATACATAACATAAGTACAACATAAGAGCATCATTAATAATGATAATCATCAACAACTGAGTATTCCATTTCCAAAGTATCAAGTGCAGCTACGTGATTGGCGCGGTGACCAAGCGGTACTCATTACTGCAAGGGACAGCAATTGCAATCAATTTTTACACCAGCTAGGAAAACCTGAGATGCACGACACATACGCACCAATTAAGGTCGTATATGGCAACCTTTCGCAAGAAAAGCACCTCCACCTTAGCCCGGGTGTGGTGACGTCGAGTGGGCATGCCGTTCTGCCAACACTACTTCGTGGTCTGAACCGCCCACTCCAGCAGTAGGAGGGTCAATGACCAACGCACCTTAACCGTCCTTAATGCAAGTGGCCTTTAATGCTACATCGATTTACTAGTGCCCATAGACTAGCATGCATTCGGTACTGTTCAATACTTGATCAAGGGGCCAACCAAGGACGAGTCCTAGGTTCAACAAGGCAGGACTACCACAGTCAACACTCATGTGTTGCTGCCAACCTACACATGCATTATCCCTGCCCGGTCATAACATAAAATAAACTTCTTTTAATAATTCCCAATCCAGTGGTCAAGTTCATTCCTTAGTTATAATAATGCCTTCTTAAGGAGACTAGCAATTACTAAGCATAGCGTAACAGTACCGATTCTACCAAGTTCTGAGACAATAGCGTAGGTCATTTGGGTATCATGCAAGGTGGGTTTCAATCAACTCCTATGATCTAATGCAACAATAAGTATAGACACTAGTAAGATAAACTTGCAAAATTTGGTAAAATGGCGAATGTAAACCGGGGCTTGCCTGGATCAATAGTAGTGTTAGCAACTTCTACTTCCTGCTCCTGAGAGTCAACGTCCTTCTGAAAATCCTCCTCTTGCTCCTGGTTGTCGTTACCTAAATGATGAAATTGAATTAACGGCACTATCAAAATACTGTTGAATGCAATGATATGATACATGCAAGCACCTTGTGTTTTAATGTCAATTAAAATTATTATTATGTTCTCGAAGCCATATGCTTCAGAGAAGTTGGGTTGTTAATTAAGATTTTAGGTCTATATATTCTTTATGCAATTAAATAAGGTAACTAAGTGTTATGAGCAATTAAATTAATTAATTAAGTAAATTTATGTTTCTGGACATGTGTGATTTACTATGTACAGAGACTTATATGAGTGATTTTTAGGCCAAGTGGCATGGGCTTATTTACAGAATAATTACTAGAATTAATTTAAGCAAAAACACTAAATAAATTGCAGAGCCTAAAATAATTCTTATCTTATGAAACCAAAATTTGTGGTGGTAGATATTCATGTTTTTACTAAGCATGCCAAAAATCAGGGTTTAATTTTATTCCTAGAATTTTTGGTGAATCAATTAGTGTTTTGACAATTAAATGATTTAATAAAACTACATATACAGAGACAGCCATTTATCATTTTACTAAAATAAGGCACTTCAAGATGAGCCTAACAAAATTTGTTTGGGCTTCATGGGATTTGAATTCGATTTACTATGAGTTTTCAAAGTTTTAATTATTTTCTAGGAATTTCTGGGTATTTTTGGCTTTAGGGAAGTACCACGTCGGAGCCACGTAGATGCCAGGTCAGAGCCACGTAGTGGCCACGTAAGCTGCCGGTAAGACGGCCAATAGGCACGCCGGAGCTGGGCGGCACTCGGTCGGAAGCTCGCTATCACGGCCATGCAAGGGCAAAACCTCGCCGCGGGAATTCGAGAATGATGAGCTAGACTATGCGAAGCACTTGGTGGGGTTCATGAGGTGGGCAACTCACCGGAAGGGTGTTGATGGGGAGAAGCGACGGAAGAGAGAAGTCCGGCGAGGTCACGTTTCTCCTGTGGAGTAGCAAACGGCTCGCGGTTTCCTCCTAAAGCTTCACGGGGATGGGGCGACGACCGACATCTTGTTTATTGGCATCAAGGAGAACCGGAAGGTGGAGCTTGTCATGGAGCAGCGTCGGATTGGGCGGAGCAGAGTCGGCGGCCGGGGAAAAGTGATTACCGGTGACTTGAGTGGAGGAAACAAAGGAGAAATGGGTCAGGGAGGCGCGTAGGTGGTTTCCGCGTGTGGGAGAAAAAGGATAGGCAATGAGACTCACCGAGAGTATCAAATTTTGGCCGGTGACGGAGGAGCTCACTGGAGGGGTTCGCCTCGGTTTTTCTTCGAATTGATCGAGCACGCGCAGAGAATTGCCATGTGAGTAGCCTAGGGAGCTAGAGGGGAAGTGGATGGGTGCGCGGGGCTCTCGGCTAGGGACAGGAAGCAAGGAAGCAGGGGAGCTCAAGCTCGAGCTTGCACTCGGCGATGGCGGGGTGCAAGGAGAAAACAGGCGGGAGAGAAAGAGGGCAGAGGGAACGAGAGAATGAGTGAGACTTTGTGAGGCTTGCGGTGCGCTTTGAATTGCTTAGAGGGGAGAGGGACAAGTGGGGAGCGGGAGCGGAAGAAATGGCGAGAATTGAAGTCCGGCCGGTCGGCCATGGCGATGGCGTGCAGGGAGGGGAAAGAGGTGGTTGGCGAGCTCGCGGCCATGGCAGAGGGGATGGGACAGCTAGGGGGGGGGGGGGTCAGCGGCACAGTGCGCGCAAGGAGTCCCAAGGCGAGGCCTGCCGATCGGTGGCGTGCGGAGGAGGAAGGCATCGGCGAGAGGGGGAGGCTCTGCGCCAGTGAGAGGAGGAAGAATGTGATTTTTCACTGCACCCCCTGAACTATTTGATTCTTTTCATCTAGGTCCCTGGTCAATGGTATTTCCAACACAAATAGCTAGGGGCCTCCAATTAAATTGGGATTTTGGACATAGGTCCTTAGAGATATTCTTGGTGCTCTGGTGGGACCGAATTGGTCAGAATTGTTCTTGAGATTTTTGAATTTAAATTCAAATTTGAAAGGTTCCTAGGTTTCAATTAATTATTTGGGGTATTTCCAAATGTGGTAAAATGCTCATTAAATTCATTAAATTCTATTTTATTATTACTAACATGATTATGAATTTATTTGGCATATGTTTTATTAAAATTTGTATTTGGCTTACAATTTGTTCTACATGGTTTTTAATTACCTGGAAATAATTCAATAGTTAGGCTTTATCATTTCATGCTATATTTTCATGATTTGTGCTCTTCATGTTTGTTAAATTAAAGTGAGACACCTGGGGTGTCACAGCCCTCCCTCCTTAAAGAAATCTCGTCCCGAGATTATGAACAAGGCAAACTAGAGGGAAGTACGGTGGTCAAGACATACCTGCGTATGACGACCAAACTTTCGAGTAATCAGTACTCAGAAATTCTTTAGATTCCCAAGTGGATGCGTCTTCTGAGTGATTACTCCATTGAACTTTGTAGAATTTGAGTGTTCTTTTATGGGTTGTGCGCTCTTTCTATCGAGGATCTTTTTTGGTTGTTCGGAGTATATGAGGTCTGGTTGAAGTTGGTCATAGTCTTCCAAGATTTTGTCGATGGGTGGTCTGAGACACCGCTTCAACTGAGAGACATGGAAGGTATTATAAACTCCAGATAGATTAGCGGGTAACTCCAGCTTGTAGGCTACTATTCCATATCATTCCAAAATTTGGAATGGCCCAATATAACGGGGAGCTAACTTTCCTTTGACTCCAAACCATTGGATACCCTTCATAGGTGACACTCGAAGATAGACGTAGTTACCCTTATTGAAATACAGTGGTCTACGTCGTCTGTTGGCATACTTCTCTTGACGCCACTTGGCAGCTTTAAGATTTGCCTGAATGGTACAAACTTTTTCTTCTACATCCTTGACAAGATCAGGACCAAAGGTTACTCTTTCCCCAGATTCAGACCAGTTTAACAGTGTTCTACAACTGCGTCCATAGAGTGCTTCAAATGGTGACATTTTTAGACTCTCCTAGTAACTGTTGTTATACGAGAATTCAGCGTAGGGTAGATACTCATCCCAGTTACCACCATGTGTTAAAACACATGCCCTAAGCATATCTTCCAAAATTTGGTTGACACGCTCTATCTGTCCATCGGTGGTGGGATGGTAAGCAGAACTATGAATTAGGCATGTACCCAAAGACACATGCAGTTGTTCCCAGAAACCAGCGACAAACTGTGAACCATGATCTGAGATGATGGTCTTGGGTGCTCCATGATGACATAGAATTCTTGCAATGTATAGCTCTGCATATTGCCGTATGTTGTATCTATTGTTGACCGGCAAGAAGTGAGCAGATTTGGTGAGTCGGTCCACAATGACCCAAATAGAGTCATACTTACGCGAAGTGAGAGGTAGGCCAACAATAAAGTCCATGCTGATGTCTTCCCATTTCCAAGCGGGAATGCTCAATGGTTGAAGCAATCCGGCTTGTTTCAAATGGTCAGCCTTAACCCTCTGACAAGTATCACATTCTGCCATATATCGAGCCACTTCTCGCTTCATTCTTGTCCACCAAAAATTCTTCTTCAGATCTTGGTACATTTTATTACTACCTGGATGGATGGAGTACTTGGAGTGATGTGCTTCATCCAAGATTTTCCATCTAAGTTCAAAGTCTTTTGGTACTACCAAACGGTTATTGAACCATAGCATACCGTCGGAGTCCTGAGTGAAGCATTTTGCTTTACCCTTCTTAATGTTTTGATGGATATGATTCATACCAATGTCATTTTTCTGTGCAGCAATGATTTCTTCATGAATAGTAGAATGTACACTAAGGTTGCTAATCACTATAGCAGGCAAAACGTGAAGACTGGGTTCTAAAGTAGTGACGTGGTTGTCGTTGTTCTGATATTCCAGTACTAAGTGATGGCAGTGTACCTTCCTACTCAACGCATCGGCGACTACATTGGCCTTGCCTGGATGATAATGAATTTCCAGGTTATAATCCTTAATCAGTTCTAGCCACCGACGCTGTCTCATGTTCAGATCAGTCTGGGTAAAGATATATTTCAACCTCTTATGATCCGTGTAGATGTGCACTAAGTTTCAGAGCAAATAATGCCTCCATATTTTTAGTGCAAGTACAACCGCAGCTAGTTCCAAATCATGAGTTGGATAGTGCTCTTCATCCTTTCGTAGTTGTTGAGACGCATAGGCAATGACACGACCTTCCTGCATGAGCACACATCCAAGTCCTGTCCCAGGTGCATCACAATACACGTCAAACAGCTTGGTGATGTCTGGTTGGGCCAATACTGGGGCAGTGGTCAATAATTTCTTTAATGCATGAAATGCTTCTTCACAACTGTCGTTCCAATTGAATTTCTTATCCTTTTTCAGCAGCTTCCTGATGGGTTTGGTCAGCCGAAAAAAATTAGGAATGAACCTACGATAATATCCGGCTAGCCCAAGAAAACTGCGTACTTCATGAACCGTCTTTCGTGACTTCCAATCTAGCACATCTTGAACTTTGCTAGGATCCACCAAGATACCTTCCGCGGAGACTATGTGACCAAGAAATGGCACACGGTCCAACCAAGATTCACACTTGCGGAATTTTGCATATAGCTTGTGATCTCAGAGGCATTGAAGAACAATGTGAAGATGTTCAACATGCTCTTCCCTGGACTTAGAATAGATGAGGATGTCATCAATGAATACTACCACAAATTTGTCCAACTCAGGCATGAATATCGAATTCATGAGGTACATAAAATGGGCAGGGGCATTTGTCAATCCGAATGATATTACTAGATACTCAAATAATCCATATCTAGTAGAGAAGGCGGTCTTCGGAATGTCTTCGGCTCTGATCTTGATTTGATGATAGCTCGAACAGAGGTCAATTTTTGAAAAGACCTTAGCACCAACCAATTGGTTGAAGAGTATATCTATACGGGGTAATGGGTATTTGTTCTTGATGGTAACTTCATTAAGAGGCCGATAGTCAACGACAAGGCGCAAAGACTTGTCCTTCTTCTTCACAAAAATAGCCGAGCAGCCCCAGGGTGAAGTGCTTGGGCGAATGAATCCCTTTTCCAATAACTCATTCAATTGCTTTTTCAACTCAGCCAGCTCATTCGGGGCCATTTTATATGGGCAACGGAATATTGGAGAGGTCCCTGGTTGTAGCTCTATCTTAAATTCCACGTCACGGTCAGGCGGTAGACCAGAGATGTCCTCGAGAAACATGTCTGGACACTCACGAACGACAGGAATACTCTCGAGTGCTTGCCCTTCCAAGTGATGGACAACCAAGGCTTTCGAGGAATTGGCATTTAGAGAAAGTGTGTCCTTTCCATGCAAGGGATAGTTGAGGTGAACGATGCGAGGCTCAATGTCTAGCATGGCTCCATGGGTTTTCATCCAGATCGTACCTATGATCAGGTCGATCTCTTGGTCCTTGAGCATGATGAAATCTGTGGGGTAGATCTTTCAATTAATTTCTAGTGGAGCCTTACACACTACTTCTTTAGCAAAAATTTGCCCAGCAGGAGAGCAGATGATGTAGCATCTATTTATGACGGTGGTGTGGAGTTTATGTTTTTGCACACAAGCTTTGCTAATGAAGTTATGCGTAGCACCAGAATCAAAAAGCGCAAGGACAGGCTGGCGATAGAGCATGAGCGTACCAGTCAGCACAGGTTCGCCCTGAGGGATATCTTCAGCATTGGTGTAGTTCACATGGGCACCACGTGACGGTGCATTCACATTCCTGTTCGGTTTCTGACACGGGTTGCTGCTGTTGTTGTTGTTGTTGCGCCTAGGTGTAGTGCAGTTCTTAGCAAAATGGTCGGTACGACCACAATTGTAGCATGGGTAGTTGCTTCCTCGATCAGCAGGCTATGGGGCACGAGCATTCTGGTTTCCTTGCTGCTGATATGGTGCACGGTACTGGTTGTTCTGCTTTTGATATGGTGCACGAGGTGGGAAGTTCTGCTGCTGGGCTGGCCTCGAGTAGTTCTATCCATATTACCGCTGATATGGCTACTGCGGAGATGCCCGGAAATGTTGTCCGGTAGGTGAAGTGTAAATTAGGCAGTACTTCGCCTGTGGGGCAGCAGAGGCACTACCAGGAGCCTTTCTTTTGTGATCTTCTTCTTCAACTTGGCGCATAGCGCCTTCCTGGACAATAGCAGCATTGACCAAGTCGTTGTATGTGCCGGTTGTTTGCCAAGTCAGGCGCTCCTTAAGGGTGGCATTCATACCACGTAGAAATGCATATCTCTTTTTATCCTCAGTATTGACATACTCAGTAGCATACTGAGCCAGATGATTAAAAGCTTCAGAATATTGGAGGACATTCCTCCCTCCTTGTATCAGATCCATAAATTCCTAGAATTTCCTCTGCATTAGGCCGGCTGGGATGAAATGAGCACGAAATGCAGTCTTGAACTCATTCCATTCAACGTGGCATCCAGCGGGCAGTGAAGCTTCATATTTCACCCACCAGGCGCAAGCAGAGCCCTGGAGTTGTTGGGCGGCGAAAAGCACCTTCTGGTGTTCATTGCATTTCAGCAGACCAAACTTTGACTTGGTGTGGTGCAGCCAGTGATCGACATCCAGAGGTTCTCTGGCACGCTCGAAGGTTGGTGGATGAGTACCTAGAAAATCTGAGTAGGTGCTCTGTCGAGGCTGATTGTTGTTGTTACAGTGGCCTCCCTGTCCAGCTAGATGGGACGTGATATCCACTAGCCGACGAAGAATCTCAGAGTCATTTTGCTGCCGGTTGAGTGCAGCAGCCAACACCTCAGCTAGCAAGGGCTCAGCATGAGCTCCTTGCTGAGAGCTTTCAGGGTCATCCTGATTCTGAGTACGTACCATGCTGCAATTTATACGGTTGCACATTAGTTATTCCTCAAAATAATCCATAAAAACACATGTGCAAGAATATAAATTTGCAAGAGGAACGAATAAAATTTTAGAAATAACAACCATCTCCATTAATTCAATTCAGACCACATGGTTGTAAAAAGGACATCATCACATGATTTCTTACACATACAGTGCCAACGCCTAGCTACGATATTGCAGACACATAGTGCAAGATTCACACTCCTACATCGAACTAGGAATACTTATATTACATGACCATACACCAAGGTGTAGCGATCCAACTACTCCTGGCCTATGTCTTCCGGCTCTTCTAGTTCTTCTGGTTCCATAGGCTCTTCTGGTTCCTCCAGATCCATCATTTCCACATTATTAATACTGACCGGCGCCATCTCTACATCCTCTTGTTCTCCATACTCCATGATGATCTCGTCCCAATTTCCTTCAATAGGAAGGAGGGCAGCCTTGAATGCGTCCAAGTCATCTTGAGCCTGAATCATATCATGCTCAAGATCTGCTGCATCCAGCAAGGCTTGGTCACGTTCTTCTATAATTGCATCCATCTCTTTATTCTTTGCTTGAATTTGTTGGTTCAGTTCTGCAATTTCCTCATCCCTAGCTTGTTTTTCGACTTCAGAAAGTCGAAGTGCAGCATGAAACACATCCAGACGCCGGCACAAGTTTGTGCATAAGGCGAAAGTGGATAAGCCATAATACTCTATTATGGGCAACATAGGATCATGGTGGCGATGGTTTGGATCAAAGATGAAATCCACACACCTAATCCACTCGAAGTCCATCACATCATTAATGGGCAGCAAGACGATGGGTGTTCCAGCAACATCATGCTTGTGGTCTTCATAGAACCGAGTAAGTGCCTTGAATGCAGCTACATTGCAGGTGGAAGGCTGATCTGTCCTGATGACGCTAATAGTCCAAGATTCCCATGCGGGAATGATCGAGTAATTGGCGGGAACCACCACATGGATGACACATGAGGGGACTCCATGCTCCTAAAATTCCTTGCCAGTATAGGTGGGAGGAATGGAATATCCGAATCTCTAGAGAACTCCAGGCTGTCGATAATCTCCCAACCTGGTGGCGGTTGATTGGTGTTCTCAACCATCTACAAGGAAAGTACTTTGATTGAGTCAAAGAGTATGATCAAGCTGGAATTCTTATGAAACTTTGGTGAAACAATAGTAGCAAAAAAGGGTACAACCAATACATAACATAAGTCAACATAGTCTTAAGTACATGAACTTGAAATATGTGACCATCGAGTTGCAAAAGCATCTCACACAGTGACCCCCCCAAATACCACAACCTCACGTGGTCGACAAAAGTTACCTACCCAACTTGTTCTGCCTACACGATCTAGCCCGGTCTATCATGATCCCCAAAGTCTTGTCTCTAGCTGGTGCCTCGTAGTCCATGTCAGACTCCTCATCCATGTCCTCGTCCGATCCTCCTCGGGTGCTGCCAGTGGCGCCAGGACCACCTCTAGCTGCTGCTGCAGGCCCTGGTTCTCGTGAGCCAGGGTCTCTAGATCCTCTCCCATGAGCTCTATCTCGTGCTGTGCAGCCATCAACTGATGCTGCAGGTGCTCGTTGTGATTGGCGCGCTGCTGCATAATCATGTCACGCCTGTTAACCTCCTACGTGAGGGTGTCGCGCTATCTAGTGACCTCAGTAATGCGAGTCTCGCTCGCCTCAAGAGCAGCGGTCAGCCTCCTCATCCAAGTTGAGGAGGTACTCGTAGTAGTGGGACACACAGTGGTACCCTGCATGATACGCTGGGTAGTCGTCGCGGGTGATGCGCCTCACGCGCCTCTGCCAGACCGGATTGGTCTGGTGCCAAATGGGAATCATCTCAAACGGAGTCCTAGAGAGCGCTGCTATGTGGCGCCCTCAGAAGTGAGTGAGAGCCCTGAGGGTGACTCTCTCCAAGCCCTCACAGAGGCTCCCAGAAATTGCCGTGCTCTCCATCCCCGCTATGTCAAGGTTGCGTGGGTGGGTGGGCACACTGATGTGTACCTCAGCAAGAGTCACCCCGTGGTGGCGGATCTCGCGGCCCTTGTAGGAGGGCGGCTCGTCGTAGCCCAACAAGTGTAGCAGATCCCACAAAAGTGTAGGAAAGTCACGGTGGTGGAGACCGGTGGTGTAGCACAACCCGTCGTGTGAAAGCTCCTCAAAACCGTGGTCACTGTTGGAGATATGCACAAGAGACATTATGGATTTGATTCGTATGTGAGGGTCATACGGATATTGGTCCGTGAGGGATTAGTCCACTAATGGGCCAACTTGTTGAGGCCCATTAGAAGGGTCTATATAAGTGGAGGCGGGGCAAGGGGTGTTGCAACCCACCAGTCCATAACCCTAGCTGCCGTGCTCCTCTCTTTCTCGCCCACAACCCTAACCGTGTTGCCGGTGCTAGCACGCCGCGCACGGCGTTCCAACCCCGTACGTGTGGATACCGCGAGGAGGTGCTGCTGCTGCTGCAGTGCCGAACGGCTGGACTAGGAGGAGACGTTTGATGTGATCGACTACTTCCTCTACATCAACGCGCGACTACGTTGGACGAGCTGCTCCAACATTCGCTTCCGCTCCGCCTGCGCGTCTAGTGGTAACGATCCATGATCCCCTCTTACAAGGTTTCCTGGTTGAACGATAGAAATTTTATATGCTATCGTAGCCTACCCATTACCCAACAGTGGTATCAGAGCCGACTTTGTGTAGTTTGTGATCTGGATCTTGTGCATATAGGTGATATGCTGATGTATTAGATTAGATCTATTACATGTTTTTATGTACGGTTTGATTAGATCAATGGTGATAGGGAGGTTCACAAGGTAATGGGCAGATAGCGATACATGCATCATTGATTTATTTGTGTTTCTTCTCCGTGCGTGCGCGACTTGTCCCTACCGGCTGGAATCACCATCGAGACTAACTGCGTGCGTCAGTAGAGGAGCCAATAGTATCATGATCATATACCGCAGTCTACTCATAAAAACCTAATGGAAAACTGAGGCATTATGAATGACTCGAAATCGGGCGAATATGATTTTCCCGATAGGATTTCCATTGCGTTTTCATAGATACGTTTTCATAGATACAATCTATGGGACCGCCGTACGAACACGCCTAGATTGTTACACCCCTTTTTGGCCACACGTTAGCATTCGCTTCTTGCCTAACTTGTTTTTGCAGAGAATGTTGTGAATGGTATGGTCCAAGATATGCATGTGATGTATGTATGTGATTTGCATGGCCTGTGTTTCATGATTAATTACAGCTGGGTTGAGGCTGTCATATTATTATATAATGGCCTGCGTGTCGACCTGTGATGCTTGATATTCTTATGTAATTTATTACTAGCTATAAGTTGTAGTAGCTAAATGTTAAATCATGGAGGTCTTAAGCATGATGGTTGAAGGGACGGGAGACATGACGATGGAAATGGAGATGGAGATCACCAATTGAAAGGGTCATACTATTTCACAGTTAATATGATTGCCTGTGATGATGTTCCTGTCATCCTATTCTTTCATGTGTTATTTATATTGGACATGATTAACATGTTAGAATAGGTTCCCTCAAGAAAAAAATTAAATTATATGCCCTTCCAATAGCTGCACCTATTAAAATTATGATCGTTGTATGGTATGTCTGCCAAAGTAGAGTATCTCAACTATCTTAATTGTTAGGGTAAATGTCGGACATTTACATTCATAGTATTGGTTTAATTAACAAAGCTATCAAATCAGTTTTGGGCTTTGGGGCATGATGTTGGCGCCGGAGCATGTGATGCTAGCCAACAAACAAGAGTCACATAGGGATGTGATTAGCAAAGTTTTGCTTACCTATGTCACTAGATTTCTAGCGGTGATGCCAAAGCTCACTAGGATCTAAGTTGAATATGGATCTTGAACCACTATATGTCGTTTTGAGGGAAAACGGTTCCAAGCATATAGTGGAATAATGAATTTTTATTAAAATGTTTAATAAGAGTTTTACATTTACATAGTGCTTATATTCGCATAATTTCTGTTGTAGATTATGGCACCAACCGCTAGTAACACTTTCAATTTGCGCTTGATTCTTGAAAAAGAGAAGCTTAGTGGAACAAACTTTATTGATTGGTATCGCAACATGAGAATTGTTCTCAAGCAAGAGAAAAAGGAATATATTCTAGAGCTTCCCTATCCTGATGATCTGCTAGATAATGCTACTGTCGCTCTGAAAAGGGAGTATGAGAGGCATACCAATGATGCAATTGATGTTAGCTGTCTCATGCTTGCCACTATGTCCTCTGAGCTTCAAAAGCAATATGAGAACGTGGATGCCCACAATATGATTGAGGGACTCCGTGGTATGTTTGAGAACCAAGCAAGGTCTGAGAGGTACAACATCTCAAAGTACTTGTTTGCGTGCAGGCTAGCTGAAAATGGTTCTGTTAGTCCTCATGTGATCAAGATGATTGGTTACATTGAGAATCTGGAGAAACTTGGTGCTGCTCTACACCCTGATTTGGCCACAGATGTGATTCTCCAGTCGCTTCCCGCGAGCTATGAGCCTTTCATTTGAACTTTCAAATGAATAGCATAGAGAAGACATTGGCTGAGTTGCATAGGATGCTTAAGACAGCTAAGGCAAGCATCAAGAAATCTGGTCCAAGTCAAGTTAACTTGGTTCAAAAGGATAGCAAGAAGCAAAAGCGAAAGGCTAAGGCTAAGGCTACTGATGAGATCTCTGGCACTAAGCCTAAACCTGCAGCAGCTCCTAATCCTAAACCGGCGACTGGTGATCCTTGTTTTCACTGCAAGAAAACCAGTCATTGGAAGAGGAATTGCAAGCTTTATCTGGAAGAGCTAAAGAAGAAGCGTGTAGACACTTCTAATTCAGGTATCAATGTTATTGAAATTAATAATGTTGCTACACGTCCTTATGATTCATGATTATTTGATACCGAATCAATGATTCATACTTGCAAATCGTTGCAGGGCTTAAAGAAGCAAGGAAGTGTGCAAAGGGCGAGGTGGATGCTTGCGTCGGCAATGGTGCAAAGGTTGCTGCGTTGGCCATTGGAACTTATCCACTTTCATTATCATCAGGATTAGTTTTGGAGTTAAATAATTGTTATTATATTCCCGTCTTAGGCAAAAACATTATTTCTTCAAAGTGTTTGGAGGAACATGATGGTTATGAGGTCATAATAAGGAACAAGTGTTGTTCCATTTATTTGAATGATATTCTCTATGGTAATTGCCCATTGGTGAATGGATTATATTACTTAGATCGTGAGAATAAGCCTATTTATAACATTGATGCGAAAAGGCTCAAACCTAATGATTTGAATCCCACATATACTTGGCATTGTCGTTTAGGTCATATAAATGAGAAGCGCATAAAGAAGCTCCATACAGATAGTCTTCTAAGTTCCTTTGATTTTGAATCAATTGACACATGTGAGTCTTGTTTACTTGGCAAAATGACTAACTCGCCTTTCACAGGAAATAATGAGAGGGCGAGTGAACTATTGGGACTTGTACATACGGATGTATGTGGACCAATGAGTTGCACGGCCAGAGGTGGTTTTCAGTACTTCATAACTTTTACCGATGACATTAGTAGATATGGTTACATCTACTTAATGAGGCATAAGTCTGAATCCTTTGAAAAGTTTAAAGAATTTCAAATGAAGTACAAAATCAATTCAGCAAGACTATTAAACTCCTACGATCTGATCGTGGTGGTGAATATTTGAGCCATGAATTTGGTGAACATCTAAAGCAATGTGGAATTGTTCCACAATGGACTCCGCCAGGAACGCCCCAATGGAATGGAGTATCCGAACGGAGGAACCGAACCTTGTTAGACATGGTTAGGTCTATGATGAGCCAAAGTGATCTTCCATTTTTCTTTTGGGGATTTTCTCTAGAAACTACCGCTTTCACACTTAATAGGGTTCCATCTAAATCCGTGGAAAGGACACCATATGAGATATGGACTAGGAAGCGTCCCGGGTTGTCTTTTCTTAAGATTTGGGGATGTGAGGCTTATGTAAAACGTATGCCGTCTAATAAGCTTTCTTCGAAGTCTGATAAATGCTTCTTTGAAGGATACCCTAGGGAAACCAATGGTTATTATTTCTACAACCGGGAAGAGGGTAAAGTGTTTGTCGCTCGTAATGGTGTTTTTCTAGAGAAAGAGTTTCTCTCTAAAAGGGTAAGTGAGAGAACGGTGCAACTTGAAGAAATCCAAGAAGCTCCAGAAAATCTTTCTTCTTCCACTATACCACAATTGGATGAACAAGTTGTTGTTGAACCAATTGTTGAAACACCAGCCCCGCGTAGGTCAGAAAGGGCACGTCGCGCTCCTGAAAAGTTCACGCTCCTAACCACGGGGCAACGTGACATATTGTTGTTAGACAATGATGAGCCTAAGACTTACAGTGAAGCAATGATGGGACCGGACTCTGAGAAATGGCTTAGAGTCATGAGATCCGAATTAGAATCCATGAGAGAAAATTAAGTTTGGAACTTGATAGATCCGCCTGATGGTGTAAAAACCATTGAGTGTAAATGGGTTTTTAAGAAAAAGATAGACATGGATGGAAATGTTCACATCTATAAGGCACGATTGGTGGCAAAAGGTTTTAAGCAAATTCAAGGGGTTGATTATGATGAGACCTTCTTGTCCGTCGCCATGCTAAAGTCTATACAGATCCTTCTAGCAATTGTCGCATTTTATGATTATGAGATATGGCAAATGGATGTCAAAATGACTTTCCTTAATGGAAACCTAAGTGAGGATGTGTACATGACACAGCCTGAAGGTTTTGTCGATCCACAAAATGCTAGGAAGATATGCAAGCTTCAAAAGTCCATTTATGGACTAAAGCAAGCATCTCGGAGTTGGAATCTTCGCTTTGATGAGGTAGTCAAAGGGTTTGGCTTCATTAAAAATGAAGAAGAGCCTTGTGTTTATAAAAAAGCTAGTGGGAGCGCGCTTGTCTTTCTGGTCCTTTATGTGGATGACATATTGCTGATCGGTAATGAGATTCCAATGCTTGAAACTGTTAAGACTTCATTGAGAAATAGTTTTTCTATGAAGGACTTAGGAGAGGCAGCTTACATTTTGGGCATTAAGATCTATAGAGATAGATCAAAAAGGTTAATTGGATTATGCCAAGACACGTACATCGACAAGGTATTGAAACGGTTCAATATGCAAGATTCCAAGAAAGGTTTCTTGCCCATGTCGCATGGCATTACTCTTAGCAAGACTCAGTGTCCTTCGACACCTGATGAGATAGAGAAGATGAGAGTGATCCCATATGCTTCGGCTATCGGATCCATCATGTATGCCATGATATGTATGTGCCCAGATGTAGCTTTTGCTCTAAGGACTACAAGCAGATTCCAATCAAACCCAGGAGAAGCTCACTGGGTGGCCAGTAAGAACTATGGATATGTTCCTAGTCTATGGAGGTGAGGAAGAGCTCATTGTTAATGGTTACATTGATGCTAGCTTCCAAACCGACAAAGACGATTCGAGATCGCAATCTGGATATGTGTTTTGCCTCAATGGAGGCGCGATGAGCTAGAAGGGTTCCAAGCAAGATACGGTTGCTGACTCAACAATGGAGGCCGAGTACCTTGCCGCTTCAGAAGCTGCAAAGGAAGTTGTTTGGATCAGAAAATTTGTTTCTGAGTTGGGTGTGGTTCCTAGTGCGTCCAGTCCAGTGGATCTCTATTGTGACAATAATGGTGCCATTGCGCAAGCCAAGGAGCCTAGAGCGCATCAAAAGAACAAACACGTACTACGGCGTTATCACCTCATCAGGGACATCGTTGCTCGAGGTGATGTAAAGATATGCAAGGTGCACACGGATTCAAACATCGCTGATCCATTGACAAAACCTCTCTCTCAGCCCAAGCATGAGGAACATATGAGATCCATGGGTATTAGATATTTGCATGATTAATGTATGAGAGATTGTGTAATGTCTATGTTTATGTATGATTGATAAAGTGTTATTCTGCTTCATGGATAATAATTATTGCATTGATTAACAAGTACGTGACTTGTTTGTGAAACTCATTATTTTTTATAATATTATCCTAAATGATCCCTAGTTCCTAATCATTATGTGGGACAATAATGATTCACGGACTAGCACATATATTGGTTGATGATCATGTTTCATAGATCATTGATGTGGAGATATCAAATCAATAATGTGGACACATGTTGGAGAACATGGTGTTGGACTGACCCACTAAAAGACTCTGCCAAGATGTTATATTTGTGCCATCAGTCGTTGTCTTGAATGATGTACCTTCGGGATCCTTAGACCTGAGATCGTCATTGATTTCCAGAATGCGTAGTAGCATACTTAGGGGTTACCAAACGCTACTCCGTAACTGGGTAGTCATAAAGGTAGTTTTCGGGTATGTTATGAAACATGTCATGAGATGTGAGCGGTCAAGACGGAATTTGCCCCTCCTAATAACAGGAGAGATATCTCTGGGCCCCTCGAGTTAGATGGACTTAGAAGAGCATGGCCATGCCAAAGTGATTAAAAGTTAATCACGATGACTAAGAGTTAGTCATGATAAATCCGCTAGACGTTCGAGTGAATGGTCGAGCTATCACAGGGATGGCACGTATCTCACCTTGAGCTTGACTGATATCGTGAGGCAAAGGGATCGCTGAATGTGTATGTCAAAGGTTCAGCTGATATGATCTTTATGTGTACACGAGAATCAGTATGTGCTGCTAGGTGCCGCTATTGATTTATGATTTGAAAAGAGGTTTTCACATCATTGTCGTGTACATATGAACCTAACGGGTCACACACTTAACGGGTTGGAACGTCGCTTGCCTATGTGATTGTCTCTAGTGCAAGTGAGAGATTGTTAGAGATATGCCCAAGAGACATAACGGATTTGATTTGTATGTGAGGGTTATACGGATATTGATCCGTGAGGGATTAGTCCACTAATGGGCCAACTTGTTGAGGCCCATTAGAATGGTCTATATAAGTGGAGGCGGGGCAAGGGATGTTGCAACCCACCAGTCCATAACCCTAGCTGCCGCGCTCCTCTCTTTCTCGCCCACAACCCTAATTGTGTTGCCGGTGCTACCACGCCGCGCACGGCGTTCCAAACCCGTACGTGTGGATACCGTGAGGAGGCGCTGCTGTTGCTGCGGTGCCGAATGGCTGGACTAGGAGGAGACGTTTGACATGATCGACTACTTCCTTTACATCAACGCGCGACTACGTTGGACGAGCTGCTCCAACATTCGCTTCCGCTCCACCTGCGCGTCTAGTGGTAACGATCCATGATCCCCTCTTGCAAGGTTTCCTGGTTGAACGGTAGAAATTTTATATGCTATTGTAGCCTACCCATTACCCAACAGTCACCCATCTGGAACAAAAACCCAATGGTGAGTACAGTGTTCCATGGGCAAAAATGCATATCACTAAGAACTGTCATGGTGCTGGTAATGATAGCAAAACTACATCACAACAATTTGATTGAGTCAAACTTTCCCTACAGTAAAGATGCATTTCATATAAAGTGCTATGAAATACAGAAACCAAGTTTTTAGTTCATATTTTTCAGCCTCAAGGGGCAATAATACGGCAATGGGGTTTAAAACCGATTCTGTCTTGACTGTACCACAATCAGAAAAGTGGGTATTTTGAACATAAAACAAGGTCTTAAAAATTGGGGGCTAGAACCAAGTTGTACTACACTTTCATAGCTTTCCAGATTGTATTTATATTCTCAAAAATTCCAAGTAAATCTGGACTTATGAATTTTGCAAGTTCAGGTTGGCAGATTCTGTTTCAGGATGACAGAGGCTGAGTGTTTTGGATCTACTGGACAGAGGGAAAACAACAAAATTATGAAACCTATTGGAGATGAAAATAGACTTCAAGGTCTTTCCATATTGGGTTTAAACTCTTGCAAATTCGAAGAACAACTTTAGTTATGAAATTTTTAAGTTCAGGGTCATGCTGAAAACAGTGAGTCGACAGATTGTGCTTGTTCTCTCTTTCTGAGGTTGTTACTTTTATGATCGAATTTTAATTTAAATTCTAGGTGACAGGGGATGTTGAGACCTTTCTGAAAAGTATTTGTATGCCTTATTTGGTTGAGTAAATTTATAGTTATGAATCTTTGAAGTTGGCAGCTAAAAACAGGACAGATTCTTGTTAACCTTGTAATTCAGAACTTAATACTTATCATTCTTAGAAAATTTTTATTTAGAGGTTGGTGAGCAAGGAGAGAACCAAATTTTAGTTTAGTTATATTGGGATGTATGATGCAAAATTTTCATTTTATAATCCTAGCGTTCCTCTCAACACAACGCCTATTTTGCTGTTACTTAGCGGCAGGAATATTTGGTGACGACCCGCACTCAACACATAAGTCAATCTAAGTGTTATACTAACGGTGGTGTTAGTATACCTACAGAAAATCTATTGCAGAAACAATACATCAAATTCAAAAGAAACTATGAAAAGAAGCACATTTCTACTAGTAACAATCCATAGAAAAGAATCGCCCCGTGATAAGTCACGAGCCAACAGTGTCTCGTATCCGCCTGCGAGCACAGACACCGATATCACGCGTGTCGGTTAAGCACGCACGTACCTTCGTTGAAGAAGCCATAGATGCAAGTAATACCAACAATCATAACCCAGGTTAGCTTTGTCACCACCCTATCATCTATATGGGCAATACTAACGTATCCTCACACGTAACGTCGTAGTTTTTAAAAACATGATTTATTTATTGTATTATCATGGACCACGACTCTGATACCAGCTGAGGCGCCCCTTCCTAAAGGATCGAGGTCCCGACGGTGCTGATAGCGCAGACACTTGATAATACAACATTGGTCCAAATTTAAGTTGAATATTACATTGATACAATGATTCAGAGTGCAGCGGAATTAATACAAGTTTATAAATGTTTTGAAACAATGGAAGCAATTACGTAAATGAACTACGCTCGATGATACAACATAGTGACAATCCATGCCCAGAGGACCATCACCCTAGCAACACGCAACATCACTGTGGCGGCGAGTCGGACTCCCAGTGGGCGGTCCAACCCTCAGGGACTTGCATGTCCCAAGGCATCACATTCTCAGGCAAATCTATCTCTTCATTACCTGTAAACAATAGTGGCACAAAGCCTGAGTACTAATTACTCAACAAGACTTACCCGTCAAACACCTAGACATACAACGACTCTAATAGGTGGCTTGTTTGAAAGGACTCGCACTAAGCAACCTATTAGTTCTATCAAGTTTTATTTTCTCAATTTAAATGGGTTGAGCAATAATGTAATGTTAGTGGAGCATCAAGAGGTAATGAACAATACATAAGATAAGTACAACATAAGAGCATCATTAATAATAATAATGATCAACAACCGAGTATTCCATTTCCAAAGTATCAAGTGCAACGACGCGATTGGCGCGGTGACCAAGCGGTACTCATTACTAGGAGGGACAACAATTGCAATCGATTTTTACACCAGCTGGGAAAACCCGAGATGCATGACACATACGCACCAATTAAGGTCGTATATGACAACCTTTCGCAAGAAAAGCACCTACACCTCAGCTCGGGTGTGGTGATGTCGAGTGGGCATGCCATTCTGCCAACAGTACTTTGTGGTCTGAACCGCCCACTCCAGCAGCAGGAGGGTCAATGACCAACGCACCTTAACCGTCCTCAATGCAAGTGGCCTTTAATGCTACATCGGTTTACTAGTGCCCATAGACTAGCATGCATTTGGTACTATTCAATACTTGATCAAGGGACCGACCATAGACGGGTCCTAGGTTCGACAAGGCAGGACTACCACAGTCAACACCCATGTGTTGCTGCCAACCTACACATGCATTATCCCTGCCCGGTCATAATATAAAATAAACTTCTTTTAATAATTTCCAATCCAGTGGTCAAGTTCATTCCTTAGTAATAATAATGTCTTCTTAACGAGACTAGCAATTACTAAGCATAGCATAACAGTACCGATTCTACCAATATTTGAGACAATAGCGTAGGTCATTTGGGTATCATGCAAGGTGGGTTTCAATCAACTCATATGACCTAATGCAACAATAAGTATAGACACTAGTAAGATAAACTAGCAAAATTTGGTAAAATGGCGAATGTAAACCGGGGCTTGCCTGGATCAACACTAGTGTTAGCAACTTCTACTTCCTGCTCCTGATAGTCAACGTCCATCTGAAAATCCTCCTCTTGCTCCTGGTTGTCATTACCTAAATGATGAAATTGAATTAACGGCATTATCGAAATACCGTTGAATGCAATGATATGATGCATGCAAGCACCTTGTGTTTTAATGTCAATTAAAATTATTATTATGTTCTCGAAGCCATATGCTTTAGAGAAGGTGGGTTGTTAATTAAGATTTAAGGTCTATATATTCTTTGTGCAATTAAATAAGGTAATTGAGTGTTATGAGCAATTAAATTAATTAATTAAGTAAATTTATGTTTCTGGATATGTGTGATTTACTGTGTACAGAGACTTATATGAGTGATTTTTCGGCCAAGTGGCATGGGCAAATTATTTACAGAATAATTACTATAATTAATTTAAGAAAAAACACTACATAAATTCCAGAGCCTAAAATAATTCTTATCTTACCAAACCAAAATTTGTGGTGGTAGATATTCATGTTTTTACTAAGCATGCCAAAAATCAGGGTTTAATTTTATTCATAGAATTTCTAGTGAATTAATTAGTGTTTTGACAATTAAATTATTTAATAAAAATACATGTACAGAGACAGCCATTTCTCATTTTACTAAAATAGAGCACTTCAAGATGAACCTAACAAAAGTTGTTTGGGCTTCATTGGATTTAAATTTGATTTACTATGAGTTTTCAAAATTTTAAGTATTTTCTGGGAATTTCTGGGTATTTTTGGGTTTAGGGAAGTACCACGTCGGAGCCACGTGGATGCCAGGTCAGAGCCACGGAGTGGCCACGTAAGCTGCCGGTAAGACGACCAATAGGCACGCCGGAGCTGGGCGGTGCTCGACCGGAAGCTCGCTGTCACGGCCGTGCTAGGGCAAAACCTTGCCGCGGGAATTCGAGAACAATGAGCTAGACTACGCGAAGCACTTGGTAGGGTTCACGAGGTGGGCAACTCACCAGAAGGGGGTTGACGACGAGAGGTGGCCGAAGAGAGAAGTCCGGCGAGGTCGTGTTTCTCCTGTGGAGCAGCAAACGGCTCGCGGTTTCCTCCTAAAGCTTCACGGGGACGGGGCGACGACTGGCATCTTGTTCATTGGCATCGAGGAGAACCGGAAGGTGGAGCTCGTTCATTGGCATCGAGGAGAACCGGAAGGTGGAGCTCGTCGTGGAGCGGCGTCGGATTGGGCGGAGCAGAGACGGCGGCCGGGGAAAAGTGATTGCCGGTGACTTGAGTTGGAGGAAACAAAGGAGAAATAGTTCAGGGAGGCGCGTAGGTGGTTTGCGCGTGTGGGAGAAAAAGGATAGGCGATGAGACTCACCGAGAGTATCAAATTTTGGCCGGCGACGGAGGAGCTCACCAGAGGGGTTCGCCTCGGTTTTTCTTCGAATTGATCGAGCACGCACAGAGAATTGCCGAGTGAGTAGCCTGGGGAGCTAGAGGGGAAGTGGATGGGTGCGCGGGGCTCTCGACTGGGGTCGGGAAGCAGGGAAGCAGGGGAGCTCAAGCTCGAGCTTGCGCTCGGCGATGGCGGGGTGCAAGGAGAAAATAGGCGGGAGCGGAAGAGGGAAGAGGGAGCGAGAGAATGAGTGACAGTTTGTGAGGCTTACGGTGCGCTTTGAATTGCGCAGAGGGGAGAGGGACAAGTAGGGAGTGGGAGCGGAAGAAATGGCGAGAATTGAAGTCCGGCCGGTCGGCTATGGCGATGGTGTGCAGGGAGGGGAAAGAGGCCGTTGGCGAGCTCGCGGTCGAGGCAGAGGGGATGGGACAGCTGAGGGGGGGGGGGGGGTCAGCGGCACCGTGCGCGCGAGGAGTCCCAAGGCGAGGCCTACCGATCGGTGGGGTGCGAAGGAGGAAGGCGTCAGCAGGAGGGGAGGCTCTGCGCCAGTGAGAGGAGGAAGAAAGAGATTTTTCACTGCACCCCCTGAACTATTTGATTCTTTGCATCTAGGTCTCTGGTCAATGGTATTTCCAAAACAAATAGCTAGGGGCCTCCAATTAAATTGGGATTTTGCACATAGGTCCTTAGAGATATTCCTGGTGCTCTGGTGGGACCCAATTGGTCAGAATTGTTCTGGAGATTTTTGAATTTAAATTCAAATTTGAAAGGTTCCTAGGTTTCAATTAATTATTTGGGGTATTTCCAAATGTGGTAAAATGCTCATTAAATTCATAAAATTCTATTTTATTATTATAACATGATTATGAATTTATTTGGCATATGTTTTATAATAAAATTTGTATTTGGCTTACAATTTGTTTTGCAGAGTTTTTAGTTACCTGGAAATAATTCAATAGTTAGGCTTTATCATTTCATGCTATATTTTCATGATTTGTGCTCTTCATGTTTGTTAAATTAAAGTGAGACACCTGGGGTGTCTCATAACAAAGACAAGACCAATGACGATGGCGACGAGGACGATTCAGGAGAGTTCTAGGAGCCCCCCAAGGAAGTCAACTTCATCTTCGATGGCCCGAATGCCTACGTGTCCAAGCGCAAGCAGAAGCTGGAACTTCGGGAGATCAACTCGGTGGAACCGGCTGCACCTCAATTCATGAGATGGTCTGAGATGCCAATCACCTTTGATCGGTCGGATCACCCCAAGCACATCCCGAAGCCGGGTCGATACCCGCTGGTGCTTGCTGCTACAATGCAGGAGCTAAAGTTCAACAAAGTATTCATTGATGGAGGAAGCAGTTTGGACTTAATCTTCATCAAGACTCTCAAAGAGCTTGGTCTATCAATCAACGATCTTCAGCCGAGTTCTTCACCTTTCCAGGGGATTGTACCTGGCAAGACTTCAGTTCCTATTGGACAGATCAGTCTGCTGGTCACCTTCGGGACCCGTGAGAATTTCAGGACCGAGCGCATTCTCTTCCAGGTGGCGGATTTTGACTCAGCGTATCATGCTACCATCGGTCGATCGGCTATGGCTAAATTCATGGCTATCCTGCATTATCCATATCTCACCCTCAAGATGTCAGGCCCGAACAGAATAATCTCCCTCCACTCTGATCTTCGGAATTCATTCGATTGCGATGTACAGAGCTGTGAGATGGCCAATAAACAGTTGATGATGTCCAACTAGAAGGAGATCCAGCAGGCAGTCGGCATGGAGGAGCAGACAGGAGCAGCAGTTCCGACAAAGAAGCCTACCAAAGACAAGATTCAGACCGATGACATCCAAACCAAGGAAATCATGCTCAATCCTGAGGACCTCGATAAGGTAACTTATGCTGCGGCCAACCTCGATGAGAAATAGGAACTCGCGCTCACTCTTTTCCTCCAGGAAAATAGGGACATCTTTGCATGGAAACCATCTGACATGCCGGGAGTTCTTAGGGAAAAGATTGAGCACAAGTTAAGGGTACCCCCTGGGGCTACCCCCGTTCAGCAGAGGCTTAGAAGATTCGCACAAGATCGCAAGGACGCCATGAAGAAGGAGATAGTTAGACTATTAGATGCTAAGTTTATAAAGGAGGTGTATCATCTCGACTGGTTAGCAAATCCAGTCCTTGTACCCATGAAGAATAAAGAATGGAGGATGTGTGTTGATTATACTGATCTCAACAAGGTCTATCCTAAAGACCCCTTCACTCTTCCTCGTGTTGATCAGATTGTAGACTTGACAGCCGGGTGTGAGCTCTTGAGGTTTCTAGATGCCTATTCAGGCTATCACCAGATCCCACTGAAGGTCGAAGATCAGATTAAACTTCCTTTATAACACCCTTCAGCGCCTATTGCTATATCACAATGCCTTTCGGTCTTAAGAACGTTGGCGCGACTTACCAACGAGGTATTCAACGCTGCCTTGCTACTCAGATCGATCGGAACGCAGAAGCGTATGTTGATGATATCGTTGTCAAGACTCAGAACATCGAAGAGCTTATTTCTGACCTGGTAGAAACCTTTGACAATCTGAGGCATTATTCAATAAAACTGAATCCTACGATGTGTGTTTTTGGGGTTCCTTCGGGAAAGCTACTCGGTTACATCGTTTCGAAATGAGGTATAGAGGCCAACCCGGATAAAATCAAGGCGATCCTTGGTATGGGGCCACCTCATTCTCAAAGGGATGTACAGAAGCTAACCAGATGCATGGCGTCCTTGAGTTGCTTTATTTCCCGACTGGGGGTCAGAGGGTTACCACTTTTCAGACTGCTTAAAAAACAAGAAGACTTCGTTTGAACCAAAGAGGCGCAGTCGGCATTGGACGAGTTAAGGATTTACCTCAGCAGCATTCCAGTATTGGTGCCTCCGGAGCTAGGAGAAAAACTTCAACTTTACATATCATCCACAACTCAGGTTATGAGTACTGTTTTAACGATCGACCGAGAAGAAGAGGGATATAAACAAAAAGTGCAAAACCCGGTCTATTTTGTGAGTGAGGTCCTTGGCGCCTCTAAGGTAAAATACGAACAGATCTTGAAGTTGTTGTATGCATTGTTGGTCACCTCCAGGAAGTTGAAGCATTATTTTCAAGCCCATCCAATCGAAGTCCAGATCTTCTTCACACTCGGCACAGTGCTGCACAATCGAGAAGCCGAAGGGAAAATCGCCAAGTGGGCAGTCAAACTTGGTCAATATACCATCACATTCGCGCCTCGGTCAGCTATAAAGGGACAAGTGCTAGCTGATTTCGTTGCTGAGTGGACAGAGATTCAAAACCCACTTACTGCACAAGACATCGAGTATTGGAAAATGTACTTCGATGGGTCTCTTCAATTACAAGGAGCTGGTGTTGGAGTCGTGTTTGTCTCACCCACTGGAGATAAGCTTTGATATGTCCTTCAGGTGATGTTTCGCGCGTCCAACAACGCTGCAGAGTATGAGGCTCTTCTACACGGTCTGCGCATTGCTGCGTCACTCGGCATCAAGCGCCTCGACATCTTTGGTGACTCGGCTCTGGTCATTAATCAAGTCACTAAGGATTGGAACTGTGTGGATGATAATATGAGTGCTTACTGTCAAGAAGTAAGGAAGCTCGAAGACAAATTTGATGGATTGAAGTTCACGCATGTTCTTCGAGACAATAACCAAGCGGCTGATGAATTGGCCAAGATGGAATCATCCCGGTTTATGGTCCCGCCAGGTGTTTTCTTACACACTCTGGATTCCCCCATGATTTCTCCTCGATCGGATGTATTAATGAGTGTTGTTACTGTCGTTGGTGATGACAACATGGAGATCGATTGGCGCGACCCGCTCATCCAATATTTGGATAAGGGAACGCTGCCTTCGGACCATAATGAGCAACGAAGGTTGGAGACCCGATGCTGAGGATATTTGTTGGTGGGAGACCAACTCTATAAAAGAGGAGGTTCAAACATCTTGATGAGATGCATCTCAATATCAGAAGGCCAGAAGTTGGTAGAAGAAATTTATTTCGGGATATGCGGCAACCATGCAACTTCTAAGACTTTGGTCGAAAAGCTTTCTGGCAAGGGTTTTATTGGCCCACGGAGGTTGAAGATGCACACCGGGTTGTTCGGACATGTGAAGGTTGTCAATTCTTCGCTCAACAAACTCATGTACCTTCACAGCAACTTCAGATGATACCTTTGACTTGACCCTTTGCTGTTTGGGGGCTTGATATTGTCGGTCCTTTCAAGAAGGTGCCAGGCGGGTTTGCTTATTTGTTTGTTGCTATTGATAAATTCACCAAGTGGATTGAAGCAAAGACGGTCGACAAGATTACATCGAAGAAGGATATCAAGTTTGTCAAGGATGTCTTCACTCGGTTCGGGGTTCCTCATGATATCATCACCGATAATGGCACTCAATTCACATCAGTGGAGTTCCATGACTTTGTCGATGAGATGGGAATAAAAATCCACTTTGCATTAGTGGCTCATCCTCAAAGCAATGGGCTGGTCGAATGGGCCAATGGTATGATTCTTCAAGGATTGAAACCGTGGATATTCGACAGGCTTAAGCCTTATGCCGGTTGGTGGGTCAAAGAATTGCCTTCAGTTCTTTGGGGGCATCGCACAAATACCAGTCGGGCAACCGGTCAGTCACCTTACTCATTGGTCTACGGCTCAGAGGCAGTTCGGCACGGGTTCAGGCGTATGATGAACAACTTTCTGAGGAGAATCGAGAGATTGATTTGATTGCAGCAGAGGAGTTGCGTGATCGCGCTCTATTTCGATCGGCACTTTACCAACAAGGCTTGCATCGATATTATGATAAAAACGTACGTAATCTCCACTTCCAAGTTGGAGATTTAGTGCTTCACCGAGTGCAGTCAACGAAGAACCAGCTTAAGCTTTCTCCAAAGTGGGAAGGACCATATGTTGTGAAGGAAGTCACTCGCCCGGGGGCTTACCGACTGATGTATGAAGATGGCGATGATATACCAAATTCCTGGAACATAAATCAGCTACGTCATTTCTATACTTAATTATTCCTTTGTATACTTAACATTATTCATGAATGAAACTTCGGTCTTTTTGATGAAAGATTTTTTGATGATTTTCATTCTATATTGTCTTGATTCCTTAATTTATTTTATTAAACAATCGAGCCAGGGGACTAGTAATAATGTCCCACCTCAGTCTAACCGTATTTTGATTTTGGACTACTTTCTGACCGATTCCTTCTCTTTGAATACGGTCTTCATTTTCTTGGTCTAACATCTATACATTATGGTTATATACTTTACACTGCACCTCAGACCACCACTACACTAAACCCAGAGCCAAAGTGCGAGAGGTCATGTGTCGATTGGTCGACTCTGCTTGTTATGCGGTTATGAGTCACAACCTAAAATGTTATGATAGACCGATACAAATTGAGTTTCTCAATGACAGAAACATACTTATGACATTTTTATCAATCTTTTAAAGTTGATAAGCATGAAACTAGATTACATACATGTAACATTATTTCATTACATAGATATTGCTAATGATCTCTAATATTACAGGATTTACAACTCCTTTGAAGGAGAGGAAGATTCAGCTCGTAGCTCAACCTCAGGAGTTGCTGGTGGAGTAGGCACGGTCGGATTGATCTCTATTTTGTCAACCAAAGCTCGGGAGTCTCCAGCATGGAATCCAAGAGCAACTGGCATTGGTCATCAGTCAAGTCTGGGTTGAAGCCCTCCTTGATCTTGTCCAATGGCAGAGCGGGAGACCAAGATTGGCAAATCGCCAGAACCTGACTCCCGGCCTCGGTCGCCACTCGTCGAGTGTTATGAGCAATATCTTCCGATGCATGCTCCAGCAAATACTCCAAGAAATGGCCAGACTGCTCCACTCGGCCGGCATGAACATAGTCCCTTGCCTTTCGAGCAGCATAAGATAGAGCTACGAGTGATGATTTCTGGTCAGTATGATCAAAAGAGGAATCAAGCAGATGTGAGAAATAATGAAGGGCTTACTGGCAAGTTTACAGTTGAAGGATTTGGAGGTGCTCTTAGCTTCCTCTATCTTGGCGTCAGCTTCCTTCAGCTCCTTCTGCGGCCGAGTGATCTCGGCCTTCCGGTCCTCGACCGACTTGGAGAGGTTTTCCTTCTCAGTATTTAAGGCGTTGACAAATCTTTGCTGATTGGAAGTCAACTTTTCCAGGTCGGCAACCTTCTGGTCATGAGCTAAAAGACAAAAATTTGAATCCTTAGCGATAGAGTGGTTGGTTGGTTATTTAAACAAGATGGTGAGTGATCTTACCAGCTAAATCTTCACGGCCTTTGTTTAAGGCCTTGGTCATCTCTCTTTGGTCGGTCTGCAGCTTTTCAATCTCCTTTTGTGCTTTGGCGAGCCGCTGACCAGTGACTAGCAAAACACCAGCAAAGTGTTAGTCTTACTTAAAGACTTGAAGACCAAAGAATTTAGGACATACTAAAAGTTTTGGCTTCAAGGTATTCTACCCTAGCATGTTTCCTCTCTACGAGAGCATACATTTTCTGTATACAAAAAGGGGTTAAGCTTAAAGGCAAGATTAAGACAAAGCAAAGGCAGAGTATTGAAGTACCTTGCTAGCTTCTCGATGTTGGTGCATAATTTCCACGTCCTCCACTTTGGGTCGACCGAGTAAATCTGCAGATAATGTTGCCTTACCTTTGTCAAGAGGTGAAGGGACGACGGCAGGAGTAGGTTGGGGCACAGGCGCCGGAATGGGGGTAGGAATAGCCTTGTCAGTTGGCTTATCCACCTCGGTCGGCGTGTTTGATGACTTGCCGATCGACTTGGGCAGATCAGTCAAATGAGGAGGAGGTCCAGACCGAGTGTCTTCGGACTCTTGGGCACTTTGAGAATCACTCATCCGACTACTGTCAAAACAAAGATGGAAGAGATTAAAATGTGCTACGGAAGGCAATAAGAGACAAGGAGCATAAAGTTAAAGGATTAACCTAGGAACCTTCTTGAGCTTGATTCGGCATAACCTCTTCTTCGAAGAAGTCAACTGAGAATCAGTCTCCTTCCTCTTCTGGGCAAATTTTCCTGCCTTGTCGGTCTGATCCACCCTCCCAGCATCACTTTGAGTTTGGCTCGGGGGCTCCGACTGGCTTGAAGGTCGGTCGGAGGGAGTGGGGGTCTGCTTTTCTTCGTCAGTAGATGGCAATTCTTCGTCATCATCCTGATCTCTTATATATTGCCATCGGCACCCAATGGTCTGCTTTACTCGTCGACTGGGGGGAGGCAGGGTGGTGACCGGGTCAGTACAAGCGCCTGCAGAAGAGCTCGAGCCTCTAATGCCGGTCTGCTATGCTTTCTTGACATAATCCGGTCCCTTGCAATCGGTCGAAGGGAGCGAGGGATGAGAAATATAATTATCCAAAACCTGCACAAGAATCAAAATATCAAGCAAGGCATCAAGACAAGAAAATAAAGGATTGCCCAAAGCTGACCGAGGCTTACTCGGGCCCGTATAGTGCCCTTGTTATACGCCCTCTTGATCAGCGAGTCATCCTTAAGGATATCCCCTTCAAACATTTTTGACAGGAGTTTCTTACAGAGTTCACCATTCGGCGGGTTAGGTGCCTCCCTGGTTTCATCATTATTGACATAGTTCCACGCCGGCTGACTCTGCAGCTTTAGGGGCTGCACTCTACGTACTATGAAGCTTTTGGTGATGGTAATTCCGTCAATACCTTCAGCCTTCAAGTCGGCTATCTTCTTCAGCAGAGTGACCACCTAAGGGTCGGTCGGATTGGGCTTCTCCGTCCATTGCGCCAGAGGAATTGCCTTGGCACCGGTGAAGTCGGCAAGAACAGGGGGAGGGTTGTCATAGTTTAACCACTCATCCTTCCAGTTCTTGTTCCTGGTCTTCAATGGCACATTGATGTAGGCCTCCTTCTTACGCAACTGGAAGCCAACGTCGCTGATACCTACTTGATTGTCCTTGGTCAGTAGCAGACGGAGGACAAACAGATGGCGGAATAAATTGAAGTGGGGAAGGATGCCCAGAAATGTTTTGCACATGTGCACGAAGATGGTGATGTGAAGAATGGAATTGGGATATAGGTTGACAAGCTCAATCCCATAAAAGTAATGGAGCCCGCGCAAGAAGCTGTAGCAGGGGACTCCAAAGCCATGCTCGAAGAACGAGCGGAATACAACTATCTGTTTATGAATAGGGATGGGGCAAGATTCATGGGGTACCTTCCAGTCGATCCGCACTTGCTCTGGAAGGATGCCGTCGACCACCATCTGGTTCATATTGGCCTGGGAGAGGTTGCTCTTCGAGAACTCCCAAAGCTGTTCCGGAATGTCAAACTCCAATGAGGAGGACGAGGCGGCGGCAGTGGAAGTGGCAGGGATCAAGGTGGAAACCTTCTTGCGACCCATGGTGATGATTGGTTTGGGCGTGGCGGATGAAATGCTGAACCCTAGCGGAGGCTTGGGGGCTAAGCACGGCGAGATCTGGGGCGGCGAAAGCGAAGGTGTTAACCCTAGCTGGAAAGTTGAGGAGTCGCTGAGAACAGAGGAGGCGCGAGGAAGACAAAGAGTTCATGCGCAAATGCGGCATGGACTAAGAGTCAACTCGACGCTGCCTTTTATACTCCCACTTTTTGACCTAAGGGTCCCATGGGCCGGGGTGGGCCGTATAGTGATGATGATTTTTTGCTTAAGCAAAGATTAATTAAGGGCCTTAAAATATGATTAGGGTCTAAAACCTTGAGAAATAAAGCTCGGGGGCTTCTTTGATGAGAAGCATTTGAAAAATATTTAACCATATCTATATGATTTGATGATCATGTAGCAAAGGACTTGATGGTCATATGGATATAAGTTCAAGGGTTATGGTATTGATTGAAGTCAATAACCAAATTGCCAAAATTGAATTTATGAATAGATAGAGTGGCCTATTATTAGGGAAAGACTATACTATGATTGATGTCATTTAGCTTAATACCATTATATGATTGATGTCATATTGGTTCACATGAATTGAATATGATTGATTAAAATTCAGACCAACCAGTCACTCGGACATAGTGTATGTCACTCAGCCTATTTGATAATCGGTCGGCAAGGCTGAAGCTTTGCAAGTTGGCTTGCTGGTTTGATGACCAGAGGTCTGTAAAACTCAAGCTTGATGGTTTGAGTAAAATATATATAAAATAATAAGAGCTAATATAATTAGACTCTTGCATTATTTGTTAGTCTCCAAATTATACAAGCGTCAGGAACTACACCTGATCAGGTGCACCTGTCCGGTGCACACCTGTCCGGTGCACCAGATCTATCAGGAACTTCGATAAAGAGATCTTCCTAATTTATGCTCTACATTGAAGATCATTTTGAGAGTTGATGCTTAAAATCAGGAAGCACTCGGGGGCTGCTATGGGATACTTGCCTTACGAGTATCCTCATACAAGACTAAGTCGATAGCCGACCGGGTACTTCATTAACAACGAAACCGACCGACTCAACTTGGAGCATAAGGCATGTAGAGATAGACTTTCTATGTAAACCCTAAGGGGTTACGACTAGGACTCTTCATGTACCCCCCTACCGACCGGATATATAAGGCAGCAGGGTATCCCTCATCGAGGGATAAGTTTTTTCCGCAAACATCAATACAACACACAGAACACAGGATGTAGGGTTTTTACTCTCATCGAGAGGGCCCGAACATGTATAATTTGGTGTCTTGTGTAACCATCATAGTTCTTAGTCTCGACGTAGCCCTATACATTTAACTGCCGATCTCAAGCTTCGACACACCTCCACCACTCATGGCCATCATCTCTGCATTAAAAGTGCCTAGAATCTAAGAAAAAGTTGTGCCGGGCGGCATGGCTTGCCGGGCGGTAGAAATGACCCAGTCGGGTGTTCGTTTTTCAAGAAAAATGACCTCCCGGGTACTGAAATTTGACTGGTTATTTCAGGCTGGGTTAAAGCCCTGGATCAGCAACCAGATGGTTGTTTTGACACGAAAACGACCTCCCGGCCAGGAAACTTGGCCGAGTCATTACCATATATATTTTTATTTTCATTTTTTTCAAAATTTTAATTTTAATTTCTTTTCTTTTATAGCCTAATTTAATGATAGCGAGGGAAAATCAATCTAATTTAATGGGAGGTAAAAAGGAAAGGGGGAACAAATATCGGTTACCTTCCAACAAGGGTTTGAATTTTATGTCTCAAACAAGATGGTCTCTGCGTTTAATTCTTCGTGGTGCCCGTCATGGATGGAGAATGTTCCACGGTCGGTGCAACTTCTTTCTTCCACCATGCTTGTTTGATTTTCTTTGGCTTGGCGGCGACCTTTCTCTTCATTTCTTGTGGCTTGTTCTTCTTCTTGAGCAGCGGTGGGTGCGCTCCCACTGGTGCACCCGATTTTGGTGCAATTGGGTATACTTCTATTTTCTGCACCGTGTTACGATTTTTGCCATAAAAGATGCATACCTGATTGCATTGTTCCGTTCGAGGCTTGAAGGCGAACTTTTCATTGTGCCTATTAATGTTAAGGTGGATTTCTCCAGCCCCAACATCTATGTTGGCATTTGAGATGCTAAGGAACAGCCTTCCCAGTATAAGAGGTGTCTTTGCATCGGCCTCCATGTCTAGCACCACAAAGTCGACGGGAACAAGAGAGTTCCTTATCCTTACGGGTATGTCCTTCCGTAATGCCCGCTAGGTAGCGGACTGATTGGTCGGCGAGCTGCAAGCACATTGCCATAGGGGATAATGAATTGACATCGAGTATGTCATACACTACCTTTGGCATGACGCTCACGCTCGCCCCCAAGTCACAAAGGGCGTTGTTGAATTGTTGCATCCTAATGGAACATGGGATGATTGGGCATCCCGGATCTCGCTTCTTTTCTGGAAGAGAGTTCAAGATAGTGGCACTGCATTCCTCCTTCAATTTGACAACCTCCGTAGATGGCATTGGGCATTTGTTGTGGAGGATGTCCTTTAGGTACTTGGAGTATGTAGGAACCTGCATAGCATGAAGTAGTGGTATGTTGACATATAACTTCTTTATTACCTCCACAAACTTCCTGAATTGTTCGTCCACTGTTGGCTTCCTCTGTTGAGGGGGAAATGGCAACACCGGGGTATCGTAGAACTCGTGCGATGCTTTCTTGTGAGGTACTTTTGTCTCCTCAACTTCAATTTCCTCCTCTCCTTCTGACTCTTCATTGGTTTCCCTGGTCCTCCCTGCAGTGTTAGGATTTGACGGATCCTATGTAGATTTTCCGCCTCTAGTTGTGAGCTCTAGTTGTGACCGCATTCACATTTTCCTTCGGGCTAGCTTCCGGCTGACCGGGGAGCTTGCCTGAGTTAGGCTTAACAATAGAGGCGGCCAACTGAGCAATTTGTGTTTCTAGCATTTTATTATGACTAAGCTGGTTTTGCAGAGAGGTATTAAAGGTTTCCATACGAGAATCTATGCTTTCTAGGACTTTATCAGTAGCAATAAATTTCCTACTAATACTTTCATTAATTTTAGATTGTCCTAGAACAAGATCACAGAAGGAAGGATCATTACGAGTAAAGTTGCCAGAGTTACCCATGTTCTTGTCAAAGGAGAGGTTTGGCTTGGACTCCCATTCAAAGTTGTTCATACGGGGCCTAAACCCATTGTTGTTGCTGTTATTGTTGTTGAGGTAGTTCACTTCTTCTTCTTGAGTCTCTGGGCAACGGCTTCCCATGTGTCCAACATTTCCATAGACTTCGCAAGTCATGCGAGAGTCTAAGGATTGGGCAGTTTGAGGTGAATCCATATTGATTGCTAGCATGTCAATACCATCAACTTGGTGGACTCCCCTCATCTTGGGCTGCTACTGGTTCTGCCTCTCATCATAGCCACTGTAGTTGGCGACCATCTTTTCTATGACAGTTTGTGCTTCTTTGACCTTCAGAGAGAAGAAAGAACCTCCAGCGGCTGGATCTAGGTGCTCACGAGCGGGACAGTTGAGCCCATGGTAGAAGCTTTGGATTAGCAACCAATCGTGCATTCCATGATGTGGGCATGCCAGAGTATACTCTTGGAAACGCTCCCATGCCTCAGGGATGCTTTTATCGGTTAGCTGTTGGAAACTTGAAATTTTATTCCGCAGGGCGTTGGTTTTGCCTAGCAGGAAGAACATGGCAAGGAAGGCATTGGAGCACTTGTCCCATTGGTGAGCTCTTCTTGTTTGCTGTAGAACTACTGCTTTGCTTTCACCAAGAGTGAAAATGGGGAAAAGGCAAAGGCGAATGGCCTCAGGGGTCACATCCCTCATGGTGAATGTGTTGCACATTGCCAAAAATTGTTCGAGGTGGGCGTTTGCATCTTTCGATGCCTTGCCACAGAAAGGACTGGCCAAAACCATGTTGATTAGGGCCGGTTTCAGCTCATAGCCTCCGTTCCCCATGTTCGGGTTTGGATTGGTGCAGATGTTGTCTGCAGACGGGCAGAGTAGTCACGGATTGTCCTCTCAGCCATAGTTGGTTGGGCGGACGAAGACAGGACTCGCGGTTGAGCTTGAGTGATCGGAGGTGCTGCAAGAGCAAGTACAGGCCAAGGGGTGAGTCTCTGACGCACTCTCCTCAACGAAGCCTCCGGATCATTGCGCTAGTTGTCTGGTAGGTCGAAACCAGCCATAAAGCATCCTGTTTACACCACAAATAAACAGAACAAGGGTAAGCCCGCTAAGGAAAGCGGTAACTCCTTAATAGAAATATTGATGTTAAAATTCCGATATCTTAGCCTATTGCTTCCTCGACAACGGCGCCAGAAATGCTTGTTGGCACTTTTTAACGTCGCACCAAAATATTATCTGGTAACAATGCTCGAAGTGTTGATTGATGTTTGTTATGCTTTAAGAGAAGAGTGAACCGATCCGCAAGCACACGGAACATCTATTGTAGCATTTCACCCGGGAGTATTCCAAGGTATCATATTTATTTTCCTCATGGAAGCTAGGCGTAAGAGTATCTTGGTTTAACAAAGATATGACTATAAGAGTTATACCAACTAACCAAAGATGGGGGTAAAGATATTCAATGATAAACAGGGGAGCAGTGATATAGGAGAAATCCACACTAAGACAGATAAAGAGATCGGTTAAGCTAGCCATGAGGACAGCGAGTCTAAGTCTAAAATTCCTACGATATGCTTTCCTACATCTAGTCAAGCGTCAAAATTCCTAGTTACTCAGGTTGAGTGCTTACACCAAATCCATGGTACAACCTCGAGTCTTTCACCAATAAGCTTACTTCAGGACACGACAACGATCCACTAATAGGGCCGGTAACTAACCTCATGCACTAGTGGGCACGTTACCGCTTCACAACCCTGCTTGAGACTTCCCGAAACCCAAAACTTCCTGAACATTGTGGAATACTAAAGGGACGGACAAGGCTGTCACCACCTACCGCCTACCATAGAGCCCGTGGGGACGAATGCAAATCCAGTTAGTGTTAACTTAGGCACCGCGCCTACGCCTTCACTAGATATTCTTCCGTTGGCCTAGCGGAAGAATAGCCGGGAAATAACCAAGTCTAAGTTCTATTTGAGAACTAAACTTAATTAAGTCCTAGCCGGGAATCTAGTAAACTATGCTTCAATGTTCTTTCCCGATAATTGTAACTTGAGGAAATTGACTAAGTAAAGATAAATACTTGACAAGATAAATAAGGAAAAGATAACTGTATTTAATAAAAGATAAGGATCACAAAAGGAGAAAAGATACAAGAGAGCTCATACCAAGACATCGAGACGATTTCTGGAATCCCGAGCTAAGCTCACGACTAGACTCTAACTCCCAACTAACTAACCTACTCTACTAGTAAGAAAAGTAGTGGGAAATGGACTCCAATGTGTTTCACTTGCTTGATGTTCTTTTTCTGCCGAATTCCTCCTCTATTTATAGGTGGTGAAGGCTTGGCGGGTACATCAAGGTGGAGAAGAGTCGGTGAGCATAAGTTGGTTTGCCGGGCGGCGGGCCATGTCGGGCGGCATGCACCGCTGGGCGGGAGCCTAGGCCTGGAAGCTGTTGGATTGGGTCGGTTCCCGACCGACTTGTTTTGGTTGGCTCGGATCTTGTCTTGATGGCGGTCCCTTGGTCAGTTTGCGCCGACTTCTCCCTTGGTCGGGCCCGATAGGTTCAGAACAGCAACAGTGAACTGCAAAGAAAAATTGCAAAACCCTATCAAACGAACTCCAAAAATCACAAAATTTGGACTAGAGAAACATCATGGTAGGACATTCCTTCTCCAAGTGGAATCACACAAAATGCTCAAGAATTCATCACAAATTTGAGGATTTACTGAAAGCTCTAGGGTTTGAATGTTCTTGAGGAAATCCATGAAATCAAAGGTGCTCTTGCCTAGGATTCAATCAAGGATCCATGGAGGAATGTTTAGGCGTGTCCTAGCACCAAGATCCCTCAAGAAATTTGTACCAAAACCCACTCAAAAACAAGATTGAAAATCTCCACGAAAATAGCTCCAAAAATAGGGAAAAAGAGAAATTCAGGACATAGGGAGAGAGGAAGATCTTGAGCACGAAAATAAATCTCATATCATGGAAACATGCTTACAAGATCCATAGGTACAAGGCTAGGAAGCCACCCTCTTCCTCCCACTATTTGGAAGAGCAAGAGATGTCTCTCACACACCCACTACTCTCCTTTAAAACATGAAGACCTCTCCTAGCACTTGAATGAAGTCCTAACACAAGGCAAGAGAGGCCCCTCTTCCACCAACCCTACCTCTTCTTATATAGGCCTAGGGTCTATTGTCCACATGACCACTCTACCCTTGACCTACATAACACACCCACCTACCACCGGGGGCATAACCGTCCATCTTTTTTCTCGTCGCCCGAATGCCATCGAGCCCTTCACAACTTTTCTTGCCCTCGATGCAAGCTCCACAATAGTGCCATGTGCACCTTCAATCACCGCCACCAGTTTTGAGGTCCAAACCGGGAAACCATCTTGCACGCTTCTCAAAGCATGACTTCTCGATGTCGATGCGTGTCACCTTGTCCTGCGATCCTGACCACCGGCAAGTCTCTCCTGGTCCCTGTGCATCGGGCCCCCTTGTCACTTGCACCGGCATTCCGCTTGCCTTCACTTGGTCAACATGTCGTCTTCATCACCACCACGGTTTTGAGGCTCAACTGCGAAACCGTTCGTGCTTCTTGCCTCTCCACGTGTACGGTGTGGATCACCCTTGACTTCACCCGACATCCCAATCGTTTGGCCCAAGTCCCCTACTTGTGCCCGATCCTCTCACCGTTGACTACCAAGTCGACTCCAATGACCTACACATCATGAGACAAGCAAACACATTTCCCAACTCCTGTAGTATCACCAATACTTCCACCAACTCCGGTTAGTCATGACCATAACATGCACAAAATCATGCAATCCCCTGATTCAAGCATTTCAACTCAAACATAAAATCCGCTCAAGTCAATTACTCATCACATATATTGTAAACCATGGCACATCTCCACATGGTTTCTTATAAACCATGGCACATCTCCACATGGGACTTTGACCCTTCGGATCACCAAGCTAGGAATACGAGTAAACCTAACCTTGACCCGACGGATCAACAAGTCAAGAACTATAACATGTATAACTCTGACCCTACAGATCAACTATAAAGGGCTAGGACATGCATAGCTTTAACCCTATGGATTAACAAGCTACAAACTATAGTACACATAACTCTAACCCTACGGATTAACAAGTCATGGACTAAAGCATGTCTATCCACAATATGCATTGCACGAGTATAAGGACATAGGTTCACTAGCACAGGTATGTGAAGCATATAATAACCTAACATGACAAGGCAACAACCATATACAAAGCACATGACTATCACACTAGTAAAAGGATAAGGGATAAGGAATAAGGAAGATAATAATATTAATAAAGAAATAAGTCTTACAAGAGAGGACTAGAGTAGAAATAAGCCAAAATCTCTCCAAGACTAGGTCGAGGACCTCAAGACAGATCTCCTCTCTCCTAAACTCCACGAGGACCTAAAGACTAAATGTAGTACTAGAGAATGGATTCTTCTTGGTGTGTGTTGAGAGTGGAGGCACTCCTCTCCATATATAGGGGTCCAAAGGCGGTTCTGAGGTCGGTAACTCCCGCCCTAAGAGGGACAACCGGCTTTGGAGAGTCGGTGCCAAACCGCCACAAGAAGATGGGCCCTATTAGGCCCACTCCTTGTTCGGCTAAATAGGGGTAGGGCCCAGTGGCCCCTCGACTGTTCTGGCACACTGATGGGTGGCCCCCCTTAAGTCCTCCATGGCTTAGGCTTTCTGTATGTCGGTTTGGTACTATGGGTGGGCCATTTGATCTATGGGAATCCTCATTGGCGAGCTTTGATTGGCCAGAGATGTTGTTTCTCAAATGTTGCTCCATTTCTCCACTCCTTTTATATCTATTCTCTATATGCACATAAATCTCCAAGGACAAGTGGAATCTTATTAATCCTACCTAGCATGCATGTATGAAATGCTAAGTCTTCCCTTATTTGTGGCTATATTGATGGTCAAGAGTTGTATTTAACGACCATCAACAATGATACATACTTAGAGGTGGAGGATCCCTAAACACTTACAATCGAGGTAGATGTTTTGGTTATTCTAGTGGTGGTGGGAAAAACTGATTTCTTCAGTGTCGTTAACTTGCAGTTGTCATTAGCATGGATTGTTGTCGTTTGACACACTTGTCATTAGCATGCATTACTGTAGTATGACGCACTTGTCATTGCATGCATTACAGTAGTATGAAACACTAGTCATTAGCATGCTTTACTATTGTATGACATACTTGTCATTAGCATGCTTTATTATTGTATGACACACTTGTCATTAGCATGCTCTATAGTTGTAGAACACACTTTTGTATGACACACTTGTCATTAGCATGCCTTACTATTGTATGACACACTTGTCATTACCAAACTTTACTGTTGTATGACATAGTTGTAACAAATATAATTTTCCTACATCAGGCTCCTCCTGTACAAACTAGGCGTCACAAGGTCTGTGCAACAAGGTCGAGAGGCAACATAGACATGGCTGGCCTGGAGGCACTAGAAAGAAAAGTGTCAGGCCAGCCAACCCATCAAAATTCGTTGGCGGTGTGAGAACAAGGTCATCCAAAAAGACTACATACCGATGACCAGCACCAACACCTGTCTACAGTAACAGAGGAGCCTAGTGGTGAAGGTCCGAAGGGGAACCCTGAATCAGCAATTCCTGCTAGCCCTATTCATGATTGGAGACCTCTAGAGCACCTTGATGATGTTGTCGAAGATCAACATGATGATGTTGTTCAAGAGCAGCATGATGATGTTGGTGAAGAGCAGGACCCATCAGCATATCATGGTTGGTAAATATCATCAGTATTCTCAATCTTTCATTTATATAAGTAGAAATATAGCAATTGCATGCGCACTTAACAAGTTCAAGGACTAGGCAACCAAGAGGCCATACCAAGGGAGTTCTACTCAACTGCATGACTAGTTCTATGGGGCAAAAGCTACATATCTCCATTCCTCAGGGCTTGTCAAGGCCCTAGCAACCGACACAAGCTACCAAATTTGAATCCAAGGCTAGAGTTATTATTAGGGATCAAGTCCCTCTTACCCCCACATGAAAGATTACAAGAATACTGAGCACTTTGATGTTTTGTCATGAGGCTTTCTGTAGCCCATCGACAAGCAGCTCATCACCCCATGAGTGCCTATACTACACCCTTTAGTTTCAAAATGAACTACGACAATCAATGTAACTCACAAATAATTTCAATTGACATCACTAGGGGAGGTTAGCGATGAACAAGGACAGGGCAATAGAGAATGCATGTTCCAGTGTTTGACATCTGCGGTATTTCAGGTCTGCTACAAGTTGAAGCAGACTTACTTCAACAACATCCCTGCTGATCAGATCAGAACCATCGCCCCTATTCTTTTAATGTCTAATGAACAGTGGTGCCAGCTTGTTGAGAAGTCTCTTTTTACATGGTATTCCATTCTCCACTGTTGACGCGGTCTGTCTTGTCGTTCTGCTTTAGGAAACTGCTGAAAAGAATAAGAGAAACCATGCCAAAGTAAAGTAATCATGCAACAGCACGAAGGTCTAACAAGCACTAGGAACATTGTCTATGCTTCATTTTCTGTCAGTCTGACAAGCACTTTTGTCCAGATGAAGCATAAGGATGGCCAGGCAGCACAACAGCACGAAGGTCTGGAAGGACAACAAGGAGCAAGAGAAGAAGATGATGATGAAGAGGAGCTCAATGCGGTCAAATTGTTCAAGGTGTGCAATACCAGCAAGAAAAATGGCATTACTCCTGTGGCATGAGAAGCAGTGGTAAGGCTCGTTACAACCATATCTGCTTTTCTATGTGTGTTGATGAAGACTATCGGTAATCTATCGATAATCTATTTTGAGTCTTTGACACTATCGGTAATCTATTTTCCTCTCTAAGTTGTAGTCGTCTATGGAGACTATGCAGGCAGACTTAATCTCAGTAATATATTTATAGGGCTACTTTAGGATTAAGAACTTGATGTTAAGACACAAGACACCGAGTTATACAGGTTCAGGCCCTCTCGATGAGAGTAAAAACCCTAAATCCTGTGTTCTGCGGTTTGTATTGCAATGTGACTTGGTGCCCTCGATGGGGAGGTCCCTGCCACCTTATATATCCGGCCGGCAGGGGGTACATGAAGAGTCCTACTCATAGCCTACAACGATAAACATAATAAATCTATCTCTAATTACCTTGCACTCCATGCCGACTCAATCGGTTCCCTTATTAGTGGGCCACCTGGTCGTCTACCGACTTAAGCTAATGTATGGATATCGGTAAGGTAAGTATTCCATAGCAGCCCCCGATTGCTTTCTGATTTGGAGCTGTGACTTGCCGAGTGATTCTTCTTCAATGCTTGCTTCGAACAGGTCACAAATTAGGAAGACCTCTTAATTGAAGTTCCTGATAGATCTGGTGCGCCGACTAAGTACACCTGATGAGGTGTAGCCCCCAACTCTTGTATTATTTAGAGACTAACAAATAATGCAAGAGTCTAATGATATTAGCTCTTAACATTTTGTTATGTGTAATTCACTCAAACCATCAAGTCTGAGATTGTCTACCCTCTAGTCATCAAATTAGAGGGTCGGTCAGCATAACATCAATCATGCTGACCAATTAAAAGGCAAGCTAAGTGATATACACTCTAGTCCGAGTAACTCATAGACCTAAATATCATGACATCAATCGTCATATGGCCCATATAAACTTTATGACATCAATCATAATGCAGTACTAAGCTAAAATGACATCAATCATGAAATAGCTTTTCCTTAATAAATTGTCACTTAGATTGCCACAAGCCCAATTTTGGTAACCATTTACTGACTTCAATCAGTAACATACCTTTTGAACTTATACCCGTACGACCATCTAGTCCTCTGCTACATGATCATCAAATCACATAGATATAGTAAGTATTTTCAAGTGGGTTTGCCACTACTTCCCATCAAAGAAGCCTCCGAGACTAAATCTCAAGGCATAATTGTTTAGCAATAACTATTTCTAAAGAATATCACCTGGCTTTACTTTAATAAGCAAAAAACAAACAGCATGCTACTATGCAGCCCATGTCAGCCCATATGGACCCCCTATGACTAGGTCAAAAAGCGGTATAAAAGGGCAAGAGAAGGATGACATAGACTTCACGCCGCCATTTCATGCAAACGTTTCATCTTCCTCTACTCCTCCTCTGTTCTCATGTCTCCTCTGCTCCCCATTGTTAGGGTTAGCAATGTCTTCCTGCCGTGGTAGATCCTTCACCATTTCCAAACCCCGAGCTTTTGCTACAGTTAGGGTTCTGTTCTAGATCCACCGCGATGCGTTGATCTACAAAAATGCCATGCAAACTCTCCAAAGGACAGATTGCCGCTGCCGCAGCCGAGTCTTCCTCATCGGAGTTGGATATCCCGGCCCCACTTCAGGATTTCTCGAAGAGCAGTATCACCACCTATGATTTAGACACCATGGTGGTTGATAGCATTCTCCCAGTGCAAGCATGCATCAATTGGAAGGTACCTAGTTCATAAACTTATCCCCTTCCGATCCATAAGCAAATCATTGTATTTCGCTCCTTTTTCGAGCATGGCTTTGGAGTTCCCTGGTACAGCTTCTTGCACGGGCTCCTTTTATTTTATGGTATTGAGCTCATCAACCTCAATCCCAACTCATTCTATATTTTATTTTATGGGGCTGAGCTTTTTGCCATTTTTGTGCATTTGTGGGAAGCCTTATTGGTTGTTCTTCCCCACTTTGCCCTCTTCTGTTGTCTGCTCATCCTCCATCCACTGCCGACAAGCACCAACCAAGTAGCCATCGAAGGGGTCAGCATCCAGTTGCGGAAGAAGGAGATATACAACAATATGCACCTGAACACAGGGAACAGGAACTACAGGGATGAATGGTTTTACTTCGACAACCCACCTCCAGTACTTGTAGATTTCACTGGAGCAAAGGCTAGCCCCCGACCATCTTGGTCAGAAAAACCGGACCCGAACGACGCCCAGGTGACTGATTTGGTGAAAAAGATCACAAAGCTGAGGAAAGAGGGGATCGACGGTGTCACAATAGCTAAAAGCTTTATAGTACGCCGAGTGCAACCCCTCAAACAGCATAGCCATCCTACCGAGGTATATTCCATCGATGACAAGAGGAGGGAGGTGCCTGACCCAGCAAACTCCACCTTGTGTCGGTCCCATTTGAAGATGTTTGAAGTGGTCACCCCTCAGGATTACTCCTTAATCGTGAAGGCATACAACAAGGGAACTCATCGGGCCCGAGTAAGCTTCGGATTTGTAATGTATTTTTGATTTACACCTTGATGAAATGATCCCTCATGAATAATATCTTGGTCTTCAATTTTAGGTTCTGGGCACTTATGTGTCTCACCCTCCGCTCTCTCCGACTGACACCGAAGGATTGGATTATGTTGAGAAGCCACCGCAGACCGGTTTGGGCGGGTCAAGCTCATCAGTAGGTGCATGTCAGACCAAAACGATCGACGCTAGCAACCCTGTTGTTCCTGCCACTGATCTCCCCCTCACAAGCCAGCGCGTAAAAAAGCTCACTCACTATCAAAAGCAATACCTGGGAGATGACAATGATTACGAGGATGAGCGCCCTGAAAACACCGGTCATCATTCTCTTGCTCCCTTCAACTGACCATCAAGCCAGTCAGAAACCCTGAGCCAAATTGCGCATGATGTTGGAGCGGTGAAGAAGGTTGACGAAGCCGTGAAGAGGAAGCGATCAGATTCACAGACTACTTCTTTAAAGAATAAAGTCAGTTGGATCAAGATCAAGCACACCTCCGAGTAAGTTTCTTCACATCTTCGAATCTTTATCAAATGTATCCAAAATATGTTTGGTCTCTAACATTTTGCCCAAAAGCGAACATACTACTCAGTCAACTAAGACTCAGAGTGTCCCTGTGTCTAAAGACACTCGGTCGACTCCTACTCCTCGTCTGACCGACTCGTTACCTCAGTCTGAAGCCCCACCATATGGTGTGTAGACTGAAGTGAAGAAGTTTCCAACAGCTCCAATGTCGTTGCCTCAGACCGTCACTCCTCCCCCGGCTGGAACCGTGCCTTCTCCCATCAAGGACAAGGCCGTGTCAGTCGAGAAACCTTTGTGACCGCCTAAAGTCATAGATATGGAGATACTCCACCAACACTGAGAGGCAACCAAGGTACATCAATACCACTGGTGGAGAAGAAGCAAGCTAGAATAGAGTACCTTGAGGCCGAAAGCTTCGGTATGTATTGGAATTCTTCTCTTTGTGTGAATATTTCATCAAATGTTTGACTTGTTGTTGTTTGTAGTTACTGGTTGGCAGCTCACAAAAGCCCAGCAACAACTAGACAAGTTGTAGGCCAGTTATAAGGAGGCTTCCACTTCTTTATAGTAGTGTCATCATGATCTTGCAGGTAAGAAATCTTCAAATCTTCTTGTCTTGTGTGATTTCTCCACATGTTTTATAACCCCATGAAGAAACTATTACAGAATTGGAGAAGGTCACTTCCAATCAGCAGAAGTATTTGGAAGTTCTAAACACTGAAAAGAATGACTTCTCCAAGTCTCGTGGTGAGCGAGATGCTAAACTTGCTCAAATGAAGAAAAAGCTGGAGGAGACTAAGGAGTCACTGAAGACTGCCAAGTCCAGTGCTCAGCAACATAAATGTAATCTGACCTATAAGCTCTTCTTGTTATCCTCCGATAGTCTTCCATATAAACTTCATCTTCTAATCTTGATGTTGGTCTGCAGTGTTATCTTACAGTGCTCGAAAAGCTCTAGACTATATCCACGCAAAGCAAGTTGAGCAGACTGGGCTCTCCATTGATTACTTGCTGGAGCATGCACTAGAAATGATCGGCAATCATACCAGGAGGGTGGCAACCGAGGCCGAGAGCCAAGTGTTGGTTGTGTGCCAATCTTGGTCTCCTGAACTGCCGTTGGACAAGATCAAGAAGGGCTTCAACCCAAAATTGATAGTCGACCAATGTCAATTGCTAATGGACACGATGGTAGAAACCTCTCAAGCCCTGGTTGAGAATGCTGACGTTGATCTAGCTGTACCGACTCCTCCTGCCTCTCGAGAAATAGAAGATGATACATCCTCTCCTTCGATAGAGCTGTAATTTATGTAATAAGATACATTAGTAGTATTTGAGTAGGGAAAACAATATTTTCTTGCTTATTTACTAAACAAGTTAGAAAAATTGACTGAAAAGCCACCAAAGCAATCTCCTGTCACTCATAGTAGATCAGTCAGTGCTTAGCTGCGTTATTCGCGTTTTAGCACTTAAACCTTTTTACCATAAGATCTTAGAGATAAAATAGAAGATGCATTGATCTGCCTTAACATATGAGGTCATAATCCATAACCGCATAACAATCAGAGTCGACCAGTCGACACATGATCTCTCGCACTTTGGCTCTGGTTTAGTGTAGTGGCAGTCTGTTGTGCAGTACAAATTGTATGACCGTAATGTTTCAGCGTTAGATCAAAAACATAAGACCGTGTCAAAATGTGAGAAATCGGTCTGTAAAAATCCAAAACCAGAATTTGTCAAGGTTAAGGAGTAGTGGGACAATATTTCTAGCCCCCTAGATCGATTGTTTAATGTATAAATTAAGGAATCGAGTCAAATAAGAATCAAAATCATCAAAATATCATTCATCAAAAAGACTGAAGTTTCATTCAATAGTAATGTATGAGAATACAAAAATAGACTAAGTATAAAAAACGACGTAGCTGGTTAATGTTCCACGAGTTTGCTATGTCGTCACCATCTTCATACATCAGTCGATAAGCCCCCGGTCGAGTGACTTCTTTGACCACATGAGGTCCTTCCCATTTAGGGGATAACTTGTGCTGATTCTTGATCTATTGCACTTGGCATAGCACTAAATCTCCAACATTGAACTGATACCTTCGTACGTTTTTGTCATAGTAACGTCATAAGCCCTGCTGATATACTGCCAACCGGAACAGAGCGCGATCACGCATCTCCTCTACCGCAATAAACTCAATCTCTCGATTATCTTCTGAAATCTTCTCGTCATATCCCTTGACTGATGTTGAAACAAGGTTTACCTTAGTCGGTAGTATAGCCTCAGAGCCATATACTAACGAGAGAGGTGATTGACCAGTAGCCCAACTGACATTAGTACGTAGTCCCCAGAGAACCGAAGGTATCTCTCTAACCCATCGACCAGCATAAGATTGAGTCTGTCAAAAATCCGGGGCTTCAACCCCTGAAGAATCATACCATTGGCCTATTCGGCCTGCCCATTGCTTTGAGGATGAGCCACCGATGCAAAGTGGATTTTTATTCCCATCTCATTGGCAAAATCACAGAACTCCTCAGACATAAACTGAGTACCATTGCTAGTGATGATATCATGAGGAACTCTAAACCGAGTGAAAACCTCACTGAGAAACTCAATCACCTGCTTTGAAGTTATCTTGTCCATCATCTTTGCTTTGATCTACTTGGTGAACTTGTCAATAGCAAGAAACAAATGAGTAAACCCGCCTGGCACTTTCTTGAAAGGACCGACAACATCGAGCCCTTAGACCAGAAAAGGCCAAGTCATAGGTATCATTTGAAGTTGCTACGAAGGTACGTGAGTTTGCTGAGCAAAGAATTGATAGCCTTCACACTTTCGAACCACCTGGTGTGCATCTTCAACCACCGTGGGCCAATAAAACCATTACCAAAAAGCCTTGCTGACCAATGTTTTGGAAGCTGCATGGTTCCCACATGCTCCTACGAGGATTTCCTCCAACAACTCTTTTTCTTGTTTAATTGAGATGCATCTCATCAAAATATTTGTTCCCCCCTTTCGACAAAGGAGGTCATCCACCATCAAATATCCTCAAAATTTTTCCTTCAACCTTTTCTGCTCCTTGGAATTCGTAGGTAGCGTACCCTTAGTCAAGAATTGGACAATTGGGTCACGCCAGTGGGTTTCTATACTCTGGTCCATTACTGGTTTGACAACATCAACGTCAGCACATCAGAGCAAGGGGTGTGTAGAAAAACACCAGGAGGGACGATTGCCCATGACGATCCCATCTTTGCTAATTCATCGACAACTTGATTGTTGTCTCAAAGAACATTCATGAACTAAAGTCCATCAAACTTGTTCTCCAACTTCCTTACTTCTTGTCAGTAAGCAGCCATATTATCATCCACACAGTTCCAATCTTTAGTAACCTGGTTGATTAGTAGAGCCGAGTCACCAAAGATGTCGAGACACTTGATGTTGAGTGATACAACAATCACTACAAGGTTTCAGGGCTATTGCCACGACATTCATCGCAACAATATAATTTTCGTTGCAATAAGCATGTGTAATTTCAAGGAAAGGTCATTTTTTGTTGCGATAGATTGGATATATTGCCACGCAGGCATGTGAGTTGTAATTAGGAAGACTTTTTACTATGCTTTCATGCCATTGTTGCAATAAGGTCATTTCGCAACAGAAGAATGAGGTGTTGCAAAAAGATATAGCAACAAAATTGTTAGTCGTTGCAACAATGCATGATCACTCGGCCTACTTCGCTAATAATAATTGAGAATTCACAAGTTAAAATACAATCTGAGTGCATAATCATTACTTACAAGGAGGTGTTCTACAGTGATCCGCCCAACAAACTTAAACTAAACATCAAAGACTAATAACTATAAAGGGGGGGTGGCTACTTGAAAGATGGGTAGGGGCGGATAAATAGAGGGGCTTGCAGTTGCAGAGGTGGTTCGGAATAACGACGACGCCGGGTGAAATTGATCATGTCATAGTGCCTGACACAACCATGGCGATCACCTGCAGGGATCTTCACCATTTCTCCAAACATATGGCCCAAAACATACAGATATGGTGGAATCACTTTCTTATTGTCTTTTTCTGGTACAACAAACAAAAATAGATAATTTGCTCCTAGAAAAAGAGAGCGTTCACCCTGCACATCTCTGAAGGACCGAGAAGGCGACCAGAGGGGGGGGGGGGTTAATGGGAGCCAATCAAAATTCTCGAGGAGAACTTGGCCTATATCCCAAAAACAACCCGAAGCAACTTCCGAACTGATCACCAAGACTAAACACACCAACTCATGGTGTACTAGCCCTAGGAGTGATCAACCACACCAAAGAAACACAGCGGAAACAAAAAGGGAAGACGAAATGCTCAACAGCCTAGAACTAAGCACTCATCGGCAGTGCCGATCCCTGCCATCGACAGTGCCGATGGGCATCGGCAGTGCCGGTCACGCCTATCAGTAGTGCTAGTGCGTGTCATCGGCAGTGCCAGTGTGGGATGCTGTCGCACTAGAATCTACAGACCGATCAACAGTGCTGGTCCTGGTCATCGGCAGTGCCGGTCGACTCCCGACAGAACAGAAAATCTCTCGGGATCTTCTCAAATCTTCTCCAAAACTCACTCAAACGAACTCCAAATGATGCGATTTTTGGACCAGTGAATCCTCATCACATCACGACCCTAATCCTAAGAGATCAACTCAATTGGCTCAAGGAATCATCACGAATTTCAGATCTTGTGCCAAGAACACCAAAAAGGGGAAACTTGAGAAATCCTTCAAATCGAAGGTGCTAGAGCCAATACTTCCTTCTAGGATCCACAGAGGATTATCCTAGATCATCCTAGGAACAAGTTTGTTAAGAAATCCGGGCCAAAAACTCATCCAAAAGTGAGATAAAAAATCACCACAAAAATGCTTCCGAAAATAAGAAAAAGGGAATTTCGGGATTCAAGTGAAGAGGGAAATCTTGAGCACGAAAATGCTTCTCATATCATAGAAAGGTGCTTACAAGATTCATAGGTACAAGGCTAGGAAGCCACCCTCTTCCTCCCACTATTTGGAAGAGGAAGAGATGTCTCTCACACACCCACTACTCTCCTCTCAAACATGAAGTCCTCTCCTAGCACTTTGAATAGAGTCCTAACACAAGGCTAATGGAAGAGAGACACCTCTCCCACTAGCCACACCTCTCCTTATATAGGCCTAGGGTCTATTATCCACATGACCACTCTACCCTTGACCTACATAATACACCCACCTACCACCGGGGGCATAACCGTCCATCTTTTTCCTCATCGCCCGAATGCCATCGGACGCTTCACGTCTTTGCTTCATCTCGAAGCAAGCTCCGCGATGGTGCCACGTGCACCACCAATCACCGCCACCAGTTTTGAGGCCCAAACCGGGAAACCGCCTTGCACGCTTCTCAAAGCATGACTTCTCGATGTTGACGCGTGTCACCTTGTCCCGTGATCCTGACCACCAACAAGTCTCTCCGAGTCCCTGTCCGTCGGGCCCCCTTGTCACTTGCACCGGCATCCCGTTCGCCTTGACTTGGTCAACACGCCGTCTTCATCACCACCACGGTTTTGAGGCTCAACCGCGAAACCGTCCGTGCTTCTTGCCTCTCCATGTGTACAGTGTGGATCACCCTTGACTTCAACCGGCATCCCGATCGTCTGGCCCCAAGTCCCCTACTTGTGTCCGATCCTCTCGCTGTTGACGGCCAAGTCGACTCTAGTGACCTACACATCGTGAGACAAGGAAACATATTTCCCATCTCCTGCAACATCACCAATATCTCCACCAACTCCGGTTAGTCATAACCATGATATGCAAACCCATGCAATCCCTGGATTCCCGCATTTCAACTCAAACACCAAATCCGCTTAAGTCAATTACTCATCACAAGTATAGCAAACCATGGCACATTTCCACATGGTTTCTCAATCTCCCCCTTGATGAGTACATTGACAACACCAAATGCACAAAGATTAGTGATTGAAATGCGAAGCCGAATAAGCACATCCAAATGGCCAAACCCGAAGAAAAGGTGAAAACAAGCCATCTAGTAAGTAGGGATCACAAAACCAAGAGTTGGAAAAGAAAGCGACTTGAGACGCAAAGAATGTGAAAAGCGCAAGAAACCGCTCAAGATCATGATATGCTCCCCCTCAAGTTGTGGTAGGTCTCATGTAGTGCAAAACGGATCAAATGAGTTTCTTAGCATTATTTGTGCATGACCCCAAAATTTTCTCCCCCTTTGGCAATGAACTCATCAAAGAGGCAAAAGAATAAGAAAACATGCAATGCATGAAAATGCAAACCTATGGAGCTTCAACAATTATGCAAACAAGCATTTAACTTTGCTAACCATAACCATAGTGCCATGAAGTGTAAAGGCAATAGCTCCCAATCATGCAAAGATCAAAAATAGATAGCAAGGCATAAACACCATGAGCTATACAGGCTAAGCAGAAAGATTGACTAGCTTAAATAGAATCAAATTTCTCTTATCATGAGAAAATCTGCCACCACATGTGTAAGTACTCTCATCCAAGGCAAAACAGGCACCAAGTGAATCATAAGAATCTAGCCAGTTTCAATCGCAACAAGGGCAACAAGCATTCGCAGAAAATGAGCTCTACAAACGCCCACATATGAAACAGAGACTCAGTTGATCAAGTGATTATAGTTTACCCTCATGTGTCCTCTTATCCATGCGGAGGGTCGCACGACTGGGTACGGCAAACACCCCGAGGCTTCAAGTCACAATGTTTGGATTTAGCATTATTGAGTAATTCTTGATCAAAGCACTTAGCAGATTTTTCAATATTATGCACAAGACAAAAGAGCATGCCTTTGCGGCAAAAGGAACACACATTCCCACAATGTTGCATCAGGAGCTAAACATTTGCAAAGCCTTCCATTTCACAAACACAAGGTGCCAAAGTCAGGACATCCTCTAGACTAGCCTTAATGCAAGCTTCAACAAGGATAAAAGCAATTATATACATGGTGAGCAAGTTTTAGCAAGATTGGATCATAAGGTTCACAAGAAGCTCAGTTTACCTATAAGATTAGCAAGTAGCTCACATGAGTTTATAACAAGCCATCTAGAAAATGTAAGCATGAGAGATTACCATCACATCCACACAACTTAGCTCAAGCTAAATCATAGCAAAGAGACATGCAAGAAAGCATAAGAATCAAAGCTCATCTACCAATGCATATATTACATATGAGATACAATGCGAAAATGGTAAGATACATATATACAAGAGAAAACCAACTCCCCCTCAAATGACCCCATAGGGATGACAAACACCAAGTTCCCCCCGAAGAAAAGCATGTCTCGAAGCATCTAGGGGCTTGGTGAGGATATCAGCTAGTTGGTTTCTGGTATCAATGTATTTGAGCTCAACATCCCCCTTCTCAACATTGTCTCCCAGGAAGTGGAATCGTACATTGATGTGTTTGACCTTACCATGTTGGACCGGGTTTTTGGCTAAGCATATGGCACTGGAGTTATCACACATGAGTGGAACACCCTTAAAAGTCAACCCATAGTCTCTCATGGTAGATACAATCCATAGGATTTGTGAGCAGCAGCTAGCAGCACCTACATACTCAACCTCTATGGTGGATTGGGCAACACTCGATTGCCTACGAGAAGACCAACAAATCAAAGAAGTACCCAAGAAATGGTAAGTACCAGAAGTGCTCTTCCTATCAATTCTACACCCAGTAAAGTCCGCATCTGAATACCCAATAAGATCAAGAGATGAAGATGCAGAGTACCAAAGACCGAACTCAAGAGTGTATTTGAGATACCTGAAGATGCGATTGACAGCCTTGCGATGAGTCACCCTTGGGGAAGCTTGAAAGCGAGCACAAAGACACACCGCAAAGTGTATGTCAGGTCTTGTCGCTGTCAGGTACAAGAGGGAGCCAATCATGCTCCTGTACTCCCTTTGATCCACCGCTTCACAGTCTTCATCAAGGTCAAGAGCCGTTGTAGTGGACATTGGTGTAGACAACGGCTTCACATTGACCATGTCGAACTTCTTCAGGAGATCCTTCGTGTACTTGGCTTGATGTATGAAAGTGCCTTGCTTGCACTGCTTGATTTGAAGCCCAAGAGAGAAGGTGTGCTCTCCCATCATCGACATCTGAAATTCACTCTCCACAGCTTCCTGAAACCTAGACACAAGAGCATGAGAGGAACCACCAAAGATGATATCATCCACGTAAATATGAACCATTAGAAGGTCATTTCCATGCTTGAGAGTGAACAAGGTTTTATCAACACCCCCCATGACATACCCACGCTCTAGCAAGAAGATATTAAGCCTAGCATACCATGCCCTAGGTGCTTGCTTTAGCCCGTACAAAGCCTTCTGAAGCTTGTACACATGGTTTGGGTATTTGTGGTGCTCAAAGCCAGGAGGTTGCCTCACATACACTTCTTCCTCTATGAAACCATTTAGGAAAGCACTCTTGACATCCATTTGATAGAGTCTAATGCCCTTGGAGGCAGCAAATGCAAGCAAGATCCTAATGGCTTCTATGCGAGCAACAGGAGCAAAGGTTTCACCATAATCTAAGCCCTCCACTTGGCTAAAACCTTGAGCAACTAGCCTAGCTTTGTTTCTCACAACCTCACCATCCTCCCCATGTTTGTTTTTGAACACCCACTTGGTTCCTATGACATTGACATTATTGGGAGGCTCTACAAGGGTCCAGACTTTATTTCTCTCAAAGTTTCCAACTCCTCATGCATGGCATTAACCCAATGTTCATCAGATAGTGCGTGTCCAACTTCCCGGGGTTCAAAGGTTGCAACAAAGAGAGAATTGGTAAAGCAAGCAAGATGTGCAGACCTTGACCTTGTTGTCCTCTCATAGAGATTACCGATCATCTATTGAGGTGGATGTTGACGCTGAATATGGTGAGGAGCCTCTCTCTTAGGGTGTACCTCCTCCTCAACCACAGCTGGAGCTTGCTCAACAGCTGCTGAAGTCGATGTAGAAGCTTCTGGACCCTCTGCTGGAGTGGTGGTAGCAGCAGAAACAAGCTCGGATGTGGGATGGAATGACTCATCATCATCATCATCCAAGCCATGTAGGTCCTCTTCTTCAAAGATGCTCTCCTCCATTTCCGTGGTACCTGCAGTCTTAATCACATTCCTTGCACAAGAGTTTGATTCATCAAAGGTTACATCGCATGATTCTACGATGGTGTTAGTTTCCAAATTCAAAACTCTGTAGGAATGACCATGAAGAGAGTAACCAAGAAAGATTCCATCAGAAGATCTCGACTCAAACTTATCAAGATTGCCACGCTTGAGAATAAAGCACTTGCACCCAAAGGCACGCAAATGAGAAACCGAGGGCTTTCTCCCAAAACGCAGCTCATAAGAAGTCACATTAAGAATTGAGCGCAAGAAAATCCGATTGGAAACATAGCAAGCAGTGCTAATGGCCTCAGCCCAGAACCGCCTCCGAGTCCTATGCTCATCGAGCATCGTCCGGGCCATCTCCACTAAGGTTCTGTTCTTTCTTTCAACCACACCGTTCTACTGGGGAACCTGAGGTGCTGAAAACTGATGCTCAATACCATGCTCAAGACAGAAAGCATCAAAGGAGGAGTTCTTGAACTCGGTGCCATTATCACTGCAAATTGCTCGTAATGCACCAGGGAGTTCCTTGAACAACCTCAAAGCTAAGCTTCGAAAGTGATGAGACACTTCATCCTTGCTCTCAAGAAAGTAGACCCAAGAGTAGCGACAATAGTCGTCAACAATCACAAGAACATACCACTTCCCACCCGCCGAACAAACCCGAGAAGGACCAATAGTGTCCATATGAAGCAACTCTCCAGGGCGTTCAGTCATCACCAAATTGATTGGTGGATGAGAAGCGGCAATCATTTTCCCATGACGACAAGGAGCACAAACCAAATCCTTATCAAATTTGAGCTTAGGCAATCCTCAGATCAAACCTAGGCCACTCAAGCAACATAACAAGTCAAAGCTCATGTGACCCAGTCTCCTATGCCATTTCTAGAGCTCAGAAGAAGATTGAGCAAACAAGCACTTGTGAGAACCAGGAGAACCAGCAAAATCAGCCTGAAAAACTCTGCCAATGTGAGAAATCCCACAAACCAAGGAACCACTCGAATCAAGAACACAAGAAGCATTCGACTTAAAGCGCACTTCCAAACCAACATCAAGAAGCTGAGAGACAGAGAGGAGATTGTACTTGAGAAACTCAACCAAACCAACATCATTGAGAGCGAAGTTCTCATTTACCTTTACCGTGCCCCTTCCCTTCACTCTTCCTCTCTTGTCATCTCCAAAGGTCACATACTCCCGACGCTTCAAAGGAGTGAGGCTGGAGAACCACTTTGTATTTCCGGTCATGTGGCGCGAACACCCGGAATCCATCAACCACTTGTTCTCCAAGCCTCCACCTGCTGCCTACAAAGAATGAGAAGTGAAAGTCGATGGCTCAGTGCTGGGGTTAGTCAAAAAGCATTTGGGAATCCAACATTTAACCATACGACCGTTAGTAGTCATCACGGTTCTTTGCACTTTATCATTCAAACACATGGGACAAGAACCACGATGGGAAAAACGTGGCCTATCAAAGCGTCTCGACTCAACCTTGAGTTATGAGGATAGAAATCATCTGTGTGAAAGCCAAATCCATGCGAGTGACGCTCACCACGATGGGAAAAACGTTGGGCGCCAAAACGCTGCTGCACAAAGCCTCTGTTTCATGAATCAAAGCCATATGAGGAATGACCCTATCCACGATAGGCATGAGAGAAAGAGCGAGGCTGAAAGTCAACAAAATCATCATAAAAAGCATCCCTAGTCAACTCAGCTTGCTTCCTCTCAATTCTCTTACGCCTAAAACTGAATTCATCCAAGTGGCCCTTGCGACCACAAAACATGCAAATGTAGACACCCTTAGGATTAGGCTTGGTTTGCATTGCAGGTTTGGGTTTTGGCTTCTCTATTTGCTTTGGGTTGAAGGAGGGTTTTGGATTGGATGGATAGTATGTGTCAGTGGGTTTAATGGTGTTTTCCTCATCCTTGTAGCTGGAGCTAGATACAAACTTACCCACATTCTTACTCTCCTTGTCACACCTCTCAAATCCCAAACCCAAGTTATAGGTTGATCTAGAAGCACTCTCCTTCACTCTTGCCAAATCACTCTCAATCTTCTCTTCACTCACTAGGGTTCTCTGGAGCCTAGACACAGGATAGTCATTTTCCTGGACTAGAGCTTTGTTTTCCTCCCTAGTGATTACAAGCTTGTCCTGAAGAGAGACACACACCTGACAATGTGGTGGAAGGACCTTAGAGCGAGTCTCATGAAACAACTTGGACTCAAGCTCTTTGACTTTGAGGGATTGAGCTTCCAACTCATCTATGAGCTTGGGGCACTTCTAACATGCACCCAAAAGAGTTGATCTAGATTTGAACTCATCAAGCTCCTTGAGGGCACTCTCAAGCTGACTGGCAACTTGAGCATGCACACTCTCCCTCTGTGCAAGATCACTCATCACAATTTGACAAGACACACACTCAACAACAATGTCCTCATGAGCAAGCTTGGACCTAAGCGAAGCAATTTCAAAATCAGCACTCTCCAACTTAGACTTAAGCTCTCTACCCTCACGAACATCACTGTGAAGCTTATCATCTTGCATGAGCAGAACATCGTGCAAATGATCAAGTTCAGAAGAGAGCTCATCGAGAGTGGGAGGGACCTCACTCGTGTCGGAGTCGGATCCAGAGTCGGTGTCATGGTCGTTCTTTGCCATGAAGCAAAGCCCGGTGAAGTCATGCTTCCTCTTGACTCGTGGCTTTTCAACGTCTTCCTCTGAGCTTGTAAGGCCTTCGCTTGATGTGAGGTCGACATCGCTCAAGGCGGCAACGCAGGCGCATGCAATGGCCTTGGCGAACTTCTTGGAGTTCTTGCCCTTCTTGTAGAAGCGGTTCTTCTTCTGCTTGAAGTCTTCAGTGTTGTTGTCGCGGTACCCGGCCTTCTTTTTCTTCTTGGGACAATCCGCGATGAAGTGTCCCGGGTCACCACACTCGAAGTAGGTTCTTGAACCACCTCCTCTTTTCTCCTTCCGGTTGTTGTAGAACTTCCTGAACTTCCTTGTGAGCAAGGACAGCTCCTTATCAGGAATGCACTCCATCTGTTCATCGGAAGCTGCAACAAGAGAGGACAAAGCAAACTCGAAGGAAGACTTGTCAAGTGAGGGGTTAGTTCCATAAGAGGCACAACTGTGATCACCCTTCTGAGAACTAGAAAGCAAAGCCATGCTAGAAGCAGGAATAGCAAGATTAGGATGAGATTTCCTAGACAGTTCATGAGATTTCAGCTTGCTATACAGTTGTTCACAGTTCAGGGTATTGAATTCAACAGTTTCTTCTAGAGTAGCAATTTTAACCCCCCAAACATTCTCATCAAGTGAGTACAGTAGTTGCTTAGCTCTATCATTGTCATTGTACACAAGGGTACCACAAGCCGGCAAGTTGCACACAATTGCCTCAAACCTACGAAAAGTGTCATCTAGTGACTCGCCCGATTTTTATGCAAAGGTTTGGTACTATCTATTATAAGAATCCTTACGCATAGACTTGACCTTGTTGGTACCCTCATGGTAAGTGCAGAGCTTATCCTAAATAGCATGTGTAGTGTCAAGGTGTGCAACCTGATCATGTTCGCTCCTACCAAGTGCAGAAAGCAGAATATTGATAGCTTTGGAGTTGTTCTCATACCTGACTAACTCACCTGTAGAAGTAGTGTTCAGGTCTTGTGGTATAGCATACTCCTGATCAACAATCTCCCAAATTGCACGTCCTTGACTCAGCAGATACGCCTTGGTCCGTGACTTCCAGTAGGGAAAGTCCTCTCCCTCAAACATCCACAGCTTGACAGCATGCTTCTCCATGCCGCCTTCGGATCACAGAGCCGGTGAAGGTCGACTAGTGATTAAACCGGCTCTGATACCAATTGAAGGACCGAGAAGACGACCAGAGAGGGGGTGGGGTGAATGGGAGCCAATCAAAATTCTCGAGGAGAACTTGGCCTATATCCCAAAGACAACCCGAAGCAACCTCCGAACTGATCACCAAGACTAAACACACCAACTCATGGTGTACTAGCCCTAGGAGTGATCAACCACACCAAAGAAACAGAGCGGAAACAAAAAGGGAAGACGAAATGCTCAACAGCCCAGAACTGAGCACTCATCGGCAGTGCCGATCCCTGCCATCTGCAATGTTGGTGGGCATCGGCAGTGCCGGTCATGCCTATTGGCAGTGCTGGTTCGCGTCATAGGTAGTGCCGGTCCCACCTATCGGCAGTGTCGGTGCGGGATGCTGTCGTACTGGAATCTACAGACCGATCGGCAGTGTTGGTCCAGGTCATCGGCAGTGCCGGTCGATCCCCGACAGAACAGAAAATCTCTCGGGATCTTCTCAAATCTTCTCCCAAACTCAATCAAACGAACTCCAAATGATGCAATTTTTGGACCAATGAATCCTCATCACATCACGACCCTAATCCTAGGAGATCAACTCAATTGGCTCAAGGAATCATCACGAATTTCAGATCTTGTGCCAAGAACACCAAAAAGGGGAAACTTGAGAAAACCTTCAAATCGAAGGTGCTAGAGCCAATACTTCCATCAATGATCCATAGAGGATTATCCTAGCTCATCCTAGCAACAAGTTTCTCAAGAAATCCGGGCCAAAAACTCGTCCCAAAGTGAGATCGAAAATCACCACGAAAATGCTTCCAAAAATAAGAAAAAGGGAATTTTGGGATTCAAGTGAAGAGGGAAATCTTGAGCATGAAAATGCTTCTCATATCATAGAAAGGTGCTTACAAGATTCATAGGTACAAGGCTAGGAAGCCACGCTCTTTGATGAGGACATTAACGACATACGAACAACAACGAGGACGCCAAACCAAGTTGTCACGCCTCCACCTCTCGTCGTTGCGCCTTCTCAAGTTATGGACCCATCTTCCGACGAGACGACGACGTACAAGGGCCCAATCACTAGAGCTCGAGCCCAGGAATTGAAGATGGTTTTGATGCTAAGGAACGACGGCCCAGGATGACGCCCGCGAAGGCCCAAGTAGCCCAAGTCGCGCGACTACCTCTCCACCGCACGCCTCTCTACTTCAGCCGGCCCTAGATGCCGCGTTCCCCCTATTTAGTCAAGGGTTGTGCCCTTGTAATCTTTGAGTTTTGTTTTAAGATTAGCTTAGCTATTCATCCGTCTCTCGACGTGAATTCAGAACTCCAACTTCGTGCAATACATCAGATTGCTCGCCTCTAATTCTTGCTCGTTCTTCGATTGCGTGTAAGAATTGATCCTCGTGATCAGGTTGATCTTGTTTACCGCAAGGTTAATATCCTCCGGAAGTTGGTTCAGCGATTGCATTGGCGCTTCGGGCTTGCTCGTCGTAGTCGGATCGTGAGGGTCGACATCCACCGAATCGAAGTTATCTACACTCGCCGAAAGATAGGGCACTCTACACCTATCAAGTGGTATCAGATTCCAGTGTTTCTCGGTGAGTTTATCCAAGTCCACATAAACCAAAAACTACAAAAATAATTTTACCCCAGTACGGTTTTGAGCCTCGCACTTTCGTTCAATAATTTGCGTTGTTGAGTTTTTGTGCTATCGCTTTTGATCATTGCTGGTACACGGTGTTTCATCATTTTCTCCTCATCATCATCGTATCCTTCCACCACATCGTGTGTTTTCGCCACCACAATTTGCTTTCTGCCGCATCTGTTTTCTCCGCCTCGCTCTCCTACTTGGCCACGCGTAACGAGTCTTACTCAGTTGCGTTTTGGTGAGCCGATCACTTGCCAAGTTTTGCCACCGCACCGTGAGACCGGGTCAGTCACGTGACTTGTTGAGTCCTACTCGGTTACGTGGTAAACCGCCCGCCTCGCCTTGTGTTGTGTTCTGCTCATCCCTACTCTGCTCATCCCTACTCGGTTACGTGGTAATTACCGTTTTACCCCTGCCTCAAAAAAAAAGTGTGTATGCATTATTTTTTTCTTCACACTCCCCTGACATAGGTTAAAAAAAGAGGGGCAGAAGTAAAAAAAAAAGAAAAGAAAAAGAAAAAAGAGCGCTTGAGCACCATAGGCGACACGTTACTGTTCTTTACCCTTATTCGAATCCGTTTGTTTTGATTCTTCTTCTTCCTCTTCCACTTGTGCTGGCAGTAATCTTTTCGCATTTAGCACCTTTATTCAGCTTTGCAGTTATTGTTTGAATTGTGCTAACCCTTGATTGAGTGCAGCCTCCTAGCTCCACAAATTTTCTACTACGAGCAGGTTTTTGTTTCACCACGCAATCGCTCCTCCAATCTTTCACCGGTTTTACCTGTGGTTGCAGTTCACACTTGCGTGCTTGGTAAGGACGGGTAAGGATTTGATAACAGCTTTTTGATTGAGCTTTTCATCCACCACTCACCTCTCATCGTAGGATCTTTTTCTGTGTTGCTTGTGTTTCTATGGCAGAAAACAACTCGAAGTCGGAGGAGCTCACCCTCCAAGAAGTCCAGGCGCAGGTTGAAGGTCTACAAAACGACATGAAGACGATGCACGAGAGACTTGACTCCACGATTACTTTGTCGAACGAGCGTTTTGATCAGCTCGACCTTGCTGATACGGCTGCCCACACCACGATCATGACTCGTCTTGAGGCCATGTCAACGCAACTTGGGACCATGACGACGCAGCTCACGGAGTTGCAAACTGCACGCGACTACGGCGCCGACACCGAGCAGGATGACGCCAATCGTCATGGTCATGCTCGTAGGGTACGTGTTCCTACTAATGATTCTTTTGCCAGAATTAAATTTCGTATTCCCACTTTTACTGGCAAATATGATCCGGGTGCTTATCTTGATTGGGAATTAGAGGTTGAACAAAAATTTGCATGCCATGATATCCCTACTAATTTACAAGTTAAGGCTGCTATTAGTGAATTTACTGAATTTGCTTTACTTTGGTGGCGTGAGTATAGACAAAAATATCCTAATAATGTTGCAGCCATTTGGACGGCATTAAAAGCTGCTATGCGTCGTCGTTTTGTGCCGTCATATTATGCTAGAGATTTGCTTAATCAAATGCAGCGTTTTCAACAAGGTTCACAATCTGTAGAGGATTATTATCAAGCTTTGCAAAAGGGTATGATTCGCTGTGGTTTAGTTGAACTAGAGGATGCTGCTATGGCTCGCTTTAGGGGTGGGTTAAATCGTGAAATTCAGAACATTCTTGATTATAAGAATTATGATGATATCACCACTTTGTTTGAATATGCTTGTAAAGCTGAACGTGAAGTGCAGGATCGACAATCTTCGTCAAGACCTAACACTTTTGCAGGGTCCAAGGCGCCTTCAGCTCCACGATCGGCGCCTCCTTCCATGTCACGCGACCACACTGCGACCTCGTCCAAGTCGAGTGCTCCACCCGTGGCCAGATCTGTCTCGACCGCGCCGTCCTCCTCGTCGTCTGGACGAGCTCGAGATACTCAGTGTTTCCGTTGCAAAGGATTTGGTCATGTGATACGCGATTGTCCAAACAAACGAACTATGTTGATTCGTGATGACGGTGAGTATTCTTCTGCTAGTGATTCTGAGGATACTCTACATACTAGGTTTGCCACTAACCATGCAGATAATACAGAGCTTCATGTCGACTCTAGTGCCGCCGACAGGTATGCAACTCTTGTTGTGCAGCGTGTTCTTAGTACACAGGTCGTGCCAGACGAAAAGAATCAGCGCCACAACATTTTTCATATTAAAGGCGTTGTGCAAGAACGAGCGGTCCGTATAATCATCGATGGTGGCAGTTGTAACAATTTGGCTAGTACGACCTTGGTGGAGCAGTTATCATTGCCAACAAGGAAGCATCCACATCCTTATCATGTTCAATGGCTTAATGATGGCGGCAAAATAAAGGTAACGCGCTCGGTACGTGTCCCTTTCTCTCTTGGTGCATATTCTGATTTTGTGGATTGTGATATTGTTCCAATGGAAGCATGCTCTTTGTTGCTTGGACGTCCTTGGCAATATGATGTTGATAGTGTTCATCATGGTCGCTCCAATTATTATTCCTTCATGTTTAAGGGTCAAAAAATTGTTATTCATCCTATGACACCTGAACAAGTTCTAAAAGATGATATTGCTAGAGCGGCAAAAGCTGCAAAATTGATTAAATCACCACCTGTTGCACCTGTTCAACCTGAGATCAAATTGCATAACCCTATATTGCTTGCTACACGTACTGATTTTGATGAGTTACATGATGCTAATCTGCCCTGCTATGCGCTAGTTTGCTCTCGTATGCTTGTTTCATTAGATGAGGCACCTATGTTGCATATTCCTCCTGCTATTGCTAACCTTCTGCAGGACTATAAAGATGTTTTTCCCGCTGAATTGCCACCGGGTCTTCCTCCTATTCGTGGCATAGAACATCAGATTGATTTAATTCCAGGCGCACAACTTCCTAATCGTGCCCCGTACCGTACAAATCCTGAGGAGACAAAAGAAATTCAGCGTCAAGTGCAAGCATTGTTGGATAAAGGTTACATTCGTGAGTCTCTCAGTCCTTGTTCGGTTCCTGTTTTGCTTGTTCCTAAGAAAGATGGTTCTTGGCGTATGTGTGTAGATTGTCGTGCAATTAACAATATTACAATTCGTTATCGATATCCTATACCACGACTTGATGATATGCTTGATGAACTTAGTGGTGCCATAATTTTCTCTAAGGTTGATTTGCGTAGTGGTTACCATCAGATAAGAATGAAATTAGGAGATGAATGGAAAACGGCTTTTAAAACTAAATTTGGCTTGTATGAATGGTTGGTTATGCCGTTTGGATTGTTTAATGCTCCTAGCACTTTTATGCGCTTAATGAATGAAGTTCTTCAGCCTTTCATTGGAATATTTGTTGTTGTCTATTTTGATGATATCCTTATATATAGCAAATCCATGAATGAGCATTTAGATCATTTGCATGCTGTTTTTGATGCTTTGCGTGCTGCTCGCTTATTTGGGAACATAGAAAAATGCACTTTTTCCACGCAACGTGTTTTGTTTCTTGGCTATGTTGTTACTCCGCAGGGCATTGAGGTGGATAGCAGCAAGGTGGATGCCATTCAGAGTTGGCCACAACAGACGACGGTCACACAGGTTCGCAGTTTTCTTGGTCTTGCAGGCTTCTATCGTCGTTTTGTGCGGGATTTCAGTTCTATTGCTGCACCATTACATGAGCTGATCAAGAAGGGAGCGCCATTTGAGTAGGGTGCACCACAGGACGATGCATTCAACACTTTAAAGGGACGGTTAACTCACGCTCCTCTCTTACAATTGCCTAATTTTGATAAAGTGTTTGAATTGGAATGTGATGCTAGTGGAATTGGTTTGGGTGCTGTTTTGTTACAAGATCATAAACCCATTGCTTATTTTAGTGAGAAGTTAAGTGGTGCTGCCCTTAAATATTCCACTTATGATAAAGAACTTTATGCTTTAGTAAGAACTTTGCAAACATGGCAGCATTATTTATGGCCTCGCGAATTTATTATTCATTCTGATCATGAGGCTTTGAAACATATTAGAACCCAGACTAATCTGAACCGTCGGCATGCTAAATGGGTTGAATTTATTGAATCTTTTCCGTACATCATTAAACATAAAAACGGGAAGGAAAATGTGATTGCTGATGCTTTGTCTCGTCGTTATACAATGTTGTCCCAATTAGACTTTAAAATCTTTGGTTTGCAAGCTTTGAAAGATTAGTATGTGAATGATGCTGATTTTCATGATATTATGATGCATTGTAAGGATGGCAAACCTTGGGGGAAATTTCATATGCAGGATGGGTTCCTATTTCGTGCTAACAAGCTGTGTATTCCAGCTAGCTCGGTTCGTCTTTTGTTGTTACAGGAGGCGCATGGAGGTGGTCTTATGGGTCATTTTGGCGTTTTCAAGACACATGAGGTGTTGGTTGATCACTTCTTTTGGCCACGGATGCGCCGTGACGTTGAGCGCCTTGTTGCCCGCTGTACTACATGTCAAAAAGCTAAATCCCGTTTGGGTAATCATGGTTTGTATATGCCCTTACCTGTTCCCTCTTCTCCTTGGCATGATATTTCGATGGATTTTGTTTTGGGATTGCCTCGTACTAAGAAGGGAAGGGATAGTATTTTTGTGGTGGTTGATCGTTTCTCTAAAATGGCTCACTTTATACCTTGTCATAAAACTGATGATGCCTCCAATGTTGCTGACTTGTTCTTTAGAGAGATTGTTAGACTGCATGGAATTCCTAAAACAATTGTCTCTGATCGTGATGCTAAGTTTCTTAGTCACTTTTGGCGTTCTCTTTGGAATAAATTAGGAACTAAGATGCTGTTTAGTACTACTTGTCATCCTCAAACTGATGGCCAAACAGAGGTAGTAAATAGAACTTTGTCTGCTATGCTTAGAGCTGTTCTAGATAAAAATTTGAGACGTTGGGAAGATTGTTTACCTCATGTTGAATTTGCTTATAATCGTGCTACACATTCTGCCACTAAAATGTGTCCTTTTGAGGTTGTTTATGGCTATGTTCCTAGGGCGCCTATTGATTTGTTTGCTATTGATGCTGAAGATGAACCAAATGTTGATGTTATTGCTCATATTGATCACATGAAACAATTGCATGAAGAAACACAACACAACATTGCCGTTGCTAATAAGAAGTATCAAGTTGCTGGTAGTAAAGATAGAAAACATGTTTCTTTTGAACCTGGTGATTTGGTTTGGTTGCACTTGCGTAAAGATAGATTTCCTACTTTGCGTCGTTCTAAATTAATGCCTCGTGCTGCTGGTCCTTTTAAAGTGCTAACCAAGATTAACGATAATGCTTATGTTCTTGACTTTCCCATGGAGTTTGGTGTTTCCACTAGTTTTAATGTTGCAGATTTGAGACCATATTTGGGTGAGGATGATGCGTTGCCGTCGAGGACGACTTCGCTTCAAGAAGGGGAGGATGATGAGGACATCAACGACATACGAACAACGACGATGGAAGACGGCGTGCCAAACCAAGTTGTCACGCCTCCACCTCTCGTCGTTACGCCTTCTCAAGTTATGGACCCATCTTCCGACGAGACGACGACGTACAAGGGCCCAATCACTAGAGCTCGAGCCCAGGAATTGAAGATGGTTTTGATGCTAAGGAACGACGGCCCAGGATGACGCCCGCAAAGGCCCAAGTAGCCCAAGTCGCGCGACTACCTCTCCACCGCACGCCTCTCTACTTCAGCCGGCCCTAGATGCCGCGCTCCCCCTATTTAGTCAAGGGTTGCGCCCTTGTAATCTTTGAGTTTTGTTTTAACATTAGCTTAGCTATTCATCCGTCTCTCGACGTGAATTCAGAACTCCAACTTCGTGCAATACATCAGATTGCTCGCCTCTAATTCTTGCTCGTTCTTCGATTGCGCGTAAGAATTGATCCTCGTGATCAGGTTGATCTTGTTTACCGCAAGGTTAATATCCTTCGGAAGTTGGTTAAGCGATTGCATTAGCGCTTCGGGCTTGCTCGTCGTAGTCGGATCGTGAGGGTCGACATCCACCGAATCGAAGTTATCTACACTCGCCGAAAGATCGGGCACTCTACACCTATCACTCTTCCTCCCACTATTTGGAAGAGCAAGAGATGTCTCTCACACACCCACTACTCTCCTCTCAAATATGAAGTCCTCTCCTAGCACTTTGAATAGAGTCCTAACACAAGGCTAATGGAAGAGAGGCACCTCTCCCACTAGCCACACCTCTCCTTATATAGGCTTAGGATCTATTGTCCACATGACCACTCGACCCTTGATCTACATAACACACCCACCTACCACCGGGGGCATAATCGTCCATCTTTTTCCTCATCGCCCGAATGCCATCAGACGCTTCACGTCTTTGCTTCATCTTGAAGCAAGCTCCGTGATGTTGCCACGTGCACCACCAACCACCGCCACCGGTTTTGAGGCCCAAACCGGGAAACCACCTTGCACGCTTCTCAAAGCGCGACTTCTCGATGTCGACGCGTGTCACCTTGTCCCGCGATCCTGACCACCGTCAAGTCTCTCCTAGTCCCTGTCCATCGGGCCCCCTTGTCACTTGCACCGGCATCCCGTTCGCCTTGACTTGGTCAACACGCCGTCTTCATCACCACCACGGTTTTGAGGCTCAACCGTGAAACCGTCCGTGCTTCTTGCTTGTCCATATGTATGGTGTGGATCACCCTTGACTTCACCCGCCATTCCGATCGTCTGGCCCCAAGCCCCCCACTTGTGCCCGATCCTCTCGCCGTTGATCGCCAAGTCGACTCCAATGACCTACACATCATGAGACAAGCAAACATATTTCCCATCTCCTGCAACATCACCAATATTTCCACCAACTCCGGTTAGTCATAACCATGATATGCAAACCCATGCAATCCCTGGATTCCCGCATTTCAGCTCAAACACCAAATCCGCTTAAGTCAATTACTCATCACAAGTATAGCAAACCATGGCACATTTCCACATGGTTTCTCAACCTCTCAACTCCGTCCATCCATCATCGTCTTCTCTTCTCTCATAAAATGTGACACCATCCTCTATACCGCACGCTGATTGGTGGCTCTGTAGTTGCCTACGGGTTGGTGGTCCCCAAAATTCTCCCTACAGCTGGATGACCATACGCCGGTTACGATCTGACCCCGCAAGAAACATCGTGGCCTCCCGGTTGCGTCTGGAGTACACTGGTCGAGCATAAGGGGGACCTTGGACCGATTTAGGAGATTCAGTAATAATGGGCTTCATGGATAGGTCCCAAAAGTTCGTGGAACCATATTGATTGATTGCCACCACGTACCGCTCTTCCCAGTAAGCAGCATCCACAAATCTTTGTGCAAGTCGGTCTGTATTTGGTAATGTCATCCACATGCCACCATCAGTCTTCTCATGGTATATGATGTTTCTAGAAGAGAATAGAAGGATCATAAAGGGACCACCATCTTGCCTAGGTGTCTTACAGAGGACTGTGCGCTCGATGAACAGAGGTCCACGACCACCAGCGTCATCATTCTTCATGAAATCAGACAACAACTCCTCATTTCCATCGGTGTTTGACGACAACGGTGGCAGTGGGATACTCTTGCTAGTGATTGGGTTGACCACACTCAGGGAGAACTCCTTATCAATAGTGACAAGCCAGTCATCCTTTACAGCCAACCAACTACGTCCCTTCAGCACCTCAAGAACTGGCTGTGATGATGAGGTCGTTGTCGTCCCTTGCCCGATAATATGCAGCCCAAAAGATTCCAAAAGAACATCAGACTCTTCTATCTGGCCTTCTAGAGTGGATGCCGACGTCATTAGCATAGGGACACTAGGTATCAAGCCAACATGCTGCTTCATCACCTGCTTGCATCCTTCCTTTCCAACAGTCATCAGCCTGATGGCTGCAATCCTGTCCACCAATCCGACAATACTGTCCGATAGAGCAAGAGGCAACGAACACCACCGGCTAACCCTAGAAAATGGCACATATCATCATTCAAGCCAAGCCGATAACATTGTAACACAAAAACTTAAGCAGGTTGAAAGTTACTATGCTAGGGCCCTGTTTGGGTGTTGTAGTTTTCTAAAACCAAATGAAGTATTAAGAAACCATAGTTTTTGAAGTAGCCAGCGACAAGCAAAACAATTGTTTCAAATAAAGAGGTACGGAGTAGAGTTTTTTGAACTCCAAATATACTTGATATCCAAATAGGGTCAAAAGTATATTCCTATTGATCTATATTAAGCCTCAACATCAAATAGGCAGCCCACAAATTAACCAGCCCAAACCCATGCACACAAAGCAACCCACGACAAAAATAAAACGATGTGCCACCCTATCGATCGTCTTCCTCACAAATAACAAGAATATATGTATTCCTGAAAGGCTGAAACTATGTATGATAGAATATAAGAAATGCAAAATTAAAAGGACAAAAAGAATTTTAATTGTATTAATATACCACAACTGAGGGTAGAAATCGAATGAGATTGCATGCGCGCGCTAGAACTGAATGCATGCATGGAGAAAGGGGTGGAAAATGTAACATACGATTGCTCTGGGTTATGACCAGATCCTTTCGCTTCAGACTCCTCTACGGAGGTCGCTCGAAGCCAATTTGCAGCCTTTTGCCATGGGAGGAGCTTCGTGCTCGGCCATGATGATGAGAAGTTGGGGGAGGTGAAAGGCGAGAGAAGTTGGGAGAGTGAACTACTAAATGACCGTTAGGCCCGTGACAATTGGACCCACTGTTCAGTGAAAGTGTAAGTGAGGCGAGGGTACGCGGAAGGTGCAAAGTTTGATAGACGTGTCCGTAGAGGTGCAGTGGGGTGGTGGGCCCACACATCCCATCGCCTTCCTGCCGCGGTGAACGGTCAATTAGTGGTTGTCACACCACTCCTAGATGTTTTGCTATACAGTTTGCCCGACCCACATGTTTTCTCGAGAGAAGTAGAGGAAGGCCACAACCACGCACGACGTGGTTCTACATAAATACCTCATAGCGATCTCCAGTTATAGCGCTCCACATCTCATCACGTACACTAGCTCTCTCATCGCGCACTGATTCCCCAAGCCGCTTGTACAAGCACATCATGGCTAGCTCCAACGCTCCATCTAGCCACCGCTCTCCTCCGGCCGGCATCGGTGCAAGAGGCGAACCTAGCAGCAGCCGTAAGCGTCCCTGTTCGCCGTCTCCTGACCCCCCGGCTGGAGGACCCAACCAGTTGTTGAGGACGGCCACTTGCAACAAAGCAGTGGCAGACTATCTTGGGATAGCCCCTGGTGCAGCCTTAGATTGTCTACTACGAGTGAGCATACTAGTTTGGATTGAGAAGATGTATTTAGTCATATATATTAGCGCTGACTATTTCTTGGGTTTTTCGCTAGCTTCCGCTTCTGGAGGTGAAGGTGATCAGCCAGGAGGAGCCCAAACCCAATAAATGGTTTGTCGTGGTTGCGGCCTGTCACTCTGTCTTAGGGCCTGACTGTGGTGTCAAGGTTGCCTTGGATGCAGACGATGACAAGTTCTTCGGTCGGTGCAGGGAGGGCTCGCACGCTGATCGGTTGAAATATGAGAAGTTGATTCATGTTAGTGATGATCGCTACTCTGTTAGATTATTTTAGAAGGAATTTCATCAATTGTACAGGGAGGATGCTGATCAATTTCGTGGATTTGACATTCGCGATGGCTTGAGGGGTCAAGGGAAAAGAGACCTCGTAGGCCATAAGAGAGCTCGTACTCTTAGGCCAGAATAAGCGTGATCGGGGTGATGTTGTGTTTTCTTTAGTTTCCTTCTTTTTGAACTTTGTTTGTTGAAAACTTAATTTGTAATATCATCATCGCTAAGTTAATGAAATTCCCAGTTGTACGATCTGAGTGCATACATCATTACAAGTGTTCCAGTGATCCAACAAATTTAATGTAAGAGTAAATTTCAGAAAACTATAGATACTTTGCCAGAACTATCAAGGAACTACACGTTTAACACCTAGTTTCACAGAACTACAGATTTTAGGTACACTTTATCAAAGAACTACAGATTTTAGCACTCTCCCACTCAGCTAGGGTCTATCTGTTAGTATTCTTTGATAAAGTGAACCTAAAATCAGCAGTTCTCTGAAACTAGGTGTTAAACATGTAGTTCTTTGATAGTTTTGACAAAATATCTGTAGTTTTCCAAAATTTACTCTTAAAGTAAACACCAAAATGACTAACAAAAAATCACTAGGATAAACATAGTTCACCATAATTAAACAACCATATATATATAGTCCAACACACATTTATAGTTCAACACACACATAGTTCAACACAAACATAGGACATAAGTTAAGAACAGCAACATAATTAGTAACTGACACCACCACACCTTGCATGGAGAGAACGAGCAATGACACACCAGGAGCATGCGCTTCACATCCAGCCTTCATTCTTGGTGAGATGACAGTGGCGGCTGACCTTCTTCTCATGGTGCTTCAGTGAGTTGGAACTCATGATGCCAAGAACGTGAGACTGCATGCCGGCATAGTCTATCTTCCGCTGCTTCTTGCCGATAAAGATGGGGCACCGGAAGATGTCCCTGCCATCTGCCGCTGTGTAGATAAACTTGAGGTGCAGTTCGGCGCCCTTTGGGATCTTGCCGGTGAGGGGGTCGTCGGAGTCGGTGGAGACGAAGCCGGAAGATCGCTCTGATGATGTGGAGCGGGAGCTAGAACTACGTGCCGGAGATGGCGGACGGCCAGCACGGGCAAGCGGTGACGACGGAGGCGGTGAACGGGAGCGGGTGGGAGGGAACGGTGGAGCCAGAGAAGGGGAACGGGTGCGGACGGGTGATGCTGCTGGAGATGGTGAACTGGTCCGAGAGGGCGACACCGGAGATGGCGAGCACGCCGTGCCCGCAGCCAGGGCGGCCTACCTCTCAACCGGGAGAATCACCATCCCGATACCCGATGGGAACAGCATTAGGGCCATTCCCATTCTCCAGTGGTGGACCGCCGGTGGAGGCAGAGGCGACGAAGAGCAGGACAACGACGACGATCGACTACGGCGGCGACCACCGCCGGCCTACATATACATCAAATCCAATATTAGGTGCAAACCTCATCAACCGTAGTCCGATACCATTTAACCCAAAATGAATCAAAGATTGCCTAATACAAGAGGCGATGAATATGACTCCATGAGGACGATGAGCCCGAAGGAGAACGCCCAGAGGGCATGGATACGTCGACGGCGAGGAAGGCGACGGCGAGGAAGGCGAGACGGCGATGAAGGGGAGGAAGGGCAATGGTAGTAGAGAGGCGAGGAAGCTGAGATGAGAGCAGTTTATTGTCACACCCGTCGGTGCAAGGGGTAGTCTTACATTTATTGGCAAGGAATGCAATGCAAGTGGGAGTAATTTATTGTCACACCCGCCAATGCATGTTGCAGTCACCACTCGATTGTCTTCACATGTTCAACTTCCCGGACAGAGGCTTTTGGTGTAACCGCGCTGGCGGGGGCTCTTCGGCTTTTCGGAATGAACAGCCGCGCTCCTAACCCTGTTCAGTGCTCATAACACAACTCTCGCACCCCGTTCACAGCGCCCACCCTGTTGATGGTCCTTAAATGCTAAATCTGACCATCAAATCCTTGCATAAATAACATAAAAGGAATAACTAACATGGTGGTAGGAGCTTGTTACTAACAATTTCCACAAGTGTTGGTGAATATTTGCATGCAGGTGATTTATTAATAAATTCAAGGAAATATCAGAGTTACAAGAGGAGAAATAATATAAGCCCATAAACATGAAGTAAGAAGTTATCAAATAATATATTAGACCTCACCATGTTGAAGCTCTCGTCGAGCCGATCGAAATGCATATATAACTTGTCTAAATCGGACTTCGGATATGAGAGTTATGAAGCATAGAAGATCATGTGTTTGGGCTAAACTAACACTGACATCACTATGATGTCAGCACGCACGGGAGAGGAAGAGAATGACGGTTCAGGTTGCTTGGCTAAATGGGGAAGCCCATTACTTGGCCCCTAAGGATGAGGGATAGTACAAGAAATATTCTCTTATTCTTAGGAAAGATTCTCCACTCCCTCAAGTCACCTCCCACTATAAATAGAGCCCCTCTCCCTCTCATTTCACATAACAGAAGAAGAAGATTTAGAGCTCCACTCAAAAGATTTTAGCAATACCAAAGTGCTTAGAAAATAGGAAGAGAGTGAGGGAGAGTTAGGAGGAGGTCCAGGCTTGTCGGCGTCTTCTCCACACTTGTACCTCAGCGGATGCTTTCCTTTCTTAGTAAGTATTCGTAATCTTCCATTGGTATTTAAGTTTTCTTTTTAAGTAAGTTCTTTCCTTAGTTGAATACGGGATCATCGCTCTACATAGTTAGAGTATCATAGTCTTCTATAAGTGTGACATCGAGACTTTGATAGTAATTAATAGCATAGACGTGGTGTCTAGGCTAGAGGTTACCTTTGTTTGTCGTGTGTCCCACGGTTTGTAGAGGTAGTCGATAGGTGGTGACAGCCCTATCCGGCCATAGTAATCCTCCATGTTCGTGTACGTCGTAGAGCTGTTGACCGGAGTCGCCTATGGATGCAGGGGTAAGCCGATGCCCGAAGTAAGCACTTATAGACTGAACCTAGCTTATTTTAGGATCTTTGACCATAGGAATCCTCTCTACCCTCTGCCTACTATATTCTTGTTGTCCTTGGACGGATTAGGATAGGAGATTAGTACACACACGTTCCCTGAGATTTGATAACCTGGAACACTCCTAGGTGAAGTGCTACATTAGTATCCGTGCGCTTGCGGATTTATCTGTGATCGTAAGAAATACCAACAAGCATTTCTGGCGCCGTTGCTGGAGATAGTAATATTTCTGGTGCAACGCTAAGAAGTGTCAACAAGCATTTCTGGCGCCATTTTTGGTCCTGTATTGTCTCCCTTCATATGGAAATTCTTGGTTTTCGCCAGAATGAGAAGGAATCTTTAGGTGCAGCCTGGGCTAGGCTTAATTTGCTATCCAAATCCGGCCCCAACCTTGCCATTCCTGAGCCGATGTTGCTACAACATTTTCGTGAGGGTTTGAATAAGGAAGCTGCCCTATACCTCGACATTGCTGCTGGAGGATCGTTTGTCCACAAGACCATGATGAAAGGAAGAGAAATCCTAGACCGTATTCTAGAAAACACTTCCTTCTTTCTGATCACGCCGAACCACTCCAGGAGGAAGCCAAGTCGAGCCATGAGGAACACTTAATAGCTGAATCTAACCCCATTCCTTGCATACCCCAAGATTCGACCATTGATCCCTTACCCGAACCGGGAACACCTAGGGAAAAAGAAATTCAACCCTTAGAATTCCCATTTGACTTTAAGGAAGATATTTTTGAAGATTATGGAAACTCCTCAAGGTATTGTTGCCAAAAGAAACCCCTGACTCCCGTCTCTCCTCCTGAGCCACTTGAAGAGGCATTCCTCCAAGAGATGGTGAAGGAGTTAACTTCAATTATGAGCGACGAATGGTTGCAAGAGGTTGAGCTATCCTCTAAAGTAATTCGAATTTGCCCTCCCTCTTCAACTATTCGATGCAACATTAGAAGAGTCATGGTGGAAGTTCTTTATAATCCCACTGTTGGTGCCAACATAGTTTCTAGTGTCTTTGCATTTGACATTTTGGGTGATACGCCATTGGCACTAACTAGTAAATCCTTCAAGAGCCCCTTTGGCCCTATTTTAGAAGGATATGGGATTTTGCAAGATGTGACAGTAAGGCACGCAAACATCGAGGCTGTCCTAGACTTCCATGTCTTTGACATTTAGGATTTTGATGTCTTAATCGGACATCCCATTGAGAAATTACTTATGGATGTACCGATGCTTGGAAGTCTCAACGTAAAACTAGGGAGGGAAAAGTTTTCTGTGCCGATCTCCCGATCAAGGAACTCCCTACCAGATCCTTCCCCCGAGGAAGAGCCAATCGAGGAAGTAATGGCTATTCTTCAATTTGATTCTCCTGAACCCCTTCTAGAAAGAGATGCTAAAGAGTTTATCCAAGAGGAGGATGAGTTTCAGGAGACAATTGAGCTACCCATTGAAGAACCACCATCATGACCTCCGATTGAACTTAAGCCCTTGCCTTCTGGCCTACGCTATGCTTTCCTAAATGGCGACCTAGAAGCCTCTGTTATCATAAGTGACAGACTATCTGAGGAAGAAACTGCTAAACTTTTAGCCATCCTAGAAAAGCATCGTTTTGTCCTAGGCTACTCACTCCAAGACCTTAAGGGAATTAGTCCCGCTCTTTGCACCCATCACATTCCCATTGATCCTGATAGCACATCTTCTAGGAAGCCTCAGAGGAGGCTAAATAATGCAATGAGAGAGGTTGTTAAGAAGGAGGTTTTGAAACTTTTGCACGCCGGGATAATTTATCCCGTTCCTCATAGTGAATGGATTAGCCCTGTGCAAGTAGTGCCTAAGAAGGGAGGCATGACGGTCGTTAGAAATGATAGAAATGAGTTGATCCCACAACGCACCGTCACGGGATGGAGAATGTGCATCGACTATCGGAGGCTCAACAAGGCAACAAAAAAGGATCATTTCCCGCTGCCCTTCGTTGATGAAATGTTGGAACGTCTTGCCAAGAATTCCTTCTTTTGTTTCCTTGATGGGTACTCTGGTTACCATCAAATTCCCATCCATCCCGATGATCAAAGTAAGACTACCTTCACAAGCTCTTACAGAACCTATGCCTATAGGAGAATGTCATTCGGGTTGTGTAATGCAGCCCCTTCATTCCAAAGGTGCTTGATGTCTATATTCTCTGACATGATCGAAGAAATCATGGAAGTCTTCATGGATGATTTCTCTGTTTATGGGAAAACTTTTGATCATTGTCTTGATAACCTAGATAGAGTCTTACAAAGATGCCAGGAAAAGGACTTAGTACTTAATTGGGAAAAGTGCCACTTTATGGTCCGAGAGGGCATCGTTTTAGGACACCTTGTGTCCGAGAGGGGTATTGAGGTGGATAGAGCTAAGATTGAGGTCATAGAAAGGCTTCCACCTCCGATTAATGTTAAGGGAATCCGTAGTTTCTTAGGACATGCGGGGTTTTACCGGCATTTTATCAAGGACTTTTCCTAGATCGCCAGACCCCTCACTTGTCTTTTGGCTAAGGATGCTCCCTTTGATTTCGATGATGAGTGCCTACATTCCTTTAATATCCTTAAAAAGGCACTCATCTCAGCTCCACTCATTCAACCCCCTGATTGGATGCTACCCTTCAAGATCATGTATGATGCTAGTGACTATGCTGTTGGGGCTGTTCTTGGCCAAACCAAAGATAAGAAGCATCACGCCATAGTCTATGCTAGCAAGACATTGACAGGAGCACAACTTAATTATGCCACTACAGAAAAAGAGCTCCTTGCCGTTGTTTTTGCTATCGATAAGTTTAGGTCATACTTAGTAGGAGCAAAGGTTATCGTTCACACTGATCATGCTGCACTAAAATACCTGCTCACTAAGAAAGATGCTAAACCAAGGCTAATTAGATGGATTCTTCTACTCCAAGAATTTGATCTTGAAATTAGAGATAAGAAAGGAGTAGAGAATTCTGTTGCGGATCATTTGTCGCGAATGCAAGTGACTAACATGCAGGAAATTCCGATAAATGATTTCCTCCACGATGACATGCTACTGAAGGTGACGGACTCCAACCCCTGGTATGCAGACATTGTGAATTTCATTGTTGCAGGGTATGTACCACCAGGGGAGAATGAGAAGAAGCTCATCTATGAGAGTCGACATCACGTATGGGACGACCCGTACCTCTACAGAGTGTGTTCGGATGGGTTGCTAAGGAGATATGTCCCAAGAATTGAAGGCACCTAGATAATCGAGAAATGCCATGCATCTCCATATGGAGGCCAGTTTGGTGCATTCTGCACCCAAGAGAAAATCTGGCAGAGTGGATTCTTCTGGCCATCAATGCATGAAGACACAAAAGAATTCATCTGAAGATGTCGAAATTGGTAGAAGCATGGAGGGATTACTGCTCGCAACACAATGCCCCTAACATACAACCTTCAAGTGGAATTATTCGATGTATGGGGCATTGACTTCATGGGACCGTTTCCGAAGTCATATGATTGCGAGTACATCTTGGTGGCCGTTGAGTATGTATCCAAATGGGTTGAAGCAATACCATGCAGAGCTGCCGACTCCAAGCACGCCCGAAGAATGTTCCACGAGATCATCTTTCCTCGTTTTGGAACATTGTGGATGGTGATAAGTGACGGAGGGTCTCATTTTACTGATAAGACCTTCCGGAACTTCTTAAGAGAGCTTGGAGTAAAACACAACATTGCAACTCCATACCACCCTCAGACAAGCGGGCAGGTAGAAACTTCAAATAAACAGATTAAGAACATCCTACAGAAGACCGTGAATGAGATGGGGAGTGGATGGAAGATGAAGCTACCAGATGCACTTTGGGCATATAGGACAGCATACAAAACACCGATTGGTATGTTTCCCTTCCAGCTTGTATATGGAAAAATATGTCATCTACTAGTCGAGATGGAACATAGAGCACATTGGGCCATCCGGAAATGGAACATGGATCTTAGGGAGGCCGGGAGATGTAGAAAAATACAGCTGTCCGAGTTAGAGGAATAGAGAGAGAAGGCTTACCATAGTGCCAAGATCTACAAGGATAGAACCAAAAGATGGCATGACCGAAGGATCAAGCCTAAGGAGTTCAAGCCAGGCGATAAGGTGTTGCTCTTCAACTCCAGAGTAAAGTTGTTTGGTCATGGGAAACTTCGGAGTAAATGGGAAGGACCATTCACCATCATTAATGCTGCATCACATGGAGCAATCACACTCCAAGATGACGGAGGGAACCAGTTTAAAGTAAATGGTCATTGTTTAAAAGTCTTCCTAGGGCCAGATGACAACAAAGGTAAGGAGGTCGATGTGATCAATTTAATTGATTTCAATTCTCTACTCTAGCATTCCTCTCTGCATTCTCTCTCATTCGAATAAATTTAGACTCCCCGGTCCTAGACCCGGTAGAGTCCTTTTTGTTTCCACAACCCTTTGTTTGTTTTGAACAAAAAGCAGCCAGGTACAAGAACAAGTGTGGGGGAGGCTTCTCAAGCTTTTCAATGTGCAAACAGTAGAAGTCAACATCATGAGAAAGAGCGTGGCGTCCAGGCACATCCCAACATCCACCCTCTTCAATACGACGGTTTGCGCACTCAATTCCTTCACCTCTTTGTTTTGCGAGTTAAAACTATTTTCTCTTGAATCAATCATAAAAATTTAACTTGAAAAAATGAAAATGAACCTTATGGAACCCTCATTTTATTTCATGCTTCTATTTGGTGGGCTTGTATGCTCCTTATTCCTAGTTCCTAAACCTATTACTTGTGAACTACATCTTTAGGAAAGCATGTCACCTAGGTAGTTGATGCATGAGATATGGTTTGACGAAATGAATCTTTCTCTTATGCTTGATATGCTTGGGAATTTTTCTTATAAAAAAATCAAAAAATTAAAATCAATAGCTTGACTACTCAATGAGTATATCTTCCTACCAAAGCCATATGATAAACTCATTGAAAATCTTATGCATATGCTACTTGTTGTTTCATTGAACTTTGTCAAATTGTTGTGACCCTTGTGAGTTACTATTTATGACTTTTTGATCAAGATTTTGTGCACACCACTTTGCTTATACTTCTTCACTGGAAGTTAGCACCACCATATCCATCATCCATATGCTATTTCTTCTATACTGGAAGATAGCAATTCCATGTTATCATCCATCCATTAAATAAAGTACTCCATCATATTCTGATAGACTCCCTCTCCAAATATCCTTGTAAAAGTGACATGGGCTATTCATGATTCAAAAAAAAAAGGTGAAAAAAATATAGAGAAAGAATTTGCCCATGTTCTAAAATGCTTATCCAATAGAAGGGAGGGAGCATCTTAAAAGAAAAGGGAGTATTCACATTCAGTCATTTTCCATCCACATATCCACATGTGCACATGCTTGATCAAAAGTTCATGAATTATTCTCCATGGATCTAGTTTTTGACTTAGTAATATATGAGACACAAGTATGCCTCCCTTTTATCCCTACCTTGAGCTCCACATAAAGCCATATTTAGAAGTAGGATGAAAAGAGGCAATGTCCTGGTGAGGAACCATACACATTGAGCGATTTGAGAAAATCATTTGAGGAGTACAGTTATGATTTATTTTGAAAATCTTTTCAAAAACCCAAGCTACATAGCAGAACGAGTGAAGAAGATTGGAGTCAAGACCGTTCCATTCCTCAACCACCCAAGGTAACATGATAGATACTTCAAGAGTTCATGGGTACAGGTATGACATGGGATAATTTGCATGCTAGCATCATACCGACTGATGTTATGATCCACCTTAGTCTTCAATCTTTACTCGAGGACGAGCAAAGGCTAAGTGTGGGGGAGTTTATTGACGGTCCTTAAATGCTAAAACTGACCATCAAATCTTGCATAAATAACATAAAAGGAATAACTAACATGGTGGTAGGAGCTAGTTACTAACAATTTCCATAAGTGTTGGTGAATATTTGCATGCAGGTGATTTATTAACAAATTCAAGGAAATATCAGAGTTACAAGAGGAGAAATAATAAAAGCCCATAAACATGAAGTAAGAAGTTATCAAATAATATATTAGACCTCACCATGTTGAAGCTATCATCGAGCCGATCGAAATGCATATATAACTTGCCTAAATCGAACTTCGGATATGAGAGTTATGAAGCATAGAGGATCATGTGTTTGGGCTGAACCGATGCTGACGTCAGCATGACGTCAGCACGCACGGGAGAGGAAGAGAATGACGGTTCAGGTTGCTTGGCTGAGTGGGGAAGCCCATTACTTGGCCCCTAAGGATGAGGGATAGCCCAAGGAAGATTCCCTTATTCTTAGGAAAGGTTCTCCATTCCCCCAAGTCACCTCCCACTATAAATAGAGCCCCTCTCCCTCTCATTTCACACAACACAAGAAGAAGATTTAGAGCTCCACTCAAAAGGTTTTAGCACTACCAAAGTGCTTAGAAAATAGGGAGAGAGTGAGGGAGAGTTAGGAGGAGATCCGGGCTTGTCGGCACCTTCTCCACACTTGTACCTCAGCGGATGCTTTCCTTTCTTAGTAAGTATTCGTGATCTTCCATTGGTATTTAAGTTTCCTTATTAAGTAAGTTCTTTCCTTAGTTGCTTACGGGATCATCGCTCTACTTAGTTAGAGTATCATAGTCTTCTATAAGTGTGACGTCGAGACTTTGATAGTAATTAATAGCATAGACGTAGTGTCTAGGCTAGAGGTTACCTTTGTTTGCCACGTGCCCCACGGTTTGTAGAGGTAGTCGGTAGGTGGTGACAGCCCTATTCGGCCTTAGTAATCCTCCATGTTCGGGTATGTCATAGAGCTGTTGGCCGGAGTTGCCTATGGATGCAGGGGTAAGCCAGTGCCCGAAGTAAGCATTTATAGACTGAACCTATCTTATTTTAGGATCTTTGACCATAGGAATCCTCTCTACCCTCTGCCTACCATATTCTTGTTGTCCTTGGACGGATTAGGATAGGAGATTAGTATACACATTCCCTGAGATTCAATAACCTGCAACACTCCTAGGTGAAGTGCTACATCGGTATCCGTGCGCTTGCGGATTTATCTATGATCATAAGAAATACCAACAAGCATTTCTGGCGCCGTTGCCGGGGATAGTAATATTTCTGGTGCGACGCTAAGAAGTGTCAACACACCCGCCCAGTGCAACTTCAGACGCCCACCCGGCCCTCCCCCGTTCAATTCTCGGAACCGCCGCGCTCCTCACCAAGCTCATGGCACCCACCAGCCCGCCCAGCAGTGACGCCGCCTCACACTTCATACGCTCCTCCCACACGCCGACCAGTGGGGACGTTGCTTCATGCTTCAAACGCTCCGCCCACACGCTGACCAGCAGTGGCGCCATCTCGCGCTCCAGCTCAGCGCCTCGTGCTCCGGTGCACTGTGGTAGCGCCGCCTGGCACTCCAGCTCGTGGCCTCTTGATTCGGCAGGCTAGGCGGCGTGGCCTGCTCCACTACACCCTGAGAGCGTCGTTGCCTCGTGCTCCCGAGCCCTGCCGTTAACGCCGATACGCATCATCGACGTCAAGTTCCACCACCACAACATCAACACAACGGTCACCTACGATAGCAGCATCGTCGTCCAGTTCCTTGATGAGATCTGACCGAATGAAAATTTGCTCCTCGTGGGTTTGGATATGGAGTGACTAATCATTCCAAAAGCCCATCATGTGAATGATGACCCAAACAAGATAGCCATCATTCAGGTCTGCATGGGCATGCCACACGGGAACTAGGATGAATATCGGTGTCTCCTCTTCCAGGTGTGCCATGCTGACAAGGTTCTAGAAAAACTGAAGCCTTTCCTGGAGACCCCTAGGTCCATGTTCGTCAGATCGAACATCAGAGGCGACATCCATCGGGTGTCCATTGATCACAACATCAGTGTAGCCAGGACGTCGGAGCCACAGGATACCGCACAGGACCACTTGAAGCAAACCTCAACATACGGACTTGGACTCAAGAACATGTGTTAGAAAATGCTTGGTCTAACAATGGCCAAGCATTCTGATGGTAAGTTTCACCAAAAGTGGGGGGATAAGGACCTGACTATGCAGCACATTGATTATGCAGCTATAGACGCCTTCGTCTCGTACAGGCTTGGTCAGAAGTGTGTGTGTGTGTGTGTGTATGTGTGTGTGTGTGTATGTGTGTGTGTGTGTGTGTGTGTTTGTGTGTGTCTAGTGCATGCACGTATCTTTGTGCATACGTGTGGTGTGTGATGTGTGTGTGCGTAGCGCCTTTGTGCACATGTACATAAAGTAATTAATATCAATATCACTAAATATATGTTTAGTTTAGTTTGCATTTATTGCAATGCCGTTTACATGTTTCATAATTATTATTAATTCTTTTTTATCTTACAAAATAATGTGTGTAAATTGAATTTGTATTTAAGTGATGAGTATAATATGATGTGTGCACATGGACAAAACTATTGTAAAAATAATTGAGAACATCATTAAAACAAGTTAAAGTACAATCTGAGTGCATATACATCATACTACAACTATTCCAGTGATCCAACAAAAATAGAGGAGCTTGCATTGCAGAGGTGGCTACTTGAAATATGGGTAGGGCCGGATAAATATAGTAGCTTGCAGAGGTGTCCCCTTAGCTTGAGCGTGCGCCATGGACGGCAGTTCGAGCTCGTCACGGACCACCGCCAAGAACCAATCCTCGGGCGAGCCTGAGGAGAAATGCCATTCCCCCATTCCTTACCGCGTTGGGCCGTTGGACTACCACCCCCCAGTGTACTACGACTGCCAGCAAAAGGCGGCGTTGTGGATCTCGTGGAGCGATGACAACCCCGGACGGCGCTACCTCAAGTGCTACAGAGCTCGGGTGAGTATAGTTTTGCTCCCATTTGATTGATTTTGAATTTGCGGTTGGTTTATTTGGCCTCCCTATTTCGTCACTGGGTTGGAGGTTGCGCATTCATGTGTTGGTATGAACGCCGGCATGATGCATTCTTGCAGGCACTGCTTGTAGATCTGTGCAATGTCGTGTGGTCTCTCAAGAAGGAGAAAACAACACTACACGAAGCTCTTGGTGAGGCAACCGGTAGGCTGGATTTGATGGAGAAGAAGCTGGCGGCGGTGAAGAAGGAAGAGGAGGACAAGGTGGATGCTCTAAAATCTGAAAAAGAGGACATCAAGGCAGAAGTCATGAAGCTAGAGGTGGAGAAGACCGGGCTGAAGGCGTTATGTGTGTTCTTTGTTGCCATTGTATTGTTCATGTGGATTGGCAATCAATAGGTGCATGTATATCCATTTAGTGATGTGTTGTACTTAAGTAGCCTCAGCTGTTTATATGCTGGTTATGTCTCTGAACTAAGTTCATGTGTCAGATGTATGCTGGTTATTATCTAGTTGGCTATCAAGTGATGTGCAATATTGATATGTTGATGCAAGTTGGTGATAGATAACACAAAACAGTAACAAAGTTGGAGGAACCAAAGTGCAACTCAAATTTACACAAAAAAATCATCATCATTGTTTTCAATGGAATCTACTGCAGCTACGACTCCATCAGCAGTGTACGTATCATCAGAGTCATCGTAGTCATCTTGTAAGTCCTCATCATCCGGTTCTGGCATGGAGGCAGCATGCGCCTCTTCGAGTACAGCAGCATCGACACTTAACCCTTCCACGTCAGTCCTACTCCAATTTCTCAATTCCTCAGGTCGCTCTTCATTGTTCATATGTTCCACTCCTACGACGACCGAGTCAGCATCGGTATCATCAAAATTATTTTCATTCTGCCCTCCTTCTTCAGGCATGGCTAACAGGTTCCTAGGTTTCATTCTAAGGACACTACACCAATTCGCTCTCCTGGCACTTTTCACATAACACACCTGCTCTGCTTGGATCACCAGGATGTACGACTCCTCTAAATGTCGAGTCCAACTGGTATCAATGTCGATAATGCCATATTTATCCTTATTGTACCCTCTAGATTTGTTTTTGTCCGGTGCTGGAACATCAAACCAATCACACTCAAACAAAATGACTTCCTTCTTCATAGGATAGTCTAGCATGACAATTCTTATAATCAGTCCGTACCATTCCATGTCATCCCCTAGACGACAACACCGCTGTTTTGTGTGCTTAAGTTTTTCTTTGCTTCTTTTGTCCGAAAGAGAAATCCATTGATGGAGCACATGTTAGTGTTGGCATTTCTTAACCTCGCATCAAGAATATCGCTATCCCTGGTATGACGCCAGAAATGATTTGATGTTTGTTACGCTTTAAGAGAAGAGTAAACCAATCCGCAAGCGCATGGAACATCTATTGTAGCATTTCACCCGGGAGTATTCCAAGGTATCGTATTTATTTTCTATAGAGAAGCTAGGCGTAAGAGTATCTTGGTTTAACAAAGATATAACTATAAGAATTATACCAACTGACCAAAGACGGGGGTAAGGATGTTCAATGATAATAGTAGGGGTAGCAGTGATACAGGAGAAATCCACACTAAGATAGATGAGAGGATCGGTTAAGCTAGCCGGGAGGACAGCGAGTCTATGTCTAGAATTCCTAAGATTATATCTTCCTATTATATCTAATTCAAGCATCAAAATTCCTAGTTACTCGGGTTGAGTGCTTACACCAAATCCATGGTACAACCTCGAGTCTTTCACCAATAAGTTTACTTCAGAGCACGACAATGATCCACTAATAGGGTCGGTAACTAACCTCATACACTAGTGGGCACGTTACCGCAAGACAACCCTTCTTGAGACTTCCCGAATGTGGTGGAATACTAAATGGACGGACAGGGCTGTCACCACCTACCGCCTACCACACAACCCGTGGGGACGAATGCAAAACCAGCTAGCGTTAACTTAGGCACCGCGCCTACGTTTTCACTAGATATTCTTCCATTGGCCTAACAGAAGAATAGCCGAGGAATAACCAAGTCTAAGTTCTATTCAAGAACTAAACTTAATTAAATCCTAGCCAGGAATCCCGTAAACTATGCTTCAAAGTTCTTTCCCGATAATTGCAACTTGAGGAAATTGACTAAGTAAAGATAATTACTTGACAAGATATATAATGGAAAAGATAATTATATTGATAAGGGATAAGTCTTACAAAAACAGAAAAGATACAAGAGAGCTCATACCAAGACTCCAAGACGACTTCCGGAATCCCGAGCGATGCTCTTGACTAGACTCTAACTCCCGACTAACTAACCAACTCTGCTAGTAAGAAAAGTAGTAGGAAACGGACTCCAATGTGTTTCACTTGATTCGTCTTTTTTTGCTGAATTCCCCCTCTATTTATAGGTGGCGGAAACTTGGCGGGTACTTCAAGGTGGAGGAGAGTCTGTGGCCAAAAATTCCCCCGCCGGGCGGCCTGGCATGTCGGGCGGCATGCACCACCGGGTGGCAGCCCAGGCCGGGCGGCCACGGGATTTGGTCGGTTTCCAACCGACTCGTTTCGGATGGCTCAGATCTTGTCTTGATCGCGGTTCCTTGGTCGGTTTCCCTCAAAATCTCTGTTTTGGGGTCGGTAAGTCTCATGGGCCTTATGGGCTGGTAACCCTGGGTGGCCAACCCAGGCTGGGCGGTAGGCTAGGCCGGGCGGCAAGCCTAGGCCAGACGGCCTATGCCGGGCGGCAGCCCCTTTCGGGTGCCGACCCCCTCCGGGTCATGTTTTGACTTGTCCAAGTTAAGCCACATGAATGCCTCCTTTATTTCTCCAATTTTACCCTCCTTAGTCCGGGAATGGAAAACGACCTTGTTTTGGAGTGTTTTGCAGGATTGGCAGGGTCGGGTGATCAGCCTCATGACGACTCTGTTTTGACCCACCGGGTGGCTGATTTCAGTCTGATATGACCCTGTCGGCTTGGTTCTGATTTCAGTCATCATGACCCTGTTGGGCCTTGTTTTTAGCCTCATATGATCCTGTCGGCCTGCTATTTTAAGGCAGAATCGGCCGATGGAGCGTTTCTTCATGTTTTTATATAATTTTGGCCCTTTTGACCCTATAAACACATATTTCACCAAAACTCGTGGAACTTTATTAGTTTAAACAAATATTCTTAAAACTTTGGTCTTTACCTTGCATTTCTCGACCGGTTGGTGGCTGATGTTGGGTTTTAAGGGCCACCAACACCTCCCCAAGCTTAAACCTTTGCTCGTCCCAAGCAAATTAAAACTTGGAAGTGATGGATCAGGAGTTGCTTCAATATTAGAGCCCTGCAAGGATCAAGTGCATAAACACATACTCTACAACATAGGGGTAATGGTAAACCAGCACAAGTTGATCACTAAGTCTTTCTCCTTGTAAGTGGGGCTCTTAGGCATTTTATGAAATTGTCATGAGCAGTTGGAGCTCAGACCAACTAGTTTAGACTTTGTCATTTTAACCTCCTACATGATCATGAGTCCAAAGTTTTTGTAATGCTGCATAAGATTGAAATTTTCCCTCTTGGTGCAATCTTTCACTATGGCTCTCATCTCTCAAAAAGTGTATTTCCTCACTAAGTGCTCATCATACTCTATGAAATTTGGCTTTATATGTGAAGCTTGGTAGGATGGCACATCTAGTATGCATATTTTGTTAAGTTAAGAGATGGTCCTAGCGAAAAGACTTTGCACTTTCTCATTCCAACCATTTGGAAATAATGTCCAGGGGAGAGGGAGAGAATGGACTCACGCGAAGGAGTGGACTAGCACTGTAGAGAAAATCTATAACAAAGACTAGATTTTTGTGCTAGAGTGAAAGGATGGTCCTTTATTTTGCTCAAAGATTGAACCTTGAAACTTGACATTTGTACATCTATGAGAGCTGATAACTTTTTTTTCTCATTTTTTTCTTTTTCTTTCTTTTCAGCTCTCATAGTGTAGGGAAGCTAGTTCAATGGTTCAAATATTTTTACAAACTTTTTCTGAGCATTTATTTTGGGAGGACCAAAATCTTTCTTGTAGCATCAAGGTTTTCGCAAAGGAGAGCTTTTTGGCTGACATGCTTGGTGAAGTGGATGCTTGAATCCAATGTGGAAACCGCATCACCAAGCATGATTGTTTGAGAACTCAAAGATAACGCGAAGGAAAATGATTGACTTTGAAAGTGCAAGTCCCTCATAAGGATCAAATCCTAGCCAAACTCAATGCATACATGAATGGCATAAAAGTGGGTTCACAATTAATATCTGGCCTTGGTAGGAAATTTTCTTATCATAGGAAAGAATTACACCAAGAGGGGGTTTTTATTGCAGCATGGTTTTGAAAGAAATCATTGGACTCTAATCAAGAGGAGATCATAGACTCATTCAAAACATGCTATATCATGAATCCCAACAACTAGACTTGGTGTTTATTAGCCATTTTGGGCCCACTAAAACATAGAGAGACTAGCGTTATCATCATGCCGGTCTACCATTACCCACCAAAATGAAGAGTAGAGGTTGTGTACTTGAGACTCACAGAGAGCTAACAGAGCAACTATTCATCATTTCCATAGGCAAGGTAGAGACCAAGTTCTCAATTTTATTTGGAAAGGGAAATCTTTTTGTTCTTTTTAGTTTTGCAAATTTTTAAGGTTTTCCTTGAAAGCAAAATATTTTTGGGTTTTCTTAAATTATATCAAAACTAAAAATCTTTTTGGATTTTTGTTTATAATATATAAAGGAAATAAAACAACTTAACTAAAAAGAATAGGAAGAGAGGGTAGGACAATTGGCGTACCTTACTTCACGTACCTCCCCAAGCTTAGGTCTTTGCAAGACTTAAGCTTGGATGACATTCACTGTGGCGGTTGATAGTCGATGTTGAAGTGGCCGAACAGTTGATCCATCATGGAGAGGTTTGTCTGAAGTTGTTCCGATGTTTGTTGCTGCCATTCTTGCCTATCCCTTATGGCTGCTTGTATTTCTTGGGTTCGTATGTTGGTCTCATAAGCGTTTGCAGCCAAGTAATGCATGTCACCCTCCAACTCCGGGAAGTTGTATGATGTGAATCGGGTAGAAGGTGAAGTTCCTATGCCTCTATGGGGTTGATAGTAACTTCCCATCCCATAAGGATTGGATGGTTCAAACTCTTCATGGGATGAGCTAGTGTAGTGTGTTGACAAGCTAGTAAATTCGGGGTACTATGGTTGCTCCCAATGGTATTGAGAGCTTCCCGAAGCACCTATTCGAGGAGCCCTTGCTCGTGGTCTATCCCCTAAAACACTATGTCGTGCACGCTGCACGGGAGCTTGCCAATTATACAGAAAGTTCTTTTTACCAATGATGGTAAGCTCGGGGTTAGGCAATTCTATCTCTGTGTCATGGGCTGGATAAAGCATGTAGAACCTATTGTTCTCTTCCTTCAAAAGGTGGGCATGCCAAAAGTGATCCTTCCCTAGCAAGGGAGCACTAGGGAGATGATCTATTCTAGCTCTATGGAGCACGCCAACCTTTCTAGCAATTCTAGTGACAAAAGGTGTAAAAGTGATAGGTCCATGCTGCTTAAATGCTAGAGTGAGCCAATGGTTGATGAGGAAGAAAGTGGGGTTCGTTCTAATTTTCTTTATCACAGCATAAAGATAGGCTTTGTCCAAACTATTCACTGGACGTACATCACCCCGAGGGGTGAGGTAGTGAGTGATGAAACGGTGAATTACACGGAGCGATGGGTTATGAATGTCGCTAGTGTGCTCCTGCCTCGTGATGGGACTTCCTATCTTAGCCCAAAGTCCTTGAGGGGTGAAACCTTTAAGTTTATCAATGTCTACTACGGTCTTACGGTCGAAACCAAGGTAAGTACTAATTTGTTTTAAAGACCGTTCATAGTTTTCACCAAAAAGACGAAATGTGTAGAGAGTGCCTAATTTGTCTAACGGAGTGGTGAGGACTTTTAAGGTGCAAAGGAATTAATGGTAAGCCATTTTGAGCCGTAATCATCAAGGTGGTAGAAATTATACCATCCGGTCGTGTTGAGCGCATACTCGAAATTGGCGAAGATGCCGATTTGCTCGAGGAAGTTATGGTCGAACTTTCGCACGGATGTGAACTCCCGGTCCCGAATGGCGGTGAACTTGCTTCGCTCGTCGTAATCATTGAACACCATATTCTCTTCACTCTCCATGAACTTGTCAAACTCTTCATTTTGCACACTTCGCTCCGTTGGAGCTTCAGATATGGACATTGAGTCCGAGAGATAACTCGGAGCATGCCCATGTGAAGCTCTGGAGTGCTCTGCTTCCGAGCGCTCACTTGGTGTGCGCCTCCCACGGCTTGAGCTGCTGCTGCTGTTGCTGAACTTGGTGTAGTGGCCACTCCAAATGTTTGCCATTCCTGTAAAAGGGTTACTTGGACACAATACCCGAAGGACAGTATGATGATAATGGTTAGTGGTTAGTCGTTCGGTTAGTAGTCCAAGTGTTAGTCGTTCGAACGCGCAAGGGTGACAACAAATTCTCTCTATTTGGTTTTATTGCAGCACACTTTTATTGCTAAGTGCAAAGTGCACTTACTAGAGAGAGCTAGTTGAGTGAGGAAAGGAGTGCAAAGAGAGAGAGTTTGTGAGGGGGAGAGGAAGTTTTCAGCCAAATGCTTTGAGTGGAGAACCAAAGGAGAGTGAGCCCTCTATTTATAGGCTCAAGAGGAGCCTTGGGGGGCAATGTGGCTAGGCCGGGCAGGCATGGCCGGGCGGCAGCCCATGCCGATCGGCAGGTCATTTCCTCCCATTTGGGCGCATTATTGGTGACCACTTTGCTGGAATAGGTGCCATGTGAACTGCATGCCTCCATTATTCCGAAAAAAGTAGAGAGGATAGGGAGCAAGGAAGGATTGATGGGATGGCCAAAGTTAGAATTTTGCAATGAGTGTTCTGCCCTCTATAAAGCCTAGGTGAATAGAGTGGCAGGTGAGAGTGGATGATTAAGAGATGGAATAATTTGTGTGGCTCTCATTCACTTGTTTTTGGCAAATAGGGCTCTAGGTGAAAAAATTTCACAAGTGAAGAGGTGGCCACTCCTCATCCACTCATGACCATCATTCTTGTTGCAAAAGGGCCAAGAATCCAAAGAAAAAATGTGCCGGGCGGTAGAAATGACCCAGCCGGGGGTCATTTCTCATGAAAAATGACCTCCCGGGTGCTGAAATTTGACTGGGTTATTTTAGGCTGGGTTACAGCCCTGAATCAGTACCTGGATGGTCGTTTTGACACGAAAACAACCTCCCGGTGAGGAGACTTGGCCGAATCATCACCATTTTTTTATTTTTTTTTAAATTCTAGTTTAATGGTTAAAGATTAGGAATAAAAAAATCAACCTAATCTAATGGTATGTGTAAGGGAAGGGGGATAAATATTGGTTACCTTCTAATGAGGGTTCGAATTTTACGTCTTGAACAAGACGTTCTCCGTGTTCAATTCTTCGTGGTGCCTGTCGTGGATGGAGAGTTTTCCACGATCGGTGCAATTTCCTTCTTTCGCCACACTTGTTTGATTTTCTTTGGCTTGGCGGTGACCTTTTTCTTCATTTCTTGTGGCTCGTTCTTCTTCATGGGCGGTGATTTAACCGTCGGTGCACCCAATTTTGGTGGAATTGGATACACCTCAATTTTCCGCACGGTGTTAGGATTTTTGCCATAAAAGATGCGTACCTGATTGCATTGTTCCGTTCAGAGCTTGAAGGCGAACTTTTCGTCGTGCCCATTAATGTTAAGGTGGATTTCTCCAGCCCCAACATCAATGTTGGTGTTTGCAGTGCTAAGGAACAGCCTTCCTAGTATAAGAGGTGTCTTTACATCGGCCTCCATGTCTAGGACCACAAAGTCGACAGGAACTAGGGAGTTCCTTATCCTCACGGGTACGTCCTCCGCAATGCCCGCCGGGTAGCAGACTGATTGGTCAGCGAGCTGCAAGCACATTACTGTAGGAGATAATGAATTAACATCAAGTTTGTCATACACTACCTTTGGCATGATGCTCACGCTCGCCCCCAAGTCATGAAGGGCATTGTTGAATTGTTGCCTTCCGATCAAACATGGGATGGTTGGGCATCCCGGATCTCGCTTCTTTTCTGGGAGGTAGTTCAACATAGAGGCACTACACTCTTCGGTTAATTTGACAATTTTCATGGACGGCATTGGGTGTTTGTTGTTGAGGATGTCCATTAGGTACTTGGAGTATGTAGGAACCTGCATAGCATCAAGTAGCGGTATGTTGACATATAATCTCTTTATTACCTCCACAAACTTCCCGAATTGTTCGTCCACCATTGGCTTCCTCTGTCGAGAGGGGAATGGCAACACCGGGGTATCATAGAACTCATGTGGCGCCTTCTTGAGAGGTGCCTTTGTCTCCTCAACTTTCATTTCCTCCTCTCCTTCTAATTCTTCATCGATTTCCCTGGTCTTTCCTGCAATGTTAGGATTTGGCGGATCCTGTGTGGATTTTCCGCCTCTAGTTGTGACCGCACTAACATTTTCTTTAGGGCTTGCTTCCGGCTGACCGGGGAGCTTGCCCACGTTAGGCTTAACAATAGAAGCGTCCAGCTTAGCGATCTGCATTTTTAACATTTTGTTATGACTAAGCTGGTTTTGCAGAGAGGTATTGAAGGTTTCCATACGAGAATCTATGCTTTCTAGGACCCTATCAGTAGCAATAAATTTCCTACTAATACTTTCATTGATTTTAGATTGTCCTAGAACAAGATCACGGAAGGAAGGTTCATTACGTGTAAAGTTTCTAGAGTTACCCATGTTCTTGTCAAAGGAGAGGTTTGGCTTGGACTCCCATCCGAAGTTGTTCGTATGGGGCCTAAACCCGCTGTTGTTGTTGTTGTTGTTGTTGTTGAGGTAGTTCACTTCTTCTTCTTGAGTCTTTGGGCAGTGGCTTCCCATGTGTTCAAGGTTTCCACATACTTCGCAAGTCATGCGAGATTCCAAGGATTGGACAGTTTGAGGTCCGTCCATTTTCTTCAAAAGTTGATCCATTTTGATTGCTAACATGTCAATACTATCAACTTGGTGGACTCCCCTCATCTTGGGTTGTGGCTGGTTCTATTTGTCATCATAGCCACTGTAGTTGGCGACCATCTTTTCTATGAGAGTTTGAGCTTCTTTGACCTTCAGAGAGAAGAAAGAGCCTCCAGCGGCTGCATCTAGGTGCTCACGAGCAGGGCGATTGAGCCCATGGTAAAAGCTTTGAATCAGCAACCAATCTTGCATTCCGTGATGTGGGCATGCTAGAGTGTACTCTTGGAAGCGTTCCCATGCCTCAGGGATGCTTTCATCGGTTAGCTGTTGGAAATTTGAAATCTTGTTCCGCAGGGCATTGGTTTTGCCTAGCGGGAAGAACTTGGCAAGGAAGGTGTTGGAGCACTTGTCCCATGTGGTGAGCTCTTCTTGATTACTGTAGAACCACTGCTTCGCCTTCCCCAAGAGTGAAAATGGGAAAAGGCGAAGGCGAATGGCCTCAGGGGTCACATCCCTCATGGTGAAAGTGCTGCACACCACCAAAAATTGTTGGAGGTGGGCATTTGCATCTTTCGATGCCTTGCCACGGAAAGGACTGGCCATAACCATGTTGATTAAGGCCGGTTTCAGCTCGTAGCTTCTGTTCCCCATGTTCGGGTTTGGACCGGTGCGGATGTTGTCTGCAGATGGGGCGGAGTAGTCACGGATCATCTTTTCAGCCATGATTGGTTGAGCGGACGGAGTCGGGACTCACAGCTGAGCTTGAGTGATCGGAGGTGCTGCAAGAGCAAGCACGGGTGCTTCAAGAGAAAGCACGGGCCGAGGAGGGGTCAGTCTTTGATGCATTCTCCTCAACAAAGCCTCCGGATTGTTGTGGTAGTTGTCTGGTAGGTCGAAACCAGTCATAAAGCGTCCTGTTTACACCACAAATAAACAGAACAAGGGTAAGCCCGCTAAGAAAAGCGGTAACTCCTTAGTAGCAATATCAATGTTAAAATTCCGATATCTTAGCCTATTGCTTCCCCGGCAACGGCGCTAGAAATGCTTGTTGGCATTTCTTAACGTCGCATCAAGAATATCGCTATCCCTGGTATGACACAAGAAATGATTTGATGTTTGTTACGCTTTAAGAGAAGAGTGAACCAATCCACAAGCGCACGGAACATCTATTGTAGCACTTCACCCGGGAGTATTCCAAGGTATCATATTTTTTTTCCGTAGGGAAGCTAGGCATAAGAGTATCTTGGTTTAACAAAGATATAACTATAAGAATTATACCAACTGACCAAAGACGGGGGTAAGGATATTCAATAATAATAGTAGGGGTAGCAGTGATACAGGAGAAATCGACACTAAGATATAGATGAGGAGATCAGTTAAGCTAGCCGAGAGGACAGCGAGTCTAAGTCTAGAATTCCTAAGATTATATCTTCCTATTATATCTAATTAAAGCATCAAAATTCCTAGTTACATGGGTTGAGTGCTTACACCAAATCTATGGTACAGCCTCGAGTGTTTCACCAATAAGTTTACTTCAGGGCACGACAACGATCCACTAATAGGGTCGGTAACTAACCTTGTACAGTAGTGGGCACGTTACCGCTAGACAACCCTACTTGAGACTTCCCGAATGTGGTGGAATACTAAATGGACGGACAGGGCTGTCGCCACCTGCCGCCTACCACACAGCCCATGGGGACGAATGCAAAACCAGCTAGCGTTAACTTAGGCACCACGCCTATGTTTTCACTAGATATTCTTCCGTTGGCCTAGCGGAAGAATAGCCAGGGAATAACCAAGTCTAAGTTCTATTCAAAAACTAAACTTAAATAAATCCTAGCCAGGAATCCCGTAAACTATGCTTCAAAGTTCTTTCCCAATAATTGCAACTTCAGGAAATTGACTAAGTAAAGATAATTACTTGATAAGATATATAAAGGAAAAGATAATTATATTGATAAGGGATAAGTCTTACAAAAAGAGAAAACATACAAGAGAGCTCATACCAAGACTCCGAGACGATTTCCGGAACCCCGAGCGATGCTCTCGACTAGACTCTAACTCCCGACTAACTAACTTACTCTACTAGTAAGAAAAGTAGTGGGAAATGGACTCCAATGTGTTTCACTTGCTTCATCTTTTTTCTGCCAAATTCCCCCTCTATTTATAGGTGGCAGAGACTTGGCGGGTACTTCAAGGTGGAGAAGAGTCGATGGGCGAAAATTCCCCTGCCGGGCGGCGGGCCACGCCGGGCGGCCACGTGTGCCGGGCGGCCTGGCATGCCGGGTGGCATACACCACCGGGCGGCAACCTAGACCGGGCGACCACGGGTTTGGTCGGTTTCCAACCGACTCGCTTCGGACGGCTCAGATCTTGTCTTGATGTCGGTTTCCCCTGAAATCTCCGTTTTGGGGTCGGTAAGCCTTATGGGCCTCATGGGCTGGTAACCTTGGGTGGTCAACCCAGGCCGGGCGGCAAACCCTGCCGGGCGGCAAGCCCAGGCCGGGCGGCCTGGCAGGCCGGGCGGTGGCCTATGCCGCGGGGCAGCCCCTTTCGGGTGCCGACCCCCTCCGGGTCATGTTTTGACTTGTCCAAGTTATGCCACATGAATGTCTCCTTTATTTCTCCACTTTTACCCTCCTTAGTCCGGGAATGGAAGACTGCCTTGATTTGGAGTGTTTTGCAGGGTTGGCAGGGTCGGGTGATCAGCCTCATGACGACTCTATTTTCACCCACCGGGTGGCTGATTTCAGCCTGATATGACCATGTCGGTTGGGTTCTCATTTCAGTCATCACGACCCTGCCGGGCCCTGTTTTTAGCCTCATATGACCCTGTCGGCCTGCTGTTTTAAGAATCGGCTGACGAGGCGTTTCTTCATGTTTTTATATAATTTTGGCCCTTTTGACCCTACAAACACATATTTTACCAAAACTCGTGAAACTTTATTAGTTTAAACAAATATTCGTAAAACTTTCGTCTTTACCTTGCATTTCCTGACCGGTTGGTGACCGATGTTGGGTTTTAAGGGCCACCAACAGTTAGCCACACGAATGCAAGGATCTGGACCATGAGCTAGAGCATATATCATGTCACCCACTTCTCCCTTGGCCCATAGTTTCCTTATCTGCCTCAAAATAATTTGGAGTTATGTTAGGAACACATAGTAAATTTTAATATCATGTATTTAAAAATTAGAAGAATATGTCTCGCTTTTTGCTCAAACCATCCTATAATTTGTTGCTTGTGCTTTCTGTGAACATTCCGTGAGTCGGATTTCCTCAATTCCTCCACATGCTCACTACAATAGTAGGCAAATGAACATGCACCTACTAGTAGAAGACAACGCATGTTTCAAAAAAATCAATCACATATGTGACATGCAACGACTTACTTTATCCAATCATTGCACTCATCAATATGTAGTGCCTCATCTTCTGAAAGTCTTGAGGCTCATGTTTGTTGAGCTGAAAAGTTTTTTTTATTGTAGTCCCTGCTACCGAATATGCTCATACCATCAGAAGGAGGTTTAGTAACAGCATTATTTTCTTGATGCTCTGACCAATTGAGCTTTGTACTAACATCTTCAAAGAAGAGAGAGCAAAATATAAGGCACTCCTCCAAAAGATATTCCTCTACTATTGAACCTTTAGGACACACTTTGTTCCTCATGTAGCCCTTGAGGGTACGCAGGTACCTCTCAACTGGATACATCCATCTGTAGCAAACTAGGCCACCGTACTTAGTGTCCCAAGCAAGATGAACTGGTAAGTGCACTATAATATCAAAAAACACGGGCGAAAAAATCATCTCAAGGCGAGAAAGGGTCTCTCCAATAGATTTGTCAAGTTTTTCAAGTTCAGCAACCTCAAGCTCCTTCGAACATATTGCGTCAATAAACCTGCTGAGTTCAATGATCCCGACCACTACATCCTCAGGCAATATGTCGCGTACCACCGAGGGTAGAAGTTCTTTATAATAAAACATGGTAGTCATGAACTTTAAGTCCAGTTACCTTGCAGGCACTAACATCAACACACATGTAAGGACCGATGGCGTACCAAGAGGGGGGGTGAATTGGTAAGCTGCTCACGAATCCAATTACTTCAAATTCCACTACTTGAGACTTACAAGATAAGCAACCTAAGCAATTCTAGTAGGACAAGACCCTACACATGCTAGTGTTCATGATAAGATAAAGTGCGGAAGCCAATCACACTAGCCTATGCAAGCCATAAGTCACCCTACTCACTAGAGCACACAATTGCGGAATAGTAAAGAGAGGGTCAAGGAATGCTCATGATTTTTTTCCCGAGGTCGCGGAAGGATGGTGCCTTCCCCTAATCCTCGTTGGACCACTCCCGCTAGAGTCCTGGTCCCTCCCGCCACCAAGTGGAGTTCTCACCCACGAGCCCGTAATCACCCCTTGAGTGAAGACATGGTGTGCATCACCACTGCACAAAGCATAAGCTCGCCTCCCTCGAGAACTTGCCGGACTCCCTGAGACGACAAGGGTGCTCACTAGCGACACCCCTTTCACCGGCGGGGTCAAACCATGTACAAACGTGTGACGGCCTTCACAATAGATCATGATAGGCTTGATCACCGACACCTAACCGGTCTAGCTCTCACCATAGTCCAAGAGTAACAATCTAGATCACACCCTCAAGGACACCCTAGCCTTGGATGTGCAAGATGCTCAAGTTACTCACTTCTAGCACTCTCAAGATATTCAATATCGTCTCCTAGTGCTTTCCTCTTTTCCTCTTGGACCTTACCAAATGCTCTCAGGTATTCCACTGGCCAAGAGTGGTCTCCAAGACCCCAGCAACGAAGTTATATAGGCTCCTAACCTCAAAGTAGCCGTTGCTCCACGAAATTGCTTTTCTGGACATCCAGACCGAACTGTCCGGTCACTGCCTGACTAGACTGTCCGGTCACTCTAGTAAAAGCTCTCCTAGCCGTTGGCACAACAGTGTCCAGCAATTTCCTGTACTGACCAGACTGTCCGGTCACAAGACCAGACCGTCTGGTCTGTTTCTCTCTCCAGTCCAGAAACATTCTGCGCCGAAGCTCCTTGCTGCCACTGCTTTATCCCTACTAATCGGACTGTCCGGTCAGCAAACCGGACCACCCGGTCTGTATAGGATCTCCTGCTGACAGACTTCTAGCTTCTCCCTCTAAGTCCTGGACAACTCCCCATAGTGATCATACAGTCCGGTCTCCACTGACCCCTCTTTCCAATCTCTATGTTCAGAAGCTGAAACTTGTCGTTATCGCTTGACTTCGTTTCCCGGCTTCTGCGAATAGCTCCTTGGCTTCTCCACTATTACCTAGTGCCTGTGATTTCACCGAGCAACTTTGCACATCACCGACTAGACATGACCTAAGAGAATGACCTAGACCCCCTTGATAGTCCGGTTATTCCTATGGACCACAGACCTAAGAGAATGACCTAGACCCCCTTGATAGCAACTTTGCACATCACCGACTAGATGACAACCACTACTTAATCGAAAACTTTGATCAATAAACAACCGGGCTAACAGAGCTACACAAAAATCGAGAGGAACCATAACAACATATAAGGTCCTACTCAATCAAGCATCATCTAGAGATACAAGGAAAAGAGTGAAGAGCATATTCTAGATGAAAAATGCATGCATGTCATGGCAATATATTAAGGAAGGAATAACGACATGCAATGCAAGACATGAATGATGAGATGCACCAAGTTAGCATAGCAATGCATAGGAATTAAGAACAAGCAATCATCATCATGATATCATACACAGCCATACAAGATAATTAATGAGTATTAAGCACTGCATATGAGGATAAACCAAGTGAGATTAAAATGAGTCAATGACGCCTGAGCATCCAGCTGCTCAAAGAAACCAAGGTCTATAGGTGACTCAGACCCACTATCCTGTGCTGTTGGAGTGACTGTGGCAGTCTCTTGAGCTGAAGTCTATAGAAGAATAAGATCTGCCATGTCCTGCTGAGAGAATCCTCCACGGACGAGATCCTCTGCTGCCTAAGGAGTAAGAATGGTAATAGTGGCAGTAGGAAGAGGAGCTGTAGGGTCCTACCATGTGCAAGGTCGACGAGTGGGAAGGAGAGAAGAACATCGTAGAAACAGAGAAGGTTGACACAGGGGAGAGCTATGCTGAAGAGGAAGTCTGTCCTGCTCACCCTGTCGGTAAGACCCCTGAAAGTGATAGTCTGCTAGACTGAGCTGTCATCAAAGCAGTGAAGGGTCCTGGCTGAGTCTGCAGCTACTAGTACTAAGGGAACACTAAAGGTCCTGGCTGCTAACCTGCTTGTCTCATCTTTGCCATCTGAGTCATCAGAGTGGAAACAAGTGCCATCTACTGACGCTGAAGCTCTGCCTGTCCTCTGATGACCTCCATCATCTAGCGTCTATCCTCCAAGACACTCTGGATAAACTCTCCCAGCCATCCTGCTAGAGCTTCCACTGCGACAGTGTCCTCAGACTGTGAACCTGTCGGTCGGGGAGGTGCCCCTCTACTGGCTGACTCAGGAATCACCGTATCTGGTTGAGCTGCCTGCTCGTGAAGTATCGGTGACTCCTGCTCCTCCTCTCCTGTCTGCTGGCTGAAGGCTGACTGAGATCCCCTGGAGACTCGAGGTGCATAGATGGTGTTCACCTTAGTGAATGTCTTGTACTGCTCCTCCGTCACTAGGCCCATCCTCCTCAAGAGATAGCAGATGTTGGGGCTGTAGACCAAGTGATGTCCTCCAACTCTCTCAGAGATAACCTCCTCCATCTCTCCAATGAGAAGGTCTACCAAGTCCAAAGTCTGCCTCCTTAGAATGGCTGCTACAGCCCACTGGTGTAAGAGTGTGAACTCCTCTCTATAGCCAGACCTGGGAATGATAGTCCTGGTGACTATCGCTCTCACCACCTTGGCCTCTACAGAAAGTCTCGTAGGGCCTCTCTCAAAGCCTGGGGTGTGTGGAGGTGGGAAAGCAATCGACACTAGGTCGTCTGAAGGCAGCTTCCCTCCCTGAGGTCTATGGGATGGCTCCAGTGTACCGTAGGCACTCCTATAAAGCTGAAAGTTTGAAGCCAGGAGTCCTAGGTTAGCGATCAAATCCTGCCTGGTGCAACTCGTAATGGCTGCCCTCTGAACAGGAACCAGAACTCTGAGTAGTCTCTGGCAACCCACAACGTAGCATAGAACTCGTGGACCATGTCCTCTCTATACCTGTGTGGAGCAGTAACTAGCTCTGCTAGCCCTGGCAAGTACATGAAGTACTGCTCCATGTCTGTGCTGGTGGCCCTACTCATGGCCTGGTAGGCAGTGTACTGCTGCGGTACAAACACCGTGTCTCTAATTCTCATGGCCAGAGAGGGTCTCAGGCCCTCTCCAATCCTCCTCTGGAGAGTTGTCCAGTACCTCTCTCTAGCAACGGGGTATCTAAGAACTAGAACCCACTGCTCGAAAGGCACCAAGCAAAGTACCTTAAGGTCCTTTGTAGGAACCTTAAGTATATTCGGCTCACAGGTGTACCTTAGGTCTCCTGCCTAGTGAGTTGTCCTCTGCGGAACAGTTTGCTCAGCCTCCTCCTCTGCCTCCTCAGCCTCCTCCTCATCTAGCTCCTCAGACTCAGACTCTAAGGTCTCCTCATCTGCGATCTCCTCCTCCTCAAACTCCTCCTCCTGCTGTCTACAGGATCCCTGCTCCATAGTCCTCGATGATCTCCCCTAACGGAAATCGGAGTACGCTATGGCCACGGCGGTGGCACAACTCCAACGGCAAGAGATGCAGTCCTCTACCCGGTGCTCCTCCTCAAACCCTGTGCCTCACGAGGCTGCTCTAGGATTAGCCGTGTCCCTGGAGTCCTCCGTGACTGCTCCATGGCATCTAGCTGCCTAGCAACCCTCCTGGCCCTCTCTGACTCTGGGTCCAGCCTCGGTCTCTTCTTGGTCTTGGGCTTCTCAGGCATCTACCCCTTGCCCTTGTCCTATCCTGATCTTGCCATCTGACTGCTGCTGCTGTCACTGCACGCACATAGGTAGAGACAAGATAAGCATGGAAACCTAATACATCTATAAGCAAAGCACCACTAGGAAATAATGCGTAATAGGAATCCTAGCACTAAATGAAGGACATGATCACTAGACAATTATGCAAAGTAACAACAGTGATCATCGATTATATGTGGCTGGTGCGAGTCATCTAGTGTATAGTCAAATAATGGCAATAAGATCTAACTGTAGACTAGACAAGAGACAAAACCCTAGAATTGCAATTAATAGATAAGCATGGAATTAATTTGCAGACTAGGTTGAGCCAACTAATTAATTAATGCAACTAATGATGAGAATTAGTACTAATTGCATCAATTAACTAATTACTCAGAGATTAGGGCATAATTTGATGAAGGGAAGATTAGTACGATACCCTAGGAAGTGTGATGACGTGCCGAGAACAGAGAACACACCCAATCACCTAAAACTCGGATCTTTGGCTTGCCGACAATGGGGAGAGGGGAATCCTTGCCCTAGGACGAGCTCGGCAAGGGAAGAGCTTTGACAAGCGTGTGCGCGAGTGAAGGTGGAGCTAACAGTGAGAGTCGGCGGCGGTGGTTGGTGTGGCTTGCTGCGCGGCTGCGAGGTGAGGTGGCGACGACTGGTGTACGCATAGGGCGAGGTGGCACAGCGCGCGGCTCTGGACGGCGGCAGTACTTGCGGGCGACGGCTGTGCAGTGCGACAGCGTGAACACGTGGGAGAGCGGGGGTGAAGGCGAGTAGCGCGCGAGTCTGGGTGAGTGCAGGCTCGGGTGCTCGTCGGCGGCGAGGAGGCGAGACAGCGATGGCGCTCTACGGCTTCGGCAGAGACAGTGAGGGCGAGCTCTCGACTTCAAGGTCGAATGGGGAAAAGAACACTCAGAATCGATTTTGATCTAGGTCAAAACGGAGATCGACGGCCGAGATCAAAGAAGGATCAATCAACGGCTCGAATTTGGAGGCGCATCGCGTGATCAACCGAACTGACCGGACGGTCTGGTCTCTACACCGGACTGTCCGGTCAGGATGGGGTCTGCTGGCCTTCTACAGACCAGATGGTACGGTCTCAAGGACTGTTTTGTCCGGTCTCTACGACCATACTTCCCTTGGCACTGTGTATAGTGCCACTAACCGGACTGTACGGTCTAATGACCGGACCGTGCGATCACTTCCAGAAAATTTCTAAGTCAAGGATTTTCTCCATTTTCCAAGTGCCCTCGCTAAACACACAAATAAACACCGCACTTGGAATATAGAGGGAACTCTCAAACACTCATTTTCAAATAGTGGCACTCTATCGCCTTATAATTTTTGCAAATGCCAAATGAAAAGATCGAGCAAATAAGAACCAAGGCAATTAAGCACCAAATGGGTATGTATGAGCCTTAGTCCATGAACCACTCAAGTAGATTTAACCTCGGAGTTCATAAGAGCTTGCTCAATGGGCATGAAGCACAATCCTTCCCTTTGGTCACACTTATGGAGATGTAATCTCATATAGGGCATGAGGCACAAATATCTCCAAGTGGGACTAGCATCCTTTGTGTTTCCTATATGATGCATGAACAAGCATTTTACATATGCAATGAAACTAAACATACCATGTGAATGCAAGCAATATTAAAGAACAAGACACAAAGGAAACCTAGCAATGTCAAGTTTGAACCCCTCCCAAGCTTACTCACTATAAGCCATGTCCTTGCCTTGAGAGAAGTCAAACCACCATCTCAAGCACTCCCCCTTGCTTATAGCTATCTTGGATGGGTTAGACATTGACTAATTTTTTATGTGTTTTTCTTTTAGTTATTTACACATGCATGGATGCAAAGCATACTAGTCACAAAGGAGTCCTAATTACCATGCAATGCAAGAGTAAGAAAAACGCACTACAACTACAAAGGACAAACACGGTTACCTCCCTCATGAGTAGATAGGTCATTGAGGTCCATGTCTCTTGTGGTGGACTTCACATGATCTTCATGAAAGCGCTCGGTCCACCACCACCACCATCTAGGTCTTGTTCTTGGGCACCCACTTGTACGTAGCTGATCTCTCAAGATCAACAATGCACTTAGGAACCCATATGCTCTTGACATTCCTCTTCTTGTTTAGCGGTCCCAAGGCATTAGCTTTCACCTTGCCATCCTTGTTCCTAAAAAGTTTGAAGTGTGTGTTCTCATGGAACAAGTTAGCATTAGGCAAAATAATGGAACTTCTCACCATGGGACAATCCTTGGTTGTGTGGCCATCCTTGCAACACCTGTCGCAATAGTAGTCATCGGCGAGAAGGGGTTTGATCCATACGGGGATGGAATCACTCATCTCTATGATGTCGATGGTGGCGGGATATAAGCCAAGTCCCCGGTGGGAGATATTGTTCACAAGGTTCTTCCCAAGAATCTCCTCGTGGATGGCTGTACCACGTGTGAGCCTTTCAAAGCCGTCCATCACCATCTTCCTCTCTTCCTTGAGCTTGTGATAGCCAGTTGATGGTCCTTAAATGCTAAATCCGACCATCAAATCCTTGCATAAACAACATAAAAGGAATAAACAAAATAGTGATAGCAATTTATTATTAACCATTTCCACGAGTTTTGGTGAGACATGTGTTTGCAGGTATAAAAGAGCCAAAATATGTAAAAAAAACATGAAGAAACGCCCCGTCGGCCGATACTGCCGTAAAACAGCCGGCCGACAGGGTCGTAAGAGGCTGAAATCAGGGCCCGGTAGGGTCGTGATGGCTGAAATCAGGGCCCAGTAGGGTCGTGATGGCTGAAATCAGAACTCAGCCGACAGGGTCATTTCAGGCTAAAATCAGCCACCCGGCGGGTTAAAACAGAGTCTCATCAGGCTGAACCATCCGACCCAGCCGACCCGGAAAAACACTCCACCATGAGGCCGTTTTCCATCCCCGGACTAAGAAGGGTAAAAAGTGAAGTAAAGGAGGCATCCACGTGGCACAACTTGGATAAGTGAAAACATGACCCGGAGGGGGTCGGTACCAAAAATGGGCCGCCGCCCAGCACAGGCCGCCGCCCGGCCTAGGCCACCGCCCGGCCTGCCAGGCCGCACGGCCTACCCCGCCACCGGGCCTGGGAATTTCCTCCCGGGGTGTCTAGCCCACTCGGCCCATCATGCCAACCGATGCCATGTGGATAAGACGGTTGAAAACTGACTCAACAACCGTCATCCGTACCAAATCTGAGACATCCAAAGAACGTCGGTCAGAAACCGACCTCTTCAAATGGCTGCTCGGCCTGGGTTGCTGCCTGGCACTGCATGCCGCCCGGCATGCCCGGTTGCCTAGCGTGGCCCGTCGTCGGGCGGGGGAACTTTTGCCCACCGACCCTCCTTCACCTACAAATACCCGCCAGCACTTCACCACCTATAAATAGAGGGGAAATTCAGTAGAAAAGACAACACACAAGAAGAAGAGTATAGAGCTCCACTTCAAAAGGCTTTAGCACTGCCAAAGTGCTTAGAAAATAGGGAGAGAGTGAGGGAGAGTTCGGGGAAGCGCCGGGCTTGTTGGCGATCTTCCCCACGCTTGTACCTCGACGGATGCTTTCTTTTTCAAGTAAGTGTTCGTGTTTCCTCTTTGGTATTTAAGTTTTTTATTTAAGTAAGTTCTTTCCTTTATTGCTTATGAGATCATCGCTCTATTAATTAGAGTATCTTAGTCTTCTATAAGCGTGGATCCAAGACTAGGATAGTAATTGATAGCGTAGACGTGGTGTCTAGGCTAGAGGTTACCTTTGTTTGCCGCGTGCCCCATGGTTTGTAGAGGTAGTCGGTAGGTGGTGACAGCCCTATCCGGCCTTAGTAATCCTCCACGTTCGGGTACATCATAGAGATGTTGGCCGGAGTCGCCTGTGGATGCAGGGGTAAGCCGGTGCCCAAAGTAAGCAGTAGAGACCGATATGATCTTACTATAGGATCCTTAACCATTAGAAATCCTCTCTACCCTTTGCCTGCCATATTCTTGTTGTCCTTGGACGGATTAGTTAGAGGATCAATACACACACGTTCCCTGTGATTCAATAACCTGGAATACTCCTAGGTGATGTGTTACATCGGTATCCATGCGCTTGCCGATTTATCCGTGATCGTAGGAAATACCAACAAGCATTTCTGGCGCCGTTGCCGGGGATAGTAATATTTTTGGTGCGACACTAAGAAGTGTCAACAAGCATTTCTGGCGTCGTTGCCGGGGAACGGTTGTTGTATCATCTTTGAACCTTGTTCGTCCTCGTATATTTTCTTTTTTTTTCTTTTTATTTCTTTTCTTTTTCCACCATGGAGCAAACTTCTATCCTATCATTTTCTGCTCCGAAGGGCGAGTTCTTTGAGCCACCACCGTCTGCGGACCCAATTCGCACATCTGGCTATGAACTCCGTCCAATGGCGCTTTAGTTTATCTCCCCTTTTTCATTTCTATTCAATTCAATTTTATAGTGCGCCTAGAAAAGAAAAAATAATAATAAATAAAGTTGTGACTCTATTTGGCCCATAAAGCCAGTAGAGTCACTTTTTCTTTTCACCCTTTTTGTTTTTGTTTTTGTTCTTCTTCAAATAAAGCAGCCAGGTACAATATCAGGTGTGGGGAGGCCTTCAAGATTCTCAATGCACAAACAATACAAGGCCTCCCATCAACACGTTGCACATCGTCACTTAAGCCAATACGACATAGGGCTAGGCGATCGGGCTCCAAGCAACGTCAACCAATCTACAAGGGCAATCGATCCAGCCATGGTTCCCCTTGACCTCTACCTCTTCAAGAGCGGTGGTTTGCACACTCTATCCCTTTCCCCCTAGTTTCCAAGTTAAACCAAACTTATCTTGAATCAATCATAAAAATTTAACTAGAAAACTAAAATGAACCTTGTGGAAGCCTCATGTTATTTCATGCTTCTATTTAGTTGGCTTGCATGCTCCTTATTCCTAGTTCATAGACTTGTTGCTTATGAACTACATCTTTAGGAAAGCATGTCATCTAGGTAGTTGATGCATGAGATATGGTTTGACGAAATGAATCTTTCTCTTATGCTTGATGTGCTTGGGAATTTTTCTTACAAAAAAAATTAAAATCAATAGCTTGACTCCTCTGATTATATCTTCCTACCAAAGCCATATCATGAACTCATTGAAAATCTTATGCATATGCTACTTGTTGTTTCATTGAACTTTGTCAAATTGTTGTGACCCTTGTGAGATACTATTTATGACTTTTTGATCAAGATTTTGTGCACACCACTTTGCTAATACTTCTTCACTGGAAGTTAGCACCACCATATCCATCATCCATGTGGTATTTCTTCTACACTGGAAGATAGCACTTCCATGCCATCATCCATCCATTAAATAAAGTACTCCATCATATTCTGATAGACTCCCTCTCCAAATATCCTTGTAAAAGTGACATGGGCTATTCATGATTCAAAAAAAAAGGTGAAAAAAATAGAGAAAGAATTAGCCCATGTTCTAAAATGCCTATCCAATAGAAGGGAGGGAACATCTCAAAAGAAAAGGGAGTATTCACATTCAGTCATTTTCCATCCACATATCCATATGTTCACATGCTTGATCAAAAGTTCATGAATTATTCTCCATGGATCCAGTTTTTGACTTAGTAATATATGAGACACAAGTATGCCTCCCTTTTATCCTTACCTTGAGCTTCACATAAAGCCATATTTAGATGTAGGATGAAAAGAGGCAGTGTCCTGGTGAGGAACCTTACACATTGAGTGATTTGAGAGAATCATTTGAGGGGTACAACTATGATTTATTTTGAAAATCTTTTCAAAAACCCAAGCTACATAGCAGAATGAGTGAAAATGATTAGAGTCGGGACCATTCCATCCTTCAACCACCCAAGGTAACATGATAGACACTTTAAAAGTTCATAGGTACAAGTATGACTTGGAATAATTTGCATGCTACCATCATACCAATTGAAGTTATGATTCACCTTAGTCTCTATTCCTTTACTCGAGGACGAGCAAAGACTAAGTGTGGGGGTGTTGTTGACGGTCCTTGAATGCTAAATCCGACCATCAAATCCTTGCATAAACAACAGAAAAGGAATAAACAAAATAGTGATAGCAGTTTATTATTAACCATTTCCACGAGTTTTGGTGAGACATGTGTTTGTAGGTATAAAAGAGCCAAAATATGCAAAAAAAAAACATGAAGAAGCGCCCCGTCGGCCAATACTGCCGTAAAACAGCCGGCCGACAGGGTCGTATGAGGCTGAAATCAGGGCCCGGCAGGGTCAAGATGGCTGAAATCAGAACTCAGTCGACAGGGTCATATCAGGCTGAAATCAGCCACCCGGTGGGTTAAAACAGAGTCTCATCAGGATGAACCATCCGACCCAGCCGACCCTAAAAAACACTCCACCATGAGGCCGTTTTCCATCTCCGGACTAAGAAGGGTAAAAAGTGAAGAAGTAAAGGAGGCATCCACGTGGCACAACTTGGACAAGTGAAAACATGACCCGGAGGGGGTCGGCACCAAAAATGGGCCACCGCCCGGCCTGGGAAATTCCTCTCGGGGTGTCCAGCCCACTCGGCCCATCATGCCAACCGACGCCAAGTGGATAAGGTGGTTGAAAACCGACTCAACAACTGTCATCCGGACCAAATCTGAGACGTCCAAAGAAAGTCGGTCGGAAATTGACCTCATCCAACGGCCGCCCGGCCTAGGTTGCCGCCCGGCGCTGCATGCCGCCTGGCATGCCCAGCCGCCCGGCGGGGGAACTTTTGCCCACCGACCCTCCTTCACCTACAAATACCCGCCAGCACTTCGCCACCTATAAATAGAGGGGAAATTCGGTAGAAAAGACAACACACAAGAAGAAGAGTATAGAGCTCCACTTCAAAAGGCTTTAGCACTGCCAAAGAGCTTAGAAAATATGGAGAGAGTGAGAGAGAGTTCGGGGAAGTGCCGGGCTTGTCGGCGATCTTCCCCACGCTTGTACCTTGACGGATGCTTTCTTTTTCATGTAAGTGTTCATGTTTCCTCTTTGGTATTTAAGTTTCTTATTTAAGTAAGTTCTTTCCTTTATTGCTTACGGGATCATCGCTCTATTTAATTAGAGTATCTTAGTCTTCTATAAGCAGGGATCCGAGACTAGGATAGTAATTGATAGCGTAGACGTGGTGTCTAGGCTAGAGGTTACCTTTGTTTGCCGCGTGCCCCATGGTTTGTAGAGGTAGTCGGTAGGTGGTGACAGCCCTATCCGGCCTTAGTAATCCTCCACGTTCAGGTACATCATAGAGCTATTGGCCATAGTCGCCTGTGGATGCAGGGGTAAGCCGGTACCCGAAGTAAGCAGTAGAGACCGAACTAATCTTATTATAGGATTCTTAACCATTAGGAATCCTCTCTACCCTTTGCCTACCATATTCTTGTTGTCCTTGGATGGATTAGTTAGAGGATCAATACACACACGTTCCCTGTGATTTGATAACCTGGAATACTCATAGGTGAAGTGCTACACACACGTTCCCTTGCGGATTTATATGTGATCATAAGAAATACCAACAAGCATTTCTGGCGCCGTTGCTGGGGATAGTAATATTTCTGGTGCGACGCTAAGAAGTGTCAACATAGCCCTCCAAAACAAATGGTTCAAGAGAAGAAACCTCGACCGAGGTGGTTAGTTCATCACACATAGTAGAAACATCACTCTTTGATGAACTAGAGGAGGGAGAGGCAAGGTTCTCAATATTAATGGCCTCATAAGTGATCTCAAGGGCCTTGTACTTCTCATGAAGCTCTACATGATTCCCTTGAGTTTGTCAAAACTCTTGTTTAGGGCCTCATGAGATGTGACAAGGTCCTTGAGCTCACTCTCAAGGTCACCAACACGGTCCTTAGCCAACTTACACTCTTTTTTTACCACCTCTAACATTTTGGATTTCTTGATGGCAATGTTGCAGGCTTGCTCAAGCATACTCCACAACTCGGCACACGTGTGCTCCTCATCATCGCTATCATCGCTGCTCTCATCCTCACTCTCCCCAAGTTGGCTCGTGGCCATGAGGCACGTGGGAGGTGGAGTAAGAGCTCGTGGAGGTGTGGTCTTGATCATGGCTAAGCCGGCCACTTCTTCATCTCTTGAGGAGGAGGACTCATCAAATGAGTTGTCGCTTGTCCACTCTCTAGCAAGGGCCTTGCGAGAGAACTTCTTCTTGTAGTCTTGAGATTTGCCTTTGCCTTTGCTCTTGTCCTTGTTGAAGTATCTCTTTTTCTTGTGCTTGGCCTTGGGGTCTTCTTCTTCACTTGAATCTTGTGACTTGAATGCTTCTTTCTTGGGCTTTGGGCACCCTCGGACAAAGTGATTCTTTGAGCCACAATTGAAGCACTTGCCCCTTGACTTGGAAGCAAACATATTCTTGAAGTTCTTCATCTTCTTCATGAGAAGAGCCAAGTCCTCGGTCAAGTCACCCTCATCATCATCTTCTTCATCATCATCCTCAATGATCACCTTCTTCTTGTTCTTCTTGCTCTTGCTAGATTCTTGCTTGTCAGCTAGTAGAGCAAGATTGGACAGTTGAGGATCATCCAACCCCAATTGGTAGCTCTCGAACGTGTGACAGCCATCACGATAGGCTCGATCACCGACACCTAACAGGTCGAGGTCTCACCATAGACCAAGAGTAACAATCTAGATCACACCCTTAAGGACACCCTAGCTGGTGCTCCCAAAAGCAAAGTTGGAGCACATGTTTTCCTGAGTCCACACAAAAATTTATGTCAATTTTGGAGCATGGTAACGTGTCTAAATTTACCTAACCCGAGTCCAAGTTCTGGGTCAAGCCGGGTCAATCGCCCCTTCTCCCTTCCCTCTCCTCCCGCCAGTTCTAACCCGACACGGGTTGTACCCGGGTACGGTCGCCACTGCCGCTCTCCTGTCGCCCCACTCCAGCCACTGCGCTGCCAACTCGCCGCCCTGTGCCACCGGCCGGGAATTGAAGCCGCCCACCGCCGGCAGCCACTCCCGGGCCGACAGCACGACGCCCCTCCCTCTCTCTCCCTCTCTCGCCGCTCTCGGTCTTCCCTCCACCGGCCGGGTCAAAAAGGCAGCAGCAGCAGCAGCACACCAGTCTCATTTCTCTCACTCTCTCAACTCGCAGCTAGCTCTCACACCCTCCCGCGCACCCCAAGCACCGGCACCCTCTTCTTCCCCACTCTCCCCGGCGAAACCCGAGCCAGCGCTCTGTTTCTGCCGCAATGGTCGCCGCCGCCCAGAGCCTTGCTTAGGCAAGCGCTCCGTCCGCTCTCTCTTTGCAAATTGATGCGCAAGGACCCTACACCACTCCCCTCTGACTCCCTCCCTCCCCTGTGCAGTGCTCTCGCCGGAATGTGACGAGAAAAGATCGCCACCGCCGGGATCCGACACCCTCGCCGACGAGAACCCTCCTCCGGCCTTCCCCCTCGACAAGTTCCTCGACGCCGATCGTCCCCGGACCACTGCGACACTCGTCGACCGCACCCTGGCCTCCCTCTCCCTCAGCACCGTTGCGTGGACCTCGCCGGAGCTGCCTCTGCCGCCGCGCGTCGTCGCCGGCGATCTCCGGTGAGCCACTTCTCCCTGTGACCCCCCCCCCCCCACACACGAGCTCCCCTCGGCATGGAGACTCTCCGAGTCGCACGCGAGCCCCGACCGTGCTGCCGATCAGCCGTTGGGCCGAGCTCGCCGTCGCCGGCCGCCGCGAGCGCGCGCGCGCGTTTGAAGGATTTGAACTCAGTGGCATTTTTTGTAAATAACAATGAACTTTCTTTAAAGTTTAAAATTCCATAACTTGAAAACAAAAAGGGCTAAAAATGTGAAATTAATTTTTTTCGACTCCTAAAATCTTGCTCTACCAGAAAAACAGGATCAAGTCCAGGTTGGTCCAGTAAATTAATTTAATTAATTCACCAAAGTCACAACCCTAATTTGCTTAATAAATCCATAAGTAATTATGTGTAAATGGTAAATTCATGAAATGTTCTCAGTAAGCATTTCATGGCATATCCAAGCTTTCTGCAAAAGCACATTTCCATTTTTATGCATATTTTTAGTAGTATTGCATAATCCTCATTTTCAGCAATTGAATTTGTATAAATTATTGGCTAGGAATTTAATTATGAAATTTGACATTCCTGTTCCTTATGCACTTGTACACTTATGAAAAATCCCATGAAAAATTTGAAGTTACTTAAGTACAGATTTGCTGTCGAAATTGATCATTTGCTAAGTAACTAGGAAATTCTTCATATAAATGTTACTTTATGTGTCTATTTCAGGAAAATAAGAATAAATTAATTTCTGGAAGTCCATGGAAAATAACTCATCTTTACATTGCAGTAGGATTTCTCCTTGTGTAATTATATACTTTGGTTCTTGATTAACTATATGAACTAGAACTAGTGATGCAACTAAAGAGCCATTTTATGTATAGTATTAATTTGCATATGGTCACTTTAGCTAAGTGGCTCAAAAAAAAATGAACTTTCTGAAATTTAACCCTAAGTACTACATTGTCATGTCATCATCAGCCTATGATGTCAATTAATCAGCATTTAGGCCATGCTCATGTTAAAGTGGACATACACCAAGAGTGTGATAATTAAGAAATTGCATTCTTGTAGCTAGAAGTTTGTCCCTTCAAAATTCAGTAGCTACCATGTCATACTTAAGTATGCAACCCTAGTCATGGATGAGTGATTAGTCCATTAATTTATTTGTTGAGGAAGTACCATGAATCTTCATGCCATGCATTCCATCTTTAGTTACGAAAACTCCATGAAACCTTGTGTATTCCTTAGCATTGATGCATGTCCATTCCATATAGGAATTGAGACCGTGGAAATCACACCGGACCAGCAAGGAGCTGAAGTGCACTTTGGTGACGACGCTAACTACGATCACACCCAAGGCAAGCCCCGGTGCATAACCGATTCTATCACTCGAGTCCTTTTTTTTCTTTATCACAAGTTAGGAATATTGTATTGTGCATTAAGTGTAGGACTTGGATGAAACACACTTGCATACTCCCGCACTGACCTATGATTAGTATGTTAGTAAGCTTTTCCGTTAGCAAATGCTATGCTTAAACTAGTGGAGTCAACGGTAGGTTATAGATTCAACTATGATTCAATTGGTTGATGAACTTGATAAAAATGGAGCACCTATCGTTGCAACTCCGCAAACAAGTATTGAACTGTACCAAGTGCATACCTTTAATATGGGAATTGGTAAACCTAGTAACTTGGGCGCCGTATTATTGGACGGCCATACTCATCGATCCAGAGGTGATGTGAACAGCACGGTGGTTGCACGGGTTTGAGGACCACTGAAGAGTGCATGGGTTAAGCCTCGGATACGAAGTACTGTATCGTGGGGAGGACGTGTACTCGGGATCGATGGCCCCGGATCGACTTTATAGCAATCTTGTGAACGGTGGCCATATGTGTTCTTAAATGATGCGTATGTCGTGTATTTGGGTTTTCCCTGCAGGATGTAAATCAATTCGAATTGCCGTCTCTCGCGGTTATGAGTACCTCTTGTTCGAGCAGCGGCAATGATATGTTAAGTAGTAAAGTTATGGTTAAGTTTCTGAAATTTATTTATGCTATGGATACATGTTGTTATGATGTATTGCTCTTTAGCTATATTCATGTCTTAGCAGCTAGCTAGACTCAACGTAGATGTGTTCTATAATAAGCAAAGTAAAATCTTGTTTAAGCAAATTGAAAGTGCAGCATAGAACTAATCGGAGCTTTTTATGCAATTATCAAATAAACCCGGTCAGTCCCCTGCATACTAGGAGTCGGTTTTAGCAAACCGATTGACGGGTAAGTCTTGCGGAGTATGTTAGATACTCAGGCTTTGCGTCGATATTGTTTTTCAGGTTTTCCTCAAGCAACCTACTGTGATTGTTGTAATAAGGTTGTGTGGGAAGATGAGGAGCCTCAGAACTGGACCATCGAATGGGTCCCCAGTTCTCCTAATCTAGATGAGTGAGCCATCGCCAAAGGGCCGGCATGGTTCACGTAGGACTAAACGTTGTGTTTTGTCGTTTCACCGCTTCCGCAAATTTGTGTAATATGTACTAAGGACATATGCATGCAGATCTGAACTTAATTATATTTTACCTCTGGACTTGTAATATTATGCACTTAAGTGATGTAATGTTGTAAATGATGAATGTTCATGTGTGAATGCTGTGTATGGTTACTTCGGTGACCATCTCCTGAGACGATCCTGTACGACATCCTCTACTTTTTGGAGTAGGGTTGTCACACAAGTAATCAGTATCCTTGTGATAATGAGGACAAGCAAACTTTCCTTTTGTGCTTCAACCAGATAACATCGCATATGCAGGAAAATCATTTATTGTCCAAAGTAAAACTGCATGTAGATTAAAATTCTTCTTCACTTTTACATCCCAAGTCACAACTCTATTAATCCACAGATCCTTCAGCTCATCGATCAAAGGCTGCAAATACACATCAATGTTAATTCCTCGAGATCTAGGCCCTGGAATGAGCATCGACATCATCCAACAAGACTGTTTCAAGCACAACCATGGAGGCAGGTTATAAGGAATTAGGAGTATCAGCCATGTAGTGTAATTCACATTCAACATCCCAAATGGATTGAAGCCATCTGATGCAAGTCCTAGCCTAACATTACGTGGATCCGATGCAAATTCCTTATACTCGCCATCTACGTGCTTCCATGCCAATGAGTTGGTCGGGTGCTGAACTTTCCCATCTTTAATGACCAATTCTTCAGCATGCTAAAGCATTTGCTTATATGTGGTCGCGTTCATGTATAATCTTTGAAAGCGAGGAATAAGTGGAAAGTACCTCAGTATTTTTTGAGGAAAGAGCTTCTTCTTCTTTACTCCACCATCATGATCAGTGGCACCACCTACTTTCTCCGCATGTTGGACACTCATGCAGATCCTGGTATTCTCCACGAAATAACACACATTCATTGACACAAGCATGAATCTTCACATAGTCCAGGCCAAGTTCTCGAACTACCTTTCGAACTTTTTCCAATGTATCTGGGACACATGTCCTTTGGGGAGCAAAAGACATATTAACGAATGATCTGCTCCATTGCATTGTTGCTAATGACGAACATGCACTTAATCTGAAATAGCCTCACAATGAAAGATACTTTTGTAGCCTCCTTACAACCTGTGTACAATTCTTTCTCGGCTTCTTGCATTATTTTGAAAAAATCCTTTGCTGAATCATTTGGCTCCTCGGCGTTATTGTTGCTGCTTCGGCTAAGCTTTCCATGTATAGCACCACTGATTAGTGAGTCAATCAGATTTTTAACAGCGGGGCCATCAAGAGCAGGTTCGTCTTCATCAGTCAAATCCTGATTATCATCCAGAACCATAGGCTCAGTACCTAGATCACAAAAATGACGTTCCTGTGTTATGAATTCCTTATGAAACCCTCTATGAACCAGGTGTTGTGCAAGCTCAGTCTTTGTTCTGCCATGAAGGACACCTACTATATGGACATTTCGTAGTCTCTCCTGGAGAAGTGCCCTCAAAGGTGTCTTCAATGAATTTTTCAACTCCGTCCTGCCAAGCCTTATCTCCATGTGGCAACCGCATCCAACTCCGATCGTTCCCGGATGCCATCAGTGAAATTAAAGGAACTAATTAACAAATTCCTGAAATAGGAGAAAAGGTTGTTGATGGTGGACTAATAAACAAACGACGATCGAAACTACTATCCTAAACAAACAAAACTACTCAAATTTACTAATCTGACAATCAGCACCAATCACAAAAAGTATTAGAAGATCTCGACCTTAATTATCATGGATGGCTCGTGTTTTAGGAGGCGGAGTGCGGAGAAGTCCGGTGTCCACAATCCTGGCCGCGCGCATCTTCCCGCCGGCGAATGCCTTTTGGCCGCGTCACCAGCGACTGTTCTAGGGTGAAGGCGACGTTGGAGCTGAGGATGGAGACACCAACAGCAGCTAGTGGATGGACAATGTTGGAGCCGATACGGATTGGGGGCCCCATGCTAGTATTATTTTTTGCGAGGGAGAAAATCCTACTATTTACCTCCCGCCTCGTATGAGTCATATAGTCCCTCAGATTATGTGCGTAATGCAACTCGTTTTAGACAACATATAGCATACAAATCTTATCTTATATATATTTACTAATTAGAGCCTCCTTTTGATGCCTCCATGTTAATCGGAGAAAAATTGAATAAATTCTCACAAAAAATGAGTCTACACTCAAACCAAATAAATGGAAAGCTAAAACTGAATGACGTATATGCATGCGCTTATATGTATCCACTATGACTAGATTTTTTCATCCCTACCATTAAAAAGATTTTCTGGTCCATTGTTATCAACATTAGAGTATATCCAACAATTATGTAAAATCACTTCCTAAATCAAAATTTAGGATATTATTAGGAAAATCATTCTCCAACTGTTATGTGTAAACCAACTCCCTAAATATACCAACTCCCTAAACAAGTGCTCTAGGTTGCTATATTTAGAAACCAAATAGGAACTCCCAAAACATAAAATTCATTTGGAGATCAGATATTAGGAATTGTTGGAGGAAGCAAGTTTTTTCACTCTTTATAATTCTTTAGAAACTCCCTAAATCTAGATTTAGAGAGTAATTTGTTACATAATTATTGGAGATGCTCTTAAGTCGTTATTTGACTGGCTATCTACTCGACTCTCTAGACTATAGGTCGCGGAGTAATGATAACTAGCAGCTGTTACCCATGTCACATTGAGTAAATACTAGTAGGAGATGACTATGAATGGTTGCATCGCTTGACTCGAATCAAGGTGACCTGCGGCGCCCGGGAGGGGTTCGTGAGTCATGCGCATGTGTTCAGTATTGCTGAGGCATGCATTGGGACTGGGTAGGCCAGCTGACAAGAGTCATGTGCATGCGCTTAGTTGCCGTCAGAGGGAGTAGGTCTTTGGATGCTTTGCAGGAAAAAAAAAGGAATTTTATAGGTCGATGTTCATTAGTACGGTAGTACTAGCAAAAGGGAGGAAGGAGAGAGAGAGAGAGAGAGATGATATGCCTTGAAACTTTCATACTCCTACATCTAGGAGACAGAGAGAGATAGGGCAGTGGTGTATTGAAGGCTACTGGGACCCTGGGAGAAAACTGTCTGGTGCATGCAGGTAGCTTCACCAGCCTGGGGTTGGATTTTCTCAGCAACCTGAGTCTGGATTTGATTGTCTAGGTAGGAGCAACTCCCAGCAAAAAACCACAGAGGCTACTACTCATATGTCAACTGGCGTGGATATACCATCTAGAGCTGCCATGGCATTTCAGGTGGAAGCGTCTCTGCCTCTTGTCACAACACATGGTGCATTCTCTAGTACTCATGTGCGGATGTGCTATGATATTTTAGCTACATATTCTCTATAAAAAATATGAAGATCAAACTTTCAAAATTTTGTATCTATCAAAAAATGACTTATGTGTGAGAGTTTCAAACTCCAACTGACTTATGGGGTGGTTTTTGCAATTAACCCGACTTTTATCTATCACATGTACCAATTTGCGTCTTAACAGTGCAGTTTGATTTTGTTCTCTATCGACCAAACTCCTTATGGTACTATTTATCATATGTTTATATACCTCACTAATAAAGATGTGTTTGGTGGCTAGGAGATATACTAGTACGTGTCTATACCGACCATACGCCTCCTTGCATATAGAATGTGCTTGTATAACAACTCATTTTATATGACCCACTGATATGTGAGCTCCGAAGGAATCATCCCAAAAAAGTTTGAAAATATTATAGTATATAGATGGTATTTCAAATGGAATTAGACACCAGCGCTGCCCTCGCTAATCGAAGCGCCCTGATGCGCTCCCGAAACGTGGCTTGCTCCTATTGGTTTAAGTTTTTATTTGGTAAAGCAGCTAGCGGCAACGTACATCACTAGATCACAGTCCCGTGATGGTTAGCAGAGCAGCTCGGCGCAATGCGCTACAACTATATCAGGCTCATCTCTATCGGTTCCTGCATGGAGCAGCTCGCTCGACCACCTGGCACCAGTCCATTAACGTCTTATCTATTGCAATTTCGTTGTCGAGATTTGTTTAGATTGGAAGGAAATTTATTTTGTGGATGACTGAAGTATATTTTGCCTTCGTTATCTAGAGATCGAATCATATCATAAGAAAACTAATTTTTAGACACTCGAGTACTACTTTGGCAGAAAGAAAATTTAGAACAAATAAGCATTAGCAGATTTCATGATACGTCAATTCTGACCTTGAGTAAACCAACGAAGTTGTGTAAACGACTCTTCCATGCAAACAGGGATATCAGGCTATGTTGGGCCACCAAAGAAACGTGGGGACGAATAGAAAGATGCTATCTAGCGGGAGCACGCATGGAGCACGGAAGCGCATTCCCGCGAGGAGCCGTGCTCAGGAATTAAAAGACCGCCCTCGTCAAGACAAATTGAATTAAAAATTGAGGCCACCGTGAATCGAACTGGTGACCTCACGTCTCTGCAAGAGTGTAGGTAACCAACCAGGTGTGGAAACGATTTTGAGTAAGGTATACCTAAGACTTTATTTATAGGGTAAACAGGGAAACTTTCCTCCAAACTTCTGATTAAATGCTTCTTGGTTTTGTAAATCCTATCCAAAATTAAATGCTTTACTTAATTCACACGACAAAGATTGATTTTTTCGTAATGTCGTAATAGGAGGTGCATCTCCAAGAGCTTCCAAAAAATAGATCCCTAAAACCTCTTTTTGAGAGTAGCCCAAAAAATAATGGGAGCAAATTTTCTCTCCTCCTCTAATAGCTTCCCTAAAGGTGGATTAAAAGCCAGGTTAACAAAGCCTAGTTTTGATTACGTATCCATCAGCGTGGGACTTTATATCCGTCTGACATGTCGCTCACGTTCGTTTGCCATGCATCACCCCTCAGCATCGCATCTGATTGCCAGGTACGCCCACCACTCGTCAACACATCACCATCCGACGGCTAGGAAGAAAATATTACCATCTCATGTTCATGCGTGCAATTTAATTGTTAAGATTCATTTGTTGGTTGCTGACCCGTGTTAAATCATACGAAAAAACATACAACCAGTTACGCCTCAGCTTACTCGCAACTTCCGAGGAGAAAGAAAAAAACTTCAGGCCTAAATTAAAGTAATACACAATATCTGGACATGTACTTGTAACCTATTAATCATAATGCAAATTAATGATCAGAGCAAATAAACATAAATTTTAAATAGAGGAAGCAGGCACCGGCGGCGGGCATCGAGCGCTGGAGATGGTTTAGGGGCACATCAAATTATCCCCATTTCTAGTTACAAATGAGGTGGGTTTAGGGGGGAAATAAATCTAGGGACTGTTTAGGGGAGCTGTTGGAGATGATGCTTTGAACTAATCCTTATTAATTTGATTTAGGGATATTTTATGGGGAGCTTTTAGAGATGCTCTAAGAGGTGGACGTACATATGTGCCGTTATTAATTGAGACGGACATGCACCTCCACAAAACAAACAAAAAATTATAATAGCACACACATATGATGTTGCCGGAAAAATGCTATATAGATCATTTACCAATTAAAAGGTAAATCAGGTTCTAAGATCAGTCATTATATTTCTTCTTGAATTTGGCTATCCATCATTCAACATAGGAATGTACTAGGATACGAAAAACATACTGACTGGTAGGGTCACGTTGTAGAAATTGTCGACCTCGTTCATTCCCCCCCCCCCTCCCCCCTTGAATATACTAGGATACGAAAAACATAGGAATAATGAATAATATGCTTTTGATTGGAAACTTTCAATCAGCTGAAAGGTAGAAAATATGATTAATTAAATATTCCCTCAAATCGCCTGCTCCATTATACTATCATTTTTTACTACTGGCTAAAGATGATGTGGAGACTCTATTTTACCGGCGGCTGACATTTTTATTAAACTTGCTCTTAAATTCAAAAGGAAGTTATATCAATTCCAACTTTCTGCCTTCCTGACTAAAAAAAGGAAAAACTTTGTGCCTTCCATTTTTTTATGACATACGCTGAAGTTTTACTCAGGACTCAAGGACAGGTGGGACCATGTTTCACGGTCCCATTTTCAGTGTGTTAAGTGTGCTAGTATGAGAGAAGGCGCCTCTCGACCTCACGCCCATATCAGGGGCGCACTTCCGTTTTTGCCATTACTCCACTCTCCTGCTTCTCGTCTTCTTCACCATGCTCTAACCACCTCAGCCCTCGCTTGCCGCTCACCACGCTCAACTGCCATGGTGCCCACGGGGGACTCGAGGGAGCCCGCTAGCAACGGCAACCTCCGCGCCCATGTTTCGTGATTTCCGTAGAATTTTAGGGATTTTTTACTATTCATCAACTCTGTACAGACCGGTGGTTCATCTTCTTCCGTGGCTAGAGCATGCCACGGTGAGTCGCGCCCGCCTTCGCCGAAGCACGTCCGTGGCGCTCTGGCCCCGGACGTCTCGGTGGCATGGAAGGAGGAGGAGAAGGAGGTCATCCCAGTGGCGGCAGAGAAGGAGGTGGCGCCGCCGAAGGTCGTCAAGGTGACCGTCAGTGACGACAACACCACCACCGACTACGACAATGACGGAGATTACAGCGACAGCAGCGACTCCGCTGACTACTACCACTCCCCCGACGGCGGCACACGCGTCATGTACCAGGTGGATTATTCCTCCGGCAAGACCTTGTACTCGTGCCCGATTTGCCAAGATAGGGAGTTCGAGTACAAGGAGTTGATTCAGGTGCACGCGTTGCGGTTATTCCGTGATAATGTTGGGGTGCCTGATGACATTGAGAGGCACCGTCAGATTGCTCAGGACGCGGGATACAAGTCTGCCCTCAAGAAGAGATCGACTTCCTCCTCGATCGTTGTCACCACAGCGCTAGTTTGATGCTTTAATTTTGTTTTTTGTTTCTTTCTTTCAGTGTGCTGATGATGAACAGTATTGATGCATGTCGATCTTCGTCCATGTATATCCAGTGGTGGTGAACTAGCCAATGCTATTTTGTGAATATATATATATATATATTATTAGGTCATATATGTGTCTTGATCGATTTTCATCATCTTCGCCTAAAAAGACACTAGTTAGTCTGACATACTCCCTCCGTCCAAGAATAATATAAGCATTTCTAGATTTAGTCAAAGTCAAATGTTTTAAACTTTGACTGATAATATCTCTAAAAGTAAATGGTTATAAATATAAAGAATTGCATATTATGATAGTTGCTTTTAAGATGAATCTAGTAACATCTTTTATACTTTATCAATCATCGTAACATTTTCTCTATTGATAGTTGAAGTTAAAATTATTTGACTTTGACCAAACCCAGAAATACTTATATTCTTGGACAGAGGAGTACTACAATATCCTTTTTCTTCATAATAATCCATCATAATTTCAAAATCACAAAGTGGCATTCATTACATAAGTCACCCTGACACTAGATAAGATCATTCATACATGGCTAAGTTGATTATTTGTTACTCTTGTACACATTGTCCATCACCTTTTTCTTTAGAATAATCCAAAGATCCTCTGCCCTAGCCATGATCTGAAGTTTTATAAGGCGCATAGTTAATAAGTATAATATAGCATGTTGAACTATATCAGTATTTGTAAGAAATAGGGAAGGACCATCGCCTCCTTGAAAGACAACACCTCGTGAGGTCTAACATCGCGGCTTTCATTAGTGAACCTAAACTTGATGTGCATTTCTTCCAACCTGAGGTCACATTGGACTTCATATCCTGGTGGTACATCGGCATCAAAAACAAAATCAAAGATCACTTCTTTAGATTTCTTCTTCCTTTTGTCTTCAAATCCTGGTGGGACGTCAGATAAATGGGGCTTGAGGACCTATAATAAAGAGATTGATGAGATAATGGATAGCATGACTAACAGATTAATCAAGTGAAGCAGAGGGTACTCATAGATCGATACATTTAGCATGTTTCTAATGAATCTGAAAGTGCATTAATCCATCTACCTAATTACTTTAACAGATTAATCAAGTGAAGCACGTAGGAGTAGTATGAGCAGACGGATTCGTGGCAATGGTTGATTGAGAGGCTGTTGTTATTCCCTTCCCTTTCTTCCTCGCGGTCGCGGTGGCTCAGACAAAGGCTTCTGCAAGGCCCATCCCTCTGTCCTTGGCGTTCGAGGCGCGCGGTGTCTTAGGCTGAGATAGAGGCACGCCGCGGTGGCTGAAGCTGAGGTCGAACGGGATGAGGGCAGAGGAGTCGCGGGTGTCCGACGGAGAAGCCGTGGTCACTGCGCTACGCGAGAAGCGCCTGCATGCGTCGTGCATCTAGTGACATGACTGGAACCTCCAGCATTTAGGGATTGTCGACGGCTATAGCTGCCCCCTAGGTTGAAGAGGATGTTGCCGGCATCGCAGGGGAGATTGGGGATACAAAGTTGACTCTCTGATGTGATGTTTTGGTGAGGAGATGAACAATTAAGGTTGAGAGGGTAGATGAGTGTTGGGTTTAGTAGGGAACGACATAGTAGTAGTAGTTTGCACCTCTAGTCATATTCTAGTATTGTACTAGCAAACTCTTCTCTCCCCTTCATGCAACAAAAATCATGTTCTAATGATTAGAGGAGAGATATCTCTGGGCCCCTCGAGTTAGATGGATATCTCTGGGCCCCTCGAGTTAGATGGATTTAGAAGTGCATGGCCATGCCAATGTGATTAAAAGTTAATCATAATGACTAAAAGTTAGTCATGATAAATCCACTAGACGTTCGAGTGAATGGTCGAGCTATTATAGGGATGGCACGTATCTTGCCTTAAGCTTGACTAATATCGTGAGGCAAAGGGATCGCTGACTGCGTATGTCAAAGGTTCAGCTGATATGATCTTTATGTGTACACGAGAATCAGTATGTGCTGCTAGGTGCTGCTATTGATTTATGAGTTGAAAAATGGTTTTCACATCATTGTCGTGTACATGTGAACCTAACGGGTCACACACTTAACGGGTTGGAACATCGCTTGCCTATGTGATTGTCTCTAGTGCAAGTGAGAGATTGTTGGAGATATGCCCAAGAGACAATACGGATTTGATCCGTATGTGAGGGTCATACGGATATTGATCCGTGTGAGGAATTAGTCCACTAATGGGCCAACTAGTCGAGGCCCATTAGAAGGGTCTATTTAAGTGGAGGAGGGGCTTAAGGCGCAGGTGATTCCACCAGTCCTTAACCCTAGCCGTCGTGCTCCTCTTTCTCGCCCACAAAACCCTAACCGTGTTGCCGGTGCTAGCACGCCGCGCACGGTGCTCCAACCCCGTACGTGTGGATACCGCGAGGAGGCGCTGCTGCTGCTGCGGTGCCGACGGCTGGACTAGAAGGAGACGATTGACGTGATCGACTACTTCCTCTACACCGACGTGCGACTACGTTGGATCGAGCTGCTCCAACATTCGCTTCCGCTCCGCCTGCGCGTCTAGTGGTAACGATCCATGATCCTCTCTTGCAAGGTTTCCTGGTTGAACGGTAGAAATTTTATATGCTATCGTAGCCTACCCGTTCCCCAACAGTGGTATCAGAGCCAACCTTGTGTAGTTTGTGATCTAGATCTTGTGCATATAGTCGATATGTTGATGTACTAGATGAGATCTATTACATGTTTTGTGTTCGGATTGATTAGATCAATGATGATAGGGAGGTTCACAAGGTAATGGGCGGATAGCAATACATGCATCATTGATTTATTTGTGTTCCTTCTCCGTGCGCGCGTGACTTGTCCCTACCGGCTGGAATCACCATCGGGACTAACTGCGTGCGTCAGTAGAGGAGCCAATAGTATCATAATCATGTACCGCAGTCTACTCATGAAAACCTAATGGAAAACTAAGCCATTGTGAATAACTCAAAATCGAGCAAATATGATTTTCCCGATAGGATTTCCATTGTGATTTTATAGATACGATCTGTGAAATCCTGTGAGGTTTCAGGGCGCTGTCCTGAGACCCGCGGGGGGCGGCTTCCCCCTCGACCCCCCGCCCGCTGACCGGGGGACCCGCGGGGGGCGGCTTCCCCCTCGACTCAAAAGCGGGACCGCCGTACGAACACGCCTAGATTGTTACAACCCTTTTTGGCCACATGTTAGCATTCGCTTCTCGCCTAACTTGTTTTTGCAGAGAATGTTGTGAATGGTATGGCCCAAAAGATGCATGTGATGTATATATGTGATTTGCATGGCCTGCGTGCCATGATTAATTACAGCTGGGTTGAGGCTGTCATATTATTGTATAACGGCCTGCATGTCGATCTGTGATGCTTGATATTCTCATGTAATTTATTACTAGCTATTAGTTGTAGTAGCTAAGTGTTAGTTCATGGAGGCCTCAAGCATGATGGTTGAAGGGACGGGAGACATGGCGATGACAATGGAGATGGAGATCACCAATTGAAAAGGGCCATACTATTTCACAGTCAATATGATTGCCTGTGATGATGTTCCTATCATCCTATTCTTTTATATGTTATTTATATTAGATATGATTAACATGCTAGAATAGGTTCCCTCAAGAAAAATTAAATTATATGCCCTTCCAATAGCTGCACCTATTAAAATTATGATCGTTGTATGGTAGGTCAGCCAAAGTAGAGTACTTCAACTATCTTAATTATTAGGATAAATGTCGGACATTCATATGCATAGTATTGGTTTAATTAACAAAGCTATCAAAATGGTTTTGGGCTTTGGGGCATGGTGTTGGCGCCGGGGCATGTGATGCCACCCAACAAACAAGAGTCACATAGGGATGTGATTAGCAAAGTGTTGCTTACCTATGTCACTAGATTTCTAGCGGTGATGCCAAAGCTCACTAGGATCTAAGTTGAATATGGATCTTGAACCACTATATGTCGTTTTGAGGGAAAACGATTCCAAGCATATAGTGGAATAATGAACTTTTGTTAAAATGTTTATAAGAGTTTTATATTTACATAGTGCTTATATTTGCATATTTTCTGTTGTAGATCATGGCACCAACCGCTAGTAACACTTTCAATTTGCGCTCAATTCTTGAAAAAGAAAAGCTTAGTGGAACAAACTTTATTGATTGGTATCGCAACTTGAGAATTGTTCTCAAGCAAGAGAAAAAGGAATATGTTCTAGAGCTTCCCTATCCTGATGATCTGCCAGAAAATGCTACTGCCACTCAGAAAAGGGAGTATGAGAAACATACCAATGATGCAGTTGATGTTAGCTGTCTCATGCTTGCCACTATGTCCTCTGAGCTCCAGAAGCAATATGAGAACGCGGATGCCCACAATATGATTGAGGGACTTCATGGCATGTTTGATAACCAAGCAAGGTCTGAAAGGTACAACATCTCAAAGTCCTTGTTTGCGTGCAGGCTAGCTGAAAACGGTTCTGTCAGTCCTCATGTGATCAAGATGATTGGTTACATTGAGAATCTGGAGAAACTTGGTGCTGCTCTACACCCTGATTTGGCCACAGATGTGATTATCCAGTCGCTTCCTGCAAGCTATGAGCCTTTCATTTTGAACTTTCAAATGAATAGCTTAGAGAAGACATTGGCTGAGTTGCATAGGATGCTTAACACAGCTGAGGCAAGCATCAAAAAATCTGGTCCAAGTCAAGTTAACTTGGTTCAAAAGGATAGCAAGAAACGAAAGCGCAAGACTAAGGCTAAGGCTACAGATCAGATCTCTAGCACTAAGCCTAAGCCTGCAGCAGCTCCTAAGCCTAAACCGGCGGGTAGTGATCCTTGTTTTCACTGCAAGAAACCCGGTCATTGGAAGAGGAATTGCAAGCTTTATCTGGAAGAGCTGAAGAAGAAGGGTGGAGACACTTCTAATTCAGGTATCAATGTTCTTGAAATTAATAATGTTGCTACATGTCCTTATGATTCATGGGTATTTGATACCGGATCGATGATTCATACTTGCAAATCGTTGCAGGGGCTTAAAGAAGCAAGGAAATGTGCAAAAGGCGAGGTGGATGCTCGCGTCGGCAATGGTGCAAAGGTTGCTGCGTTGGCCGTCGGAACTTATCCACTTTCATTACCATCAGGATTAGTTTTGGAGTTAAATAATTGTTATTATATTCCCGCCTTAGAAAAAAACATGATTTCTTCAAAATGTTTGGAGGAAGATGATGGTTATGAGGTCATAATAAGGAACAAGTGTTGTTCCATTTATTTGAATAATATTCTCTATGGTAATTGCCCATTGGTGAATGGATTATATTACTTAGATCTTGAGAATAAGCCTATTTATAACATTGATGCGAAAAGGCTCAAGCCTAATGATTTGAATCCCACGTATACTTGGCATTGTCGTTTAGGTCATATAAATGAGAAGCGCATAAAGAAACTCCATACAGATGGTCTTCTAAGTTCTTTTGATTTTGAATCAATTGATACATGTGAATCTTGTTTACTTGGCAAAATGACTAAGTCGCCTTTCACAGGAAATAGTGAAAGGGCGAGTGAACTATTGGGACTTGTACATACGGATGTATGTGGACCAATTAGTTGCACGGCTAGAGGTGGTTTTCAGTACTTCATAACTTTTACCGACGACTTTAGTAGATATGGTTACATCTACTTAATGAGGCATAAGTCTGAATCCTTTGAAAAGTTCAAAGAATTTCAAAATGAAGTACAAAATCAATTGGGCAAGACTATTAAACGCCTACGATCTGATCGTGGTGGTGAATATTTGAGCCATGAATTTGGTGAACATCTAAAGCAATGTGGAATTGTTCCACAATGGACTCCGCCAGGAACGCCCCAATGGAATGGAGTTTGCGAACGGAAGAATTGAACCTTGTTAGACATGGTTAGGTCTATGATGAGCCAAAGTGATCTTCCGTTGTCCTTCTGGGGATACGCTCTAGAAACTGCCGCTTTCACACTTAATAGGGTTCCATCTAAATCCGTGGAAAGGACATCATATGAGATATGGACTGGGAAGCGTCCCGGGTTGTCTTTTCTTAAGATTTGGGGATGTGAGGCTTATGTAAAACGTATGACGTCTGATAAGCTTTCTTCCAAGTCTGATAAATGCTTCTTTGTAGGATACCCTAGGGAAACCAAAGGTTATTATTTCTACAACCGGGAAGAGGGCAAAGTGTTTGTCGCTCGTAATGGTGTTTTTCTAGAGAAAGAGTATCTCTCCAAAAGGGTAAGTGGGAGAACGGTGCAACTTGAAGAAGTTCAAGAAGCTCCAGAAAATGTTTCTTCTTCCGCTATACCACAATTGGATGAACAAATTGTTGTTGAACCAATTGTTGAAACACCAGCCCCGCGTAGGTCAGAAAGGGCACGTCGCGCTCATGAAAAGTTCACGCTCCTAACCACGGGGCAGCGAGACATATTATTGTTAGACAATGATGAGCCTAAGACTTACAGTGAAGCAATGATGGGACCGGACTCTGAGAAATGGCTTGGAGCCATGAGATCCGAATTAGAATCCATGAGAGAAAATCAAGTTTGGAACTTGATAGATCCGCCTGATGGTGTAAAAACCATTGAGTGTAAATGGGTGTTTAAGAAAAAGATAGACATGGATGGAAATGTTCACATCTATAAGGCACGATTGGTGGCGAAAGGTTTTAAGCAAATTCAAGGGGTTGATTATGATGAGACCTTCTCGCCCGTCGCTATGCTAAAGTCTATACGGATCCTTCTAGCAATTGCCGCATTTTATGATTATGAGATATGGCAAATGGATGTCAAAACGGCTTTCCTTAATGGAAACCTAAGTGAGGATGTGTACATGACACAGCCTGAAGGTTTTGTCGATCCACAAAATGCTAGGAAGATATGCAAGCTTCAAAAGTCCATTTATGGACTAAAGCAAGCATCTCGGAGTTGGAATCTTCGCTTTGATGAGGTAGTCAAAGGGTTTGGCTTCATTAAAAACAAAGAAGAGCCTTGTGTTTACAAAAGGGCTAGTGGGAGCGCGCTTGTCTTTCTGGTCCTTTATGTGGATGACATATTGCTGATCGGTAATGATATTCCAATGCTTGAAGCTATTAAGACTTCTTTGAGAAAGAGTTTCTCAATGAAGGACTTAGGAGAGGCAGCTTACATTTTGGGCATTAAGATCTATAGAGATAGATCAAAGAGGCTAATTGGATTAAGCCAAGACACGTACATTGACAAGGTATTGAAACGGTTCAATATGCAGGATTCCAAGAAAGGTTTCTTGCCCATGTCACATGGGGTTTCTCTTAGCAAGACTCAGTATCCCTCGACACCAGATGAGCAAGAGAAAATGAGAGCGATTCCATATGCTTCGGCTGTTGGGTCCATCATGTATGCCATGATAAGTACTCGCCCAGATGTAGCCTACGCTCTTAGTGCTGTGAGCAGATACCAGTCAAATCCAGGAGAAGCTCATTGGGGAGCTAATAAGAATATCCTAAAGTACTTAAGAAGGACTATGGGTATGTTCCTAGTCTATGGAGGTGAGGAAGAGCTCGTTGTAAATGGTTACACTGATGCTAGCTTCCAAACCGACAAAGACGATTCGAGATCGCAATCTGGATATGTGTTTTGCCTCAATGGAGGCGCGGTGAGCTGGAAGCGTTCCAAGCAAGATACGGTTGCTGACTCAACAACGGAGGCTGAGTACCTTGCCGCTTCAGAAGCTGCAAAGGAAGCTGTTTGGATCAGAAAATTTGTTTCTGAGTTGGGTGTGGTTCCTAGTGCATCCAGTCCAATGGACCTCTATTGTGATAATAGTGGTGCCATTGCGCAAGCCAAGGAGCCTAGAGCGCATCAAAAGAACAAACACGTACTACGGCGTTATCATCTTATTCGGGACATCGTCGCTCGAGGTGATGTAAATATATGCAAGGTGCACACGGACTCAAACATCGCTGATCCGTTGACAAAACCTCTCTCTCAGCCCAAGCATGAGGCACATATGAGATCCATGGGTATTAGATATCTACATGATTAATGTATGAGAGATTGTGTAATGTCTATGTTTATGTGTGATTGAATAAAGTGTTATTCTGTTCTATGGATAATAATTATTGCATTGATTGACAAGTGTGTGACTTGTTTGTGAAACTCATTGTTCTTTTATAATATTATCCTAAATGATCCCTAGTTCCTTATCATTGTGTTGGACAATAATGATTCATGGACTAGCACATGTATTGGTTGATGATCGTGTTTCACAGATCATTGATATGGAGATATCAAATCAATAATGTGAACACATGTTGGAGAACATAGTGTTGGACTGACCCACTAATAGACTTTGCTGAGATGTTATTATTGTGTCATCAATTGTTGTCTTGTATGATGTACCTTTGGGATCCTTAGACCTGAGATTGTCATTGATTCCCAGAATGTATAATAGCATATTTAGGGATTACCAAACGCTATTCTGTAACTAGGTAGTTATAAAGGTAAAGGTATGCTATGAAACATGTCGTGGGGTGTGAGCGGTCAAGATGGAATTTGCCCCTCCTAATAACAGGAGAGATATCTCTGGGCCCCTCGAGTTAGATGGATTTAGAAGTGCATGGCCATGCCAATGTGATTAAAAGTTAATCATAATGACTAAAAGTTAGTCATGATAAATCCACTAGACGTTCGAGTGAATGGTCGAGCTATTATAGGGATGGCACGTATCTTGCCTTAAGCTTGACTAATATCGTGAGGCAAAGGGATCGCTGACTGCGTATGTCAAAGGTTCAGCTGATATGATCTTTATGTGTACACGAGAATCAGTATGTGCTGCTAGGTGCCGCTATTGATTTATGATTTGAAAAATGGTTTTCACATCATTGTCGTGTACATGTGAACCTAACGGGTCACACACTTAACGGGTTGGAACATCGCTTGCCTATGTGATTGTCTCTAGTGCAAGTGGGAGATTGTTGGAGATATGCCCAAGAGACAATATGGATTTGATCCGTATGTGAGGGTCATACGGATATTGATCCGTGTGAGGAATTAGTCCACTAATGGGCCAACTAGTCGAGGCCCATTAGAAGGGTCTATTTAAGTGGAGAAGGGGCTTAAGGCGCAGGTGATTCCACCAGTCCTTAACCCTAGCCGTCGTGCTCCTCTTTCTCGCCCACAAAACCCTAACCGTGTTGCCGGTGCTAGCACGCCGCGCACGGTGCTCCAACCCCGTACGTGTGGATACCGCGAGGAGGCGCTGCTGCTGCTGCGGTGCCGACGGCTGGACTAGAAGGAGACGATTGACGTGATCGACTACTTCCTCTACACCGACGCGCGACTACGTTGGATCGAGCTGCTCCAACATTCGCTTCCGCTCCGCCTGCGCGTCTAGTGGTAACGATCCATGATCCTCTCTTGCAAGGTTTCCTGGTTGAACGGTAGAAATTTTATATGCTATCGTAGCCTACCCGTTCCCCAACATATATCACCCTCAGTCAAATGGAGCCGTTGAGCAAGCAAACAGCCTCAAATTCAAGGCAATCAAAAAGATACTCCTGGATGACAAAAAAGGAAAGTGGGCAGAAGAATTGCTGAGGGTCATATGGTCGCACAATGCAACAGAAATCAGGGCAACCAAGTACTCGCCTTTCAGATTGCTTTATCAGGAGGAAGCAGTCCATCCCAAAGAAATTGCCCATCAAAGCCCAAGAACCCTAAACACAAAACCACCACAGCCTACAGAGGCAGAATCGAAAGACCTCATGGAAGTCGACAGGCTAGACGCAGCTGTGAACCTCGAAAAGTATCAGAGGGAGACATGTCAATGGAGGGACCAAAAGGTTGAACCTCGAGCCTACGGGGTAGGGGATCTAGTTTTACTCCAAAGCCCAAGAACAGAAAGTAAAGGCAAATTAGAACCCAAATGAGAGGGCCCATACATTATGGCAAATTCAAACAAGCCCAGAGCATACAGACTTTAGACTTTGCAAAAAGAAGAGTTGCCGCATTCTTGGAACACGGACAACCTTTGAAAGTTTTACGTTTAGGAAAGTAATGCTCAAAGCATGTAAACAGCCAAGCATAGCATGAAACAATAAGTGCTACCTTGAGCTTAGCCGGTAGATTTTCTTTGCAAGTTTTTCCTTTACCAGTTGTAAAAATGACCATACTCTTTTCCTCATAAGGGGAACCCTTCGTAGGGATGAGGTTTTGTTAGCTTCATGACCATTGATGATGGGATCCCCGAGGTATGAATGTTTTGGTGATAGATGACAACTATGAAATTGTGGCTAATATCTACACGAATGTTGTCTATGCAGGAATCATCTCTAAACTCTTTTACAAATCATACAGATGATGGTTGCCTTGGCGATTCATGACAATGGCCACAAGCATGGAGGTTTGATGAGCTTGATGGAGTCCAAGGGTTGATGAAGATGGATCAAAGCTAAGGACAAGCTATGGAGTAAGTGTTGGAAACACTTGTCTAGTTATTAGGGCTTTGAGTCCATAGGGAAAACCGGACTATCAAGGAGGTCTAGGTCATTTCTCTTAGGTCATGTCTAGTCGGTGATGTCCATGTAGGCTCAATGAAATCACAGGCACTAGGTGACAATGGAGAATCCAAGGAGTTGTTCGGAGAAGCTGGGAAACAAAGTCAAGCGAGGACGAGGAGTTTCAGCTTCTGGACGTAGTGACTAGACAGAGGAGTCAGTGGTGACCGGACTGTACGGCCACTAGGATGAGTTGTCTGGGACTTTCAGCGAGGAGCGAGGAATCTATTTGATTTTGGAAGCCCTAGAGACCGGATGGTACGGTCTAGTGACCAGACGCTCCGGTCAGTAGGGTTGCAACTTGGGTAGAGAGGAAGCTACAACAAGATAGTTTCTAGACTAGAGAGAGAAACTGATTGGATGGTCCGGTCAATACAGAGAAGTTGTTTGGACAGTGCAACCAATGGTTTTCGGAACTGTTCTAGAGAGACCGGACGATCTGGTCTGGGATTGATCGGATAGTCTGGTCATTGGGTCCAGAAAGGCAACTTCGTGGAGCAACGGCTAGTTGGAGGTTGGAAGGCTATATAACTTCATTGCTGGGGTCTTGGAGACCTCTCTTGGCCAGTGGAATATCTGTGAGCATTTGGTAAGGTCCAAGTGGAAAAGAGGAGGGCACTAGGATGAGATATTGCATATCTTGAGAATGCTAGTGGAGAGTAACTTGAGCATCTTGTACATCTAAGGCTAGGGTGTCCTTTAGGGTGTGATAAAGGCTGTTACTCTTGGTCTATGGTGAGACCTATACCGGTTAGGTGTTGGTGATCAATCCTATCATGATTGGTTGTGACGGCCATCACATGTTTGTACACGGTTTGAGCCCGTCGGTGAAAAGGGCATCAATAGTGAGTGTCCATATTTGCTTGGGGAATCTGGCAAGTTCTCAAGGGAGGCGAGCTTGTGCCTTGGTGGCAGCGGTGACATGCATCGTGTCTTCACTCCGGGAGTGATTGTGGGCTCGTGGACGAGAACTCCACATTGGTGGCGAGAGGGACCGGGACTCTGGCAGGAGTGATCCAATGAGGAGTAGGGGAAGGCATCATCCTTTCGAGACCTCAGGAAAAAATCAGGAGCATTCCTTAACCCCTATTTACTTTTCCGCATTTATGTGGTATAGTTGATACGGTGACCTGTGGCTTGCATAGGCTAGTGTGTTTAGCTTCCCCACTGTGTATTCATCATGAACATTAGCATGTGTAGGGTCTTGTCCTACTAGAATTGCTTAGGTTGCAATGATTGTTATGTTCTAGTAGGTGTGAAACTGAAGTATTCGAATTTGTGGTCTGCTACCGATTCAGCCCCCCACCCCCCCCCCCCCCACCGCTCCTCTCGGTACGCTTTCGGTCCTTACAAGTGGTATCAGAGCCAAGTTCTCATCTTTGAGACTTCACCGCCTTGATTAAGGATGTCGGGACATGTCAGGAGTGTTCCCATATTCAATGGGGAGGACCATTGAAAAAAATTGGTGATGACTCGGCCAAGTTTCCTGGTCGGGAGGTCAATTTTGGGTCAAAATGTCCACCCGGCTGCGTATCCAGGGCTCTAAACCAACCAATCAAATTTTAGCACCTGGAGGTCATTTTTTGTGAAAAATGACCACTCGGTTAGGTAATTTTTGAGTCACCTGGCCTGAAATAACCCAGTCTAATTTTAGCACCCGGGAGGTCATTTTTCATGAAAAATGACCACCCGACTAGGTGATTTCAGTGCCGCCCGACAAGACTTGCCGCCCGACCATACTTTTCCTCGAATTCCTTGCACATCTACTATAGAGATCATGGCCATTAGTGGAGGAGGTGTGGCCAGCTTTCCCTTTATGCAAAATTCTCACCAAAAGCCCCCCACCATGAGTGAAAGCAAGTGAAGGAGAGCCACTCAAGTCACCTCACACTCCAATCACCCACTCTCACGTGCCATCCTACTAGCCTAGGCCTCATGAGTGGCAACATACTCATTGCAAACATACAACTTTGGTCATCCCATCACTCTATCCTTGCTCCCTACACTCTCAACAAATTTCTGAACAAAGTGAGCAAGTGGATCACATGGCACATGGACCTAGCCCTCTCCCATCAACAACAAAGCAATAATGGAGCAAGTGGAGGGAAATGGCATGTCGCCCGGCATATCCCATCGCCCGTCCTGAAAAATTTGCTCCATGGCTCCTCCTCGAGCCTATAAATACCGGATACCCTCTCACTTATTTCTCCACCACAATTCCTTCAGCTGTAACTTCATTTCTCCCTTACAACTCTCTCTCCCTTTCCACTCCACTAGTTTGCTTAGTAAGTGCACTTTCAACTTAGGAATAAAAGTGTGCTGCAATAAAACAAATTAGAGGAAATTTTGTTGTGTCTCTTGCACGTTTTGAATGACTAATACTTGGACTACTAACCGGACAACAAACCGCTAACCATTATAATCATATTGTCCTTCGGGTATTGTGTCCAAGTAACCCCTTTGGCAGGAATGGCAAACATTTGGAGAGGCCGCTACACCAAGTTCAGCAGCAACAGCTCAAGTCGTGGGAGGCGCACACCAAGCGAGCGCTCAGAAGCTGAACACTCAGGAGCTTCATATGGGCATGCTCCGAGTTACCACTCGAAAACAATGTCCATATCTGAGGCTCCAACGGTGCCAAGAATGCAAGACGAAGAATTTGACAAGTTCATGGAGAGTGAAGAGAACGTGGTGTTCAATGACTTCGATGAGCAAAGCTAGTTCACTGCCATTCGAAACCGGGAGTTCAGGTCCATGCGCAAGTTCGACCACGACTTCCTCGAGCGAATCGATGTCCTCGCTGATTTTGAGTACGCAATCAACACGGCTGGGTGGTATGACTTCCATCGCCTCAATGATTACGGTTCTAAATGGCTTACTATAGAATTTCTTTGCAGTTTGAAAGTTCATGCCCATGAATCAAACAAATTAGGCACTCTCTATGAATTTTGTCTTTTTGGTGAAACCTATGAACGGCCCTTAAAAGAAATTAGCACTTATCATGGTTTTGACCGTAAGGCCGCAATACACATTGATAGACTCAAAGGTTTCACACCACAAGGACTTTGGGCAAAGATAGGAAATCCCGTTACCGAGCAAGAACGCACTAGTGACATTCGTATTCCATCTCTCCGTATAATTCACTGCTTTATCACTCACTACCTAGCCCCTCATGGTGATGTACGTTTAGTGAATAGTTTGGATAAAGCCTATCTCCATGCTGTGATCAAGAAGATTAAAATGAACCCCACGTTTTTCCTCATCAACCATTGGCTCACCTTAGCATTCAGTCAGCAAGGACCCATCACTTTTACTCCTTTTGTCACTAGAATTGCTAGAAAGGTTGGCACGCTCCACAGAGCTAGAATAGATCATCTCCCTAACGCCCCTTTGTTAAGAGAAGATCATTTCCTGCAAGCACACTTATTGAAAGAGGAAAATAATAGGTACTTCATGCTTTATCTGAGGTATGACATAGAACTTGAATTGCCTAACCCCCAACTCACTATTATCGGTAAGAAAAACTTTGTGTACAAATTGCAAGCTTCCTTGCAGCGTGCACGACATAGTGTTGTAGGAGATAGACCAAGAATGAGAGCACAACTCTGTCGAGAAGAGCAACAGCACAAAACCACGATGAACACGTCTCAAATGGGTGGATCGGGAGGTCCTCAATACAATTGGGAACATCCACAATTCCCCGGTTTTGCGAGTTCATCAACCCACTACACTACTTCCTCCTATGACAACTATGAGCCCCCTAATACCTACGGCATGGGGAGCTACCACCAACCTCATGGAGGTGTAGGCACTTCTTGTTCCACCCAATTCACATCATTCAACTTTTCACTGTTGGGAGAAGATATGCAATACCTGGCTGCAAATGCTTATGAGACCAACATGTGAACTCAAGAAATACAAGTAGCCATAAGGGAAGGACAAGAATGGTAGCAACAAATGTTAGAACAACTTCTGACAAACATCTCTATGATGGACCAATGGTTCGGCCACTTCAACATCGAGTATCAACCACCACAGTGAACGCCATCTAAGCTTAAGTCTTGCAAAGACCTAAGCTTCGGGAGGTACCCAAACCAAGGTACGCCATTTGTTCTACTCTCTCGCCCTCTTTCTCTAAGTTGAGTCATTTTTCCTTTTGTATTTAGCTAGTTAAGAAAAATCCAAAAACATTTTCAGTTTTGTCAAAACTTTGAGAAGATCCAAAAAAATGTTTTTTGCTTTCAAGGAAATCCATAAAAAATTGCAAAATAAAAAAGAACAAAAAGATTTTCTATCTTTTGAATAAAATTGAGAACTTAGTCTCTACCTTGCCTATGGAAATGATGAATACTTGCTCTATTAGCTCCCTTTGAGTCTCAAGTATACAACCTCTACTCCTCATTTTTTGGGTGGTGGTAGATCGGCATGATGATATAATGCTAGTCCCTCTATGTTCTAATGGGTGCAAAATGGCTATAAAACACCAAGTCTAGTTGTTGAAATATATGATATGGTATGTTTTGGATGAGTCTATGATTTCCCCGTGATTAGAGTCCAATGATTTCTTTCAAAACCATGCTACAATAAAACCCCCCTACTTGGTGCACATTTTCCCTATGATAGAAAAATTCCTACCATGGCCAAATTATTAATTGCAAACCCACTTTCATGCCATCTATGTGTGCATTTAGTTTGGTTAGGATTTGATCCTTATGGGGGACTTGCACTTCCAAAGCCAATCATCTTTCTTCGCGTTATCTTTGAGTTCCCAATTAATCATGCTTGGTTATGCGGTCTCCACTTTGGATTCACACATCCACTTTACCAAGCATGCCAACCAAAAATCTTTCCTTTGCAAAACTTTGATCCTATAATAAAGATTTTGGTTCTCCTCAATAAATGTTCAGAAAATGTTTGCAAAAATATTTGAACCACTGAATTAGCCTCCCTACACCATGAGAGCTGAAAAAAAAAGAAAAGGAAGAAATATAAGAAAGAAAAAGAAGAAAGAAAGAAAAGTTTATCAGCTCTCATGGACGTACGGCATCAAGTTTCAAGGTTCAAAAATATCTTTGAGTAAAATAAAGAACCATCCTTTTACTCTAGCACAAAAATCCAGCCTTTTGGGACTAATTTGTACCCAAGGCTTTAGCAATTGTGCTAGCCTACTCCTTTGCATGAGTCCATTCTCTCCCTCTCTACTGAACATTATTTTCAAATGATTGAAATAAGGAAGTGCAAAGTCTTTTTGCTAGGACCGTCTCTTAACTTAACAATATATGCATGCTAGATGTGCTTTCCTACCAAGCTCCACATATAAGCCAAGCTTCTAGAAAGTAGGATGAGCACTTGGTAAGGAAACACACTTTTTAAGAGATGAGAGTCATAGTGGGAGATTACACCAAGAGGGAATTATTTCAACCTTATGCAACATTATAAAAACTTTGGACTCATGATCAAGTAGGAGATTGCATGACAAGTCTAAACTAGTCGTTCTAGACTTCAACCGCTTATGACAAGGTCATAAAATGCCAATAAGCCCCGCTGAACAATGAGACTGACTTAGTGACCAAGTTGTGTTGGTTTACACTTACCCATATTTTGTTGGAGTATGTGTTTGTGCACTTTATCCTCGCAGGGCTCTAATATTGAAGCAACTCCCGTCCATCACTTGTAAGTTTTAATTTGCCTGGGACGAGCAAAGGTTTAAGCTTGGGGAGGTGTTGGTGGCCCATAAAACCCAATATCAGCTACCAACCGGTCAGGAAATGCAAGGTAAAGACCAAAGTTGAATAAATATTTGTTTAAACTAATAAAGTTCCATGAGTTTTGGTAAAATATGTGTTTGCGGGTACAAAAGGGCCAAAATATGCAAAAACATGAAGAAACACCCCATCGGCCGATCACGACTATGAAACAACTATTGTCCACTGGCTGATAGGGTCGTTTACGGCTGAAATCAGGACCTGGCTGACAAGGTCGTTTAAGGCTTAAATCAGCCACCCGGCCGGTCATCCGGAATCATTTTCCGGCCGATCATCTGACCCGACCGATTCTGTAAAACACTCCACCATGATGTCATTTTCCCCTCCTAGGCCAAAAGTGATGAAATATTGCTAAGGAAAAGAGGCCATCAAGTGGCCTAACCAGGAGAAGTTAAGGGGTGACCCAGAGGGGGTTGGCACCCGGCCAAGGCCATCGCCCTTGCAACCATGCTACCGTCCTGGCATGCCGCCCGGCCTGGGTTGCCACCCGGGGGTTGCCAGCCCACTAGGCCCAAGAGGCCTACCGACCCCAAAATGAAGGAGTCGGTGGGAACTAACAAAACAACCGACTTCGGGATCAAATCTAAGCCATCCAGGAGAAGTCGGTCGCGAACCGACATGATCCGAGGGCCGCCCGGCCTTGGCCGCCGCCCAGCTCACGTGGCCGCCCAGCATGGCCTGACGCACGGCACACGTGGCCGCCCGACCTTGCCCGCCACCCGACGGACCGACTTTTGCCTACCGACCTTCATCACCTACAAGTACCCCCTGCCCATTGCCACCTATAAATAGAGGGGGAATTCGGCAGAAGAATGAATAAGAAGCAAGAAACACATCAAGGAGTCCATTTCTCACTACTTGTGCTACTTAGTAGAGTAGGTTAGTTAGTCGAAAGTTAGAGTCTAGTCAAGAGCATCGCTCGGGATTCCGGACTTGTCTTGGAGTCTTTGTATGAGCTCTCTTGTATCTTTTCTCTTGATGTAAGACTTATCCTTTATCAATATAAATATCTTTTCTTTTATATCTTGTCAAGTATTTATCTTATCTTAGTCATTTCCTCAAGTTATAATTATCAGGAAGAAACTTTGTTGCGTAGTTCACGGGTTTCTCGGCTAGGATTTAATTAAGTTTAGTTCTTTCTGGGACTTAGACTTGGTTATTTCCCGCCTATTGTTCCGCTAGGCCAACGGAAGAATATCTAGTGAAGACGTAGGCGCGGTGCCTAAGTTAACGCTAGCTGGATTTGCATTCGTCCCCACGGGCTGTGTGGTAGGCGACAGGTTGTGACAGCACTGTCCGTCCCTTTATTAATCCATCACGTTCGGGAAGTCTCAGACAGGGTTGTCTAGCGATAGTATACTTACTAGTACAGAGGTTAGTTACCAACCCATATTAGTGGATCATTTTCGTGCCCTAAAGTTAGCTAACAGATGAAAGACTCGAGGTTGTACCAAAAAATTGGTGTAAGCACTCAATCCGAGTAACTAGGATTTGACGCTTGACTTATATATATTAGAAAGTTATATTTTAGAAATCTTAGACTTAGACTCGGTGTACTCTTGGCTAGCTTAACCGATCTCTTTATTTATCTAGTATAGATTTCTCCTATGTTACTACCATGATATTATTATTGAACATCCTTACCCCCATCTTTGGTTAGTTGGTATAATTCTTATAGTTATATTATTGTTAAACCAAGATAATCTTACGCCTAGCTTCTCTGCAGAAAATAAATATGATACCTTGGAATACTCCCGGGTGAAATGCTACAATGGTGTTCCGTGCGCTTGCGAATTTATTCACTTTACTCTTAAAGCATAACAAACGCCAACAATTTCTTTTGACGTTATACCAGGAATAGTGATATTCTTGATGCGATGTTAAGAAGTATCAATACTCACCTGCCGTCACCAACAACATGACGGTGTTGAACGTCATCGCCGCCTCCTCTATCTGACCATCGTTCACAAGGAAACATACATACAATTATCCCAAATCTTGTCTTCCATACTAACTATCGTGATATGTTTATTTATGATAAATTGTTAATAGTATGATAGATGTTGTGATATTATCTGGATTAATAGACTTGTTTAGTATTGTGTAGATGTCTAGTTTATAATTTATGTTTCAATTAATAATATAAAACTAAAAATGCTAATTTATCCTCTTCCTATACAGTAAGCGTTATCGCTCCGCGCATAGCACGAGACAAGACATGATGATGGCGATGCATATAGAAGCACGCAGATGCAGTTTCTTGGATTCAAAGGAAATGAAAGGAACGGCTGCTAGAGAGCTAGGGCGCTGGTGAGACCCGGCATCATTGGCTCCGGACAGGATGTAGCCAATTCCCGGATGCCTGCGTAAATCCACTTTGGAGATTCTCTCCATGATTGGGACGTCGAGCCGCTCGCTTTACACCCAAATGGAATAGACCTATGAATATAGTGCCGAGTGGGGCCGCTGGCACTGTGCCGAGTGGAACAGTGAAAGCAAAACTTGCATGGGTTTAGAATGGTCGCGATCCGCACGAGCCTCTAGCCAACATGACTTTCTAGCATCTTGGCCATTCGTTCACCAGGCCCGCAAAATATATGTTCCTGATGACTGGTGATTGCCATGTGGAATCACAATGTAACATTTTTTTTTATATCATCACAATGTAACCTTGGTAGTACGTACGACCTATACGACGTACATTCTCGGCGAACCAGTCGCAGGATTGAGCCGGCAGTGCTGCAGCTCACTGCACGCTGCCCTCAATGAACACGACACAAGCCCCATACCCCTCGTGAAAGGAGATACGGCTACGTACGAGCGAGCCTGCAGCAGTACAAAGTAGAAGCAGCGCAGCCTGAGTGCTCTGTCTTTTGTTTAGTCCGCAGCGCGGCCGGCAGCGAGCCAGCCGGCTAAGCTGCCAACGGCACACGAGACAAGGAATAGACGGGTAGGCAGCCCAGCCTGCCGAAAAGGACCCGGGTCGGACGGAAACCCTCGGTCTCGGTGGATGCACGTTGCCCGCACGACACGAATGAATCGAGGGACGCGGAGGCTTGTGGAGGGGCTGGGTTATGGGTGATGATGATGATGGCTGGCAGGGTCCGCGCGCCCGCGTGCGAAGGATGATCCAGCTTTTGTCGCCCCTCACCCTGTTCCCCTTTTTCGCCATCTGCGCGCGCTGGATTGCTTTGCTTTGCTTTTTCCTCAGGAATCTCGAGCGTGTCGTGTGCGAACTCTTCCACTTTGATTTCACCACCGGAAGGTGAGCCAAGGTAGGGGAATATTTCTCTCGACGACAGCCCCATCATCATACTACCAAGGTCACCCACCTCGTTGCGTCTCATCGCTCAAACGGTCAAATTGCTGCTCGTACGTGAAGTTAAGTGCACGATCGTTTTATTGCACCCTGGTATGTAGAATCATGCAAATTTATTCCATGTTCGCTTCACAAACAACACTATATTAAAATCATTCTAAAGCTGGAATTTTAAGCTAAAATTCAATAAACCACGCACACTTCTGTTTGTGTAATGTCTCATATAAGCATCCATTACATGGTGGCCCACTTCTAATCTCCATATGGGTGAATGATGTCAATGTTTTGTATTGTGATATTTGTAACAAACTTATTGAGCACCTTATCCTATGTTATGAACTGTTTTAGAATAAGCAATTTATGTTTTGGTATTAGCATGAACTGTTTTGCCCAACCTAAAAATAGTAGTTTTTTACAGCTTACATTCCTGATAAGTTGTACATAAGCTGTTTTATCAAATGGCTTGTTTGCATAAATCAGATAAGCAAGAATAATCTAGATAAAAAGTTTGACAAAGAAACTAGAGCATAATCAGTTTGTTGCGTAAGCATAATCACTATCAAACATGCGCTTAACAATATTGTCTCCTATAGAATCGGGTACATACCTTGGCTACCTCTTGTTTTTGCACTGCATTATTTCTTTAGTTCGTATTCTACAAAGTATCACATGATATAGTCATATCAGCACAGAAAGTTACGCATAGTCCATGCATGTAAAATTAACTCAAATGCTGAAACGGAACCTACACTACGGGTAATCCATGCTTTGTAGATTGCCTCAAGCACTCGGTAAAGGTGGTAAAAAGCTCTGTAAAGGCTTTGTAAGACTCGGTAAAGAGCACTCGATGAAATATAAATTGTAAAAAACAAAACAAAAAAACCGTCGCAAGTCGCGGTGTGTTTAATCTTAATAAAAAGTTTGATAAAGAAACTAGAGAATAATCAATTTGTTACATAAGCATAATCACGACCAAACATACCATTAACAATATTGTGTCCTATAGAATCGGGTACACACCTTGGCTACCTCTTGTTTTCACACTGCATTATTTCTTTAGTCCGTATTCTTAGATGTTACATGCCATGTTCTACGAAGTATCACATGCATGATATAGTCATATCAGCACAGAAAGTAACGCATAGTCCATGCATGTAAAATTAACTCAAACGCTGAAACGGAACCTACACTGAAACCCATGCTTTGCCGATTGCCTCAAGCACTCGACAAAAGTGGTAAAACACTATGCAAAAATCATAAAAAACATCCTAAGAAATAGAATTTTTTTTTGCGCCCAGGACCCCGCCCGCCCATCCCCATCGCAAGTCCTGGTGTGTTTTCGCGCTAAGTGCAGCCAATGGGATTTGAACCGATGACCTCCCCTTTACGCGTGAAGCCCCCTACCACTGCACCACACTATCACTTGTTTTGATCTTCTTATACTATATCTCTTTGCCGAGTATTTTTTTTAGAGCACAAAAAGTTTTGAGAGTAGAAAAAGAAAAATATTAATTTTTTGATGAGTATCCAAAAAAACACTCGGCAAAAATTAACTTTGCCAAGTGTCAACGAAAAACACTCGGCAAAAAAATGCTTCGCCGAGTATATATTTTTTGACACTCAACAAAGAATTTTTTGTCTAGTGTTTTAAATTTTCCGAGTGTTTTGCATAAGATATTCAGCAAAGACGTTCTTTGCCTAGTGCTTGCAAAAAAAAAACACTCGACAAAGAGGAGGATACTCAGCAAAAAACAATTTCCCCGTAGTGCTAGCTTACGTGGAAACTTTCACAAAACCCAATGGAAATTTGACCACTACTACTCGCTTTTATTGATAAAGAATACAGGTACAGGAAGTTTTAGAAAATACAAACGTAAAAAGGAAAAAACTAATAAGGAAAGAATTACAAGTTTTTATGTATCCATTCTTTAAGCCCGTCCATATGCTTGTCCTTGGCTCTATACATAACCAATAAGAGCTCTATAAAGAATTTTTTTTTTCTCAAACACGCAGAAAAACTGCTCTGTGAAAAATTTGGCTCGATAGTCAGCAACTTGTGGTGCAATGTTATCGAAAGTCCATCCATTTCTGGTCTTCCAAATGCTGCAGGCCATGAGGATAATAATGTCCATATGGAAACTACTCGCTTCCCTGCATTCCTGCTAGTTTGTTATTTCAGATGAAGTGGGTGTTACAGGACTGAATCGCATCAACGAACAAAATACTGATCCCCTGTCTGCTACTCATCATTTTCACAACCACCATTAACATAACAAATACCAGAAGTAGGGTGACATATAACGCATAAGTTATCAACTACACACAACGACACAAAGATAATAATGCACAGAGGACACTGGGAACAAAAAAAAAATTCAAACTAAAGCCAGAATGTTTGATGAATGCCTATGACAGGTGGGTCGGAAGTATTAATTCTTGCAAATAGACAGTGGAGATGAAGTGATTAGAATGGCACCTGAACACTGTGAGTTGAGCTATAGGGAAACATTATATGAATTGTAGTGCACTGTGCTGAATTCGCAGGTTACGTAAAAGTTTGGAAACAACGTACCACAGGATAAAACATTTGACGGGAGTACTTAATCTCGATCTTGATGCTCTGCCGAAAGGAACATTCTGGTTTGCAAGCAGAAGCCTGCGACTAATTGAGTGGTCATGTCTGAGGTTAAATACTGTAATTTCGGGCGACAGCTTTAATCGTTCTTGTACTGGTATATTCTGCATAATTGCAGGAGTATAAAAGATGGTGTATGAATAAAGACAGGACTGGGCCAGAAGGATTTTCAAATGGTTGCAGTCGTCGGTATGTGTATCTGGCTGTCGTGCACAATCCTACTGTCGCACAGCGCGACTTTAACCTTTACCAAAGCTGGAGGGAGACCCAAAACTAAAGCCAGGATAACCGCAGATGCGAAAAAAAGCTGCTGAGTCGCTCCACCTCATCGGCCAGTAAAAGGGAGAAGAAGCACCACCACCGATAAGAACACCACTTTCTACATCCCCCCTCATCGATCGCACCCAAAGTGCTCTCTCTCTCTCTCTCTCTCTCTCTCTCTCTCTCTCTCTCTCTCTAGCTCTCTGTGTGACCATTCAAGAGCGAGGCAGGTTAGTGGGATCTAGCTAGACAGAGAGAATAGGCCGTAGATGGGGGAGTGGTCAAAATAAACATGAGCTCGTATGGCATAAATTAAACCAATAGTAAAAAAATAGTTGCGTGGTATAACGACCCTACAGCTGTTGATGTGTATAACATATCTGTAGTTGTAGCAAGAGCAGCTCCCACGACTATCCTCAACAAGGCAGTGGCAGCAACAACTCCCCCAGGTTCACTTGTTAGCATATGTTGTTGGTTTAGGTCGAGCAGATTTAGATGGATACACTGTTTAGGTTGGTAAGCTTCCACCAGCCACAAGCAGCAGCAGCGCCTTACCCCTCGCCGGACCAGCAGCTCCAGCAGCAGTCGCCCTACAGCTCCCGGTCCTCACGGAGCACCACCTCCACCGGCTCCCCTTCCTCCACATCCCACCACATCCACAACCACTACTACTCCCACTCCCACTCCAACAACAACAACAACCACTACTACTACCCTGCCGCCGGAAGCGGAGTAGAAGGCTGTTACTACTTGGAGCAGCAGCAGCAGCATCTAGCGGCGGCGTACCAAGAAGGATGCTGCAACGACCACCGCATCTACATGGATGAAGACTTCTCCTCCTCGTCTTCGTCCCGGCAGCAGCACGTGCAGTCGTCGAGTGCTCAACAACCCACGCACACGCAGCCACCGTCGTCGTCGTCGTCTCCGCCCGTGCCCACGCCCACACCACCCCCGTCCACGTCATCCACCGGCGGGCATGGCGGGCTCTTCGAGGCTGCGGACTTCTCCTTCCCTTCCGTGGATATCGACCTCGACTTCAGCTCCACCCACGCGTCGCCCAGCGCGGGCACGACATGGGCGACGCAGCTGCTGCTGGAGTGCGCCCGGGCCGTGGCTGCGCGCGACAGCCAGCGCGTGCAGCAGCTGATGTGGATGCTCAACGAGCTGGCCTCCCCGTACGGGGACGTGGACCAGAAGCTTGCGTCCTACTTCCTGCAGGGCCTGTTCGCGCGTCTGACGTCATCGGGCACCCGCACGCTGCGCACTCTCGCGTCGGCCTCCGATCGGAACACGTCGTTCGAGTCCACCCGCCGCACCGCGCTGAGGTTCCAGGAGCTGAGCCCGTGGGCGTCGTTCGGCCACGTGGCCGCCAACGGCGCCATCCTCGAGTCCTTCCTCGCGGCCGCTGCTGCATCATCGTCCTCCGAGCAGCAGCAGCGGCTGCACATCCTGGACCTGAGCAACACGTTCTGCACGCAGTGGCCGACGCTGCTGGAGGCCCTGGCCACGCGCTCGTCGGACGAGACGCCGCACCTGTCTATCACTACGGTGGTGCCCGCGGGGGCGCAGCGCGTCATGCCCGAGATCGCGCAGCGCCTCGAGAAGTTCGCGCGCCTGATGGGCGTGCCCTTCGCCTTCCGCGTCGTGCACCACGCGGGGGACCTCGCCACACTGGACCTCCGCGCCCTCCTCCTCCAAGACGACGATAATCTCAACACCACGGCCGCGCTCGCGGTCAACTGCGTCAACGCGCTGCGCGGGGTCGCACCGGCCGGGCGCGACGCGTTCCTGGCCTCGGTCCGACGGCTTGACCCGCGCGTGGTCACCGTCGTCGAGGAGGAAGCCGACCTATTCGTGGCCAGCATGGACTCCACCACAGACACAGACTCGGAGTCAGAGGAGGACGCGTTCGTGAAGGTGTTCGGCGAGGGCCTCCGCTTCTTCTCGTCCTACATGGACTCGCTCGAGGAGAGCTTCCCGAAGACGAGCAATGAGAAACTCGCGCTGGAGAGAGCCGCCGGGCGGGCCATCGTCGACCTCGTGTCCTGCCCGGCGTCCGAGTCCGCCGAGAGGCGGGAGACCGGGTCCTCGTGGGCGCGCCGCATGCGGTCCGCGGGGTTCTCTCCTATCGCGTTCAGTGACGACATCGCCGACGACATGCGCTCCTTGCTGCGGCGGTACCGGGAGGGTTGGTCCTTGCGGGAGCCAGGCGGGGACGACGGCGCCGCGGCGGCGGCAGGGGTCTTCCTCGCGTGGAAGGAACAGCCCGTCGTCTGGACAAGCGCGTGGAGGGCATGAACACACTGATAGCGAGCTGTCTCTGCTCTAGGTCGCAGCATCTCTCGTGTACTGCATGCATGACCGCATCCATAATCTTTGGCTCCTACGACGTGAGAATCACTGCTAGGTCATGGTTTTCTTCCTTTCGCTTGGATTTTAGCATGCACGTGTTTACCAATTCAACTTAGGTATGTTTTGTTTTTCCCACCGGCGTAAGTACGTACGTAGGGTACGACGAAGCAGAGATCAGATGATATTTTGGTTTTATTAGGGAAATTCTCGAGGAATTTAAATTGCTGCGGTGAATGTATGCATAAGATTTGACCGTCAGAGACATTCATTCATTGGACGTGTGTGTAAGTCGTCCTCCTCCATCTCTTCATTTAAGTTTTTCTTTTTTTGCCCCCGAACTAGATTATATCTTCCCACCACCAATAATATAATGTGTTGGTATGCTGACTATTCTGATCTGTTTCTTCGTTCGTTTGCATTTTCTTTCGTCTGTATATTTTTTAACACTTTGTTGGCATTTACTCTTCAGTCGTGCACGCTTCTCCTTGTCACATCGTTCATTTGGATTCATGCATGCAACTCCTAGCTTCTCACTTCATCTCATGTGTTTGGCTGCTGATCAGATGCTGTTTCGTGAGCCTTGACAAAATCTGTGTGGGAAGGACGACGAACGATTTCACGAACTGAATCAATCGTCATATAGAAATTAACAAAGGTATAAATAAATAAAGAGATAATTTTTTTCTTGGCCCCAAAAAAGTCATCACTTCCTTTCTGTTGACCTATTTTAGATCGAACTTACTTCTATGGACTGAAAGGTATTTTAATCTGGTTCCTTTTTTGGCCTTCCCGTGAGTTTTGCCCCTTAACCATGTTACCAAGAAGACAAAAAGACCATCGTACCCATCTGTCCTCTTCAACCTCGGCAGTTGAGTCACTAAACAGCAGCAGTGTCAAAAAAAAAAAAAACCGGCAGCTGCTCGCGTCCTGCTGTTGTGTTGCTCTTCGCCTGCCAGTATGTGACTAGACCGGCGCTATGAACCTTCACTACGGAAAAGCTATAGTTTACCGTGTGTAACCCCGAAAATCCCTAGGTTATATACAGTAAAGCGCGCATGATAAAATATCTGTTGGTAAAGTTGATTTTGTTGTGTGCCACATTTGTCGTGTGTCAAAATACACTCGATAAAGAGGGCACTCGATGAAATATAAATCTAGAAAAAACTTTAAAAATACAGTAAAAAAAATTTTGGGCGCCTTTTATCAGGCACATGATAAATGCTTTATCATGTGTCAAATACACTCGGTAAAAAGAGCACTCGGTGAAATATAAATCTAGAAAAAAAACTTTAAAAAAACAGTAAAAAAAATTTTGGGCGCTCAAGAAGCCCGCCCGTCCCAAATCGCAAGTCGCGATGCTAGAAAAAAACTTCAAAAAAACAGCAAAAGAAATTATGGGCACTCAAAAAGGCTGCTTGTTGCCAAGATTTGAACTTGCAACCTCACCTTCGTGTGTAGCCTCCTCTACCACTCTACCATATGCTCAATTATGACTACACCCCGCATTCGCTCTTTTTATATTTTACCTCTTGTCGTGTGTTTTATATCGGGCACACATCTTTGTCGTGTGCCTTATATATGGTATATTTTCTAACATGTTTTTTGTTGACTAAATTATTTTAAATAAAAAAGTGTTGAACTACAAAGTTATATAACTTATTAAGATCTACAATTTTTGTTTTGACTATTTGTTCATTTGACAAAGTGGTAATAACATTGTTTCCGAATCTTATATGTCTCATTGAATATTTCATAAAACTATATAAGACTATTAGATTTTATGAACAATATTTTGATTAAATTAAGTAATGAATAAGTGAACAAAATAAAAATTGTAAGTCTTCAAAAGTTATACAACTTTGTAGTTTAAAATTTTTTGATTTGAATTAATTTACATTTTTAAATATAATTTGAATTTATATTTTACCGAGTGCTAGGTAAAAAACACTCGATAAAGAGGATGTTTGTTGTGTATCAAATAAAACACACGACCGTATGTCAATCTTTTTTTTACACACGGTAAAAATTTTACTGTGTGTTTTAATTTAGCATATGATAAACACCATCTTTATCGTGTGCCCGAAATAAAATACACGGCAAAGATTAATTTTCCCGTAGTGGTCATTAGTCATCTCCCAGCCCACCGATAACCGAGCTCCTCACCATGCCCTCATCTCACCAACAACAATTGTGTAGCTCGCCTCCCGAGTCCTGACGTCACGGAGCTCACCATCACCGGTGTCGATGCATGGGCTTCCTTTAAGCGCAACACCAATACGATGACATTTCACATAGCTTGGAATGGGTACTTCACGGTCTGTCGTAACAGATATCATGAACAGGTTAAAAAAGGAATTAAAAATAGCATTTGGTTTAAATAGGTAAATTCAATTCAAAATGGGTCAAGAAAAGAAGTGGTAACTTTTTTAGGGCTACTAGTTTTTTGTGCGTGTGTCGCACATGCTATTATTCATCCAAAAAATATATAGTAGTAACCCTCAAGAAATACACATCGAATCGTCTCTACTTTTGATCTTAAGCACTTTCTTCATGAGGCTTGACCTATAATGATTTTGCTATAAGAATAACGAACCATCCAAAACAATGACAGTATAATGTGGTTAAATCTATTTAGATATACTCATTAGTCTGATATGTCACGGTAGTTATTTGACACTATGATCTCCAAATATATTTGTCTAAATCGTTCGTGATTTATTTGTTGCTGCAACCGAAACATGAGTACATGGCTAATTGCCATATTTATGTAATGCTAATACCATCAAATAATTGCATATACTAACACATATTTTGTGTACTGTACGACTTCCACTTAATGATCAAGGGAAACGGAATTCACAACACCATGTCATAGAGAGGTTTATGAGAAACTAAAACTATTTTACCATTCGCCTCATTTCACTTATGCATTGAGTGAATATAATAGGGATCATTTGTTGGGGGAATAATTCTAAAAGTTATTTTATTGCCATGCACTGCTAAGTCAATTATCCGTGACAAACTAATAGATTACACACCCATTTTGAGTTACACCCTTACAATTTTTTCTTGCTTCAACAACGACCATGTTTCCTCTTGAGCTCTAAGATGGTCACCAGGACAAAAGTTGATAGAATCTGCACATAAATGTCCTCTACAAACTAAGCACACCAAACTCTTGAACCACTCGACTCTGCCATTATTCTTCTATCTTTAAACCAGTATTAAAGACAAATGATTTAGTACTCCAAGTGTGTCTTGCACTAAAATGGTATATATGTAACGGAATAGCCAAACAACAAGCATGTCTTGCACTAAAAATGTATATTTGTAATTGAATAGTCAAACAAGCATAATAGTCAGTTTTTAGTCAGTCAAAACATGATTCATTACAAGATGAGGAAAACTGACTACTGCAGAGAAAAAGAAGATGCTTGACTCCTTCAATGTTCATTTAAAACATTGGTTTGAATTGAAAATTCTAAAAAACAAAATACCACAAAGCGAGTCCACCTGTAAGTAATGCTTTCTAACTTCTTAACCACTTTGCTAATAAATACCTCAAGAATATAGGTACTCGATGAACAAACTGCACACGTAATAACACTAAGGCATAAATCTTTAGTTTACTAATCAAGCAAAGCAATGAATAATGAAATATTCCATACCCCCCAATCTAGTCTCTGTCTGAGTAGTTCCAAGTCACATGGATAATTTAATACAGATAATAAGTTAATAAGTCATGCAATATCCATAGTATAAAAAAGTATCACAAAGCCAGTGAGCAAGTAATACCTACCAGCAGCAGCACTGATAGTCCTGGCATTTTCTTGCAACTATTCTTACATAGTCTCTCCCTTCTAAACTGCACAATAATTCATGCTAAGAAAAATGGAAAACGTTAGTAGCATGACTTCGAGATCAGTAGGGTTATAATGCTAAAAAAGAAAAATAGTAGTTTTCCTTCTTCGGAATCTATAGGGTTAAAATATGAAAAATAGAAAAAAAAAGGCATTAAAATAAAGCTGCTATTTTTCTATAAAATGCAACAATCAAGTCGACCTCTAGATAGTGCATAAGCTTCCACAAGGAGAACATTTTCATACTGAAAAATCGGCATGTGACGATCTCTACCTTCATGAAGCTTCCACAAGGAGAACAGATTTTGAATGAGATAAAAACGTGTATTCATAACTATGAACACAAATAACAATATAGACTATAGTGGCGTAAAGGAAAAATGGAGCGCAAACACTTACTACAAGGATAACCACTACCTAGAGTACTGAACTTAACCCGGCCTCACCTTGATCGTACAAATGTTTCAGATGTGTGATAAGGTCATATGAATAACAATCAATATAAGAGAGGATTAGAAAGGAGAATGATTTACTGGAAATAAAAAACAGAGTTGCTAGAATTTGGCATCGTACACCAAGGTAAACCTTCGCAAACCAGCAAAATGTGTTGCCTTGATGGCAAAATTTTAGCTCACAACATCAAAGTAGAGGCACAGTAAATATAACATAGAAGTACAATGGATCAAGATAGCATGGTTGCCTCACCTTAGCAACCGGATCAACAAAAAAACTCAGAGCATGCGCTAGATGTTTTATATAGGTCTAGCTAGCAAGATCAAGTCTCCCAACTCTGATTACAGTTCAGTTCATCCCATATACATGAAAGAGTGGGAAAATAATTAATGAAGTAAATCGCTGAAAACAAGAAATGGGTCAAAGACAAACAAGACATATGAGAGAAAACACCATGAGCGACAAAATTTGAAGAGACCGGAGTCAAAACGCTACCAATTTTCAGCTCCAATCAGCAGGAAATATTACTCCATTATTGCTGCTCATAAAGAACTCTAAACTCTATGTTTCCAAGCATACAAATATTATTCCATTTGAAAACCACTTGTGATGAATAGAGTGTCAAACAAATATGTCAGAAGCATGTGAATAAGGTGGTGATGGGAAATAACATAACACATGCCGAGGAAGCTGTTTCCATCTTGATCTGGGATGTCATATTACATACAAGTATTCGTCCACAAATTTCTATGAACACATCCTAATTCCTAAGATAGTTCAGATAAGGGTACAATGCTTGCGGAATTTCAAATTGCTAACTCTGACAGTTCTGAACAGACATAATGGTTGCCGAACTTCAAAGATCACAGATATTCTCCAATCTAGACTCTAATTTCAGGACATATTTTCATCTGTTGTAATAATAGCATAAAAAAGCACTCTTTTGACCTTGTTTCATATATGGTTGCCGCTTTGTGATCTTGATAGAAACCATATTATCCTTCAAGTAGAGCAGTAGAGACATCTCTTTATCTGGTCTGCAACTACCGCAGATCTAAACAAAATTGATCACTCCATTGGTTATCCTTGAAATATCAAGGAAAAGATTGAATCGCATGTAGCCAACCATTGGTCGATTATTTGTGGTTGAACATAATACAATCTGAAAGGGGCAAGCACGGATTAATGTTTAGCCTTTATAGTAGAGAAAAGCAGTCAGCACCACATAGAGAATTAATTGTAGTATGGAAATTGGTACCTATGGGTTTTTGTGTCCTTATTAGTGGACATTTGGTAACATGCAACAAGCATCAATGACCCAAAATTTTCAGAAAAAATAGAATACATAGTTACATACAGTGGATAAACACCAAGTCTAAAAATTTCACTGGGCAAGAATTCATCACACATAAGCTTAAGCAGTGAGCCAATATTTTTTTTGCAATTATTAATAGAAATAATTATTAGAGGCAACATACCTCCCAAATTCTTTTGTTTGGTAGTTGTTTGAACCCTTTTCTCAGGATAATTCTGTAACCATTTTTTCTAGAAGAAAAACATCCCTAAAAGCACCATTAACACATATCCTTGAATCCCTGAAACACCATATTAATTTTGTTTAAGATAACGGTATACAATAAGGTAGCAAGTATTTGACAATTCATATGAGCACAATGTAAAATAAGTGTGTTAATCGATCTGCTCATTGCCTATTTGATAACTTGGTATAACCAGAACAATTCTGCACACGTGCATAGAAAATCTGCTGAACAAAAAGGCTACAGATGTACTGGCAAGCACTGTCACCTGATGTGTCACCTGTACGAGCAGTGTTGCATCATTTGCTAATGGTTATCCTTGTAAATCAGAGACTTGGAAGTAAATGCTGAAAGATGCAGGGAACTCGTCAGCACACAACAGGCTCACCATCAGAGACCATGCACAAATCGAACAGGAAAAATAGAGAAAGGGAGAATCTCACCACGACAGAGGAGGGTAGAGGTTTGCCTGGAACCACTCACCCAACAACACGGCACACGCTCAGATCTGACATCGTTGTGTCCACTGGGTTGCTGCTCTCTATGGCCGATTCTTGGCCGCACTACAGTAGGAGACGTGGAGGGGCAGGGTCGCCGTTATCAACCTGCAGTGCATCGGCGCCAGCACGTGCTCGCCCGCAGGTGTCGTGCTGCCGAGCGAAGCCACACGCTCGGCCGCTGCCCTGCGCACCGCCGCAGCTAGCACCATCGTCGCGTACACGTGCCTGGAGCAGATCCGATCATGATGAAGGGGAAGCAACTGAACTGATCAGGAAAAACAATTACCTTGCGGGCAGTTTGTTCTTCCTTGTTAGAGTCGTCCAGCGTAGCAAACTGCTTTTTGTTCTCTGATCAAGTGGCGTCGATGAACCAGGGATCTTGATCCGTGAGCATGGCCTGACGAAGATCAAAGAAAACCAGGTAGCCAGAACCAAAGCCGCCGCTCGAGAAGATACGAAAGAGATACACAATCTATTTCCGTAACTCGATCCGATAATCACGTGCGAGGTTAAAGGGGTTCGTTCGCATCCTGTCTGTGGGCGGGTACGCAATTTTTTCCGTGAAAAAAGTCTGGAAAAAACGGACGACACTCAGTACAATGAAGTGTGGACAGCGTAACATATTACGATCGGACCCATTGTATATAATAAATATACAATACGGTGGCTCAGATGTCATTAGCATAATCGTTTGTGACATCTACAACAGTTTACACCGTTTTCTAAAAATACATAACAATTTGATTAAAGATATCACAACTACAACATAACATCATTATAAAGTTAGACAAAAACATTTAGCTGAACATGAACCTCAGCTAACCTACATCCGTTAATTTAATCAGTATATTCTATCAGTTCCCAAACAAAATGGACATATAAATTAGACGAAGAAGCAAACGAGAATGCTGTGCTGCTTGCTTAATAAAGAACTTGATCAACTTACGTAAGAAAAAAAAAATAACTTATCAGCTTAACTAAGAAAAAATAGCTCATTATAGTTCTGAAATAAATAGTTTCTAAGAGCCAATAGTAAATAGAAATACATTCATTACGAAACATAACTATTATTTAATGCACTAAAGTGCATTGTACTGATTTAGCGGGTTGTGCACCCATTTAACGGTTAAATTATAGCCTATTTAGCAGCTAAAACGGTACTTAGCCAGCAATTAGTGACTCAAGATGCTTAGCAGTAAAAGTGGATTAACTTAGCGGTGTCTCCTCCTTGCAGATATATCCGGCTATAGCTGCTGCTATAGTCAGAGATTTTTTTCATGGCTAATGTCACATGTAATTAAAAGTCAATGAAACTCCAATTAAGACTGATCACCAAGGAACTGGTGCAAATTTCAAGAAAGCGGGTTGTCCTTCCATTTAGCGGCTAAATTACAGCCCATTTTGCAGCTAAAGCAACATTTATCCAGAAATTAGCAACTCAAGATGCTTAGCAACAAAAGTGAATTAGCTTAGCATTGTCTCCTCCTAGCAGTTATAGCCGGAGATTTTTTTCATGGCTAATGTCACATATAATTAAATGTCAATGAAACTCCTATTAAGACTGATGACCAAGGAACCGGTGCAAATTTCACGGAAGGAAATATCTTCCTTACGATACCTCCACTAGCATCCCCGTCCTCCGGTTATGCGATATGCATTATTTTATTTAGTGCAATATGCACTAAGATGGATTGAAACATGTTGAGATAAATGTACTAAGTTTTCGTATGCAATATGCATTACTCATCATTACTAGTAAAAAGAGGACCTTCACTGACGAAGGTCTAAAGATTCATAAGTGGTGGTGGCCCCAAAAACCGCCACTGAGAAGTCGTGCACCGATATGAGCGAAAATAACCGTCATTGAGAATCAATACTAGTGGCGGATCACGTTGATGTCAGCAACCTCCAACCGAGTGATAGTCTTGCAGATGTCATTAACCGTCGCTAGAAAATTATGGCTCATTGGGTCTGTCAGAGGCCCAAATTGACAAGCTAGGGTTTCATTTTATTTCATTCTTCCCATGAACACCCCCACTCCCTCCCCTTCTCCTTCACCATGCTGCACGCCCCCTCCTTTTTTAGCGTTGTGGTAGCTATGACGTGTTGCAACAATATATGATGTTGCGTGTAGATGATATGGAAACAATGATGGCGTTGTAGTAAAGTGGATTCGCAACTACGCTCCATCATTGCTATAATGGCTATTAAATCAATGGCTCCTTGTTGCAAATACGCGATATTGCAACGTCCGCAAAGTGTAGCGATACCAGCAATTGCCACGCAGGTGCTCATCGCGATAGGTGACCACTCGTCACGGTATGTGATCCACTACTACAATCATCTGATCCTCGTTGCTAAATGTTCCGCTGCAATCACAACGCGTGGTGCCGTTGCTATATGCTCAACTAGAATCACAATGACGTACCAGCAGTTGCTATACGCTGAACTTGGAATCATGACGATGAATGTGTCGTTGCTATGCGCTCAACTGCAATCGTAATGATCTACATGCCGTTGCTATACGCGCAAAGGGTATTGCGATGACACCTATCATTGCTACAGGTTTAATGGGTAACGCATCGGAAAAATAGCCGCTGCTATATATATATAGGGTATCGCATCAGTCGTGGCAATTTGTGTTTTAGTGTATCTCAATGAAATGAATAGTGTACAACAATTCAATAGTATTGTTATGTACATCCATACAATAATATTGTTACAGACATCAATCCAATATTCGCTCATACAACCCTAAAAGGACCGAGTGACTGAGGGGGGGGGGGTTGTTGAATCGGGAACTCGGACTATGTATCAAATTTGCCAATTACTAGAACCGATCACTCAAAACAGATCATACACAATTCTAGTGGTGATCACACTAGTAAGATAATGATCCTATAAAAGGAATAACAACCTAGTGTACTAGTGGATCACACAAGGCAACACAACTCCTATGCAAGCTAGTAATAAAGCAACACGGAAGCACACAACAAGCTAGCAAAGCAGCCTACTCATGTAAAGCTACTAGATCATCAAGAACAAAATAAGCACACAAGCATGAGTAGCACAATACATACTAGGGTGATCAATCAAGCCAAAGCAACTTTTATCCATGCTAGTGATCAAGTGGAAGCTAAGCATAACTAGCAAATGGAGAAACCTATTCATGTAAGTCTACAAGGTAATCAACTAGAGCAAAGTAAGCACACATGTATGAATAGCATGATATATAAATGCGAAAAGTAATGCATCAAAGTAAGGAGTAAAGTAAGAGATGGCTCATGATTTTTTCCCAAGGTCTTGAAAGGATGGCGCCTTCCCCTACTCCTCGTTGGACCACTCCCTCCCACCACCAATGTAGAGTTCTCACCCACAAGCCCGCAATCACTCCCAGAGTGAAGATGTAACATCCCACCCATTGAGATTAGGCCCATAAGTGGCCCATGAGCACTTGTGTGCATGAGGAGATGAGAATTTAGTACCATCTTGCTAGTCTAGTGGAAGGAAGAATAACATATAAGGCTAGGTTGTCCACCACCACGAACCTTGGGTTAGCCCTTTTACGCAAAGCGAGGATGAAAGCGTAAATAGGTTGGTGAGTGTGTGGGGTCCACTCAAAATGCGAGTCGGACCTAGCCGGGTGTGGACCCTAGGTATCAGAGCCGACCTTCGCGGGCACAGTACGTGTGGTGGCCAGGAGATCTGGACATATGGTGCATGACGCGTGTAGGCCCATGCGTGGGACACGGCATGACATGTGATTCAGCACTAGACACAGATGTGCCAAGGGGGGGGGGGGGGACATTCCTGGTAGCTTGCCTACTGTGGGTATGTTATCTCTATGTTCCGAGGAGAATGTCGTTCCTATGAGGGGGGATGTGTGTAACATCCCACCCATTGAGATCAGGCCCACAGTAGCCCATGAGCACTTTTATGCATGAGGAGGTGGGAATTTAGTCACCTTGCTAATCTAATTCAAGAAGGACTAATATATAAGGCTAGGTTATCCACCACCATCAACCTTGGGTTAGCCATTTCACGCAAAGTGAGGATGAAAGCATAAATATATTGGTGGGTGTGTGAAAGGACCGAGTGACCGAGAGGGGGGGGGGGGGGTTGAATCGGGAACTCGCACTATATACCAAATTTACCAATTCCTAAAACCGATCACTCAAATCAACTCCTACACAATTCTAGTAGAGATCACACTAGCAAGATAATGAACCTATAAAAGGAACCACAACCTAAGCATACTAGTGAATCACTCATTGGCACTACAACTCCTAAACATGCTAGTGATCAAATATGGAAGCTCAAACATTACTAGCAAGCAAGGAGCCTATTCATGCAAGTCTACAAGATAATCAACTAGAGCAAGACAAGCACACAAGCATGAAATGCATCAAAGTAAGGAGTAGCGTAAGAGATGGCTCATGATTTTTTTTCTCGAGGTCTCGGAAGGATGGTGCCTTCCCCTACTAATTATTGGACCACTCCTGCCGGAGCTCTGGTCCCTCCCGCCACCAAGTGGACTTCTCACCCACGAGCCCGCAATCACTCCTAGAGTAAGACATGGTGTACGCCACCGCTGCACAAAGCACAAGCTCGCCTCCCTCAAGAACTTGTCGGCTCCCCGAGCCGACATGGGCGTTCACTATTGATACCGCTTTTACCGGCGGGCTCAAATCGTGTACAAACGTGTGACGACCTTCACAAATGATCATGATAGGCTCGATCACCGACCCCTAACCAGTCTAGGTCTCACCATAGACCAAGAGTAACAATCTAGATCACACCCTTAAGGATACCCTAGCCTTAGATGTGCAAGATGCTCAAGTTACTCTCCTCTAGCACTCTTAAGATATGCAATATCTTCTCCTAGTGCTCTCCTCTTTTCCTCTTGGACCTTACCAAATGCTCTCAGGTATTCTACTGGCCAAGAGAGGTCCCAAAGACCCCAGCAACAAAGTTATATAGGCTCCCAACCTCAAACTAGTCATTGCTCAACGAATTCACCTTTCTAGACGTACTGATCGAATAGTCCAGTCACTCCCAGACCGGACCGTCCGGTCACTTTGGTAACGGCTCTCCTAGTTGTTGGCTTCACTATGTCCAGGCATTTTCCTGTACTGACCGGACTGTCCGGTTAGTAGACCGGACCGTCCAGTCATTTCTCTCTCCAGTCCAGAAACGTTTCGGCTGTTGCTTCCTCGCTGCCCAGGTCCTTGCTCCACTGACCGGACCGTCCGGTCACTAGGACATCCAGACTTGGCAGTTTCCTTGCTTCTCGCTGAAAGTCCCAGACAACTCCCCATAGTGACCGTACAATCCAGTGTCCACTGACCCCTCTGTCCGGTCTCTATGTCCAGAAGCTAAAACTTGTCGTCCTCGCTGGACTTCATTTCCTGGCTTCTCCGAACAGCTCCTTGGCTTCTCCACTATCACCTAGTGCCTGTGATTTCACCGAGCAACCTTGCATATCACGGACTAGACATGACCTAAGAAAATGACCTAGACCCTCTTGATAGTCCGGTTTTTCCTATGGACTTAAAGGCCTAACAACTAGACAAGTGTTCCAAACACTTGCACCATAGATTGTTCTCCGCTTTGATCCATCTCCATCAACCCTTGGACTTCATCAAGTTCACAAGCCTCCATGATTGTGGTCATTGTCATCCATCGCCAAGGACGCCGTTGCCAATCATCATAAGATAGAAGAGGTTTCCTACACGAACAACACTCGTATAGATATTAGTCACATTTCATGTTTGTCATTCATCAACAAAACATCATACCTTGGGGTGACCTCAATGGTCATGATCCTTACAATCTCCCCCTTTTTGGTGATGGATGATAACCACTACTTATGATGATCCAAAATGGATGAGCAAGAAGAACCAAAGGAAAAGAAAAGATTGAAAGGCATACCTTGGTCCTTACCTTGGAAGTAGTCTCCCCCTTGAGATGTGCTAGGTGTTGAGGGAGAACTACCCACTCATTTAGCGCACTTGGATTTCAATCTTGAGTTGAAATTGCACCCGCTTTGATGTCGTGGTAGTCGATCTTGTTGATGTAGACACGGACCAAGGACGTAGATGCTCATGTCGGTGAAGATGTACATTGTCGCCGTAGACATGCACCTCCGTTGTTCTTCTCCATGTTGATGTAGATGTTCATCTTGATGTGATATTCATTATCCATCTCCCCGAATCTTCACGTTCCTTCTTCATGTTCTCCTTTATGTTCTCCTCTCCCTTTGTGTTATCAATCGTCTTCATGTTCCTTCTCCCTCTTTGGCTTTTGGATCTTCATGTTTCTACTCCCCCTTTGTCACCTATTACCAAAAATCACACCAAAATGTAATGAAACCAAGAGGCATAAGATAGTTGGCAAGAGTTGGGTGAACTCCCCCTTTCATGGTGCTCCTCCTTTGTCGTAGTGGTGTTCCATCGTAGCTCCCCCTACACTTACGACTCAACAAAATATTTTCTCAAATGTGTAAGGGTTAGTCATTAAAGAGGTTGGAATGTATGAGCCACATGTCTTTGAGCCGCGCGAGTAGATTTAACCTCAGAACTCGGTCGAACATGACTCAATGGGCATGAAGCACAAATATCACTATTCGATTATCTAGAGAGTCATGTACTCACATTGTAAATGAGTAACTCCCCCTAGATACATGCTTGGGAGCATGTATGGTATCATAATGCAAAGATGCATAAATGCAAAAAATCCAAATGCAACAAGTATACAATGCATGATGTGGTGCTAAAGAAAAGACAGAGAACCGCTACAAACCAAAGTGTCAACAACGAGTTGTTCCCTTCTCAAGCTTGCTCACAATGGACCATTCTTCAAAGCCTTGGGTACACCGTGAACCATCTTCCCAAGCTTAACCCATGTCCATTGCTATCTCAAGAAGGTCTGAAGTCAACCTATAAAAGAAGAGAAACAAGCACAAACAAAGACATAAACAAAACACTACACATATTTACAAGGGACAAGCTCTAGGGTTACTCATGTAAAGTTGGAGAGGTCAAGAACATTGATTTCTCCCCTTAGCTTGTTGAAGGTCTTCTCATCGAGTGGCTTGGTAAAGATATCCGCCAATTGTTCATAAGTTTGCACGCTCACCAACTTGACGTCCTTCTTCTCAACATGGTCTCTTATGAAGTGATGCCTCACTTGAATGTGCTTTGCATGACCATGATCTCCTGTCTTGAGGGCCATCTTGATCGCCGCCTGTTGGTGGTTCCTATGTACCCGTTTTATATGCCAATAACTACCAATATCGTACCATATTCTCATCATAATAATGTGTTTTACCTCTAATATTGACAATTTCCACATGTAGTGTTGTTTTAGTGCTTTATTGCAGAAACAGGTAAAAAGATGACAAAATGGCTCTTATATGAGAAGTACCGATATGAAGCCCGGCTCGCCGTGCAAGGAGGGCTTCCCACTAGCCCATGAAGCTTACAAGACACACCTGAACGTCCATAAGGTCCAAAGTGCAAGCCCAAGATCGAGGCCCAATGTCTAAGGATTTCTAGAAGGTTTATCCGGAAGGAAAGTTCAATTCGCGGAGTCCACAAATAGCACTGTATTGTCATGTGCTTTCAGAGCCCAAGACCTGGTCAAATAGGAAATATAAGAATACCAAAGTTGAAGATCTCATTGAGGGCTTTCCGAAACATATATGATTTGCATTTATTGGACTCTAGAGGTGGAAGATATGGGCCCTGCAAGGCAGGCTGCATAGAGGAATCTGAATCAGGAGAGATATTTTGGTATCGCAATTTTGGGTATATAAACGTCCGAATCTGAGGATCCAAATAATACCAAAGTTGTAAATCTTTTCAAGGTATACGTGATAGAGTCCAAGTTTGCTTCATTTGGACTCTGGAAGCATCGGTTATGATTAAATTAAGTTGGCACTGTTTATGGAAGGTACGAAACCGACTTGGATTCAATCTCTATGAGCTAAACTTGGAGACCAAGCAAGGGGGACGTGACCAGAGGCTATATAAACACCCATATGACGTCCAAGACAAGGGGGCACGAAGGAGAAGTGGGAGAATTAGGCTATAGGAGTCGCTGCACATCGCCAGGAGGCCGCCGGAGTTGAAGAGCCACCAAATTGAAGAGATGTAGTCTAGTCGGATAGGGACCCTGCGTGGTGCACTACACCGGAGCTAGGAGAAGTAGAGCCATGTACCTTGTGAGTCATCAACGATGCATCAAGGTGGCACCGATCGGCGCACCAGTTGAGCCGATCGGCGCGCCCTCGACGATGATGAATATTGGTATAAGTTATCGATCTTTATGTTATGTATCTTAATTCTATCCTTGGCTGCAATTTGTGTTCGTCTGGATTGATTGATCTTACATGTGCTTATTCAATTGCTTAGTTCTAGGCTAAGTATTTAGATGCTCTCTTAATCGTGGTGATTAGGCTAGTATTCGGATCTTGTATGAATCATGATTGCTTGATGATGCTAGGGTGTGGTTTAGTTGTGACAGAGCTAAGCTTGCGTAGCACTTTTAGATAGTCAAGTAGGGTTAAGATACTTGCATGATTAAGGGTTTCCTCTCGGCAGCGATAAATCGGGAGATGCTCGGAAAGGCGGATGGTCTTGCTCATCTTTGATGTTTACCGATTATTTAAAGTACCAAGTAAGCTAGAATTAAGATGATAACGACTACTGCTTTAGTACCGATCGGCACACCAGTTGCACCGATCTGCACAACCTTTCTCCGACCGCTAGATGCATATAGGCTAACTCCAGGTGATACTCCTTGGTCGATGTGTAAGCTCCTACTCCTACAAGCCTTGGCTAACTAAGCATCGGGCGCACTTTGGCTCAGGTAAGCCTTCGCACCGATCGGCGCACCAGTTGAGCCGATCGGCGCATCCTTCAATCTTCACTTCTTTTCATGGTCACATATGTGCAATATGTACTTCATGCTAAGCATTGATTTGCTAGATGAAATAGTAAACTCTAAACACGATTCTCTTGTGATCCCTGTGGATTCGATTAAACCTTGGAATACTATTAGTGGCCCATCATCGATTCTCTTTCTCCGTAGCAGTATGTGCTAACCCTGTTAGTGGCCCATCATCTGCTACGGAGTCCATGTTCATGCAAGACTTGCTTGTGCCGATTGATGCAACTCCCATGCCCATTGGCACCTCACCACTGCATGAAAAGGGATGTATGCTTCTTGTGTCAATATTTTTTTTAACTAATGCTTTGCAAGGATTCTATCTTGTTCACAGAAATAAATGATGAGAGAAATAGATGATTGAGAGGATGTTCTATCCGCTGACCAAAAGAAGGTGTGCAAAATTCTATAGAGGATTGAAAGACCTACAAATTTGATATTATGGAAGATCATCAAGTCTAGTTTCCAACGGTTTAAACCTCATGTCATTTGGAGTTTCCTACAAGGATTTATGGTCAAAATACGAGACGCTATGCATGCTGTTTGGATATTTCGTTAGAGTTGCAAACAATTGGAAGTTTGAGCCAAATATGGAATTAAAGTCCAAAATCCACGTGATCTATGGGTTTCCATACATTTAGAAGACTTCCTTTTGGTTATTGACATGGATTCAAGTCATTCCAAACACGGAGTTTGAATATTTGGAAAGTTTGAATTCAATTCGGATTCCTTACGAAACAGCCTGACATACCTTTAGAAAAAAAAGCCATATCTCCCTCATACGGAGTCCGATTTGGACGCATGATTACTGCTTGGAAAGATAATTTGATGTCCGACGCAATAACACAGGTTTCAGCCTCTTATTCCTCTTGGTCATGGCGCAATGTCAGAAACAAGACGTCGGCTCAGAAAAGCAACAACAGATTTTTTTCGGATTTCTTCACCGTCGACTTGATGGATCATTGTGCAAGAATTGAGAAGTTGCATCCACTCTTCATCAAGACTTGCTGGTGCAACGAATATCAAGATTTTCCATATGCTCCAATGCTTAAAAGATGAAGTCACCTAGATTTTCCATGTGAAGATGAAGATGACAACAAAGATAGCTCGAGCAATTCTCCCACAAGAAAATGATTGGAAGTTGAACAAGACTGAAGACTCCAGAGAATTATATCATACACACACATTGAGCATTATGTAACACAATGAAGATGGGCAATGAGCGAACCACGATGAAGTTTGCATAAGTACAAGCTGTATGGAAATCTTTGGATCTTACACCAAGAACCATGGCTTCGCGACAACAAGGTATGTAAGAAGTCTAGCTACATGACTTTAATTGAAGCGCTTTTCAAGAGGCAACCCATGTTTTTGTGTTTTTATTTTGTTTGGATTGATTTGTGCTACTAGGAGGGCAACCTAGAGTTTTGGTGTCGTGAGAATAACCCAACTCAATTGATTCACCTGTGGCATATTAGTTCTGGATTAACTTTTTATTTTTAGACCTCCACCACCATAATTTTGTGTTTTGTTTGTGAAAATCATCCACTACATGCATAATTTGTGAGCACTTGCTTTGTTTTTTGTTTTTGCATAATGTTTTCGCCTACATGTATTTAACCATCTAACTTCACCCCACCTAAGCCTCCCTCACTTTCATTTGCTATCACTCTAGAGCCAATTCCCCTTGTGCTGATCGACATGATCCATTGCCGATGGGCACAACACCCAAATGCTTTTCTAAGCATTCCTTCACTGTCGCCTAACATGTTTTTGTTTTGTTTCCTACAAACCTCCAACTTTGCATGTTCATATTCACTTTCCCACTCATAATAGCTTGGTTTGAACTTGATGATGAGCACTTAATTGGCTTGGGCACAATATCCTTATCAAATTTAGGTGTAAACGTGGTGTTTATGCTTATTTGTTGAACAACATTGGATAGTTCATTTGCCTTGCTCTATTTTGCATCATTTGCATTGGTTGGTTGCTAATCTTTTTCAATGCGCTATCTCTCTAGTCCAACGGGGTTTTGCAATAGCTAAGTCACATAAACATGGTGTTTAGACTTTGGTTGTTAACGAATTTCGTTTAGATTGCTAGCAATCTAGTTGTAAGCATGGTGCTTAGAGCTAGGTGTAAACATTGTTCTTGTTTAGCTTCCACACCGCTAACCTTCGTTGCTCACTGCGTTTGCTTTGCTTCAAGACTAAATGATGAAAACATTTTGATCCTAGAATTGTCTACATATGACACATTCATTTAGCAATTTTGTGAACCTGATGTTTAGACTAAATTGTGGAACAACATTGTTATAGTCTTGTTTCTTTGCTAATATTGTGATTTTAACTCCATGCATCCACACTTGTGCACACACGTACACCCATTAGGATTGTGTTTTCTTTCTAGAATTTCATTGCCACGAGTTGAACCTTTGAGATTGTTGCTAGATGGTAGATATTGTTCTATCCCCGACAGTCATATCGGGGGTAGTATGTGCACTTCAATGTTTTGTAGGAATGAATGAAGTACTCTCAATCGAGAAAAGTAGAAGGAAACGAGGTGACAACCGCATATACAAGAGGAAGCATTGGGACATCACATCAAGGCTGGAGATGGAGGTGACGAGAGGCACAACTGTCTGCACCGATCGGTGCAACCTTGTGCCGATCGGCGCTCTCTCGCTGCCCCTGCTATCGCCCTTCTCTCGTGCAATCCAGCAAGATTTTAAGCATAGGGGAGGGACACACTGCGCTTCAATTGATTAAAATGTGGTAACATTTCTTTGATTCTTCACTTATTTTCTTCTGAAACCTATACTTGTTGTGTTTCCAACTTGGGTCTTTTCTCTCTTTTCCTTCTGTGATACCCTTCTCGTTTTGTTCATGCAAAAGGTTATTTGTAATTTATCACTTAGAACATAGAATGAACAATGACATATCCCTAATAGCTACCTTAGGGTGACCAAATGTCATTAATTTATCTAGGGGAGCTTGCCTATATCATCACCGTTGTCTTATGATGCTTTCATGATGAATAAATGCATAATTATAATGAGGATCTTTGCTAGAGATATGATGAAAGTTGCTATTGTTATTGGAAGTTGCATGATTCATTACACATAATTGTCCACCGCTGAATTTTCAACTAAGCACCAATTCTATGAACTCTATTTGCTTTAGTGGTGGTATTTTTTGACAGATGTTTTGATAAAGACCCCATATGGTTGAATTGTTCTTCATGACAATATGCTTTGCTCTCTAAGAAGAAAACTCCAACATAGCTAGTGTACTTAATAATTTTTGGAAAACTATTATATGTTGTCTCTAATCCTTACAAATTTTGCTCTCTTACATTGATCATACCTACCAAAGCCAAATATGCTACATTTATATGATAAACCTGTAGATTGCAACATGAAATTTGGTGAGTTGTGTCAAGTTTGTGTTCTTTTGGTATGAGACTTGGAAGTTGGCTATTTTGTTTGCGTAGCTATCACTTGTTTGCTAGCCCTTTCATATTTAGCAATGCTCGCTGAATATTCCCACCTGTAAACCTATATTTCTTTTGGTGTTGTCCTCTCCTTGTCCACAACCTATGATGTGAGTTTCTCGTCGAGCCGTTGCACTATTTCTATGGTTTTATGCACAAACTACTAAGACCTCTTGCTGAAGACGAAGATTTTCATCAATAAACACCTATGAAGACTCTTTGAAATGCAAAAGAGCAATACTCTATGAGGACTCAAAAATATAGGAAGCGCTCTGTTATCTCTAGAAAACAATTATAAGTGTTTCAGATGGTCGAAGAGAAGAAATAAAGGATTTAGCTAGTGCTCTTCTTTTTCCACTCCCTTTGCTCGAGGACGAGCACGTTTAAGCATGGGGGGGATGGACGTCATTCATCATTCTGAAGCACTAGCTAATGGACTTAAAAAAAATTGTTGATGGAAGATCAAGAATGTTCAATCAAGTTGCAAGAGAGGAGATTTGTGCATAAGCCATTATTCTTCAAGTAAGTGCATTCAATTGGCTGAAACTCTATCACTCCAACCATGTGCAATCCAATTTTGTGAACTTCATTTGTGTCTTGAGATCATTCTTTGTCTTTTGCACATGTCCACCTTTCTAAAGCGTGTGTTTTTTTTCTCTTCTTCATATTGTTTTCCAATGGCCTTTTTGACAAGTCTCAAGTAAAACCAATTAGAACTATCTCTTGATATGACAATACTCTAAGTTACATTATTACTAGTTATTTTCCTACCAAGCTACAAATAAAGTCTTGCACCAAATATTTGTAGATAGGATCACTTCTAGTTGTTTGGCTTGTGAGATTTGTAAGATGAGTGTTGCCTTGATTCTTTGCAAGAGAGCGTTTTGTTTGGATTAATGAGACTAAATTTTTGGAAAAACTTTACCATTTAAGGCCTAGTTTGAGGAGCAATCTAATTTGAGAGTTGAAGCTACTTTATTTGATCATTGTGGTCGGATCTTAGTCATTTTCTGTTCCCCACTAGTATCTTTGAGTAGTAGAGTTGGTGCAACATAAAAAATTTTGTGCTACACTCCTAAAGTGGGTTAGATATGCATGTGCCTTGATGAATACGAGTAAAGATAACATGATTGCAATGCTGATCTCTCCTTGAGAAGATTTATTTGCTCGAGGACGAGCAAAGGTTTAAGCATTGGGGAACGGTTGGTGGTTCCTATATATCCGTTTTATATGCCAATAACCACCAATATTGTACCATATTCTTATCATAATTATGTGTTTTACCTCTAATATTGACGATTTCCATGTTTTAGTGCTTTATTGCTGAAACAGGTAAAAAGACGACAAAATGGCTCTTATATGAGCAGTACCGATATGAAGTTCGACTCGCCGTGCAAGGAGGGCTGCCCACTAGCCCATGAAGCTTACAACACACACCTGGACGTCCATGAGGTCCAAAGTGCAAGCCCAAGGTCGAGGCCCAATGCCTAAGGATTTCTAGAAGGTTTATCCGGAAGAAAAGTTCAATTCGTGGAGTCCAGAAATAACAATGTATTGTCATGCAATTTCGGAGCCTAAGACCTGATCAAATAGGAAATCTCAGAATACCAAAGTTGAAGATCTCGCCGATGGCTTTCTGAAACATATATGATTTGCATTTATTGGACACTAGAGCTTGGAGATATGGGCCCCGCAAGGTAGGCTACGTAGAGGAATCTGAATCAGGACAGATATTCTGGTATCGCAATTTTGGGTATATAAACGTCCGAATCTGAGGATCCAAATAATACCAAAGTTGTAGATCTTTTTAAAGGCAACGAGATAGAGTCCAGGTTTGCTTCATTTGGACTCTGGAAGCATCGGTTATGATTAAAGTAAATCGGAGCTGTTTATGAAAGGTACGAAACCGACTTGGATTCAATCTCTATGAGCTAAACTTGGAGGCCAAGCAAGGGAGGACGTGACCAGAGGCTATATAAACACCCATATGACGTCCAAGACAAGGGGGCACGAAGGAGAAGTGGGAGAATTAGGCCATAGGAGCCGCTGTACATTGCCAGGAGGCCGCCGGAGTTGAAGAGCCACCAAATTGAAGAGATGTAGTCTAGTCGGGTAGGGACCCTGCGTGGTGCACTACACCAGAGCTAGGAGAAGTAGAGCCATGTACCTTGGGAGTCATCAATGATGCATCAAGGCGGCGCCAATCGGCACACCAGTTGAGCCGATCGGCGCGCCCTCGATGATGATGAATATTGGTATAAGTTATCGATCTTTATGTTATCTATCTTAATTCTATCCTTGGCTGGAATTTGTGTTTGTCTGGATTGATTGATCTTACATGTGCTTATTCAATTGCTTAGTTCTAGGCTAAGTATTTAGATGCTCTCTTAATCATAGTGAATAGGCTAGTATTCGGATCTTGTATGAATCATGATTGCTTGATGATGCTAGGGTGTGGTTTAGTTGTGACAGAGCTAAGCTTGCGCAGCACTTTTAGATAGTCAAGTAGGTTTAAGATACTCGCGCAATGAAGGGTTTCCTCTCGGCAGCGATAAATCAGGAGACGCTCGAAAAGGCGGGTGGTCTTGCTTATCTTTGATGTTTACCGATTGTTTAAAGTACCAAGTAACCTAGGATTAAGATGATAACGACTACTGCTTCAGTATCGATCGACATACCAGTTGCGCCGATCGACACAGCCTTTCTCCGACCGCTAGATGCATATAGGCTAACTCCAGATGATACTCCATGGTCAATGTGTATGCTCCTACTCCCACAAGCCTTGGCTAACTAAGCATCGAGCGCACTTTGGCTCAGGTAAGCTATCGCGCCGATCGATGCACCAGTTGAGCCGATCGGCGCAGCCTACAATCTTCACTTCTTTTCATGCTCACATATGTGCAATATGTACTGTATGCTAAGGATTGATTTGCTAGATGAAATAGTAAACTCTAAACACGGTTCTCTTCCGATCCCTGTGGATTCGATTAAACCTTGGAATACTGTAAGGGAAAAAGTGCTACAATGTACACCGTCCTCTTGCGGTATATAAGTGGGTGCGTAGTAACGACCAACACCACCTCACTATCACAATATAGTGGCATTTGAGTATAGTTGAGGCCATAGTCCGAAAGTGTTTGCCTCATGTAAAGGAGTTGTGCATAACATGCTCCCATTGCCATATATTCCGCCTCGGCGGTAGATAGAGCCACCAAGTTTTGCTTCTTTGAGCTCCAAGATACTAGAGATCTTCGAAGAAATTGGCAACCTCCCGACGTACTCTTTCTATTCACTTTGCAACCCGCGAAGTCCGAATCCGAATACCCAATCAACTCAAAGTTTGTTCCTCTAGGTATCTCATTATTCTCTTCACGGCCTTCAAGTGTGATTCTTTTGGATTTGCTTGATAGCGTGCACACAAGCACACACTAAACATGATGTCTGGTCTCGAAGTGGTGAGATAGAGCAAAGACCCAATTATTGATCTATAGAGCTTGGGGTTCACCGGTTTTCCCTTCACATCATCATCCAAGGGTTTGTTTGTAGCCATAGGAGTGTGCAAGGGCTTGCAATTTTCCATGTTGAATCTCTTGAGAAGGTCCTTGGTATACTTCTATTGATAGATGAAGTTTTCCTCTCTCAATTGCTTGACTTGGAAACCAAGGAACATATGCAACTCTCCAATCATTGACATTTGAAATTCCCTAGCCATCATCTCTCGAAATTCTTAATTGAACTTCTTATTTGTTGACCCATAGATGATATCATCCACATAGATTTGGTACACAAAGAGATCCTTCCCAACATGCCTCGTGAACAAGGTGCTATCAATGCTTTCAATGGTGAATCCATTTTTGAGTAGAAAGTTTCTCTTAGTGTTCATACCATGCCCTTGGTGCTTGCTTGAGGCCATAGAGATCTTTCTTCAATTTGTATACATGTCTTGGATGTTTTGGGTCCTGAAACCCCGGGGGTTGTTCCATATAGACTTTCTCATTGATCTCTCCATTCAAGAAGGCACTTTTGACATCATTTAAAAGAGCTTAAAGCCATTGTGTGATGTATAGGCAAGCAAGATCCGAATAGCTTCAAGACGGGCCATGGGAGCAAAGGTTTCTTCAAAGTCAATCCCCGCTACTTAAGAATATCCCTAACAAGAATACCTTCATAAGTTCTGCTCTCAAACTTCCCGAGCTTTCTCCCCTTCTTGAGAATGTAACACTTGCAGCCAAAGACTCGAAAATAGGAAACATTGGGTTTTCATCCAACCAATAGCTTATATGGCGTCTTCTTCAACAATCGGTGAAGATAGACACGGTTGGAGGTGTAGCAAGCCCTGTTGATTGCCTCTGCCCAAAACCTCTCATGAGTTCCATACTCATCCAACATGGCACGAGCAAGGGTGATGAGGGTCTTGTTCTTCCTCTCCACTACTCCGTTTTGCTCGGGAGTGTATGTAGCGGAGGATTCATGTTTGATCCCTTTCTTGTCACAGTATTCCTCTACTGTGGTGTTCTTGAACTCAGTCTCATTGTCACTCCTTATCTTCACAATGGTAGCATTGAATTATTTCCTTGCTCTCTTGGCAAACTTTCTAAAGATACCACTGGCTAGAGATTTGTCCACAAAAAAGATGGTCCAAGTGTATCTCGTGAAATCATCAACAATCACCAAGCAATATAGATTGCCTCCTAAACTCTTGTAGTGTGTTGGACCAAACAAATCCATATGCAAGAGCTCTAGAGGACGAGATGTAGACATGAATGACTTGGTGGGATGTGAAGATGCAACTTGTTTTCCTGCCTGACAAGCGCTACACAGTCTATCCTTCTCAAAGGTCATAACCTTGATTCCTTCAACTAGATTCCTCTTGACAATCTTCTTGAGCTAATTCATTCCAACATGTGCCAGTCTTCTATGCCACAACCATCCCTTGGATGCCTTAGTGAATAGGCAAGTGCTTGGTGGCATATTGCTTGATTTGAAGTCCTTGACATACAAGTTCCTCTGCCTTACTCCATGAAATACTAGCCCTATCTTTGCGTTCTCAATTTTTGCACCATCCTCATCAAATGTGTACTTGAAACCCATGTCACAGAGTTGACCAATAGATAGAAGGTTGAAGTTGAGGGTTTTCACAAGAAAGACCTTGGAGAGATAGAGGTCATTCGTGATGGCCACCTTGCCATAGCCTCTAACTCTCCCCTTTGAGTTATCCCCAAAAGTCACCTTTTCACTATCTTCGTCTTCATCAATGGTGGTGAACATGGTTGGCTTCCCGATCATATGTTGAGTGCACCCACTATCAAGAATCCAATGAGTGCCTCCACTCTTGTAGTTGACCCTGGTGGTAGCCATAAGACAAGCACTAGAGGAAGAAGGGTTAGTATCCAAAGCATTACTTGATTGACTAGCAGTAACCTCATCATGTCAAGCAATAAGACCATCCTCATAGATAGGGATTCTAGCAATCCCATCCAGTAGTCTCCTCCTAATGGGATAGTGAGCAGCATGGTACCTTCAATGTACATGACCATCCCCCATGTGCACATTGTTGAGGTCGATGTAATAATGGGGAGGATCATAGAGTCCAGTGATGTGCTCAAGCACATGCTCTACTTGTGAATGGAGCACGAGTACTATCTCCATTGCTCACTCAATTGAGAGCTCATGTCTCCTATTGACTTCCTCCTCAAGTAAGAAACCCCTCTCTGGAGTTGTGATTTGCTAGAGGAGCTTGTCAATCACTTCATATGGTGCAATCCTCCGAAGTCCCCTGAAAGAGTTTATCCTACACACAAGATCATAGATGCTCAATAGATTCTCACAAAGGTCATCATTTGGATTCCTCACAAATTCATCGAGTTCAAAGAAGAGATCCTGTTGGTGAGCTCGACGAAGATGCCAAAGATGATCTTGTGGTGGAGGAAGTGGAGGAGGTAGAGGCGCCGGAGCCAAAGCCGCAAGATTCATCATCTCAAATGATCAAGCGAGCATTGTTGTTGGTGCTCCCCCTGTGCCAATGCTCGGTCCACCCAAGGTGCTTGGAGTAGAACTTGGAATGGCACTCGATGTAGAGCTTGACGAAGTGCCCGATGAATGTCTTGCTCCAAAGGGGTTGTTGAAGTTGTTGCAAGACAATCTTTTGGAGGGATCAAAGAAGTTTGAGCTTGAAGCTACTTCTTTCCCTTTGCTTGAAGATGCTTCATGGTTTGTCTTGGATGTCTTCTTCCACACCATGCTCGCAGTGATCTCCTCATCCTTGATAAGCAGCTCAATCACTTCCTCGATGAAGAGACTCTTCTCCATAAAAAGGTCAAGGGTGACGTAGAAGAGTTTGTTGCTCGGAAGTAAGGAGAGGATCTTCTCAACTATCACAATCTTGGGAAGCTCAAAAGAAGTTGCCCTAATCCTGTCCACAATACCTCACAAGCGAATAAGAGAGTCAAGTAAGTCCTCATTGTCATTAGCGTGGAAAGCAAAGAACTCCTCAACAAGAGAACTACTAGCATGATCAATAGGAGGTTCACAAACATCATCAATACTAGTCATGCTAGTAGAGCAAGCAAGATCAAGAGACATGTCATTATCAATCATCATATTAGACACACTAGTAGAGCAACCTATCAAATCATTTCTAGAAGAATCTAGGCACTCACTAGAACAAGGCACATCCACACTATCATCACAATCATCATACACATGATCATCGGTAAAGGTATTGGCAAAGTACACAAGAGTATCCATCAACTCATCCAGAATTATGGTATTTATGTAGCTTATAAAGCAATCCTCCCATGAGCCACGATCTGACCCCGAATGGGATGACATCCCAACTCAATACGATCACTACTCAAGGCGATTAAGCCTTATAATGAGAACTTGGCTCTGATACCACTTGAAAGGACTGAGGGACCGAGAGGGGGGGTGAATTGGGAACTCGCACTATGTACCAAATTTACCAATTTCTAAAACCGATCACTCAAATCAACTCCTACACAATTCTAGTGGTGATCACAATAACAAGATAGTGAACCTATGAAAGGAACCACAACCTAAGCATACTAGTGAATCACTCATAGGCAATACAACTCCTAAACATGCTAGTGATCAAATGCGGAAGCTCAAACACTGCTAGCAAGCAAGGAGCCTATTCATGCAAGTCTACAAGATAATCAACTAGAGCAAGACAAGCACACAAGCATGAATAGCACGGTATGTAAATGCAGAAAGTAATGCATCAAAGTAAGGAGTAGACTAAGAGATGGCTCATGATTTTTTTCCGAGGTCTCGAAAGGATGGCGCCTTCCCCTACTCCTTGTTGGACCGCTCCCGCCGAAGTTCGGATCCCTCCCGCCACCAAGTGGAGTTCTCGCCCACGAGCCCGTAATCACTACTAGAGTGAAGACACGATATGTATCACCGCTGCACAAAGCACAAGTATGCCTCCCTCGAGAACTTGCCAGACTCCCCGAGCCAACACGAGCGCTTACGATTGATGCCCCTTTTACCGGTGGGCTCAAACCGTGTACAAACGTGTGACAGCCTTCACAACCGATCACGATAGGCTCATTGACCGACACCTAACCGGTCTAGGTCTCACCATAGACCAAGAGTAACAATCTAGATCACACCTTCAAGGACACAATAGCCTTAGATGTGCAAGATGCTCAGGTTACTCTCCTCTAGCACTCTCAAGATATGTAATATCTTCTCTTAGTGCTCTCCTCTTTTCCTCTTGGACCTTACCAAATGCTCTCAGGTATTACACTAGCCAAGAGAGGTCCCAAAGACCCCAGCAACGAAGTTATATAGGCTCCCAACCTCAAACTAGTCGTTGCTCTACGAATTCACCTTTTTGGACATACTGACCGTACAGTTTGGTCTCTCCCAGACCGGACCATCCGGTCGCTCTAGTAAAGGCTCTCCTAGTCGTTGGCTTCACTGTGTCCAGGCATTCTTGTACTGACTGGACTGTCCGGTCAGTAGACTGGACCGTCGAGTCATTTCTCTCTCCAGTCCAGAAATATTTCGGCTGTAGCTTTCTCGCTGCCCAAGTCCTTGCTCCACTGACCGGATCGTCCGGTCAGTAGACCGGACCGTCTGGTCACTAGGACATCCAGACTTGGCAATTTCCTCACTTCTCACTGAAAGTCCCAGACAACTCCCCATAGTGACCGTACAGTCCGGTCTCCACTGAGCCCTCTATCCAGTCTCAATGTCCATGGTTGCGGTTCTTAAGCCTAACAGGGAAAATCTGCAAGCGTATAGATACCGACGTAGCCTTCACCCGGGAGTATTCCACAGTATCGATTTCCACATGGAACGAGTAAAGTGTCACTCCTACTCTATCAAGTCCTTGTGATGAAGGGGCAGAATAAAGTGTACTCTTATAGGGATAAGAATTCCCCGGCCCAGGCAATCAAATGTAGGGAACCTTCTCCAAGTAACTTAGTGAGAATTCTCTTTCCAAATATCTGCTTTGGGGCACGATAACGATCCACAGGTAAGGGTCGGTAACTAACCTCATGTACTAGTGGGCACGTTAACGCTAGACAACCCTGCTTGAGACTTCCCGAACGTGGTGGAATTCAATATTGGACGGACAGGGCTGTCACCACCTGCTGCCTACCACACAGCCCGTGGGGACGAATGCCATCCCAGGAAAGCTAAGTATAAACACCACATCTAAACATAGACTTCAATACCAGTTGTAGAATTGAGAAACATAACAAGATAATGCTATGATGCAATAAAAAGTTATGCGCGAGGATCCCGCAGAATAAAAGGATAGAAATACTCACTTTATTACTTGGGCAAGAATTCCACTACATGTTACCCGGCCCCAAAGACAAGGGAGATTACTCACGCAGGAGCTTCATTTCCGAGGCACAAGTTGAAGGAGCCAGCATCCTGAACTCCTCCTCCTACCCCTCTACTCTTCTACTTGGGTAAAATTTGGAACTAATGCTTATTTCTTCTGAATTCCTTCACACACCCATGGCGATGGGCTGCCATGCATTTATAAGTGATGGGAAGTCGGTAGGCGAAAGTCAGTCCGCTGGGCGACGGGCTACGGGGGGCGGCCTGGAATGTCGGGCGGCAGGCTAGGCCGGGCGGCGGCCCAGGCCGGGTGGCCCTTGGATTATGTCGGTTTCCTGACCGACCTCCCACGGATGGCCTAGATTTCACCCCAATGTCGGTTGTTGGGTCGGAAGCTACCGACTTCTTCATTTTGGGGCCGGTAGGCTTCATGGGCTTCATGGGCTGGTGACACTGGGTGGCACACCCAGGCCGGGTGGCATGGGAGGCCGGGCGGCGGCCTGGGCCGGGTACCAACCCCCTCCAGGTCACCCCGAGACTTCTCCTGGTTATGCCACTTGTGGACCTCTTTTCCTTAGCCATATTTCATTACTTTTGGTCCGGGAGAAGAAAACTGCCTCATGGTGGGGTGTTTTGAAGAATCGACCTGGGTCGGATGATCAGCCTGCTGACGACTCTGTTTTGACGAGCTGGGTGGCTGATTTCAGCCTGATATGACCCAGATTTCAGCCTCATACGACCCTGTTGGCCGGCTGTTTTACGGCAGGATCGGCCAACGGTGCGTTTCTTCATGTTTTTGCATATTTTTAGCCCTTTTGACCCTGCAAGCACATATCTCACCAAAACTCATGGAACTCGTTAGTTCTATTAAGGATCAAGGTTCTTTCCAAGAGTTTCATGCTTGTCAAAGTTTATTTGGTAAGCTTAAAAAGGGAAATAAAGACTACCAACACCCCCCACGCTTAGGACTTTGCTGTCTCGAGCAAAGTAGAAATAAGGAAAAGGGAAAGGGTGAGGTAGTTCTCATCATGCTTTGCATATATAAAGACTATCCATGACTCTCCATGCCCAAGGAGTTTTAGGTGGCTAACAACCTTGTCTTCAAAAGTTGAGAGATGGGACAACAAAGGGCAATCAAATCTTTCTATTTCCCAAGAAACTTAAATTTTGTTTGTTCTTTCAATGAAAATAGAGCTCTTCCCCCATCCAATCTTCAACCTTGTCCACCCACTGCCGAAGCCCCTTCACCGCCTTCCATAGAGCGCCTGTCTCATCATCACTTGGATCACTAAATTCCATTCTTCAACCTTCCAGGCGGTCCACGGATCGGTGGTGGAGAGGGGCGGCGCCTAGGCTTAGGAGGCGTGGAGTCAGTGGACTCAGCGATTGCCCCCGGCGGAACCCTTTGGTCCAGCACCTTTCCATAGCCGGTGGCCGTTTTATGGCCATGAACGACATAAGGAGGGGGGCTACTGTTTCCAGAGGTTTCCTTCGAGCTAGACACCACGTGCTTGCCAATATGTTCATAGCGGACCAAGGCCATCCCTTCCTCCATCGGAATGGCGGCTCGGTGTGTAACTCCCGTACTCACCGCAAGGGTCGGGGTAGGGAGGTTTGGAGAGCTAGGCCCAGCACCGACGTCTTTCCGAGGCATGAGCTGCCCCGTGGTTGTGCGGGTTGGGGTTGCAGGGCGAAACTGCTTCCCCTTCCCGATCGCGCGCAAGGGGGAGAGTCCCCTGGGTGCACTGCCGCCACCCAGCCTGGCAGGCGATGCCGGCCGGCGGGATCTGCTGCCAGCACGCGGGTGTGTGGCCGCCCGACGGTGTGGGAGATGTCCCGATCGGCCGAATATTGGCTATGGGCTTGGGAGGCTCGTCGTCAGAGATTTCTTTGAGTTTGAAGCGTCGGGCAAGAAGATCACTAGGAGGGGCCATGGTTTTCTGGTTGGACTTGGCTTGAGGTGCCCCTGGGGTGGCTAAGAACTCTCTGTGTTTGTTCATCTCAGGGGATTCGGCCATGGCTTTTCAGAGTGTAGAGATGTTGGAGACTGGGGGTCTTTTTAAGGGAAAAACTCGCTTAAACCATGGAATGGATAGGGTTCGAGCCGGCGGAGGCCTCTCCGGGTTTGACGTGCAGGCGGGGCAAAATTTTGAAAGTTTGTTGCCGCCGCCCAGCGCATGTCGCCACTCGGCGGGGTTGGCCGCCCGACGGGGTTTCAAAAACCCTACGTGGTCAAATGGGCCTCAGAGGCCGAGGGTGGCAGGCCAGGCCGCCTGGCGGGCTATGCCGCCCGGCCGGGTTTGGCCGTGCCAAGCCGAGGCAATTTTTTTTATTAGGAAGGAAGAAAAATTAGAGTCCTTTTCAGGTCGGGGTCTGACCATAGATGCAAAAGGGGTTTGCTTAAGTAGGACTGAATTCAAGGACATCTATTTCCTAAACTCTGGTTTCCTTGGCTCTAGAAAGATTTTGAGCCTATGACCATTTACCTTGAAAATATTTCCGTCGTTACTTTGCAAGGTGACGGCCCATGGGAGGAGGCATTGAGCACCATGTATGGTCCTTCCCATTTACTCCTAAGTTTACCATGACCAAAAAGTTTAACGCGGGAGTTAAAAAGTAGTACCTTATCTCCCTCTCTGAACTCTTTATGGCGAATTCGTTCATCGTGCCACCTTTTGGTCCTTTCTTTGTATAGTTTGGAGCTATGGTAAGCTTTTTCTCTCCATACATCTAATTCTGCCAACTGGATCTGTCTCTTAATCCCTGCTGCGGTTAGGTCCATATTCCATTTTCTTATGGCCCAATATTCTTTGAATTCCATTTCCACCAGCAGGTGACATGTTTTACCGTAAACCAGTTGATATGGTGTCATTCCTATGGGGGTTTTGTAGGCTGTCCGATAGGCCTAGAGTGCTTCATGGAGTTTGGGTGCCCAGGCCTTTCCCATTTCGTTTACTGTCTTTTGCAAGATGTTCTTAATCTGCTTGTTGGAGGTTTTCACTTGGCCACTAGTTTGAGGATGGTATGGTGTGACAACTCTATGATCCACCCCTAATTTGATCAAGGCCTTTCTGAAAGTGCGGTCAATGAAGTGGGAGCCTCCATCACTTATCATTACTCGCGGTACCCTGTACCGTGGGAAAATGATCTCATTGAACATCTTTGTGGCATGCTTTGAGTCTGCTGACCTACAGGGCATTGCTTCTACCCATTTCAAGACGTAGTCCACAACCACTAAGATATACTCTAATCCTTCAGAGTTTGGGAAGGGTACCATATAATCAATCCCCAGACATCAAAAATATCAACTTGCAAATTGTTAGTGAGAGGCATAGCATCTCTTGAGTTGATATTTCCAAGTTTTTGGCACCTGGGACATCGCCGCACAAAATCTTTTGTACCTTGGTACATGGTAGGCCAGAAAAATCCACTTTGCCATACCTTAGCATTTGTACAGAATGCTCCATAGTGCCCTCCATAAGAGGATGAGTGACACCTTTCCAGGATTTTTAGAGTGTCTTGTATGGGTGTTATCTTCTTAGCAGACCATCTAAGCATACTCGAAAGAGGTAGGGGTCGTCCCAAAGGTGTATCCGACTGTCTCTCATGATCTTCTTTCGATCTGCCCCTGGTGGTATGTACCCCGCTACGAGGTAGTTAACAATATTTGCATACCAGGGATCTATGAAGGAGACATTTAAAAGGGTGTCATCCCTGAGATAGTCATCTATAGGTAGCTCATCTTGACTGGGATTTTGTAAGCGCGAGAGATGATCTACCACTGAATTCTCGACTCCTCTCTTATCTCGGATTTCTATGTCAAATTCTTGAAGGAGAAGGATCCAACGAATGAGTCGAGGCTTAGCATCTTTCATTGTCAAAAGGTACTTGAGGGCTGCGTGGTCTATGTATATGATGACTTTCGACCCAACCAAGTAGGATCTGAATTTGTCTATGGCAAAGACGACTGCTAATAACTCCTTTTCTATGGTGGCGTAGTTGAGCTGGGGGCTTGTTAGAGTCTTACTTGCATAGGAGATTGCATAGTGCTTTTTGTCCTTGCATTGTCCTAAGACAGCTCCAACGGCGTAGTCACTTGCGTCACACATGATCTCAAAGGGTAGCTCCCAATCTGTTGGTTGGATAATAGGGGCTGTGACTAACGCCTTTTTTAGCCTTTCAAATGCAGCCATGCATTCTTCATCAAAGTTGAACGGAGTGTCCTTAGCTAGGAGGTTTGTCAGGGGGCTGGATATTTGAGAGAAATTCTTGATAAATCTCCTATAGAAGCCGGCATGGCCGAGGAAACTATGGATTCCCTTTACGTTTGAGGGTGGTGGCAAGGAGTCGATCACCTCTATTTTCGCTTTATCCACCTCTATCCCTTTTGATGAGATCTTGTGTCCTAGGACAATTCCTTCTTTCACCATGAAATGGCACTTCTCCCAGTTGAGAACAAGGTCTTTCTCTTTACATCTTGTTAGGACTTTCTCTAAATTGTTTAGACATGCCTCAAAGGTTGTACCATAGACAGAGAAGTTGTCCATGAAAACTTCCATGACCTTTTCTATCAAGTCCGAAAAGATGGCCATCATGCATCTTATGAAGGAGGCTGGTGCATTGCAAAGTCCAAATGGCATTTGTTGGTACGCAAAGGTGCCGTAGGGGCAAGTAAAAGTTGTCTTTTATTGGTCCTCTAGGTGGATGGGAATCTGGTGGAAGCCCGAGAAACCATCCAAGAAGTAGAAGAATGAATGCTTTGCTAAGCGCTCGAGCATCTCGTCTATGAAGGGAAGTGGGTAATGATCTTTATGGGTTGCTTTGTTGAGTTTTCTGTTATCTATGCACATGCGCCAACCCATAACTGTGCGTTGCGGGATCAACTCATTCCTCTCATTTTTGACAACTGTCATTCCTCCCTTCTTGGGGACAACTTGAACTGGGCTAACCCACTAGCTATCTGGGATTGGGCTTCTTGACGACTTCCCGCATTGCGTTATTGAGTTGTCTCTGATGCTCTCTTGTGGGCTTACTGTCTGGCTCAATAGGATGCGATGAGTGCAAAAAGTGGGGCTTACTCCCTTAATGTCAGCTAAGGAATACCTAATAACTGACTTGTACTCTTCCAACACCGCAACTTACTTAGCCTCCTCCATGGGGGAGAGTTGGTCACTGACAATGACGGGTGTGTTCTAGTTGCAGTGCAAGAAGACATACTTGAGTCCGGAGGGAAGTGGCTTAAGCTTAATGGTTGGAGGGGCTGGCTCATTTTTGTCAAGTTCAACAAAACCTTCTTCTTGCTCCTCCTCTATAAAGTGTTGGGCCACTTCTTCTAGATCATTGGTCTGGGAGGCAATCGCTATGTCGGCTGACAGAATTTCCTCCATGATATTTGGTTCGGTTGGTGGCTTAGAAGGTGAGTTCATTGATCTCGTGATGTCCATTGTATATGGATATTCATCAAGTGAGAATGATAGCTCATCTCCTTTGGATTTTGTGAGGTGCATGATGGGCATGCCAATGATGGCAAAGGTTTTATCTGGCACGTCGAGGATATGGAAATCCAGAGCAAAGGAGCTGCCATTGATGTTTACTTCAATATTAGGAACAACCCCTTCGCACGGATAGACCCCCTTCTTTAACCGAAGGATCTTCATGGATTTGTCCAATGATCCCGAGAGAAGTAGGGTGGTCGCAGCTGATTTTGTCATAAAATTTATCTTAGCCCGGAGATCATAGTAGGTGTCAATGTGCAAGAATTGCTTGTTTTCTATTGAGATCTTGGGGGCTTTTGGCCTAAAGATGACCAGATCTGGATCAGCTCGAGATTCCTCTGTCCACTCTTGACTCAAAATGGAAGAGAGATTAAAAAGTTGTTCTTTCTGAGTCTCCCTCTCTTCCCAATCGGGTTCCTCTGGCTCCACAGGTGTAAAATCCATTCTCATTTCTTCATTGTTCGGACATTTCCAATATTTGAGAGATCGTTGTCATCCTCCCATATTTCAGGAAGAGGCAACGGTTCGACCTCGGCTTCTTATAGAGAGAAGGGTGATTCGTGGCAAAATAGGTATGGGTCCAGAGTGTTAAATGTTGGAGAACAATTGACCTCTTCTATGATTGGGGGATTTGGTGTGGTGATGATAGGGGAGAGATCGGCTAATTGTGCATCCTCTGTGTGGTCCTCTGAAGGTGTGGGCTAATAATCTTTGAGGTTACGAAGAATTTAGGCTAGAATCCTCTTTCCTTCAACAGGTGTGGTATACACAAATGCACCACCAGCGGCTATATCTAGGAATTTGGCGCTCTCAGGCTTAAGTCCCCAGACAAAATGTTGCAAGAGCATACATTCGGATAATCCTAAGTCTGGGCCAACTATGGTGTATGAAAGCAGTCTCTCCCAAGCAACTTCCTCCTTAATTCAATTATCTTTGAGAGCGGAAAGAACTTCTTGCAGAAAAATTCTCTCAAGGAGGGCCAACTTCCTTCAGCATCCTCAACATGACGAATGTACCATGTTTTTACTGCATCTTTTAGTGAAAACGGAAAGAGTTTCTATCTTAAAGTGTCTTTATGGACACCAGGTATGTTCACAGTAAAGCAGACTAACTCGAAGTGCTGAAGGTGGGTGTAAGGGTTTTCTGTGCATTCCCCTAAGAAGGGCGTCGACTAAACCAAAAGTATGAGTTCTGGGCGGATCTCATAATTTTGGGTCTCTATTGGTAAGGCAGAGCTTGGGGGCTCCATGTTTTCAGCCTTGGGGGCTGAGAACTGGCTAATGGAGGGTAATTCCATAAGGGTAGCTAGGGTGAAAAATAAAGAAAAACTAGCGGACGAGACGAAGTTCGGAATGGCACTGCTACCGTTCCCCGGCAACGGCGCCAAAAAGCTTGTTGGCGGTTCTTAAGCCTAACATGGAAAATCTGCAAGCGTACAGATGGCGACGTAGCCTTCACTCGGGAGTATTCTAGAGTATCGATTTCCACAGAGAACGAGTAAAGTGTCACTCCTATTCTATCAAGTCCTAGTGATGAAGGGGCAGAATAAAGTGTACTCTTATAGGGATAAGAAGTCCCCGGGCCAGACAATCTAATGTAGGGAACCTTCTCCAAGTAACTTGGTGAGAATTCTATTTCCAAATATCTGCTTCGGGGCACAATAACAATCCACAGGTAAGGGTCGGTAACTAACCTCATGTACTAGTGGGCATGTTAACGCTAGACAACCCTGTTTGAGACTTCCAGAACGTGGTGGAATTCAATATTGGACGGACAGGGTTGTCACCACCTGCCGCCTACCACACAGCCCATGGGGACGAATGCAATCCCATGAAAGCTAGGTCTAAACACCACGTCTCAACATAGACTTTTATACCAGTTCTAGAATTGGTAAACATAACAAGATAATATTGTGAAGCAATAAAAAGTTATGCACGAGGATCCCACAGAATAAAAGAATAGAAATACTCACTTTATTACTTGGGCAAGAATTCCACTACATGTTACCCGGCCCCGAAGACGAGGGAGATTACTCACGCAGGAGCTTCATCTCCGAGGCACAAGTTGAAGGAGCCAGCATCCTGAACTCCTCCTACCCCTCTACTCTTCTACTTGGGTAAAATTTGGAACTAATGCTTATTTCTTATGAATTCCTTCACACACCCGTGGCGATGGGCTGGCATGCATTTATAGGTGATGGGGAGTCGACAGGCGAAAGTCGATCCGCCAGGCGACGGGCTACACCGGGCGGCCACGTGTGCCGGGCGGCCTGGAATGCCGGGCGACAGACTAGGCCAGACGGCCCTTGGATTATGTCGGTTTCCTAACCGACCTCCCCCGGATGGCTCAGATTTCACCTGGTTATTGGGTCGGTAGCTACAGACTTCTTCATTTTGGGGCCGGTAGGCTTCATGGGCTTCATGGGCTAGTGACACTGGGTGGCACACCCAGGCCGGCCGGCATGCCAGGTCGGCCGGCATGGGAGACCGCGTGGCATGGGAGGTCGGGCGGTGGCCTGGGTCGGGTACCGACCCCCTCCAGGTCAGCCCGAGACTTCTCCTGGTTATGCCACTTGTGGACCTCTTTTCCTTAGTCATATTTCATTACTTTTGGTCAGGGAGGAGAAAACTTCCTCATGGTGGGGTGTCTTGAAGAATCAGCCTGATGACGACTCTGTTTTGACCAGCCAGGTGGCTGATTTCAGCCTGATATGACCATGTCGGCTGGGTTCTGATTTCAGCCATCATGACCCGGCCCGACCGCTGATTTCAGCCTCATACGACCCTGTCGGCCGGCTGTTTTACGGTAGGATCAGCCGACGGTGCGTTTCTTCATGTTTTTGCATATTTTTAGCCATTTTGACCCTGCAAGCACATATCTCACCAAAACTCGTGGAACTCGTTAGTTCTATTAAGGATCAAGGATCTTTTCAAGAGTTTCATGCTTGTCAAAGTTTATTTGGTAGGCTTAAAAAGGGAAATAAAGACTACCAACAGTCCAGAAGCTGAAACTTATTGTCCTCACTTGACTTTGTTTCCCGGCTTCTTCGAACAGTTCCTTGGCTTCTTCACTGTCACCTAGTGCCTGGGATTTCACCGAGCAACCTTGCACATCACCGACTAGATATGACCTAAGAGAATGACCTAGACCCCCTTAATAGTCCGGTTTTTCCTATGGACTCAAAGCCCTAACAACTAGACGAGTGTTCCAAACACTTGCATCATAACTTGTTCTCCACTTTGATCCATCTTCAGCAACCCTTGGACTTCATCAAGTTCACAAGCCTCCATGCTTGTGGTCATTGTCATCCATCACCAAGGACGTCATTGTCAATCATCATAAGATAGAAGAGGTTTCCTACACGAACAACACTCGTGTAGATATTAGTCAAATTTCATGTTTGTCATTCATCACCAAAACATTATACCTTAGGGTGACCTCAATGGTCATGATTCTTACAATCTCCTCCTTTTTGGTAATGGATGACAACCACTACTTATGATGATCCAAAACGGACGAGCAAGAAAGAACCAAAGGAAAAGAAAAGATTGAAAGGCATACCTTGGTCCTTACCTTGGAAGTAGTCTCCCCCTTGAGATGTGCTAGGTGTTGAGGAAGAACTACCCACTCATTTAGTGCACTTAGATTTCAATCTTGAGTTGAAATTGCGCCCGCCTTGGTGTCGTGGTAGTCGATCTTGTTGATGTAGAAATGCACCAAGGACGTACATGCACCGTCGTTGTTCTTCTCCATCTTGATGTAGATGTTCATCTTGATGTGATCTTCATTATCCATCTCCCTGAATCTTCACGTTCCTTCTTCATGTTCTCCTCTCCCTTTGTGTTATTGATCGTCTTCATGTTCCTTCTCCCGCTTTGGCTTTTGGATCTTCATGTTTCTTCTCCCCCTTTGTCACCTATCACCAAAAACCACACCAAAATGTAATGAAATCAAGAGGCATAAAATAGTTGGCAAGAGTTAGGTGAACTCCCCCTTTCATGGTGCTCCTCCTTGGTCGTAGTGGTGTTCCATTGTATCTCCCTCTACACTTATGACTCAACAAAATATTTTCTCAAATGTGTAAGGGTTAGTCATTAGAGAGGTGGGAATGTATGAACCACTTGTCTTTGAGCCGCGCGAGTAGATTTAACCTCGGAGCTCGGTCGAACATGACTCAATGGGCATGAAGCACAAATATCACTATTCGATTATCTAGAGAGTCATGTACTCATATTGTAAATGAGTAACTCCCCCTAGACACATGCTTGGGAGCATGTATGGTATCATAATGCAAAGATGCATAAATGCAAAGAATGCAAATACAACAAGTATACAATTCATGATGCGATGCTAAAGAAAAGAGAGAGAACCGCTACAAACCAAAGTGTCAACAACGAGTTGTTCCCTTCTCAAGCTTGCTCACAATGGACCATTCTTCAAAGCCTTGGGTACACCGTGAACCACCTTCCCAAGCTTAACCCATGTCCATTGCTATCTCAAGAAGGTCCGAAGTCAACCTACAAAAGAAGAGAAACAAGCACAAACAAAGACACAAACAAGAACAAACAAAACACTATACATATTTACAAGGGACAAGCTCCAGGGTTACTCATGTAAAGTTGGAGAGGTCGAGAACATTGAGTTCTCCCCTTAGCTTGTTGAAGGTCTTCTCATCGAGTGGCTTGGTAAAGATGTCCGCCAATTGTTCATGAGTTCGCACGCTCACCATCTTGATGTCCTTCTTCTCAACATGGTCTCTTATGAAGTGATGCCTCACTTGAATGTGCTTTACATGACCATGATCTCCCGTCTTGAGGGCCATGTTGATCGCTGCCTCACTATCACAATATTGTGGCATTTGAGTATAGTTGAGGCCATAGTCTGAGAGTGTTTGCCTCATGTAAAGGAGTTGTGCACAACATGCTCCCACTGCCATATATTCCGCTTCGGCGGTAGATAGAGCCACCGAGCTTTACTTCTTTGAGCTCCAAGATACTAGAGATCTTCCAAGAAATTGGCAACCTCCCGATGTACTCTTTCTATTCACTTTACAACCCGAGAAGTCCGAATCCGAATACCCATGCAACTCAAAGTTCGTTCCTCTAGGATGCCATAGGCCCATGGTGGGTGTGTACTTGAGGTATCTAATTATTCTCTTCACGGCCTTCAAGTGTGATTATTTTGGATTCGCTTGATAGCGTGCACACAAGCACACACTAAACATGATGTCCGGTCTCGAAGTGCTGAGATAGAGCAAATACCCAATTATTGATCTATAGAGCTTGGGGTTTATCGGTTTTCCCTTCACATCATTATCCAAGGGTTTGCTTGTAGCCATAGGAGTGTGCAAGGGCTTGCAATTTTCCATGTTGAATCTCTTGAGAAGGTACTTGGTATACTTCTCTTGATAGATGAAGTTTCCCTCTCTCAATTGCTTGACTTGGAAACCAAGGAACATATGCAACTCTCCAATCATTGATATTTCGAATTCCCTAGCCATCATCTCTCAAAATTCTTCATTGAACTTCTTATTTGTTGACCCATAGATGATATCATCCACATAGATTTGGCACACAAAAAGATCCTTTCTAACATGCCTCGTGAACAAGGTGCTATCAATGCTTCCAATGGTGAATCCATTTTTGAGTAGAAGGTTTCTCAAGTGTTCATACCCCTTGGTGCTTGCTTGAGGCCATAGAGAGCTTTCTTCAATTTGTATATATGTCTTGGATGTTTTGGGTCCTCAAACCCCGGGGATTGTTCCACATAGACTTTCTCATTGATCTCTTCATTCAGGAAGGCACTTTTGACATCCATTTGAAAGAGCTTGAAGCCATTGTGTGATGCATAGGCAAGCAAGATCCGAATAGCTTCAAGACGGGCCACGGGAGCAAAGGTTTCTTCAAAGTCAAACCCCGCTACTTGAGAATATCCCTTAGCCACTAGATGAGCCTTGTTCTTGACAATTGCTCCTTTCTCATCTTGCTTGTTCTTGAAGACCCACTTGTTGCCAACCATATTATGATTCTTGGATCTCTCAACCAATTTCCATAATTTACACCTCTTGAAGTTGTTCAACTCTTCTTGCATGTCAATAACCCACTTGTGATCATCCATAGCTTCATCAATGGTAGTGGGTTCAATCATAGAGACGGAAGAGAAGTTCTCAATTTCAACATTGGCCTCATCATCATTCACATAGTTGGGCTTATATTGATTTCTCCTTGTTTTTATTCCATGAGATGGACTCCTAATGATCAAGTCTTGTGAATGATCTTTGTTGATGGCCTTGGGTTTAGGATGGTATTTCCTTTGAGTGGGAGGAGCTTTGGTGAAGTGTCTTGTGCATCATGGATTGTTTGCTCTCTTGATATATGAGTGTCTTGGATCCTAAGAGAGGTGGAAGAGTCACTCTTATGCTTCTTGTTTTGGGCTTTGAGCTTGAGGTGGATGGGAGGGTATCTTGTGAAGAGCTAGGAGAAGTGGTTTGTGGTGAAGTATGTGGGGAGGTTTGTAGCTTATTTCTCACTTGGGTTTCCTCATCATTTGGTGAGTGACCTCTCAATGAATCTTGGGAGGAGCTTGTGGGAGTATTTATGGCATCTTGAGTTGTTTGTTGTACCTCGGAGGAGGTGGTTGGTTCAGGTGGTGAAGTAGAGGGCTCATCAATATCACCATCATTGGCCTTGTGGGGTAAAACCTTGCCCTCGGACATGTTTCTCAAGGCTTCCCTCATAGGCTCATCCCCAATGTTCACATCATGAAATTCATCCTCCTTTTGAGAAACATTTGACTCATCAAATTGCATATCATAGAATTCTTCCACACATCCTGTGGCTGAGTTGTAGACCTTATATGCTTTAGAAGTCCAGGAGTACCCAATAAGAATGCCTTCATAAGTTTTGCTCTCAAACTTCCCGGGCTCTCTTCCCTTCTTGAGAATGTAACACTTGCAGCCAAAGACTCGGAAAAAGGAAACATTGGATTTCTGTCCCACCAATAGCTCATATGGCGTCTTCTTCAACAACCGGTGAAGATAGACATGGTTGGAGGTGTAGCAAGCCATGTTGATTTCCTCTGCCCAAAACCTCTCTTGAGTTTCATACTCATCCAACATGGCACAATCAAGAGTGATGAGCGTCTTGTTCTTCCTCTCCACTACTCCGTTTTGCTCGGGAGTGTATGTAGCGGAGAATTCATGTTTGATCCCTTTCTTGTCACAGTATTCCTCTACTGTGGTGTTCTTGAACTCAGTCCCATTGTCACTCCTTATTTTCACAGTGCTAGCATTGAATTCATTCTTTACTCTCTTGGTAAACTTTCTGAAGATACCACTGGTTTGAGATTTGTCCACAAGAAAGAAGGTTCAAGTATATCTCGTGAAATCATCAACAATCACCAAGCAATATAGATTGCCTCCTAGACTCTTGTAGTGTGTTGGCCCAAACAAATCCATATGCAAGAGCTCTAGAGGACGAGATGTAGACATGAATGACTTGATGGGATGTGAAAATGCAACTTGTTTTCCTGCCTGACAAGCAATATTTAAAATCGCCGGCTATGGCTCTTAGCGGCTAACCTCTCCAACAGCTAAGTGAAGCTATAGCCGGCTATAGCAGCAGCTAAGCCATTTAGCGGTTTTATAAAAAATATATGACAGAATACAGCAAATTGAGCACACAAGAATAAAGATAATGGTTCAAAGGCAGCTCGAGGACCATTAAAGTAACTATAAAGTTCACATTAATCCAGGATAGTTGAGAATCATTAACGCCGTGAAACAATAAGTGTGCAATTTCAGATAGTAGCCTGATAAACTCACAAACTTTGATAGAGCATTTTGCTCATCTAATCCTCTTCAGAATCAGTAGAAGCAGAGTGAGAATCATTCATTGAAATGTCATCATCGACGTCTTATGAATCTGAAGTTGAAGCACAAATTGGAGGCTCCGCTGAAGCATTACGCATCAATAACTACAGACTCCTAAGTTTCTTTTTTGGGCGCACAGTCCTCTTCCTTTTCGCTGGTGCTTGTGCTCTTGATGTGGCTGCCAGATTCTGTGGATCATCATGTTCATGATCTTGTTCTTGCTGAGCATTTATATTTTGTACACCCCCCGTAATGAATTCGTTATCCTGATCCTCCAGGATATTATATGCTTCCTTCTCTATGGGGTCTCTTGTTTTGTTCTCTCTCTTATTCCTTAGTTTGGAGTTAAATTTCACAAACACAAGGTCCCTCAACCTGTCACTACCTAGTTTATTGTGCTTCTTTGTATGAACCTATTAAGTGAACAAAAATGATAATACTGAACAATAACCCAAGGGTATGTGTAGGTGCACAATTTAAAGTATAAAAGAAACATTTTTGTACCTGCTCAAATGCAGACCAGTTCCTCTCACAAGCTGAGGAGCTGCAAGTTAAATTTAGAATCCTTGTTGCCAATATTCTTAGATTTGGTGTACATGTGCCATGATTGAGCCACCATTTTGCTGCATAAACAAGTTAAGAGTTTAATAATGTCATATAAAAAAGACAATATTCATCAATCATTATATTGGATTCACTAATTTAATTATTCACCTGGATTGAAATTCTTGTTTCTCCTTTGCCTTATGGCAATGTCATGTCCAAACCACCTTTGTTGATCCTGGTACATATTGAGTTCTTCAATTATCTTGTCTTGGATTTCTTCATCCTCAACCATCTTTGTAATGCATGCTATCACTCCTGCTCTAAAGGATCCATCAATCTCAATGTCCATCTTGTTTGGGTAATAATAGTAAGGATTTAAATAGTACCCAGCCAAGTGTAGTGGAGTCTTAAGCTTATTGTCCCACCATTTATAAATGATATCCCAAGCAACTTTGAAGCGACTCTCATCATTGTCAAACCTCACAGATATTTCTTTCTTTGCATCCAGCATTGCACCATGAAAGAATCCCATTGTTGGGACATCACTATCCATTCTCCTTAGCACATTAGCTAATGGCTCAAAGAAATTAACAGCCATGTCGACATTTTTCCAAAAGGCTCCAGACCGCACTACTTTCTCAACTTTCTTCCCTTTTGCCTTTGCCAAATAACCTAACTCAATGAACTCATCTGATCTGAAGAGCTTCATCAAATCCTTCTTGCTATCTAGCAAACTTTTTAGATTTAAATATGCAGTGGCAAACCGAGTAACCCCAGACCGAACCAAGTCCTTTCCAATAAATTTCCTCATCAAATCTAACACTCTAGTATGAGCATACAAAAACACAGTCACTTGTCTTGCACTGGCGATAGTTTGCTCAACTGGTCCAAGCTTCCCAAGATCCTCGAGCATGAGATCTAGGCAGTGAGCAGCACATCCATTCCAAAATACCGAGGGCCTCTTTGCTGTCAATAGACTTGCTGCTGCTGTATTGACACTAGCATTATCAGTCACAAGTTGGACAGCATGTTGTTCCCCAATATCTTCTAAGCACTTGTCGACAAGGTCAAATATGTATTTGCCATCTTTCTTCTCACCTGAGCAGTCCACTGAATCCAAGAAACAAACACCATGAGCACTGTGCGCAACAAAATTCATGACTCCCCTACCCTTCCTATCTGTCCATGCATCTGTCATAACTATACAACCTGTGAGTTCCCATGATTTCTTATGGTTTTTGAATCCATCCAGCACCTTTTGCTTTCTTTTTTGCAAAAATGGTCCACCCATCTCATAGTCACTAGGTCCTCTCAGTCCTCTGCCAAAGGCTCCAATGGCCTCAAGCATATGTGCAAAGCTAGGAAGGTTGACTGTGTTGTGTGCAATGCCAGCTTCGTGGAAAAATTGGCATATATACTCACAAGCTCTATCTCTCCTCTCCTCTCTTTTCTGAGTTGTCAAGGCTGTTTGAACCTTCTGGCTCTGTATTCCTTTTTTATTATTCTGAACAGATTCTTCTACTGAGCTTGGCTTGTAGAACCTATCGATAGTAGCACTACCACCGGTACTACCAGCAGAAGCTCTAGAGCTATTAGATCCTCTTGTTGGCTTCAGCAAAAGAATATCACTCGCATGGTTAGAATCTTCTTCACTATCCCTTTCATCATCTGATTGATCCAGGTCAATCTCATCTCTCATCCTTTGCTTTTCATTGTTTATTTTTGTTCCTTTTCAGTAGTTTTCTTTGTAAGCAAAGCCAACATCTTTTCCTTCACTGCAGATGGAAATTTCTTACACTTGGTCACATTGAAACCAGGAACACCAGAAAGATGATACTTTATTCTAGTTATACCGGCAGTGCAGAGCTTGTCACAATACTTGCATTGCAGATGATGCTTCTTTGTTAAATCTGGGCAAATACAATGGGCATGTGCAGGGTCATCTGAGTTAATTCAATTCTGTTTTGCTTGTGCTTGTGCTACAGAGGCAGAGGGAGCGCTTGACTGATCACCATCTATAGAAAATTATGCAACAAAATTAATAATACAAACAATATACTACACGTCTGCACTACTACTCTATACATTTCTATCTCTATTTCCTTTTTCTCTATTCTGTGAATCGAATATTCTAATCCTCTATCGTTAGTAACTACAACTGCAACAGAGGCAATCGTAGAAGCAAGAGAAGGAAAAAAACAAGAACTTGCCTGGGTGCGACATGGCGACGAATCGTGGTGATCCTCCTTGTCGTTGAGTGTCAGCTGATCCGTTCCTCAATCCTCAGTCCTCACACACGAACAATCGCCGCCGCCGCCGTTCTGAGGAGGTGGCAAGGATTAGGGAAAATGGAAAACCAGGGTTACGGGAGCTTGGTTAGAGCTATTTTTGGGCCTTGTGCGAATTTTTTTTCAAAGCCCACATTCAGTTTGGCCCGATAGCGGCAACAACTTTCACTGCAATTAGCGGCAATCACCGGCAAATGGCCGCTAATAGCGCTGCTGCTTGTTTAGCGTCAAAAATTGCAATTCCTACCGTCCGCCCTTCCTAGAGGAGATATCCGGCGATAGGGGCAGCAATCGCCGGCGATTTTAAACATTAGTCATGCTTGGCTGGGCTTGCTTGGAATAGGATCATGTCCCGTCTTGCCTGTATAATCGAGTTTCGGTGCCCTGTTACTCCCTCATGGTCAGTGATTTGGAGCACTGTCCTGTCTCATAGTTTGTGCCCGAGTGTGCGGGTGTGATTTTTAAGGGGTGGAGCTAGCGTCCTTATCCCCAACGCGTTCGACCCCGGGTAGAGGGGTCGAACAAGCCGGAGTGAGCCCTTACCCCGGTGGCGGGAGTCGAGCGAGGTAAGGAGGCCTCGACCCTTGGAGGGTCAATCGAGGGGAGTCGTGCTCGGCCTTATCCTTGAGATTTAATTGACACGTGGGCCCCCTCTGCTGGGTTGTCCCGGGGTTCGTACGAATCATGCCCTTGCGAATTCTTTGGTTCAGGTCATAACGGTCGTAATTGATGAGCTTAATCTCTGCCATATGGGACCGCTAGTTTTTACCCCTGACAAGTACATAGCACCATTGTTATCTTGTTCTTTTTTTTTTAATTTTCATGCTCATAGCCCGGCTAGTGCAAATAAATTGATAATTTTTATCAGTATGTTTCAGCACTATATGTAGGTAAATGAGCCATCCCCTCACCTTGTTTGCCTGATAATTGTCTAACTATATGAACATTGCTATTCTAAACATGAGATAAATTATTCTCTATTATTGGTACTTGCATATGAAATAACTGCAAAGCTCAGATATTTCGTAACTAAAATAGTAAGTTCACTATGCCAAGTTCTTAACTTATTTGTAAACAGTTGACAAAGACGTTTTATTGAAGTACTGCACCCTGTATCTATTTTTCTGTTTTGAACATTGACCTGTTGTCAGTGCAGAAATCACACCAGGGTCTTTAAAGGTCATCCATCTGATTAAATGAAAGTACAATGTGCATCGTTTGCCTGGGGAGAGGCGCATCTAATTATCTTCTATCATGAGGTTTATTCTCCTTAATAACAACCTTGTATGCACATTGGGTTTATTTCCTGTAACTGATAAAATTTAGCTGCTTATTATTTCCTCTTTACCTTGCTTTAGGCAATTATAGAACTATAAAGAAAAATCAACAATCTAGCTCTTTGAGTTACAATGTAGCTATGATGCCGGGGCACTAGATTCTGCACTGGGCATGTGAGAAACCATGTGGATATGTGTCATGATTTATAATATATTTGATGAGTAATTGATTTGAGCGGATTTGGTATTTGAGTTGAAATACGGGAATCTAGGGATTGCATGGGTTTGCATATCATGGTTATGACTAACCAGAGTTGGTGGAGGTATTGGTGATGTTGCAGGAGATGAGAAATGTGTTTGCTTGTCTCATGATGTGTAGGTCACCGGAGTCGACTTGGCGGTCAACGGCGAGAGGATCGGGCACAAGTAGGAGACTTGGGGCCAGACGATCAGGAGGCCGGGTGGAGTCAAGGGTGATCCATACCGTACACGTGGAGAGGCAAGAAGCACGGATGGTTTCACGGTTGAGCCTCAAAACCGTGGTAGTGATGAAGACGGTGTGTTGATCAAGTCAAGGCGAGCGGGATGCCGGTGCAAGTGACAAGGGGGCCCGATAGACAGGGACCGGGAGAGACTTGCCGGTGATCAGGATCGCGGGACAAGGTGACACACGTCGATATCGAGAAGTCGCGCTTTGAGAAGCGTACAAGACGGTTTCCCGGTTTGGGCTTCAAAACCGGTGACGGCGATTGTAGGTGCACGTGGCACCATCACGGAGCTTGCGTCAAGGGCAAGCAAAGTTGTGAAGGGCTTGATGGCATTCGGGTGACGAGAAAAAAGATGGACGGTTATACCCCTGGTGGTAGGTGGGTGTGTTATGTAGGTCGAGGGTAGAGTGGTCATGTGGACAATAGACCCTAGATCTATATAAAAAGAGGTAGGACTAGTGGAACTGGAGCCTCTCTTTTATTAGCCTTATGTTAGGGTTCTATTCAAAGTGCTAGGAGAGGACTTCATATTTTAGTGGGGAGTAGTGGGTGTGTGAGAGATATCTCTTGCTCTTTCAAATAGTGGGAGAAAGAGGGTAGCTTCCTAGCCTTGTACCTATGAATCTTGTAAGCATGTTTCTATGATATGAGAAGTATTTTCGTGCTCAAGATTTTCCTCTTTCTTTGAATCCCGAAATTTCCTTTTTCTCTATTTTTGGAGCTATTTTTGTGGTGATTTTTTATCTCACTTTTGGACGATTTTTTTGTTCGGATTTCTTGAGAAACTTATTGCTAGGATGAGGTAGAACAATTCTCTATGGATCCTTGACCGGATCAATAGCTCTAGCACCTTCGATTTGAAGGATTTATCAACTTTCCCCTTTTTTGGTGTTCTTGGCACAAGATCTGAAAATCGTGATGATTTCTTGAGCCAATTGATATGATCTTCTAGGATTAGGGTCATGATGTGATGAGGATTCACTGGTCCAAAAATCGTATCATTTGGAGTTCGTTTGATTAGGTTTTGGAGAAGATTTGCCAAATTCCCGAAAGTTTCTGCTGTTCTGTCGGGGTCGATCGGCATTGCCGATAACCTGGACCGGCACTGCCGGTGGGTCTGAACTCAAATCGGCTTGCCGAAAGAGAGAGTTTGAACCCCACATCGGCACTGCCGATTGCGCCTACCGGCACTACCGATCTGTCTTGTCTGTTGGTTCCAGTGAGTCTTGTGTCCCACACCGGCACTGCCGATGATGTCAACCGGCACTGCTGATGGGTGTCCAGTTCTGAACTGTTTTGAGCACTTATTCTTCCCTTTCATTTCCGCTGTGTTTCTTTTTTGTGGTGGATCACTCTTAGGGCTAATACACCACGAGTTGGTGTGTGTACTCTTGGTGATCGATTCGGAGGTTAGCTTGGGTTGTTTTGGGGATATAAGCCAAGTTCTCTTGGAGAATTTTATTTGGCCCACATTCACCCCCTCTGGTCGCCTTCTCGGTCCTTCAGCATGTGATTAGTAGGAATAATTTGGTGGTCAAAGTAATGAACTTGTGCACTTAATTTCAAGTTGACCTAGAAATTTTTTATCCACAGGTTTTCTGAACCAGCTCAGAGGAAATGCTGCCGACTAGAACAAACAAGCTTCATACTTTGTGTCGGATTTCATGAGAAAGAAAAGGTTTATATACAGTGCAATAATTGTTTCTTTAGCTGGCAATTATAGGTGCTTGAGGCTTATTTATAAAGAGTTTTTTTTAATCAAAATCGTTAAGATAGAGTGCAAATTTAGCTGCTTGACCTATCTGCATTAGTTGTGTTATCCTTAAGTAGACCACCTTCCCTATGATAAATAGTCGCATTAGGATGAATCCATCAGTAATTTTAATGTACTTATTAGCAAACACTTAACCATGAATTTAGTTTTACATTAACCGATCATCTCAAGGTCTTGGAAAAAAGAACTTGCATTGAACAACAAAACATTTTACCTCATGACATATAGTTATAGACAATTATCATCAGATATTTATCTCATGTTTAGAATAGCAATGTTCATATAGTTATAGACAATTATCATCAGATAATTATTACTATTTGGTCATGCATACTTGATGGCTACGTGTTATTTTTTTTAATGTGCATGTATTTTCACTTTATTATTTTGTTTGACTATCTATTCATATTTCTTTGACTATCTATTCATATTTCATTTGTGTCCCTAAATTACAATCCAAATGTGCAAAGATTTTTAACTCATTATTATATATTGCCATGCATTCAACAACATATTCACATGTTTGAAAAACTTGATATTGTTCTGGTTTAAACATAGCCATGGATGTTTTTGATATGGTGGTAAGCACATATATGGCAGCTTATTTTTACCACGTGTTCTAATGTTTCTTAGCAATGCGGCGTTTGTGAAAGATATCTCATTGTCTTGCGAACAAAGCAATCAGAGCTAACTAATGTTGGAAAACCTGTATCGTTCCCTGCTACATTCAGAGTGCAGCACTCTTTGTATTTATATTCCATATTGTAACTCTTCATTTTCATGTGTAATATATCCATTGGAATTTTTTTATATCAAATTAGATTTCATGCATCTAGGAATCTATTTAATTTTTATGTATATGAGAAAGTGACTCCAAAGTGTCTTTACCTTATTAACACTTTCATTTCACTAAATGTTTCTACAAACGGTGCGCAAAGGCCCACCGCATTACACTAGTGATGTATATAGTTGGACAACTCGTCAGCATCCTCACTCCAACCCACATACATGATCGGTTTATATTGGATGTCGTACACATATACAATAACCTTAACCAATATCAAAATAAAGATTGTGTGACAATATTGAGATCTAGAAGAAAATGATGATCCCCTCAAACAAATTACCAATATTATATAGAAAAATGGAGACTTCGGACACATGGCAACTTAGATCATTGCATGTAAAATGAATTCTTTACACATGATTGTTAATATTTCTCTACCAACAAACTACATCAGTAGTGTACTACTATTGACCAGGTGAGGTATATACACAAAGTAGTCTAAGTAGTAGTAATGTACTGCTACCAATCAGTTGAGAGAGTATAAACTAAATAAGTGTCTTCCAGGATTGAATTGCATGCTTCATTGAACAAATAGCCGGAGAACTAAGGATTTGTTTGGTTGATTGGTTCTGCTTTGTAGCTCTTTTGTTTTTACAAAATATCAAAACTCGATCCAAACAGACTGGCTTTCTCCTACGTTGTATGAGAAAAATAAGCTTTCTGGCAAGCCAAACTTCTCATCACCTCGTGAGTTGCTTTTACTAGGTGTGGGATGGATATTTTTATGAAATTTACTCGTGTTGCCACTTATTATGTTGGGTAACGACTTGTTTCTTTCCTCTCCCGACTCCTCCCAATCGGGCCAGAGCACGAGCAGCGCGACTCCTCCCCTCGGTGAAAAGGGTGGCCCTAGGGTTCGACGGCCCGACGCCCCTATCCTCGTGGCACGGCCGCTGGCCGCCGACTCTCTACCACGGAAGACCCCTCCCGGATCTGCGCCTCCTCCCTTCTCTCTGCCCTTGTCGCAGGCCGCCGGAGCCACGCGCGGCTTCCGTCGGAGATGGCGCGCGCGAGATCCGCTAGAGTCCCGCAACGACGACACCCATCTTCCTGCGAATATGTGTCCGCCCCTTTCCGCCGCCCCCCTGTCATCATCGATGGTCTCCGCCCCCTCTCGAATCGATGGCTGTTTGCGTATTGGGTTACCAACGCTCCTCTCCGCCCTAGCCCGCCGCCCCTCTCGGTGCGGGTGGCTACCGGTCGCCGAGGCCATCTCTTTCCTTCAGACCAGATGAACTGCCTCTCTCGTCCCCTTCCTCTGCTGTTGTGAATTGCAGCTTAACAATATGGAAAAGCATCCTTCCTCTACTTAGCACCGCCAATCAATCCAGAAAACAGCCTATTCATCACAGCTCGCCGGCCGTGCTCCCCTTGGTCACTCCACCGGCAGCTCGATTCGCTCCTGACCCGTCTCCAATCCACCGCATGTACTGCTGCTGGATTCGTGGTTGTTAATCTCGATCCGTCTTCGGTCTTCATGAGACAGCGAGCAAAGAAGCAAGAGACGGATATTGTTTACGGGTGGAGAAGGGATAAGACTATCAACGAGAGATTGAAATGAGAGGTCCGGTGGCAGGGGGTCACAGCGTACATGGTTCAATTATAAAAACACTTCATAAAGACCAAGATTGTATTTATAAAAAGATCATTTACGTGTTAATCCATCAACAAGACATTGCTTAACTATTAATTTGCATATTATAAATTATAAATATTAATTTCGGTGAGATCGTTTAAACCACTTTTTTTCATGTTTAGGAGTGACTGTAGCATTGTCATATTCAGTTTGTATACTACCATGATTCATCAGTTAGTTTGAGTCGTTTTTAAAATCTTTGTTAAATTGAACTTTGATTTTGATTCATTATAAATAATTTAGTTTGGTTTTACGTATTGGATTAGTAATGTGAGTTTATGCGAGTTTGATTTGTATACTATGTTGTGTCACGTCTAGTCAGCATGTGAGTCTGATCCATACGTGTTAAATTAGTTTAATATAATCTCATATGAGTTTAATATATATATATATATATATATATATATATATATATATATATATATATATATATATATATATATATATATATATATATATAATGTCACGTCTAGTCAACATGTGAGTTCAATTCATATACATATATATTGCACTGTCTCTAGTTAGTAAAGAGTTTTCAAGAAAGAGCGTGATAAGAGTCAGAAAGTACACACAATTTTCATATAAGAATAACTTTTATTTCAAGCCGTAGCAATGCACGAGCACTTTGCTTTATATCCTATCATGATTCACCAACCAATTTAAGTGGTTTTTTAATCCTTTTCTGATCCTTTGTTGAATTGGACTCCGATTCGATTCGATATTTTATAATTTAGAACCCATGTTAATCTCTACTCCTTCCCAACTCGTCATCAACACTATTGTATGTCGCCAGACATCATCGTATTTTACCTGCATCCCACAAGCCACAACTACGAAACCTCGAGAAGGAGCAAAGTCGAATCCAAAGAACACTCTAGCTTAGTTTTTTATGTCATTGCGGTTTTATTTTCCTATTTTGCAACCATCTTTAGATCGTTTTTAGTAGTCGGTACGAGCTCAAGTTTACTACCATGGCAGAGGACGGCGTCTTCCGTCCAAGGAAGAAGACCTGAGGAAGAAGACGATGCCTTTCTTCTATATATATGCTCTAATTTTTTTTGTGGGCTTTTTCTCATGGGCCAAGCTTCTATTCGTGGGTTATGTTGGCTTTGGGTTGAGACCCTGGATAGGTCTATTATCTGTTGGGCTTTGCAATATACTGTTTACACGGACCGCGACAACCAACGATCTCGCCATCTTGTGGTTATGGCATCTAAATCACACTTTCTTATTTAGTAATCTTATTCATTAATGCTATTATAAGAAGCCAGTCAAGGTTTCCATTCTATGACATCCCATGTCACAAAATGGAATTTAACTAAACCCAATGTTAATTAAGGGCTAATTAAAAATATAATTAATCAAGGTGCCAAAGAATAAAGGAAGAAAATTAATTAATTAAATCCAAAATATCCAAATGAGAGCCATTCTCAAACATCACAAAAACCCATGGAAGTGCACCAATGTTTTTACATATTTTGAATGGCCACATTAAAAGAGAATTTTGAGAATTTTATCAGAAATTTTGGTAAATATTTCATACCCTTAAAAATTCCCCTAAGGTCTAAGAAAAACATTTCTGTTCTAGAATATTCAAAATCAATCTAAGCCGAATTAGATCATGCCTCCAAAAGCAAAGTTGGAGCACATGATTCCCTGTGCATACATAAAAATCGATATGAAGTTTGGAGCATTGGAACTTGGTAAATTTCGGCCAAACCTAAGCACTGTTTCAAAGTCAAGAGTCAATCCTTCTCTTCTCCCCCTGGCCAACCCCAACTCGACACCGAGTAGTACCCGATCTCCTGTGCCACCACCGATTGCTGCCGCTCCCCCATGCCAGTCACTGCACTGCCATCTCCTCTCCTGTGCCCTCGGCCGAATTGAAGCCCTGGCGCCGGTGAGCCATTCTCTGGCCGACAGCTCATTCTCTCTCTCTCTGCTCTCTCTCGCGTCCTCGCTCTGCCGTGCAACACTTAAGGCCGCAGCGGCCAAGAGCCTTTCCCTCCCTGCCACTTCTCTCTACCTCGCTCCCGAGTCCTCCAGCAAAGCCTAGCGCCTCTGCCATCCCTTCCCTTCCTCTTCTCTAACGAGCTCCCCCAGAAATTCTCTGCTTTTCCCGCCATGGACGCCGCCGCGCCCAGCTCTGCCTAGGTAGCATCCCCATCTTTCTTTCTTTCGCAAATCGATGCACCAAGGAACCTTCTCGCAACCCCCTGACCCTCTCCCTCCCTCGTGCAGTGTCCTTGCCGGAATTTGCGAAATCCAGAGCCGCCGCCGTTAGGATCCGGCCACCCCGACGACGAGAACCCGCCTCCGGCCTTCTTCCTCGACGTCTTCCTCGATGCCGACCCTCCCCGACCTGCGATGAAGCTCTCCGACCAAGCCCCGGCTCCCTCCTCCTTGGCAGCATCGCGCGAACCTCGCTGGAGCTTCCCCCGCTGCCACCCCTCGTCACCGGCAGCCTCCGGTGAGCCCCTCTCCCCTTCGACCCTAGCCTCGGGACCCTCGCAGCGCTGGGAACATTTTGGGGTCCATGCAGGCCCCGGCCGCGCCGCCGATCGGTCGCTGGGCCAACCGCGCCATCGCCGGCCGCCGCGCAGGCGCGCGCGCACCTGGGTTGAATTCAAATGCTGATGGCAGTTCTGTAATTAAGTTGGAACTTTGCTTCAAACTTTGAAATTCAATAACTCGTGAAATAAAAGTTCAAAAATTATGAAACAATCTTTGTTCGACTCATAAAATCCCCCTCTACCAGAAAAATAAGTTGAAGTCCAAGGTTATGCAGTGAATTAATTTATTTAATCCCCTAAAGTTACAACCCTAATTAGCTTAATAAATTCATAAGTAAATAAATATAAGTGGTAAATTCATGAAACTTGCTCAGTGATCATTTTATGGCATCCCTAAACTATCTGCAGAAGCACATTTCCATTTATATGCATATTTTTAGTGTTATTGCATAATCTTCATTTTCAGTAATTGAATTTATATATATTATTGGCTAGGAATTTATTTATGAAATTTAGTATTCCTGTTCCTTATGCACTTGTACACTCCTACAAAATTCCATGTAAAATTTGAAGCAACTTAAGTATACCTTTTGCTGTCGAATTGGTCACTTGATAGTTAGCTTAGGAATTTCCATATGAATATTGCCTTTATGTACATTTAGTTACAATAAGAATATGCTTACCTCTGGAAAATTCATGTAGAATAATTCATCTTAAAATTACAGTAGAAATTCTGATTTCCATTTACATGCTCATGGTTCCTAATTAATTATATATATATGCACCTAGAGCAATTCTATCTAGATCAACTTTGTTAACCTCATATCTTATAATGGCCAATTGCATAATGGTCACTTTAGATACTTTGCTTAAAAAACAAACTTTTTAAAGTATAGGACCAGCACTACGTTTCCATGTCACCATCATCATGTAATGCCATGTGATTCTCATCTATGCTATGCTCATGTTTAGGGTAGACATACACTAAGTTTCGATGAATGAAACCCATGTTCTGTTAATTAGAAGTTTGTCCCCTTCAAATTCAGTGGTTGCCATGTCATCCATGTGTGTGCATACACATTCATTCAGGAGTATCAGTTTCATTAATTCTATTTGTTGAGGAAGTGCCATGAATCATCATGCCATTTATTTCATCTTTAATTAAAGAACCCCATGAACCCTTGTGTATCCCTTCGTAATTATGCATGTTCATTTCATATAGGGAGCGAGGTCGAGGAGATCACACCGGAGCAGCCGGGATCTGAAGTAAACTTTGGTGAAGACACTAACTACAATCACTCCCAAAGCAAGCCCCGGTGCATACCCAATTAATTTTCGAGTCTTTTATACTTTGTCACAAGTTAGGAATATTGTGATGTGCATTACGTGTAGGACTTGGATGAAGCCCACTTGCATACTCCAGCAATGACCTATAATTAGTCTATGTTAGCAAGCTTATCCGTTAGCGAATGCTATGCTTAAACTAGTGGAGTCCACGGTAGGTTATAGTTTCAACTATGGTGCACATGATAAATGAACTTGATAAAATGGAGCACCTATCGTTGTAACTCCGCGGACAGTATTGAACAGTACCAAGTACATACGTTTAATATGGAAATTGGTAAACCTAGTATCTTGGGCGCTGTATTGTTGGACGGCCATACTCATCGATCCAGAGGTGATGTGAACAGCACGGTGGTTGCACGGGTTTAAGGACCGTTGGAGAGTGCATGGGTTAAGCCTTGAATACGAAGTACTGTATCACGGGGAGGACGTGTACTCTGGATCGATGGCCCCGGATGAAATTTATAGCAATCTTGTGAACGGTGACCATATGTGTTCTCAAGTGATGCGTATGTCGTGTATTTGGGTTTTCCCTGCAGGATGTAAATCAATTTGAATTGCCGTCGTTCGCAGTTAAGAGTACCTCTTGTTCGAGCAGCGGCAATGATATGTTAAGTAGTAAAGTGGTGGTTATGTTTCTGAAATTTACTTATGCTACGACTGCATATTGCTATGATGTATTGCTCTTTACTTATGTTCAAGTCTTAGCAGCTAGCTAGACCCACCGTAGCTGTTTTCTGTCATAAGCAAAGTAAAATCTTGATTAAGGAAATGAAAGTGCAGCATAGAACTAATAGAAGCTTTTTATGCAATTATCAAATAAACCCGGTCAGCCCCCTGCATACTAGGAGTCGGTTTTAGTAAACCTTTTAATGGGTAAGTCTTGCGAAGTATGTTAGAACTCAGGCTTTGCGATTATGTTATTTTTCAAGTTTCCCTCAGGCCACATATTGTGATTGTTGTAATAAGGTGGTTTGGGAAGGTGAGGAGCCTCAGAATTGGATCATTGAATGGGTCCCTAGCTCTCCTAACCGCGATGAGTGAGCCATCGCCATAGGGCTATCATGGTTCACGTAGGTGATCGACGTTGTGTTTTGTCGCTTTATCGCTTCCGCACAATTATGTAATATAACTCAAGGACATATGTATTGTATTGTAATCTGAACTTGCTTCCGCTGAAACTCTCAAACTTGTATTATTATGCATTCAGTAATATAACTTTGTAAATGATGAATGTTCATGTGTGAATGCTGTGTATGGTTACTTTGTAAATCATCTCTCAAGATGATCCTGTGTGACACACTCTACTTTTCGGAGTAGGGTTGTCATAGCTGGTATCAGAGCCGTCTCGGGATAAGCTACACACAAATGAGCATTTTAAAACGTAAATAAGCCGTTTTTATGCCTTACGGTGAGGTACGAACTAGTAGTGCCCATATAAGAGTCTTGTAGGTGGCAAAGCTAACCCTGGGTTATGTTTGTTTAAATTACTTGCAACTATGGATTCTTCAACGAAGGTATGTCATTGTGCGCGGATCGGTTGCGCTGTAAATACCGAACGCCTTCCGGGTGGGCAAAGACCTGGGCTTTGATTGATACGCGGACCGAATGTGTTTAAACGTCGACTGCCTTCCGGGTGGGTAAATACCTGGGCATAAACTATCATTGTTATTTTGGCTTGTTTCTTTTGAATTTGATGTATTATTTCTGAAATGGATCTCTTGCAGGTACACTAACCATGTGTAGTTCGTTGGACAAACGTGTGAGAGGTGTGTGTGCCACCGAAAGGATCGAGCTATATAATCGGTCAAGTTTTTCTTTCGTGAGGATGTAGCAAACCGTCATATTGAGCATTTACATTCATACATGCCATATGCATCCATCCTCACTAAATCATGTAAAGAGTTCACTAAGATTGCAAACTGGTGAAATGCCCAAGTTTTGGACAATTTTGAATACCTCTGGCACCTAAACCAAAAATTTGAACTCAACCGATAAGAATCAGATTCTGCCAGAAAAGTCAGTTTCACTAAAACAAGCATAACTTCCTCAATTGTAATTCAATGAAGGTGAATAAGTACTCGTTGGAAAGCTGATGTTTTGCTCTACAAGTTTGTTTTAGGAAGTTTGTCCTAGAAAAATCAGGAACTAGGTCGAATGTTTCAAAAACAGTAACCTTTTCTGGAAGTCAGAAATTGCTTCATTTCTGTCCCCTGCCTCTGGATGATCATAACTCCCAGAGATTTTGTTGGCTGGGTATGTGTGAGTATGCGTTGGAAATATGATGAAATTCTCCACAACATTTGTAAAACACAAAAATTTTAATCTTGTCCAGAAGCTAAGCGTTTTTGCGCATTTCTGCGGTTTGCTCCGTCAACCGCAGAAATTTGTCGTTACCGGTCGTTAAATGGATCGGAAACCTCGTGTCTTTTCTTTTACCAATCAATCCTTATGCTATTTTTAGCATGTGTGTTTAGTGGGATATTAAGTTTTGACTAACCCTTGCAAAACTTTATTCCGGCAGATGGATGTTGGCAAGCTCATGAAGGACCTCGAGTACCTTGCCGCCCGCATTCTCGAGTTGGATCGAGAGCGTGAGGCGCTGCTGTTCACACTTGTTGCCCGTGATGCCCAGCTTGTGAAGCGGGACGCTAAGATTTCATATCTTGAGGACAAGCTGCACACTAGCGAGTTGGAGCGGGCCGTTCATTTCGAGCAACTCCATGATGCTCAGCTCATCATCGAGGGCGATGCAAGCGATCAGTTGCAGGAGCAACCGAACCAACGCAACGCCTAGCTCACCGCTGCCCAAGAGGAGATTTACTCTCTTCATGGTCAGGTTACCGCTCTCTTGGAGGAGCGAAGTGAGCTACAGGCTCAGCGTGAAGAAGCTCAAGATGCGCTTGATGTCATGGAAGGGAACCTCAATGATGCTCACGCGATCATCGCACAGCAAGAGCAGCTCATTGGACATCTCCAAGCTGCTAATGGCCAGCCGAACGCCATCCTTAACGATGAGCCACCCATTCCACTCGCAGTGATTCCCCCCGATGACGCTGATTTGAGTGAGAATGGTGACTCCGGAGTCGACTTCGAAGCACCCCCTGGACCGGGTGATATGGACATGGAGTCCGATGGTGATAGCCATGCCAGGTAACCGAGTAGTAGTATGTACGTAGGGTGGAGATCTCATGAGACATCGTAGTTGTATGTGCATAGTGTTAGTAATGCTAAGCTAAGTTGTAACCTAAGCTCTCCGAGATCGTGTGGTGTCATGTTCCGAGTGATGTAACCAAAGACTTGCTATGTATCAAAGTTGCATCACATGTATCCATGGTTTTATCATAATTATGTTGCCTATGGTGTTGGAAGTTATGGAATTAAGGTATCTCTTGTGTCCGCACCGTTTACTTGTCAAGCCTTTCAATTATGAGCAATCTGAAATTTTATTTCATTACCATGTCATAGCCTTGTTATCATATTGTCTCACGTGATGATCGGGCTAACATGCTTTATTCATGTGTCAGATGGTGCAAACTCGCCGCGGTGGAGAAAACGTCGGTGACGCTCCCGGCGCCTCGAACGTCGATGGAAATGGGCCGCTGCCCAACGCGCCACCCATGACGGCTATGGAGCAGCTCATCCACAATAAAAATGAGATGTTCCGCATGTTCATGGAGAACATGAACCGCCAAGGAGCTACCGGACCACCACCGTTGCAGCCTCGTGAATCCTCCTACAGTAACTTCTGGGCGACTCACCCGCCCACCTTCGGAGAAGCCGGTGATCCTCTGGAAGCGGATAATTTTATTCGCACTTTGGAGTCGAAGTTCGCTCTCCTCCACTGCACCGAGCAGCAGAAGCCCCTCTTTGTCGCGCAGTAGCTTCGGGGCTCCGCAAGTGCTTGGTGGGCCAGTTTCACCGCCGCTCTCGCCGCTGGTCACCAAGTCACATGGGCGGAATTCTGCACAGCTTTCCGTGCGTACCACATCCCCGCTGGACTCATGAAGCGCAAGTTGCAGGAGTTCCTCAACTTGAAGCAAGGCTCTGGAACTGTGCAAGAGTATGCATAGAAATTCAACTACCTGGCTCAGTACGCGTCGTATCACACTGATACGGACGAGAAGAAGAAGGACTGTTTTCGTTCGGGTCTTACCCCGAAGCTGCAAGACCGCTTGGCACAAGTCACCGCTGGCACATTCAACGATTTGATGAGTGCCGCCATCGTGCAAGAAGATGCCATCCGTGCCAACCAGGAAGACAAGAAGAGGAAACGTGCTATGGGAAGTTCATCCGGCTCTGCACCGCCCAAGTACAAGCTAGCAATCACTTCCCCGACCGGACAGAAATTCCGGGCTGCGGTACCGTCGGGAGGAGGACCTCGCCCGTCGTTCTCACAGCAGCACTCGCGATTCCATGGAGGCAACCAGCAGCAATCTTCTGGTTCTCGCCCACCGCAGCAGAATAACCAAGTGGTGAAGACCAACTCATCGTAGCCATGTTACAACTGCGGCCGCACCGATCATTTTGCTAAGGAGTGTCGGTTCCCGAAGCGCAACCCGAACAACAACAATAACAACTCCAACACTTCCGGGAACAACAACAACAACCACAATAGCAGCAACAACAATGGCAGCAATGGAAGTCGTCCCCAGTCTTCTACCCCCACGCACAAGAATGGCCGAGTCAACTATACCACGGTCGAAGAGACCCAAGTTGGAGAACCCATTCTCGCGGGTACGTTTTCGGTCAACCAACATGCTGCCATGGTTCTTTTTGATTCAGGAGCAACACATGATTTTATTAGTCAAGCATGTGCAAATCATTTGAAAATCACCCCCACCACTATGGGAACACCGTACATCATCACATCTCACGGTGGAAAAATAAGAGCTCATCTTGAGTTAAGGAAAGTGCCACTTAAACTAGCAAGCAACCTATACCCCACTTCCCTAATCATCTTAGATGGCCAAAGCATTGACATAATCCTTGGTATGAGATGGATGACTAGTCATAAAGTCGTACTGCACATTAAGGACCGGGAAATCCATTTGAACTCACCCTTACATGGCCCCTCTATTCTCCGATTGCCATATCCCAAGTTGTCCACTTCTCAAGTGTGTCATGTTGAAGGAAAAGAGCTAGAAAATATTCTGGTGGTATGTGAATTCTCCGAGATTTGCCGGGAATGCCTCCGGACAGGGATGTTGAGTTTAAGATTGAACTCATACCCGGTACAACGCATATCTCTCATAGGCCGTACAAAATGACTCCTAATGAGTTAGCAGAGTTAAAAGAGCAGTTACAAGAGCTTATGGATAAGGGCTATATCCGACCAAGTTCATCTCCCTGGGGCTGTCTCGCTCTATTTGTGAAGAAGAAAGACAAGACCCTACACCTATGTGTCGACTATAGGCCGTTAAACGCTGTAACCATCAAGAACAAGTATCCTCTACCTCGAATTGATATCCTCTTTGATCAATTAGTGGGTGCTAAAGTCTTCTCCAAGATTGATCTCCGATCCGGTTATCATCAAATAAAGATCCGAGCCGAAGATATTCCAAAAACAGCTTTCTCCACTCGATATGGTCTGTTCGAATATCTTGTCATGTCTTTTGGTCTCACCAATGCTCCAGCCTACTTCATGTATTTGATGAACTCCGTGTTCATGCCAAAGTTGGATAAGTTCGTAGTTGTATTCATTGACGATATTCTAATCTACTCCAAGTCCGAGAAAGAACACGCCAAACATCTCCGTATTGTTCTATAGCGACTCTGAGATCATCAACTTTATGCCAAATTTAGCAAATGTGAATTTTGGCTAAAGCAAGTTCCATTCTTGAGTCACGTCATATCAGCGGAAGGAGTAGCCGTGGATCCTAGCAAAGTAGAGGATGTTCTAAATTGGAAAGCTCTGAAATCGGTCAAGCAAATTCGCAGTTTCCTTGGTCTTGCCGGTTATTATCGGAAATTCATCCCCAACTTCTCAAGCATTACCAAGCCTATGACCAAGTTGTTGGAAAAGGATGCTAAGTTCAAGTGGAGTAGTGCATGTGAAGAAGCTTTTCAATAACTCAAGAAGCATTTGACAACTGCCCCGGTTTTGGCTCAACCCGATATCACCAAACCGTTCGATGTTTACTGTGATGCCTCCGGCACCGGATTAGGTTATGTGCTTATGCAAGAAGACCGTGTCGTTGCCTATGCATCACGACAGCTCTGGAAGCATGAGCAAAATTATCCCACTCACGATTTGGAATTGGCCTCCGTTGTCCTAGCCTTGAAAACCCGACGCCATTACTTGCTTGGTAATCTTGTTAACCTCTACACCGACCACAAAAGTCTCAAATATATCTTCACTCAACAAGAACTGAACATGAGGCAGCGTAGATGGTTAGAATTAATCAAGGATTATGAATTGGAAATTCATTATCACCTCGGGAAAGCCAACGTGGTTGCTGACGCCTTGAGTCGAAGGGACCAATGCAATCACGTCATTGTTTGCTCTATAGAAGCTTGCACAATTTCAGATCCTAGCGAACCAAGTCTTCATGTCATTCCATATGGATCCTTGTATAATTTGGCGCTCATTCCTACCCTTCGGGAAGAAATTGTGAAAGCCCAAAAGAAGGACAAGGGAATGGATTATATTCGCCAGAAAATAGGGAAGAAGGAAGCGACATGTTTCCGACAAGACGAAGATGGAGTACTATGGTTCAACAACCGCCTTGTTGTTCCAAAGAACGAAGGGCTAAGAAAGAAAATTTTGGATGAGGCTCACTTGGCCAAATACTCCATACACCCCGGCAGCAATAAGATGTACTGTGGGTTAAGGGAAAAGTTTTGGTGGACACGTATGAAACGAGAGGTTGCTCGTTATGTCTCCGAATGTGATACTTGCCAACGTGTGAAGACCGATCACTTGAGGACAGCCGGTCTTTTGCACCCATTGAAAATCCCCGCTTGGAAATGGGAGGACATTGCTATGGTTTTCATCGTTGGATTGCCCCTCACACCCAAGAAGCACGATTCAATATGGGTGATTGTGGATAGGTTGACCAAGTCTGCTCATTTTATTCCCGTCCATACAACCTACTCTACTAAGCAATATGCCGAGCTTTACATTGTGCGAGTCATATGTTTGCACGGCGTGCCCAAGATGATCATCTCTGATCGAGGTCCCCAATTTATTGCTCGTTTTTTGGAGCAATTGCATGCTTGTCTTGGCACCACTCTCATTCAAAGTTTCGCTTATCATCCGCAAACCGATGGTCAACCCGAGAGACTAAATCAATATTTTGAGGACCTATTGAGAGCATGTGTTCTGGACAATTGTGGAAATTGGGAGTCCTGTCTACCGTTCGCCGAATTCTCCTACAACAATAGCTACAAAGAGAGTTCGGGAATGTCGCCATTTGAAGCCTTGTATGGTCACTCGTGTCGGACCCCGCTGAACTGGTCAGAATCGGGAGAAAGAATTACCTTTGGCCTAGATCTGGTCACACAAGCCGAAGAGAAGGTGCGGCAAATTCAAGCTAACATGAAGGCCGCACCAATCCCGTCAAATAAGTTATTCCAACAAAAGAAGACGTCCATTGGAGTTCAAAAAGGGAGACCATGTCTATCTCCGGGTTTCTCCAAACAAAGGTGTATCTCGCTTTGGAATCAAGGTTAAATTAGCACCCTACTATATCGGACCTTTTGTGATCACGGAAAAGCATAGCGTTGTTGCTTATCGGTTGCAGCTATCGAAAAACCTTGAGCGGGTGCACAACGTCTTTCATGTGTCCCAAATCAAGAAGTGTTTAAAGCCTCCGATCGACGTGGTTATCTCCGACACCGAGCAATTGGAAGAAGACCTCTCCTACCCCGAATACCCCGTCCGAATCATCGATCAAAAAGACCGGGTAACTCGCAGCCGCACTATCACCTTCTACAAAGTACAATGGAGTAACCATACTGAAGACGAAGCTACATGGGAACAAGAAGAGTTTCTGAAAACCAACTTTCCGGAATTTTTGGCCTCGCAAAACCGGTAACCACTCGCACCCCTTCCTTTTGTTCATCCCTTTACAAATCTCGGGGCGAGATTTCATTTAAGGGGGGTGTGCTGTGACATCCCCTGTCACAAAATGGAATTGAACTAAACCCAATGTTAATTAAGGGCTAATTAAAAATATAATTAATCAAGGTGCCAAAGAATAAAGGGAGAAAATTAATTAATTAAATCCAGAATATCCAAATGAGAGACATTCTCAAACATCACAAAAATCCATGAAAGTGCACCAATGTTTTTGCATATCCTGAATGGCCACATTAAAAGAGAATTTTGCGAATTTTATCAGAAATTTTGGTAAATATTTCATACCCTTAAAAATTCCCCTAAGGTCTAAGAAAAGAATTTCTGTTCTGGAATTTTCAAAATTAATCGAAGCCGAATTAGATCATGCCCCCAAAAGCAAAGTTGGAGCACATGATTCCCTGGGCATACACAAAAATCGGCATGAAGTTTGGAGCATTGCAACTTGGTAAATTTTGGTCAAACCCGAGCACTATTCAAAGTCAAGAGTCAATCCTTCTCTTCTCCCCTTGGCCAACCCCAACTCGACACCGAGTAGTACCCGATCTCCTGTGCCACCGCCGATCGCTGCCGCTCCCCCATGCCGGTCACTGCACCGCCATCTCCTCTCCTGTGCCACCGGCCAAATTGAAGCCCTGGCGCCGGTGAGCCATCCTCTGGCCGACAGCTCATTCTCTCTCTTTCTGCTCTCTCGCGCGCCCTCGCCCTGCCGTGCAGCACTTTACGCCGCAGCGGCCAAGAGCCTTTCCCTCCCTGCCACTTCTCTCCCTCGCGCTCTCAAGTCCTCCAGCAAAGCCTAGTGCCTCTGCCCTCCCTCCCTTCCTCTTCTCCAGCGAGCTCCCCCGAAAATTCTCTGCTTTTCCCGCCCTGGCCGCCGCCGCGCCTAGCTCTGCCTAGGTACCTTCCCCCTCTCTCTTTCTTTCGCAAATCGATGCGCCAAGGAACCTTCTTGCAGCCCCCTGACCCTCTCCCTCCCTTGTGCAGTGTCCTCGCCGGAATTTGCGAAATCCAGAGCCGCCGTCGTTGGGATCCGGCCACCCCGCCGACGAGAACACGCCTCCGGCCTTCTTCCTCGACGTCTTCCTCGATGCCAACCCTCCCTGACCTGCGGTGAAGCTCTCCGACCAAGCCCCGGCCTCCCTCCTCCTTGGCAGCATCGCGCGAACCTTGCCGGAGCTTCCCCCGCCGCCACCCCTCGTCGCCGGCTGCCTCCGATAAGCCCCTCTCCCCTCCGACCCCAGCCTCGGGCCCCTCGCAGTGCTGGGAACATTTTGGGGTCCATGCAGGCCCCGCCCGCGCCGCCGATCGGCCGCTGGGCCGAGCTCGCCATCGCCGGCCACCGCGCGGGCGCGCGCGCGCCTGGGTTGAATTCAAATGCTGATGGCAGTTCTGTAATTAAGTTGGAACTTTGCTTCAAACTTTGAAATTCAATAACTCGTGAAATAAAAGTCCAAAAATTATGAAACCAATTTTTTTCGACTCATAAAATCCTCCTCTACCAGAAAAATAAGTTGAAGTCCAAGGTTATGCAGTGAATTAATTTATTTAATCCCCTAAAGTTATAACCCTAATTAGATTAATAAATTCATAAGTAAATAAATATAAGTGGTAAATTCATGAAACTTGCTCAGTGATCATTTCATGGCATCCCTAAACTTTCTGCAGGAGCACATTTCCATTTATATGCATATTTTTAGTATTATTGCATAATCTTCATTTTCAGTAATTGAATTTATATAAATTATTGGCTAGGAATTTATTTATGAAATTTGCTATTCCTGTTCCTTATGCACTTGTACACTCCTATAAAATTCCATGTAAAATTTGAAGCAACTTAAGTATATTTTTTGCTGTCAAATTGGTCACTTGATAGTTAGCTTAGGAATTTCCATATGAATATTGCCTTTATGTACATTTAGTTACAAGTAAGAATAAACTTACCTCTGGAAAATTCATGTAGAATAATTCATCTTAAAATTACAGTAAAAATTCTCATTTCTATTTACATGCTCATGGTTCCTAATTAATTATATATATATATGCACCTAGAGCTATTCTATCTAGATCAACTTTGTTAACCTCATATATTATGATGGCCAATTGCATAATGGTCACTTTAGATACTTTGCTAAAAAAAACAAAAATTTTAAAGTATAGGACCAACACTATGTTTCCATGTCACCATCATCATGTAATGCCATGTGATTCTCATCTATGCTATGCTCATGTTTAGGGTAGACATACACTAAGTTTCGATGAATGAAACCCATGTTCTGTTAATTAGAAGTTTGTGCCCTTCAAATTCAGTGGTTGTCATATCATCCATGTGTGTGCATACACATTCATTCAGGAGTATCAGTTTCATTAATTCTATTTGTTGAGTAAGTGCCATGAATCATCATGTCATTTATTTCATCTTTAATTAAAGAACCCCATGAACCCTTGTGTATCCCTTCGTAATTATGCATATTCATTTCATATAGGGAGCGAGGTCGAGGAGATCACACCGGAGCAGCCGGGATCTGAAGTAAACTTTGGTGAAGACACTAACTATGATCACTCCCAAGGCAAGCCCCGGTGCATACCCAATTAATTTTCGAGTCCTTTATACTTTGTCACAAGTTAGGAATATTGTGTTGTGCATTACGTGTAGGACTTGGATGAAACCCACTTGCATACTCCAGCAATGACCTATAATTAGTCTATGTTAGCAAGCTTATCCATTAGCGAATGCTATGCTTAAACTAGTGGAGTCCACGGTAGGTTATAGTTTCAACTATGGTACACATGATAAATGAACTTGATAAAATGGAGCACCTATCGTTGTAACTCCACGGACAGTATTGAACAGTACCAAGTACATACCTTTAATATGGAAATTGGTAAACCTAGTATCTTGGGCGCTGTATTGTTGGACGGCCATACTCATCGATCCAGAGGTGATGTGAACAGCACGGTGGTTGCACGGGTTTAAGGACCGTTGGAGAGTGCATGGGTTAAGCCTTGAATACGAAGTACTGTATCACAAGGATGACGTGTACTCAGGATCGATGGCCCCGGATCGAATTTATAGCAATCTTGTGAACGGTGGCCATACGTGTTCTGAAGTGATGCGTATGTCGTGTATTTGGGTTTTTCCTGCAGGATGTAAATCAATTCGAATTGCCGTCCCTCGCGGTTATGAGTACCTCTTGTTCGAGTAGCGGTAATGATATGTTAAGTAGTAAAATGATGGTTATGTTTCTGAAATTTACTTATGCTACGGCCATATATTGCTATGATGTATTACTCTTTACTTATGTTCAAGTCTTAGCAGCTAGCTAGACCCACCGTAACTGTTTTCTGCCATAAACAAAGTAAAATCTTGATTAAGGAAATGAAAGTGCAGCATAGAACTAATAGGAGCTTTTTATGCAATTATCAAATAAACCCGGTCAGCCCCCTGCATACTAGGAGTCGGTTTTAGTAAACCTTTTGACGGGCAAGTCTTGCGGAGTATGTTAGATACTCATGCTTTACGATTATGTTGTTTTTTAGGTTTTGCTCAGGCCACATATTACGATTGTTGTAATAAGGTGGTTGAGGAAGGTGAGGAGCCTCAGAATTGGACCATTGAATGGGTCCCTAGCTCTCCTAACCGCGATGAGTGAGCCATCGTCATAGGGCTAGCATGGTTCATGTAGATGATCGACGTCGTGTTTTGTCACTTTATCACTTCCGCATAATTATGTAATATAAATCAAGGACATATGTATTGGATTGTAATCTGAACTTGTTTCTGCTGAAACTCTCGAACTTGTAATATTATGTATTCAGTAATATAACTTTATAAATGATGAATGTTCATGTGTGAATGCTGTGTATGGTTACTTCGTAAATTATCTCCCGAGACGATCCTGTACGACACACTCTACTTTTCGGAGTAGGGTTGTCACACATTCAAAGTACATAGGTCAACAAAAGGGAGGGGTAAATAGCATTAAGGTCCGAACAGATCAGAGATTAGCTCAACAAAAGGGAAGGGTAAATAGCATCAAGGTTCGAACAAATCTGAGATTTTAATTTTAATTGGTATTCAACTGCACTCCTGGAGAGGAAATGATTTCCTACAAACATCATTGTGATTTTAGAAAGTCTATTATACCAAAAAGGGGTAGTATTCAGAACAAGCAGAAGCAAAGTAACAACAATTAATCATCTATCTCTTTAACATCATTTTTTGGATGGAAACTAATAACAAGAATTCCAATAATAACTCACTTCAAAATTATTATAATGAATATTCTTTTTAAAACTAAAAAAGGTAAATCAAAATAAAAAGAGTGCAAATGCTCAAACCAAAAAAAATGATTAATTGAAAACCTTTTTACGATTTCAAAAAATATTCTAATCATAAATTAACAAAAACCCCTAACAACGCACGGGTATTTTGCTAGTTTACATATAAATTGTTATTAGTCAGAGCTTCAAAGACATTTCCACAGCTTTCTCATAGCACAATCATTACCAAACGACTTTTAACTTTTACTACGGTCTACAGCCCACAATAGCTTTTGCATAGCCTATAGACTACAGTAGCTTTTTCTTACAGCCATAACACAACACAAACAAAACACCCTAAATCATGCTTCCGTATAGGTGTACCTTTTATTTCTTCAATACAAAGCTCTCCTTGAGAATCTCTGCAGCCAATATCAGTAGCTCCACCATCTCTATGCCCGCAGAAGAGAGGGGATCTACATTCTCAGACTTCGATTTAGGTGAATTAGATGGATCATACAAAGCTTCATAAGTAGTAGCGTCTGAGGAATCCTCGGACCAGCTAACAGGAAGAACCACACCAAGGGCTATTTTCATAAGGTTTGTTTCGATTACAAGACTGTTCAAGGTTTCATAGGTACTCTCCAGTAAACCATCTGATTTGACATCATTATATGCCTGGCGAATTTGACTGTTATTGTTAGAAATATTCATAACATATCATTTAGTAATATACGCTAGCAATGCAACAAAAAAAACCAGCCAAATGCTCCATATAAGTGACATATTGTCATATCATCTCAACTTTATAAACTAACGTCTATTTCAAAATATGCTGCCCTGAAACACCTTTTACACTGCATGGGAATGAAGTGCTACCTTTACATTAGCATCAGAACTAACACTGCAAGCATGGAAGTATGTCCATACAGGGCTCTTGTCAGAGGCGCGCACATAACTAGTGTTATCTGAGGCGCGCGCACATAACTAGTGTTATACTAGTTATCTGATCCTACTCCCTCTGTTTTAAAAAGGACGTCTTTCTAGCCCTTACCCGGATGTTGCCAAAAAGATTATTGTTCTCACTTCCTAATGCATCTCTATTTCTATCTCTCCTCCACCCACGGTTTACATAACTGTTTGGGCCGGTAGAACTGGATGGGACCGGTTAATCAAAAAACCGGTGGGTTAAGGGGCAAAATTTGATTTCCGAAGCAGACGGCAGAGAGCCAGTTAACACACCAGTTTTATCGGTTTTGTTGACAGATTTTCAAATTCAAATTTTACTAGATTTGACGGTTAACCGGCCAGTTTTACCGGTTTTGTTGGATGTAAATTTTTTCAAATTTCAAAAAATTTCAAATCAAAACTGGGGTTAACTGGCCGACACCAGTTTGCCGATTAACCGCGGTTTTGTTAACCCTGCCTCTACCCCTCGTTTCCTATGCGTAGAGCCAGAATGACAAACTTTTTGAAACCGAGGGAGTAGTTGCTAATTTTAGGCACAAAATGTGAATTTACATTGCAGTTCCATATTGCAAATATCCCATCAACCTATGTATATTTCCAGGAAGCATGTGGTTGAAACCAAAACATAATAATACATTGCACTCCAAAACATTTGTTTGCACAATGTAAAAAAAATATGTACAACAATTGTACCTTCAGAAGCACAACATGCAGCCTATGCACTGAAGAAGTGAGACGTTCCAAAGTACCAACACTATCCATAAGAGTAGCATTTTCAACTTTTAACCTGCAACTCATGAAACAAAAAACAAATCAAGATGGGTTTTTGAACGTGGGAGTAACTACTCCTAGGAGTACAATGGAAACAAATGTGATCATAAATGTTTCAATTACAACCATAAGTTTTTATCCCTTGACCAAAGTATGACGTGACCATAAAATTTTACATCACAGGTTGTACATATTTAAAATTCCGTCACACCATATTGTCAAAGAGAAAAAAAAATGTTAATGTTGTTCTTTCGTGTAATATTTGTACTAGACAAAAGGTAACATTATCCTAGAATGTGTGCAATTGAACTTGTTACATTAAATATTTGGACTAGACAAATATTTGTCTAAAAACTTTTATTAACATTTTTTGCTAAGTTTTACAAAAAACTATTGTAATAAGGAATTTGTGGTGAAATATGAGCCCATAAAACGCAAGGGGAATAATGTGCAAGAACAATACGTTCATTGTCACATACCTTGCAATATCTACTGAGTGGTCTTTGCAAACTGTATGATTATTTCCGCTAAAGCTGCCATGCTCAATGTTACTGCTATCTTTTCTCATCCAGTGACTTAAAGAAGTTCTTTTCAGCATTGTCTTTAACATTCCGTGTTGGTCATACCCAGGAGTCAGGACACCTTCCTTGACTGCAGAGCTTCTGAGTAGAAAAGATAAAAATATATGTAAAAAGGATGAAGTGACATGATCATATGAAACAGATCCTGTTTAGATAAAAACTAATAGTCTACATTTGGTTCGGATGCACATATGAGAGAGACACCAAATCAGACATAGGAATGCCAGGATCCATCTTAACTCGAATATGATGCAGCAGCGGATCAATGAAGAAACAACAGGAATGATTCGCAATGGGCTCAACTCTATTGTTATCCTAAGATCCTGGGTTATCTGGAACCATAGGAACCGTTCTGTTTTCGACAGAGTGACACCTAACATCAATGAAGCTTTGATCTTGGCGGGGTAAGAGCGCTGGCTGTGGTCGATGGCAGGGGCTCGGGGACTTCCTTTCCTGATTGCCCAGCTGCCGAGTGATGTGGCGTGGCCTTCTGAGGGTACGCAGGGGAGAGTGAAGAATCAAACTGGATTGAGGAATAGAGCGAAGGGGATATCGGGGTTGAAGCCGTGACGTGTTATCTTCGCCGGAGGTCAGAGGTAAGTCCTCCGCCACCGTGCCGAAGAATAACCCGCCGCCAAAGGGGAGGATTATATTTCTTCGATACCCTAACTGACACACTACGGCTGCCTTTATACACCAGGCGCCTGACTGAAACTTAACAACCTAAGCTTATCGTATCCAACTTAACTATCAATCTAAACAAACTCCCCTATTAGATAACAATCCTGCGGCTTGTCACTAGCCACTGGTTTGTTGTGTCGTGGCGGGCTCCTTGTGGCGCCTCCGGTAGGTACGCGCGACGAAGGAGTCCACAACACCGAGTGTCCAGGAGGCAGCCTAGTTAGGTCGTTGTTTAAGGCACAGATGTAATCTTGTGTGTGTGGCATGTGCTCTGAGTGTGTGTGTGTGTGGGTTTGTGGAGTGTGACTCAGGATCTTTTTCCTGTCTTTCTTAATATAATGAAGCGCAGCTCTCCTGTCTTTTCGAGAAAAAATCATTAGTTTACAAGTTTAATATTTTCAAGAATAATCTCTATCTGGTACGTGCATGCCAAGCTTTCAATAATGGACACTTCGGTAACCATATTAGAAAAAGTTATGCCTTAAAAAGTGATTGATTAGATTAGTTAGTCCACAAATTACTTACCCCTTTAATAGCAAATATTCTTCTTTCAGTTTCGCTAATTCCATGAGGACCTTCACCTTTTCGTCCTTAACCTGTATACAAAAGGTAAAATAGTCAAGACATAATTGGCACAGATTCTGCAGCTTCTTTGAAAAGCTGGTGAAAAGCAGCTTGTGCTTATTCTTCCTTAGTTCATTCTTAGAAGCTAGTGCAGAATCCTGGTGTTTGGCACAGCTTCTGCTTATTTCTGTGAAAAAAAGCTCTGAAATAAGTTGTGCCAAACACAACCTAATTACTAGACCAATTAAGGAACATAATGTTCAAATCACCAGTGTAAATATTGCACTTAATCAAGTGCAGAAAAATTAAATAATTATCCTAAACAAAAACACGTTCAAGAAAAATTCTAGTCAGTACAGTTCATATCTTCAAAAATGTCATGGCAGGAACTTTAAAGTATAAACTCCATGAAAATGACATTACATTAAGAAAAACTATAGCTTTTATCAGAAAAGAATGATAAATAGAAAGCATAGAGCACTAGAGGTACGACTTGAGACAAGTTCTTCTGAAGGTCCTCGATAATGATTTGACTTCTCTGTTTCTCAAATAGGTATCTTTCTTGTTCCTGTGAGAAGAGCATAAGAACTTCCATCTGCAATGTATACAAGGGTAATGTTAGATTACAAAAACTAGAGAAAATACTGATAAAAGTTAAATGGATCGATAACAAATGCACTCATGAAGACTTAAAGAAAAAGAAAAGCGCTGTAATGAAGATGTACCTTCTCTTGCAAAGCTTGTGCAAGTGCTTTAGATTCATCAGTCACAGCATTATAAACGGCAGGAGAATCACCCTGCAGAATATGGAATAAAAACAAACAGCAATCATCTAGCAAAATTAAGTGTTTCTTACAACCAAAGAAGGAAAACACATGACTGTAAGATATATATCAGAATCCAGATCACCGAATAAGAATGGCACATGATGTTAACAACTCAACACACTGGTGAAAAATTTCTCAGCAAAGAGCTATCAGGAGGTGCAAATCTTCATCCATTTTCTTGGTCATCTATCATGCCAACTGAGCCTACATCTTTTCTCAGAAAAAAATGCATGCCATTTGCTATCTAGATACCTTGTGATAAATGGTGTAATAAACCAAAAGTGTGGTCAATTCAGCCAAAAATCACACTCAATGACATTCAATGTATAGTACATTAAAAGGTTCAAAATATTGAAATATTCATAATAAGTCTTTCAAACTTGCATTTAGTCCACAAAACTTGAAATCACCCACCAGTGAGGATTATGTCAGGGAGACCCCTTATCCCTGATGCTCTTCATCTAGTTATGGATGTTCTGAGTCATATGGTGGCTAAGGCGAACAATGAAAATCTGTTGCTGCCCCTATCAACACGTGCACTACATCATCGTGTCTCCTTGTATGCAGACGATGTAGTGATATTCCTGAGGCCAGAAGCTCATGATATAGAGACCACAACGGGCATTTTGCAGCTGTTTTGTTACTGCCTGCTTTTTGTTAACAGTAGGGTACCAGTAAAAAAAAAAACATTGTTGCAGCTTGCGCCGCTTTTCTTTTGCGCTCTCGCCATCGCCCGCCGCTGCTCCTTCTGCGCTCTCGCCGTCGACATGGCTTCCAGTGGAGTTGCTATTCTCCGTATACCTGGCCAAGTGGGCCAGGCTAAATGGACTGGCACGAGGCCCGCCTATTTTGGCCCGATCCGAGCACGGCACGGCCTGAAGTTAGTCGGGCCGTGCCTAGGCCTAGCCGCAGGCCCGCCGTGCTGGCCCGAGCACGGCCCGTTTAGCATGGCCCACTTAGCCTGTGAGGTGGCCCGTTTAGCCCATGAAGCATGGCCCGGCCCGGCATGGCCCGTCAAATAAAATGATTAATATTTTAATATTTATATTAAAAATCATATTTTTATGTTCAAATTTATTGATAAAAAATATTTTATCTACTAAAAATATCATTTTTTGAGAAAAATTAGATATATAAAAATTAAATGGGCTCCGGGCCAGCCCGACCCGAATAGCCCGCCGGGCCGACGGGCCGGCACGACCCGTGTAAGACGAGCCGTGTCGTGCTTGGGCTTCGACGCAGGCCCGTCGGGCCGGCCCGTCTAAGAAATGGCACGGCCCGTCACAGGCTCGTGCCGTGCCGGCCCGGCACGGCCCGTTGGCCAGGTATAATTCTCCGTTGTCCGGTGCTTTTCAATGGCACCAACTATCGGAACTGGGTTCCTCGTCTTCGGATTCATATGAAGGGTCTACGTCTTTGGGGTTTTCTTACTAGCGAGCATTCCTGTCCGCCTCGTCCTACGGTTCCTACATTGCCTGTGCTTCCAGTTCAGCCCGTTCTTTCACAGACGGCCAATGCTACTGAGAAGACGGTGTATGACAAGGCGCTTGCTGATTTTGTTGCTATTGTGGAGAGGTTACGTGGTGACTATGATGATCGTGTGGCGTCATAGGACATGGATTGATGAGGATGCTCGAGCTGCTGCTATTCTTGTTGCTAGCATGGAGGATCAGCTCTCTGTTGATATTGTTGAGTTTGAGTATACACATCAAATGTGGGCTTTCCTTCGTGAGCGCTATGAGCCTTTTGGACAGTCCACTTTTCTTGTTGCCATCCGTCAGGAGCAGCTTGTTCGACTGGGTGACTCCACAGTTGATGAGTTCAATGGTCAGATATTTGCTATTTGGTGTCAGCTTGACACTTTTTTTACCCTAACCGAGCCAAGCCAAGAGGCGCGAGCCGCCGATTCGAGCCGGCTCGAAATCAAATCGAGCCGACCGAAAACAAATCGGGGCGGCGGTGGAATCAGGGCGCGAGGCGGCGGTGGTAGTCAGGGCACGGGAAGCGATGGCGACCGAATCGCGTGCCACGGCGGCCGAGGCGAAATCACCAGCGGCGGCGGCGGCAGCGCAACACCCGACGACGGCCCAACCGCGATTGGAAGAGATACGGTGGTGGCGGCGGCAATGGAATCAAGGCGCTTGGCGGCAGTGGAAGCCAGGGCACGGGAAGCGACGGTGACCGAATCGCGTGCGACGGCGGCTGAGGAGAAATCACCAGCGGTGACGGCGGCAGCGCAACACCCGACGAGGCCCGACCGCGATTGGAAGAGATCCGGCGGTGGCAATAGCTCGCGAAGAGCCTGGCGACAACTGGCAAGAGGAATAACAGGGTCACATGCTCAAGATGAAGAGCAAAAAAGCGACGCCAGTTGATCCGTCGAGGAAAAACGACGTGCAAGTGCAACACGTCGGGAAAAAAAGGAATCGTTGGGAGAGGAGAACGAACCTAACCCTATTTTCTGGCTCTGTATACCATGTTATGAATAGGACTTGTATTCATAATGAGGGCACTAGGCCCAAATATATACATGTACAGGTGTGGGTAAATATGCACAAAACCCCTTATACAATGGGAAAACTACAAGAATACATATACATCTAACATTGTGAACGTTGTTTTGCATAAGTAATTGGTACAACAAATAATGTTTCACATTGGTACCATAGTGAAAGTTGTTTCTCATTTTAGTGAACAATATAGGAGTGAAGAATATATTAGAATGAGGGAACTACAATGGGAAGACTTTAAGAGATCGTGAATAGTGGCTACTTTGTCCACTTGATCAGAGCAACATCATAAGTTTGGTCAATGCATTAAACTTATCTAGCTACCCTTCATATTATCATGACTCGTGTGAAAAAGAAATGATGTGGTTCAGCATAATCGCATAAAGAGAAATAAATTTGAATTAACTCAAAGATAATCGATCATTAAAAGAATGTTTCATTATGTTTATGCAGTAATTTATCAATGTCTTCATAAAACATGTTTCTCCAGCATGTACGCAGAATGAGACAACATAGATTGTTAGGGAAACAAACCTTTGGGCTTGTGCTAGTGTTAGGTCCAACATCAGTAGTAACATGAACATCCTTACAACTGCTATCACAAGACTGCAACATGTCGACAGGTTTTTCACTGATTTCATTGCTGATTAAAATTTTACTTAATTTTTCTTGAATCTCTGCAATAACTGCACGTAATTGTGAGGACTCTTCTTCTAACATTTTCATAATTTGAGTCCTTTGATATTCATGGAACTTTTGAAGCTCTGACAACCCAGTTCTCAGAAAATCATCATATAGCTCCTGTAAGTGAACTAAACAAATTAAAATTCTTAATGAGAGAGAATAATATAACATTTCCAATCCATACCTGTCGTTTCTCTAATATTCGTGCATTACGTTGCAAATGCTGCTCAATTTCAAGGCCCTGCGTATAGAAGAATCATATTTTAGCTTTCTGCTACACCTGTACTAGACTAAACATGTCCCAAGCTTATCTTACCATCCTTAAATTGCTTTGCAGCTTAGCAATTTTAGCCTTAAGTGAATCTTTCTCCTTTACTAGAGATGCCTACAAAGAAAAAAAAAAACTAAATCTCCATCACAGGGAAAACCTCATGCAAATAAATCAGCAGCTACGTGCCATTGAGTAAAACAATTCATTTTGGTACCAGATCAACTCATAAAAATCTCAATAAATAACCAAGTTTGGAAACTATCAGCACCATTACAGGTGCACAATTGTATGTCTCTGACAAAATGGAGTATGTCAAGTCACATTGTATTACTGAAAGTACAATGCACAATTTTGTCAACGAAGACATGCCTATCTCAATGGGCATAGAACTTATTTTTATAGAATAATTAGGAGATTAACACTGAAATACAAGCATCATTGATAATTCATGTAGTTTGTATCTATATATTGTGCCATATGCTGCAAGAGAAAGCTGGAATGCAATTACTGAAAGAATTACTTCCAAACAAAGGATTGATGTTAAAATAACTGACAATAATGTCATCGTTCCCAGTCATTTGTCAGCTTTCCCACAATAAAACATAACTTCAACAAGTAATAAACATAGAACAATGGATTTTGAAGTTCAATATAGTGTCAGAGATCATGCATGATGATTCAAAGAACTAAAATAACTTGAGTAAATATGAATACTTTCATAACGGATAAAGGGCTTATGGTTTACAATGTACTTGAAGGTTGAGGCTCCACCATCAGGTCTAAAACTCCACTTTTCTGCAGAGTCGTCTAGAAGGATTGAACACTTCTCATCTAAAGTAATGTTCCCAGGACATTCACAGTCTCTGCATCGAAGTTCATAGAATTTTAGAACAACCTGAAAGAGAAAAAAGTATCAGCTTTGCACCATCAAAGGTCCAATAACAGGCATAAATTAGGGCATTATAAAGAATAAGTACTCCACAAACCAATGGACACAAGGGCATAGTAACATTGTCGAGACTTATTCTCAGCAATAAGCATAGGGTAGTTCTTGTGTGATTGGAACTTGATGAGATTGTCTGCTCCTCGACGAGTAGGCAATTAGTTTTTGCCGATGTCAGCTCCGAGTGATGGCATTGTTAGGAAGCCTGACATCATGTAGTAGCCTCCTCTTGCCACTCACAACGATGTCCGCATGCATATCCATGATGATGGAATAAGTCTTGTATTGTTTGGTCTTGGTCTCTGTTTGACTGCTGGTCCTGTCTAGGATAGCATATGGTCTTGGTCTTTGTTTGACTGCTGGTCCTGTCTAGGACAGCATATTAGTCCTTGTATAGGACAACATCTTGGTCCTTGTATAGAACAGCATAGGACAGTAGCTAGGACAGCATCTTGGTCCTTGTATAGGACAGCATAGGACAGTAGGTAGGACAGCATCTAGGACTGCATTTGATCATCTAGGACTGCACTTGCTTTATGCTTTTAGACTAGCATCTTAGCATATGCTGACTGCCTTGGTCAGCTATAAATATGTATCCACAACCCCTTGGGTTGGCATGGCATTGTGTGAGTTGTGTGAGAAATAAACCAAAAAATTGCCCCATCTCCTAGTGTCATCCTCTCTCAATGAGAGTTACAGTTCAGTTACTAACATCTAGTATCAGAGCCGTGTTGTCTTGTAGCCTAAACATCTCCTGCTCATCTCCCTCCCTAGCCTCTCAGCCAGCAGCAGGAACATCTGCTGTCCACGCACATCTTCCTTCCCCTGCCCAGAGCAGCAACAGCTCGTCAGGGGCAGCCTCTTCCCCACGCAGCTGTCCCCTAGTGGCGTGCCATGTCCGCAAGACATTCTCGGCGTTCGGTCGCCTCGAGCGAGCGGCTTTGGCAGGAGGCGAGCGGCTTTGGCAGGAGGCCGAGCTCGCCGTGGCAGAGGAGCGCGAGCGTGCAGCAGCAGTAGCCGCTGCGACGGCGGCAAGGGCGTCAAGGCTGGCAGCGGCGGAGTTGGCAGCAGCAAGGGCGGAGGCGGCGGCAGCGGCGGCGGCGGATGCAGCACGTGCGGCGGCGGCAGACCAAGAAGCTCTACGTGGTGGCAGCGTTGGCGGCTCTGTCGCTGATGGCAACATCGACGAAGAGCTTAGGGAGCTAGAGGCGGTGCGGAAGCAGGAGGCAGCGCAAGAGCGGGCGGTGCGGTGGGCGGTTGCGCACCCCCATGGGCGTGGTGGCGGCAGCCCAGACGGGCGTGGACGCGCCGACGGCGTTCCTGGAGGGGACGCGCGCGGCAGTCACGCTCCTGGCGGTGGTCGGGTCGACGGGGATCCAGGCTATTGTCAGGGAAGTCGGTCCCGGTGACGGGTGGCCTACCCTCATCAAGACCAACTACGTCGAGTGGGCTGCGGTGATGAGGGTGAGGCTCCAAGTGTGGCACATGTGGGATGCAGTCCGGTACGGCGACGTTGACTACGACGACGACCGACGGGCGTTGGATGCCCTCATCGCTGCAGTCCCGTCTTACATGCAGTTCACGCTTTACAAGAAGCGGACTACCAAGGAGGCCTGGGACGCCATCGCTGCGGCATGCATTGGCAGCGACTGTGCCCGCAGGTCCACACTGCAGGCATTTCGCAAGGAGTGGGAGAACCTGGCCTTCAAACCAGGTGAGGACGTTAATGATTTTGCTCTTCGTCTCAACACTCTACTGCAAAAGATGGTGCAGTTTGGCGACGACACCTACGACGAGGAGAGAGCTGTAGAGAAGCTCCTCCGCTGCGTCCCCGAGAGGTACAAGCAGATTGCTCGCTCGATCGAGTCGATACTGGACCTCTCCACGATGTCGATCCAGGAGGCGATAGGTCGCCTCAAGGTCGTCGACAACGACGAGCCACGACCTCACTCGGGGCCTATCACCATCGGCGGGAAGCTCCATCTCACTCGGGAGCAGTGGGAGGCTGGCCTGGGTGATGAGAAGAAGGGGGAGTCTTCCACCTCGACGGTTGGCCATAAGCGCGGTAAGCAGCGCAAAGCTCGCGGAGGCGCTCAGGGTGGAAACGCCCAGGGCGGTGCAGCCGGCAAGCGCAAGCCGGCATGAGACGACATCTGCCACAACTGTGGCAAGACTGGCCACTGGGCCAGGGACTGCCGGCAGCCACGACGCGGCCAGGCCCAGGCTCAGGCCCACATCGCACACATGGAGGAGGAGCCAGCTCTGCTTCTGGCGCACGCGAGCATCGACCTACCTCCAGCGGCATCGCCCGCATCAGCTCCTCCACCTTGACGAGTCAAAGGCAAGCGCATTCCTCGGCGACGGCTTCAACGACGAGAAGTGTGACGGGTGGTGCCTGGACACCAGTGCCACCCATCACATGACTGGACGACGGGAGTACTTCACCGAGCTTGACTCCACCTTTCGAGGCTCCGTCAAGTTTGGGGACGCCTCCGACGTGGAGATCAAGGGCGTCGGCTCCGTTCTCTTCACCGGCAAGTCCGGTGAGCACAGGCTGCTCACTGGAGTCTACTACATCCCCGTGTTAAGCAACTCCATCATCAGCTTGGGACAGTTGGATGAGAACGGCTCGCGCGTGGAGATCGACGACGGCCTCCTACGTGTCTGGGACACCCACGGTCGTCTTCTCGCCAAGGTGAGGAGGGGGAGCAACCGCCTCTACATCCTTCACGTGAAGGTAGCACAGCCACTTTGTCTTGCAGCACGACGGGACGACGACGCGTGGAGGTGGCACGAGCGCTTTGGGCACCTCAACTTTGAGGTCCTGAAGCAGCTTGGTGTCAAGGAGATGGTACGAGACCTGTCGCACATCAACCACGTGGAGCAGTTATGCGACGTTTGCGTGCTGACGGAAGCAGAGGCGGTTTCCCTTCCCTCAGCAGACAAGCTTTCGAGCCAAGGAGCAGCTCAAACTCGTGCACGGGGACTTGTGTGGCCCGGTGACTCCGGCCACACCAGGAGGACGGCGCTACTTCCTTCTGCTCGTCGATGACCTCTCCCGCTACATGTGGGTGATGGTCCTCGACAGCAAGGGAGAGGCTGCAGATGCCATCAGGCGCGCGCAGGCTACTGCAGAGGCGGAGTGCAGCCGTAAGCTGCGCGTGCTGCGCATAGACAACGGCGGCGAGTTCATGGCGGCTGAATTCGCGTCGTACTGCACGGATGAGGGCATTCAGCACCACTACTCCGCGCCGTACAGTCCACAGCAGAACGACGTCGTCAAGCAACGCAACCAGACGGTTGTGGGGATGCGGTCCTCCTCAAGCAGAAGGGGATGCCGGCTGTCTTCTAGGGAGAGGCGGTGGTGACCGCTGTCTACATCCTTAATCGTTCGTCCACCAAGGCTCTTGATGGCAAGACGCCGTACGAGGCTTGGCACGGGCGCAAGCCGACCGTCTCCCACCTGCGGACTTTCGGCTGCCTCGCGTTCGCCAAGGAGCTCGGCCACATCGGCAAGCTCGACGACAGGAGCACTCCTGGAGTGTTCATTGGCTACGCGGAGGGCTCGAAGGCCTACCGCATTCTCGACCCGAAGACACAGCATGTGCGCACTGCACGCGACGTAGTGTTCGACGAAGGGGGAGGATGGTCATGGGACAAGGCGGTGGACGACGGCTCGACTCCGACGTATGACTTCACCGTCGAGTACGTTCACTTCAAGGGAGCTGGGGGAGCAGGCGGCTCCCCCTCACCAAGCGTTCCCGAGCCTCCACCGACTCCAGCGCCCACTACTCCGACCACGATTCCGGTTGCGACCAGTTCTTCGTCGGCACTGCTACAGCCAGCGTCCCCGCGCACTCAAGCACCGACAGCCACTCCGCCGGGCACGTCTACTCCAACACCAGCTCATGTCGAGCAAAGCCCAGTGGAGTTTGCTACTCCGCTCTCCCACGACGAGGAGCGTATCGACGCGTACCACGACGGCGAGCCATCGGTATCGTACGATGGAAGACATCCTTGGCGATCAACCAGTGCCGGGACCGACGCTTCGTGACCTGGAGGCGCAGTTGCACCTTGCGTGCGACGACGGTGAGCCTCGGTCTTTTGCAGAGGCCGAGAGAGACGGCGCATGGCGTGACGCGATGCAATCAAAGATGGACGCAGTTGCGGAGAACCACTCTTGGGAGCTTGCTGACCTCCCTCGTGGGCAACGCGCGATCACCTTTAAGTGGGTCTTCAAGCTGAAAAGGGATGAAGCTGGTGCCATCGTCAAGCACAAGGCCCGCTTGGTGGCTCGTGGTTTCGTGCAGCAGGAGGGGATCGACTTCGACGATGCCTTCGCCCATGTAGCACGGATGGAGTCCGTGCAACTCCTCCTTGCACTAGCTGCCCAGGAGGGCTGGTGCGTCCATCACATGGACGTCAAGTCGGCGTTCGTTAACGGCGACTTGAAGGAGGAGGTTTAAGTGCACCAGCCGCCGAGATTTGTCATCCCCGGCAAGGAGGGCAAGGTGCTGCGCTTGCGCAAGGCCCTCTACGGCTTGCGGCAGGCACCGAGGGCGTGGAACGCCAAGCTGGTCTCCAGGCCAAAGGGGATGGGCTTCGAGCAAAGCCCGCACGAGGCGGCCATCTACCGGCGGGGCAATGGAGGCAATGCCCTGCTGGTGGGTGTCTACGTCGACGACTTGGTGATTACCGGCACCAAGGATGCGGAGGTGGCGGCATTCAAGGAAGACATGAAGGCCACTTTCCAGATGAGTGACTTGGGGTCTCTCTCCTTCTACCTAGGGATCGAGGTGCACCAGGACGACTCCGGTATCACGCTTCGACAGACCGCCTATGCCAAGCGCATCATTGAGTTGGCTGGTGTCGATGAACTGTACCCGGGGTACCTCACATAGAAGGAAAGTGGAGGTAGACTCCTACTAGGATAAGAGCAGTAGACCGATTAGGACTCCACCATGTAACCCTGTCCCCCCGGATATATAAGGAGGGGTAGGGATCCTCTTCAAGGGACAACCAATAGACAAGAATTAGACAAGCTCAATTAGATTAGACATAACTAGACATCGTCGTCTAGGTCTTCCCTTCTCGTCTAGATCTTTAGATCTAGACATATCAATACAAATACCACAGAACACAGGACTTAGAGTTATTATCCTCCGGGAGGCCCGAACCTGTATAAATCGGCGTCTTGTGTTACCATCGTCTCTCGATCTCGCGCATACCCCTGTCCTACTTATAAATTCACATAGATGAACTATCCAATGTCTATTGCCGATCTCAAGCATCGACAGTTGGCGCGCTAGGTAGGGGACAAGCGCGACGGTCGGCATGTCGAGTTCGCTGGCCTTAATCTTCTTCAAGATCTGATCGCGAGCAGACTGGCATTGAAGCGCACGAGTCGCCGCGTTTTCGAAAGATTTCTTCTTCAAGATCTGATCGCGAGCAGACCGGCGTTGAAGCGCACGAGTCGCCGCGTTTTCGAAAGATTTATTCTTCAAGATTTGATCACGATCTGACCGGCGTTAAAGCGTCGTATCATCGCACAAGTCATCGCGTCTTCATCAAGACAGTGCTCATCAAAGCTGGCGGCGACATCTTCATCAACACATGCTGCTGGCTAATTTGGTCGACCGAGACCATTCGGAGATTGATGTCGATGACTCCCCCACGACATCAATTCAATGGAGATTCGGCGAGTCCAAATACCAGTGCAAGAGCCGAGTCCAACACTCACTTTGATTCTCCCTACGTGGATGTGAAATCACAAGCATGCATGATTATCTGTCGGTTCTCTTGCATGGCCTAACATGCGGACATCATCGACGGCGGCAAAAACTAATCAGGGCCAGAGGTCGGCTGCTAGTCGTAGAGTGGACCACATATGGACCTTGGTTTCCTAAATTAACTAAGAGTCGGGGTCACGCCTGGACAGAGTCACCGAGTTCGAGTTGGACTTCAGAGATCCTCATGCATGCATACGAACAGGGAAGGCTATTTCTTTCCTATTCTTTATTCCATTCTTCCATGTATATATTATATTATATGCTAATCAATGTGCGTGGAATACTAATCGTGCATGTGATTGATCTTGCATGTATACAACCAATTTGCTGGTGCATGTGCATGAGCCAAATGCCACCTATACAGAAGAGGACACAGACTCTTTTACAAATACATTAGTTGGAGCCGAATATGAGTCTAACAATGACACAAAATACTCCATCGATCATCCATTGCATCCAGACGTGCAAGGCCGAGCGACCGCCACCCGGCAACATCGCCGCGACACGGCACCTTCAACGACTCAACCGCTTGGCGACAACATGGATTTGCCCGGGGCTCGTCATCAAGCTAACGACTCCGGTCACTCGGCAATACCGATCACTATGACAATGCTTCCAGCAACATCGTCACATTACGACGACGCTTCCGACAGCTCAATGCTTCGACGGATTCGGTCACTCAGGCAACATTGTCACGACATGACGCCTACTAACGACTCGGCGACATTGCCGCGACTCGACGGTTCGACCGCTCACAGCCACATGGGCATGCCCGGGGGCTATTCGACGATGGCATGATGACTGCACCACTCGGCGACATCGCCTCAACTCTACGGCTTGACTGCCCGGTGGTCATATGGATGCGTCTGAGAGCTACTCCGCCATTCACGTGGCCACTCGGCCGCTCGACGACATCTTCGACGACTCAGCGCGCCGCTCGACGACGTCTTCGACGACTCAGCGCATCGGCAATCACCGCGACTCGGTCACTCGGCGACACCGCCTCTACTTGGCCACTCGGCGACATCGACTCGACTCGGTCACTCGGCAACATCGCTGCAACACTACAACTCGACGGCTACTCAGCTACTCAGCCACGCCACCAATTACTTGATGCTTTGGTGTTTCGATCACTCGATCACTCAGCCACTCGACGACACCTTCGACGATTTGACGTCTCGGTCAACCACTCTGAGCTTCGATGTTTCGGCGACATGATGGCTCGACTCCGACGTTCGACCACTCGCCAACCGCATCGACATGCTCGGGGGCTCATCCTCAACTCGCCGAATTGCAAAGTTAAGTATCTTTATACTTTCTCGATTTACTTTCGAGGTTTTAGACTCATGTCCTTCACTCTTTTCTCCCACGGCCGTTTATCTCTGTTTGCTATGCAGAAGGTCATAGGTTTTTTTATGAGTAAAGTTGAGCTTTTTAATCAGTGCTCTTATTTGTGGCTTTATTCATTTTTATTTGCCTCGGTTCTTTAATCCTTCGAATTAAACAATTGAGCCAGGGGGCTATTTGTGTATCTATACACGTGTTCTCCCACTTTTTTGTGAATCTAGTAGTACACATGTCGGTCGGTGATCTTTCAGTAGTGTTTCAGCCCTGACACCATATGACCCATGTCGTCCGTTCTAGTTTCACCTCTTTTTTGGCTTCTGTCTCGACCGATACATAGCATTTTATTCGCAATTTGATCTTATTTTTTGGTCTTACGCCGACTAGTGACTAAGGCATAAAACTTCTTTGCTACGTGACAGATTGCCACTACACTAAACCCAGAGCCAAAGTTGCGAGAGGTCATGCGTCGATTGGTCCTGATTGCTACGCAAGAATAATTATGACCGATATTGTTGCGGCAGACCGAGCTTCGAGCTCTTTATATTTTGTCCTAAGTATCCTACGCTGGATCAGTCTGGTTGCTAACGCGCGAATACGCTGCTATGCGCCAGTCGGTCTACTTACAGGTGAAAAATGGATACACACTTGACTTTTCAGTCGACTGATTTGTTTGGCTTATAAAAATAAGTTTTCAAGCAAACAATGTTAGTTATAACTAATCATTTTTATTTCCTTTATTGTCAGGAACATTCGACATAGAGTGATTTTCTCACCTTCGTCGGTCGACCATGCCAGTTTCGACTGCCTCCATAGGTCGGCTTACAACTCCGACCGTTCTTATCGATCGGCCACGCCAGCTCCGATCGCCTTCATCGGTCGGCTTACAGCTCCGACTGCTTTCGCCGGTCGACTACATTAGCTCTAACTGCCGCCGTCAGTCTGCCACATCATATCTGACAGCCACCATCGGTCGGCCATATGTCATACTGTCGGCTCCACTCGGTCATCATGATTTTGAGTGATTTCTACTTCGTTAGCAGTCGGCAGCTACAACAACCTTGGTTGCCTTCTTCACTCGACCTTATCGTCATGAGTTAAGTACCGCTGCCACTCAGACATGATATTCTGAGTTGAGCGCGACCGACACTCATAACGGCGATTGTCTCGGGGGCTTCCTTGAAGAGAAGCACTTTATATCAAATTTATGGTTGATGCCATAATATATAAATATATGATTTGATGATCATATGATAGTGGCTTGATAGTCACTCTAACAAATGTGCTTCTTTGATGAGAAGTGCATGCCATAATCATTTAAAGCATGATTTGATGATCATGTCGCTATGACTTGATGGTCATATACGCGAAATATCGAGCATCACTTGACTGAGTGAAGTCAGTCTATAATAGTGAAAATAAAGCTCAAAGATATGAGTGATTACAATTCTTAAGAAAAAGTTACTTAATCATGATTGAAGTCATGTTAACTTAGTACTTGGCTATGATTGATGTCATAAAGTCTCGATTCATTCGGTTGTGATTGAAGTCACCCGTTTAGAACATAATCATTCAGCTGTGATTGAAGTCACCCGTTTGATTCATAAATCACTCATAGGCCACTCGGCCAAAGACTATGTCATTTGGCTATAATTGATGTCATAAGCCTACGTTCACTCGGTTATGATTGATGTCACCCGAATATATTATATAGCACTCGGCAATGATTGAAGTCATTGGTTTGAGTCATCTGCCACTCAGCGGTGATTGAAGTCACTCGACTAAGTCATTTATCACTCGAAAATGATTGATGTCATTCTACTTAGTTATTTATCACTCAGATATGATGATTTGAGTGATTCCTCCTTAAAGAGAGTCAATACGACTATTCTTGTTTTGGACTCTTGCATTATTTACAGTTTCCAAATGATACAAGAGTCGGGGGCTACACCTAATTAGGTGCACCTAATCGGTGCACCAGATGATTTCTCGAAGACATTTTTAGATCTTTGAGATTCTCACAAGCTCGCTGATACAAATCCGAAGCATTCTATATGGCATAAACCAGTCGGGAAGCTACTGAAGACTAGCATCAAGCTTGCAAGACTCTCGGGGGCTTCTGTCGATGACCTGTACCCGGGGTACCTCACATCAAGGAAAGTGGAGGTAGACTCCTACTAGGATAAGAGCAGTAGACCGAGTAAGACTCCGCCATGTAACCCTGTCCCCCCAGGATATATAAGGAGAGGTAGGGGTCCTCTTCAAGGGACAACCAATAGACAAGAATTAGACAAGCTCAATTAGATTAGACATAACTAGACATCGTCGTCTAGGTCTTCCCTTCTCGTCTAGATCTTTAGATCTAGACATATCAATACAAATACCACAGAACACAGGACGTAGGGTTATTATCCTCCGGGAGGCTCCAACCTGTATAAATCGGTATCTTGTGTTACCATCGTCTCTCGATCTCGCGCATACCCTTGTCCTACTTATAAATCCACATAGATGAACTATCCTATGTCTATTGCCGATCTCAAGCATCGACAGCTGGGCTCACCGACTGCAACCCAGCACTCACTCCGATGGAGGAAAGGCTGAAGCTGAGTCGCCACAACACGGCAAAGGAGGTGGATGCTACACAATACCGGCGTCTCGTGGGGAGCCTCCGCTACCTCGCCCACACACGGCCGGACTTGGCATTCTCTGTTGGTTACGTTAGTCGGTTCATGCAGCGACCGACGACGGAGCACCAGCAGGCTGTAAAGAGGATCATCCGCTATGTTGCGGGGACTCTCGATCACGGTCTCTACTACCCGAGGTGTCCTAGAGAGGCACACTTCATCGGGTACAGCGCCAACGACCACGCCGGCGACATCGACACTAGCAAGAGCACAAGCGAGATACTCTTCTTCCTCGGCAAGTGTCTTGTTAGTTGGCAGTCAGTCAAGCAACCGGTGGTTGCTATGTCCAGATGCGAGGCCGAGTACGTCGCGGCCTCCACCGCCTCAACTCAGGCACTCTGGCTTGCTCGGCTACTTGGTGATCTTCTCGGCAGAGACACTGAAGCAGTGAAACTCCGAATGGTCAGTACGTCCGCTTTGGCTCTAGCGAAGAACCCCGGTTTTCACAAACGGAGTAAGCATATCCGGGTGAGGTACCACTTCATCCATGGCTGCCTGGAGGAAGGAAGCATCAAAGCAAGCTACATCAACACCAATGACCAGCTTGCGGATCTGCTCACCAAGCCCCTTGAGAGGATCAAGTTCCTTGAACTCTGCTCCAGGATTGGGATGGTTCAACCTCCTCGCAAGACGACGCACAAGACTTAGGGGAAGAATGATGGAATAAGTCTTGTACTGTTTGGTCTTGGTCTCTGTTTGACTGCTGGTCTTGTCTAGGACAGCATATGGTCTTGGTCTTTGTTTGACTGCTGGTCCTGTCTAGGACAGCATATTAGTTCTTGTATAGAACAGCATCTTGGTCCTTGTATAGGATAGCATAGAACAGTAGCTAGGACAGCATCTTGGTCCTTGTATAGGACAGTAGTTAGGACAACATTTAGGACTGCATTTGATCATCTAGGACTGCACTTGCTTTATGCTTTTAGACTAGCATCTTAGCATATGCTGGCTGCCTTGGCCAGCTATAAATATGTATCCACAACCCCTTGGGTTGGCATGGCATTGTGTGAGTTGTGTGAGAAATAAACCAGAAAATTGCCCCATCTCCTAGTGTCATCCTCTCTCAATGAGAGTTACAGTTCAGTTACTAACACATGAATGGCATGTAGTGACATACCGCTCTGAATACCTGCTACTGCTAGCATGTTACTTTCAGCATCACGTCGAACAACTTTGCGATAGAGGTCACGCACAACATATCATGTGTTGCACGTTCATGGGTATACAAAGAACCAAGCGAAGTACCCAACATAACTCGGCCATGCAACTTATCTCATTGTTGATTTAAGCACAGTAAAACAAGTATAACATAGAAATTTTTGAAAACTAATTACTTTCATTTGAATGAGATACCGCTCCGAAAACCTCCTAGCATCAGCGTGTTTCTTTCAGCATCACGTCAAACTCCATCGCTGTGGAGGCCACACACACCGTATCATGAGTTGCATTCGGACTACTTAGTTCATGGGTATACGAGAAACCATGGGAGGTACCGAGTTCATGGGGCAGATGTGTATAGCTCGGGCTACGATGATCTGCCTCAACTCCTTCCCTCCCTCCCTCTCCTCATTCTACTGCTACCTTGCCGCCGCCACTATCGGCCGTCGCCGCCGACCGTCGCCCCGTTTTCTTCCTGGCGCTACTGCCGCGCCTTGCCCACCTCCTGGCGCCACCGCCGCGCCTCGTCCCGGCGCCGCTGCAGCCCCTCGTCCCACCGCCGCCACCATGCCTCGACTTGCTCTGCCACTATTGCGCCTTGTTGTGGACTCGATTTTGGCTCCGTCGTTGCCGCCACCGCCGCCACTACCATCGCGCCTCGTCGTACCCTCAACTCGATTCCCTTTTGAGTCGAGCTCATCGCTTCGGCTCAGCCTATCGGCTCGGGGTCGACTCGAATCGGTGTCGGCTCGGCTTGTCCAGGAGCCGGCTCTGCTACCTGCCTTTGCTTTGCTCGTTTTGCTTAGGCTACTGTTGCTGTTGATTAGCGAGCTGATCCGCAAGTATGATGTCATCTTCTTCTTCGTCAAGCAGGATAGCCATCATGCACTCCCTGGTGCTGTTCGACGACACCAACTTCTGCGACTGGGCTCCTCTTCTTCGGATCCACATGCAGGGGCTACGTCTTCCTTTGTACACCGCGTCCTACTCCTGCACAACGCCTGTTCTCCTGGTGGATCCTCCTGGCCCTTCACAGGATGCTACTGCTGCACAGAAGGATGAGTTCAATCGTTTGCTTGCTACCTATGATTCTCAGGTGGAGAGGCTACAGACTACTTATGATGATCGTTTGGCATCCTATGAGTCTCAGTTTACGGCTTATAGTGCCTAGGTTGATGAGGATGCTCGTGTTGCATCTATTCTTGTTGCGAGCAAGGCTGATGATATCTCTGCTGGTGTTCTGGAGTTTGAGTCTGCACATCAGATGTGGGCCTATCTCAAGGAGCACTATGAACCTTCTGGACAGTCTACCGATATTGTTGCTAGTCGGCATGAGCACATGATTTCTCGAGGTGATGGGACAGTGAAGGATCTCTACTCTCGGTTGTCAGTTGTCTGGTGTGAGCTTGACACTTTTGGTACTCAGCTATCTCCAGATACCTATTAGTCTTGTCGGGGTAGTAGAAGGCTATTGAGCTGAGACACACCTATGACTTCTTGACCAGGCTTCGTTCAGAGTTTGATCCTCTTTGTGCTCAGCTGCTTGCTTGCCACACGTGTGTCTGTCTGACTGAGGCTCTTACTGCTGTTCGTGATGAGGAGACTCGTCTTCTGGACTCAAGCCTTCTACAGTACTCCTCAGCTCTTGCTGCTCGGTCTTCATCCACCTGTCCCGCCACTCCTCCTTTGTTGCCTACAATGACACCTTCTCCAGGGAGTAGTGGGGCGGTGCATGTGGTGGCCTTCACTGCAAGTACTGTGGCAAGGACGGTCATGTTGAGTCCTACTACAAGTATTGTGGCAAGGGCGGTGTGGACGCCTATGGGAGCTTGACTGGCTACATCTTTCTTCCACTGCGTCGGCCAGTCCTCATGGTTCTGTTTTTGCTGCTTCTTCATCGACCTTCTTCCCTTAGTGGCATCACCGCTTGGGTCATATTTACGGCTCTCATCATTCCACCGTGATCAGTCAAGGTCTTTTAGGGTCTGTTTCAAGTCATGGGTCTTTACATCAATGTCAGAGATGTCGTTTGGACAAGTAGATACAACTTCCTTATCCTTCTAGTGAGTCTGTGTCACAGCGTCTTTTGATCTTGTTCACACTAATGCATGGGGTCATACTCCCTTCATCTCTACGGGAGGCATGAGACTATGTTATCTTTGTAGAGATTATTCTCGTTACACATGGATTTATTTCATGAAGCATCGTGGTGAGCTTTTATCCATTTATAAGACTTTTTCTGCTATGATTCGCACTCATTTCGACACCTCTATTCGTATTTTTCGTACGAATTCTGCAGGAGAATATATTTCTGGAGCCCTTCGTCAGGTTCTTTCTGACCAAGGTACCCTTGCTCAGTTTTTCTGCTCGGGTGCTCACGCTTAGAATGGTGTTGCTGAGCGCAAGCACAATCACTTTCTTGAGACTCGTGCTCTTATGAATGTTTCTTCTGTCCCCCCTCATTTTTGGGCAAAGCTATTTCTACAGCAAATTAATTGGTGAACATCAGCCCTCTTCTGCCCTTCAGGGTGGGATCCCTTCTGATCGTCTTCTTGATAAGACATCAGATTACTCTGCTCTTCGCCTCTTTAGCTGCGCGTGCTATGTGCTTCTTCCGCTTGAAAGCGCACAAAGATGACCACTCAATCTGCCCGGTGTGTTTTCCTAGGCTACAGTGCCGAGCATAAGGGTTATCGTTGTTGGGACCTTGTTGCTCGACGCATGAGGGTGTCTCGAGATGTTGTCTTTGACATGTCTCTCCCCTATTATCCCTGCCCCTCCTTGGAAACCTCTACCGCTTCTCTGGTCTATCCTCTCTTTTCTGATTTTGCTCGATGCCTCTTTGGTCAGCACCTACCCCGCACCACCACCACCACCACCTTCTACCCAGACACCACCACCACCTCCTTCGGAGCCTAACTACTCAACCAAGCCTGCAGTGACGAGGGTCTATACCCAGCATGCTCCTACTCAGCCATCACCACCTCCTTCTGATGAGACTCCTTTGTCTTCTTCTACTGTGCTTGAGCCATCTATCAGACGTGGTGCTCGTGTCCACCGGCATCCTGATCGCTACTCTTCTGCTGCCTACTCTGCTACGGCTCTTCCTGAGCCTACCACCTATCGTGATGTCATTCTTCATTAGGAGTGGCAACACGCTATGGCTAAGGAGATTGCTGCCCTTGAGCATACTGGCATGTGGGACCTTGTTCGTCCTATCACTTGCAAGTGGGTCTACAAGGTCCAGACTCGCTCTGATGGTTCTCTTGAGCGCTATAAGGCTCGTCTTGTTGCTCATGGCTTTCAGCAGGAGCATGGTCGTCACTATGATGATACCTTTGCTCCTGTTGCTCACATGACCACCGTTCGGACTCTTGTTGTTGTTCCCTCTGTCTGTCTGTGGACCATCTCTCAGCTTGATGTTAAGAATACCTTCATTAATGGTGAGTTGTGTGAGGAGGTGTATATGCAGCCACCGTCCGAGTATTCTGTTCCCGAGGGTATGGTTTGTCGCCTTCGTCGCTCCCTCTATGGTCTCAAGCAGCCACCCCGCGCTTGGTATCAGCGCGCTGCTTCTCTAGTTCTTGTTGCTGGTTTCACTGCTAGCAACCATGACCCTGCTCTTTTTATTCACACTTCCTCTCGTGGTCAGACACTTCTCCTTTATATTGATGATATGGTCATTACTGGAGATGACCCTGAGTACATTTCCTTTGTCAAGGCCCGTCTAATCATCGTTCTCTGTCTGTCTTTTGTGTTTTTCTTGGTAGCTCTCTCATTTCCTAAAAGACCAAGAAGCAGACGACAGTTTCCGTTCTCGTGCAGAGGCTGAGTTACGTGCTATGGCTCTTGTGACAGCTGAGGCTCACTTGGTTGTGGTGGCTGCTAGAGGATTTTGGTGTTTCTGCTCATATGCATACTCCTGTGCTATGGCTCTTGTGACAGCTGAGGCTCACTTGGTTGTGGTGGTTGCTAGAGGATTTTGGTGTTTCTGCTCATATGCATACTCCTGTTATGTCTGACAGTACTAGTGCTCTCAGCATTTCTCGTGATCCTGCAAAGCATGAGCTTAGCAAGCATGTCGGTGTTGATCTCTTCTACACCCAAGCACAGGTACAGGATGGTGTGGTTGCTCCACGGTATGTCCCTTCCGAGATCCAACTGGCTGACTTACTGAGACCGGAGCTTGTCACAAGTTCTATCTCTCCAAACTCGGTGTTGTTCACCCACCCTAAGTTTGAAGGGGGGGGGGGGGGGGGGGGGTGTTAGATGTATGTATGGCTTATATTAGCTGTGTGTATTAGTCCCCAGTGTATGAGGAGCCTTTGTGCATATTTCCCTAACCTGTACATTATCTCAACAACAATAAGTACTTACTTTCAAAGAAGATTCAGTTTGTGCCTTAAGTTCCGTCAGCTCTCTCTGCAAGCCATCATTTAAACATTTCTGATCATCAATTGCACTTTGATATTCTCTTGTCCTGCAAGTCGGTAAAATCAAAAATTTTGCACTTATCCAAAATTTGTGTCAAATATAATGATGTAATATGATGAAACAAAACAATAATAAATACTGCAACGAAAAATTCAGCAAAAAAAAATGAATGCCTCAATAAAAAATAGGAATCATTTCGGCAACTATCAAATGGTGAACGACCAGTTGTACAATTACTAAAAAGCTACAACTGGTCATTTAATAACGCAAGCAACCAAAGCGCCACCTGACCTGTATCAAAGAAAGCATCCAAAACATATGCATAACCAATCTTTCATGTTTCACTTTTCATAGAACTTGCAGAATGAAACTTTCAGCCAGGAGACATACAGACATTTACCATACTAATATCAACATCATAAGTTAACAATTTCCTGACCAATTGGCATAACCTATGATTCTAACATCTTTGCCCTTGGCCATGAACCTCTTTTCCTTTTTGGATCGACTTAACTTAATTCTTATACCTGTTCTTTTATTCTTCTATATTGGTCCGAAAAAGAAGAATAAAATCCAATAGAATAAAAAATGGCGAAATAATTACAGAATATATACCCTCCACTTTGCTCACAGCATCTGGGATTGGTTTTTGGGTCATGGGTGATATTGATGTGAAAGTGATGCAACACCTGATTAAAAGGTAATTATGCTACGATGAAGCTGTTAAGTGTATCAAGGCCCATATATACTACAGGCCTATACGGCTCACTGCTGGCTCCTTATATACTCTCATCATAGACTGTAGCTCTCTCTCTCTGACCTCCAAGGTACATAACATGGTATCACAGCCATGGATTAGGGTTAGGGTTAAAGTTAATCAAATTCTTTAACCCTCCCTGATCCTGTTCACGCAGTTGTCCTCCGTCAGTCCTCCGTCAAGCCGTCGTCACGGCTCTGTCTGGTCGGCGTCGCGGCCGCCCGTCTCCAGCAGCCGTCGCGGCTGCCCGTTCCTAGCCGCAGTTGTGGCTCCCCCTGTGCTCAACTGCCTGCACCAGAACTCCAGCCTCACGGTTCGTCAGACACAGCGCCTACCCCATCTCTGTTGCCATCGTGGATGTTTGTTCTTCATCCAATTGAGTCCTGAGTGCAGTTGTCAATTAGTTTTTGGTTCAATTTGGCTGCCGTCTATCATCAAATCCAGGCTCCCATGTTGCTGCTGGTGCTTATTCCTTTGGATTGCTCCTCTGTTTTCTTTGTGAAGGTAGCTTGCTGCTGTTCCTGTTGTTAGCTATTACTAGCAGCCATCTCTTGGATTGCATCATGTCACAACCTTCTGCTATTGCTATTCCTCTGAAGTTAGATGGTCACAATTATCGTGAATGGGCCTTTTCGGTCAAAACTGTTCTACGAGGTTCTGGTCTTGCTGCACACTTGACTGCTGATCCACCTGTTGATAGGTCAAAGGATGGCTCTGGTGCTGAAGCAGTTAACACTTGGCTCACAAATGATGGAAGGGTGATGAGTGCTATTGTCACAAGTATGAATAGTCTTTGATCATGAGTCCTGAACATCACCAGACCGCTAAGGAGATGTGGGATTACCTGCAACAGCGATATGTTCATGATAATGGTGCTCACTTGCATACTCTAATGCAAGGTCTTCGTGGGCTTCAACAAGTCTGATCTGTCTATTGATGAGTACTATACATCTTTTGAGCGACTGATGGGACCAGTGCTATAGATGGTTCCTTCCTCTACTGCAGACTGTGTGGGCTGTGCTAACAAGAACAAGTTCATTGAAAAGTTTCTTATGAGCGAAAGGGGCTCTAGCTGAGTGGTGAGGTGCTCCGGCCGCACCTCAGGTCTCAGGTTCGATCCCCGATGGGGACGAATAATGGTCTGGGTTAACAAAACACCCCCTCGCCTCTCCGTAATCTCAAAACATGGGTTAAGGCCCGGCCCGGTCGCCGGTAATGGTGCTTTGCGCCGGCCCGGCTCTGACAGGGATTACGTGGCCCGGTGTAAGGGACAGAGAGGGGTTCGGGGGTTTTCTCGGCCTGCATGTGAGAAGGTCTTCTTCTAGTAATGCAATGCCTCGGGTGGTCTTACCCCCACAGGGTCGAGTTTTTAGAAAAGTTTCTTATGTGTCAGTTTGTTATGGGGGTGAGATCTGAGTTTGAACCTGTACAAGTGCAGCTGTTAAATCAGCCTACTGTTCCATTTATGGCAGAGGTCTTGTCCTCTTTAATTGCTGAAGAGACTCGCCTCCGTTCAGCTGCTGCTCCTTCAGCACCTCAGAGAACCAGTGCAGCTAGAGGAAGCTCTTTGGAACAAAACCATGTGATCATTGTGGAAAGACTACTCATCGCTCAGAAAATTGTTTTATTAGAGCATCCAGAAAAGTTGGCTGAATTTCATGCTCGTCGGGCTGCTCGTGGTCGTGGTATAGCCACCATTCCTAGAGACTCTGCTGCTGTTGCTGCCTTACAAGTTGGTGCTTCTCAGTCATCTTGGGCTCTCGATTCAGAGGCTTCTTTTCATGTGACATCGGATCAGTCCTAACTGGTTGATTGCAGGCCAGTCATTGATGGCTCTTCTATACAGACAGCCGATGGTATCTCTTGTTCTATTTCACATAAGGGTTCTCTTTGCACGTCTCATTTATCTGTACCAGATGTTTCTTTTGTACATCAGTTGTCCATGAACCTCCTTTCAGTTGGTCAAGTCACTGACCAAAATTGTTTTGTTGAATTTGATGACTGACCTTGTTTTGTTCAGGATCGTTGAATCAGGGATGTGATTGGGACTGGCCGTCGCCGTAGGGGTTCACCTAGCCTCTACATCCTGGACACTTTGCGCCTTCTTTCCACCACTCGCGTGTCTTCTATTGCATTGTCCACCACCTCATCCTTTGCCATGTGGCATCGTCGGCTAGGTCATTTGTGTGAATCTCGTCTGTCCACATTAATAAAGGAGGGTTATTTAGGTCCTATGTCCACCGAGTCTAGTTTTCATTGTAAGGGTTGTAAGCTTGGACAGCAGCTACAACTCCCATATTTCTCTAGTTCTTATTCTGCTAAACCTTTTGATCTTATTCATTCGGATGTAGGGGGACCTGCACCATTTGCTACACAAGGACATCATAAGTATTATGTCACTTTTATTGATGGTCATTCTCGATATACTTGGATTTATTTTATGAATTTCATGAAATACCACTCTCAGTTGTATTCCATTTATCAATCTTTTGCTTGCATTGTTCATACTCAGTTTTCTACTCCCATTACAGCTTTTCATCAAACCAGAGAACAACATCGACTTCAATTGCTCCAACTCAATGATTCACCTCCACTTCCACCTTGAGTTGAAGGGGGTTGTTAAGTGTATCAAGGCCCCATATATACTACAGGCCTGTATGGCCTACTGTTGGCTCCTTATATAAGACGGCACACAAGAGCCAAATTGGCGGGTCCAAGCAATGGAGTATATGAAAGCTAAGTAGAATTTGCAGTTGTTTGGTTTTGCAGGTAGGTGCATGAAACCCCGCAGGTGGGTTTTCGCAATTTTACTAATGTGTATATCTTTCTCTAACGATTTCAAAGGCACGGTTCAATTCGTAAACAGGTAACTAATATTTTTTTCAGTAAGCTGCAGGCGTGCTTGTGCAATGTTCTGAAACAATTATTGATAATGTTTGTTAAAAACATAATAGAAATTAAGAACAAAATTAACAAATAAAGGATATGTACTGATAGGCATGATCCATAAACCAGATTACACTGTCATGGCCTGACCATTGGGTTGTATTACTGTAGCAGCACATTCCTTCGCCCTCCCATTAGGTTATTTAGGAATATCACTTGGTTAGGATAGGGCTGGCTCTACCTCTCTATATATAAACAGAGTTATGACAATCACTTGTAATCAATTAATTATGCAATGAACAATAAAATTCCTCCCTCTACCAACTCTAAAGTTCTGGAGAGATAGCACAAGCCCAAGTTTCATAGCTCTATAAATCATTCTAAACACAGTGAAGAAACTATAAAACCTTGTCATCTTATAAATGCACTCATCCAGTATGAAATATGTCCTCTAGTCCATGTCACTAACTCGTAGAAACAAATCTTTTATGTGAATTGTTAACAGTCATGCAATATACCTTTCCTCAAAATCAGCGAACTTTCTTAACACGGCCTCTTCTCGCTCTTTCGCTTTCTCGCGCTACAAATACAAACAGAATAATATGTGATCCCCAAAAGAAAAGAAAAAAGAAAGTCATGCATAAAGCACTATGATCTAGGTACAGAAGACATAACAAGTGAATCAAAACAAACCTCCATTAGAGAATTGTCCCGCTCAGCAAACGCTTGAGCAACACTGCTCTGGAAAAACCTTACTTGTTTTTCTAGATCCTTGTTCTGCATTGTTATAGCAGGAAAGGTCATATTTGGACAAGGACACTATTGTTTGTATAACATTTTACTTGCTCATATGCTACATCCATGGAAAATGTCAAGTTGAAAATGAATGAACCAACATGGAAAGAGTTCTACGACCAACAGGCATAAGTCTGAATCCTTTGAAAAGTTCAAAGAATTTCAAAATGAAGTACAAAATCAATTGGCCAAGACTATTAAACTCCTACGATCTGATCGTGGTGGTGAATATTTGAGTCATGAATTTGGTAAACATCTAAAGCAATGTGGAATTGTTTCACAATGGACTCCGCCAGGAACGCCCCAATGGAATGGAGTATCCGAACGGAGGAATCGAACCTTATTAGACATGGTTAGGTCTATGATGAGCCAAAGTGATCTTACATTATCCTTCTGGGGATACGCTCTAGAAACTGCCGCTTTCACACTTAATAGGGTTCCATCTAAATCCGTGAAAAGGACACCATATGAGATATGGACTGGGAAGCGTCCCGGGTTGTTTTTTCTTAAGATTTGGGGATGTGAGGCTTATGTAAAACGTATGACGTCTGATAAGCTTTCTTTCAAGTCTGATAAATACTTTTTTGTAGGATACCCTAGGGAAACCAAAAGTTATTATTTCTACAACCGGGAAGAGGGCAAAGTGTTTATCGCTCGTAATGGTGTTTTTCTAGAGAAAAAGTTTCTCTCTAAAAGGGTAAGTGGGAGAACGGTGCAACTTGAAGAAATCCAAGAAGCTCCAGAAAATGTTTCTTCTTCCACTATACCACAATTGGATGAACAAGTTGTTGTTGAACCAATTATTGAAACACCAGCCCCGCGTAGGTCAGAAAGGGCACATCACGCTCCTGAAAAGTTCACGCTCCTAACCACGGGGCAACGCGACATATTGTTGTTAGACAATGATGAGCCTAAGACTTACAGTGAAGCAATGATGGGACCGGACTCTGAGAAATGGCTTGAAGCTATGAGATCTGAATTAAAATCCATGAGAGCAAATCAAGTTTGGAACTTGATAGATCCGCCTGATGGTGTAAAAACCATTGAGTGTAAATGGGTTTTTAAGAAAAAGATAGACATGAATGGAAATGTTCACATCAATAAGGCACGATTGGTGGCGAAAGGTTTTAAGCAAATTCAAGGGGTTGATTATGATGAGACCTTCTCGCCCGTCGCCATGCTAAAGTCTATACGGATCCTTCTAGCAATTGCGTATTTTATGATCATGAGATATGACAAATGGATGTCAAAACGGCTTTCCTTAATGGAAACCTAAGTGAGGATGTGTACATGACACAGCCTGAAGATTTTGTCGATCCACAAAATGCTAGGAAGATATGCAAGCTTCAAAAGTCCATTTATGGACTAAAGCAAGCATCTCGGAGTTGGAATCTTCGCTTTGATGAGGTAGTCAAAGGGTTTGGCTTCATTAAAAACGAAGAAGAGCCTTGTGTTTACAAAAATACTAGTGGGAGCACGCTTGTCTTTCTGGTCCTTTATGTGGATGACATATTGCTGATCGGTAATGATATTCCAATGCTTGAAACTGTTAAGACTTCTTTGAGAAATAATTTTTCTATGAAGGACTTAGAAGAGGCAGCTTACATTTTGGGCATTAAGATCTATAGAGATAGATCAAAAAGGCTAATTGGATTATGCTAAAACACGTACATCGACAAGGTATTGAAACGGTTCAATATGCAAGATTACAAGAAAGGTTTCTTGCCCATGTCGCATGACATTACTCTTAGCAAGACTCAGTGTCCTTCGACACCTGATGAGATAGAGAAGATGAGAGTGATCCCATATGCTTCGGCTATCGGATCCATCATGTATGTCATGATATATACGCGCCCAGATGTAGCTTTTGCTCTAAGCGCTGCAAGCAGATTCCAATCAAACCCAGGAGAAGCTCACTGGGTGGCTAGTAAGAATATCCTAAAGTACTTAAGAAGAACTATGGATATGTTCCTAGTCTATGGAGGTGAGGAAGAGCTCGTTGTAAATGGTTATACTGATGCTAGCTTCCAAACCGACAAAGACGATTCGAGATCGCAATCTGGATGTGTTTTGCCTCAATGGAGGCGCGGTGAGCTGGAAGAGTTTCAAGCAAGATACGGTTGCTGACTTAACAACGGACGCCGAGTACCTTGCCGCTTCAGAAGCTGCAAAGGAAGCTGTTTGGATCAGAAAATTTGTTTCTGAGTTGGGTGTGGTTCCTAGTGCGTCCAGTCCAGTGGATCTCTATTGTGACAATAGTGGTGTCATTACGCAAGCCAAGGAGCCTAGAGCGCATCAAAAGAACAAACACGTACTACAGCGTTATCACCTCATCAGGGACATCGTCGCTCGAGGTGATGTAAAGATATGCAAGGTGCACACGGATTCAAACATCGCTGATCCGTTGACAAAACCTCTCTCTCAGCCCAAGCATGAGGCACATATGAGATCCATGGGTATTAGATATCTGCATGATTAATGTATGAGAGATTGTGTAATGTCTATGTTTATGTATGATTAATAAAGTGTTATTCTGTTCCATAGATAATAATTATTGCATTGATTGACAAGTACGTGACTTGTTTGTGAAACTCATTGTTTTTTATAATATTATCCTAAATGATCCCTAGTTTCTAATCATTATGTGGGACAATAATGATTCATGAACTAGCACATGTATTGGTTGATGATCATGTTTCATAGATCATTGATATAGAGATATCAAATCAATAATGTGGACATATGTTGGAGAATATAGTGTTGGATTGACCCACTAAAAGACTCTGCCAAGATGTTATATTTGTGCCATCAGTCGTTGTCTTGAATGATGTACCTTCGGGATCCTTAGACCTAAGATCGTCATTGATTTCCAGAATGCGTAGTAACATACTTAGGGGTTATCAAACGCTACTCCGTAACTGGGTAGTCATAAAGGTAGTTTTCGGGTATGTTATGAAACATGTCGTGGGATGTGCGCGGTCAAGACGGAATTTGCACCTCCTAATAACAGGAGAGATATCTCTAGGCCCCTCGAGTTAGATGAATTTAGAAGTGCATGGTCATGCCAAAGTGATTAAAAGTTAATCACGATGACTAAGAGTTAGTCATGATAAATCCACTAGACGTTCGAGTGAATGGTCGAGCTATCACAGGGATGACACGTATCTCGCCTTGAGCTTGACTGATATCGTGAGGCAAAGGGATCGTTGAATGCGTATGTCAAAGGTTCAGCCGATATGATTTTTATGTGTACACGAGAATCAGTATGTGCTGCTAGGTGCCGCTATTGATTTATGATTTGAAAAGAGGTTTTCACATCATTGTCGTGTACATATGATCCTAACGGGTCACATACTTAACGGGTTGGAACATCGCTTGCCTATGTGATTGTCTCTAGTGCAAGTGGGAGATTGTTGGAGATATGCCCAAGAGACATTACGAATTTGATTCGTATGTGAGGGTCATACGGATATTGATCCATGAGGGATTAGTCCACTAATGGGCCAACTTGTTGAGGCCCATTAGAAGGGTCTATATAAGTGGAGGCGGGACAAGGGGTGTTGCAACCCACCAGTCCATAACCCTAGACGCCGCGCTCCTCTCTTTCTTGCCCACAACCCTAACCGTGTTGCCGGTGCTAGCACGCCGCGCACGGCGTTCCAACCCCGTACGTGTGGATACCGCGAGGAGGCGCTGCTGTTGCTGCGGTGCCGAACGGCTGGACTAGGAGGAGACGTTTGACGTGATCGACTACTTCCTCTATATCGACGCACGACTACGTTGGATGAGCTACTCCAACATTCGCTTCCGCTCCGCCTGTACGTCTAGTGGTAATGATCCATGATCCCCTCTTGCAAGGTTTCCTGGTTGAATGGTAGAAATTTTATATGCTATCGTAGCCTACCCGTTGCCCAACACGTAGGGCTGGGTGCTGTAGTTTGGAGGCCAACCGAAGACAACAACCCGAACCAGAATTGTCGAGAGAACGGGCACGCCACCAGTAGATGGTTAATAGTTTCTTGCTCTTGGTCACAAAGAACGCACTTCTCAGGATGATCAAGACCCCGACGTGCCAACCTATCCGCCGTCCAGCACCTATCATGCGCCACCAACCATAAGAAGAATTTGCTCTTTCCAGGAGCCCAAGATTTCCAAGTGCGATCAAACGGACCATACTGTATTGCTCCCGAAAAAAGATGAAAATATGCCGAGTTGGCTGAATACTGACCGGAGGAGCATAGTCGCCAGTAATGTTTATCCTCCACTTCTGGCCGTAAATCAAACTCCCGCAGAACATCCCATAAAGCTAAGAACTCATTTAGCTCTCCTACCGAGTGTGCAGCTCATGCATCATACAGCCAAAGATGTTCATTCAGAGCCTCCGCCACTGTCCGTTTCTTAACCACTCGCTTGGCTATCACTGCATGCAGTCGGGGGGCGATATCAACTATGCGCTGTCCATGAAGCCATCTATCTTCCCAAAACAAGGTAGTCATACCATCACCGACCTCGGATGCCATAGCAACGGAAAAGAAAGCTTTGACCTGCTCAGGAACTTGTATCTGCAGCATGTTCCAAGGCCGGTTCAGATTGGTTTTTTGCAACCAAAGCCACCGAGCTCTCAGTGCTATCCCCAGGTTCTGCAGATCAGAAATTCCCAAGCCGCCCAACTCTTTGGGCCGTGTTACTTTACCCCATGCTACCAAGCAATGTCCTCCTTTCACTTCCTTTCTTCCTCTCCAGAGATAGCCACGCCTGTTCTTATCAACCTCTTTGAGAGCCCATTGCGGCAGATCAATGGACATTATCGTATAGATCAGAGTAGCTGTCATGACAAACTGCACATGAACCGCCCTGCTAGCCTTGTTCATAAGCTCAGACTTCCAGCTGTTGGTGTCATGAAGCGTGAGTCTCGAGACACCGAACAGAAAAAGGGAAAGCAGGGTGAAACACTTGAGGGATTCAGCGTGGTGTAACAGGCGTTCTTCATGTATCCCAAAAAAGATTCGTCCCGTTACAAGTAGGTAGGGGTGCTCTATTTATAGGCCCGTACCTAGGTCATACGCAAATGACCATTTTGCCCCTAATTACCCACTATATTCCCTGAATATTCGGTATAAAATGGTCATAAAGGGTAAGCTAGTCTTTTAAGCATTGCCGATGCCCTTCCTTGATCCGCACGTCACTGTGTGCTGGTGTCGCGTGTCCCTGCAACATGCCTCGCTCGCCTTCAGCTTCGGGCGCACCCTTTAATCTTCGAATGTACCGTGGACCCCTTCGAGGGGGTTCGTGCTCCGCCGAGCACTCCATCTCACTGTCTCCCGAAGGTCAGGGGCTCTGATCTTTTCGGAACCCTTCGAAGGGTGTATACCCTTCGGAAGGGTTCTGATTCTTCCGGAATCTTCGGAAGGTACCTGTCTTCAAAAATTATGGTTAACAGTGAAGATAACGATGGTTAGCCTTGATTTCTGTTTGCAGTTTAACTTTTACTGTCCTCGAAGGGTGGCCCACGAGGTGATCCCCCAACAGTAGCCCCTCGAGGGGTGGGTCCAACTTTGATGGGCCGAAACCCTCGCTTTAACGGGATCTTCCGCCACAACGCCACCCTTTGGGCATCAAAGTTGAGCATCTGAATTAGGGTTTCAGAGGATTTTTCGGAGCACTGTCTATATAAAGAGATGGTGGCCGCGGTAAAAATTATTTTAGTGCTCATCCTGTACTTGGGTTCTGCGGAGATGTCTGCTATCATGATTCGGACCTGAAGGGTGACCGTATCCGCTAGTGGATCTTCTTTTGGAAGCTCTCCCGACTCCTCTGAAGGTATGCTTGATTTGGTTTGGGGTGCCTCGGTGATTTGCATTCTTTTTGTTTAATTGAATTAGTGCGCTCTTGGTTCTCAAGCCTCCGCAGTAAATGTTGGTTGGTTTTCACCCGACTATATATGCGAGGGGGGTAGGGGGGGTGAAATGAGGCATTCGAAGTTTTCTTCCTTTTCGATAGACTTTACTCGCTTTCTTCTGCCTTTGTTTCCTTAGCTTGGTGTTCAGTGTTTCGTGTTAGATAGAAATCGCGCCCTACTCGACGTGCGACGCAAGGTGTGTTTCGCGATGGCATGGTTTCTCGGTCTTTTGGGTTACTTCGCGTGTATGTGCGTTCTTACTTACTAATTTTGCTTCTTAGGAACGGAAGGCATGGCTCGAGACGCGATGACCGCCCAGACTGGTGAACTTTCTTCTGAGGAGCGCCCTTTGAACCCTGATGGTGCTGCCGCGGAGGCCGAGGCAGATCGTGCCTTCGTAGAAAGCTTGGAGGGGGCCATGTCTGACGATCAGGGTGGCGAGGATCAGGGTCCTCCCCGTGGCTTAACCGAGGGTGCCGAGGAGGAGGAGGAAGACGATGAAGAAGGGGCCGAGGAAGAGGGTGAAGACGAAGAGGAGGATGAAGAAGATGAAGAGTTTCATCCTCGCGGTGAGGGCAGGCTTGCTGCCGACGCTCAGGCTCAAGGCTCGAGTCGCCGCGTTCGAGGCTCCGATCCTCTCGAAGAAAATTTGGAAGATGTCGAAGTTGACATCGATGAATTACTTCCGATTGAGAACTTGGATCAGCGTAAGGCTCGGAAGGGGAAAGGCAGAGAAGGTGATAGTGAGGGGCCTCGAACTTTGGTGTTTGGCCGGTCACGAGTGAAACGCGCCACCATTACGCGTCTCGTGGACTTGGGCTGCTTCGCTACTGCTGATGCACGGTTGCCCGGGCAGGAGGATATTCCCGCCCCTCGCCAAGACGAAGCTGTGGTCTTCGAGGAGCACTTCAGCGCCGGGCTACGCTTCCCTTGCTCGTCTTTTTTAGGGGAAGTGTTGGATCGATTCAATGTGCAGCTGCATCATATAAGCCCAAGCGGTATAGCTATGCTTAGCAAGTTTGTTTGGGGGATGCTAAGCTATAAGGGACAGTCTGATATTGAGGTGTTCTGCAAATATTACTGCGCCCATTACCAGCCGAAGCTTAAAAAGATCGATGGTGTGATGCATGAGGCAGAGTTTGGGTGCGTTACCTTCGTGCCTCGTTTTCGGGGGACTGACCAGTTTGTGAAGTGCAGCCGGAACCGCAGGGAGGACAAATGGCACAAAGACTGGCTGTATGTTAAAGTTCCTTCGGAGACCGTGGTTGCCGATGGGGAGGAAGCTGAGGACTTTCCCCTGGCCCCCGATCTATGGATGGGCGGGTACCTAAAGGGCGCAAGAATTATTCGGCCTTTCGTGTTGCCACTTATAATTCCAGTGGCCGTGATCTTGTCGAAGAGTTCATTGCTGCCAATATGTGGCCTTTGAGCAAGAAATGCAAGATCCCGGGCTTCATTGAGAAGAGGATACCTACTAGGACTGAGATTAAAATTCCTTTTCCCGAAGTCCCGGTGGACAAGCGTGGCTTTGAAGACGAAGCCTTCTTGGATTTTCTGACTGCTGCTGGTGAATCAGTGGTTGGCCCATACACCCGCGAGGAGGATAAGTATACTCGCGAGAGGACTTCGCACAGCGGACGACTCAACCGCGTGCTTACTCTGGCTGGGATTGCTTACCCCGATCGGATGGCGCCTGGCCCTCGTGCTAAGCGGAACCGGTATTGCCAGAGGCCCGGTTCCGAGGTAATCGGGACGGGGAAGAGCAAAAGAGAAAAGGTAAGGCCCCTGTTTCTGGCCCAATTCAGGCCGAGGGTAGGGCGCTTAAGAGGAAAAGGGAAGAAATCGTCATTGCTGCCGGAACTTCGAAGCGTGCCATGCCTCGTCGCGATTCTTCGGAGTCCTCTGCTCCTGGATTTCGTGCCGTGGGGACTCTGGTAGAAGCTGGGGCTATGGCGGATGCCTTCGACAGTGATGATGATGAAGAAAGAGCTGCTGTCGTGGCTGCTGTTTCTCCCCCCCCCCCCCACCCCCCTTAGAAGAGGGCCGACGCTGTGCTCTCCCCATCGAGGTCTTCGCCCATGATCTTGAGAAACCAATGCACGGATGCAGAAGTTGCCAATGCCTTGGTTGGTCTAAAAGAGCAACCCCCCGCTCGGAATGAAGTTGGGGCTTCCTCGAGCCGTTTGGCTATGGATGGTACCGGCTTAGTTCTGGGTGGGATGGGTTTGTTGCATTTTTTGAATGTTGAGGATTTTTCCAACCCTGCTGCATGGGCGGAGCTGTGTTTTGCTCCGGACAAGTTGATTGCTTCCGGGGCAAAAGGGTTCGAAACCCAGGATCTGCGAGTTAACCTTGCGCATATTCTACAACATGTGAGTCGATTCTTTGGTTTTTGTTGACTTCGATTGTGATGAGCTTTCTTTCTTATTATATTTTCCTTGTGCTCCAGGCTTATACCTTTGCGCGCGTGGCTGCTGAAGGTCTGCTCAAGAGTTCACGTCTCTGAGGGATATGAAGGACTCCTACGCCGCAGAAAATGCCGTGCTAAAGAAGGACGTTGCTTCTCTCAGGGAAGTGCGAGACCAAGCCGCCCTTGCTGCAGCGCAAGCTAAGAATGAGGTTGAAACTCTGCGGGCTAAGGTGGCTGGGTTGAAAGAGAGTGCGAGCCGCCTCGAAGCTGCCGAATCGAAGGTCGCGTCTCTTGCGAAGGAGAATAAGGCTTTGATCCACGCGGCCTCTACCCGTAACTATGGCTTCGTGGCTCGGGCGATGTCTGCTCACCATAGTTATCGCGAGGCACTGGGCTATGTTGGAGCGGAGCCTATGTCCTTGACTGACGGTTCAGAGGTTTCTGAAGAATCTTTTTTTAAGTGGCTGAAGGCTGAGATCGCCGCGCTCCCCGGGGTCATGGATAAGCGCAGTAATTTTGGCTCGCTTCATACTCCGGAGGCCGCCTTTGGGCTATTGGAGCGCCTGGGCTGTGACCACTTCCGTGAGATAAGCAAGCGGGATTTTCCGATCGACGCCGATGCCCGAGATAACTTGTCCAATGATGCCCTCGCAGCCGCCAAACATCTTGCTATCAAGTTTTGGCGCGATCATGGGCGCGAGGCTGCCGGCGGGTCGCGGTTGAGAGGCTTGCCCAGGTACCAGTTTTGTTTTCATTGCTTTCTTTTGAACTTGTTGGTTGGCTACGTGTGTGACTCTTTTGCTTGCTATATGTCCAAGCTCGTAAGGCTGCCCAGGTTGCTGCCCCTACCCCAGCGGACCATGAACCTTCGACTCAGGAGAAGGCCGGGGAAGACGACGCTCAAGCTCAGCACGAGGTTTAGAGCTTGGTTTCGACTTGCACTCTGCTTTTTGGGTGATATTTCTAGGCTGAGAGTAGGGAGGCTGATTTTTGTAATAGGTGATTTTGTACAAAATGATTATTAACGCTTGCTTTTGGACCTGCGCAGGTGCCTGCTGAGTCGTCTGCGCAGCGTACCGAAGATACTTCTTCAAGTGAATCTTCTGCAATGCGTGTTCTTGATTGTTTGAATGACTCTTTGCCTTCGAATGTGCTTAACGAGTGTAATGCAATTGTTGTCGTTAGTAGTTCCGAAGTCAGTTTAAGTGACTTCGAAGCAATGGACGTAGCAGATGTGGCTGAGGAGGCGCAGAGTCGGGACCAATCTAATACCGGGGTAGAAGGCGTTGTTACGCTGGACGCTGGAGTGATATGCGTGGGGAGTTATTCTCACTTGTTCGGGCGTCCATCCCAATCCTCGTGAGTCAGGTAAAGGACGCCGTCGTGCCAATTCTTGCTCCAGCAGCCGGCGTGATCCTCGAAATATTGGTTTGAGTGCGACGTGTGGCACCTCCAGGGATGTTCGCCTAACTAACCCTCGTGAGTTGGGTGGTTTCCCATCGTCACCTTTATGTGACGAGGGTTTGGCTGCATCGCGAGCTGCTCCGCAGCCTGAATTGCGCCCGATGCTCTTGCGCCCCGAGTTTGGCGACCTCGGCGCGTTGTGGCTAAGCAGTCTATTAGTGCTGTGCTAAAGGCTCGACAAGCTGAAATTTTGTCGAAGACACAGTGCGAGGCAGCAGGTGGTTCCAGTATAGCTGGAACTAGCAGCCTGAGGAGTGAGTTGGGTCCTCCTCCGCCTGGTTATAACGTGGATGAGTGGTCTGTCTTGTTTCCCCAGCTTTTAGCGTCTGGGGTTGTTGTAAAGAAGGAGCCTGTGGATTATGATTTCTTACTGTACGGCTCTGTTATGTGCTTTTTTGAAGAAAATTGTGAATGATTGATGTCTTGGCGAGTTGTGTGTCGTCCCTTTTTGCTAAGTTGGGCTAGGGGCGAGGCTTTTGTATGAACCCTTCGATAGGTTTGGGCTGCAGCGAGCCCCTTAGCATTTTTCGCTAAGTTTTTTGAAAAATGTCATCCTCCCCCTCGAAGTGCTAGGGGCGAGGCTTTTGTATGAATCCTTCGATGGGTCTGGGTTGCAGCGAGCCCCTTAGCATTTTTGCGCTAAGTTTTTTGAAAAACGCCACCCTCCCCCTCGAAGTGCTAGGGGCGAGGCTTTTGTATGAACCCTTCGATGGGTCTGAGCTGCAGCGAGCCCCTTAGTATTTTTACGCTAAGTTTTTTTAAAAACGCCACCCTCCCACTCGAAGTGCTTGGGGCGAGGCTTTTGTATGAACCCTTCGATGGGTCTGGGCTGCAGCGAGCCCCTTAGCATTTTTGCGCTAAGTTTTTTGAAAAACGTCACCCTCCCCTTCGAAGTGTTTGGGGCGAGGCTTTTGTATGAACCCTTCGATGGGTCTGGGCTGCAGCAATCCCCTTAGCATTTTTACGCTAAGTTAGCTGACTGTGCGGTTTTTAGCTCTTCGGGCTTTAATCCGCGCAGTAGCTATGTTTTGAGAGCTTTTTGCTCTTTTGTCGAATATCACAATCTCCGCGTTGGGGAGTTGTTTTGACGCGCTCCGCTGAGCGAAACTTTCCGTATTGGGGAAGGTAACTTTATAGATTTAGCTGGGGTTTACATAGGATCCGCCTCGTTAAAAACCTCACCCCTGCGAAGGGTTCCCCTTGTGAGGAAAAGAGAACGGTCCCTTTTACAATTTGAGGAAAGAAATGTTTAGAAAGTAAAGCTAACTGCTAGGCTCAAGATAGCACTTATAGTTTTGTGCTATGCTTGGCTGTTTACATGTGTTGGGTGTTGCTTCCCTAGGTGTAGAACTTTCGAAGGTTGTCCGTATTCCAGGAGTGCGGCAACTCTTCTCCTTGTGAATTTTTGAGTCTGTATGCTCCGGGTCTGCTTGACCTCGCTACGATGTATGGGCCTTCCCATTTGGGTTCTAGTTTCCCTTTGCTTTCTGTTTTTGGGCTTCGGTGTAGGACTAGATCTCCTACTACATATGATCGGGGTAAAACCTTCTTGTCTCTCCAGTTGCGTGTTTCCATTTGATACTTGTCAAGGTTGCTAGCTGCTTCCAGTCTGTCGACCTCCATGAGGTCCTTTGACTCTACCTCTGAGGGTTGCGGTGGCTTCGTGTTTGTTGTTCTTGGGCTTTGACGATAAATTTCTTCGGGAGTTACTGCTTCCTCCCCATAGAGTAACCTGAATGGTGAATAGCTGGTTGCTCTGGTTTTGGTTGTGTTGTGTGACCATATGGCCCTTGGCAATTACTCTGCCCACTTTCCTTTCTTGTCATCGAGGAGTATCTTTTTTATTGCTTTGAATATGAGACTGTTTGCCCGCTCGACGGCTCCGTTCGATTGGGGATGATATACTGATGCGAAGTCAACCTTGGTTCCAATGGCGTGACAGAATTCCTTGAACATATCATTTTCAAACTATTTTCCGTTGTCCACAGTTATGTCTCTTAGGACTCCGAAGCGGCAGATTATGTTTTGCCAAAAGAATTTTTTGATTGTTACGGCTGATATGTTTGTGATTGGTTTTGCTTCGATCCATTTGGTGAAGTATTCGAGGGCTACGACTGCCCATCTGTAATTCCCGGGTGCTGTGGGCAGAGGTCCAAAGATGTCTATTCCCTAACGTTGAAGAGGTCATGATGGTGCTATGAGTTGCGTTGGCTGCGAAGGTGCTGATTGTTTGTTTGATATCTTTTGGCAGGCTTCGCATTTGGTTACCACTTATGCAGCGTCTTTGATCATTGATGGCCAATAGAAACCTTGCCTTACTGCTTTTGCCGCTAGGGGTCAAGACCCGATGTGTGCTCCGTATACACCCTCGTGGATTTTGCCGAGTAGTTCTACGCCCTCCGCTTGGCTAATGCATTTGAGCAATGGGGTACATACGCCGGATTTGTAGAGTATTCCCTCGATGATTTTGTAACTCCTAGCTCTCTGTTGCATTCTCTTTGCTTCTGACTCGGTGTCTGGCTCGTAAAACCCCCGAAGGTATGCAATGATTTGGGATCTCCAATCCTCGCTGGTCACTGCGTGGATTTGTTTGGGATCTTGGAGGGCTGATTTGATCGAAGGCTCAGTGATTGTTTGAAAGAACACGTCTTGTGGCATCGAGTCTTGCTTTGCAGCTATTTTTGCGAGCTCATCTGCCTCTGTGTTGAATTTTCTTTCGATGTATTGTATGTCAAAGCCCTTGAAGTATTTTTCCATGCTTCGAACAATGTTGTGGTATTTCTCAAGCCGGGAATCCCTGATTGTGAATTCCTTATCATGCTGGTTGGCGACGATTTTGAAATCAGTTTTGAGTCTACACCTCTGGATTCTGAGTGCTCTGAGTTTCTTGAGTGCTAGCAGCACTGCCTCATATTCTGCTATATTGTTGGTGCATTTGTCCATTTCGTTACTAAACTCAAGCCTTGTGGCGTATCTCATTTTCACGCCTTCGGGCGAAGTGATTATGGCCGCTATGCCTGCCCCTGCTAGTCCCCAAGCTCCATCACAATGAGCTGTCCATACTGGCTCCGAGAATGTTTGGTTTCCGGCGTATGTGGCCGTCCAATCTACTATGAAATTGGCGAGTACTTGGATTGCACTTCGTTTCTCAAAATCCACTACGTGCTCCGAGAGCTCCATGGCCCATTTACCGATAGTACCCGAAGCTTCACGGTTGCCAAATATCTCATTGAGCGGTTGATCGGTAAGTACTTTAATGTGATGAGCTTCGAAGTAATGCCTCAACTTTCTGGAGACCATTACTACTGCGTATGCGATTTTCTCCATCTCGGAGTAAAACCTTTTAGAGCCAGATAGTGCTTCGCTAACATAGTATACTGGGAATTGTGCTAAGAGCTCTTTGGGTTCTCCCTTGACTATTTTGGTGATTTTTTTCTCTTGCACAAGAACTGCACTGACCGCCGAATGGGATGCGGCGACGTATAGTAGTAGCACAGCCCTCGGCTCTGGGTTGGTTAGTTTTGATTGTCTTTGGAGGTAGTCTTTTAGATCTACGAAGGCTTTTTGCTGCTCTGGACCCCACTCGAAGGGTTTGGCTCCTCGAAGTGTTTGGAAGAATGGCAGGCTTCGCTCAGCTGATCTTGATATGAATCGATTCAAAGCTGCCATTCTGCCTGTAAGCTTCTGCACATCTTTTCTGCTCTTGGGCTCTTGCATTTGGGTGATTGCTTTAATTTTGTCAGGGTTAGCTTCTATACCCTTAGCTGATACGAGGCAACCGAGCACTTTTCCTCTCCGAATTCCGAACACGCACTTTTCTAGGTTTAGCTTTAGCCTTGCTGCTCGAAGGTTTGCGAACGTTTCGGCCAAGTCTAATATGTGGTTACCCTTTTTCTTACTTGCTACGATGATGTCATCCACATAGGCATGCACACTTTTTCCAAACTGTGATTCGAAGGCCTTCTGAGTCATACGACAGAACATAGGGCCAGCATTCTTTAATCCTTCGGGCATCCTTACAAAACAGTATGTGCCAAAGGGTGTAATGAAACTTGTTTTTTCCTCATCCTCCTTCCTGAGCCAGATTTGATGATAGCCTGAGAAACAGTCCAGCAGTGATAGCAGCTCACTTTCGGTTGCCGCATCCACAATCTTGTCAATTCGGGGCAGTGGGAAATCGTCTTTGGGGCAGGCTTTGTTGAGGTCTGTGAAATATATGCACATTCTCCACTTCCCATTCTTTTTCCTCACCATAACATAGTTTGTTAGCCAGCATGGGTACTTGACTTCGCGAATGACAGAGGCACCAAGGAGTCGCTGTACTTCTGCTTTGATGGCTTCTGTTTTTTCATCAGACATTTTTCTGAGCCTTTGTTTCTTTGGCTTGGCAGTTGCGTCGATTTGTAGCTTGTGTTCTATGATACTTCTATCTACGCCCTCGAGGTCTGCCGAGGACCAGTCGAATACATGTTTGTTTTTACCGAGAAATGTTAATAACTCTTTTTCTTCCTCGAAACTTAGCCCTGAACCCATTGTGATGTATTGCCCCAATACTTGTTCATCGAGGAGTACTTTTTTGGTTTCTTCGTCTGGCTGGACTGCGACTTTTTCCTTGTCGAGGCAGTGTGCCTCTTCTTTTACATTCATCTCGCGTAGCTCCCGAGCCTTTCTGGCTCTTTCCTCTTCCTCTAGCTGCTCTTGACTGAATACTTGTATGTTATTGCAATTTTTTTCTCCTGGTGCGTAGCCTTTCTCTATGTCTCTTGCCATTTGTTGATTTCCTTTGACTGTGATAACTCCCCTGGCGACTGGGATCTTCATGCATAGGTAAGCGCTGTGGATGGCTGCCTCGAATGTGTTGATTGTACCTCGGCCGAATATGACGTTGAAGGGGTGGCAGAGGTCCACAACGTCGAATGTTATGTACTCTGTTCGGGGGTTCTGAGTGTTGCCAAATGATACTTGGAGGGAAATTGTACCCAAGGGTGTAATTCTTTTTCCTCCGAAGCCTATGAGTGGGATGTTCGATGGTTGCAGGGAGCTTTTGCTGAGTCCCATTTGCTCGAAGATATTTATGAATAGTATGTCTGTCTGACTGCCATTGTCCACGAGGACTTTGCTGACCATCCAGGTATGAATGTGAGCCTCGATTACGAATGCATCGACGTGCGGGTAAGCTTTAAGGTTGAGGTCGGCTTCGGTGAAGGTGATGGGAATATGGGACCATTTTGATTTGATGATTGATCCCTCGGTGTAAACACTGTTTACCATTCGAAAATGGTCCTTTCTTCTTCTTTTGTTTTCGAAGTCTGGGGATGACCCCCCACATATCATTCCGATGAATCCTTGCACCGGGAATGTTGTGGCTTGGTTCGGGTTAGGCTCCGGCTTGGGCTAGGATAATTGTGATGGCTCTTGGTTTTGCCTCTGTTGCTCTTAGTTTGCTGGTAATTGCTGGGTTGATTGTCTTGGTTGCATATAGTGGTTTGGGGGTTGTATTGGATGGGTCATGTTGAAGTATGGAGATGGTGTGTATGGCTGATGGTGAGTGTTTGGGTAATGGTAATTGATTTGTGTAGGTTGTGGGTATGGTTGCTGGGGCCATGGGTTGGGCGATGTGTAGTTGATGGCTTTTGTTTGTACCGGTATCTTCTTCTCTGCTTCCATTCTTTCTTGAATCTCTTTTGTTTTGAGACAAGTGGAAGTTTTGTGCCCCTTGTCCTCTCCGCAATAGAGGCAGTATGGTTTTCTGGCTTGACGGTTTTGGCTTGGTGAGCTTCGGCCTGTGCCGCGACCTCGATAGTTGCTTTCTCTATAGTCATTGTTGCGGTTGTCTTTGCTGCTATAATCTTGTTTCTCCTCTTCGATGTGGCCTACGAACGATGGTGCTTATTCGGGGGGGGGGGGGGGGGGGGGGGGGGGGGGGGGGGGGGGGGGGGGGCCTTGGCTTTCTGTGTTGCCTTTCTTGATAAGAGCCCTCGGTGTGGGTTTGGTTGTGATTTTTGCTCTGACTTTGCTTGCGTCTTTTGTAATCCATATTTGATCTGCTGTACTCTTCGAACTTTGTGCATAACGTTTGCATTGTGCGCGGGGGTTATTGAACGCAGTAGGATGACATTTGGCATGCTTGCATGCCTCAAAGTACCGAGCTTATTGCAGCTTCGTCCGTTACGCTCGGCGCTTGGGATCGAAGTGTGAGGAATCTTCTGTAGTAGTCGTGCAGCAGCTCGTTCTCTTGTTGGGCGATGTTTAGAAGCTCATTCGATGGTTCCATGATGGTTTGGAACCCTCGAAAGCTTGTGATAACCTTGTCCCTGATGTTTTCCCAGCTGTATAGTAATCCCAGGGGCAGGTTGAAATACCAGTTTAATGCGAACTCTTCAAGGGCACACACGAAGGCTTTTGCCAGAGCTTCCTTTGAACTTGGCTAGTGGTAACATTCTGAAGTGTGGGGGGTAGGGCGCCCTTTGCAATCCTTCGGAGAGGGGTGAATCTTTGTCGATTATGGCTGCTCTCCGTATTGGTAACACGTCTGTGGGTAACGATGGCTCTCTTTGCTCGACGTGTGGATGAGCTTCGGGCGTTGGGCTTAGTTCTAGATGGCTTGTTCTACCGATGGTTTTTTGGAGTTCTTCGACCTCTTTAGCGAGTTGGAGGTTTTTGAGTCGGAGTTGGGCTATGTACTCCTTTTCTTGTATGGCTTTTTCTCTTTCCGCTAGTGCTTTGTTTCTTAACTCCTGCTCTTGCAGCAGTTGCTGCTTGAGCTACTCGAGGTGCTCAGCTCTTTGGGCTAGCAATTCCATCTCCTGTAATGCTGTCATTGAGGTTGGGGTGTAGCTTCCGAGGGGGTTTGAGCTTGAGGGCTGCCCGAGGCATCGTGCTGAGTCTTTCAGGTCAACAACCGCGTCTGGCTGCGATGGTTGCGCCTCGGGGGTGTTTTCTTTTGTTACTTACGAGGTGGATTGGTCATCAGTCAGTTGTGGGTCTCCAGGGGTGTTACCCCGAGCTGATGCGACTCCGCTCGATGGTAACGGTCCTGGGAGTTGAGTCATTGTGAGCTGGTATAAGAGCTTACAACACGGTGGGCGCCACTGTTGGTGTCATGAAGCGTGAGCCTCGAGGCACCGAACAGAAAAAGGGAAAGCAGGGTGAAACACTTGAGGGATTCCGCGTGGTGTAACAGGCGTTCTTCACGTATCCTAAAAAAGATTCGTCCCGTTACAAGTAGGTAGGGGTGCTCTATTTATAGGCCCGTACCTAGGTCATACGCAAATGACCATTTTGCCCCTAATTACCCACTATATTCCCTGAATATTCGGTACAAAATGGTCATAAAGGGTACGCTAGTTTTTTAAGCATTGCCGATGCCTTTCCTTGATCTGCACGTCACTGAGTGTGCTGGTGTCGCGTGTCCCTGCAGCATGCCTCGCTCGCCTTCAGCTTCGGGCGCACCCTTTAATCTTTGAAGGTACCGTGGACCCCTTCGAGGGGGTTCGTGCTCCGCCGAGCGCTCCATCTCACTGTCTCCCGAAGGTCAGGGGCTCTGATCTTTTCGGAACCCTTCGAAGGGTGTATACCCTTCGGAAGGGTTCTGATTCTTCCGGAATCTTTGGAACATACCTGTCTTCAAAAATTATGGTTAACAGTGAAGATAATGATGGTTAGCTTTGATTTCTGTTTGCAGTTTTAACTTTTACTGTCCTCGAAGGGTGGCCCACGAGGTGATCCCCCAACACCAGCCAGGGAGGAGATCGGCTATGCGGTCAATGATCTGTCGGACTTGGTTCTTGGTGAGCTTTTTCAATGACAGTGGAAGACCAAGATACTTGCAAGGAAATTCCGACATTGCACATGGCAAATTGTTCTCAACCACATCAATGTCCTCGTGACAACATTGTATCTATGCATTACGTTTTTGCACATTCGTCTTGAGACCCGAGGCATCTCCAAAAAGCTGCAAGAGGTCCATTGTAATCCCAATATCCTGTGCCTCCGGTCTGAGGAACATCACTACATCATCGGCATAAATAGAAACACGATGAGGAAGAGCTCTTACTGACAAGGGTTGGAGCAAGCCAATTGCCGCTGCCTTGTTAACCATATGACCCAACACATCCATCACTAGAATAAATAGCATAGGAGAGAGAGGGTCCCCTTGCCGTAGGTCGCGCCTATGATGTATGAGGTCTCTTGGAATCCCATTAAGTAGAACTCGAGTTGAAGATGATCTCAAAAGCCCACTGATGATATCACGCAAATCTGTCCGAAACCCAAGTGCCTCAAAACTTCCAACAGAAAAGGCCATGACACGGAGTCAAAAGCTTTGGAGATGTCTAGTTTCAGGGGTAGTCGAGGCAGCTTTCTTTGGTGAAGAAATCTTGCCGTTTGTTAAACCAACATAAAGTTGTCTTGAATAAATCTCCCCTTAATAAAAGCACTCTGATTAGGAGACACCATCTGCTGCAGATGTTTTGACAACCTATTAGCCATTATCTTTGTTACAAGCTTCGCAAAACTATGCACGAGACTTATGGGCCAAAAATCCTTGATGCAGTTAGCTCCCTCAACCTTGGGCAAAAGGGTGATGTAAGCTGAGTTTAGAACTTCAAAATTCATGAGTTTCCTGCTCCAAACAGCCGAGATTGCTGCCATGATCTCCTTTTTAATTATAGGCCAACACATCCTGTAAAAACGCCTGGTGAACCCATCTGGCCCCGGGGCCTTGTCCTGTGGCAAGAGCTTCACTGTGTTGAACACCTCCTCCTCTGAAAAAGGAACATCCAATTGTGACAGGTCATGAGCGGGGATCTCAAGTGCTGTCAAGTCAATGGTGATATCCCTTGCTACGTTCAGCCCTAGTAGGCTGTGATAGAAATTATCCGCTATTTCTGCTTTCTTCTCCTGCTCTGTGTGGACTTGGCCCTCATCAATCAGCTGGGCGACAAAATTTTTCCGACTCCTGTAACGTGACTGAGCATGAAACAAGGCCGTGTTAGCATCCCCATCCTTTATCCAATTAATCCGGGATCAAGTGCGGGCAATTGTTCTCAGAAGAGATGACAAAACAAGGGAGTGTTTCTTGAGTGAATTCCGCAGCCACACTTCCTGATCAGAAAGCACCCGACGGTCCTGTGCTATCTCCAGCTGGTGCAACACTTCCCGTGTTATTCCTAGCTGAGACTTTACATGACCCAGTGTCTTGTCGCTCCAACTCTGCAATCCCCTCGACACAGCCTGAAATTTACACGAGAGAGTATCAAATGGACGGCCCAGCTGTCACCGTATCCCATGCAACCTGAACTGCTTCCATAAAACCCTCCATTTTCGGCCAAAATGCCTCAAAGTGAAACCTCCTTTTTCCGGGTTGAATGTCATGAGTACCCAAGAGAAGAGGACAGTGATCTGAGTCATCTGTGGCTGCAGATTGAAGCAAGCAATTTGGGAAAATGTTTTCCCATTCCACTGAACAAAGAACACGGTCAAGCTTAACTGACACCTGATTGTTTGTCCAAGTGAACACCCGACCCTGCAAAGGTAACTCCTTAAGTGCTAGATCATTGATGAGACGTCGAAATCTTCCCATCATTGCTCTATTGAAATTATTACTGCTCTTGTCTTCCTCTCGGTAGATTACATTAAAGTCTCCAACTATGACCAACTATGACCCATGGCCCTTGGCATGCCACTCTAACATCTCTCAATTCCTGCAAGAACTCAATTTTCCTATCATTTCCTTGAGGTCCATACACACAGGAAAGCCACCATTGCTGACCGGACTCAGAAGAAAACTGCACAGAGACACTGTGGTTGTCAATTCTACTAAGACCTGTGGCCTGAATGTCCCTTTTCCATGCTATCAAAACACCTCCACTAGCCCCAACTGAAGGAAGAAACTGAAATTCGGTGAAGGCAGCTCCCAGCATAGCAATTACAGAGCGTTGTGTGATGGATTCCATCTTAGTCTCTTGCAAACACACCAAGTCAACTCGAGCAGAATCAACCAAGGTCCTTACTACATCCTGCCGACTACAGGAATTAAGGCCCCGTACATTCCATATCAGAATTTTTCTGAGATCCATTGGAAACAAGCTGGAAAAACCGACCCGGCGAAAGAGCACTCAGACAACCATGGCGGTGCCTCCTGTGCCTACCGTTCGCTCTCTGTCTTCCGGCACCCGCAGCCCTGCCAGGCAGGCTAAGGCGAACAAGTGTCTATCCGACAAAGGCTGCGAGAACAACTTGGCATATTCTTCGAGGGCAGTTTCATTAATCCCTTCATTTTCACTTATAACTTCCAACGTCCGCATGACACGCTTCTTGCAGCGCGCCGGCTCTGGTTGTACAGAGAATTCCACACCGACACCAGCGAGACGGCGGCTGCGGCGCAGCGGTGCCGATGGCAAGCGCGCTCTCAGTTTGGCCTGCGAGTGACTAGGGGTTGCCAACACACTCGCAGTCTTCTTGGAGATCTGGTTGAAGATCAATTTCTGCGAGGATCAACCTATTGCTACTTGACGGGACCAAAGTGGAACCCCGCATAGCCGAAAGCAGAAATGACACAAGCTTAAACAGGAGCTGATGGGAAGGTAAATAAAAGAATTATGTGATTTTTTGGAGGTCATAAGCATTACGTTGTGACTCTGGTAATACAACTACACAACCACACCCAAGATTCTTTTCTATAGTCTGAGAACAATGGTGGAGATGTAGTACAAAATCAGCACACGCCATGCAGCAGTGATCATCAGGACAAAAAAGAAGTGTATTAATATAGAATAGCCAATTGATTAAATCAAACTAAGAAACCTTTGATAGCTCGGCACCATGTAGTTCAGCAAGGTGGCTCTGCAAATTAAGGAAACAAACCAGTGAGAAGACACAAAAAAATGGGCATCTAAAACAATAGTAAAAGAGCGAAGCAGCATACCTTAAAACGATAAGCCTCAGCAAGCTCCTCTTCTAAATTTTGGTTCTTTCTTAAGCAACCACTTAACTTCTTCTGGAGGTTCTCAATATCCTGTTCCAAAGCTGCTGTCCTGAGCAGTTACAAAAGAAATTGCTTTCTTGCACTCAAGTGAATAAATGTGATATGAAATTATGAATATCAAATACAGAAGCACCTTTGAGTAAGCATTCGAGTTGCAACAGAAATATAGCCGGGTCCAGCTTGTTGCATACATAGCTGTTCAATATCTTTTTTTAGTTCATCACGTTCTGCAAACAATGAGTCTATCAGTTAGTCCACATACAAGTGCCACAGGAACATATCATGCTAAAGTGACAAAAGCATGAAACACATAGGATAGGAGTTTCTTAAACAACTAATTGATATGAGAAGCTTCAAAAAAATAAATACTATGGTTCCTCCATTTTAGCTAGCAACAGCATGAGGGCTAGTTCTGCCAAGCACTTTAAAAATATTATCTAAAAATGAGATCTAGCGAAAACAGGGAAGCATGGAAGTTAGCTATCCACGTGCTAGAACCATGACTAGGTTATCAAGATGCTTTGGGTCTCATCTCTTACCTCCCACAACAAGGCTCCGTTATTGTTGTTGTTTCTGAAAAATGAGATCTAACACAACTCTAGGAAGTAACTACATTAGATACATGAATTGCTATATCCTAAAAGTAAGGACATTGGTCTTCTACGTAGTACATAGTGCATGGCATGCACATTGGAATTTGGGAAGATTGTAGTCAAATAAGCCAAGGAGTTGTTTCCGAAATCATACAGCATATTTAAATACATGACCAGAGTAACTTTTAAATTTTTCAGTAGTGCAATAGTGTGACGTGATTGAAATCAGTATGCCCTCTGGAGATGCCATCTATTCATACATATGAGAAGATATAATTTCATATTTCATAAAAAAGGAACACTAGTGGACTGTCTGCCTTTTGTGTTTGATATGTTGATCAGTGGTACAATGTTCTTGCAACTTATTAAGTGCTCCATGTAAATTGAACTACCAGGACATAAGGAACACACACAAAAAAAAACTCAACCTGCGGGGAATAAGACAGCCCCCGGGCATTATGCTAAGAAGAAGACCTTCTCACGCAGGTCGAGAAAATCCCCGAACCCCTACCCCACCCTTACACAACGACACCGTGGCCCGTGTGAGACGACCACGACCTGGGCCGGGCCTGAGACCTGTGCTTTGGCGTGGTGACAAGCGAAGGGATTTTTTTCCTCCAACCCGTAAATTCGCTCCCAGTAGGAGTCGAACCCGAGACCTTGGGGGTGCTACTAACCCACCTCAACCACTAGGCTGAAGGACCGTTTGCGACATAAGGAACACTAGTGAACTATACTCTAGAATGACGAGTTGCTCTACATAGAGTTGCACTACTAACATGTCAAACAAGAAGCACAATGGATTGCTGGGCAAAATAACTACAAGTGACAATCTTATCAGTAATAGGTACCACATACCTCGCTGGAGTTCCTCACCACGACGAGTCAATACTTTAACAAGATCTACTTTTTCATCAATTTCTGCCGAACAGAAAAGGGGCGCAATTGTTCTTAAATCAAAGTGTACTTTGATATTATAATCTATAATAAGAAGTATCAAAATTACCAGTTCATTACACATTTATTTTATTTGATGAGCAAACTAGTACACTTACTACAAAGATGCTAAGCTAGCAATAGGGCTTGGATTCTAACATATCTTGAGCAAGCAACTGTAGAAGAATATGCACTTTTTTGTGAAGACAACCTTTTTAGGGCACAACCATATGATGAAAATGTGGTCAGAGATTGCAAGGAAAGTGAAGATTCACATCATAATATTTTTTCATTGTAATACAGAGTCCTAAGGGCTCCTCCTGTACACTCCTTTAATTAATTAAATTGGCACTGTCTCGTGTCGGTTAGTTTTTTTAAAAAAATAAAAGTGCTTGCTAATTTTCAGCTAACTGAAAATTGGTGTTCCTTTCAATAAACTCCCTAAGTCATCAGATCTAAATCCAACGGTTTACAATTATTATACAGATAGTCCTACAAAAGAAAAAAACAAGTAACTCACCATCAACTGAAATCTTTCAGTCGACTAAAACCTAGAAAATATATAAAAAAAAAGATCATAATATTGGACAGGGGAGAGCAACAGATGAAAAAAGGGAACCCCAATAACTAGCAACTTCACAAAGAAATTACAATGACTGATACAATCAGAAGTCAGAACTTCAGGCTTTTAAAAAAGAAAGAAGAAAACAGTTAGAAGGCAACTACATTTTGCCCCTTGTCCAAGCCTAGTATATCAAGGAAGGTTGACCAAGATCAGGAATGCAGAAGGTAGAACATGCAATTACCATATTGGAGTCCTTCAGCCCGATGTATCAATACTTCCAATGCACGCTGCTTTTCATCCCTTTCTGTTAAAAGTCATATAACTAAGTTAACTCCACGGTGTATGACTATTGTCGGTGAAATAAATCAAAAGAAACATGGTCATCATAAACGAAATCAGGAACCATTGTCAGTTCTCACCGTCAACACAGATGTCCAACTATAAGCAATGATATATTGTATATATACACACAATTTATAATCAGCATCGCACAACACGCAACAGAAAGATTCTCAGCAAACAGGCATTTAGCATCATAACCATTCATGTTCTCATTTTCACCTAATCCACCAATCTAATTAATGACTACCTCCCATGGCCTTGGTGAAGTATCTGCTCCCTCATATATGGCGCTGATTAGTTTAATTTCGAATCTACCACATGAGTGATTTTAAACATATACTATGTCGTCTGCACAGGGCGCTCCACGAAAAAGAAGCTATCACATGAAAGTAATCCAACCTTGTCACAAAACAACCACCACGAGGCCATACTGAATAGACTGACACTTTCTTTTCACACACACACACATACACATGCACAGAGAGAGAGAGAGAGAGAGAGAGAGAGACTGACACTATCAAGCAATAGGGGAAAACTAGAGAGAAAATTCCTTAATGGCCATCAAAAGAATTTGTGTTTCCTTATTGGCCATAAAAAAATTCCAACATCCCTAGTGGCCATCGAGTTCAAATTTTATGTCTTATTGGCCATCATAGTGTTAATGTTGAAGAACAAAAGTCATCTTTGCCCTAAGTAGCATCTTTGTGGCCAATGATTTTTATTGACCATGAAATTAGAAAAAAAATAGTTAATAATTAATTTGACATTCTGAACATCATGAGTATGTATTTTTTAAATTTTTGGTAACAACCATGTGTATTTTTTATAATAGTAAAAATATTATTTCTGCTAAAAAGACGAAGTACATACTCATGTTTGTTCATATTAACTAAATTATGTGATTAAGAAGGAACGTTGGCACAAAAATGTTGTTAGAAGCAAAAGTGACTTTTCCTCTATAACTTTAACACTAGAACGGCTAATAGGGCAAAAATCTTTATACATGTTCACTCAAAAAATCTCCCATACGCCCACAAAGTTAGAGATTGAATCCAAATCGGTTTCGTACCTTCCATATCAAGCACCAAATTCAAAAAATCATAAATCCCTCGTCCGGAGTTTAAATGAGGTAAACTCAGACTCTATCTCGTAGCCCTCGAAAAGTTCTACAACTTTGATATTCAATGGAAGTCAAGATTTCGTCGTTTCGGTTTTCAAATTTATGATGCAAAAATATTTATTCTGATTTAGACTCTTCTGCGTAGGTCTTTGTGCGGGACCCATATCTCCTACCTCTGAAGTCCAAATAATATGATCCACATATGTTCTAAAAAGGCCTCGACCAGATCTACAATTTTCGTGTTTTAACTTTTCTCATTAGAGCGTGTTTTCAAGTCCAAAATCGTGTCGCAATGAAGTGTTGTTTCTATTCTGCATGAATTATTTTTTCCTATCGGATAAAGCTTGTAGAAATCTTTACGCATTGGTCACGACATTGGTCTTGCATGTTGGGCTTCATATAGATCCAGTGGTGTCTTATAAGCGTAATGAGTTTGTGAGAATCCCTCTTTACATGGCAAATTGGGTTTCATATCGGTATTTCTCATATTTGAGCATTTTTTTATTGTTATTTCACTTAATTTTGTAACATAACACTCAAACAACACTACATGTGGAAATCATTAACATTAGAGGTAAAAAAGTATTTATGATAAGAATACAGTAAAAAATGATATTAAATTTATTACTTATGATATATAAAATGATACACTAAGAAACTCCAACAATAATATAAATATGATCTTTCATGTAAAAAATATCAATAATTATATTGTGTAAATAATTTACGTTTAAATTATAAAAAATGTTTTATTTTTTTTAACCCATAACAACATACGAGCACTTTGCTAGTATTGAATTCAATAACCACTAGTAAATTTTTATGACCAAGAATCAAAAAAAAAATCTGTTGGCCGCCAAGGAATTTCCCTCAAGCTAGAACAGAGGACTAACAAATAGAAACAATGAGGGCTGGTTATTACCACGCTGAAGCTCTTCAACTCGGGTAATCAATGCAGAGACGTCCATGCGCTCGGCATCTCCGTCCATTCCTGAGTCCACCAGCGGGTCCGCTTGGATAATGGTGGATTTGAGGAATGAAGAGAGAGCAAATCCACAAGTAACCACGAGCACAAATGAACACAGAGGGACAAATTCAGAGGAGGCAACTGATGAACCAGAAAAAACAACCGAGGGCGGGGGTGAAACTGCTCAAGAATCAGGGAAAAGCGGGACTGATCAAGGCTAGTGCTTAGCAGATGGAGAGAGAACAGAGCAGATTTCCAACAGGATCCTGTGGCGCGGGAGTTGGTGATGGTGACGGCGGCCGAGGCAATCGAGCGAGAGAGGGGCGACCAGCGGAGACCGGTGGGTTGGGCGGAGAGGAACGGAACTATGGAAGAGAGGGGAGCGGGGAGAGACGGAGAGCAGGCGGAAAGAGGCGCACCTGGCAGGCTTTGGGAGTTATTATTATTATGGGAAATTCGTCTATAACACTATGTTTTTAAAAAATTATCAGTTAGACATTACATTAGAAATGTCCTGCGAACAAAAAAACACAAACCCGATATCCTGTAGACAAATAGCCCTATTATTATTATTTGTTTTTTTAACTCCTGTGGGAGTTAGATTTGGATTCGTTGCTTGTGAGTCAATCGACTGAATCCCAGCTGACCGCCAGAAAATGGCCATTCGCATTGTATAGGAAACCGATTAGAATTGGAAACTCGCAAAATCTAATGTACTCTATCTATCTATCTATCTAATAAAGGATAAATCATAGAATTTATTTTCTCATCATAGATAACAATTCACTCTTCCATCTTAGACCTTCATTTTACATGGATCATCTTCATCTAATCATTGTATGGACCCACTACATGTAAAGTTTATCTTACTCAATCCTTGATAAAAAAAATCACTCATTCCTTCAGCCCATCTAGTTTTTTCTCACTGACCTTCCCACCTCTACCCACATATCCATACACTTTCTTGCCTTCTTTGATTCTCTCCTCCTTAATTTGCTCCACTTCCAAAATCCAAAGGTATCGTAGTTATTCTTTCCAAAATTGTCTCTACCCAATAATAATTTCACACATTCCTTTCCCACCACTTATAGGTTCTTTTCTTTTCTTTTCTTTTCTTTTCTTTTCTTTTCTTTTCATTCCACAAGCCTGTGGCTACTTGCCCTCTCGCTCACGTCTGGCCGATGTCCAACCGTCCTGCCGCTCCCCATCAAGCCGCCTACGTGTAGCTGATGTTTCGATACACACGATGCCTGACATCCAGATGTCGTTCGTCATTAGGCTTTCACGCAGGGCGCTCAACATCTAGTCGACGTTCGATGTCACATGGTATTCTTGATTAGAATTGGAAAACTCGCAAAATCTAATCTACTCTATCTATCTATCTATCTATCTAATAAAGGATAAATCATAGGATTTATTTTCTCACCATAGACAACAATTCACTCATCCATCTTAGGCCTCCATTTCACATAGATCATCTTCATCTAATCATAAGATTTATGTGGACCAACTACATGTAAAGTTTATCTTACTCAATCCTTTATAAAAAATCACTCATTCCTTCATCCCACCTAGTTTTTTCTCACTGACCTTCCCACCTCTACCCACATATCCATACACTTTCTCGCCTTCCTTGATTCTCTCCTCCTTAATTTGCTCCACTTCCAAATTCCAAAGGTATGGTAGTTATTCTTTCCAAAATTGTCTCTACCTCACTACCTCGCATAACCCTTCCCAATAATAATTTCACACATTCCTTTCCCACCACTTATAGGTTCTTTTCTTTTCTTTTCTTTTCTTTTCATTCCACAAGCCTGTGGCTACTTGCCCTCTCGCCCACGTCTGGCTGACGTCCAACCGTCTTGCCGCTCCACATCAAGCCGCCTACGTCTAGCTGATGTTCGATACACACGATGCCTGACATCCAGATGTCGTTCGTCATCAGGCTTTCACGCAGGGCGCTCAACATCTAGTCGACGTTCGATGTCACATGGTATTCTTGATGTCCGGCCAACACGCAGCGCTCTTGATGTCCGGACACCATTGGGCATCATTGCCCGATGTCTACCTGCCACTCAACGTGCGAGGAGAGCCAATAGACTCGGCAAGGGAGCAGATCCGGTAGAGGTGATTGGAGGAAATACTATTGTAAGTTCGCCATATACCTATATATTTGTGTTTGGAACATCGAGTTGGGTCATAGCGTGTTCTTTTACATTGGCTCCAAAATTAATCTAACCCTCTATCCAATTACATACACTGCCATGGTAGAACTAATATCTCCGTATATGAATGGGCCAAAGAGACGTGCAATGCTTGGCAGAGCGCACTCATCATTTTGCCTTAGTGGCGAACTTTTAAAAAGTCTGTAACTAAGTGTAGAATAGTAGCTAAATCATAACTACGATTACAAAAATAGTTGCAGGAACAACAGACCCGTTACTACTATCGACACCTACTATCGACACCGAGGAGATAAAACAACCCAATAAAAAAAGGGGTTGAAAAGGTAACATGCAATTGCTCTGATTTATGACCAGATCCTTCTGCTTCAGACTCCTCTACACCAAGGCCGCTCGAAACTAGTTTGTAGCATTTTGTCGCGGGAGGATCTCCGTGCTCGGCCATGACGATGTTTGATAGATCTGAGGACCACTCCTTTACCCTGTTTTCTTCGGCCTCTGCAGAAGGTGGAAGCGGAAATGAAGATGACGAGAGAGGAGCAGTTGAAAGACGACGAGAGAGGAGGAGGGGTGAGAGACGACGGTTGGGGAGGGAGATGATACGTCGAGGGTTTTTTAGTGCAGGATACAAATAGGGGAGGTGTCTCATGAAGAGGCATTTCATGGGCCTCTAAATGGGCTTCTGGTACACAACGTTGTATGCCCTTTTGCTCATATTAAGAAAAGAGTCCTATTTACCTCCAACTTATATGGGAGTCACTCTCTGGCTTTGACTAGGATGTCATAGGGAATATAAATAGGAAATATTTTTAAAAAAAAAACTCTCTTACTAGATACTACTCCCTTAATACCCTTATTAAATAGGGCATCGGGTCAAGTTCATTTACTACCATGTCCTTGCTCTAATGGTTACCTACATTGTGGTCGATGTTGGAGGTTGTGATTTCGAAACCACAGATCCTCGTAGCTCTTTATTTTGTACAATCTGAGTGCATACATTATTACAATGTGCGGAGTTATCGATCCTGGAACCGCCATTTAGTGCTATAAAAGGAAAGGAAGGGTTTCACTCTCTCAACACTTCAAGATAAAATTAGCACTTCATCTCCAAAAGGCTCAACGTTGTCAAAGCATTTGGAAAATAGGAAGAGAGTGAGGAGGAGTCTAGGAGAGGAGGTTCGGGCCTATCCAACCCCTTCTCCACGCTAGTACCTCGATGGATGCTTGCCTTTTTAAGTAAGTCTTTGTGATTCTTCTCTGGTTATTTAGTTTCCTTCTTAAGTAAATTTTAGTACTTAGTTGTTTTGCTCGCTCAGCGCTCTATTTAACTAGATACCTTAGTCTTGGCCCATCGTACATAGAGATTAAGGGAGTAATCAAAAGCATAGACTTGGTGTCTAGGTCGCAGGTTGCCTTTGTTTATCGCGTAGTCCACGAATTGCTAGAGGTGGGCAGTAGGTGGTGACAACCCTATATGTCCATTGAAATCCTCCATGCTCGGCTATGCAGTAGGCTTTTGGCCGGATGTTGACGGTCATTAACTACCATTTCCGGCCATCAACATTACTCAAAGTAAAGAAGGATTGTATATTCTCACCATGCATTTAAGTTAAAATTAAAAAATATCCACTATTGCTTGGAGAAACACTCACATGCAAGGAAAGTACATAAAGGGAGTGAAGAAGTGCCTCATGATCCGTGGAAATGAACTTCTGGCCAACCACAACCAAGTACATGAATTGAATGAATGACCCACATGTAGAAGCAAACTGCCTCAACAACCAACCTTACCATGTCACTGGACACTGGGACCCACCTGGCAGGGCCCCCGAGGCGGCAGGACCCCAGTGGGCTCACCCCATGTTCACCCGAACAGGGGTGTTTGGCCGAACATGTGGGCAGCCCACTAGGGCCCATCTTCAAATGATGGTTCCCCCACCGACTTCCCAAAGGCGGTTTTCCCCCTTGGGGCGGAAATTACCGACCTCAAAATAGCCTTTGGACAGCTATAAAAGTAAGGGAGAGGCCTTATTCCAAAACACACACCAAGAAGCATTACTCTCTTTGTCATTTCATGATTCCCTTTAGTTTTAGTGGAGTTAGGCTTAGAATAGAATCTTCTTCAGTTTCCAAGTCTTCCTTAGAGTTGTGGTATGGCTCTTGTATCTTTTTTCTTTTATAATACTTTATTTTATTTAATATATTTAGTATTTCTATATAATTATGTTTGGGTCATGAGTTTCTTGTTTGATTATATGATCCCTTCATGTATGTGGTTATTATGCTTATATGTTAGTAATATAGTTATACTGTATTACTAAGTTAGACATAAGCTCTTACTATAGTCTTTATTTATATCGTTATAATAATACAAGACTAATGTGTGACTTAGATTATTTTCACGTGCTTAGTATTCACTTAAATGTGATTACTCGTTTCCTGATCCATTGCTAGGGGATTAGGGGTATTATTCTAGAGATGTAAGCATGGTGTTTAGATCAATATTAGAATGCATTATTTGTCATGTAGTCCACAGATTGCTAGGGGTAGGCTGTAGGTGGTAACAACCCTATCTGTTCTTTAAAATCCCCCACATTCGGCTATGCAATAGGCTCTTGGCCGAAATCTGTTGACACCAGAATTTGACCGGTCCCAGTGTCAGCGAAATAAGGGTGGAGTCGGTCGAGCTAGAAGAAGACCAGCGGCCAAAAGGAGGATAAGTGGGCCCTTGTGGGGTTATTTTGTCTTTTCTATTTTTTAATTTAGATTTTATTTTAAACCTAGTCGGTTTGTTTAGAAGTCCTGATCGAGTCTCTTGCATGAGGTTATAAATATGTAATAGGATTTGTACAAAAAAATAACACTTTTGTTCAATACAATTCGACGTATCGCCAACTTTTCCTACTCGACGAAACCCTCATCTCGTGCAGGCTGCATCGGCTTCGATCTCGGTGAGAGACTTGGATTAGTCACCCTCGGTAATTCTATCAATATCAACTAGTATTTTCTCATTAATTTGATATTCTAGTTTCTATCGTTAGAATTGCTAGTTATCCGATAATTAGATCTGTTTGATGCTTGTCTTATCGACTTTGATTACGATACCGTCTTGGTTGAAGCCAATCTATTGTAATCTTGGTAGGTTCTATAAGTATTATTTAGATCTGTTATTCGAGTCACTCTATCAATTTTATCTATAAATAGATTAAATCTAGCTCTATTTGCCGTGTTTGAACACTGTCTCGATTAAGTTCGATCTGTTCAAATCAATGAGGCTGCAGCGACTTTGATCTCTTACTGGGCTGATAGAGATAGATCTGATCCGTTTATAGGTAAAGTCGATAGGGTTGTATCGGGACATTTAGCCGATAGGTTACCACGGTTCAATCGACTTTATGGTGCTTAAATTGGTTATACCATTCATTATAATAGTTGTTTGCCCCCTTGTTTGAGATAAGTTAGATATATGATTTAAGAGCATATTTGCAATACCAACTAATCATATCTATTGACCCAACACCATCGACAGAGTGAGTATGTGCATGTTTACTGTAGGATTATCAATTCAGCTCTATCGACTTTGGTCATTTACATCTACCTGGCCAGTTGATTCACGAATGTTGTAGGCTTATCGACTCTGGCCGGCCGACTCGATTCTTTATCAGTATTTATAATTTAAAATTGTTTATTGAATTAAATATTGCCGATAAGCCGATATAATCAACCGATTAGCTTTATTTACTTTATTTTTATTTATTTACATAATAGCATTGGCTGATCTCACGAACAGTGACTATCGGCTTTCTTCATCGGCCTGTCATAGGCCGATGACCCGTGTCATTTGACTCTTCTGTCTTTTTATCAATTTATAGGGAAAATCAATTAGCATGTCCCGGTTTCTCGTATTGAGCCTGCACTGGAGTTAAGTAGATCTCTCAGGTCATACGTGACGATTTTCGTATTAGCACGCTTTTTGGCACGCCCAGTGGGACTAAGAACTTTAAGGTTCACATCATGTCTGGACTTGGAATGCCGCAGGATCTAGAAGCACCTCAACCAAAGAACAATATCAGCTCAGATCTTAAGGGTATACATGTGCTTCCTGTCAATAAAGATGAATTGAGCGATGAAGCAAAAGCATAAATTAGTCAGAGAATGGCTGAGTATGAGAATCTTCTATTGGGGACTTTCAGCAAGACAAGGCAGGGCAAGATTATTCAGAACGGGAAATTACCGGCTACTGCCTTGATTGAAGATGAAACAGAAGAATCATTTGCTAACAAGCCAATGGAAGTTGCCGATGAGGCATCTCTGAATAGGATGATTCATAATGTTGTACACCATGCATTAATTAACCATTCACCTATATTGGTTAATACTTTGAGGAACTTGATCATTCAGACTGTGGAAGGGTGTTTATACGAAGATTCTGCTCATGGGCTGGTGTATTTCCGTGTACCTGGAAATCTTTCTCTGTCTACAATGGATGCATCTACTCCACAACAAACTGGGGCAAGCGTGACAATTCCTGTTGCAAGAGCAGAGCCTTCATCTTCTGAAGTTTCTCCACCTCCGAAGAACATTGATAGTGGTGCAGTAGGAAGGACGCCTCGGAGAATAATATTGCAGAGAACATCTCCATGCACACAACCACAACATTATAGGCAGGAGACTACAGAACCAAATGTCACATATGGTACTGCACCCAATGTTGAGCCGAGTATGTTTGGGATGCCATCATCGTCTGCTCTACCAGGGGAGTTAGGAGGCCAACATACAGTTATTAATTTTGGTTCGCAAACAACCCCTCAGATGCTAGCATCTAGTCCTACATCAACTTTTCCAAATGTTAATGCATCGACCAATGACTGGCCAGTGAAGATTGCTGAAGTGATGAGACAACAATTTGGTTTAAAGCCGAAGTAGCAGACGTACGTGTATTGACCTCCGTATGCTCCAAGCTATGATTTGATTCCAATGCCGAGTCGATACAGGCCACCAGAGTTTACTAAGTTTCCTGGACAAGATAATACTACCACAGTTAAGCATATCAGCCGATTTTCAGTACAATATGGAGAAGCTGGTAATACTGAAGCGTTGAAAATTAGGTTGTTTCTATTGTCCTTATGTGGTCTGACGTTTTCTTGGTTTGCATTGTTGCCCCCAAATTCGATTGTTACTTGGGCCGATCTTGAACAGAAATTCCACAAATATTTCTTTGTTGAGACTAGAGAATTAAGGTTGTCCAACTTGATTGTTGTAAGGTAGAAGGCTGGAGAGTCTGTACATGATTATGTGCAGAGATTTAGAGATGTGCGCAGCAAGTGTTTCAGCCTGCAGTTAACCGACAATTAGATGACAGAAATAGCATTCAATGGCTTAGTTGCACCCACTACAAGGGAGGTACCCTTCTATGACGAATTTTACGTGACGTTTTTAGACAACATCATGGACACCATGACATCCATGACGGTTTTGTGTTTTCCGTCATAGATGTGCATTGTGGGTATTGAAACCCAGAATTCGGTGACGTTTTATCAAATATGTCATAATTCGGCCCATATTTTAATGACGTTTTTGTAATTTCATCACTATCAACAAAAGATCCATATCTTAGACACAAGTCTTTTAAAAAAAAAAAAAGATAAAAAAAATGAGCCCAAAAGGGGACTCGAACCCAATTGGCTGGCCACACATTCACCAAGATCCAAAGAAAATGCCGGATATCCGATTGGTTGATGCAAATTCTAGCATTTTTTATTCTAATTAAACCTTGTGCATTAAATTGAAAAAATGGAAAAAAACGAGTTTCTAAGGGGACTGAACCCAGGTTGCTAGAATCAGATGCACACTTAGTTATCAACAGGCTACTAGTCGGTTGTTGTAAATTCTAGCATTGTCCTTTTATTTAAACCTTGCGCTGAACCAGAATGGTTGTAGTAAATTGAAAATAAATGGGGAAAAGTAGGACTCGAAACCAGGTCGCTGCGTGAGACATAGAGGGATCATCCAGGGTGCCACTCGGCCCTTTATGTTTAGGGAAGAATTGTATTCTAAATAAGCGGTGGCTACTGGAGTAGATGAATTAAATCGGACAAAGAATCATCCCATCTAGCTCATATCCCTGCCCCCCACGAGGAACCCTAGGTCAGCCGCCTCATCCAGCTTTCTCCTCCCTCCCATGTCGCCGCCACTCCCCTCCGTCCCCACCCACCCATCGACCGCCGCCACTCCCCTCCGCCATCACCCATTGGCCACGACCCCGCAAACCCTCTCCGCCGCCACGCCGCCACAAACAACGCAGATGAAGGACGGGACGAAGGCACACGGGCCGGCGGCGCAGACGAAGGGCGAGCCAGCGGCGCACAGACCGGCGGCGCAGACGAAGGGCGCACCAAAGAAACTACAACGACATCAGCCTCAAGGTGCTCCCTGGTCCTTTCCCTATGCAGTTGCTCTGTTTCCTTCCCTGTAGATGTTTGATTATTTGTTAGGGTTAGATGCAGATTAGATTTGGTAGATGGTTGACTATGTGGTAGGGTTGCCCTACTTGCTGCTGCAATTGACTTCAGTGCGTTATATTGCAGAAATATTAGGCTAGTGCTCTCACTAGTTCATCACAAAATAACAAATGCTTGCTTGATCTTATTTTCATCGTTGTGGCTGTATGCTCCCACTTACTAGCCCTGTGTTATGTCAGGCCGGTAGCTGAACACCAAAGATGTTATGCTCCTTGCACGCTCTGTTTGTGTGTGGTTTAAGATGAACACCAAAGAATATGAGTAGAGATTGAGTAATAGAGTACTAGGTCAGGTCAAATGATATTGGAGTTGCTAGAAGCCACACTAGAAATCATCATACCAATGGTCTTAGGGGTGGGGGCGTGACATCTAGAAGGAGATGATCATCAGTGCTCTCAAGCCTTCTCCATGACTGGGACTAGTCACATCACTAATCCATGATGCTCCACATTAGTTAGATGTATGAGTCATGGCTAATGATTGATTCTAGGAGCCAACTTTGGTGCATATACTGCAGTCGTAGCTGAATTATTTGAACAACGTGCAAGTTAGATGATGTGTGACCGTGCCATGTACAAGAATTAAGATGCATTTATTTCGTAGATGCTGGTTGCATTCTACTCTGTGCTACATTTATTCACAATGTGCTTGTGACTGAAAGTCACAACCAAATGCTCGTAATTTCCAAAACCAAACATTTCACCCTAATAAAATGCAAAAACCAAATCTGAACTTTTTTTGTAAAAAAAAAGAATACTTGCATATTTCTTGCACATAATAGGTAAATGGATTATTTCATGACTATATATAAGCCTCACACTAAACTATATGCCACTGTTTCTTTTTCTAATTACTATTTACTAGGACTAAAGAATATTTGCAATTGAAGTCCATGATTAGATGCTTTACAATCTGGTACAGTTAGTGGTACTGAACCACTGAACTATCTGTTTCAACTGTATTATGTGCTTTGGGTTAGTGCAGACTCAGAGTCATGCCACTGAACCTCCTGTAAAATGTTGTTTCAACTGTGTTAGGTGCTTTAGGTTAGTGCATATTCAGAGTTGTGCTAATTATGCTTCCATTACCAGCTTTTGTTTACTTGCAGCCATTACAACTTTAAAACATACCCTTGTAGAGACTTCAAACTAATCTATTAATTTTTTCTCTGAATATGATCTTTCATGGGATGGGGATGATACTGGTGAACAGGATTTGATTGATGGAAATGCCAAGGTGCTCATTCAAACAAATGTTGTGCAGGGCTAACTTGTTTGCTTGCTGATGCAATATAAGTTCAATTCTGTTGACTAATCCATGCTTCTATTTCTAGCTGGGCTCTAGGGAGAAGACTTCATACATGCCTCGTAGTGATGGTGTGGTCAAGTTTAAGAATCGTAAGAGAGTTTTTCTAGCTGAACCATGCACTAGGGTTACCAGGTCAAAGAAAACCATCACCAAACCTGTGCCTAGTGTGGACCAGGCTGCAGAACTTTCTGGTACCTGTGAAGAATGCACACAAACTGCTATTGAAGGTATGTTCTACTACAATGATTCTTCCTGTTATTATATTAGCTACTAGGACTAGGATTGCATGATGAATACACTCTTAGTTGCTGTTATTTTTTTAGATGATGGACTTGCCCTGCCTGATGACAACGCCCGCACGACAGACAACACTGAAAGGCACAACCATATGGACAATGAAGGTGATGCATTCTTACAATCCTTTTGTACTTTTCATCTGCCACAATGTGTCACAACTCAAACTACAAGTCCACTGATAGTTTGTTGAACACATTCTTTTTGGCTGCCTTTTTTAGATGATTCTGCCCAGCCATGTGATGAGAATAAGAATGCTACAATGGCTGCTGGAGATCATGACCTTACCGATCCTACTAACCAGATGACCGCTGCAGGTGATAGTTTGTTCCTCTACTTGCCATATTGTGTATTACTACCATGATTCTTCCTATTATTATATTAGCTTTGTTGATTGCATGATCACTATGGATCAATGTTTGTTTCACCTTGCTAATTGTGTTTTCAATGAACATTTATAACCAGGAGGTCAACAAGGGATTTGAAGAGCCACTATGGGACATGGCTTTGAAAGAATGAGCCGAGCTCGGCGTGGCAGATTGCAAGTTGTCATTAATGAAGGGAATATAAGGCCTATGATACCTCTTGTTGCTGCCAAGTGGGCAACAGAATGCAATATAGCAGTCCGAACCCACGTGCCTGTGCTGAAGAACTGGAAGGATTATAAGGATAAACCTGCGTTGTTCGAACTGTTTATGGGATGTCTTCGTGTAAGTACATTCTCTGATCCTTTACCTCCTGTGTACTTTTGTTTTTTCAGACTGTTCATTTTTTAGATATGTAATTTCTTCCTTATGAATAGGCAAAGTTTCATATTGACACAAGTGATGAGACAATAAAAAAGGCCTGTCATGTGATGATGAAGAAAGCAGTTCGCCAACAACGCCACAACCTGAAGAAGTTTTTTTATCCTTTCCCACTACATCAGGTTACTAAAACTTCTCCTGTCAAGTGCATGTCTAATGAACAATGGATTGACCTTGTTGAATCATGGAAGAGTCCCAAAAAGATGGTATGTCTCTTCCTGAAATCAAAATATTTACTTGTATATGTTATTTTGTTTCTTCCTTAAAATGTAAAATGCATGACTGATGAGTAGTGGGATTATGTCTTTGTTGTAGGAGACATGTCAAATGAACAAATTCAACCGAGGCAATGTCAAGTCACATAAAAAAACTGGATCCCGTAGCTATGAGGTCTTTGTTGAAAATGATCTTGTAAGTAATTGTCTCAATGTGCAGTCGATTTATGATGATGTATTCTTCTATATAGCACACCCCTATCTAGAATAATATTCCCTTTGTTTTGTTAATCATTACTTTCATGTGGTACTACTGTAAGCAGAATGCAACTTATATTGATGAGTCTGATTTATTTGTGCATAGAACATTTGTCCCCTTCCCCTCTTTGTTGTTTCTGGTTCAGTTTAGCAGCAAGCAAAATATTTGTCTAATTACTACATGCAAATGCGGTTTGTAGGGAGATAAATACAAGGATGAAGAACCCAATGCAATTGATTTGTTCAAGGAGTGCCACTATAGCAAGAAAACCAAAGGCTTCACTCCTGAAGTGCAGTCAATAATTGTAAGACAGTTATTTATTTGTCCTCTTTCAAATGATTGTTTTTCTATTTGTATTTCATGATTAGTAACCATGTTTGTTGCTTGTTTTTTAGACTCAAATGGAAATGGTGTTGGCTACAACTATAGAAGGTGAAGATCCCAAGTCTGTAGAGCAGGTTATTGTTGAGGTGCTTGGTGAGAAAAGTAAGTTCCTTAAAAATGTCGGGATCCGGCCTGTGTTGCCTACAGCTAGTGGGCAGAACAATCAAGCTGAATTGGAAGCAGAGAGGAGGACCAATGTTGAGTTACGTTCGTTTGTTAACATCCAGCATATGCAAATTGATGATCTGTCCAAGAAACAACAGGAGACAGAGAAGCAAATGGCCAAAGACAAAGAGATGATGAACAGAGATAGAGAGATGATGAACCAGAAGCAAGCAGAGCTCGATGCAAAGCTTGAAGCTGTGCTGAATCGTCACGTTCACTAAGTGGTTCACTAAGTTATGTTGTATCATTTTTCTGCTATGCAAAACCTAAGATTCTATTATCTTTTATGATCTGTGTGATCTGGTACTTGGTATAATCTGGTAGTGTGATCTGTTAGTGTGACAGGGTGATTTTTTTGGTGAAATGGCTTATGTGCCATGGTGAATTGTGTATTCAATTTCTGGATGAACACATGGATTTTGGTGGAAGTTTAAATTCTGGATGAACAAATTTTGATGTTGTATGGTTTTATTGTGATTATGATATGATTTTGTAAAAATTCTATATTGTTAATGTTGGTTGGGCCTTTTATCTGTTATTTGTTGAAAATTAGTGGGCTGAAATTGAATATTATGACGATTGTGCTTGTGCCATGTTGCAATCTACGTTTGCAGCCACGTCATAGTCCATGTCAACAACCATGTTATCCTCAATCTATGATGATTTCTATGACGTTTATGTTTGTCATTAACATTGGGCCTGGGTCGGGTTTCTATGGGCTTTGGGCAATTCCATGACACTTTAGAAACGTCATAGATTGTATTAATCTGTGACGTTTTTTGACATAAACATCACGAGGGATTTTCTGTGATGGAGAATACATGACGTTATGTAAAAACGTCATGGATATGGTTTTGTGACGATTTTTAAGGTTTTTGTGACAGAATTGATTTGTCATAGAAGACCACCTTCCTTGTAGTGACCTTTAAGGGAAAAGTTTCCCTCGACCGAATTCAAAAGCTTGTCCCAGTTAGTGCATCCATTCAAGAGAACCTCACTCGGGGGGCACATTCAAGGCCGATTCAAGTTAATTACAGTGATTATGAATCTGAGTCTGATGATGAAACTACCGAAGTTGATATGGCCGAATGGACTAGAAATAAGAATGTATTGTTGTGCCCATGGGTGAAGTAGAACGAACCTGAGAAAAGATATGGTTTTGATATCACCAAGGCTGACAAGACATTCGATATGTTATTACAAGAGAAGAACATTCAGTTGCCATCCAATCATGTGATACCTCCTGCTGAAGAATTGAAAAAGATGAAATACCGCAAATGGCACAATTCGCCTTCTCACAGTACTAATGATTGCAAGGTGTTCAGAAGGCAAATTCAGATGGCAATTAAACAAGGCAAGATCAGATTCACCAAAGGTACTATGAAGATTAATGGGCATCCTTTCCCTACAAATGTCAACATGGCTGGTATCGATAATGTAGAGGCATTCATCAAACAGTATCAAAAAAAGAGAGACAGGGAAGTGAAGGAGTCATAGTTTGATCCACATTCGTAGAGTCCATTCTTTCAATACTGTTGGGATCATAATATGAAGCTACCATCAATTAGCAATTGTCCTGGATGTAGTAAGCGCACGGATCAGATGTATAGAGAAGCCCCAAATATTCACCGCCACCAGCATCAACATGATGAGACTAGAGAATCGATGGTGGCTTCAGCTGATAAGTAGGAAAGAGTCTCTGCATTTGATCAACTTGGGACTAAAAGTATAAGCAATAAAGCTAAATTTGACAAGGAAGTAGATGAGGAGATGCAAGAAGGACAAGAGCAAGCTAATCAATGGTGTCCATCTGGTATTTTCTCTAGAAGTCAGAAGCGCAGAGTACAGAGAATGCGTTGTAGGCAAATAAGGGCTGGTAAAGATTATTATGTTGAAGATGATGATCAGCCACCAAAGAAGGTCTGGAAGCCAAAAGTGAAGTCGCAAGTACAGGCATCAAGTGCTACAATAGGTATGGTGATGATGTTGCCTCAAGAATTCATGGCTTTAGAACAAGAATTGTTTGCTCTTGAAGGAAGTGAGCCATAAACCAGACGAATCTATACATCGGCACCTGAAGGCTTTGTATTTGAAAGGGTTTGTTAACGGGATGCCGATGGGAAAGATGATGGTCGATGGAGGTGCTGCAGTAAATATTATGCCGATCACTACTGTCAGGAAATTGGTAAAAACTGAAGATGACTTGATTGACACTAATATGATTTTGAGAGACTATGGTGGTCATACTGCAGCAGCCAAAGGAGTCTTGAATGTGGAGCTCACAATCGGTAGTAAGACTTTGCCAGTTACTTTCTTTGTGGTTGATGGAAAGGGAACCTACAACCTTCTATTGGGTCGTGATTGGATACATGCTAATTGTTACGTTCCATCGAAAATGCACCAGTCTCTGGCCCAGTGGATTGGCGATCAAGTGGAGGTGTGAAAGGACCGAGTGACCGAGAGGGGGGGGGGGGGGGGTGAATCGGGAACTCACACTATGTACCAAATTCGCCAAATCCTAAAACCGACCACTCAAAACAACTCCTACACAATACTAGTGGTGATCACACTAGTAAGATAATGATCCTATGGAAGGAACAACAAGCTAAGCATACTAGTGGATTACACAAAGGCAATACAACTCCTATACAATTCTAGTGGTGATCACACTAGCAAGATAATAGTCCTATGAAAGGAACAACAAGCTAAGCATACTAGTGGATCACACAAACGCAATACAACTCCTATGAAAGCTAGTTACCAAAGATACGTGGAAGTAAACAACTAGCTAGCAAGGAGTTCTACTCAAGCAAAGCTACTAGATCAACAAGCATATAGAAAGCATACAAGCATGAGTAGCACAATACATACTAGGATGATCAATCAAGCCAAAGCAACTCCTATACATGCTAGTGATCAAGTATGAAGGCTAAGCACTACTAGCAAGTAAAGAAGCCTATTCATGCATGTCTATAAGGTAGTCAACTAGAGCAAGGTAAACACACAAGCATGAATAACATGGTATGTAAATGCGGAAAGTAAAGCATAATAGTAAGGAGTAGAGTAAGAGATGGCTCATGATTTTTTCCCGAGGTCTCGGAAGGATGGCGCCTTCCCCTACTCCTCATTGGACCACTCCCGCCGGAGTCCCAGTACCTCCCGCCACCAAGTGGAGTTCTCGCCTATGAGCCCGCAATCACTCCTCGAGTGAAGACACGGTGTGCGTCACCGCTGCACAAAGCTCAAGCTCGCCTCCCTCGAGAACTTGCCGTACTCCCCGAGCCGGCACGGGCGCTCACTATTGATGCCCCTTCCAACGGCGGGCTCAAACCGTGTACAAACTTGTGATGGCCTTCACAACTAATCACGATAGGCTCGATCACCGACACCTAACCGGTCTAGGTCTCACCATAGACCAAGAGTAATAACCTAGATCACACCCTCAAAGACACTCTAGCCTTATATGTGCATCAATGCTCATGTTACTCTCACTAGCACTCTCAAGATATTCAATATCCTCTCCTAGTGCTCTCCTCTTGACCCTTTGGCTCCCAATAGATGCTCCCAGCAATCCCAATGGCCAAAGGCAGTCTCCAAGACCCCAGCAACGAGTTTATATAGGCTTCCAACCTCAAACTAGCCGTTGCTCCACGAAACAGCCTCTCTGGACGTACTGACCGGACAGTCCGGTCATTGTCCAGACCGGACAGGCTAGTGTCCATCGGATGGCTCCTCCAGAGCCGTTGCTCTCTGTCCGCTGTTTCCTCCATACTGACTGGACAGTCCGGTTTACAGACCGGACCGTCCTGTCTTCATAAATCTGGGTCCTAACAGAAACTTCTTCTCTGTGTTCTGTCGCTTCCCCTAATGACCGTACAGTCTGGTCTTCACACCGGATTGTCCGGTCTCTTCTCTTCTTTCTCCAAACAGAGACGTTGTCGATGTTTCCTCTTCTATCCGAACCATCTCCATACAGACCAGACCGTCCAGTCTACACATCAGACTGTCCGGTCTCTATGGTTCCTCTGCCAACAGAATTCCTCGCATCCAACATCTTCTCTGTAGAGAATTTCGCTCTGATCACCGGACCATCCGGTCTCCAAGTCCTCTTTGTCCGGTCTTTAACTGCAGAAGCTGAAACTCCTCATATCCTCTTAACTTTGTTTCTCGGCTTCTTCCAACAGCTCCTTGGCTTCTCCACTGTCACCTAGTGCCTGTGATTTCATCGAGCATCCATGCACATCACCGACTAGACATGACCTAAGAGAATGACCTAGACCCCCTTGACAGTCCAGTTTTTTTCTATGGACTCAAAGCCCTAACAACTAGACAAGTGTTCCCAACACTGCTCCATAGCTTGTCCTCAACTTTGATCCATCTCCATCAATCCTTGGACTCCATCAAGCTCACAAGCTTCCATGCTTGCGGTCATTGTCATCAATTGTTAAAGCAACCATCAATGATCATCATAAGATAGATAAGGTTTCCTACATGCACAACACTTGTGTAGACATTAATCATATTTCATGTTTGTCATTCATCACCAAAACAATCATACCTTGGGGTGACCTCAGTGGTCATGAACCTTACAATCTCCCCCTTTTTGGTGATGGATGACAACCACTACTTATGATGATCCAAAACGAACGAGTCTCAAAAGAATAAGAAGGAAGGGACAAAAGACTCGTACGAAGACAAGGAACCAAGAGAAAAGATAGGTTTGAATGGATTACCTTGACCCTTACCTTAGAAGTAGTCTCCCCCTTGGATTGTGCTTGGTGTGGAGGGAGAACTACCTAAATATGTAGCACACTAGATATTGAGCTTGAGTTGAATTTTGCGCCTGTCATGGTGTCATGGAAGTCGATCTTGTTGATGTAGACACGCACCATGGACGTAGATGTTCATGTCGGTGTAGATGTTCATTGTTGTTGTAGACATGCACCACTGTTGTTCTTCTTCATGTTGGTGTAGATGTTCATCTTGTCATGATCTTCATATGTACTCCAAGTGAACATGCACCATTGTCTTGATCATCTTCATGTTCTCCATATTCATCTTCTTTTGTTCATCTTTTTTTCATCTTCATGTTCTTCCTTCAAGTTCTCCATATTCATCTTCTTTTGATCTTCATGTTCTTCTCGACTTGGCTTTTGGATCTTCATGTTCTTCTCACCCTTTGTGTTATCAATCTAGACTTGGCTTTTGGATCTTCATGTTCCTTCTCCGCCTTTGTCACCTATCACCAAAAACCACAAGCCAAAGACAAAACACAAGAGAACCAAGGAGCAAATAATTAATGGAAAGAGTTAGGAAACTCCCCCTTTCATGGTGCTCCTCCTTGGTCACCATAGCTCCCCCTACACACATGACTCAACAAAATATTTCTTTAAGAAGCAATGGTTAGTCATTAGTGTGATGGGGATGTATGAGTCACTTGTCTTTGAGCCGCGCGAGTAGATTTAACCTTGGAGCTCATTTGATCATGACTCAATGGGCATGAAGCACAATTCTTTTCTTTGGTCACACTTATGGAGATGTAATCTCATATAGAGCATGAGGCACAAATATCTCCAAATGTGACAAGCCTCCTTTGTGTTTCCTATATGATGCATGCAACAAGCATTTTACATATGCAACGAAAGTAAACATGCCATGTGGATGCAAGCAATATTAAACAAGACACAAAGGAAACCTAACAATGTCAAGTTTGAACCCCTCCCAAGCTTACTCACTATAAGCCATGCCCTTGCCTTTAGAGAAGCCAAACCACCATCTCAAGTACTCCCCCTTGCTTATAGCTATCTTGGATGGGTTAGACATTGACTAATTTTTATGTGTTTTTCTTTTAGTTATTTACACATGCATGGATGCAAAGCATACTAGTCATAAAGGAGTCCTAATTACCATGCAATGCAAAAGAGGAAAAACACACTACAACTACCAAGAACAAACATGGTTACCTCCCTCATGAGTAGATAGGTCGTTGAGGTCCATATCACTTGTGGTGGACTTAACATGATCTTCATGAACGCGCTCGGTCCACCACCACCACCATCTAGGTCTTGTTCTTGGGCACCCACTTGTACGTAGCCGATCTCTCAAGATCAACAATGCACTTAGGCACCCATATGCTCCTGACCTTTCTCTTCTTGTTTGGTGGTCCTAAGGCCTTAGCTTTCACCTTGCCATCCTTGTTCCTAAAAAGCTTGAAATGTGTGTTCTCATGGAACAAGTTAGCGTTAGGCAAAACAATGGAACTTCTCACCATGGGACAATCCTTGGTGGCATGGCCATTCTTGCAACACCTCTCGTAATAGTAGTCATCGGCGAGAAGGGGTTTGATCCATGCGGGGATGGAATCACTCGTCCCTATGATGTCGATGGCGGCGAGATATGAGCCAAGTCCCTGGTGGGAGACATTGTTCACAAGGTTTATCCCAAGAATCTCCTTGTGGATGGTTCTACCACGTGTGAGCCTCTCGAAGCCGTCCATCACCATCTTCCTCTCTTCCTTGAGCTTATGATATTCCTTCAAAACAAATGACTCAAAGGAAGAAACCTCGACCGAGGTGGTTAGTTCATCACATATAGTAGAAGCATCACTCTTAGATGAACTAGAGGAGGGAGAGGCAAGGTTATCAATTGAAGGACCGAGAAGGCGACTAGAGGGGGGGGGGGGGTGAATGGGAGCCTATCAAAATTTTCGAAGAGAACCTGGCCTATATCCCAAAAACAACCCGAAGCAACCCCCGAACTGATCACCAAGACTACACACATCAACTCATGGTGTACTAGCCCTAGGAGTGATCAACCACAACAAAGGAACACAACGGAAACAAAAAGGGAAGAAGCAATGCTCAATAGTTCAGAACAGAACACCCATCGGCAGTGCCGATCCCTGCCATCGGCAGTGCCGGTGGGCATCGGCAGTGCCGATCACGCCTATCGGCAGTGCTGGTGTGCATCATCGGCAGTGCTGGTCGCACCTATAGGCAGTGCCGGTGCGGGATGCAGTCTCACTGGAGCCTACAGACTGGTCCAATCGGTAGTGCCGGTCCTAGTCATCGACAGTGCCGGTCGACCCCCGATAGAACAGAAAAACTCTCGGGATCTTGACAAAACTTCTCCAAAAACTAATCAAACGAAACTCCAAATGATGCAATTTTTGGAACAGTGAATCCTCATCACATCATGACCCTAATCCTAGGAGATCAACTCAATTGGCTCAAGGAATCATCACGAATTTCAGATCTTGTGTCAAGAACACCAAAAAGGGGAAACTTGAGAAATCCTTCAAATCGAAGGTGCTAGAGCTATTGATTCGATCAAGGATCCATAGAAGATTGTTCTAGCTCATCCTAGCAACAAGTTTCTCAAGAAATCTGGGCCAAAAACTTGTCCAAAAGTAAGATCGAAAATCACCACGAAAATGCCTCCAAAAATAGGAAAAGGAAAATTTCGGGATTCAAGTGAAGAGGGAAATCTTGAGCACGAAAATACTTCTCATATGATAGAAAGGTGCTTACAAGATCCATAGGTACAAGTCTAGGAAACCACCCTCTTCCTCCCACTATTTGGAAGAGCAAGAGATGTCTCTCACACACCCACTACTCTCCTCTCAAACATGAAGTCCTCTCCTAGCACTTTGAATAGAGTCCTAACACAAGGCTAATGGAAGAGAGACACCTCTCCCACTAGCCACACCTCTCCTTATATAGGCCTAGGGTCTATTGTCCACATGACCACTCTACCCTTGACCTACATAACACACCCACCTACCACCGAGGGCATAACCGTCCATCTTTCACCTTATCACCCGAATGCCATCGGACGCTTCATGTCTTTGCTTCATTTCGAAGCAAGCTCCGTGATGGTGTCACGTGCACCACCAACCACCGCCACCGGTTTTGAGGCCCAAACCGGGAAACCGCCTTGCACGCTTCTCAAAGCATGACTTCTCGATATTGATGCGTGTCACCTTGTCCCGTGATCCTGACCACCGGCAAGTCTCTCCCAGTCCCTATCCATCGGCCCCCCTTGTCACTTGCACCGGCATCCCGTTCGCCTTGACTTGATCAACACGCCGTCTTCATCACCACCACGGTTTTGAGGCTCAACCGCGAAATCGTCCGTGCTTCTTGCCTCTCCATGTGTACGGTGTGGATCACCCTTGACTTCACCCGGCATCCCGATCGTCTGGCTCCAAGTCCCCTACTTGTGCCCGATCCTCTCGCCGTTGAACGCCAAGTCGACTCCAATGACCTACACATCATGAGACAAGCAAACACATTTCCCATCTCCTGCAACATCACCAATATCTCCACCAATTCCAGTTAGTCATAACCATGATATGCAAACCCATGCAATCCCTGGATTCCCGCATTTCAACTCAAACACCAAATCCGCTCAAGTCAATTACTCATCACAAATATAGCAAACCATGGCACATATCCACATGGTTTCTCATCAACATTGATAGTCTCAAAAGTAAGTTCAAGGGCCTCATACTTCTCATGTAGCTCTACATGATCACCCTTGAGTTTGACATAACTCTTGTTTAGGGCCTCATGAGATATGACAAGGTCCTTGAGCTCACTCTTAAGATCACCAACACGGTCCTTAGCCAACTTACATTCTTTTCTTACCACTTCCAATATTTTGGATTTCTTGACAGCGATGTCACGAGCTTGCTCAAGCATACTCCAAAGCTCGACGCAGGCGAGCTCCTCATCATTGCTATCGTAGCTGCTCTCATCCTCACTCTCCCCAAGTTGGCTTGTGGCCATGAGGCACATGAGAGGTGGAGAAAGAGCTCGTGGAAGTGTGGTCTTAATCATGGCTAGGCCAGCCACTTCGTCATCATCACTTGAAGAGGAGGATGCTTCACTTGAGTTGTCGCTTGACCACTCCCCAACAAGAGCCTTGCATGAGAACTTCTTCTTGAGGTCTTTTCCTTTGCCCTTTTCTTTGTTGAAGAACCTCCTTTTCTTGTACTTGGCTTTGGGTCTAGGATGGCATTCTTCTTGAGTGGGAGGAGTTCTAGGTAAAGTATCTTGTGCATCATGAATTGCTCGCTCTCTTGAGATATGAGTGTCTAGAATTTGCAAATGAGGTGGGGGAATCACTCATATGGTTTCTTGTCTTGGAGCTAGAGCTTGGAGTGGATGTGGGAGTGTTATGTGAAGAGCCTTGAGAAGTAGCTTGAGGTGAAGTATGTGGAGAGGGTTGTGGCTCACTTCTCTCTTCATTTTCCTTAGGGCTAGGTGGATGCACTCTCATAGAATCTTGGAAGGATGTGGAAGGTGTATCATTAGCATCTTGGGTTGGTTCTTGTACCTCGAAGGATGGGGTTGGTTGAGGTAGTGGAGTAGAGGGCTCATCAATATCATCATCATGGAGTAAGACCTCGCCCACGGGCATGTTCCTCAAAGGTTTGCTTGTTGGTTCATCTCCAATGTTCACTTCATAAAATACTAGCCCTTTCTTCGCATTCTCAAACATTGCACCATCCTCATCAAATGTGCACTTGAGTTCCATGTTACAAAGTTGACCATTGGTGAACATGGTTGGCTTCCCAGTCATATGTTGGGTGCACTCAGTGTCAAGAGTCCAATGAGTACCTCCACTCTTGTAGTTGACCCTAGTGGTAACCATAAGACAAGCACTAGAGGAAGAAGGGTTAGTATCCAAAGCATTGCTCAATGGACTTGCACTAACCTCATCATGATGAACCATGAAACCATCCTCATAATTAGGGATCTTTGCAATCCCTTCTTGAAGTCTTCTCCTTATAGGATGGTGGGGAGCACGATACCTCCATTGTCCATGACCATCCCCCATGTGCACATTGTCGAGGTCGATGAAGTAATGGGGAGGATCATAGAGGTCGGTGACATGCTCAAGCACGTGTCCCACTCGTGAGTGGAGCACAAGTATCATCTCCATTGCACTCTCAATTGAGAGCTCATGCCTTCTATTGATTACCTCCTCAACCAAGAAACCCATCTCATGAGTTGTGATTTGCATGAGGCACTTGTCAATCACTTCATGTGGTGCAATCCTCCATAGCCCCCTAAAAGAGTTTATCCTACACACAAGATCATAAATGCATAAGAGAGTCTCACAAAGGTCATCATTCGGATTTCTCACAAATTCATCAAATTGAAAGAAGTAATCCTGTTGGTGAGCTCAACGAAGATGCCAATGTCGATCTTGTGGTGGAGGAGGTGGAGGCGTCGGAGCCATAGTGGTGAGATCGATCATCTCAAATGATCGTGTGAACATTGTGGTCGGCGCTCCCCCTACACCAATGCGTGGTCCACCCGAAGTGCTTGGAGTATAACTTGGAATGGCACTTGAGGTAGAGCTTGATGATGTGCTTGATGAAGAGCTTGGTGTAGGTCTTGATCCGAAGGGGTTGTAGAAGTTGTTGCAAGACAATCTTATGGAGGGATCAAAGAAGTTTGAGCTCAAAGCTACTTCTTTCCCTTTGCTTGAAGATGCTTCATTATTTGTCTTAAATGCCTTCTTCCCCATGAAGCTTGCGGTGATCTCCTCATCCTTGAAGAGCAGCTCAATCACATCCTTGATGGAGAGACTCTTCTCCATGAGAAGGTCAAGGGTGACGTAGAAGAGCTTGCTGCTCGGAAGCAAGGAGATAATCTTCTCAACTATCACAATCTTGGGAAGCTCGAAAGAAGTTGTCCCAATCCTGTCCACAATACCCCACAAGCGAATAAGAGAGTCAAGTAAGTCCTCATTGTCATTAGCATGAAAAGTAAAGAACTCCTCAACAAGAGAACTACTAGCATGATCAATAGAAGGTTCACAAACATCATCAATACTAGTCATGCTACTAGAGCAAGCAAGATCAAGAGACACATCATTATCAATCATCATATTAGGCACACTAGTAGAGCAACCTATCAAGTCATTGCTAGAAGAATCTAGGTACTCACTAAAACAAGGCACATCCATGCGATCATCACAATCATCATACATATGATAATTGGTAAAGGTATTGGCAAAGTCCACAAGAGTATCCATCAACTCATTCGAAATCATGGCATTTAGGTAGCTTTTAAAGCGATCCTTCCATGAGCCATGACCCGGCCCTGAATGGGATGACATCCCAACTCAATACGGTCACTACTCAAGACGGTTAAGCCTTATAATGAGCACTTGGCTCTGATACCACTTGAAAGGACTGAGTGACCGACAGGGGGAGGGGGGGGGGGGGTGAATCGGGAACTCGCACTATGTACCAAATTCGCCAAATCCTAAAACCGATCACTCAAAACAACTCCTACACAATCCTAGTGGTGATCACACTAGCAAGATAATGATCCTATGGAAGGAACAACAAGCTAAGCATACTAGTGGATCACACAAAGGCAATACAACTCCTATGCAATTCTAGTGGTGATCACACTAGCAAGACAATAGTCCTATGAAAGGAACAACAAGCTAAGCATACTAGTGGATCATACAAACACAATACAACTCCTATGCAAGCTAGTTACCAAAGATACACGGAAGCAAACAACTAGCTAGCAAGGAGTTCTACTCAAGCAAAGCTACTAGATCAACAAGCATATAGAAAGCATACAAGCATGAGTAGCACAATACATACTAGGGTGATCAATCAAGCCAAAGCAACTCCTATACATGCTAGTGATCAAGTATGAAGGCTAAGCACTACTAGCAAGTAAAGAAGCCTATTCATGCAAGTCTACAAGGTAGTCAACTAGAGCAAGGTAAGCACACAAGCATGAATAGCACAGTATGTAAATGCGGAAAGTAAAGCATCATAGTAAGGAGTAGATTAAGAGATGGCTCATGATTTTTTCCTGAGGTCTTAAAAGGATGGCGCCTTCCCCTACTCATCGTTAGACCACTCCCGCCAGAGTCCCGGTCCCTCCCACCACCAAGTGGAGTTCTCGCCCACGAGCCCGCAATCACTCCTTGAGTGAAGACACTGTGTGCATCACCACTGCACAAAGCACAAGATCGCCTCCCTCGAGAACTTGCCGTACTCCCTGAGCCGGCACGGGCACTCACTATTGATGCCCCTTCCAACGGCGGGTTCAAACCGTATACAAACTTGTGACGGCCTTCACAACCAATCACGATAGGCTTGATCACCGACACCTAACCGGTCTAGGTCTCACCATAGACCAAGAGTAACAACCTAGATCACACCCTCAAGGACACCCTAGCCTTAGATGTGCATCAATGCTCATGTTACTCTCACTAGCACTCTCAAGATATCCAATATCCTCTCCTAGTGCTCTCCTCTTGGCCCTTTGGCTTCCAATAGATGCTCCTAACAATCCCAATGGCCAAAGGCAGTCTCCAAGACCCCAACAACGAGTTTATATAGGCTTCCAACCTCAAACTAGCCATTGCTGCATGAAACAGTCTCTCTGGACGTACTGACCGGACAGTCCGGTCATTGTCCAGACCGGATAGTCCGGTCTCCACTGGACGGCTCCTCTAGAGCCGTTGCTCTCTGTCTGCTGTTTCCTCCATACTGACTGGACAGTCCGGTCTACAGACCGGACCGTCCTGTCTTCATAAATCTGGGTCCGAACAGAAACTTCTTCTCTGTGTTCTGTCGCCTCCCCTAATGACCGTACAGTCCGGTCTTCACACCGGGCTGTCCGGTCTCTTCTCTTCTTTCTCCAAAAAGAGACGTTGTCGATGCTTCCTTTTCTGTCCGAACCATCTCCTTGCAGATCGTACCGTCCGTTCTGCACACCGGACTGTCCGGTCTATATGGTTCCTCTACCAATAGAATTCCTCGCGTCCAACATCTTCTCTTTAGAGAATTTCCCTCTGATCAATGGACCGTCCAATCTCCAAGACCTCTTTGTCCGGTCTTTACCTGCAGAAGTTGAAACTCCTCATCTCCTCTTGACTTTGTTTCTCGGCTTCTTCCAACAACTCCTTGGCTTCTCCACTGTCACCTAGTGCCTATGATTTCATCGAGCATCCATGCACATCACCGACTAGACATGATCTAAGAGAATGACCTAGACCCCCTTGATAGTCTGGTTTTTCCTATGGACTCAAAGCCCTAACAACTAGACAAGTGTTCCAAGACTTGCTCTATAGCTTGTTCTCAGCTTTGATCCATCTCCATCAACCCTTGGACTCCATCAAGCTCACAAGCCTCCATGCTTGCGGTCATTGTCATCAATCACCAAAGCAACCATCAATGATCATCATAAGATAGATAAGGTTTCCTACATGCACAACACTTGTGTAGACGTTAATCATATTTCATGTTTGTCATTCATCACCAAAACAATCATACCTTGGGGCAACCTCAATGGTCATGAACCTTACAAGGTGGTCCCGGCCAATGAAACCGTCAATGTTGCATCGGCCGGTAACCATGGCATACAGATGATATGGAGTGTCTGTGTGGCAAGATCTGGGATGGAGACTACACAAGGCCTTGAGGTAGTGGACCAATCAAGTTCTAAGCTATTTCTCTAATAGACATCATAGTGAAGTTATTGGAAGATGACGAGGATATCATTTGAATGTTTGGGCGGTTCATGATCTCGGGCTCGGTCATGGCCAATATGCAAATATCATCCTTAGCAAAAAAATCAAAAGCGTGAAGAAGAAAGAAAAGGGAGTGTTTCATAGCCGATGAATTATCATTGATTTCAGATGGCCGATATTGGAGATATAGCTCTTAGTTTAAAAAACAAAAGAAGAAATACATATATTACAATAAAGATATTGTGTTTTATGTTCTTTACAGATCAAGCTGTTTACATCTATTCTTAGGGGCAGTAAAAGTCAATCATGTCGATGGCATGAGATCGGAGTTGATCGACTTCTATGATGATGATTGCGTCTGCTTCTATCGACCCAGGAGTGCTGGAGGCTATGTTCCATAAGTTGATGGTGTGCTCATAAGCCGATGTGATGACAATCTCTTGCGCTATGATTTCCCTAGGTACTCTGGCAAGAGTTGCTTCTATATCGGCTATTTCTTTGTTCTTTGCGTCCAATGCAGCCAGGATTTCCTCACGCTCTTTTTTCAAGACCTCCATCTTCATCTCAAGATTAGTCGATTTAGAAATCAAAGAAATGTATTTGCTTTGTTCTTCGGTTGCCGTCTTATCAACTGCTTCTGCTTGGCTTCTCTGCTCCAACCTCTGTTCGATGCGACTTTTGCTTCGAGAACTCGAAGTTGATGGAACTTAATGGAGGCAGTTGGATGAAGCACCAAAGCAAGGCCAGGTGGTAACATGTCCTTGATTTCCACGTATCGTTGCCTGATGAGAGTTGCATCAAGCACAAGTTGCTCAATTGGGATCCCATCAAGGCGTTGATGAATCTGTAGAAGGGTGGCTGTGATCTCCGGAGGAAGACTAATTGAAGACGTACGCCGAGAGACCTGAGCCTGAAAACAAACATGATTAGAGGAGTTGATAATAAATGATAAAGCAACATAAGGGCAATTGTTCGTACTGTGGTTTCCAAGGTCGATGATGGTATTGAAACATTATGAGCAGGAGTCGATGGAGATATCAGGATACTTGAAGGTTCAGGGATATGCGCACTGATGACCAAGGATCAAAATTCCTGGGATAGCAGAGGATTAGGGGATGAAAGTGAAAATGACTGAAATAAGGGTAGGATGTGGATACCTATGGATTGACCCATGGTATGATAGCTAGTGCTGATGAAGATGGCGCCACAATAGGTACTGATGAAGTTTCTTCGGAGCATGCTGTATTGGCATCTTCAGAGTCGGTGGATATTGCGTGTACCGAAGGAATATCTGATAAAGTTGCACTACTGGATTGATTGCCAGGACAGTGTGCAATTTTCTAAAGAGAAGAACTTGAAGGTTAGAGGTCTTGTTGGGAATAGTTCTTTATTATAGTGAAAGATTTATACCTCGACCATTGAAGAGAGAGGCATTGTTGGCTCCGGAAGTGTCGATTCCTCAGATTGATGAGTCGAGGCCGCATGAATTGGTGAAGCTGCTGGAGTCGATGTTGGAATCTAAAAGAAAATTATAAGTTGAAGCAAAGTCAGGAAAAATTTGAATATGAATATAATACCTGTACGGTGTGAGAAAGCCCCATGATGACTTCTTGGGCTACTTCCAGAAGAACTACCGGAGTTGTTGGAGCAGGCTGATATATGAAGAAAGGATAAGGACAATAAATATAAATGAGGACATAGTAAGGATAATTGAGAGTGTTACTGGAGGAATTGTAGTTGATGCATCTGCCATTAGTTTCACCCGTTTCTGTTGTTCGGTGGCCAGAGTCGTTGAAGGGGCGGCACTTTGCTTCTTGATCACCACTTTGTGAGTTTTCTTCAAGCTGCGACCGCTAAGGCTTTGAGCGGGGGTTGGGCCGTCACAACCGATGTTTGGGTTGGTGGCCGTTCGAAGGTATCTGATCGGCATCCCACTGTTGGTCACCATTGGAGGTGTCACAGCTTGCTCCTGCATTCAAGAAGAGTTAATTATGGAAGTCTGTGGAGTATGGTGAAAGTGATATTAAGAAGAATAAAACTTACTGTGTCTTTGAAGCCAGGGAGATGATTAGACAACGAACGACATAAAAGGTGTTTTCTGCATTCTTTCCACCAGGACTTGAGCATAGCGGTGCTGGAAGGGGCCAGTTGAATATTGGCTGGATTGCCCAGTGGAATATTCAAAGCCATATCATAAATCATCTTATATTCTAGTACACTCTTGATTTCTTGTCTGGCTCCAAGATGTCCAATAAAGAAAGAGCTAGCGGGCAGTTGACCAAAGCCAAGTTGACAAGGAATTACTGCCGGATTGTAGAACTCATATGAACGAGTCTGGAGTTGTCCGCCATGGAAGTCGACGGAAAATATTCCAGGTCTGATACAGGCTTCGAAGATGAGAGTCAATTCTCTGTCCTATAGAGGATTCTCTGGGCGGAAGATGGAAGGATTCTCGAACTCCAGCTCATGATAAGGGAACCATATCCGTTTATCTAGTTGGGGGGCGTTATAAAAGAGGACGAAGAAGGTGTTGAAATTTTCTATGGACATTCGATGTCTAGGAGTCACTATAGCAGCCTCACCAAGCGATGTGCAACATCGAGTTGGGATTTCTTCACCTTTTGCTGCATTCTCCGATGGGAATGAGCTGTCTGAGAAAGGAGCTAAGAACATGGCTTGGGAGAAATAGACAGTGAGCCACAACTGTATGAACCACCATGGGCCCCCTACTGGAATTGTTTGATGGGTTTGCGTGCACACAGAGGTGCGGTGTAGGATTTGGTATACAGATCCTAACAAGAATCTGCCTAAAGGGAATTTGTTGGCCTCAGCTAGGATATCTGCTATTCCTAGAAAATTGGTGGTAGGCATACAGGATGAACCACAAAAGATGAAGTGTTCAAGCCAAAGGTTTAGGAATGCAGAGAGTTCTCGGCTAGTGACGGACCCAATCTTGTGATGAGTGGTGATATATGTAGGCCATCTTTTCAACTCTTTGGTTTCAAACTTGTATTTTTTGTGGTTGTTCTGGATGCGAAAGCGATCATAATAATGATTGACATTTAAGCCGATCAGCAACATTACATCCATGAGGGAAGGCGCCATGGGTCCTTGATTGAATAGGAAGGTGTTTAGAGCATCGGACCAAAAATAAGAAGCTGCCGCCAACAATGGCTCGTTCTTGGCCATATCGTCTAAGGAAAGAGGAAGCGCCATGTCGATTTGGGCATCATGAAATACGGAGGCGCGAGTAGTGGTGACCCTATGGTACCAATTCCTCCAACCTGGGATTGATGACGGCCATGACCTAAAGACAGTTTTCCAAGGTTCAGGGGTGGCTAGAGTCAATTTGAAGGGGATCCAGTTGGTTTTGTAGTTAATGAATTCCGTGGGATCAAAATTGGTGCAAGACCAAGGTAAAAATGTCTTTGATCTTCATTAAAAGGGATGCATATCTGGTGCTTAAGCTCCTAGTACAAACACAAGATAAAATTACTATCAAAATAAAGAGCTAGTTGCGTTAAAAGAGACTAAGTCTATTGGTGGAGAATTAAAAGGACTCTGATGGTTCTCAAGAACACTATGGCAATAAAGGATATAACAGATTGGATCTAACCTAGAAGCAGAAGAAAGAAGAAAAGAATTACCTCGAGAACATGTTCTGAAATCGCCATCGCTGAAGGAGGATTCGTGGATGTTCATTGGCGCTCGAGGTTGGAAGCGGTTCAACACAGACGGTGCACCGATGAAGTAAGAGAGAGAGAGAGAGAGGAAGGTGAAAAGCTAGGGCTCGGGTGAAAGTAAAAGGAAGAAGAAGATGTATTTATAAGGATGGGACACCGGTAGGTTGTAGTAAAAGCGCGAGGTAAATGAGGAGATAAAATCCAGCACACAAAACATTTCGTACCCTGGACTCAGGGGGCATGTGTTGACACCTGAATTTGACCGGTCCCAATGTCAGCGAAATAAGGGTGGAGTCGACTGAGCCAGAAGAAGACCGCCAAAAGGAGGAAAAGTGGGCCCCTGTGGGGTTATTTTGTCTTTTCTATTTTTTAATTTAGATTTTATTTTAAATCTAGTCGATTTGTTTAGAAGTCTTGACCGAGTCGGGTCAGAACCTCTTGCATGAGGTTATAAATATGTAATAGGATCTATATGAAAAATAACACTTTTGTTCAATACAATTCGGTGCATTGCCAACTTTTCCTACTTGACGAAACCACGTCTCGCGCGGGCTGCATCGGCTCCGATCTCGGCGAGAGACTTGGATTAGTCACCCTCAGTAATTCTGTCAACATCAACTAGTACTTTCTCATTAGTTTGATATTCTAGTTTCTATCGTTAAAATTGCTAATTATCTGATAATTAGATCTGTTTGATTCTTGTTTGATCGACTCTGATTACGATACTGTCGTGGTTGAAGCCGATCTATTGTAATCTTGGTAGGTTCTATAAGTATTATTTAGATCTGTTATTCGAGTCACTCTATCAAATTTATCTATAAATAGATTAAATCTAGCTCTATTTACCGTGTTAAAATACTGTCTCGATTAAGTTCAATTTGTTCGAATCAGTGAGGCAGCATCGACTCTGATCTCTTACTGGGCTGATAGAGTTAGATCTGATTCATTTATAGGTAGAGTCGATAGGGTTCTATCGGGACGTTTAGCTGATAGGTTACCACGGTTCAATCGACTTTATGGTCCTTAAATTGGTTACATCATTCATTATAATAGTCCTTTGCCCCCTTGTTTGAGATAAGTTAGATATGTGATTTAAGAGCATATTTGCAATACCAGCTAATCAGATCTAACGACCCAACACTATCGACAAAGCAAGTATGTGCATGTTTACTGTAGAATTATCAACTCAGCTCTATCGACTTTGGTCATTTACATCTACCTAGCCAGTTGATTCATGAATGCTGTAGGCTTATCGACTCTGGCCGATCGACTCGATTCTTTATCAATATTTATAATTTAAAATTATTTATTGAATTAAATATAGCTGATAAGCCGATATAATCAGCCGATTAGTTTTATTTAGTTTATTTTTATTTATTTACATAATAGCATCGGCTGATCTCACGAACAGTGACTATCAGCTTTCTTCATGGGCCTGTCTTGGATCAGTGACCCGTATCATTTGACTCTTTTGTCTCTTTGTTGATTTGCAGGGAAAATCGACTGGCATACCCCGGTTTCTTGTATTGAGCATGGACTGGAGTTAAGCAGATCTCGTACGTCACACATGATGATTTTTGCATTAACAGAATCGTTGTAAGCTTCATGACCATTGATGATGGGATTCCCAAGGTATGAATGTTTTGGTGATAGACGACAACTATGAAATTATGGGCTAATATCTACACGAGTGTTGTCTATGCAGGAATCATCTCTAAACTCTATTTCAAATCATATGGATGATGGTTGCCTTGGCGATTGATGACAATGAGCACAAGCATGGAGGCTTGATGAGCTTGATGGAGTCCAAGGGTTGATGAAGATGGATCAAGGCTAAGTATAAGCTATGCAGCAAGTGTTGGGAACACTTGTCTAGTTGTTAGGGCTTTGAGTCCATAGGAAAAATTGGACTATCAAGGGGGTCTAGGTCATTTCTCTTAGGTCATGTCTAGTCGGTGATGTGCATGAATGCTCGGTGAAATCCCAAGCACTAGGTGAAAGTGGAGAAGCCAAGGAGTTGTTCGGAGAAGCCAGGAAACAAAGTCAAGTGAGGACGAGGAGTTTCAGCTTCTGGACGAAGTGACCGGACAGAGGGGTCAGTGGTGACCAGACTGTACAGTCACTAAGTGGTTTTGTACGGAGCCTACAATGAGCAGCGAGGAAACTGCCAAGTCTAGAAGACCTAGAGACTAGACGGTCCAGTCTAGTGACCGGATGGTCCGATCAGTAGGTCTGGAGTTTGGGCAGCAGGGAAGCAGCGCACGAAATGTTTTTGGACTAGAGAGAGAAATAGACCGGATGGTCTAGTGAACTGACTGTACGGTCCGGTCAATGGAGAAGTCAGCAGGGGCAGAGCCGTTGGAGTTGAAGGTTGCAGTGACCGGACGGATTGGTCAGGCAGTGACCGAACAGTCCAGTCAGTAGGCCCAGAAAGCTGATTTCATGGAGCTACGACTAGTTGGAGGTTGAAAGCCTATATAACTTCATTGCTGGGGATTTGGAGACCTCTCTTGGCTAGTGGAATACCTGAGAGCATTTGGTAAGGTCCAAGAGGAAAAGAGGAGAGCACTAGGAGAGGATATTGGATATCTTGAGAGTGCTAGAGGAGAGTAACTTAAGCATCTTGCACATCTAAGGCTAGGGTGTCCTTGAGGGTATGATCTAAGCTGTTACTCTTGGTCTATGGTGAGACCTAGACTGGTTAGGTGCCGGTGATCGAGCCTATTGTTATTGGTTGTGAATGCCATCACATGTTTGTACACAGTTTGAGCCCATCGGTGAAAGGGGCATCGCTAGTGAGTGCCCGTGTTGGCTCAGGGAGTCCCGCAAGTTCTTGAGGGAGGTAATTTTGTGCCTTGGTGGCAGCGGTGACGCGCACCGTGTTTTCACTCCAGGAGTGATTGTGGGCTCGTGGGCGAGAACTCCACATTTGTGGCGGAAGGGACCGAAACTCCAGCGGGAGTGGTCTAACGAGGAGTAGGGGAATGAGCCATCCTTCCGAGACATTGGGAACAAATCATGAACATTCCTTGACCCCCTCTTTATTATTCCACATTTGTGTGCTATACTTGATAGGGTGACTTGTGGCTTGCATAGGCTAGTGTGTTTAGCTTCTGCATTGTGTACTCATCATGAACACTAGCATGTGTAGGGTCTTAGCCTACTAGAATCGCTTAGGTTGCAACAATTGCTAGGTTCTAGTAGTGTAAAACTAAAGTATTCGGATTTGTGGTCAGCTACTGATTCAGCCCCCCTCTTGGTACGCCTTCGGTCCTTACAAGTGGTATCAGAGCCAAGTGCTCATCTCTGAGGCTTCATCGCCTTGAGTAAGGATGCCGGGACATGTGGGAGTGTTCCCATATTGAATGGGGAGGACTACGGGTATTTGAAGGCTCATATGCAAGCGTACATAGAGTCCCTTGATCCAAAGATATGGATGGTGACCCATGAATCAGATGCTGATGTGAACCTTCTTGAACCTGATTTCATTGAGAACAAAGCTAAGGCCAACAATGCTCTGTTTGCATACATAACTAAGGATGTCTTTGCTAGGTTGGATGTGAGTTTGACAGCACACGGTATCTGAACTAAGATTCAGAGTATGCATGAGGGTACTAGTGATGTCAAAGAGGAAAGATACTATGTGTTGAAGAACAAGTACAATAGCTTCACTAGATTGCCACATTAGAGAGCTAACACTGTATATTCTCGCTTTCATGTTCTAGTGGAGGAGATCAATGCTCTTGGGATGACTTCAAGCTCAAGCCTATTGAGGTGATAAGAAGATTCTTGAGGCTATTCAAAGACCCTAAGTATGAGTCCATCATCACCTTCACCTGGCAAGTTGACCTCAAGACCAAGACCATGAAGGATGTACTTGGCAAGATTACTGCCTTCGAGATCTACCAGTTGGGGATGGATGATCCTTAACAATCCAACCTTGCTCTATAAGCTGACAAGCAAGAATCAAGCAAAAGCAAGAAAAACAAGAAGAAGGAAATCATTGAAGAAGAAGAAGAAGAAGAAGAAGATGACGACGACGATGATGATGAAGATGACTTGAGTGAGGACTTGGCTCTTCTCATGAAGAAGATGAGGACATTCAAGAACAAGTTTGCTTCCAAGTCCAAGGGCAAGTGCTACAGCTGTGGTTCCAAAAACCACTTTGTTCGGGAATGCCCTAAGGCCAAGAAAGAAGCACTCAAGACTTAAGACTCAAGTGATGATGAAGAAGAAGAAGACCCCAAAGCCAAGCAAAAGGATAAGAGGTACTTCAACAAGGACAAGAGCAAAGGCAAAGGCAAAGCTCAAGACTACAAAAAGACGTTCTATCGCAAGGCTCTTGTTAGAGAGTGGACAAGTGACAACCCAAGTGACACATCCTCTTCTTCAAGCGATGATGAAGAAGTGGCCGACTTAGCCATGATCAAGACCACACTTCCACGAGCTTGTCCTCCACCTCCCATGTGCCTCATGGCCGTGAACCATCATGGGGAGAGTGAGGATGAGAGCAGCAATGATCGTGATGATGAGGAGCTCTCATGTGTCGAGCTTTGGAGTACGCTTGAGCAAGCCCACGACATCGCCGTCAAGAAATCCAAAATGTTGGATGTGGCAAGAAAAGAGTGTAAGTTGGCTAAGGACCATGTTGGTGAGCTAGAGAGTGAGCTTAAGGACCTTGTCACATCTCATGAGGCCCTAAACAAGAGTTATGACAAACTCAAGGGTGATCATGTAGAGGTTCGTGAGAAGTACGAGGCCCTTGAACTTACTTTTGAGGCCATCAATGTGGATGATCTTGCCTCTCCCTCCTCCTCTAGTTCATCAAAGAGTGATGCTTCTACTATGTGTGATGAACTAACCATCTCTGTCGAGGTCTCTTCTCTTGAGCCATTTGTTTTGAAGGAATATCACAAGCTCAAGGAAGAGAGGAAAATGGCGATGAAAGGTTTTGAGAGGCTCGCACGTGGTAGAACCATCCACAAGGAAATTCTTGGGAGGAATCTTGTGAACGATGTCTCCCACCATGGACTTGGCTCATATCCTACGGCTGTCGACATCAACGAGACGAGTGACTCCATCCCCGCATGGATCAAACCCCTACTAACTGATAGCTACTATTGCGAGAGGTGTTGCAAGGATGGCCACACCACCAAGGATTGCCCCATGGTGAGAAGTTCCATTACTTTGCCTAACGCTAACTTGTTCCATGAGAATACCCATTTCAAGATTTTTAGGAATAAAGATGGCAAGGTGAAAGCAAAGGCTTTATGACTACTAAACAAGAAAAGAAAGGTCAAGAACATATGGGTGCCTGAGTGCATTGTTGATCTTGAGAGGTCGGCTACGTACAAGTGGGTGCCCAAGAACAAGACCTAGATGGTGGTGGTAGTATATCGAGTGCTTTCATGAAGATCATGTGAAGTCCACCACAAGTTACATGGACCTCAACATCATATCTACTCGTGAGGGAGGTAACCGTGTTAGTTCTTGGTAGTTGTAGTGTGTTTTTCCTTCTCTTGCATTGCATGGTAATTAGGACTCCTTTATGACTAGTATGCTTTGCATCCATGCATGTGTGAATATCTAAAAGAAGAACATATAAAAATTAGTCAATGTCTAACTCACTCAAGATAGCTATAAGCAAGGGGGAGTGCTTGAGATGGTGGTTTGGCTTCTCTGAAGGCAAGGGTATGGCTTATAGTGAGTAAGCTTGAGAGGGGTTCAAACTTGACATTGTTAGGTTTCTTTTATGTCTTGTTTTAATATTGCTTGCATTCACATGGCATGTTTACATTCATTGCATATGTAAAATGCTTGTTGCATGCATCATATAGGAAACACAAAGGAGGCTTGTCTCACTTGGAGATATTTGTGCCTCATGTTCTATATGAGATTACATCTCCGCAAGTGTGACCAAAGGAAAGGATTGTGCTTCATGCCCATTGAGCAAGCTCTTATGAACTCTGAGGTTAAATCATCTTACGTGATTCATGGACTAAGGCTCATACATACCCTTTTGGTTCTTAATTGCCTTGGTTCTTATTTGCTCGATTCCTCATTTGGCATTTGCAAAAATTATAAGGCCATAGAGTGCCACTATTTGAAAATGAGTGTTTGAGAGTTCCCTTCATATTCCAAGTGCAGTGTTTTATTTGGGTGTTAAGTGAGGGCACTTGGAAAATAAAGAAATTCCTTGATTCAACAAAATCTTGGTAGTGACCGTATAGTCCAGTCATATGACCATATAGTCCGATCTGTGCAGTAAGGCACAATGCTTCGGGGAGAAGGAAATTGGAGACCGGACAAAACCTTTCTAAGGATCGGACAGTCCGGTCTACACAAGTTCTGATTCACGAGAATCCTGATTTTTCGGAACCCCGAAGTGACCGAACGGTCCGGTCTAGGGAGCGGACAATCCGGTCACTACGGTTGATCACGTGATGCACTTTCAGATCTATGACTGTTGATTGCATCCTTCAGTAATCTTGAGGGAGGCATTTTGTGCCTTGGTGGCAGCGGTGACGCGCACCATGTTTTCACTCCGGGAGTGATTGCGGACTCGTGGGCGAGAACTCCACATTTGTGGCAGGAGGGACTGGAACTCCGGCAGGAGTGGTCCAACGAGGAGTAGGGGAAGGCGCCATCCTTTCAAGACCTCGGGAAAAAATCATGAGGCATCTCTTACTCTACTCCTTACTTTGATGCATTACTTTCCGCATTTACATACCCTGCTATTCATGCTTGTGTGCTTGTCTTGCTCTAGTTGCTTATCTTGTGGACTTGCATGAATAGGTTCCATGCTTGCTAGTAGTGTTTGAGCTTTCGCATTTGATCACTAGCATGTTTAGGAGTTGTATTGCCTTTATGTGATCCACTAGTATGCTTAGGTTGTTGTTCCTTTTATAGGATCATTATCTTGCTAGTGTGTTCACCTCTAGAATTGTGTTGGAGTTGATTTGAGTGGTCGGTTTAAAGAATTGGCAAATTTGGTACATAGTGCGAGTTCCCGATTCACCCCCCTCTCTCGATCACTCGGTCCTTTCAAGTGGTATAAGAGCCAAGTGCTCATTATAAGGCTTAACCGCCTTTAGTAGTGACCGTATTGAGTTGGGATGTCATCCCATTTGTGGCTGGGTCATGGCTCATGAAAGGATCGCTTTAAAAGCTACCTAAATGCCATGATTCCGGATGAGTTGATGGATACTCTTGTGGACTTTGCCAATACCTTTACCGATGATCATGTGTATGATGATTGTGTGGATGTGCCTTGTTCTAGTGAGTGCCTAGATCCTTCTAGCAATGACTTGATAGGTTGCTCTACTAGTGTGCCTAATATGATGATTGGTAATGATGTGTCTCTTGATCTTGCTTGCTCTAGTAGCATGATTAGTATTGATGATGTTTGTGAGCCTCCTATTGATCATGCTAGTAGTTCTCTTGTTGAGGAGTTCTTTGATTTTCACGCTAATGACAATGAGGACTTACTTGACTCTCTCATTCGCTTGTGAGGCATTGTCGACAGGATTGGGGCAACTTCTTTCGAGCTTTCCAAGATTGTGATAGTTGAGAATATCCTCTCCTTGCTTCCGAGTAGTAAGCTCTTGTACGTCACTCTTGTCCTTCTCATGGAGAATTGTCTCTCCGTCGAGGACGTGATTAAGCTACTCTTCAGGATGAGGAGATCACCGCGAGCATGGCATGGAAGAAGACATCCAAGACAAACCATGAAGCATCTTCAAGCAAAGGGAAAGAAGTAGCTTCGAGCTCAAACTTCTTTGATCCCTCCACGAGATTGTCTTGCAACAGCTTCTACAACCCCTTCGGAGCAAGACATTCACCAAGTTCTTTATCAGGTGCTTCATCGAGCTCTACCTCAAGTGTCATTCCAAGTTCTACTCCAAGCACTTTGGGTGGATCGAGCATTGGCGTAGGGGGAGCACCAACAACAATGCTTGCTCGATCATTTGAGATGATTAATCTTGCGGCTTCGGCTCTGGCACCACCACCTCCTCCACCACAAGATCACCTTTGACATCTTCATCAAACTCACCAATAGGATCTCCTCTTTGAACTCGGTGAATTTGTGATAAATCTGAATGATGACCTTTGTGAGAATCTATTGAGCATCTATGATCTTGTGTGAAGGATAAACTCCTTCAGAGGACTTCGGAGGATTGCACCACATGAAGTGATTGACAAGCTCCTCCAACAAATCACAACTCCTGAGAAGGGTTTCTTACTTGAGGAGGTAGTCAACAGGAGACATGAGCTCTCAATTGAGAGAGCAATGGAGATGATACTCGTGTTCCATTCACAAGTGGGGCATGTGCTTTAGCACATCACTGGACTCTATGATCCTCCCCATTACTACATCAACCTTGACAATATGCACATGGGGGATGGTCATGGACATTGGAGGTATCATGCTCCTCACTATCCTATTAGAAGAAGACTTCAGGTCTAGATTGCAAGAATCCCTATCTGTGAGGATGGTCTTATTGCTCGACACGATGAGGTTGGTACTAGTCATTCTAGTAATGCTTTAGATACTAACCCTTCTTCCTATAGTGCTTGTCTTATGGCTACCACCAGGGTCAACTACAAGAGTGGAGGTACTCATTGGATTCTTGATAGTGGGTGCACTCAACATATGATCGGGAAGCCAACCATGTTCACCACTATTGATGAAGATGAAGACAGTGAGAAAGTGACTTTTGGGGATAACTCAAAAGGGAGAGTTAGAGGCTCGGGCAAGGTGGCCACCACAAATGACCTCCATCTCTCCAAGGTCTTTCTTGTGGAATCCCTCAACTTCAACCTTCTGTCTATTGGTCAACTCTATGACATGGGTTTCAAGTGTACATTTGATGAGGAAGGTGCAACGACTGAGAATGTTAAGAGAGGGCTAGTATTTCATGGAGTAAGGCATGAGAACTTGTATGTCACAGACTTCAAATCAAGCAATATGCCACCAAGCACTTGCCTATTCACTAAGGCATCCAAGGGATGGTTGTGGCATAGAAGATTGGCACATGTTGGAATAAATCAGCTCAACAAGATTGTCGAGAGGAATCTATTTGAGGGAATCAAGGATGTGACCTTTGAGAAGGACGGACTGTGCAACGCTTGTCAGGTAGAAAATCAAGTTGCATCTTCACATCCAACCAAGTCATTCATGTCTACATCTCATCCTCTAGAGCTCTTGCACATGGACTTGTTTGGGCCAACACAATATAAGAGTCTAGGAGGCAATATCTATTGCTTGGTGATTGTTGATGATTTCACTAGATACAGTTGGACCTTCTTTCTTGTGGACAAATCTCAAGCCAGTGGTATCTTCAGAAACTTTGCAAAGAGAGCAAAGAATGAATTCAATGCTAACATGGTGAAGATAAGGAGTGGCAATGGAACTGAGTTCAAGAACACCACAGTCGAGGAACACTGTGACTAGAAAGGGATCAAACATGAATTCTCCGCTACATATACTCCCGAGCAAAATGGAGTAGTGGAGAGGAAGAACAAGACGCTCATCACTCTTGCTCGTGCCATGTTGGATGAGTATGGAACTCATGAGAGGTTTTGGGCGGAGGCAATCAACACGACTTGCTACACCTCCAACCGTGTCTATCTCCACCGATCGTTGAAGAAGGCACCATATAAGTTATTGGTGGAACAAAAACCCAATGTTTCCTATTTCTAAGTCTTTGGCTACAAGTGTTACATTCTCAAGAAGAGGAGAAAGCCCGAGAAGTTTGAGAGCAGAACTTATGAAGGCATTCTCGTTGGGTACTCTGGGACTTCTAAAGCATATTGGGTCTACAACTCAGCCACAAGGTGTGTGGAAGAATCCTATGATGTGCAATTTGATGAGTCAAATGGTTCTCAAAAGGAGGATGATTTTCATGAAGTGAACATTGAGGATGAACCTATGAGGGAAGCTTTGAGAAACATGCTCGGGGGTGAGGTTTTACCCCACGAGGCCAATGATGGTGATATTGATGAGCCCTCTACTCCACCACCTCAACCAACCTCCTTCCTCGAGGTGAAACAACCAACCCAAGATGCCACAAATACACCCACAAGCTCCTCCCAAGATTCATTGAGAGTTCACTCACCAAATGATGAGGAAACCCAAGTGAGAAGTGAGCCACAAACCTCCTGTTGGTCGTAACTACGCACCCACTTATATACCACAAGAGGACGGTGTACGATTGTAGCACTTTTTTCTCTTGAATTGAGTATTCCAAGGTTTATCATATCCACTGGAACCTTAGGGATTATTAAACAGAGTTAACAGTAAAAGATCTAGTCAAGGCTACTGTCGAGTTCGAGTTGCATGAGGGGAGACTGGCCAGCGGAAAGGTGCGCCAGACAGCAAATCTGTCATTGTGCCGATCGACGCAGGGTTGAGCTGATCAGCACACTACTGAATCTGTGATTGTGCCGATCAGCGCTGGGGTTGAGCTGATCGACACACGAACGAATCTAAGTGAAAGTGTGCCAGATACCTTGTAAGCCTAAGCTGTTAAGTGAGTAGCCAGATATCTACTAGTGAGATCGTAACCAGATAGTGTAATAAAATAGCATCATAATGGTAATTACATGGATCAATGAAAACCTATAATGAATAAGACCACCCACCTTTCCGAGCGTCTCCCAATTTATCGCTGCCGAGAGGAAACCCTTAATCGTGTAAGTATCTTACCCTACTCAACTATCCAATAGTGCTGCGCAGGTTTAGTGCTGTCACCGCTAAACCACACTACTAGCATCATCAAGCAACCATAATCAATACAATGTCCGAATACTATCCTGATCACCATAATCAAGATAATATCAACCTACTTAGCCTAGAACTAAGCAATTGGAAAAAGCACATGCATGATTACAGAATCAAGGTAGACAAATCACCAAAACCATTATCAACATATTCGATTATCCTTGAGATACATAGAGTGAGATTCGTCACCGCCGAGATGGCCTATCTTGACGGATCAACTCTTACTCCAATGGTTTTTAAAACTCAACTAGAGATCTATTCTAACAGGGCAAACCCCGGTGGCTCTAACTCACGGATCTGTTGTCCCTCCGACGCCTCCTTGTTGTGTCTTCGTGACAAGGGGTTTACAAGTATTTATAAGGGTTCTACTTGTAAAGGACTCGATTTCTAGCAAATAAGTCATTGCACCGATCGGCACAGGGTTGTGCCGATCGGCTCAAGCCGTGTCTTCTCTGGTTTCTCTTCTGAGTCGGTTCCTCTGTCTTCCACAGCTGCCATGTGGTCCTTTTCCTTTGAGATAAAGTCTTGCACTGCAAGTCAAGATCTTGAAGTTCTATAAATCTTCTAGGCAAATATCTTCAAGTATCCTGCACAGATAAACTTTCATAAGCATGTGGAATGGGCCTCGGTCACTTCTGTGGGCTAAAACACCTTTGTGCCGATCGGCTCATGGGTTGCACCGATCGGCGCACTGGGCTTCTTCAGTGCTTTTCATTGCTTCTGGACTTCTATCATCTTCCAGCATCACTTTAATCACCAATTTCACCTGTTTCTGTAATATAGCTCCAAAACAACGCATATACAAATATATAGGCAAAATCACAGGTAAATGGCCTAAATTGGCATCAATTATGCTCTAATTGGGGTTATATCACAAAAGGGGCACCTACGAAGTGCCAACAGTTCCCCCACACTTAAACCTTTGCTCGTCCCGAGTAAAGTAAAAGAAAGAAAAATTAAAGAACATACTCTCTCTATCATAAAAGATATCTCAAATCAGCAAATATTGAGCATTGTTCTATTGTGGTGTACTTCATATTGGTATTCAGCAAAATAGTTCAAATATGGGCATAAGGCTTTACAGTATATTGCAAACATAAATCAATAATATATTGTAAAGCTAGGAGATTATTCTTTACTAGAATTACAGAAGCTTAACAAGATGGCCATTTCAGAAAGAAAAATTAAAAAAAAACTCAAACTTTGGATATATGGACATGTGCATAGTAAAAATTTGAGCTTGGAAGAAAAAGGAACTCCCACTATCAGATTGCACATGGTTGGAATGATTCATGGCTATATTAGAATGAATTTCGAGAATAAGCATGTCATATACCATCCTCCCACACTTAAAATTTTGCTAGTCTCTTAGCAAACAACAGAGCTTTTCCTCTTTTTTTCTTTTTTTTTCTTTTTTTTCTTCTTCGTTTTATTTGCTCTCTGCTATGCCGATCGACGCCAGGAGTGCGCCGATCGGTTCTCAACCCGATGTAACACCCTACTTTTTACAATTTCTAAAAATGCCAACTATTACCATTAAGCAATTAGTTAAATAGCCTATGACAAATTATTTTCTAAATTAATAAATTTGTTGCATTTGCATATCATGTCATTGCCATGTAGCTTTTAATTGCATTGTGCATTTAGTTTATCTACTAAATTAATTACCAGGAAGATTAGAAATAGAATTTAGAAAAGGATTAGAGAGGAAAAGATTTGAGAAAGAAAAGAAAAGAAAAGAGAGAAACCAGAACCGTGGGCCGAAACCCACCATTCTAGCCCACCCCCGGAATCCACTCTCCTTTCCGCCCACTCTTCCCCTTCGGCCCAGCCGGCCCAGGCCGCACCCCACCAGCCCAACCGCCTGCTTCCCCGCACAGAAGGCGCTCGGCCGAAAACCCGCCTTCCTCCCCAACCTCTCCTCTCGCTGACACACGAGGCCCGCCTATCATCCCCGACCTCTAGCCGGGATCCCCGCCCCCTTTCCATTTCTCCTCTCCCTATTCAAAACCCATGCCACGCGCGCTCGACCCCGACCCCCCCCCCCGACACCGCGTGCAAGATCCCCGTGACACTGCGATCACCGCTCCCGCTTTCCCCTATCAAACCCCCGCCGCCGGCTCCAATTTTTGGAATGCGGCGAAGTTCTCGGCCTCTGCCCCCCGGCCAATTCCCGGCAACCCTAGCCCCTCCCCCTCTATAAAACCCGAGCCATTGGCCCCCCTGTACCCCATCCTCGCCGTGCCCGAGTTCTCCCCCTCTCTCATTCGCTCCAACGTTGCCGTGCACAAGTTCTCCATTGCCGCCGGTAAGAGCTTTGCCGCCGCAAGTTCTTGTCTGATGCCTCCCGATCCGACTTGACCCAACGCCGTGCATCGCAGGTGCTCGAGGACCACTACCAGCTGATCTCGGCCAGCCCCCATCGATGCAGGCGTCTCCCTCGACATCGCCAACAAGCCGGAGATGCCCCCCGTCGTCGCGAGCCCTCCCCGACCTCCAACTCCCGTGCACGACCACTCTGGTGAGCCTGCCATGCCCTCCTCTCCCCTCTGGACCCCTCTCGGCCGAGCTCCGACCACCGGAGCACCGATTTCGGTGAGCTCTGCCTCGCGCCGCCGTGCTGGCCACCGGCAGCCCCTGCCTCCCCCTCTGTTTTAATCCTGGCCGTTGGATCTCGATCCAACACGCCAGATTACATACCTTGAAGGGGTATGTATTTGGTGCACCATGGATCGATGGACCACGGGTCCATAGTAACCATAGACCTGGTCCACGGAGTTTTAGATTTAAATTAATTCATTTAATTCCTGGATAGTGTTAACAGTTTTGCATTTAGGTCCTTGCGCTTAGATTAAATTAGAATTATGCCCCTGTTTTTGTACATAAGCTTTAGAAAATTGTTTTTAAGCCCTTGAACTTCATAATAATTATTTTAGCCCTGTATTTTAATAGAAACACCCCTGTGCTTTAGTAGAACTATTATTTTGGCCATGTAATTTTACAAAAACACCCCTGGACTTATTTATATTTATATTTTAGTCCTATCTTTTTACACTTTAGTCCCTGAATTTGTTATAAATTACATTTTTGCCCCTAGAAACTTTATTAAGTTATTTAGGCCCTGTTATTTTGTACTTTAGTCCCTGTAGTTTCTAAAAATTACCTTTTTAGGTCTCAAACTAGCCTGTTTTTACTATGTTAACCCTAGAACTTCAACTAGGCATAACTTTTTACTCGTAACTCTAAATTAGGTGATTCTTGCGCCAAATTTCTCGTAGAAGCGTAATCTTTGCATTCAATCATTTTTCCACTGTTGCATAGTTATGTATTGATTTTGTATGTATTGCTTGTGTCGGTATTGTTATGCGTGAAGACGATTATACGCTAGGAGCATCATACGAGGACCTCCAAGAGCAAGAGTTCGAAGCGTTTGATCAACCCCACACACAGGACGAAGGCAAGTGTCCTTGATGCATCTTGTACCTATTACAATATTTACCATAGAATTGCATGCTTGTGTCAATTGATTGGGAACCTATTGTTAGGGTTTTCCTAGTATTGTTTTACCCATTTTTCCTTGTCGCCTCAAACTAGTTGGATGGTTGGTTGTGGGTAGATAATGCTTAGATGGCTTATGGGATGTGGGGTTAATATTAATCTTGATTAATGGACTATGTCATCTCATGGTTAAAATGGTAATCTATGTTAGCAACATGGCTTAGGACTTAAGATTTGGGTGATCGGTATGGGGACTGTGCAGGGGTTTACCGGCAGTCCGGGGACTATGCAGGGGTTCACCGGTAGTCCCCTAGTTTGTTTATCACCTAAATCACATTAATAACTGGTTCTTGGAGCGGCAAAACATGTGAACCGTACAACCACGAGCCAAGTTATGGGCCCGGCTTGGCGTAGTATGCGGTGGAGACCAGCTGGTGCGTGTGAAGACGGAGGGACTATGCAGGGGTTCACTGGTAGTCCCAAGGGGAGGTGTGGTTAAGGGACGGGGTCCTAAGACCATATGGCTCAAGAGGGGGCCTCTCGGGTAAAGGGTTTACTTCCCGATGGGTGAAACCTCAGTGGGCACGTACAAGCTGGAGGAAGCCGTTGAAATGCCTTGAAGTGATCTCCTGGCCACACACCATAGGAAGTGTGCAAGTGCTTGGCCGGTACGGCAGGATGGAGAGTTAGTCACCTGGAAACAGGGGATGAAATCGCTTCTCGTGGGGAATGTGTACAACCTCTGCAAAGAGAAAACTGTCATGACAGCCGTGCTCATGGTCAAGAGCGGCATGGATCCTCACAAGATTAATTGGGTGTGGTTTGTAATGGTTGGGATGGTTGGATGGTTCGGACTTGGCATGGATAGTACCCTATGGATTGAGGGTTGGGATGACCCCACCTAGTAATTAGGATGCATAGGAAATTAAAAGCTCGTGCTATAAACCCCAATAAGCCTTCCTTGCCTCTAGCCCCATGTCATTTTTCCCCCACTTGCTGAGTACGACACGTACTTATCCTTGCTATATCCCACATTGCTGCTCAGCTACAGGAGAATGAAGGTGCAATGAAGAAGACGATGGAGGAGTCTAGGCATGCGGTCTTTCGGTCGACTTCCTGTGGGAGCTGAAGGACGCCAACGCTTAGTTTATCCCGCTGCAATGTAATCTTTTTCTTTTGACCTACGAGTCACTCTTGTAATAATATTATTGATTTAATAAAGATATTGTTCTTTTATCACAACAATTGTCCTGTGTGCATGAAAACTTGATCCTGGGCACGCATACAGATGCATTCGGTTTCGATCATTGGAACCAGGTGTGACACCCGAATTCACCAATCACTTGTTGGTATCTGATTCATTTGGCTTCAACATTTATTCAAGAATTAAATATAGCCAGAAATATAGGATGTGGTCAAGGAATGATATTTAACAAGATATTTTGGGTTTATAGTGGAATACTCAGTGGAATTGAATCTTTGCATGAGTAATTCAAGTCTTCAAAAAGATACACAAAGATTTGGCCATCTTAGTAAAGTTCATACCAAAAAGAATTAAATTCTAACCGAACTCAACCATCAGTTTAATGTTTATCTATATATCAAAGGTTCATGAGTATTGCTCAAAATATGGCATTGATAGGTAACGATCTTGAAAACAATAAATTCCATAGTTCACAACATGAAAATTTATTTATAAAAAGATTGGTACTAAGTTATCATCACGAATTGCATAATGCAAATGAAGCACATGGGTACGCAAAAATGCTCCACATAAGACATATTTGCCGAATAATTGTTAAGTGTAAGTTTGAATTTTATTCAGTGCTCAACATTATTTGGTCTTCATCGACATTTTTCAAGAAAGGATAAGTACTTCAATTCTCCTAAAAGGGCATAACCGCCACCATTATATTGAGATCAAAACTCGAATACATGGTGATGATTTTTGCATACACTTGCATGAAAATAAAACTACTACTAACACACTTGCATGAAAGTAAGCACACTATTAACTTCTAATAACACACTTGCATGGAAATAAACACACCTGATACATGGTTTCCCAACCCGCTCACACACACATAAGCAAATAAAGAAAAAGATTGCAAAAGATAAAAGAAAATGTAAACCGAGAAACCGATACATGTGCCAACTCCTAGGCACCTCTAGTCAAGCGGAGGTGGAGACGGTGGCTGATCGAAGCCATAGCACCGCGCCTTGAGTCGCTCGAACTCCTCCACCATCGTATCCTCCATTGGGACGTGGCGTCCTCCACGTGCTTGATGTGATGCATGTTGTTGTCAAGATACCCCTGCATGGGCATGAAGAAGTCTGCACCAGGCACCGGAGGCACCACAGGTACCATCCTTGGTACATGTAGTCAACGCCTATACTAAAGTAGGTGGCGCCGAATGGTGTGTTGCCTGCGCCGACTGGAGCAGAGGGCTGTGAACCATCCGCTGCGTCGCTCCACCCTAACTGGTACTATTGAGGCTCTTGGCGTGACCTCGAGGAACCCCACTCGCCACTGGCCACTGCAAATGTTGCCGATTGTCGAACATGCCCACGGCGGTCATTGGTAATTCGGCCCCCCTCCAGGAGACCTTCTTCAAGATAATTTCCTCCCTCTAGCTTGCGAGGGAGAAAAACTCCTAGCTCCGCACACGGGAGCCTAATGTTGGTGCTGCCGACATAGAAGCTGGAGCGAACACTTCCCATGACAATATTGCCACGAGTCATATTCTCGCTGATCTCCGTCGCGCACTCCCACTTGTCGTTGCACCCTCCTGGCCCGTCGCCGTCACAGACGAGGGCTGCTAGGCGCTGAAGATAGGCCTTGAAGGCCAACTTCTTGCTCTTCTTGCCCCTCTTGTTGAACCAACCCCGCACCATCACCGTCATGGGGTTGCAGTGAGATGGGCTCACGATGGCATTGGAGAGCCACCGCAAGTCCGCATCGGTGACGTTGCTGGAGTCGACCTTGTCACATGTACGTGCCGCCAACCACCGGTGGAAGACTTGAATAGTCAGGTTGCGGATGTTACCGCGCTTCATCTCCTCCACGGGCGAGAGCCGCCTCCAAAAGGAGTCCAACTCCTTATGTCCCAAAATGCCGGCGACGTCGGCGTCGGCATCAAAGCCGAAGGCTTGAGCCACTGCCTCCATGGTCACCGTGTAGCTGATGTCACGGACGCAGAAGTTGATGGCCTCGTCGCCGCAGTCGTTGGTGCCGATCCTCACTATATAGGCAACCTCGGTGACGACGTCAAGATTGTAGTCCATGTGAAGTTGGTGGAAGTCCACCTAGCCAAGGTTGCTGAGCATCCTCCTTATGTCCTCCCACATGCCGATTGAGTGAGGAAGGTCTCGTCCAAGTCAAGGTTGGGGACGAACCTTCCCCTCACCGCGAGGTAGTGCTCTTGTTCCTCTGTCGAGGTTACTAATTATTGTCCAACCTTCTTTGAATAGCATCAAGGCAATCTATAACCAAGTCTTCATGAGTTCTCTCAATCACACTTTTTGCCACTTCTTTTGAAGGTTGCATATTCCTTGAACTTGTCTCACTATCCCATGATTGATTTTCAACTAGCAACTTGATCAATTCCTTAGCTTGGTTGGGAGTCTTCGCCATGAATGAACCTGCAGCTGAAGCATCTAAGTGTTGACGAGATAGAATATTCAATCCCATGTAGAATCTCTCAACAATTTCTCCAACCGTTAGACCATAATGAGGACATGCATTAGTACATTCACTATATCTTTCCCATGCTTCTCCAATGCTCTCATCAACACTCTGCGTAAATCCAAGAAGCTTATTCTTTAGAGCTTGAGTCTTACCAGGAGGGAAATATTTGGCTAAGAATGCAGCTGCTAAAGTGTCCCACACAATTTTTACAGCATTTTCCAATCCATTGTACCATTGCTTGGGGCGTCCAACTAGAGAGAAGGGGAACAGTCGCACACATGCTTGATCTCCGGTCAATCCATTTATCTTGAATGTACTGCAAACTTCAAAGAAGTGCTGCAAATGGTGATTGGGATCTTCCAAACCTGTGAATGGTTGTTGCGCCACTAATCCAACATATCTCTCTAGTTGATATGGATTCTGATCTTGAGGGAAATCTGTCTTGACAACATTAGTCAGTTGAGGCTTGAAATGATTAACCAAGGGTAACTCTGCCATCTCCTCTACTTCTGGATCTCCAATTGTGAATAATACTCGAGGGTTGGCATAGACTGCTTCTCCAGCTAAATCTCCAAGTGATTTTCTTCTCTTCTCCACTGTTCTCTTATTGCGAAAGAGCCTTTCTAGATCATCGGTGTAATTAGAGGGTTTGTTTGACTTAGGACCGTCCATACCTGTTAGTTTCACTTAACAGAATATATGTACTAAAGAGACAAGTAAAGCACAATGACTAAACACTAATACATCAAACAATGTTTAAAAACCTGCTATGGTCCCCGACAACGGTGCCAGAAAATAGAGCTTGTTGATCGTAACTACGCACCCACTTATATACCGCAAGAGGACGATGTACGATTGTAGCATCTTTTCCCTTGAATTGAGTATTCCAAGGTTTATCGTATCCACTGGGATCCTAGGGATTATTAAACAGAGTTAACAGTAAAAGATCTAGTCAAGGCTACTGTCGAGTTCGAGTTGCATGAGGGGACTTTGGCCAGCGCAAAGGTGCGCCATACAGCAAATCTGTCATTGCGCCGATCGGCGCAGGGTTACACTACCAAATCTGTAATTGCGCCGATTGGCGCTGGGGTTGAGCCGATCGGTACATGAATGAATCTAAGCCAAAGTGCGCCATATACCTTATAAGCCTAAGCTGTTAAGTGAGTAGCCAGATATTTACTAGTGAGATCATAACCAGATAGTCTAATCAAATAGCATCATAATGGCAATTACTTGGATCAATGAAAACCTATAATAAATAAGACTATCCACCTTTCCGAGCATCTCCTGATTTATCGCTGCCGATAGGAAACCCTTAATCGCGTAAGTATCTTACCCTACTCAACTATCCAATAGTGCTGCGCAAGTTTAGTGCTGTCACCGCTAAACCACACTACTAGCATCATCAAGCAACCATAATCAATACAATGTCCGAATACTATCCTGATCACCATGATCAAGATAATATCAACCTACATAGCCTAGAACTAAGCAATTGGAATAAGCACATGCATGATTATAGAATCAAGATAGACAAATCACCAAAACCATCATCAACATATTCGATTATCCTTGAGATACATAGAGTGAGATTCATCACCGCCGAGATGGCCTACCTTGACGGATCAACTCTTACTCCAATGGTTCTTGAAACTCAACTAGAGATCTATTCTAATGGGGCGAACCCCAGTGGCTCTAACTCACGGATCTGTTGTCCCTCCGATGCCTCCTTGTTGTCTCTTCGCGACAAGGGGTTTACAAGTATTTATAAGGGTTCTACTGATAAAGGACTTGGTTTCTAGCAAATAAGTCAGTTGCGCCGGTCGGTGCAAGCCGTGTCTTCTTTGGTTTCTCTTCCGAGTCGGTTCCTCTGTCTTCCACAGCTGCCATGTGAGCCTTTTCCTTCGAGATAAAGTCTTGCACTGCAAGTCAAGATCTTGAAGTTCCATAAATCTTCCAGGCAAATATCTTCAAGTATCTTGCGCAGATAAACATCCATAAGCATGTAGAATAGGCCTCGGTCACTTCTGTGGGCTAAAACACCCTTGCACCGATAGCCTCTTGGGTTGCGCCGATCGGCGCACTGGGCTTCTTCAGTGCTTTTCGTTGCTTCTGGACTCTTGTCTTCTTTTAGCATCACTTTAATCACCAATTTCACCCGTTTCTGCAATATAGCTCCAAAACAACGCATATACAAATATATAGACAAAATCATAGGTAAATGGCCTAAATTGGCATCAATAATGCTCTATTGGGGTTATATTCACATATAAAAGGGGCACTTAGAAAGTGCCAACACCTCCCCACATACTTCACCACAAACCACTTCTCCTAGCTCTTCACAAGATACCCTCCAATCCACCTCAAGCTCAAAGTCCAAAACAAGAAAGCATAAGAGTGACTCTTTCACCTCTCTTAGGATCCAAGACACTCATATATCAAGAGAGTAAACAATCCATGATGCACAAGATACTTCACCTAGAGCTCCTCCCACTCAAGGAAAATACCATCCTAGACCCAAGGGCATGAACAAAGATCATTCACAAGACTTGATCATTGGGAGTCCATCTCAAGGAATAAAGACAAGGAGAAATCAATATAAGCCCAACTATGTGAGTGAAGAGAATGATGATGAGGCCAATGTTGCAATTGAGAACTTCTCTTTCATCTCTATGATTGAACTCACTACCATTGATGAAGCTATGGATGATCACAAATGGGTTATAGCCATGTAAGAAGAGTTAAACAACTTCAAGAGGTGCAAAGTATGGAAATTGATTGAGAGGCCCAAGAATCATAATATGGTTGGCATCAAGTGGGTCTTCAAGAACAAACAAGATGAGAAAGGAGAAATTGTCAAGAACAAGGCTCGCCCACAAAGTTGTTGTTAGGAGCAAAAGTGTCTTTTCCTCTATAACACCAGAATGGCTAATAGGGCAAAAATCTCTACAATATATTAATTTAGGAGAACACGTTCACTCAAAAAATCTACCATATGCCCACAAAGTTAGAGATGGAATCCAAATCAGTTTCGTACCTTCCATATCAAACACCAAATTCAAAAAATCATAAATCCCTCATCTGTAGTTTAAATGAGGCAAAATAAGACTCTATCTCGTAGCCCTTGAAAAGTTCTACAACTTTGATATGTAATGGAAGTCAAGATTTCGTCGTTTTAGTTTCCAAATTTATGATCCAAAAATATTTATTCTGATCAGACTCTTCTACATAGGTCTTTGTGCAGGACCCATATCTCCTACCTCCAAAGTCCAAATAATATGATCCACATATGTTCTGAAAAGTCCTCGATGAGATCTATAACTTTTGTGTTTTAACTTTTCTCATTAGAGCATGTTTTCAAGTCCAAAATCATGTTGTAATGAAGTGTTGTTTCTATTCTGCGTGAATTGATTTTTCCTATCGGATAAAGCTTGTAGAAATCTTTACGCATTGGGTCACGAACTTGGTTTTGCATGTTGGGCTTCATATAGATCCAATGGTGTCTTATAGGCGTAATAAGCTTGTAAGAATCTATCTTTACATGGCAAATTGGGTTTCATATCGGTATTTCTCATATTTGAGCATTTTTTTATTGCTATTTCACTTAATTTTATAACATAACACTCAAACGACACTACATGTGGAAATCATTAACATTAGGGGTAAAAAAATATTTATGATAAGAATACAGTGGAAAATAATATTTAATTTGTTACTTATGACATATAAAATGATACACCAAGAAACAACAACGATAATATAAATATGATCTTTCATGTAAAAAATATAACAATTATATTATGTAAATAAGTTATGTTTAAATTATAAAAAATGTTTTATTTTTTTAAACTTGTAACAATGTATGGGCACTTTGCTAGTATTGAATTCAATAACCACTAGTACATTTTTATGACTAAGAATCAAAAAAAAATTCTGATGGCCGCCAAGGAATTTCCCTCAAGCTAGAACAGAGGACTAACAAATAGAAACAATGAGGGCTGGTTATTACCACGCTGGAGCTCTTCAACTCGGGTAATCAATGCGGAGACGTCCATGTGCTTGGCATCTCCGTCCATTCCTGAGTCCACCAGCGGGTCCGCTTGGATAATGGTGGATTTGAGGAATGAAGAGAGAGCAAATCGACAAGTAACCACGAGAACGAATGAACACAGAGGGACAAATTCAGAGGGGGCAACTGATGAACCAGAAAAAACAACCGAGGGTGGGGGTGAAACTACTCAAGAATCAGGGAAAAGCGAGATTGATCAAGGCTAGTGCTTAGCAGATGGAGAAAGAACAGAGCAGATTTCCAACAGGATCCTGTGTTGGCGATCACTAGCAAGATTTCCAATAGGATCACTAGCAAGAGCAATCAAGTATGGACAAGGAATGGAGCTACCGTGAGACATCATATCATCGCCTAATAGTTCATCCAATGTCGTTATACCTATTGGCCAACGTATCACCGATTAGAACCAAAAAAAGTATAGACAAAGAGATTCAAGAAATCAGGCCAAACTATGACGTCTATGAGATGAGGCCTTACGAGATGCTCATTCAAAGTCATCATGCTTGATTGACACGATATCACTAGCAAGAGCAATCGAGTGTGGAAATGGAAAGGAGCTACCGTGAGACATCATATCGTCGCCTAATGGCATGTCCAATGTCGTTATACTCATTGGCCAACGTCTCACCGGCTAGAACCAATGAAGTATAGACAAAGCGATTCAAGCAATCAGGCCAAACTGTAACGTCTATGAGATGAGGCCTTACGAGATGCTCATTCAATGTGATCATGCTTGATTGACACTATATAACTAGCGAGAGCAATCGAATATGGAAAAGGAAAGGAGCTACCGTGAGACATCATATTGTCGCCTAATGGCTCGTCCAATGTAGTTATACTCATTGGCCAACGTATCACCAGCTAGAACCAATGAAGTATAGACAAGGTGATTGAAGCAATCGGGTCAAACTTTGACGTCTATTAGATGAGGCCTCACGAAATGCCCATTTAATGTGATCATCCTTGATTAACACCATACCACTAGCGAGAGCAATCGAGTATGGACACGAAATGCAGCTACCGCGAGACATCATATCGACACATAATGGCTCGTCCAGCGTGTTATACTAATTGGAAAACGTATCACTGGCTAGAACCAACGAAGTATAGACAAGGCAATTCAAGCAATCAGGCCTAACTGTGATGTCTATGTGATTAGGCGTTATGAGATGCCCATTTAATGTGATCATGCTTGATTGACACCATATCACTAGCAAGAGCAATCGAGTATGGACAAGGAAACGAGCTGCCGTGAGACATCATATCATCGCCTAATGGCTCGTCCAATGTCGTTATACTCATTGGCCAACGTATCACCAGTTAGAACCAACAAAGTATAGACAAGGCGATTGAAGCAATTGGGCCAAACTATGACGTCTATTAGATGAGGCCTCACGAAATGGCCATTCAATGTGATCATCCTTGATTGACACCATATCACTAGCGAGAGCAATCGAGTATGGACATCATATCGGCATCTAATGGCTCAACCCATAATGTTAAACTTGTTGGCCAACGTATCACGGGCTAGAACCAAAAAAGTATAGACAAGGCGATTCAAGCAATCGGGTCAAACTGTGACCTCTATAAGATGAGACCTTACAAGATGCCCATTCAATGTCATCATGCCTGATTGACAACGTATCACTAGCAAGAGCATTCAAGTATGGACAAGGAATAGAGCTACCGTGAGACATGAAATCGTCGCCTAATGGCTCGTCACTTGTCGTTATACTCATCGGTAATTGTATCACCACCTAGAACCAATAAAGTATAGACAAAGCATTTCAAGCAATCGGGCCAAACTATAACATATATGAGATGAGGCCTTACAAGATGCTCATTCAATGTCATCATGCTTGATTGACACCGTATCACTAGCGAGAGCAATCGAGTATGGAAAAGGAAATGAGCTACCGTGAGCCATCATATCATCGCCTAATGGCTCGTCCAATGTCGTTATACTTATTGGCTAGCGTATCACCGGTTAGAACCAATGAAGTATAGACAAAGCGATTCAAGCAATCGGGCCAAACTGTGACGTCTATGAGATGAGTCCTTACGAGATGCCCATTCAATGTCATCATGCTTGATTGACACTGTATCACTAGCAAGAGCAATCGAGTATGGACAAGGAATGGTACTACCGTGAGACTACATATCATCCCCTAATGGCTCATCCAATGTCGTTATACTCATTGACCAACGTATCACCGGCTAGAACCAACGAAGTATAGACAAGGCGATTCAAGCAATCGGGCCAAACTGTGATGTCTATGAGATTAGGCCTTACGAGATGCACATTCAATGTCGTCATGCTTGATTGACACCATGTCACGAGCAAGAGCAATCAAGTATGGAAAAGGAAATTAGCTACCATGAGATATCATATCATCGCCTAATGGCTCATCCAATGTCGTTATACCCATTGGCCAATGTATCACCGAGTAGAAACAAAAAAAATTATAGACAAAGAGATTCAAGCAATCGGGCCAAACTATAACGTATATGAGGCGAGGCCTTACGAGATGCTCATTCAATGTCATCATGCTTGATTGACACGGTATCACTAGCAAGAGCAATCGGGTGTGGAAAAGGAAATGAGCTACCGTGAGACATCATATCATCGCCTAATGGCTTGTCCAATGTCGTTATACTCATTGTCCAACGTATCACCGGCTAGAACCAACGAAGTATAGACAAAGCGATTCAAGCAATCGGTCCAAACTGTAACGTCCATGAGATGAGGCCTTACGAGATGCTCATTCAATGTCGTCATGCTTGATTGACATCGTATCACTAGCATGAGCAATCGAGTATGGACACGAAATGGAGCTACCGCGAGACATCATATCGGCCCCTAATGGCTCGTCCAATGTTGTTATACTAATTGGAAAACATATCACCGGCTAGAACCAACAAAGTATAGACAAGGCGATTCAAGCAATGAGGCCAAACTATGATGTCTATGAGATTAGGCCTTACGAGATGCCCATTCAATGTCATCATGCTTGATTGACACCACGTCACGAGCAAGAGCAATCAAGCATGGAAAAGGAAATGAGCTACCATGAGACATCATATTATCACCTAATGGCTCGACCAATGTCGTTATACCTATTGGCCAACGTATCATCGAGTAGAAACAAAACAATTATAGCAAAGAGATTCAAGCAATCGGGCCAAACTATAACATATATGAGACGAGGGCTTATGAGATGCTCATTCAATGTCATCATACTTGATTGACACGGTATCACTAGCAAGAGCAATTGGGTGTGGAAAAGGAAAGGAGCTACCGTGTGTTGTGGTTACGAGTCCAGAACAAACAAGTGATGGGCTAGCCAAGGGCTGGACTAGCCGAAGGTCCCTCGGACAAGCTACGACAGGAAGGAACAAAGCCAAGCTATGACACTTATGCCGAAGGGCTCATACTAGTGCCCTTTGGCTAACGAACTCTGTATTATCTGGTCAGAATCGTACAGGAAGGTTCTGGTGGTAGGGGCACGTCCAGTCTCGCTCAGAGGTGCAGGTGAGCATTTATAGATCTACACTCACCTACCCTCCGGGCATGTTTACAGTTTTGCCCTGGACCTTACATTACACATCTTACTACTTGACCTAAGGGTATTCTAGTAGTTCAATCTTCATATGGTACACACCCCCCGGCTGTCATCCTCTAGCGTCTACGCCCGGGGCCCGCCACACCGTACGGTCTTCGGCCATACCGGCCTTCGGACGCCTGCTGGGCCAAAGGCCTTTTGGGCCGCCAGTCCAGCTGGACCTTGCTTCTTGTTGCTGGGCTGTCTTCTGGGCTTGGGGAGACTAAGGGGTGGGCATTCCCCCAACAGTAGCCCCTCATGGGTGAGATCCGCCTTCGGCAGGACCGAAACCGTGATCATGCGAAATGACCACCCCTAGTCTCCCCCCCTTTTCGGGCCTGTCTGGAGGCCATCCTTTCCTTCGGTTACCTGTAGCTGGCATACACAATCGTATTTGAAAAATTTAGTGCGTTGTCCAAAGCGAAGCATGCTACTGGAGACAACATGTTATTTTGTCCTGAACCCGAACTGCCTTCGGGCTCCCGGCCCTTAGCCGCCGGACCGTGTAACATTCCTGAAGATGCAACAAATGTGTTGTCATAAATGCAGTCCATGCGTCACTTTTGTTTATAAATGCACCCAACACGGTTACTCAGCGCAGTTCCCGAGTGAGCGCGCTGTCATAAATTCGGCCCCTGCACCACGCGTCGGCCATCAGATCGGCGAGTGCACGATTGGACGGGGCAATCATCACGCGCTGCGTGCCCCGCTGGCTATATAAGCCAGTCCCTCACCCCCTCTCTTCTCATTTTCACTCTGATTTCTCGACCGCTCTGTGAAAACTGAGTGCTCTTATGAGCACCCCTTCGTTGTGTCATACTTATTATAAGTGCGCTCACACCGGAGGCTGCTCATTCTTCTTTCTTCAGACTAGCCAACTATAGCCTTCGGCGAGCGATGGGCCCTCAGAAAGCTAAGCCCCCACTCAGATCTGAGCTGAAGCGGGTTAACGACAAGAAGACCGGGAGTCCTTACCTGGGGCCAAGTACAGTCACCGAAGCGCTACTGGACACATGGGCTGCCGAACTAAAACGATGGTTCAAGAGGTCCTGTGCATCGACGCCGAAGGACGGTGAAACCGTACCCCAACCTCACCCTGGTACAATAGTGGTCTTTGAGCGATTCTTCGAGGCTGGGCTCTGGTTCCCCTGCTTCCAGTTTGTCGGCGATGTTCTGGCCTTCTACAGGCTCGAAATACAGCAGGTGTTGCCGAACACCATTGCCCGACTGACCTGCATCGAATGGGCTTTTCAAATGGAGGGCGCCGAGCTGCACGCCGGTGCCTTCGCTGCAACATACCTGGCGTCTCAACGAGAGCACCCTTGCCCTGGAGACCCCACGCTGTTGTCTAACTACCTAACCATCACCCTTCGGCCACGTCGTGAATGCGACGTGCCCGCGAAGGGGTCAAGGCAGCACTGGGGGAAGCAGATTGCCGCCGGCTGGTTCTACTACGACGTGGGCCCTGACAGCAATCTTCGCAGTCGAAATGCTGAGATCATATACACGTCGAAGCCCGAGGTCCCGGAGGATAGCCTTCTCACCAGCCGCGTCCGGCTATCATCCCGAATGGCCAAGCGACTAAGCATGCAGGATTTGGTGGAAGAATTCTGCGCCGCCGGCATCGACCCCCATCGGGCCGACTGGCACGTGGAATTCATCACCCAGGACCCCGTAAGTGGGGCTTTGCAGTTTGACCAAGAGCAGCTCCTGAAGATCAACTTCGCCGAGATAGAGCAGCGAGCCATCCACTATCTCGGCCCTCTGATCCAGAAGGAATGGGAGTTGCTTGGGGAGATGGGACGCCGTGGGCGGACCAACCACATTGTGCAGCTATACAATGCGGAAGCCGTTCTGCCCCCCCCCCCCCCCCCCCCGGGGAGCCACACCGGGCCGAAGCTTGGCAGACCGGAGGCAAGGCGGCTAAAGGCCCCGACGACAAGGAGGAGGAAGAAGAGACAGAGGAGGAAGGAGAGGAGGAAGCCATCCCTACTGCGCTGCAAAGGCAAGTAAAGGTGGTTATCAAGCGCCCTGCAACCCAGAATGGTGACACTGAAGGCGTAGCCTCCGCTCCGTGGTGCACGAAGCAAGTGGCGCAGTGTGCCAGGGGTATGAGGGGCAGCCTTCGGCTTGACGAGGATACCTCTGGTCGAGGGAAGCAGAAGAAGAAGCGTTCTAGGGCCGCCGAAGGCGCATCCTCGCCCGCACCACAACCATCCAAGCGCCGACGCCTCCATAAAAAATACGGGGGGACCATCACGAGACCGACGACCCCGAACGAAGCGGCGGCCGATGAGGATGTGGTGGCCACCCCTCCTAACCAAACACCACCAGCGTCGCCGCACCCAATAACAACAGACTCCAATAATCTGCTGAATGTGTTGGTAGACGTCGTTCCTGATAGATCTAGTGAGTGGCTAGAGGGGGGTTCTGAAGGCTTTGCGTCACCTCTACCCCGGTCCCCCGGCATTCTGATGCCGTCTCTAGATTTTGGCGCCGATAGTCCTTCGTCCTGCACAGGTATCCAAGGCTGCCAAATTATTCGTTGTCCTTTTATGCATTGTGATCTAACGTTCTAACAACCCACTTTGTTATCTTCGGCAGAACAACACGAGGGTGGCACCAAGGACGTCGCTGACCCTCGCCAGACCGAAGAAGCAATGGTCAGCGCCTGCTCTAGCTCTAAAACCGGTGGCGAGAGCTCTAGACCGGCTAGTTCGAGCAGCAGCTCGACCAAAGGCAGCAAGGCCTTTGGGGAGGAAGAAGAGGTGGAAGGGGAGGAGCATCACGTTGAAGATATCCGCAACGATGAGGAGGAAGAAAAAGAGCTCGCCCTAATGCACACACGGAGAGCCGGACGCGACAAAGGTTTCATGAGCGTCCTTCCTTCAAGTGTGCAGCCGAGTGACGTCGGAACATCTCTGTGTGCAAGCGACTTCCGCGGTCATCCCGAAGCCACCACAGCACTGGGGTACGCGTCGTAGATGCTGGACCTTTGTGACAGTGGAAAGGCGCTCGAGAACATCGACACGACGACTGCTATCAGCTATGTCTTGCTTAACTGTACAGGTATGAGACATTCTAAGGCTTAACATATTCGGTCAAAAATACTACTATGGCTTCTAACTCTTCGTGTATTGGCGCAGACCATGTTGCTGTCCCGGCATCTCGAGACCAAACTGTACCCAGAGGCCATCCTTGCGGAGCTAAAGAAACAACTGGCCGAGAGCCAAACACAAGCCCAGTCAGCTACCAGTGACCTGAAAAAAGCCCAAGACGCGCTCATAGAGGCTGAAGGAAAGTGCAGCAGGTCACCGAGGAGGCGAAGAAGAGTGCCGAGGACCTAGGGAAGCGGCTGGAGGTTCTGCAGAAAGACAACCAGGCACTAGGAGCCAAGAATGTGGACCTGCATAATGACAATTAGAAGCTATCCACAGCTCTAGAACAGGCCTCCATGTATATCGAGGAATCTGAGCGAATGAGCTGAGGCCTGTTCGGCTTAATCTCACAGTTGTGCCTCTTCTTTGCTGGAATGGGACTCGCCTCCCAGGAGCCAGGGCATGCCGAGGGGGAGGGTATTGAAAAGCATCACCTGGCTGAGCAAGGGCCTTGAACATGCTAGAGATGGTCTTCGGTCATACGACACCATCTACGCCCGGATAGGCTGGACAGCGGCTTACTCTACAATGGAATCACTGGCCGCGCCTTGACGCTCGGAGATTCGTGAGGCTGCGCACCAGCTGGTATCCCAGTGCCGGGGTGACCGTGCCGTGTACAGCCAACTGCAAGAACGGCTAAGCCCCCTTGGTAACATCTTGGGGCGGGAGTTCTGGCAGCCCCTCGGCAACGACCTTGCCAAAGCCCTTGCTCGCGAGGCAGCTGCTCACCTGGCTGCATCCGCCCCCATCGGTAACACCCCAGTTTCCGGTGGACGAAGGGAAACTGGCCCGCCGACTGGTGGTGCGGACGGCATCACCAACACAGCCCCTGGCACTTCAGGCCATGGCGCCAGTTCGCCCGCTGCTGCCGCCACCTCTGCTGTTCCGAGCTCCGGCACCAGAGAGCCCCAAGACCCCGAGGCACCTTCCACGGCCGCTCCGGAGACCCAGGTGTGAGTTCGCCCTTATCTAAGGCCACCGCACCTTCTAGGTTAGCTAGCACTCCATGGATTGTGATTTTTGTACGGCGGTCGTAAGCGTCTAGCGCTCCGATGGCTCTCTCCTTGTAACTTAGGAATCTTTTGGAATGAAACTCAGTTCATTATTCACCTACATTGCCTATTGCATTTTCCCTAAGATTGTCCTTGTTACTTTTCTCTAGAACCTACCTCCCGAGGATGCCTCCTCGGTTCCACCGGACGCCACGATACTGGACATAGCTCCAGTATCTATCAAAGTGCCGGGGGTTGGGGAAGCCCCTAGCGATTACTTGATTCGTGGTGTGCACTGGTGGCGTTGGAAGCGTGAGCACCCTGGAGGGAATTTTACAGAATTCCTCTCGTCCATTGATGAAGAGAATGAGCACATTAAAGCGGCATGCCTGCGCGTTTCCTCGGAAGTGCTACTTTGTTGGCGCATGAGCCGTGACGCCCGAAGGGCGAGCGGCGACACTGTGGCCGAACACCTTATTCTGTTGCCAGCACCGAAGGCAGAGCCAATCGAGATTTCCAGTGGCAGCCCTAGTCCGTCTCATGGCGACGCTTCATCTAGCAATTCGTCTGACCTGGACCTGGACGCTCTCCGGCAAGCAGCGCAGACACCCGTCGGCCGCTTGCAAATTATTGCCGACTTGGAACGGCGCTGATGGAGCATAGTGCAAGGCCGTCACCGGATAGAAGAATCGAGCACCACACTTAGTGATTTGGCCGAGCAGCACCGCGAGTTATCAGAAATGCTCAACGAACTAAAGCGGTTGCCTTGAAGAGATGTACCTAGTTCAGGGACCTTGAGCCCCTTAGCGTGTTGGGCCCTTGTGTAGGATCGAAGGACCCCGGCTAGAGGGGGGGTGAATAGCCGATTTAAAAAATTTAAAAGCTAACTATCCAACTAATTGCGGAATTTAAAGACAATTGGATAAAAGCAAGAAATTGACAACTAAACCTAGGTTAGAGCTAAAGTAGGTTAACTATCCTAGGTGACATACATCAATCAATTTTGTAAACAACATATGAAAATACAAGTCAAGAGACAAAGGATATTTTCCTGTGGTCTCGGTGATTTGCCGATCACCCCTAATCCACGTTGAGGTGGATTCAAGCGTATGAAATGCTTCTCTCCTCAAGTATCCACTTCTCCACCAGCAAGAAGGGCTCACAAAGAACAACTTGAGATAGAAAACAATCAATACCTTGAACCTCTCCACACCTCGATTCCACTAGGGTTGCTCTTCACCGCTCCGGTGAGGTGAGCACCGCACCTCTCACAAGAATCCGGACCTCCTTCACAAGCTTCTTGAAGGGCTCACGAATTTGACTCCTCCAAGCCGTCTAGGAGGCGGCAACCTCCAAGAGTAACAAGTCGATGACGCTTGCTTGAGGATCCCAAGTGCCACAATGCTCAAAACACTCAAGATTAGGGCACTCACACTCACACACTTGCAATCTTTCCACTAAGACTTTGTGTGAGAAGGGAATCAGGTCCAAAGGTTGTACAATGCTTTTCTAATGGCCAAGAGGACCTCTATGCATGGGATAGAGGAGGTATAAATAGGCCACCCTTTGAAAACTAGCCATTACAGCTTTCTGCGCACCGGACGGTCTGACCGTGACTCCCCACGGTCGGACCGTCGTACAACTCAACGGCTAGTTTGACTTTCAAACTCGTTCTGGCACAAGCCCGACGGTCAGACCGTCATCACCCACGGTCAGACCGTTGGGACACTTTCAACTTTCACCCGAGAACAAAGTCTCTGCTGACACCAGACATGCACCGATGGTCAGACCGTGGTTAACGAAGGTCAGACCGTCAGGCCATCACCCGAGCATCCAGAGAGGCCACTCCTCTGGCCGTCTCTGGTGCGCACCGGCGGTCAGACCACGGGTCCTGGCGGTCTGACCGCCAGGCGTGACCTGCCAGCCTCCCCTTCTTTTACTCTTTGCTTTCTCTCAAAGATATGGGCACACTCAACTCACACAGAACCACTCACAAAGATAGGAATTGAGCATTTGTGGCAATCATGGATACTCAAGGTCATTTCATCGACCCCTCTTGATAGTACGGCATTTAACCTATAATCCGGTCACTCATCTCTAATCTTCTTGTGACCGGCAAAAAGGAAAACCCTATCAAGATACCTTTGCCTTGAGCCATCCATGTGTATGTCACTTCATCCATTATTCCATCCCTTATTTTGACTACAACCATAATCATCTCAACAACGTAGTTAGTCAAAAATAAGGGTCATCATTAATTACCAAAACACTAAAAGGGGCCTAGATGCTTCAATCTCCCCCTTTTTTGTAATTGATGACAACATAAGAAGTGATATAAAGATAGTGAGCCAATAAAGATATTTAATAAATAAATAAGGCTCTAAGGTGAGTCACCCGATAAGGATCACATGCTATAGAATTTTCAAGACATGAACATGTGAAAAAGTTAATGAACTCACCACATGGTAAAACTCCCCCTAAATTGGTGCATTGATCAAGATGTATCATAAACATGGCAATGCACATTTTTTTAAAAAAATTTTGGTAGAGTTTACCTTGTACCATTGGATGCGAGGAGACAAAGAATAACCAATATATAGCAATATCAATTATTTCAAGTAAGAACATCCTCATCATCCACACATTTGAACCATTAAAATGAGATGAACATAGATAATAAAAGAACCAACATAGTTCATCACATAGATAATAGAGCAAATGGTCCAAGGTGTAAAAGAAATTACCACCCAACATAGTGACATAGTTCGACGAAATGTGCATGAAAGTAAGATACATATGAGATGCACATGCAAATGCAAGATAGATAGATCAAGAATCATGGCTTGCATCTTTGTTTCCTTTTCTCCCCCTGACTCTAGCATCTCATCATAATATCACATCACTTCACATGTTCTCCCTCTTTGGCATCAATTGACCAACAATGGTCAAGACTTCAATCATCTTGAGGAGGAGGTGGAGGTTCATACCAAGGTGGCTAGAAAAACTCTGGAGGTGGCACTGGTGCAGGAAAGTAGCCATAAATGTGAGAAGATAGAGCCTCGTAGTTAGACTCTAAACTCTGCATCCTAGTGGTGAGATCATCAATAGAAGTCCTAGCTGCCTCATAGGATGTCCTAGCTGCCTCATATGAAGATCTGGCTGCCTCATAAGAATTACGAGCCTCAATACTTGAGGCTTGTATCTGATCAAACCTCTGCATAACAGGCTGAAAGTACTGATCAAGATAAGTGGTCATGCCTACAAAGAATGCCGGAGGCGGAGGAGCATACTGTGACCAATCCATCCGTGGAGGTGGTGTCACTAGGGGAGCATGTGGTGCCTGAGGAACCTCTACCTGAACATGTGCCTCTTCTTCCTCATCAACTGCAGCTGGTGCCTCTGGTGGTGCTATGAGTTCTTGCTTGACTGAGCTAAAGGGCTGATATCGAGGATGTCTCTTGAACAGATGTCGAGTTGGAAAGTTGCTCTTCTTAAGAATCAGAGACATAATGTAGGGGGCATAGTAAAGACTAGTCCTCACTGCCATGCTGTAGCTCTCTATCTCCTTCATAATAAGGAGCACCACATCAATCACCTGTCCTTGCATGACATAGTCAATAATGTTCCAATAGTAGTCCCGAATAGCCTCAGAATTTCCACCTCGAGGATAAAAAGTCATCCTCACTATCTTGTTGATGACCTTGGGCATATAGAGGAGACCACTGACATTGCCCAATTTCCTTATGTGAGGATCATCAACATAGTACTGAACCCACTTAGGCTCTTTAAGTAGCACCTGCTCAAGCACATCAATTTGATCATGAGTGACATTATAGTCAATTTAATTTGCCTCAGCAAACTCTGCAAATGTGGCAGTGAACCTCCTTGAGTTAGTCATCCATGTCAATGTTTTGTTGGGGAAATCAACTTCAATGGTGGCATAAAATTGTCGGATCATAGTTTCATTCCAATCTTGCTTATGTGCCACAAAAGCATGCAATCCCAAGTTTTGAAATTTCTCAAGTAGAGGACTAACAGTTGGAAATTGTGCAAGGTATGACCAGTCTCTGTACTTGTGAGTGAATACAGTTTTGTCCATCAACATACCATAGAACACATCATGTTGCACTCGAGTGTGAAACTGAGGAGTGGGTGAATCTGGATCCTGAGAGTAAGCCACCTCCTGTCTCGCTCTGTAGTACTCATGTGATGCCCACTGCTTCTTCTCTCCAGTGTATGCTGTGGGATCAAACAACAGATCATCTCCATGTGCCTCATCCATCTCTACTTCATTAGTGGACTGACCAAATTCAGAAGCATCGTCAGTTGCACTTTGAGAGGGAGAATAATCATCATCTGAATTTGGTGCCCTTCTTTTCTTGCTTGAACCGGCTTTGAACACGGACGCCACCACTTTTCTTACGGTGCGGCGATTACTGAAAACGAGCGAGCAATAATTATGTATAAGCAACCGATAATTAATGGTCAGACATATAAGCATTGGATTGCCATAAGAAAAGCTGAGTTTGTACTGTCTGTCCTGCCCTGACTGTCTGACCGTGAGACTAGCGGTCAGACCGTCGGGTGAGGTTCGGCTGACAACTAACTACACTTTGAAACTCTAGCCAAAATATCAATGGTGTCACTAATTCTTCTCATATATGTTCAAAGATGTAATATGAAGCATTTCCACCCATCAATTTCACTAATCCATGGCCATAATCAATAATCCCTAAAATGTAACCCTAGCATCAATGTTCATGAGAGCCACCAAATCAACCCTTAAAACTTTACATAGATGTTGTCATTAGGTCTAGGAATCACTTTCCAATCATCAAACAAACAATCCATGTCTCAAATATTCTATCCCTAGCAACAGCCCCTTGAGAGAGAACCAATGGAAACCATGGGGAGAGAGGAGAAAACGATGAAATACCGGTCACTCATGGCGGAGAAGTCCTTGGTGAGACCGGATCCGCTCTCAGTTGGACCGAGGAGCCTAGGGATGGAGTTCCTCCAATGGAGGTCCTTGGAGGGTAAGGGAGAGCCTTTAGAGGAGCTACTTTCGGTTTTGGGAGATTTGGGGACGAAAGGAGGACGAAGGGGTATGAGACATAAGAGACCCTCGCGGAACTGAGTTGTTTGGACTCAGCCGAGGGTGACGGTCTGACCGTGGGACGGTCGGTCTGACCGCTGGGACAAGAAGCAGCAAACAAACGAGTTCTGGTGCTCTGTTGGCTGACTGACGGTCTGACCGCGACTGCCGACGGTCTGACCGTGAAAGAGATTTCTGAACTCTTGACTGCTGATAGCAGCACTCTTTTAAATTGCTCATCCAAATCAATTCACACCTTCTCCAAACATTCCAAACTTGCTCAAAAATGATAACTTAATGAATTCCATCATATCCAAGATGATTCCAACTCTTCAAGAAATATATCCACAATTCTTGATCATCCATAACATGAATTATGCATGTATGAATGAAATATTGATTTAATCATGCAAAATTGCTATAACTTGCACAAATGACCAAGATGATGGAATGATGATATTTTTGGGAATGTATGAGTCTCATAAGCGTTTTGGAACCAATATATATGAAGATATATGATCCAATATACTAAACTCACAAGATGCCATATTAGGTTCAAAAAGACGACCAAAAGAGGTTTTCACGACGAATTTTAAACCCAAATTTCTCTTAAACGATGGATCATCTCAACAAGTTGTGAATACCAATTATGTTTATGATCACCATCTCTACAAGTTTTGTAAAAGGACTTTTCTCAAAAATGATTCGATAAGAAATTGAGAGAATAGGTGAGAAAAGGCAAAAGAGGATCTTCAAAAGAGCTCAAACTCATTTTGGTGATAAGAAAAAAAAACTTCCAAAACATATCCAAGAGGCATAGAAGCATTTTGGAACAATAACAACCGTTTTTCAACCAATAGAACCCAGAAGCAAGACTAGTATGGCATCTTTGTTGATTTGTCCACATTGTGAGGGTAGCAAGACACATGAGTGGTATAGTGCTCCCCCTAAATGTGTGAACTAACTTTCAATGCAACAACATGGCATAAATGGCATGGCAAGATATACAAAATAGGTAGGCATGCATATATGAAGAGTATGGCATAAAGCAACAAAACATGGTTCTAGGAGATATGTGAGAGGTCAAGAATATTTAGCTCACTCCGTAGCTTGCAAAACCGAGCTTCTTCTAGAGGCTTGGTGAAGATATCCACCAATTGATCATCGGTCCTCACACTTTCCATGACAATATCACCTTTGCTCACATGATCCCTTAGAAAATGATGCCGAATATCAATATGCTTGGTCCTCTTGTGTTGAACTGGATTAGTAGCAATCTTCACGGCACTTTCATTATCACACACGAGAGGAATGCAATCAAAGTTAATCCCATAGTCCATTTGAGTTTGCTTCATCGACAATAATTGAGCACAACAATTTCCCGCGGAGACATATTCGGCCTCGGCGGTTGATAAAGCAACTGAATTTTGCTTCTTGGAGGACCATGAGACTAGAGAAGTTCCAAGCAATTGACAAGTACTGCAGGTACTCTTTCTATCAATTTTGCAACCCGCATAATCCGAATCCGAATATCCAATGAGAATAAATTGACCATCCTTAGGGAACCACAAACCCATATCTTGAGTTTGCTTCAAATATCTCAATATTCTCTTGACGACAATCATGTGGCTTTCTTTAGGAGCGGCTTGAAACCTTGCACACATGCAAACACTAAACATAATATCCGGCCTAGATGCGGTGAGATATAGCAAGCTTCCAATCATAGACCGATATAGCTTTTGATCAACCGATTTGCCTTCTTCATCAAGATCAAGATGTGCATTCTTTCCCATGGGAGTAGACATTGGTTTTGCACTTTCCATTCCAAATCTCTTGAGAAGATCATTCACATATTTGCTTTGATAGATGAATGTCCCATTATTGATTTGCTTCACTTGTAGACCAAGGAAGAAACTCAATTCACCAATCATGGACATTTCAAATTCCCGAGACATCATTTCACCAAATTCTTCACAAAATTCTTGATTGGTTGATCCAAAGATGATATCATCCACATAGATTTGGCATATAAAGAGATCATTGCCAATCTTCTTGGTGAATAAGGTGGTGTCCACCTTTCCAATTTTGAAGCCCTTTGAGACAAGAAAATCCCTTAATCTCTCATACCAATCACGAGGTGCTTGCTTGAGTCCATATAGAGCCTTGGACAACTTGTAAACATGATTTGGCTTCTTTGGGTCTTCAAAGCCCGGTGGTTGCACAACAAAGACAAGCTCACTAATTTTGCCATTCAAGAAGGCACTCTTCACATCCATTTGATATAGCTTGATCTTGTGATTAGTTGCATATGCAAGTAAAATTCTAATTGCCTCAAGTCTATCTACGGGAGCAAATGTTTCATCAAAATCCAATCCCTCAACTTGAGTATAGCCTTGTGCAACCAATCTTGCTTTGTTTCTCACAACTACTCCATTCTCATCTTGCTTGTTCTTGTAAATCCACTTTGTGCCAATAACATTGTGATCTTGTGGCCTCTTGACTAACTCCCAAACTTCATTTCGGGCAAAGTTGTTCAATTCTTCATGCATAGCATTTACCCAATCCGGGTCTCTCAATGCTTCCTCTACCCTAGTTGGTTCACCACAAGACACGAAAGAGAAATGTTCACAAAATGAAGCAAGTCTTGATCTAGTTTGAACACCTTTGCTTACGTCACCAACAATTTGATCTACCGGATGATCTTTTGCAATGGCATGGTGAATTTTCGGATGACTACTAGCATTTTGTGATGGCGTGGAGGTTGAGCCATTTTCCAGTTGAATATTTGACTCACCAGCAACACTAGCTTGAGCTTGAGCACTAGAGGTTGATGAATCTTGATTCACTTGAAAGAGTGGTGAAGGGTTCACATTTGAGTCATCTTCATCCTTAGGCCTCACATCACCAATTGTCATGTTCTTCATAGCATTTCTCAATTCTTCATTTCCCACATCATCCAAATTTTCTTGCTCATCTTGAGATCCATTTGTTTCATCAAATTCCACATCATATACTTCCTCTACTAGCCCCGAATTTTGATTGTACACTCTATAGGCCTTGCTATTAGAGGAGTACCCAAGGAGAAATCCTTCATCACACTTGCTTTGAAATTTTGATAGTCTTGCTCCTTTCTTCAAGATATAGCATTTGCATCCAAAGACACGAAAATAGGAGATGTTGGGCTTTCTTCCAATGAGCAACTCATAAGGTGTCTTCTTCAACAACCGGTGGCAATATAATCTATTTGATGCATGACAAGTGGTGTTGATTGCCTCGGCCCAAAAACTATCCGATACATTGTACTCAGAGAGCATTGATCTTGCCATTTCAATCAATGTTCTATTCTTCCTCTCAACAACTCCATTTTGCTCCGGGGTGTACTAGGTTGAGAATTCATGTTTGATTCCCTTTTCATCACAATATTCTTCAATTCTTGTATTCTTGAATTCGGAGCCATTGTCACTTCTAATCTTCTTGATATTGAATTCATACTCATTTTCGGCTCTTTTGGCAAACCCTTTGAAAATGGCGAATACAATTGATTTGTCACTAAGGAAGTACACCCATGTATATCTTGAGAAGTCATCAACAATGACAAGACAATAGCTATTTCCACCAATGCTTTGATATTTGGCAGGGCCAAATAAATCCATATGCAACAATTCCAAAGGCCTTGAAGTTGACATGATACTCTTGGTAGGATGAGTATTAGCCACTTGCTTCCCGGCTTGACAGGCACTACATAATTTATCCTTTTCAAACAAGACATCATCCTTCATACCAACAACCAAGTTGTGCTTCACTAATTTCTTGAGTTGGTTCATTCCAACATGGGCAAGCCTTCTATGCCATAACCAACCTTTGGATGACTTTGTGAATAGACATGTACTTAAGCTTGCCTCACTAGAAGAGAAATCCACAAGATAAAGATTGCCATGACGGAATCCCTTGAAGATAATACTATCATCCTTCACACTTGTAATCACAACGCCACTTGGTGAGAATTTGCAAATTAGACCAAGATCACACAATTGAGCCACGGATAGTAAGTTGTAGCTCAAAGATTCAACTAGCAATACATTAGAGATTGAGAGGTCATTTGAGATAGCAATCTTTCCCATTCCTCTCACTTTTCCTTTGCTATTATCACCAAAGGTGATCCTTTCACAATCGGAATTTCCTTCTTCAATTGAGGTGAACCTTTTCCCATTTCTGGTCATATGTTGAGTGCATCCACTATCAAGCACCCAATGCCTTCCTCCGGACTTGTAGTTCACATACAAAACATATTTAGTTGTTCTTAGGTACCCAAATTTGCTTGGGTCCTTGGAGATTAGTCACCAACACCTTTGGCACCCAAATGGACCTTTTCTTTATTCCATTGCCAAATGTGCCATTCATGTTGGTCTTAGCATGAACATTATTTTTACCAACAATCTTAGCATGCACAACACCATTGGATGATTTAACAAGCATGTAAGAAGGATCCATAGCAACATTAGCAATCTTCTTACCGGTGCACTCTTTTGCAAGATGTCCGGTATTCTTGCACATAGAGCAATACAAGCCACTTTCTTTAACAAAAGTGGACTTTTTAGCAACAAAGACATTTTTGTTCTTCTTGGGGATATATCTAAGACCCTCATGCTTGAGAGTGAACCATTGACACTTCCACATTTCATTAAAAACATTTTCACCCTTGTGACACTTAGCAAGAGCATCAACAAGATGATCAACGGTGTCCCTTAATTCATGATTTTCAACAATAAGCAAGGGATCACAAGCATTCACATCATTCATGCAAGCATCAATCTTAGAAGGGCATGGTATAGCAAGTGATGTGGACAAGGGTTCCCAATCTTCTGAAAGGTTCTGGATACGTTGATTTGGTCGGAGGCGACATACAAATCGATCCGGCTTCAGAACAGCACGTTCTAAACCCCGCAATCGCAGCACGACGTCTCCTCTGGTTATCAACCGTCCTAAAACGATTGACCTCACCGAGAAGGCTAATCCCTGCCTGCGAATCAAGAACACAAGCAAGAACAAAGAGGAAAGCAACACAATTGCAGATGTATTATGAATCTCACGAAGATGGGGTCTCACAAACCGTGATGACGGCGAAACTGTTATGAACAGAATAATCTAAGCAAAACCCAAACCCTAATAGTGCGATGACGGCTGTATATGAAGACCCTAGGGTCATGCAAGACCCTCTGGATGCACCCCTACTTGGGCTCAACTAGATACAAAGCCCAAAGGCCAAAAACAGGCGACACAACACCGAAATAGATTCTGGAGTCTCTCTTGTTTCGACGATTCCCGATGATTCCGGACGAATTTTGATATGAGACCGGAGGCATTGGAAAGGTCTTCTTCTTATCTTTCTGTGCATATGTAGAACGTCCAAATCCGAGTCCGTATGTGTCTTGGGCATCCGTTTTAGTGCAGACTAGTCCTGAGCCCCAAAACAGACTCGAAGTCGGTTTTGGTTGGGCCTCCACCTTGGCTTCCACGTCCTTGTTGGTCCTCCATGTCTCCAAGTACTTCTCCCATCATCTCCTGGTCCTCTCCATGGTTCCTAATTATAATATAATCATTAGGTAGCAAACCATTCTCAAAAGTGACATATAATGAAGAATGTAGGAACGAGCTCACCTCTAAATTTAGTCGTCGTGCACGAGCTCTAGTCATTGGACCTTGCAAGTCCAAAATTGGAGGAGTGTTGCATATATCCTTAGGAGTGATGTCCTCATCATCCTCCCCCTCTTGAAATGGAGTCGTACTCGACTCAAGCTCATTCTCTTCTCCCAAGTATGGTTTCAAATCTGAAATGTTAAAAGTAGGACTAACCCCGAACTCGGGAGGCAACTCAAGTTTGTATGCATTATCATTAATCTTCTCAATTATTTTGAAAGGACCATCAGCTCTAGGCATTAATTTAGACTTTCTCAAAAATGGAAATCTATCTTTTCTCAAGTGTAACCATACTAAATCTCCTACATCAAGTTTTACTTCTTTTCTACCTTTACTACCAGCAATTTTATACTTGTCGTTCATCTTTTCAATGATAAGTCTAGTGGTCTCATGCATTTTTAAAATAAATTCAGCACGTTCCTTAGCATCAACATGAACTCTCTCATGAATAGGTAGAGGAAGTATATCAAGTGGAGTACGGGGATCAAAACCATACACTACTTTGAAAGGACTTACCTTGGTAGTAGAATGTGTTGTCCGATTATATGCAAACTCAACATGAGGCAAACATTTTTCCCATTGCTTCAAATTTTTCTTCAAAATAGCTCTCAACATAGTACCCAAAGTGCGGTTCACCACCTCAGTTTGTCCATCAGTTTGTGGGTGACAAGTTGTAGAAAACAACAACTTTGTACCCAACTTATTCCAAAGCATGCGCCAAAAGTGACTCAAGAATTTTGCATCACGATCTGAAACAATAGTAGAAGGCATACCATGCAAACGAACAATTTCTTTGAAGAAGAGATCAGCAATATAACTAGCATCATCAGTCTTATGACATGGTATAAAGTGTGCCATCTTAGAAAATCTATCCACAACAACAAAAATACTATCACTCCCCCTCTTAGTCCTAGGCAGTCCTAAAACAAAGTCCATAGAAATATCCGCCCAAGGAATAGAAGGAACAGGAAGTGGCATGTATAAACCATGTGGATTCAAGCGAGACTTAGCTTTTTGACATGTAGTGCAGCGAGAAACAAAGCGCTCAACATCTTTCCTCATCCTTGGCCAAAAGAAGTGTGTGGCCAAAATATCCTCCGTCTTCTTGGCACCAAAATGACCCATCAATCCACCTCCATGCGCCTCCTGTAACAACAAAAGACGAACGGAACCAACTGGAATGCATAGGCGGTTAACTCTAAACAAGAATCCATCATTCAACACAAATTTATTCCATGCACGACCTTCTTTACAATGCAGCAATACATCCTTAAAATCAACATCAGCAGCATATTATTCTTTAATTGCCTCAAGTCCAAAAATTCTATAATCAAGTTGAGACAATAAAGTATAGCGCCTAGATAAAGCATCAGCGATCATATTATCCTTCCCTTTCTTATGCTTAATAATGTAAGGAAAAGACTCAATAAATTCAATCCATTTAGCATGTCTACGGTTCAAATTACATTGAGAACGAATATACTTAAGTGATTCATGATCAGAATGAATAACAAATTCTTTGGGCAACAAATAATGACGTCACATCTCTAAACAACATACAAGTGCATACAATTCCTTATCATACGTGGAGTAATTCAAAACAGGCCCAGTAATTTTCTCACTAAAGTATGCAATAGGTTTACTATCTTACATCAAAACACCACCAATGCCTATACCACTAGCATCACATTCAAGCTCAAAAATCTTATCAAAATTAGATAATTGCAGCAATGGTGCATGTGTAAGTAAATCCTTCAAAGCATCAAAAGACTCATGATGTACCTTACCCCAATGGAAATCAATGCCCTTCTTTGTCAACTCATGTAAAGGTGCAGCAATGGTGCTGAAATCTTTGACAAAGCGGCGGTAGAAACCTGCAAGACCAAGAAAACTCCTCACCTGTGTGATAGTTTTTGGTACAGGCCAGCTCTTTATGGCTTTAATCTTCGCCTCATCCACCTCAATTCCTTATGGAGTCACAACATAGCCAAGAAAAGAGACTCGATCCGTGCAAAAGATGCGCTTCTCAAGGTTACCAAATAAACGTGCATCTCGTAAAGCATCAAAAACAGCACACAAATGATTCATATGTTCATCTATAGAGTTGCTATAAATCAAGATATCATCAAAGTAAACTACCACAAATTTGCCAATGAAATCTCTTAAAACCTCATTCATCAAGCGCATGAAAGTACTAGGTGCATTAGTTAACCCAAAAGGCATTACTAACCACTCATATAATCCAAATTTGGTTTTGAAGGCTGTTTCCATTCGTCTCCAAGTTTCATTCTAATTTGATGGTAGCCACTACACAAATCAATTTTAGTGAAAATTATAGCACCACATAACTCATCAAGCATGTCGTCTAGCCTAGGAATAGGATGACGATACCTAATAGTAATATTATTAATGGCTCTACAATCTACACACATACGCCAAGTACCATCTTTCTTAGGAACCAAAAGTACAGGAACAACACAAGGACTAAGTGATTGACGAAAATACCCACGATCCAAAAGGTCTTGAACTTGTCGTTGTATCTCCTTAGTCTCCTCAGGGTTGGTCCTATAAGCAGCCTCTCAAAGGTGGCAATCCTGGGGGTATCTCAGCTGGAAAAACATCCTCATACTCCTGCAAAAGGTTAGTGACAGCAGGAGACACAGCACTAGAAGCAATATCATCAAGAAAAAACAAAGCTTCTTTGCATATCAAAGCATAGCAAATATCATCATTATCAGAAATTTCAGCAAGCTCAGATTTTGTTGCAAGACATGAACGACCTTGTAATTTAATTCCAGCACCCTTAGAACTTGAAGAATCATTAACATTACTAGGTGTAGAATTAGAATTAACAGGTTGCTAAATTTCAGGACCTTTATTTTTCAAACTAGCAGCTCTTTCTAAATCAGCTTGTACAATTTCAGCAGGGGTCATTGGTAACAAAGTAATTTTAGTTCCTTTATGCATAAAAGTGTACTTATTACTTCTACCATGGTGTACAGCATCATTATCAAATTCCCAAGGTCTACCCAATAAAAGTGAACATGCTTGCATGGGTACGACATCACAATCAACAGAATCCACATAAGAACCAATGGAAAAAGGAACTCTACAAGTTTGTATTACCTTAGCTTTGCCAGAGTCGTTTAACCACTGAATGTAGTACGGATGTGGATGTAGACGTGTGGTCAAAGCAAGCTTGTTGACCACATTAGAACTCACCAAGTTATTGCAGCTCCCTCCATCAATGATGACACGTGCTCGGCGGTTCTTGATGACGAAGAAAATCTGGAACAAGTTGTGGCGCTGCATTGTCTTGGGCTGATGAACTTGTGTGCTAAGGACACGTTGAACAATAATGTTCATGTATCCTGTGGTGTCTCCGCCTCCAAGGACGAGGTCACTGCCGGTGGCAGTGATGTCCTCCTCCTCATCCTCCACATCGGAGGTGCTCATGTAACAGCCATCGTTCGTCGCCACATATGCCCGCCTACTTGGACAATCTTTCTGCACATGACCAAGTCCATGGCAGTGGTGGCACTGAATCCCTGTAGTGCGCCCTGTCGAAGCAACAGAGGAGGCACTACTAGCTGGTACCTGCACAGAAAGTTTACCTGAGCGCGTAGAAGGTGCAAGGGCTGATCTTGGGGCTGCAGAAACAACACTGGTTCCCTTGGTAGCTGCTGGTGGGGGCGGCCGGAAAGATGGCCTGGGCAGCCCCGAAGTCCCCGTCGAGCGTGGGGGGTAGAAGTTCCTTGACTTGCTGTACTCCTCAAAAGCCTGGAAAAGTCCCTGTGATTCTTTCTCTGCAAGCATAGCATACTGGAAACACTGGGTGAGGGTATAATATTCTTTATAATCAAGGATGTCCTGAATTTCTTTTCTTAAACCAGAATAAAAGCGACAAATTTGATCCTCTACTTTTTCAACTACAGCACAACGAATCAAACCCTTCTGAAGCTCACTAAAATACTCCTGAACAGTTTTATCTCCTTGGTCTAAACGTTGCAATTTATTACGAATCTCTCTATAAAAAGAAGGGGGAACAAAACGATCACGCATTGCTACCTTAAGTTCTTCCCAAGTAGTAGGCAAATCAGTTTCAGCAGCTAGACCACTCCACCAAACAATAGCAAAGTCCTTAAACTCACTAGTAGCTTATCTAACTCTATGTTGTTCAGGAACAAGGTGGGCATTAAATTTTTGTTCTACAGTCATCTCCCAATCAAGATAAACATCACCATCATACTGACCCAAAAACGAAGGAATTGAAAACTTAATTTTAGCATACGGGTCATCTGGAGCATAGTTACCGTGTGGACGACGGTTGTAGTTATGGAAACCACCCATACCTTGAGTATTATGTTGCAAACGACGTCGTAATCGTGCGGTCCTTGTAGCTGACCTATCCACGGTGCCATCAGCCTTATACACCGTGTCTTCATCATGGACGTCTTCAACATCATTGTTGTTGTTATTGGTGTTCGTATTATTGGGTTTAGGAGCGGTCTCCAATGCAACAACCTGATCGGTTAACTTAGAGACCCGCTTCTCTAACCGCTCGATGCTTTCTCCAATGTGAAGCTTGCTGACCGCATCAGTAATGGCTCTGGTGATCGTCTCTGCCAAATCACTCTGAGCAGCCTGCAAAGCCTTCTGGAGCTGCTCTTGGCTCACGCACTCAGCAAATTGTGAGGGTGAAGCCATCTCTCCATCGTCACTTCCTGCCATCACAAACACCAAAACAGGAAACAAACAGTGAAGGTTATCCCTATAAAACAGCTAAGCAGTGGTGCCTCTCAACACAACAAAAGGAAACTCCTTACAAAGCTCTTACAAAGTTCTGAAAAGCAAAGCAAAGGATACCAGAGAGATGTGTTCCACGATTGCAAGGGTCACAAAATAACCTGTGTGCTGTCCAGAAGAAATATGTATGAGCTAGGAAGGCCAAATATATATATATGTGAGTGGCACACAAATCAAAAACATATAGTAAAGCGGAATAAGTGCCCAAGTAACTTGTCCCTAGTTTCTAGTCTAAGTATGTCCTAGAACAGTAGTGATAGCAAAGTAGAAACAAGGAGACAAAGGCACAACAGGCGATAACAGGGGGCTAAGTGCAAAACAGCCAAATCCAGAAATTTCAGGGGGCTAGATGTAGCACTAGTAGAAATCCCAAATTTCTTTTTTTTTATTTTATTTTTTGATATTTTTCTCCAACTCACTAACAATGGAGGAGAATCCATAAAAAATTTCAGCTCAAACAGAGGTAGGATGTGGCCTACAGAAAATCGTGAAGTTGCAGGAAACGTCGGGTGTAAACTTAAATCAATTTTTTCTTTATCTTCCTGATTTTTTTTGAATTTTTTGATGAGGGTCACCTCAACTTTGAGTCAAGAATCTCCTGTAAAAATTTCAGCCAAAACGGACAACCGAGCAAAAAGTTATGCCCGTTTTACCGAAGGGGGGTCGGAGTCGGTTTTCGAGAAACCCGAGTCGGTTAGGGGTCGAGTTTGGAATCGGGTAAGATTTTTTTTGGCGGCGTGGATGCAGCGGAAAGTGGAAATTGTGGGGATTGGTTCGGGGTGTTGATGGTGTGTTCAGGGTGGGATTAGGGTGGGACTAGGCTAGGTGTGTCGATCAATCAACCCTAGCACAAAAAGCCAACAAAGCAGAGGATGGTGAAGGGGATGGCGGCTAGGGTTGCAAGGGAAACACTACTGACGACAAAAACACAAACTAAGCAAGCGAATAAACAAGAACTAGGGCACAAACTCAACATTACGGACTCTGAAATTGAAATATGCAAAGGCTAAACACGTGGTTATGGGCGGAGGGAAAAAATTTTTTGGGCTTTTCTGTGGACAATAGGATGAACACAAAACGAAATTAACTAAGGGTAGTATGAACCTGACGGTGCACCTGAAGCTCTAATTGCCACTTGATGTGGACAAGGGTTCCCGATCTTCCGAAAGGTTCTGGATACGTTGATTTGGTCGGAGGCGACACACAAATCGATCCGGCTTCAGAACAGCACGTTCTAAACCCCATAATCGCAGCACGACGTCTCCTCTGGTTATCAACAGTCCTAAAATGATTGACCTCGCCGAGAAGGCTAATCCCTGCCTGCGAATCAAGAACACAAGCAAGAACAAAGAAGAAAGCAACACAATTGCAGATGTATTATGAATCTCACGAAGTTGGGGTCTCACAAACCGTGATGACGGCGAAACTGTTATGAACAGAATAATCTAAGCAAAACCCAAAACCTAATGGTGCGATGGCGGCTGTATATGAAGACCCTAGGGTCGTGCAAGACCCTCTGGATGCACCCCTACTTGGGCTCAACTAGATACAAAGCCCAAAGGCCAAAAATAGGCGACACATCACCGAAACAGATTCTGGACTCTCTCTTGTTTCGACGATTCCTAATGAGTCCGAACGAATTTTGATATGAGACCGGCGGCATTGGAAAGGTCTTCTTCTTATCTTTCCGTGCATATGTAGAACGTCCAAATCCGAGTCCGTATGTGTCTTGGGCATCTGTTTTAGTGCAGACTAGTCCTGAGCCCCAAAACAGACTCGAAGTCGGTGTTGGTTGGGCCTCCACCTTGGCTTCCATGTCTTTGTTGGTCCTCCATGTCTCCAAGTCCTTCTCCCATCATCTCCTGGTCCTCTCCATGGTTCCTAATTATAATAGAATCATTAGGTAGCAAACCATTCTCAAAAGTGACATATAATGAAGAATGTAGGAACGAGCTCACCTCTAAATTTAGTCGTCGTGCACGAGCTCTAGTCATTGGACCTTGCAAGTCCAAAATTGGAGGAGTGTTGCATATATCCTTAGAAGTGTTGTCCTCATCAGAGAGTAAGTCATCACATGAGGTAGATATGCTAGAAGAAGTAACATGAGCAATAGGCATATCATTAATCAAATTGCAAGACACACCGGCATCAATTTGGACCTTGTTGGTGTGTTGGGCTACATAAGTCTTATGAGTTTCCTCAAGCTTCTCATGAGTTTCTTTTAGATCCTCATGAGATGACTTTAGCTCATCATAAGCTTCTTGGAGAGAAAAGTGCTTTCTCTTCAAGTCCTTGTACTTGCTCTTTATATCCCCCAACACATCATCAAGTTCACTAAGCATTTCAACTAGTTCATCACAGGAAGGCTTATAGTCATCGTTGCATACCTTGGATTCACCTTTTGCCATGAAGCAATGATGTGAATCGAATAGAGATGGAGCTTCCTTGATGGCAATGCCGGCAAGACCCTTCTTGGAAGGCTTGTCATCTTCATCATTGGAATCGGAATCCGAACTAGCATCGGATTCCCATTCAACATAATAAGCCTTGCCATTTTTCTTATTGGAGAACTTCTTGAGAAACTTCTTCTTTACAAATCTCTTGTTCTTTCTTGGCTCATTATCATCATCATCACTATGATTCTTCTTCTTGCAATTTGTAGAGATATGGCCAAATTCTCCACACTCATAGCATTTCTTGTTTGCAAATGGATTCTTCTTGGATGACTTGTAATTTTTGTTGAATCCACCATACTTGCCTTTCTTCATGAATTTCTTGAACTTCCTCACCATCAAGGCTACATTCTCATCATCATCATCGGAGTCACTCTCTTCATCATTATCATCATCGTCATTGTGAGAGCCACTAGCCTTGAAAGCAACACTCTTCTTTTTCATATCAATTTGATCATCCCTAGAAGCCACTTGAGATTGCTTGAAGATATCATGAGTGAGAACTTCACCCAAGATTTCCGAAGGAGTTGTTTCTTCCAAATTTGATCTCACAAGCATAGTGACAATTGTTTCATACTTGGATGGCAAAGCTCTAAGAAACTTATGAGATATATCAACATTGGGAACATCATGACCAAGATCCTTGAGATCATTCACAATGTTGTTCAATCTTGCAAAGGCGGCCTTCAACTCCTCATTGGGCAACAATGCAAATCCTTCAAATTTGCCCTTGCAAATAAACAGCTTGCACTCTTGACCATCTTGGTGCCCTCATGAGCTTCCAATAGAGTGTTCCACATCTCATATGCGGTCTTGAGCTTGCACACTCTATGATATTCCTCCTTGCATAGGGACCGAATAAGAAGGTTCTTGGATTGAGCATTGGCCTTGATATTTTCCTTGTCGGCGGGAGTGGGATGTGCCGGATCAAGAACCACATAACCTTCTTGCACAATATTCAACACGGTCTCCCCCACGGCCTCAAGATGAATCAACATACATGTCTTCCAATAATCAAAGTCTTGACCATCAAAGAATGGTGCGTGGCCAACATTCACCGTGTTACTAGCCATAATCCTTCTCCCGGATGATGAATTCTAATCAATTTAGGGAGAACCGGCTCTGATACCACTTGTAGGATCGAAGGACCCCGGCTAGAGGGGGGGTGAATAGCTGATTTAAAAAATTTAAAAGCTAACTATCCAACTAATTGCGGAATTTAAAGACAATTGGATAAAAGCAAGAAATTGACAACTAAACCTAGGTTAGAGCTAAAGTAGGTTAACTATCCTAGGTGACATACATCAATCAATTTCTAGTATGTAAACAACATATGAAAATACAAGTCAAGAGACAAAGGATATTTTCCCGTGGTCTCGGTGATTTGCCGATCACCCCTAATCCACGTTGAGGTGGATTCAAGCGTATGAAATGCTTCTCTCCTCAAGTATCCACTTCTCCACCACCAAGAAGGGCTCACAAAGGACAACTTGAGATAGAAAACAATCAATACCTTGAACCTCTCCACACCTCGATTCCACTAGGGTTGCTCTTCACCGCTCCGGTGAGGTGAGCACCGGTGTCTCACAAGAATCCGGACCTCCTACACAAGCTTCTTGAAGGGCTCACGAATTTGACTCCTGCAAGCCGTCTAGGAGGCGGCAACCTCCAAGAGTAACAAGTCGATAACGCTTGCTTGAGGATCCCAAGTGCCACAATGCTCAAAACACTCAAGATTAGGGCACTCACACTCACACACTTGCAATCTTTCCACTAAGGCTTTGTGTGAGAAGGGAATCAGCTCCAAAGGGTGTACAATGCTTTTCTAATGGCCAAGAGGACCTCTATGCACGGGATAGAGGAGGTATAAATAGGCCACCCTTTGAAAACTAGCCGTTACAGCTTTCTGCGCACCGGACGGTCTGACCGTGACTCCCCACAGTCGGACCGTCATACAACTCAACGGCTAGTTTGACTTTCAAAGTCGTTTTGGCACAAGCCCGACGGTCATACCGTCATCACCCACGGTCAGACCGTTGGGATACTTTCAACTTTCACCCGAGAACAAAGTCTCTACCGACACCAGACATGCACCGACGGTCAGACCGTGGTTAACGAAGGTCAGACCGTCAGGCCATCATCCGAGCATCCAGAGAGGCCACTCCTCTGGCCGTCTTCGGTGCGCAGGAGTGACCTGCCAGCCTCCCCTTCTTTTACTCTTTGCTTTCTCTCAAAGATATCGGCACACTCAACTCACACAGAACCACTCACAAAGATAGGAATTGAGCATTTGTGGCAATCATGGATACTCAAGGTCATTTCATCGACCCCTCTTGATAGTACAACATTTAACCTATAATCCGGTCACTCATCTCTAATCTTCTTGTGACCGGCAAAAAGGAAAACCCTATCAAGATACCTTTGCCTTGAGCCATCCATGTGTATATCACTTCATCCATTATTCCATCCCTTATTTTGACTACAACCATAATCATCTCAACAACGTAGTTAGTCAAAAATAAGGGTCGTCATTAATTACCAAAACACTAAAAGGGGCCTAGATGCTTCACCTTGGGCTATTGTATATTTAATGCCCTCGGGCTCCAGTAAACCTCACGCCTTCGAGTAGATTCTGTATCCACCTGCCCTCGGGCTTGCGTTGTATTGAAGAAAATGGCATACAAGTTAATATTCAAACTTAGGCTGAAATGTGTAGCAATGGCAAATTATATACTAGTTGCTACTCTACGTGCCAAGTACCTCGTCAGGCCCTGGCAAGCTTCGAACCGTAGTTGTTCGGCATCGGGCCCTTGTAGTGGCCGGCTGTCCGGACTTGCCCTTCCGGAGCATCGGACCGTAGTTGTCCGGCATCGAACCGTAGTTGTTCGGTTAGTGGCCATAGTTGCCGTTTAAAAGGACAAGAATTAACTAAAGTAGCATCATCTTACCTCATTGAGCACGTAATGTTTTCATATGCTTGCTCTATTGACCTGTCGAACATTGAACCGAACTGTGCGCCCCCACCGGGCAGCCGCGGACACAGAGCAGAGCAATCGGGACGCAGCCCGACGGAGTCCACGAGACGTAACCCGGCACGACTTTTTAAGACGCAGCCCGAATGGCTCCTCGGGACATATCCCGGAATGACTTTTTAAGACGCAGCCCGAATGGCTCCTCGGGACATATCCCGGAATGACTTTTTAAGACACAGCCCGAACGGCTCCTCGAGACATATCCCAGAACGACTTTTTAAGACGTAGCCCGAACAGCTCCTCGGGACATATCCCGGAACACACTAACTAGGTGAAGCATGACACCAGGAACATATATGCTCTATTCCAGCTTTAGATACACCAAAACTGGTATGACGACTATGGGAACGACCAGCTGCTCCTCACACATAGAAACGCTTCAAAGCATCAGCATTGTAGGTGTGTTGCATTAGGGAGCCGTCCAATTCCAACAAATGATAGGCCCCCGGCCTGTTTGACCGGTCTACAATGAAGGGACCCAGCCACTTGCTACACAGTTTGCCGATGCTGATTGGGTTAGGGTTGCACCGAAGGACTAGATCACCTGGTGCAAACTCTCTCGCGTGAACCTTGCGATTGTATGTCTTCTCGAAGGATGCGATGTATTTATGAAGGTTGACGACTTCTTGCATGCGTACTTCTTCTAACATGTCCTTTGCCACATCATCTTCATTGGCATGAGGCCTGATTATGCGCAGTGATCCAGCCCGAATCTCCTCCGGCTTGACCACTTCGGCACCATACAATAGCCAAAGGGAGAGAAACTAGTGGACCTTGTAACAGTTGTTCTGATGGACCAGAGAACATTCGGCATCATTTCGACCTACTTTCCCTTTGGCAAGCCGATCACAGAACAGGAAATCCCGGAGAACAAGTTACCATTCATTCGTTCCACCGCTCCATTGGCCCTCGGATTAATGACGGAAACTTCACACTTCTTTACTCCCAGGCTAAGGCAGTATTCTTTGAACTCAAGCCCCTCAAATTGCTTACCATTGTCCACAGTGAGCTCCAACGGAACCCCAAAGCAATAGACCATATTCTTCCAGAAAAATTTCTTGACGTTTCCAGTTGTTATCTGAATCAGTGGCTCGGCCTCCACCCATTTGGAAAAATAATCTATAGCTACAACGGCAAACTGATAGCCCCCTGGAGCAGTAGGTAATGGTCCAACAATATCGATCCCCCAACGGGCGAGGGGCCAAATCAGAGGAATTGGTTGCAAGGCTGTGGCCGGTAGGTGAGATTGTCGGCCCATCCACTAACACCCCGCACACACCCGAACTAGGTCTTCGGCATCGCGAACAGCTGTAGGCCAATAGAACCCCTGGCGAAATGCTTTAGCCACCAAGGCCCTCGGAGCCAGATGTGACGAACACAGCCCCTCATGTATTTCTCGTAACAACTTCTGTCCTCCTGCCGGCTAAGACAACGAAGCAGAGGAGCGCAAACACCCCCCTTGTACAGAATGTTATCAACAATAGTGTATCCCTGACACCGATGCAAAATTCTCTACCGCTCCTCCTTATCATCCATAATATATCGTCCTTCAAGACATGCTCGAATGAGAGCCCTCCAATCTTCGGCTGTGATGGCCAACACCCTTCGACCTTTCACCTCCGGTGCAGTTGTTGATTCGCTCATAATCTCATGAAGCACATCACCAGCCACTGGACGCTGTCCGGCCGCAGCCTTAGCCAATGCATCTGCTTCTCTATTTTTAGTGTGGAGGATATTGTGAACCTCGAAGCCCAAGAAGTACTTATCCATCTCTCTTACTTTACTGATGTACCGAGCCATCTCCGGATCCCTAGCCTGATACCCTTTTGCTAGCTAGGCAGAGGCCAACTGAGAATCGCAGAAGATGACCAACCTCCTAGCCCCCAAGGCTCGAGCTTGCCGAAGGCCCAGCAATATGCCTTCGTATTCCGTGGCATTGTTTGTTGTTTGGAAAGCCAACATGGCAGAGAACCGCATGGTTTGCCCCCCGGGAGATGTTATGACTGTAGCACACCCTGCTCCAGAGGTGCCCCAAGCACCATCAGTGTGATCTGTCCAAACTGGATCCTTCGGAACATCCTGAGCTAGGTCTTCAGCTTCACCGTGAGGGGTCCATTCGGCCACAAATTCCGCCAACACTCTAGATTTGATGGCCTTGCGAGCAACAAAGGTGATGTTATATTGAGCCAACTCAGCCGCCCATTTCAACACCGCGCTAGAGGCCTTGTTATTTGTCAACACATCTCACAGTGGATATCTGGTAGGTATGGTGATAGGGTGATCATCAAATTACTGTCGCAATTTACGTGAAGCCATGACCACAGCATACAACATCTTGTCCACCACAGTGTAGTTACATCGTGATGCCGTTAGCGTTTCTGATACATAGTACACTGGCAACTACTGAAAAGTATCATTTCCCTTCGGTGCTTCGTAGACCAAAACCGCACTCACTGCCTTCGGCGCCGCAGCAATATATACCAATAGAGGAGCCTTCGGCGGGGGTGGTTTGAGAGTGGTGAGTTCAACAAGGTACTTTTTGAGCGCCTCGAATGCCAACTGTTGCTCCTCGCCCCATGTGAATGCCCGCGGATCGTGAAGCGCTTCAAAGAAAGGTAAGCTCTTTTAAGCCAATCGAGAGATAAACCTACTCAATGCTACAACACGGCCAGTGAATTTCTGCAACTCCCGAATAGATGTCGGAGGCTGCATATCTATGATTGCCTTGATTTTGATCGGGTTTGGATTAATTCCCTCCTTCGACACCAGATACCCCAGTAACTTTCCCGAACGGACCCCGAACATGCACTTCGCCGGGTTTAGTCGCATCCCTACCCTCCGCAGGTTGGCAAATGTCTATGCCAGGTCTTTCACATGGTCCACCTCTTCGACGCTCTTGACAACAATATCGTCAATATAAACTGCCGCATTGCGGCCCATCTGTGTCCCCAATGTAGCTTTAACAGTACGTGAGAAAGTAGCCCCGACATTCTTCAACCCGAAAGGCATTCGGTTGTAACAATAAGTCCCCCCTGGTATCTGAAATGCTGTCAAAGGTTGATCCTCTGTAGCCAACCAGACTTGATGAAACCCCGAGTAACCATCCAGAAAACTCATCAATGTACAACCTACCGTTTCATCCACCAACTAGTCTATGCAAGCTAGTGGGAAGTCATCCTTTGGGCAATGTATATTCAATGTTGTGAAGTCAATGCACATGCGCCACTGGCCATTCGGTTTCTTGACCAACACAGGGTTCACGAGCCAGGTAGTTCTGTCAATGGGCCGAATGACATTTGAATCCAGCAATTTCTGCACCTCGGCCCTCAAGATGCTGGCCTTCTCCTCTGTCCAAACTTTGATTCGTTGCTTGACCGGACACACCTTCGGATCGATGTCCAACCGATGCTCAGCAATTGACCTGCCGATACCGGGGAGATCTTTTGGCGACCATGCGAAGACATCCGTATTGTTTCTTAAGAATTGCATCAGCTGTGCCTCCACATCCTGTGATAACTCCCTGCCAATCAGAACCGTTTCATCCGGTCGATCCGCACACAACACAACTTCTTTGGTGCCTTCAACTGGTGTGACCTTGGGTACCCACTTGGGTGCTGCCGGTGGTTCCACTGCAAGACTCTTGTCCTGACACTCTTCGGCTATAACATGGATGTGATGCTGTCCCAGCGATGACCCAAACTCCAGCCTCCGGGCCTCAACTTGATCCCCATACACCGTGATGACACCCTCTGGTCCGGGCATCTTCATACACAGGTATCCATGATGAAGTACTGCCAGGAATTTATTGAAAAACCTTTGGCCCAACAGAGCATTATAAGGATAGTTCATCTCTACCACGTCAAACCGAATATCCTCCGTCCGGTGCCCACCTAAGCCAGAGAACGACACTTTAAGAACAATACTGCCTATCGCATGAATGGGTTCTCCTCCAAACCCTTATAGCGGAACTGAAGAAGCCTGTAGGTCAGACCTGCCATACCCCATTTTTTCAATAGTACTCCAGAGAATGACATCGGCCGAACTCCCTCCATCAAGCAAGACTTTACGTACATCGAAACAATTGATATTGACCGCCATTACGAAGGCATCATCATGTGGAAATATCATCGGCCTCAAATCAGCCGCTGAGAAAGAAATCGGCGTGTCCATCCAATGAGTAACCCCAACCGGAGGGTATGCAACCACATGATTCACTTGCCGCAAGTACTCTCGGCGCTGCCTCTTAGAGGGGAACTCATGCCCCGAACCACCAGTGATAGCAAAGATCATGCCACGAGATGCCTAAGGATTCTGAATGTGTTGTATGGGTTGTGCTCTTTCGGGATGGTCGTCCAGCTTCAGGTGTGGTGGCAGCGGTAATTGCTCCGCTGGAGGAGCCGGAAGCGCGAGCTGGGGCGGAGGGGGTGGTAACACAACTACTTGCGGCGGTGGGGCGGGATGGTGGTACTGCGGAAATGGCACCTGGTGAAAATACGGGGGAGGGGGGTAGAAGGCAGCGGCATGTGTGTATTGAGTATGCATCACCGACTTAGTTTGCTCAGCCTCTCGCCGCGCTCTAGCATTGGACAATGCTTTGATATCATGGCAGTAATTGGAGCTGTGGGTGCACCCTAGGCCATGAAATGCGCAGTAGAAAAGTTGACCCGACCGGAGCTGCCTCGGTCCCGGACGCGGCGGCGGCGGTCGAGGGCATCTGGGTGCTGACCCTGAGCCCCCCCCTTGTTGGACATTGAAGACCTCGCGCTGTGTAAAGTTGCGGCCTACTCCACCTTGATTCGGACGCCAACCTCCGGTGTTCAGATTTTGCCCCCGCCTTATCATCACACCCGAGTGCACCTTTCGACGCTCTTCCTCTTCATCCTCCTCTACCCGTACCTGCCCTTCCAAGATGCTCAACAACTGATCCAGGGTCTAGGGTTGCTTTACCCGGATAGCACTTCTGGCCGCTCCCATCCGGAGCCCCTTTGCAACAAACTCGATCACCGTGGCGTCATGTATGTGGGATACCTGGCATTTCAAATATATGAACCTCCGAGTGTAGTTGGCCAGCGTTTCACCATCTCTCTGCACACAAGCAGCCAGATCCCGGGCTCCCACAGGCTTGGCATGATTTCCCCTAAAGTGCACCGAGAATCCCTCTTTAAGTTGCGCCCATGACTGAATGCTCCCCGACGACAGCTTAGCGTACCAGGTACCTGCTATTCCTTCCAATGCTAACGGAAAAGCCTTTGCATTTATCCGACTCCCGCAGTGCATCCTCTTGCTGCTTTCTGATACGCTCCTCCACTATTCGACTAGCATATTCTGCCTCCTCCTGCGTGAGTAGCCCACCGGCAGTCTCTCCCTCAGCCACAACCTCTTGCCCACCTTCGTTGACCTCATCGGATGCCTCTTCGACAACGCCCTTAACTCCTTCCCGAAGCGGGCGTGCCCAAGCCACGGCCGATGTTTCCGGGTGGGCGACCTCCACTGCCGTCCTACTCCAGGTTGTTGCCTGTTGTGACAGGCCCGAAGCGGGTGATCTCTTTCCCCCTGCCATGCCTACGTGCTTTGTTGTTCATGGATCCCCACGGATGGCGCCAGCTGTTGTGGTTACGAGTCCAGAACAAACAAGTGATGGGCTAGCCGAGGGTTGGACTGGCCGAAGGTCCCTCGGACAAGCTACGACAGGAAGGAACAAAGCCAAGCTATGACACTTATGCCGAAGCGCTCATACTGGTGCCCTTCGGCTAATGAACTCTGTATTATTTGGTCAGAATCATACAACAAGGTTCTGGTGGCAGGGGCACATCCCATCTCGCTGAGAGGTGCAGGTGAGCAATTACAGATCTACGCTCACCTACTCTCCGGGCATGTTTACAGATTTGCCCCGGACCTTACATTACACATCTTACTACTTGACCTAAGGGTATTCTAGTACTTCAATCTTCATCTGGTACACACACCCCGGCTGTCATCCTCTAGCGTCTACGCCTGGGGCCCGCCATGCCGTATGGCCTTCGACCGTACCAGCCTTCGGACGCCTGCTGGGCCGAAGGCCTTCTGGGCCGCCAGTCCAGCTGGACCTTGCTTCTTGTTGCTGGGCTGTCTTCTGGGCTTGGGGAGACTAAGGGGTGGCCATTCCCCCAACACTGTGAGACATCATATCATCGCCTAATGGCTTGTCCAATGTCGTTATACTCATTGGCCAACGTATCACCGGCTAGAACCAACAAAGTATAGACAAAGCGATTCAAGCAATCGGGCCAAACTGTAACGTCTATGAGATGAGGCCTTACGAGATGCTCATTCAATGTCGTCATGCTTGATTGACATCGTATCACAAGCAAGAGCAATCGAGTATGGACACGAAATGGAGCTATCGTGAGACATCATATCGGCACCTAATGGCTCGTCGAATGTTGTTATACTAATTGGAAAACATATCACTGGCTAGAACCAACAAAGTATAGACAAGGCGATTCAAGCAATCAGGCCAAACTGTGATGTCTATGAGATTAGGCCTTACGAGATGCCCATTCAATGTGATCATGCTTGATTGACACCATATCACTAGCGAGAGCAATCGAGTAGGGACAAGGAAAGGAGCTATCGTGAGACATCATATCGGCACCAAATGGCTCCTCCAATGTTGTTATACTAATTAGAATACGTATCACCGGCTAGAACCAACGAAGTATAGACAAAGCGATTCAAGCAATCAGGCCAAACTGTAACGTCTATGAGATGAGGCCTTACAAGATGCTCATTCAATGTCATCATGCTTGGTTGACACCGTATTACTAGCAAGAGCAATCGAGTATGGAAAAGGAAATGAGCTACCGTGAGACATCATATTATCGCCTAATGGCTCATCCAATGTCATTATACTAATTGGAAAATGTATCACCGGCTAGAACCAACAAAGTATAGGCAACGCGAATCAACCTATCAGGCCAAACCGTGATGTCGAGATTAGGCCTTATGAGATACCCATTCAATGTGATCATGCTTGATTGACACCATATCACTAGTGAGAGCAATCGAGTATGGACAAGAAAAGGAGCTACCGTGAGACATCATATCGTCGTCTAATGGCTCGTCCAATGTCATTTTACGCATTAGCCAATGTATCACCTACTAAAACCAACAAAGTATAGACAAGACGATTCAAGCAAGCGGGCTAAACTATGACGTCTATGAGATGAGGCCTTACGAGATGCCCATTCAATATCATCATGTTTGATTGACACCAAATCATTAGCGAGAGCAATCGAGTATGGACAAGGAAAGGAGCTACCGTGAGACGTCATATCGTCGCCTAATAGCTCGTCCAATTTTGTTACACTCATTGGCCAATATATCACCGGCTAGAACAAACGATGTATAGACAAAGAGATTCAAGCAATGGAACCAACCATGACGTATATTAGATAAGGCCTTACGAGATGCCCATTCAATGTCGTCATGCCCGATTGACATCGTATCACCAGCGAGAGCAATCGAGTATGGACAAGGAAACGAGCTACCATGAGACATCATATGATCACCTAATGGTTCGTCCAGTGTCATTATACTCATCGGCCAACGTATCACCGGCTAGAACCAACGAAGTGTAGAGAAGGCGATTCAAACCAGGATGATGCGTTGCCGTCGAGGACGACTTCGCTTCAAGAAGGGGGGGATGATGAGGACATCAACGACATACGAACAACGATGACGGAAGACGGCGCGCCAAACCAAGTTGTCACGCCTCCACCTCTCGTCGTTGCGCCTTCTCAAGTTATGGACCCATCTTCCGACGAGACGACGACGTACAAGGGCCCAATCACTAGAGCTCGAGCCCAGGAATTGAAGATGGTTTTGATGCTAAGGAACGACGGCCCAGGATGACGCCCGCGAAGGCCCAAGTAGCCCAAGTCGCGCGACTACCTCTCCACCGCACGCCTCTCTACTTCAGCCGGCCCTAGATGCCGCGCTCCCCCTATTTAGTCAAGGGTTGCGCCCCTTGTAATCTTTGAGTTTTGTTTTAAGATTAGCTTAGCTATTCATCCGTCTCTCGACGTGAATTCAGAACCCCACCTTCGTGCAATACATCAGATTGCTCGCCTCTAATTCTTGCTCGTTCTTCGATTGCGCGTAAGAATTGATCCTCGTGATCAGGTTGATCTTGTTTACCGCAAGGTTAATATCCTCCGGAAGTTGGTTCAGCGATTGCATTAGCGCTTCGGTCTTGCTCGTCGTAGTCGGATCGTGAGGGTCGACATCCACCGAATCGAAGTTATCTACACTCGCCGAAAGATCGGGCACTCTACACCTATCAAGTGGTATGCATTGTTTTTTCTTCACACTCCCCTGACATCGGTTAAAAAAAAAAGGGGCGGAAGTAAAAAAAAACAAAAAGAAAAAAAAAGAAAAAGGAAAAAGAGCGCTTGAGCACCATAGGCGACACGTTACTGTTCTTTACCCTTCTTCGGATCCGTTTGTTTTGATTCTTCTTCTTCCTCTTCCACTTGTGCCGGCAGCAATCTTTTCGCGTTTAGCACCTTTATTCAGCTTTGCAGTTATTGTTTGAATTGTGCTAACCCTTGATTGAGTGCAGCCTCCTAGCTCCACAAATTTTCTACTACGAGCAGGTTTTTGTTTCACCACGCAATCGCGCCTCCAATCTTTCACCGGTTTTACCTGTGGTTGCAGTTCACACTTGCGTGCTTGGTAAGGACGGGTAAGGATTTGATAACAGCTTTTTGATTGAGCTTTTCATCCACCACTCACCTCTCGTCGTAGGATCTTTTTCTGTGTTGCTTGTGTTTCTATGGCAGAAAACAACTCGAAGTCGGAGGAGCTCACCCTCCAAGAAGTCCAGGCGCAGGTTGAAGGTCTACAAAACGACATGAAGACGATGCACGAGAGACTTGACTCCACGATTACTTTGTCGAACGAGCGTTTTGATCAGCTCGACCTTGCTGATACGGCTGCCCACACCACGCTCGCGACGATCATGACTCGTCTTGAGGCCATGTCAACGCAACTTGGGACCATGACGACGCAGCTCACGGAGTTGCAAACTGCACGCGACTACGGCGCCGACACCGAGCAGGATGACGCCAATCGTCATGGTCATGCTCGTAGGGTACGTGTTCCTACTAATGATTCTTTTGCCAGAATTAAATTTCGTATTCCCACTTTTACTGGCAAATATGATCCGGGTGCTTATCTTGATTGGGAATTAGAGGTTGAACAAAAATTTGCATGCCATGATATCCCTGCTAATTTACAAGTTAAGGCTGCTATTAGTGAATTTACTGAATTTGCTTTACTTTGGTGGCGTGAGTATAGACAAAAATATCCTAATAATGTTCCAGCCACTTGGACGGCATTAAAAGCTGCTATGCGTCGTCGTTTTGTGCCGTCATATTATGCTAGAGATTTGCTTAATCAAATGCAGCGCTTTCAACAAGGTTCATAATCTGTAGAGGATTATTATCAAGCTTTGCAAAAGGGTATGATTCGCTGTGGTTTAGTTGAACTAGAGGATGCTGCTATGGCTCGCTTTAGGGGTGGGTTAAATCGTGAAATTAAGAACATTCTTGATTATAAGAATTATGATGATATCACCACCTTGTTTGAATATGCTTGTAAAGCTGAACGTGAAGTGCAGGATCGACAATCTTCGTCAAGACCTAACACTTTTGCAGGGTCCAAGGCGCCTTCAGCTCCACGATCGGCGCCTCCTTCCACGTCACGCGACCACACTGCGACCTCGTCCAAGTCGAGTGCTCCACCCATGGCCAGATCTGTCTCGACCGCGCCGTCCTCCTCGTCGTCTGGACGAGCTCGAGATACTCAGTGTTTCTGTTGCAAAGGATTTGGTCATGTGATACGCGATTGTCGAAACAAACGAACTATGTTGATTCATGATGACGGTGAGTATTCTTCTGCTAGTGATTCTAAGGATACTCTACATACTATGCTTGCCACTAATCATGCAGATAATACGGAGCTTCATGTCGACTCTAGTGCCGCCGACAGGTATGCAACTCTTGTTGTGCAGCGTGTTCTTAGTACACAGGTCGTGCCAGACGAAAAGAATCAGCGCCACAACATTTTTCATATTAAAGGCGTTGTGCAAGAACGAGCGGTCCGTATAATCATCGATGGTGGCAGTTGTAACAATTTGGCTAGTACGACCTTGGTGGAGCAGTTATCATTGCCAACAAGGAAGCATCCACATCCTTATCATGTTCAATGGCTTAATGATGGCGGCAAAATAAAGCTAACGCGCTCGGTACGTGTCCCTTTCTCTCTTGGTGCATATTCTGATTTTGTGGATTGTAATATTGTTCCAATGGAAGCATGCTCTTTGTTGCTTGGACGTCCTTGGCAATATGATGTTGATAGTGTTCATCATGGTCGCTCCAATTATTATTCCTTCATATTTAAGGGTCAAAAAATTGTTATTCATCCTATGACACCTGAACAAGTTCTAAAAGATGATATTGCTAGAGCGGCAAAAGCTGCAAAATTGATTAAATCACCACCTGTTGCACCTGTTCAACCTGAGATCAAATTGCATAACCCTATATTGCTTGCTACACGTACTGATTTTGATGAGTTATATGTTGCTAATCTGCCTTGCTATGCGCTAGTTTGCTCTCGTATGCTTGTTTCATTAGATGAGGCACCTATGTTGCATATTCCTCCTGCTATTGCTAACCTTCTGCAGGACTATAAAGATGTTTTTCCTGCTGAATTGCCACCGGGTCTTCCTCCTATTCGTGGCATAGAACATTAGATTGATTTAATTCCAGGCGCACAGCTTCCTAATCGTGCCCCGTACCGTACAAATCCTGAGGAGACAAAAGAAATTCAGCGTCAAGTGCAAGCATTGCGGGATAAAGGTTACATTCGTGAGTCTCTCAGTCCTTGTTCGGTTCCTGTTTTGCTTGTTCCTAAGAAAGATGGTTCTTGGCGTATGTGTGTAGATTGTCGTGCAATTAACAATATTACAATTCGTTATCCATATCCTATACCACGCCTTGATGATATGCTTTTTGAACTTAGTGGTGCCATAATTTTCTCTAAGGTTGATTTGCGTAGTTGTTACCATCAGATAAGAATGAAATTAGGAGATGAATGGAAAACGGCTTTTAAAACTAAATTTGGCTTGTATGAATGGTTGGTTATGCCGTTTGGATTGTCTAATGCTCCTAGCACTTTTATGCGCTTAATGAATGAAGTTCTTCGGCCTTTCATTGGAATATTTGTTGTTGTCTATTTTGATGATATCCTTATATATAGCAAATCCATGAATAAGCATTTAGATCATTTGCATGCTGTTTTTGATGCTTTGCGTGCTGCTCGCTTATTTGGGAACATGGAAAAATGCACTTTTTGCACGCAACGTGTTTCGTTTCTTGGCTATGTTGTTACTCCATAGGGCATTGAGGTGGATAGCAGCAAGGTGGATGCCATTCAGAGTTGGCCACTACCGACGACGGTCACACAAGTTCGCAGTTTTGTTGGTCTTGCAGGCTTCTGTCGTTGTTTTGTGCGGGATTTCAGTTCTATTGCTGCACCATTACATGAGCTGACCAATAAGGGTGCGCCATTTGAGTGGGGTGCACCACAGGACGATGCATTCAACACTTTAAAGGAACGGTTAACTCACGCTACTCTCTTACAATTGCCTAATTTTGATAAAGTGTTTGAATTGGAATGTGATGCTAGTGGAATTGGTTTGGGTGCTGTTTTGTTACAAGATCATAAACCCATTGCTTATTTTAGTGAGAAGTTAAGTGGTGCTGCTCTTAAATATTCCACTTATGATAAAGAACTTTATGCTTTAGTAAGAACTTTGCAAACATGGCAGCATTATTTATGGCCTCGCGAATTTATTATTCATTCTGATCATGAGGCTTTGAAACATATTAGAACCCAGACTAATCTGAACCGTCGGCATGCTAAATGGGTTGAATTTATTGAATCTTTTCCGTACATCATTAAACATAAAAACGGGAAGGAAAATGTGATTGTCGATGCTTTGTCTCGTCGTTATACAATGCTGTCCCAATTAGACTTTAAAATCTTTGGTTTGCAAGCTTTGAAAGATCAGTATGTGAATGATGCTAATTTTCATGATATTATGATGCATTGTAAGGATGGAAAACCTTGGGGGAAATTTCATATGCAGGATGGGTTCCTGTTTCGTGCTAACAAGCTGTGTATTCTAGCTAGCTTGGTTCGTCTTTTGTTGTTACATGAGGTGCATGGAGGTGGTCTTATAGGTCATTTTGGCATTTTCAAGACACATGAGGTGTTGGTCGATCACTTCTTTTGGCCACGGATGCGCCGTGATGTTGAGCGCCTTGTTGCCCGCTGTACTACATGTCAAAAAGCTAAATCCCGTTTGGGTAATCATGGTTTGTATATGCCCTTACCTGTTCCCTCTTCTCCTTGGCATGATATTTCGATGGATTTTGTTTTGGGATTGCCTCGTACTAAGAAGGGAAGGGACAATATTTTTGTGGTGGTTGATCGTTTCTCTAAAATGGCTCACTTTATACCTTGTCATAAAACTGATGATGCCTCCAATGTTGCTGAATTGTTCTTTAGAGAGATTGTTAGACTGCATGGAATTCCTAAAACAATTGTCTCTGATCGTGATGCTAAGTTTCTTAGTCACTTTTGGCGTTCTCTTTGGAATAAATTAGGAACTAAGCTGCTGTTTAGTACTACTTGTCATCCTCAAACTGATGGGCAAACAGAGGTAGTAAATAGAACTTTGTCTGCTATGCTTAGAGCTGTTCTAGATAAAAATTTGAGACGTTGGGAAGATTGTTTACCTCATGTTGAATTTGCTTATAATCGTGCTACACATTCTGCCACTAAAATGTGTCCTTTTGAGGTTGTTTATGGCTATGTTACTAGGGCGCCTATTGATTTGTTTGCTATTGATGCTGAAGATAAACCAAATGTTGATGTTATTGCTCATATTGATCACATGAAAAAATTGCATGAAGAAACACAACACAACATTGCCGTTGCTAATAAGAAGTATCAAGTTGCTGGTAGTAAAGGTAGAAAACATGTTTCTTTTGAACCTGGTGATTTGGTTTGGTTGCACTTGCGTAAAGATAGATTTCCTACTTTGCATCGTTCTAAATAAATGCCTCGTGCTGCTGGTCCTTTTAAAGTGCTAACCAAGATTAACGATAATGCTTATGTTCTTGACTTGCCCATGGAGTTTGGTGTTTCCACTAGTTTTAATGTTGCAGATTTGAGACCATATTTGGGTCAGGATGATGCGTTGCCGTCGAGGACGACTTCGCTTCAAGAAGGGGAGGATGATGAGGACATCAACAACATACGAACAATGACGACGGAAGACGGCGCGCCAAACCAAGTTGTCACGCCTCCACCTCTCGTCGTTGCGCCTTCTCAAGTTATGGACCCATCTTCCGACGAGACGACGACGTACAAGGGCCCAATCACTAGAGCTCGAGCCCAGGAATTGAAGATGGTTTTGATGCTAAGGAACAACGGCCCAGGATGACGCCCATGAAGGCCCAAGTAGCCCAAGTCGCGCGACTACCTCTCCACCGCACGCCTCTCTACTTCAGCCGGCCCTAGATGCCGCGCTCCCCCTATTTAGTCAAGGGTTATGCCCCTTGTAATCTTTGAGTTTTGTTTTAAGATTAGCTTAGCTATTCATCCGTCTCTCGACGTGAATTCAGAACCCCACCTTCGTGCAATACATCAGATTGCTCGCCTCTAATTCTTGCTCGTTCTTCGATTGCGCGTAAGAATTGATCCTCGTGATCAGGTTGATCTTGTTTACCGCAAGGTTAATATCCTCCGGAAGTTGGTTCAATGATTGCATTGGCGCTTCGGGCTTGCTCGTCGTAGTTGGATCGTGAGGGTCGACATCCACCGAATCGAAGTTATCTACACTCGCCGAAAGATCGGGCACTCTACACCTATCAAATGTCATCATGCCTGATTGACACCGTATCACCAGCAAGAGCAATCAAGTATAGACAAGGAATAGAGCTACCGTGAGACATCAAATCATCGCCTAATGGCTCGTCACTTGTCGTTATACTCATTGGGAATTGTATCACCAGCTAGAACTAACAAAGTATAGACAAAGCGATTCAAGCAATCGGGCCAAACTATAACATCTATGAGATGAGGCCTTACAAGATTCTCATTCAATGTCATCATGCTTGATTGACATGGTATCACTAGTGAGAGCAATCGGGTGTGGAAAAGGAAAGGAGCAACCGTGAGACATCATATCACCGCCTAATGGCTTGTCCAATGTCAATGTACTCATTGGCCAACGTATCACCGGCTAGAACCAATGAAGTATAGACAAAGTGATGCAAGCTATCGGGCCAAACTGTAATGTCTATGAGATGAGGCCTTACAAGATGGTCATTCAATGTCGTCATGCTTGATTGACACTATATCACTAGCAAGAGCAATCAAGTAGTGAAAAGGAAAGGAGCTACCGTGAGACATCATATCATCGCCTAATGGCTCATCCAATGTCGTTATACTAATTGGAAAACATATCACCGGCTAGAACCAACAAAGTATAGACAAGGCAATTCAAGCAATCAGACCAAACTGTGATGTCTATGAGATTAGGCCTTACAAGATGCCCATTCAATGTGATCATCCTTGATTGACACCATATCACTAGCGAGTGCAATCGAGTATGGACAAGGAAAGGAGCTACCATGAGACATCATATCGTCGTCTAATGGCTTGTCCAATGTCGTTATACGCATTAGCCAATGTATCACCAGCTATAACCAACAAAGTATAGACAAGACAATTCAAGCAATCGGGCCAAACTTTGACGTCTATGCGATGATGTCTTACGAGATGCCCATTCAATGTCATCATGCTTGCTTGGCATCGTATCACGAACGAGAGCAATCGAGTATGGATAAGGAATGGAGCTACCATGAGACATCATATCATCACCTAATGCATCATCCAATGTCGAGTATGGATAAGTATAGACAAGGCAATTCAAGCAAGCGGGCCAAACTATGACGTCTATGATATGAGGACTTACGAGATGCCCTTTCAATATCATCATGTTTGATTGACACCATATCATTAGCGAGAGCAATCAAGTATGGACAAGGAAAGGAGCTACTGTGAGACATCATATTGTCACCTAATGGCTCGTCCAATGTCGTTATACTCATTGACTAATGTATCACCGACTAGAACCAATGAAGTATATACAAAGAGATTCAAGCAATGGAACCAACCGTGACGTATATTAGATGAGGCCTTACGAGATGCCCATTAAATGTCATCTTGCTTGATTGACATCGTATCACCAGCGAGAGCAATCGAGTATGGTCAAGGAAACGAGCTACCGTGAGACATCATATCGTCACCTAATGGCTCGTCCAATGTCGTTATACTCATTGGCTAACGTGTCACTGGCTAGAAACAACGAAGTGTAGAGAAGGTGATGCAAGCAATCGGGCCAAACTGTGACGTCTATGAGATGAGGCCTTATGAGATGCCCATTCAATGTCATCATGTTTGATTGACGTCGTATCACGAGCGAGAACAATCGAGTATGGACAAGGAATAGAGCTACCGTGAGACATCATATCATCGCCCAATGGCTAGTCCAATGTCGTTATACTCAATGGCCAACGTATCGGCGGCTAGAACCAACAAAGTATAGACAAGGCAATTCAAGCAATGGGGCCAAACTATGATGTCTATGAGATTAGGCCTTACGAGATGCACATTCAGTATCATCATGCTTCATTGACACCATATCATGAGCAAGAGCAATCGAGTATGGACAAGGTATCGGGCTTCCATGAAACATCATATCATCGCCTAATGGCTCGTCCAATGTCGTTATACCCACTAGCCAACGTATCGCCGATTAGAACCAAAAAAGTATAGACAAATAGGTTCAAGCAATCGGGCCAAACTATGATGTCTATGAGATTAGGACTTACGAGATGCACATTCAATGTCATCATGCTTGATTGACACCATATGACGAGCAAGAGCAATCGAGTATGGACAAGGAATGGAGCTACCATGAGACATCATATCATCACCTAATGGCTCGTCCAATGTCGTTATACCCATTGGCCAACGTATCACTGATTAGAACCAAAAAAAAGTATAGACAAATAGATTCAAGCAATCGGGCCAAACTATGACGTCTATTAGATGAGGCCTTACGAGATGCTCATTCAATGTTATCATGCTTGGTTGACACGGTATCACTAGCGAGAGCAATCGAGTGTGCAAAAGGAATGGAGCTACCGTGAGACATTATATCGTCACCAAATGGCTTGTCCAATGTCGTTATTCTGAGTGGCCAAAGTATCACCGGCTATAACCAACGAAGTCTAGACAAAGCGATACAAGCAATCGGGCCAAATTGTGACGTCTATTAGAAGTTACGAGATGCCCATTCAATGTGATCATGCTTGATTGACACCATATCACTAGCGAGAGAAATCGAGTATGGACACGAAATGGAGCTACCGCGAGACATCATATCAGCACCTAATGGCTCGTCCAATGTCGTTATACTAATTGGAAAACATATCACCGGCTAGAACCAACAAAGTATAGACAAGGCAATTCAAGCAATCAGGCCAAACTGTGATGTCTATGAGATTAGGCCTTACGAGATGCCCATTGAATGCGATCATGCTTGATTGACACCATATCACTAGCAAGAGCAATCGAGAATGGACAAGGAAAGGGGATATCGTGATACATCATATTGTTTCCTTATGGCTCATCACTTGTCGTTATACTCACTGGCCAATGTATCATCGGCTAGAACCAACTAAGTATAGACAAAGCAATTCAAGCAATCAGGCGAAACTGTAACGTCTATGAGATGAGGCCTTACAAGATGCTCATTCAATGTCATCATGCTTGATTGACACTGTATCACTAGCGAGAGCAATCGAGTATGGAAAAGGAAATGAGCTACCATGAGACATCATATTATCGCCTAATGGCTCATTCAATGCAGTTATACTAACTGGAAAACGTATCACCGGCAAGACCAACAAAGTATAGGCAAGGCGATTCAAGCAATTAGGCTAAACTGTGATGTCTATGAGATGAGTCCTTATGAGATACCCATTCAATGTGATCATGCTTGATTGACACCATATCACTAGCGAGAGCAGTCAAGCATGGACAAGGAAAGGAGCTACCATGAGACATCATATCATCGCTTAATGGCTCGTCCAACGTTATTATACTTATTAGCCAATGTATCACCGGCTAGAACCAACAAAGTATACACAAGGTGATTCGAGCAATCGGGCCAGACTGTGACGTCTATGCGATGAGGTCTTACGAGATGCCCATTCAATGTCATCATGCTTGATTGGCATCGTATGACAAGCGAGAGCAATCGAGTATAGACAAGGCGATTCGAGCAATCAGGCTAAACTGTGATGTCTATGAGAGTAGGACTTACAAGATGCCCATTCATTGTGTTCATCCTTGATTGACACCATATCACTAGCGAGACCAATCGAGTATGGACAAGGAATCGAGCTACTGTGATACATCATATCGTCGCCTAATGGCTCGTCCAATGTCGTTATTCTCATTGGCCAATGTATCACCGGCTAGAACCAATGAAGTATAGACAAGGCAATTCAAACAATCAGGCTAACTTGTGATGTCTATGAGATTAGGCCTTACGAGATGCCCATTCAATTTGATCATGCTTGATTGACACCATATCACTAGCGAGAGCAATCGACCATGCACAAGGAAAGGAGCTACCGCGAGACATCATATAGTCACCTAATGGCTCGTCCAATGTCGTTATACTCATTAGCCAATGTATCACCGGCTAGAACCAACGAAGTATAGACAAGGCGATTCAAGCATTTGGGCCAAACTATGATGTCTATCAGATTAGGCCTTACGAGATGCACATTCAATGTCATCATGCTTGATTGGCATCCTATCACGAGCGAGAGCAATCGAGTATGGACAAGGAATGGAGCTACCGTGAGACATCATATCGTCCCCTAATGCATCATCCAATGTCATTATTCCCATTGACCAACGTATCACCGACTAGAACCAAAAAAACATATAGACAAGGCGATTCAAGCAAGCGGGCTAAACTATGAAGTCTATGAGATGAGGCCTTACGAGATGCCCATTCAATATCATCATGTTTGATTGACACCATATCATTAGCGTGAGCAATCGACTATGGACAAGGAAAGGAGCTATCATGAGACATCATATCATCGCCTAATGGCACGTCCAATGTCGTTATACTCATGGGCCAATGTATCACCGGCTAGAACCAATGAAGTATAGACAAAGAGATTCAAGCAATGGAACCAACCGTGACGTATATTTGATGAGGCCTTACGAGATGCACATTCAATGCCATCATGCTTGATTGACACCATATCACGAGCAAGAGCAATCGAGTATGGACAAGGAATGGAGCTACCATGAGACATCATATCATCGCCTAATGGCTCGTGCAATGTCGTTATACCCAATGGCCAAACTATGACATCTATGAGATGAGGCCTTACGAGATGCTCATTGAATGTCATCATGCTTGATTGACACGGTCACTAGCGAGAGCAATCGAGTGTGGAAATGGAAAGGAGCTACCGTGAGACATCATATCGTCGCCTAATGGCTTGTCCAATGTCGTTATACTCATTGGCCAAATTATCACCGGCTAGAACCAACGAAGTATAGACAAAGCAATTGAAGCAATCGAGGCAAACTGTAACGTCTATAAGATGAGGCCTTACGAGATGTTCATTAATTGTCATCATGCTTGATTGACACCGTATCTCTAGCGAGAGCAATCGAGTATGGAAAAGGAAAGGAGCTACCATGAGACATCATATCGTTGCCTAATGGCTCGTCCAATGTCGTTATACTCATTGGCCAACGTATCACCGGCTAGAACCAACAAAGTACAGACAAGGCGATTGAAGCAATAGGGCCAAACTGTGACGTCTATTAGATGAGGCTTCACGAAATGCCCATTCAATGTGATCATCCTTGATTGACACCATATCACTAGCGAGAGCAATCGAGTATGGACACGAAATGGAGCTACTGCGAGACATCATATCGGCACCTAATGGCTCGTCCTATGTTGTTATACTAATTGGAAAATGTATCGACAAGGCGATTCTAGCAATCAGGCCAAACTGTGATGTCTATGAGATTAGGCCTGACGAGATGACCATTCAATGTGATCATGCTTGATTGACAATATATCACTAGCGAGAACACTTGAGTATGGACAAGGAAACGAGCTACCATGAGACATCAAATCATCGCCTAATGGCTCGTCCAATGTCGTTATGAGATGATGCCTTACGAGATGCCCATTCAATGTCATCATGCTTGATTCACACTATATCACTAGCGAGAGCAATCGAGTATGGACAAGGAATGGAACTACCGAGAGACATCATATCATCCCCTAATGGCTCGTCCAATACTCATTGGCCAACGTATCACCGGTTAGAGCCAAAAAAAGTATAGATAAGGCGATTCAAGCAATCGGGTGAAACTGTGACCTCTATAAGATGAGGCCTCACGAGATGCCCATTCAATGTCATCATGCCAGATTGACACCGTATCACAAGCAAATGCAATCGAGTATGGACAAAGAATAGAGCTACAGTGAGACATCATATCATCGCCTAATGGCTCGTCAGTTGTCCTTATACTCATTGGCCAATGTATCACCAGGTAGAACCAACGAAGTATAGACAAAGCGCTTCAAGCAATCGGGCCAAACTGTAACGTCTATGAGATGAGGCCTTACAACATGCTCATTCAATGTCATCATTCTTGATTGACACCGTATCACTAGCGAGAGTAATCGAGTATGGAAAAGGAAATGAGCTACCGTGAGACATCATATCATTGCGTAATGGCTCATCCAATGTCGTTATACTAATTGGAAAATGTATCACCGGCTAGAACCAACAAAGTATAGGCAAGGTGATTCAAGAAATCAGGCCAAACTGTGATGTCTATGAGATTAGGCCTTACGACATTCCCATTCAATGTGATCATGCTTGATTGACACTTTCTTTGAATAGCATCAAGGCGATCCATAACCAAGTCTTCATGAGTTCTCTCAGTCACACTTTTTGCCACTCCTTTTGAAGTCCACCCAGCCGAGGTTGCTGAGCATCCTCTTTATGTCCTCCCACATGCCAATCGAGTGAGGAAGGTCTCGTCCAAGTGAAAGTTGGGGACAAACCTTCTCCTCACCGCGAGGTAGTGCTCTTGTTCCTCCGTCGAGGTTACTAATTATTGTCCAACCTTCTTTGAATAGCATCATGATGATCCATGACCAAGTCTTCATGAGTTCTTTCAATCACACTTTTTGCCACTCGTTTTGAAGGTCGCATATTCCTTGAACTTCTCTCACTATCCCATGATTGATTTTTAACTAGCAACTTGATCAATTCCTTAGCTTGGTTGGGAGTCTTCGCCATGAATGAACCCGCAACTGAAGCATCTAAGTGTTGATGAGATAGAATATTCAATCCCATGTAGAATCTCTCAACAATTTCTCCAACTGTTAGACCATGATGAGGACATGCATCAGTATATTCACTGTATCTTTCCCATGCTTCTCTAATGCTCTCATCAACATTTTGCATAAATCCAAGAATCTTATTCTTTAGAGCTTGAGTCTTACCAGGACGGAAATATTTGGCTAAGAATGCAGCTGCTAAAGTGTCCCACACAATTTTTACTGAGTTTTCCAATCCATTGTACCATTGCTTGGGGCGTCCAACTAGAGAGAAGGAGAATAGCCGCACACGTGCTTGATCTCCGGTCAATCCATTTATCTTGAATGTACTACAAACTTCAAGGAAGTGCTGCAAATGGTGATTGGGATCTTCTGAACCTGTGAACGGTTGTTGCACCACTAATCCAACATATCTCTCTAGTTGATATGGATTCTGATCTTGAGGGAAATCTGTCTTGACAACATTACTCAGTTGAGGCTTGAAACGATTAACCAAGGGTAACTCTGCCATCTCCTCTACTTCTAGATCTGCAATTGTGAATAATACTCGAGGGTTGGCATGGACTGCTTCTCCAACTAAATCTCCATGTGACTTGCTTCCCTTCTCCGCTATTCTCTTCTTGCGAAAGAGCCTTTCTGGATCATCGGTGTAATTAGAGGGTTTGTTTGACTTAGGACCGCCCATACCTATTAGTTTCACTTAACAGAATATATGTACTAAAGAGACAAGTAAAGCACAATGAATAAACACTAATACATCAAACAATGTTTAAAAACCTGCTATGGTCCCCGACAACGGCGCCAGAAAATAGAGCTTGTTGGTCGTAACTATGCACCCACTTATATACCGCAAGAGGACGGGGTATGATTATAGCACTTTTTCCCTTGAAATTGAGTATTCCAAGGTTTATCGTATCCACTAGGACCTTAGGGACTATTAAACAGAGTTAATAGTAAAAGATCAAGTCAAGGCTACTGTCGAGTTCGAGTTGCATGAGGGGAGACTGGCCAATGCAAAGGTGCGCCAGACAACAAATCTGTGGTTGCGCCGATCAGCGTAGGGTTACACTACCGAATCTATGATTGCACCGATCGGCGCTGGGGTTGAGCCGATCGGCACATGAACGAATCTAAGCCAAAGTGTGCCAGATACCTTGTAAGCCTAAGCTGTTAAGTGAGTAGCTAGATATCTACTAGTGAGATCATAACCAGATAGTATAATCAAATAGCATCATAATGGTAATTACTTGGATCAATGAAAACCCTATAATGAATAAGACTATCCACCTTTCTGAGCATCTCCCGATTTATCGCTGCCGATAGGAAACCCTTAATCGCGTAAGTATCTTACCCTACTCAACTATCCAATAGTGTTGCCCAGGTTTAGTGCTGTCACCGCTAAACCACACTACTAGTATCATCAAGCAACCATAATCAATACAATGTCCGAATACTATCCTAATCACCACGATCAAGATAATATCAACCTACTTAGGCTAGAACTAAGCAATTGGAATAAGCACATGCATGATTACAGAATTAAGATAGACAAATCACCAAAACCATCATCAACATATTCGATTATCCTTGAGATACATAGAGTGAGATTCATCACCGCCGAGATGGCCTACCTTGACGGATCAACTCTTACTCCAATGGTTCTTGAAACTCAACTAGAGATCTATTCTAACGGGGCGAACCCCGGTGGCTCTAACTCACGGATCTGTTGTCCCTCCGACGCCTCCTTGTTGTCTCTTTGCGACAAGGGGTTTACAAGTATTTATAAGGGTTCTACTCATAAAGGACTTGGTTTCTAGCAAATAAGTCGGTTGCGTCGATCGGCGCAAGCCGTATCTTCTCTAGTTTCTCTTCCGAGTCGGTTCCTCTGTCTTCCACAACTGCCATGTGTGTCTTTTCCTTCGAGAAAGTCTTGCATTGCAAGTCAAGATCTTGAAGTTTTATAAATCTTCCAGGCAAATATCTTCAAGTATCTTGCACAGATAAACTTCCATAAGCATGTGGAATGGGCCTCGGTCACTTCTGTGGGCTAAAATACCCTTGCGCCGATAGCCTCTTGGATTGCACCGATCGGCGCACTAGGCTTCTTCAGTGCTTTTCGTTGCTTCTAGACTCTTGTCCTCTTCCAGCATCTCTTTAATCACCAATTTCACCTGTTTCTACAATATAGCTCCAAAATAGTGCATATACAAATATATAGGCAAAATCACAGGTAAATGGCCTAAATTGGCATCAATTTTGCTCTAGTTGGGGTTATATTCACATATAAAAGGGGCACTTAGAAAGTGCCAACACCTCCCTACATACTTCACCACAAACCACTTCTCCTAGCTCTTCACAAGATACCCTCCAATCCACCTCGAGCTCAAAGTCCAAAACAAGAAAGCATAAGAGTGACTCTTCCACCTCTCTTAGGATCTAAGACACTCATATATCAAGAGAGCAAACAATCCATGATGCACAAGATACTTCACCTAGAGCTCCTCCCACTCAAGGAAAATACCATCCTAGACCCAAGGGCATGAACAAAGATCATTCACAAGACTTGATCATTGGGAGTCCATCTCAAGGAATAAAGACAAGGAGAAATCAATATAAGCCCAACTATGTGAGTGAAGAGAATGATGACGAGGCCAATGTTGCAATTGAGAACCTCTTTCGTCTCTATGATTGAACTCACTACCATTGATGAAGCTATGGATTATCACAAATGGGTTATAGCCATGTCAGAAGAGTTAAACAACTTCAAGAGGTGCAAAGTATGGAAATTGATTGAGAGGCCCAAGAATCATAATGTGGTTGGTACCAAGTGGGTCTTCAAGAACAAACAAGATGAGAAAGGAGCAATTGTCAAGAACAAGGCTTGCCCACAAAGTTGTTGTTAGGAGCAAAAGTGACTTTTCCTCTATAACTTTAACACTAGAATGGCTAATAGGGCAAAAATCTCTACAATCTATTAATTTAGGAGAACACGTTCACTCAAAAAATCTCCCGTATGCCCACAAAGTTAGAGATTGAATCCAAATCGGTTTCGTACCTTCCATATCAAACACCAAATTCAAAAAATCATAAATCCCTCATCTGTAGTTTAAATGAGGCAAAATAATACTCTATCTCGTAGCCCTCGAAAAGTTCTACAACTTTGATATATAATGGAAGTCAAGATTTCGGTATTTTGGTTTCCAAATTTATGATGCAAAAATATTTATTCTGATCGAACTCTTCTATGTAGGTCTTTGTGCAGGACCCATATCTCCTACCTCCGAAGTCCAAATAATATGATCCACATATGTTCTGAAAAGGCCTCCATGAGATCTACAACTTTTGTGTTTTAACTTTTCTCATTAGAGCATGTTTTCAAGTCCAAAATCATGTTGTAATGAAGTATTGTTTCTATTCTGCGTGAATTGATTTTTCCTATCGGATAAAGCTTGTAGAAATCTTTACGCATTGGGTCACAAACTTGGTTTTGCATGTTGGGCTTCATATAGATCCAGTGGTGTCTTATAGGCGTAATAAGCTTGTGAGAATCCATCTTTACATGGAAAATTGGGTTTCATATCGGTATTTCTCATATTTGAGTATTTTTTTATTGTTATTTCACTTAATTTTGTAACATAACACTCAAACGACGCTACATGTGGAAATCATTAATATTAGGAGTAAAAAAATATTTATGGTAAGAATACAGTGGAAAATAATATTAAAATTGTTACTTATGACATATAAAATGATACACTAAGAAACAACAACGATAATATAAATATGATCTTTCATGTAAAAAATATCAGCAATTATATTGTTTAAATAATTTATATTTAAATTATAAAAAATGTTTTATTTTTTTTAACTCCGTAACAACGTATTGAATTCAATAGCCACTAGTAAACTTTTAGGACCAAGAATCAAAAAAAAAATTCATGGCCACCAAGGAATTTCCCTCAAGCTAGAACAGAGGACTAACAAATAGAAACAATGAGGGCTGGTTATTACCACGCTAGAGCTCTTCAACTCGGGTAATCAATGCGGAGATGTCCATGCGCTCGGCATCTCCGTCCATTCCTGAGACCACTAGCGGGTCCACTTGGATAATGGTGGATTTGAGGAATGAAGAGAGAGCAAATCGACAAGTAACCACGAGAACGAATGAACATAGAGGGACAAATTTAGAGGAGGCAACTAATGAACCAGAAAAAACAACCGAGGGCGGGGGTGAAACTGCTCAAGAATCAGGGAAAAGCGAGACTGATCAAGGCTAGTGCTTAGCAGATGGAGAGTGAATAAAGCAAATTTTGAATAGGATGCTATGGCAGTGATCACTAGCAAGATTTCCAACAGGATCACTAGGAAGAGCAATCAAGTATGGACAAGGAATGGAGCTACCATGAGACATCATATCATCGCCTAATGGTTCGTCCAATGTCGTTATACCCATTGGCCAACGTATCACCGATTAGAACCAAAAAAACTATAGACAAAGAGATTCAAGAAATCATGCCAAACTATGACGTCTATGAGATGAGGCCTTATGAGATACTCATTCAATGTCATCATGCTTGATTGACACGGTATCACTAGCGAGAGCAATCGAGTGTGGAAAAGGAAAGGAGCTACCGTGAGACATCATATCGTTGCCTAATGGTTTGTCCAATGTCGTTATACTCATTGGCCAACGTATCACTGGTTAGAACCAATAAAGTATAGAGAAAGTGATTCAAGCAATCGGACCAAACTGTAACGTCTATGAGATGAGGCCTTACGAGATGCTCATTCAGTATGATCATGCTTGATTGACACGGTATCACTAGCGAGAGCAATCGAGTGTGCAAAAGGAAAGGAGCTATCGTGAGACATCATATCATTGCCTAATGGCTTGTCCAATGTCGTTATTCTCATTGGCCAAAGTATCACCGGCTAGAACCAACGAAGTATAGACAAAGCGATACAAGCAATCGGGCCAAATTGTGACATCTATTAGAAGAGGCCTTACGAGATGCCCATTCAATGTGATCATGCTTGATTGACACCATATCACTAGCGAGAGCAATCGAGTATGGACAAGGAAAGGGGCTACCGTGAGACATCATATCGTTGCCTTATGGCTCATCACTTGTTGTTATACTCATTAGCCAATGTATCACCAGCTAGAACCAACAAAGGATAGACAAAAGCGATTCAAGCAATCGGGGCAAACTGTAACGTCTATCAGATGAGGCCTTACAAGATGCTCATTCAATGTCATCATGCTTGATTGACACCATATAACTAGCGAGAGCAATCGAGTATGGAAAAGGAAATGTGCTACCGTGAGACATCATATCATCACCTAATGGCTCGTCCAATGTCGTTATACTAATTGGAAAACGTATCACCGGTTAGAACCAACGAAGTATAGGCAAGGTGATTCAAGCAATCAGGCTAAACTGTGATTTCTATGAGATTCGGCCTTATGATGCCCATTCAATATGATCATCCTTGATTGACACCATATCACTAGCGAGAGCAATCGAGTATGGACAAGGACAGGAGATACCGTGAGACATCATATCGTCGCCTAATGGCTCATCCAATGTTGTTATTCTCATTGGCCAACGTATCGCCGGCTAGAACCAACACAGAGTAGACAAAGAGATTCAAGCAAATAGGCCAAACTATAATGTCTATGAGATGAGGCCTTACAAGATGCTCATTCAATGTCATCATGCTTGATTGACATCATATAGTCCCCTAATGCATCATCCAATGTCGTTATTCCCATTGGCCAACGTATCACCGACTAGAACAAAAAAAAGTATAGACAAGGCGATTCAAGCAAGCGGGCCAAACTATGAAGTCTATGAGATGAGGCCTTAAGAGATGCCCATTCAATATCATCATGTTTGATTGACGCCATATCATTAGCGTGAGAAATTGAGTATGAACATGGAAAGGAGCTACCGTGAGACATCATATCATGGCCTAATGGCACGTCCAATGTCGTTATACTGATAGGCCAATGTATCACCGGCTAGAAGCAATGAAGTATACACAAATTCAAGCAATGGAACCAACGGTGATGTATATTGGATGATGCCTTACGAGATGCCCATTCAATGTAATCATGCTTGATTGACATCTTATCACCAGCGAGAGCAATCGAGTATGGACAAGGAAACGAGCTACGATGAGACATCATATCATCACCTAATGGCTCATCCAATATTGTTATACTCATTGGCCAACGTATCACTGACTAGAACCAATGAAGTATAGACAAGGCGATTCAAGCAATTGGGCCAAACTGTGACGTCTATGAGATGAGGCCTTATGAAATGCCCATTCAATGTCATCATGTTTGATTGACATCATATCACGAGCGAGAGCAATCGAGTATGGACAAGGAATGGAGCTACCATGAGACATCATATCGTCACCTAATGGCTCATCCAATGTTGTCATACACATTGGCCAACATATCACCGGCAGGAACCAACAAAGTATATACAAGGCCATTCAAGCAATCAGGTTAAATTATGATGTCTATGAGATTAGGCCTTATGAGAGGCACATTCAATGCCATCATGCTTGATTGACACCATATCACGAGCAATAGCAATCGATTATGGACAAGGAATGGAGCTACCATGAGACATCATATCATTGCCTAATGGCTCGTCCAATGTCGTTACACCCAATGGACAACTTATCACCGATTAGAACAAAAAAATATAGGAAAAGAGATTCAAGCAATTAGGCCAAACTATGACGTCTATGAGATGAGGCCTTACGAGATGCTCATTCAATGTCATCATGCTTGATTGACACGGTATCAGTAGCAAGAGCAATCAAGTTTGGAAAAGGAAATGAGCTACCGTGAGACATCATATCGTCGCCTAATGGCTTGTCCAATGTCGTTCTACTCATTGGCCAATGTATCACCGGCTAGAACCAACGAAGTATAGACAAAGCAATTCAAGCAATCAGACCAAACTGTAACGTCTATGAGATGAGGCCTTACAACATGCTCATTCAATGTCATCATTCTTGATTGACACTGTATCACTAGCGAGAGCAATCAAGTATGGAAAAGGAAATGAGCTACCATGAGACATCATTCATCGCCTAATGGCTCGTCAATTGTCGTTATACTCATTGGCAATTGTATCACCAGCTAGAACCAACAAAGTATAGACAATGCGATTGAAGCAATAGGGCCAAACTGTGACATCTATTAGATGAGGCTTCACGAAATGCCTATTCAATGTGATCATCCTTGATTGACACAATATCACTAGCGAGAGCAATCGAGTATGGACACGAAATGGAGCTACCGCGAGACGTCATATCAGCACCTAATGGCTCGTCCAATGTTGTTATACTAATTGGAAAATGTATCACTGGATAGAACCAATGAAGTATAGACAAGGCGATTCAAGCAATCAGGCCAAACTGTTATGTCTATGAGATTAGGCCTTACGAGATGCCCATTCAATGTTATCATGCTTGATTGACACCATATCACTAGCGAGAGCAATCGAGTATGGACAAGGAAAGGAGCTACCATGAGACATCATATCATCACCTAATGGCTCGTCCAATGTCATTATACTCATTGGCCAATGTATCACCGGTTAGAACCAACGAAGTATAGACAAAGCGATCTAAGCAATCGGGCCAAACTGTGACGTCTATGAGATAATGCCTTACGAGATGCCCATTCAATGTCATCATGCTTGATTGACACCGTATCACTTGCGAGAGCAATCGAGTATGGACAAGGAATGGAACTACCATGAGACATCATATCATCCTCTAATGGCTCGTCCAATGTCGTTATAGTCATTGGCCAATGTATCACCGGTTAGAACCAACCAAGTATAGACAAAGCGATCCAAGCAATCGGGCCAAACTTTGACGTCTATGAGATGATGCCTTACGAGATGCCCATTCAATGTCATCATGCTTGATTGACACCGTATCACTTGCAAGAGCAATCGAGTATGGACAAGGAATGGAACTACCATGAGACATCATATCATCCCCTAACGGCTCGTCCAATGTCGTTATAGTCATTGGCCAATGTATCACCGGTTAGAGCCAAAAAAAGTATAGACAAGGCGATTCAAGCAATCAGGTTAAACTGTGACCTCTATAAGATGAGGCCTCACGAGATGCCCATTCAATGTCATCATGCCTGATTGACACCGTATCACCAGCAAGAGCAATTGACTATGGACAAAGGATAGAGCTACCATGAGACATCATATCGTCGCCTAATGGCTCATCACTTGTCATTATACTCATTGGCCAATGTATCACCAGCTAGAACCAATGAAGTATAGACAAAGCGCTTCAAGCAATCGGGCCAAACTGTAACTTCTATGAGATGAGGCCTTACAACATGCTCATTCAATGTCATTATTCTTGATTGACACCATACCACTAGCGAGAGCAATCGAGTATGGAAAAGGAAAGGAGCTACCGTGAGACATCATATTTTATCCTAATGGCTCATCCAATGTCGTTATACTAATTGGAAAATGTATCACCGGCTAGAACCAACGAAGCATAGGCAAGGTGATTCAAGCAATTAGGCCAAACTGTGATGTCTATGATATTAGGCCTTACAACATGCCCATTCAATGTGATCATGCTTGATTGACACCATATCACTAGCGAGAGCAATCGAGTATGGACAAGGAAAGGAGCTACCGTGAGAAATCATATCGTCTACTAATGGCTCGTCCAATGTCATTATACTCATTGGCCAACATATCACCGGTTAGAACCAACAAAGTATAGACAAAGCGATTCAAGCAATCCGGCCCAACTATGACGTCTATGAGATGATGCCTTACGAGATGGCCATTCAATGTCATCATGCTTGATTGACACCGTATCACTAGCGACAGGAATCGAGTATGGACAAGGAATGGAACTACCGTGAGACATCATATCATCCCCTAATGGCTCATACAATGTCGTTATACTCACTGGCCAACGTATCACCGGCTAGTACCAACGAAGTATAGACAAGGCGATTCAAGCAATCAGGCCAAACTGTGATGTCTATGAGATTAGGCCTTACGAGATGCACATTCAATGTCATCATGCTTAATTATTTGCAGTATTCTTGTTTTGGACTCTTGCATTATTTGCAGTTTCCAAATAATACAAGAGTCGGGGGCTACACCTAATTAGGTGCATCTACTCGGTGCACCAGTTGATTTCTCAAGGACATTTTCAGATCTTTGAGATTCTTACAAGCTCGCTGATATAAAGATGAAGCATTATATCAGTTGGGAAGCTACTGAAGATTATCATCCAGCTTGCCAGACTCTCGGGGGCTGGTCGATGATACTTACCATCGGGGTACCTCATAGATAAGGAAAGCAAGATAGACTCCTAACAGGATAAGAACAGTAGATTGACTAGGACTCTGCCATGTAACCCTGTCCCCCCGGATATATAAGGAGGGGCAGGGGTCCTCCTCAAAAGAGGGAGCACTGGACAAAAATGAATTAGATAGATCCCATAACGGGACAAGAATTAGACAAGCTCAACTAGAGATCCTGCATGGGACATAGATTAAACACAACTAGACATCATCATCTAGGTCTACCATCCTCGTCTAGATCTTAAGATCTAGACATATGAATACAAATACCACAGAACACAGGATGTAGGGTTATTATCCTCTGGGAGGCCCAAACCTGTCTAAATCGGCGTCTTGTGTTACCATCGTCTCTCGATCTCGCGCATACCCTTGTCCTACATATAAATTGTCATAGATGAACTATCCTACGTCTGATGCCAAGATTAAGTCTCGACATCCATGATGAAGGCACAGTGTATAAGGCTGATGGCACCGTGGATAGGTCAGCTACAAGGACCGCAAGATTACGACATCGTTTGCACCGTAATACTAAAGGTATGGGTGGTTTCCATAACTACAATCGTCGACCACACGGTAACTATGCTCCAGATGACCCGTATGCTAAAATTAAGTTTTCAATTCCTTCGTTTTCAGGTCAGTATGATGGTGATGTTTATCTTGATTGGGAGATGACTGTTGAACAAAACTTTAATGCCCATCTTGTTCCTGAACAGCATAGAGTTAGATAAGCAACTAGTGAGTTTAAGGACTTTGCTATTGTTTAGTGGAGTGGTCTAGCTGCTGAAACTGATTTGCCTACTACTTGGCAAGAACTTAAGGTAGCAATGCGTGATCGTTTTGTTCCTCCTTTTTTATAGAGATTCGTAATAAACTGCAGTGTTTAGAATAAGGAGATAAAACTGTTTAGGAGTACTTTAGTGAGCTTCAGAAGGGTTTGATTCGTTGTGCTGTAGTTGAAAAAGTAGAGGATCAGATTTGACGCTTTTATTCTGGTTTAAGAAAAGAAATTCAGGACATCCTTGATTATAAAGAATATTATACCCTCAACTAGTGTTTCCAGTATGCTATGCTTGCAGAGAAAGAATCACAGGGACTTTTCCAGACTTTTGCGGAGTACAGCAAGTCGAGGAACTCCTATCCCCCCACGCTCGACGGGGACTTTGGGGCTGCCCGGGCCATCTTTTTGGCCGCCCCCACCAGCAGCTACCAAGGGAACCAGTGTTGTTCCTGCAGCCCCAAGATCAACCCCTGCACCTTCTATGCGCTCAGGTAAAACTTCTATGCAGGTACCAGCTAGTAGTGCCTCCTCTGTTGCTTCGACGGGGCGCAGTACAGGGATTCAGTGCCACCGCTGCCATGGACTTGGTCATGTGCAGAAAGATTATCCAAGTAGGCGGGCATATGTGGCGATAGATGATGGCGGTTACATGAGCACCTCCGATGTGGAGGATGAGGAGGAGGATGTTGTTGCCGCCAGCAGTGACCTCATCCTTGGAGGCGGAGACACCACGGGATACATGAACATTATTGTTCAGCGTGTCCTTAGCACACAAGTTCATCAGCCCGAGATGATACAACGCCACAACTTGTTCCAGATTTTCTTCATCATCAAGAACCGCCGAGCACGTGTCATCATTGATGGAGGGAGCTGCAATAACTTGGTAAGTTCTGATGTGGTCAACAAGCTTGCTTTGACCACACGTCCACATCCACATCCGTACTACCTTCAGTGGTTAAACAATTCTGGAAAAGCTAAGGTAATAAAAACTTGCAGAGTTCCTTTTTCCATTGGTTCTCATGTGGATTCTGTTGATTGTGATGTCGTACCCATGCAAGCATGTTCACTTTTATTGGGTAGACCTTGGGAATTTGATAATGATGCTGTACACCATGGTAGAAGTAATAAGTACACTTTTATGCATAAAGGAACTAAAATTACTTTGTTACTAATGACCCCTGCTGAAATTGTACAAGCTGATTTAGAAAGAGCTGCTAGTTTGAAACATAAAGGTCCTGAAATTCAACAACCTGTTAATTCTGATTCTACACCTAGTAATGTTAATGATTCTTCAAGTTCTAAGGGTGCTGGAATTAAATTACAAGGTCATTCATGTCTTGCAACAAAATCTAAGCTTGCTGAAATTTCTGATAATGATGATATTTGCCACGCTTTGACATGCAAACAAGCTTTGTTTTCGCTTGATGATATTGCTTCTAGTGCTTTGCCTCCTGCTGTCACTAATATTTTGCAGGAGTATGAGGATGTTTTTTCAACTGAGATACCCCCAGGATTGCCACATTTGAGAGGGATTGAGCATCAAATTGATTTGATTCCGGGTGCTACTTTGCCATCGTGCTGCTTATAGGACCAACCCTGAGGAGACTAAGGAGATACAACGAGAAGTTTCAAGACCTTTTGGATCGTGGGTATGTTCGTCAATCACTTAGTCCTTGTGCTGTTCCTGTACTTTTGGTTCCTAAGAAAGATGGTTCTTGGCGTATGTGTGTAGATTGTAGAGCCATTAATAATATTACTATTAGGTATCGTCATCCTATTCCTAGGCTAGACGACATGCTTGATGAGTTATGTGGTGCTATAATTTTCACTAAAATTGATTTACGTAGTGGCTACCATCAAATTAGAATGAAACTTGGAGATGAATGGAAAACAACTTTCAAAACCAAATTCGGATTATATGAGTGGTTAGTAATTCCTTTCGGTTTAACTAATGCACCTAGTACTTTCATGCACTTGATGAATGAGGCTTTAAGAGCTTTCATTGGCAAATTTGTGGTACTTTACTTTGATGATATCTTGATTTATAGCAAATCCATAAATGAACATATGAATCATTTGTGTGCTGTTTTTGATGCTTTACGAGATGCACGTTTATTTGGTAACCTTGAGAAGTGCACCTTTTGCATGGATCGAGTCTCTTTTCTTGGCTATGATGTGACTCCACAGGGAATTGGGGTGGATGAGGCGAAGATTGAAGCCATAAAGAGCTGGCCTATACCAAAAACTATCACACAGGTGAGGAGTTTTCTTGGTCTTGCAGGTTTCTACCGCCACTTTGTGAAAGATTTCAGCACCATTGCTGCACCTTTGCATGAGTTGACAAAGAAGGGCGTTGATTTCCATTGGGGTAAGGTACATCATGAGTCTTTTGATGCTTTGAAGGATAAACTTACACATGCACCATTGCTGTAATTACCTAATTTTGATAAGATTTTTAAGCTTGAATGTGATGCTAGTGGTACAGGCATTGGTGGTGTTTTGATGCAAGATAGTAAACCTGTTACATACTTTAGTGAGAAAATTACTGGGCCTGTTTTGAATTACTGCATGTATGATAAGGAATTGTATGCACTTGTACGTTGTTTAGAGACGTGGTATCATTATTTGTTGCCCAAAGAATTTGTTATTCATTCTGATCATGAATCACTTAAGTATATTCGTTCTCAATGTAATTTGAACCGTAGACATGCTAAATGGATTGAGTTTATTGAGTCTTTTCCTTACATTATTAAACATAAGAAAGGAAAGGATAATATGATCGCTGATGCTTTATCTAGGCGCTATACTTTATTGTCTCAACTTGATTGTAGAATTTTTGGACTTGAGGAAATTAAAGAACAATATGCTGCTGATGTTGATTTTAAGGATGTATTGCTGCATTGTAAAGAAGGTCGTGCATGGAACAAATTTGTGTTGACTGATGGATTCTTGTTTAGAGCTAATCGCCTATACATTCCAGTTGGTTCTGTTCGTCTTTTGTTGTTATAGGAGACGTATGGAGGTGGATTGATGGGTCATTTTGGTGCCAAGAAGACTGAGGATATTTTGGCCACACACTTCTTTTGGCCAAGGATGAGGAAAGATGTTGAGCGCTTTGTTGCTCACTGCACTACATGTCAAAAAGCTAAGTCTCGCTTGAATCCACATGGTTTATACATGCCACTTCCTGTTCCTTCTATTCCTTGGGCGGATATTTCTATGGACTTTGTTTTAGTACTGCCTAGGAATAAGAGGGGGAGTGATAATATTTTTGTTGTTGTGGATAGATTTTCTAAGATGGCACACTTTATACCATGTCATAAGACTGATGATGCTAGTTATATTGCTGATCTGTTTTTCAAAGAAATTATACGTTTGCATGGTATGCCTTCTACTATTGTTTCAGATCGTGATGCAAAATTCTTGAGTCACTTTTGGCGCACGCTTTGGAATAAGTTGGGTACAATGTTGTTGTTTTCTACAACTTGTCACCTACAAACTGATGGACAAACTGAGGTGGTGAACCATACTTTGGGTACTATGTTGAGAGCTATTTTGAAGAAAAATTTGAAGCAATGGGAAGAATGTTTGCCTCATGTTGAGTTTGCATATAATCGGGCAACACATTCTACTACCAAGGTAAGTCCTTTTAAGGTAGTGTATGGTTTTGATCCCCGTACTCCACTTGATATACTTCGTCTACCTATTCATGAGAGGGTTCATGTTGATACTAAGGAGCGTGCTGAATTTATTTTGCAAATGCATGAGACCACTAGACTTAGCATTGAAAAGATGAATGACAAGTATAAAATTGCTGGTAGTAAAGGTAGAAAAGAAGTAAAACTTGATGTAGGAGATTTAGTATGGTTACACTTGAGAAAGGATAGATTTCTAGAGTTCAGAAAGTCTAAATTAATGCCTAGAGCTGATGGTCCTTTCAAAATAATTGAGAAAATAATGCATACAAACTTGAGTTGCCTCCTGAGTTCGAGGTTAGTCCTACTTTTAACATTTCAGATTTGAAACCATACTTGGGAGAAGAGGATGAGCTTGAGTCGAGGACGACTCCACTTAAAGAGGGGGAGGATGATGAGGACATCACTCCTAAGGATACATGCAACACTCCTCCAATTCTGGACTTGCAAGGTCCAATGACTAGAACTTGTGCACGACGACTAAATTTAGAGGTGAGCTCGTTCCTACGTTCTTCATCATATGTCACTTTTGAGAATGGTTTGCTACCTAATGATTATATTGTAATTAGGAACCATGGAGAGGACCAGAAGATGATGTGAGAAGGACTTGGAGATGTGGAGGACCAGCAAGGACGTGGAAGCCAAGGTGGAGGCCCAACCAAAACTGACTTCGATTCTGTTTTGGGGCCCAGGACCAGTCTGCACTAAAACGGATGCCCAGGACACATACGGACTCGGATCTAGACGTTCTACATATGCACGGAAAGATAAGAATAAGACCTCTCCAATGCCATTAGTATCATGTCAAAATTCATCCGGAGTCATCGGGAATCATTGAAACAAGAGAGGGTCTAGAATCTGTTTCGGTGCTGCATCGCCTGTTTTTGGCCTTTGGGCTTTGTATCTAGTTGAGCCCAATTAGGGGCATGTCCAGAGGGTCTTGCACGACCTTAGGGTATTCATATACAGCCACCACCGCACCATTAGGGTTCGGGTTTTGCTTAGATTATTCTGTTCATAACAGTTTCGCCATCATCACGGTTTGTGAGACCCCAACTTCGTGAGATTCATAATACATCTGCAATTGTGTTGCATTCTTCTTTGTTCTTGCTTGTGTTCTTGATTCACAGGCAGGGATTAGCCTTCTCAGTGAGGTCAATTATTTTAGGACGGATAATAACCAGAGGAGACGTCGTGCTGCGATTGCGGGGTTTAGAACGTGCTGTTCTGAAGCCGGATCGATTTGTGTGTCGCCTCCGACCAAATCAACGTATCTAGAACCTTTCGAAAGATCGGGAACCCTTGTCCACATCAACACCATATCACGAGCAAGAGCAATCGGGTATGGACAAGGAATGGAGCTACCATGAGAGATCATATCATCGCCTAATGGCTCGTCAAATGTCATTATACCCATTGGCCAACGTATCACTGATTAGAACAAAAAAAAGTATAGACAAAGAGATTCAAGCAATCGGGCCAAACTATGACGTCTATGAGATGAGGCCTTATGAGATGCTCATTCAATGTTATCATGCTTGATTGACACGGTATCACTAGCAAGAGGAATCGAGTCTGGAAAAGGAAAGGAGCTACTATGAGACATCATATCATCGCCTAATGGCTCATCACTTGTCGTTATACTCATTGGCCAATGTATCACTAGCTACAACCAACGAAGTATAGACAAAGCGATTCAAGCAATCGGGCGAAACTGTAACATCTATGAGATGAGGCCTTAGAACATGCTCATTCAATGTCATCATTTTTGATTGACAACGTCTCACTAGCGAGAGCAATCGAGTATGGAAAAGGAAATGAGCTACCGTGAGACATCATATCATCGCCTAATGGCTCGTCCAATGTTGTTATACTAATTGGAAAATGTATCACCGGCTAGAACCAACGAAGTATAAGCAAGGCAATTCAAGCAATCAGGCCAAACTGTGATGTCTATGAGATTAGGCCTTACGAAATGCCCATTCAATGTGATATGCTTGATTGACACCATATCACTAGCGAGAGCAATCGAGTATGGACAAGGAAAGGAGCTACCATAAGACATCATATCATCACCTAATGGCTTGTCCAATGTTATTATACTCATTGGCCAACGTATCACCGGTTAGAACCAACAAAGTATAGACAAAGCGATTCAAGCAATCGGGCCAAACTATGACGTCTATGAGATGATGCCTTACGAGATGTCCATTCAATGTCATCATGTTTGATTGACACCGTATCACTAGCGAGAGAAATCGAGTATGGATAAGGAATGGAGGTACCATGAGACATCATATCATCGCCTAATGGCTCGTCCAATGTCATTATGCCCATTGGTCAATGTATCACTGATTAGAACCAAAAAAAAGTATAGACAAAGAGATTCAAGCTATTGGGCCAAACTATGACGTCTATGAGATGAGGCCTTACGAGATGCTCATTCAAAGTCATCATGCTTGATTGACACGGTATCACCAGCGAGAGCAATCGAGTGTGGAAAAGGAAATGAGCTACCATGAGACATCATATCATCGCCATATGGCTCATCACTTGTCGTTATACTCATTGGCCAATGTATCACCAGCTAGAACCAACGAAGTATAGACAAAGAAATTCAAGCAATCAGGCCAAACTATAACGTCTATGAGATGAGGCCTTACAACATGCTCATTCAATGTCATCATTCTTGATTGACATCGTATCACTAACGAGAGCAATCAAGTATGGAAAAGGAAAGGAGCAACCATGAGACATCATATCATCGCCTAATGGCTTGTCCAATGTCGTTATACTCATTGGCCAACGTATCACCAGGTAGAACCAACAAAGTATAGACAAAGTGATTCAAGCAATCGGGCTAAACTGTAACATCTATGAGACGAGGCCTTACGAGATGCTCATTCAATGTCGTCATACTTGATTGACACTGTATCACTAGCAGAGCAATCTAGTATGGAAAAGGAAAGGAGCTACCGTGAGACATCATATCATCGCCTAATGGCTCATCCAATGTCATTATACTAATTGGAAAACATATCACCGGCTAGAACCAACGAAGTATAGACAAGGCGATTCAAGCAATCAGGCCAAACTGTGATGTCTATGAGATTAGGCCTTACGAGATGCTCATTAAATGTGATCATCCTTGATTGACACCATATCACTAGCAAGAGCAATTGATAATAGACAAGGAAAGGAGCTACCGTGAGACATCATATCGTCGTCTAATGGCTCGTCCAATGTTGTTATACGCATTAGCCAATGTATCACCTGCTAGAACCAATGAAGTATAGACAAGACGATTCAAGAAAACAGGCCAAACTTTGATGTTTATGCGATCATGTCTTACGAGATGCCCATTCAATGTCATCATGCTTGCTTGGCATCGTATCACGAGCGAGAGCAATCGAGTATGGATAAGGAATGGAGCTACCATGAGACATCATATCGTCTCCTGATGCATCATCCAATGTCGTTGTACTCATTGGCCAATGTATCACTAGCTAGAACCAACAAAGTATAGACAAGGCGATTCAAGCAAGCGGGCCAAACTATGACGTCTATGAGATGAGGCCTTACGAGATGCCCATTCAATATCATCATGTTTGATTGACACCATATCATTAGCGAGAGCAATCGAGTATGGATAAGGAATAGAGCTACCATGAGACATCATATCATCGCCTAATGGCTTGTCCAATGTCCTTATACTCATTGGCCAATGTATCACCGGGTAGAACCAATGAAGTATAGACAAAGAGATTCAAGCAATGGAACCAACCGTGACGTATATTAGATGAGGCCTTACGAGATGCCCATTCAATGTCATCTTGCTCGATTGACATTGTATCACCAGCGAGAGCAATCGAGTATGGACAAGGAATGGATCTACCGTGAGACATCATATCATTACCTAATGGCTCGTCCAATGTTGTTATACCCATTGGCCCACGTATCACCGATTAGAACCAAAAAAAAGTATTGACAAATAGATTTAAGCAATTGGGCCAGACTGTGATGTCTATGAGATTAGGTCTTACGAGATGCACATTCAATGTCATCATGCTTGATTGACACCATATCACAAGCAAGAGCAATCGAGTATGGACAAGGAATGGAGCTACCATGAGACATCATATCATCGCTAATTGGCTCATCCGATATCGTTATACCCATTGGCCAAAGTATCACTGATTAGAACCAAAAAAAGTATAGACAAATAGATTCAAGCAATCGGACCAAACTATGACGTCTATGAGATGAGGCCTTATGAGATGCTCATTCAATGTCATCATGCTTGATTGACACGGTATCACTAGCGAGAGCAATCGAGTCTGCAAAAGGAAAGGAGCTACCGTGAGACATCATATCATCGCCTAATGGCTTGTCCAATGCCGTTATTCTCATTCGCCAAAGTATCGCCGGCTAGAATCAACGAAGTATAGACAAAGCGATTGAAGCAATCGGGCCAAATTGTGATGTCAATTAGAAGAGGCCTTACGAGATGCCCATAAAATGTGATCATTCTTGATTGACACCATATCACTAGCAAGAGCAATCGAGTATGGACATGAAATGGAGCTACCGCGAGACATCATATCGGCACCTAATGGCTCGTCCAATGTTGTTATACTAATTGGAAAACATATCACCGGCTAGAACCAACAAAGTATAGACAAGGCTATTCAAGCAATCCGGCCAAACTGTGATGTCTATGAGATTAGGCCTTACGAGATGCCCATTGAATGTGATCATGCTTGATTGACACCATATCACTAGCGAGAGCAATCGAGTATGGACAAGGAAAGGGGCTACCGTGAGACATCATATCATTGCCTTCTGGCTCGTCAGTTGTCGTTATACTCATTGGCCAATGTATCACCGGCTGGAACCAACGAAGTATGGACAAAAGCTATTCAAGCAATCGAGGCAAACTGTAACGTCTATGAGATGAGGCCTTACAAGATGCTCATTCAATGTCATCATGCTTGATTAACACCATATCACTAGCAAGAGCAATCGAGTATGGAAAAGGAAATGAGGTACCGTGAGACATCATATCATTGCCTAATGGCTCGTCCAATGTCATTATACCCATTGGTCAATGTATCACTGATTAGAACCAAAAAAAAGTATAGACAAAGAGATTCAAGCTATTGGGCCAAACTATGACGTCTATGAGATGAGGCCTTACGAGATGCTCATTCAATGTCATCATGCTTGATTGACACGGTATCACCAGCGAGAGCAATCGAGTGTGGAAAAGGAAATGAGCTACCATGAGACATCATATCATCGCCATATGGCTCATCACTTGTCGTTATACTCATTGGCCAATGTATCACCAGCTAGAACCAACGAAGTATAGACAAAGAAATTCAAGCAATCAGGCCAAACTATAACGTCTATGAGATGAGGCCTTACAACATGCTCATTCAATGTCATCATTCTTGATTGACATCGTATCACTAACGAGAGCAATCAAGTATGGAAAAGGAAAGGAGCAACCATGAGACATCATATCATCGCCTAATGGCTTGTCCAATGTCGTTATACTCATTGGCCAACGTATCACCAGGTAGAACCAACAAAGTATAGACAAAGTGATTCAAGCAATCGGGCTAAACTGTAACATCTATGAGACGAGGCCTTACGAGATGCTCATTCAATGTCGTCATACTTGATTGACACTGTATCACTAGCAGAGCAATCTAGTATGGAAAAGGAAAGGAGCTACCGTGAGACATCATATCATCGCCTAATGGCTCATCCAATGTCATTATACTAATTGGAAAACATATCACCGGCTAGAACCAACGAAGTATAGACAAGGCGATTCAAGCAATCAGGCCAAACTGTGATGTCTATGAGATTAGGCCTTACGAGATGCTCATTAAATGTGATCATCCTTGATTGACACCATATCACTAGCAAGAGCAATTGATAATAGACAAGGAAAGGAGCTACCGTGAGACATCATATCGTCGTCTAATGGCTCGTCCAATGTTGTTATACGCATTAGCCAATGTATCACCTGCTAGAACCAATGAAGTATAGACAAGACGATTCAAGAAAACAGGCCAAACTTTGACGTTTATGCGATCATGTCTTACGAGATGCCCATTCAATGTCATCATGCTTGCTTGGCATCGTATCACGAGCGAGAGCAATCGAGTATGGATAAGGAATGGAGCTACCATGAGACATCATATCGTCTCCTGATGCATCATCCAATGTCGTTGTACTCATTGGCCAATGTATCACTAGCTAGAACCAACAAAGTATAGACAAGGCGATTCAAGCAAGCGGGCCAAACTATGACGTCTATGAGATGAGGCCTTACGAGATGCCCATTCAATATCATCATGTTTGATTGACACCATATCATTAGCGAGAGCAATCGAGTATGGATAAGGAATAGAGCTACCATGAGACATCATATCATCGCCTAATGGCTTGTCCAATGTCCTTATACTCATTGGCCAATGTATCACCGGGTAGAACCAATGAAGTATAGACAAAGAGATTCAAGCAATGGAACCAACCGTGACGTATATTAGATGAGGCCTTACGAGATGCCCATTCAATGTCATCTTGCTCGATTGACATTGTATCACCAGCGAGAGCAATCGAGTATGGACAAGGAATGGATCTACCGTGAGACATCATATCATTACCTAATGGCTCGTCCAATGTTGTTATACCCATTGGCCCACGTATCACCGATTAGAACCAAAAAAAAGTATTGACAAATAGATTTAAGCAATTGGGCCAGACTGTGATGTCTATGAGATTAGGTCTTACGAGATGCACATTCAATGTCATCATGCTTGATTGACACCATATCACAAGCAAGAGCAATCGAGTATGGACAAGGAATGGAGCTACCATGAGACATCATATCATCGCTAATTGGCTCATCCGATATCGTTATACCCATTGGCCAAAGTATCACTGATTAGAACCAAAAAAAGTATAGACAAATAGATTCAAGCAATCGGACCAAACTATGACGTCTATGAGATGAGGCCTTATGAGATGCTCATTCAATGTCATCATGCTTGATTGACACGGTATCACTAGCGAGAGCAATCGAGTCTGCAAAAGGAAAGGAGCTACCGTGAGACATCATATCATCGCCTAATGGCTTGTCCAATGCCGTTATTCTCATTCGCCAAAGTATCGCCGGCTAGAATCAACGAAGTATAGACAAAGCGATTGAAGCAATCGGGCCAAATTGTGATGTCAATTAGAAGAGGCCTTACGAGATGCCCATAAAATGTGATCATTCTTGATTGACACCATATCACTAGCAAGAGCAATCGAGTATGGACATGAAATGGAGCTACCGCGAGACATCATATCGGCACCTAATGGCTCGTCCAATGTTGTTATACTAATTGGAAAACATATCACCGGCTAGAACCAACAAAGTATAGACAAGGCTATTCAAGCAATCCGGCCAAACTGTGATGTCTATGAGATTAGGCCTTACGAGATGCCCATTGAATGTGATCATGCTTGATTGACACCATATCACTAGCGAGAGCAATCGAGTATGGACAAGGAAAGGGGCTACCGTGAGACATCATATCATTGCCTTCTGGCTCGTCAGTTGTCGTTATACTCATTGGCCAATGTATCACCGGCTGGAACCAACGAAGTATGGACAAAAGCTATTCAAGCAATCGAGGCAAACTGTAACGTCTATGAGATGAGGCCTTACAAGATGCTCATTCAATGTCATCATGCTTGATTAACACCATATCACTAGCAAGAGCAATCGAGTATGGAAAAGGAAATGAGGTACCGTGAGACATCATATCATTGCCTAATGGCTCGTCCAATGTTGTTATACTAATTAGAAAACGTATCACCGGCTAGAACCAACAAAGTATAGGCAAGGTGATTCAAGCAATCAGGCTAAACTGTGATTTCTATGAGATTAGGCCTGACGATGCCCATTCAATGTGATCATCCTTGATTTACACCATATCACTAGCGAGAGCAATTGATTATGGACAAGGAAAGGAGCTACTATGAGACATCATATCGTCTCCTAATGGCTTGTCCAATGTCGTTATTCTTATTGGCCAAAGTATCACCGGCTAGAACCAACGAAGTATAGACAAGGCGATTGAAGCAATCGGGCCAAACTGTGACGTCTATTAGAAGAGGCCTTACGAGATACCCATTCAATATGATCATGCTTGATTGACACTATATCACTAGCGAGAGCAATCGAGCATGGACACGAAATGGAGCTACACCGAGACATCATATTAGCACCTAATGGCTCATCCAATGTCGTTATACTAATTCGAAAACATATCACCGGCTAGAACCAACAAAGTATAGACAAGGCTATTCAAGCAACCAGGCCAAACTGTGATGTCTATGAGATTAGGCCTTACGAGATGCCCATTCAATGTGATCATGCTTGATTGACACCATATCACTAGGGAGAGCAATTGAGTATGGACAAGGAAAGGACCTACCGTGAGACATCATATCGTCGCCTAATGGCTCATCACTTGTCATTATACTCATTGGCCAATGTATCACCGGCTAGAACCAACGAAATATAGACAATGTGATTCAAGCAGTCGGGCAAAACTGTAACGTCTATGAGATGAGGCCTTAAAAGATGCTCATTCAATGTCATCATGCTTGATTGACACCGTATCACTAGCGAGACAAATCGAGTATGGAAAAGGAAATGAGCTATCGTGAGACATCATATCATCGCCTAATGGCTCATCCAATGTCATTATACTAACTAGAAAATGTATCACCTGCATGAACCAACGAAGTATAGGCAAGGCGATTCAAGCAATCAGGCTAAACTATGATGTCTATGAGATGAGTCCTTATGAGATGCCCATTCAATGTGATCATGCTTGATTGACACCATATCACTAGCGAGAGTAGTCGAGCATGGACAAGAAAAGGATCTACCGTGAGACATCATATCGTCACCTCATGGCTCGTCCAACGTCATTATACTCATTAGCCAATGTATCACCGGCTAGAACCAACGAAGTATAGACAAGGTGATTCAAGCAATCTGGCCAAACTGTGACGTCTATGCGATGAGGTCTTACGAGATGCCCATTCAATGTCATCATGCCTGATTGGCATCGTATCACAAGCGAGAGCAATCGAGTATAGACAAGGTGATTCCAGCAATCAGGCTAAACTGTGATGTCTATGAGATTAGGCCTTACGAGATGCCCATTCATTGTGATCATCCTTGATTGACACCATATCACTAGCGAGAACAATCGAGTATGGACAAGGAAACGAGCTACTGTAAGACATCATATCATCGCCTAATGGCTCGTCCAATGTCGTTATTCTCATTGGCCAATGTATCACCGTCTAGACCCAATGAAGTATAGACAAGGCAATTCAAGCAATCAGGCTAAACTGTGATTTCTATGAGATTAGGCCTGACGATGCCCATTCAATGTGATCATCCTTGATTTACACCATATCACTAGCGAGAGCAATTGATTATGGACAAGGAAAGGAGCTACTATGAGACATCATATCGTCTCCTAATGGCTTGTCCAATGTCGTTATTCTTATTGGCCAAAGTATCACCGGCTAGAACCAACGAAGTATAGACAAGGCGATTGAAGCAATCGGGCCAAACTGTGACGTCTATTAGAAGAGGCCTTACGAGATACCCATTCAATATGATCATGCTTGATTGACACTATATCACTAGCGAGAGCAATCGAGCGTGGACACGAAATGGAGCTACACCGAGACATCATATTAGCACCTAATGGCTCATCCAATGTCGTTATACTAATTGGAAAACATATCACCGGCTAGAACCAACAAAGTATAGACAAGGCTATTCAAGCAACCAGGCCAAACTGTGATGTCTATGAGATTAGGCCTTACGAGATGCCCATTCAATGTGATCATGCTTGATTGACACCATATCACTAGGGAGAGCAATTGAGTATGGACAAGGAAAGGACCTACCGTGAGACATCATATCATCGCCTAATGGCTCATCACTTGTCATTATACTCATTGGCCAATGTATCACCGACTAGAACCAACGAAATATAGACAATGTGATTCAAGCAGTCGGGCAAAACTGTAACGTCTATGAGATGAGGCCTTAAAAGATGCTCATTCAATGTCATCATGCTTGATTGACACCGTATCACTAGCGAGACAAATCGAGTATGGAAAAGGAAATGAGCTATCGTGAGACATCATATCATCGCCTAATGGCTCATCCAATGTCATTATACTAACTAGAAAATGTATCACCTGCATGAACCAACGAAGTATAGGCAAGGCGATTCAAGCAATCAGGCTAAACTATGATGTCTATGAGATGAGTCCTTATGAGATGCCCATTCAATGTGATCATGCTTGATTGACACCATATCACTAGCGAGAGTAGTCGAGCATGGACAAGAAAAGGATCTACCGTGAGACATCATATCGTCACCTCATGGCTCGTCCAACGTCATTATACTCATTAGCCAATGTATCACCGGCTAGAACCAACGAAGTATAGACAAGGTGATTCAAGCAATCTGGCCAAACTGTGACGTCTATGCGATGAGGTCTTACGAGATGCCCATTCAATGTCATCATGCCTGATTGGCATCGTATCACAAGCGAGAGCAATCGAGTATAGACAAGGTGATTCCAGCAATCAGGCTAAACTGTGATGTCTATGAGATTAGGCCTTACGAGATGCCCATTCATTGTGATCATCCTTGATTGACACCATATCACTAGCGAGAACAATCGAGTATGGACAAGGAAACGAGCTACTGTAAGACATCATATCATCGCCTAATGGCTCGTCCAATGTCGTTATTCTCATTGGCCAATGTATCACCGTCTAGACCCAATGAAGTATAGACAAGGCAATTCAAGCAATCAGGCTAAACTGTGACATCTATGAGATTAGGCCTTACGAGATGTGTGACAGCCCAGGTGTCTCACTTTCATTTAACCAACATGAAGAGCATAGATCATGAACAACATAGCATGAAATAATAAGACTCACTCCCTTTTGAGTTAATTCTAGGCAAATAAAAACCCTGCAACCAAGTTATTGAAGCAATTCCAAAATTTCAATGGAACTCATGCCAAACAATTTCATCATTAATTTGGTAATAATAAAATAGAATACTACGAATTTATTGGGCATTTTATCTTCTTGGCAAAACCCTTATATAATTGATTGATTATTAAGTAACTAATTAATGCATTTAATAAATTCTAAAAATATGTTTATGAAAATTCCAAATAAAATTTACCAGAGTGTTCTCCACCATTTAAATAGTTAGTCCACCAAATTTCATCAATTTTGGAAATGCCTAGCTATTTTATTTTGATTTATTAAAAACTAGCTTTGACCAGGAACTTGTTTGTAAGAAATCTAAAACTCCAGGGGGTGCAGCACAAAATCCTTTTCTTCTCCCTCCCACTGGCGCAGAGCCCTGCCGTCCACCGCCGGCGCATCGCCCGGGCCGCCTTCACCCCCCACCTCGGAACCCAGCATGCGTGACAGTGTCGCCTGCCACCCCTCTGCCTCGCCTGTGCTGTCCCGTCCTGCCGCCCGCGCGCCAACGGCCTTTTCCCCCTCCCTGCACGCCATCGCCATGGCTGACCGGCCGGACTTCAATTCTGCCCCCTCTTCCCGCTCCCAGGTCCCAACCACCTCGCTGACCTTGTGCGGCATCAAAGCGCACCCGCACATCTCACAAACGCAGTCCCCAGCTGTCCTTTTTGTTCTCTGCTCTCTACTTCCACTCATTTCTCCTCTCTGCCCTCTGCTCACCGCCAGCATCGAGCTTGAGCTTCACTACTTCCCCGCTTCCCGACCTAGCCAAGAGCCCCGCGCTCCCGTCCACTTCCCCTCTAGCTCCCCAGGCCACTTACTCGGCAATTCCCTACATGTGCTCGATCAATTTGAAGAAAAACCGAGAACCCCTCCGGTGAGCTCCTCCGTCGCCGGCCAAAAATTGGGTACTCTCGGTGAGTCTCATCGCCTATCCTTTTTCTCCCACACGCGCAAACCACCTACGCGCCTCCCTGACCCATTTCTCCTTTGTTTCCTCCACTTAAGTCGTCGGAAATCACCATTCCCCTGCCGCCGCCTCTGCTCCACCGAAACAAGGGCCACCTCGCTGACGAGCACTACCCCCCGCTCCTCCTTGAAGCACGTCGACTTGATGCCGAGCCTCTCTTTGTCGCCGTGAAGCTGTAGGAGCAAACCCCGACTGATTTCCCGCTCTGGAGGCAAAGCGCGACCTCGCCGAAGACCACCTCTCCGCCGCCTCTCGCTGACGACCACCTTCTGGTGAGCCTCCATCCTCGTAAACTCCCCTGACGTGTTTGCCTCGACGTACGTGTCATGTTTGTAGTCCTGCAGCGAGCTTTTGCCCCGCTCAATCGTCGGCAGTGAGCCCTCCGGCCGCGCGCCGCCCAGCTCCGGCGTGCCTACTGGCCGTCCTCCTGGCGCCTACGTGGCCATGACATGGCTCCAACGTGGATCCTAGGTGTCACCTACGTGGCCTCTCTTTTAAACCAGAAAATACCCAGAAAATACCAGAAAAATGCTAAAACATCCAAAATTCATAGTAAATCGAATTCACATCCAATGGAACTCAAACAAACTTTGTAAGGTTCATTTTGAATTGCTCTATTTTAGTAAAATGAAAAATCACTGCCTCTGTACTTATATTTTCAATATATTAAATTGTCCAGACAATGATTAATTCACTAGAAATTCTAGGAATGAAATTAAATCCTGATTTTTGGCATGCTAAGTAAACACATAATTACCTACCACCACAAGTTTTGGTTTAGTATAATATGAATTGTTTTAGTCTCTGGAATTTAATTAGTATGTTTGCTTAAATTAATTCTAGTAATTATTCTGTAAATAATTGGCCCTTGCCACTTGGCACAAAAATCACTCTTAGAAGCCCCTGTACCCAGTAAAACACACGAGTCAAGAAACCTAAATCTACTTAATTAACTAAATTGATTTGCTCATACCACTATTCTACTTTAATAAATGCTAGTAATTAGAATAATAATATCTAGAGGCTGTAAATTGGTAAAAATGCAATTCACCTATGTCTCTGTTCATGATAAATCACTCAAGTCCACAAGTCCAGAATCAATTGGTTACTATTTTAATTGCTTGATTGTTCTGAAAAACTATAACAAACCTAAATAAATGAATAACACACATAAAATGATGAAATTTTAAATTGTTTCTTTGAAGCATATGGCTTCAAGAACATAAGAGTAAGTTTAATTAACATTAAAACACGACCCAACTTCTCTGAAGCATATGGCTTCAAGAATATAATAATAAATTATTTGACACCAAACCACGATGTGCTTGCATGTACTATATCATTGCATATAACGGTGTTACGACAATACCGTTAACACCTTTGTCATCATATAGGTAACGACAACCAGGAGACCGAAGAGGATCATCAGAAGGAGACTGAGTCTCAGGAACAAGAGATTGAAGTCGCTAACACTAGTGTCGATCCAGGCAAGCCCCAGTTTTCATTCGCCATTTTACAAAGTTGCTAGTTATCAATATCACTCGTGTCTATGATTATTATTGCATTAGGTCATAGGAGTTGATTGGAACCCACTTGCATGATACCCAAATGACCTATACCACTATCATTAGAACTTTGGTAGTATCGATACTGTGTCGCTTCGCTTAGTAACTACTAGGCGCGATAGATATCATTACTAAGAATGAACTTGACCAATGGAACGGGACTTGGTAAAAGAAGTTTATTTTGATGTCATGACCGGGCAGGGATGATGCATGTGTAGGTTTGCAGCAACACATGGGTGTTGACTGCGGTAGCACTGCCTTGTCCAACTTAGGACCCGTCCGTGGTCGGCCCCTTGATCAAGTATTGAACAGTACCAAATGCATGCTAGTCTATGGGCACTAGTAAACTGATGTAGCATTAACGCGGCAATGAGGATGGTACCTAGTACAGTGGTCATTGACCCTTCTGCTGCTAGAGTGGGCGGTTCATATCGTGAAGTACTGTTGGTAGGACGGCATGCCCACTCGCTGAGACTAGACCCGGATCGAGTTGTTTTTCGTCCTTGAGAAAGGTTGCCATATATGACCTTAATTGGTGCGTATGTGTCGTGTACCTCGGGTTATCCCAGCTGGTGTAAATCAATTGCAATTGCTGTCCCTCGCAGTAATGAGTACCACTTGGTCACTGAGTCGTGACGTAGTTGCACATGGTACTTGAGAATTGATTATGATGCTTATTGTTGATGTTACTCTTATGGCTCTTATGTTGTACTTACTTTATGTATTGTTTTATTATCTTATTGTTACAACTAATGTTACATTCTGCTCTACCCAGTTAATTTGAGAAGTAAAACTTGATAGAACTAATAGGTTGCTTAGTGCGAGTCTTTTCAAACAAGCCACCTATTAGAGCCATTGCATGCCTAGATGTCCGACGGGTAAGTCTTGCTGAGTAATTAGTACTCAGGCTTTGTGCCACTATTATTTTCAGGTAATGAAGAGGTAGAGTTGCCTGAGAATGTGCTGCCCTGGGACATGCAAGTCCCTGAGGGTTGGACTGCCCACTGGGAGTCCGACTCGCCACCGCAGTATTGATGTGTGTTGCTAGAGTGATGGTTCTTCGGGCAGGAACCATTACTATGCTGTATCGTTGAGCTTGTAGCTCCTTATCGTTAATCGCTTCCGCTGTGTTTTCAAAAACATTATGAACTTGTAATATTCCGCTGCACTCTGATGACTTAATGATGTAATATTCAACTTAAATTCGAGCCAATGCTGTATTATCAAATGTCTGCGTTATCAGCACCGTCGGGACCTCGATCCTCCGGGAAGGGGCGCCATAGCTGGTATCAGAGCCGTGGTCCATGATAATACAACAAATAAATCGTATTTTCGAAAACCACGACATTACGAATGAGGATACGTTAGTATTGCCCCTAGTAGATAATAGGGTGGTGACAAAGCTAACCTGGGTTATGTTTGTTTACATTATTGCATCTACGGCTTCTTCAAACGAAGGTACGTGCGTGCTTAACTGACACGCGTGATATCGGTGCCTGTGCTCGCAGGCGGATACAAGACACTGTTGGCTCGTGACTTATCATGGGGCGATCCTTTTCCATGGATCGTTACTAGTAGAATTGTGCTTCTTTTCGTAGTTTCTTTTAAATTTGATGTATTGTTTATACAATGGATCTTCTACAGGTACGCTAACACCGTTAGTATAACATTTAGAATGACTTACGTGTTGAGTGTGGGTCGTCACCACATATTCGTGCCGCTAAGTATCGGCAATGATAGGCGTTGTGTTGTGAGGAATGATAGGTTAATAAAATGAAGGTTTTGCATCATGCATCCCATTATAACTAAACTAAAGTTTGGTTCTCTCCTTGCTCACCAACCTCTGAATAAAAATTTTCTAAACATGATAAGTATAAAATTCTGAATAACAAGGTTAACAAGAATCTGTCCTGTTTTTAGCTGCCAACTTCAAAAATTCATAACTAAAGTTATACTTCAGATTTTTAGATGTTTTAACCCAATCTGGAAAGATCTTGAAGTCTATTTTCATCTCCAATAGGTTTCACTATTTTCCCAGTTGTCCTCTGTCCAGTAGAGCCAAAACATTAAGTCTCTATCAATCTGAAATAGAATTTGTTTTAAAACCCATTGCCGTATTATGGACCCTTGAGGCTGGAAAATGTGAACTAAAACTTTGTTTCTATATTTCATAGCACTTATATGAAATGCATGGTTACTCATGGAACATTGTACTCACCATTGGGTTTATGTTCCAGATGGGTGACCACGGTTTTGAGGAGCTTTCACACAACGGGTGGCGCTACACCACCGGTCTCCACCACTGTGGCTTTCCTACACTTTTGTGGGATCTCCTACGCTTGTTGGGCTACGACGAGCTGCCCTCCTACAAGGGCCACGAGATCCGTCGCCATGGCGTGACTCTTGCGGAGGTGCACATCAGCGTGCCCACTCACCCGCGCAACCTCGACATGGCGGGTATGGAGAGCACGACGACTTGTGGGAGCCTCCATGAGGGCTTGGAGAGAGTTGCCCACAGGGCTCTCACCCACTTCTATGGGCGCCACAAAGCAGCGCTCTCTGGGACTCCATTTGAGATGATCCCCATCTGGCACCAGGCCAACCTGGTCTGGCAGAGGCGCGTGAGGCGCATCGGCCACGACAACTACCCGATGTACCATGCGGGATACCGCCATGTGTCCTACTACTCCGAGGTCCTCCTCAACTTGGATGAGGAGGCTAGCAGCCACAACAGGATCATACTGGCTGAGGCTGAGCAAGTCTAGGTTCAGAGGAATGACCTGCAGACACAGGTTGACGCATAGCAGAGAGAGATTCAGTGACTGGCCGCTTCTCTTGAGGCGAGTGAGACTCGCGTTACTAAGGTAACTGGACAGTGCGACGCCCTTGCGCAGGAGGTTGACAGACGTGGCGTGATTATGCAGCAGTGCGCCAACCACAACGAGCACCTGCAGCGTCAGTTGACGGCTGCACAGCACGAGATGGAGCTTATGGGAGAGGATTTAGAGACCCTAGCTCAGGAGAACCAGGGCCTGTAGCAGCAGCTTGAGGCAGACGGCTGGCACATACAACGATCTGGTCAATGCTGCCATTGTCCAGGAAGGCGCTATGTGCCAAGTTGAAGAAGAAGACCGCAAGAGAAAGGCCCCTGCTACTGCCTCTGCTGACCCACAGGCGAAGCATCACCTGATTTATACTTCACCCACCGGACAACGTTTCCGGGCAGCACCGCAGCAACAGCTTCAGCGACGGTTTGGCCCGAACTACTCGAGATCATCACAGCAGCAGAACTTTCCACCTCGTGCACCGTACCAACAGTAGAACAACCAGTACCATGCACCGTATCAGCAACAGGGGAACCCTAGTGCTCGTGCCCCACTGCCTGCTGATCGTGGAGGCAACTACCCTTGCTACAATTGTGGTCGTACCGGTCACTTTGCAAAGAACTGCACTGCACCAAGGCGCAACAACAATAGCAACAACAACCAGCGTCAGAACCAGAGTAGGAATGTGAATACACCGTCACGTGGTGCCCAAGTGAAGTACACCAATGTGGAAGATATCCCTCAGGGCGAACCCGTGCTGACCGGTAAGCTCTCGCTCTATCGCCAGCATGTCGTTGCACTTTTTGATTCTGGTGCTACGCATAATTTCATTAGCCAAGCATGTGTGCAAAAACTTAATCTTCAACCCCAGACTAAAGAAAGATGCTACACAGTTCATTCCCCCGCTGGGCAAATTAGTGCCAATCAAATAGTATGCAAAGCTCCTCTAGAAATAAACAAGAAAATCTACCCCATAGATTTTATCATGCTTAGCCACCAAGGAATTGATTTGATTTTGGGTATGTTCTGGATGAAAACCCATAGAGCCATGCTAGACATCGAGCCCCGTATCGTTCACATCAACTCCCCTTTGCATGGAAAAGACACATTTTCTCTAAACATCAATTCATTGAAAGCCTTGATTGTCCATCACTTGGAAGGGCAATCGCTCGAGAACATCCCCATTGTTTGTGAGTATCCGGACGTATTTCCTGAAGATATCTCTAGCCTACCACCTGATCATGAAGTGGAATTCAAGATAGAGCTACAGCCAGGAACTTCTCCAATACCTCGTCGACCTTATAAGATGGCCCCGAATGAGTTGGCCGAATTGAAAAAGCAATTGAATGAGTTATTGGAAAAGGGATTCATTCGCCCAAGCACTTCACCTTGGGGCTGCCCTGCTATTTTTGTGAAGAAGAAGGACAAATCTCAGCGTCTCATTGTTGATTCTCGACCTCTCAACAAAGTTACCATCAAGAATAAATACCCATTACCATGAATTGATATCCTTTTTGATCAATTAGTTGGTGCTAAGATATTTTCAAAAATTGACCTCCGTTCAGGTTATCATCAAATCAAAATCAGAGCAGAAGATATTCCGAAGACCGCCTTTTCTACTAGATACGGATTGTTCGAGTATCTAGTAATGTCATTTGGATTGATAAACGCTCCATCATTTCATGTATCTCATGAATTTGGTATTCATGCCAGAGTTGGACAAATTTGTGGAGTCTAAGGAAGAGCAAGTTGAACACCTTCGCATTGTTCTTCAACGTCTACGAGATCACAAGTTGTATGCAAAATTCAGCAAGTGTGAATTTTGGTTGGACCGTGTGCCATTCCTTGGTCACATTGTCTCTGCAGAAGGAATCTCGATAGACCCTAGCAAGGTTCAAGATGTACTAGATTGGAAGCCACCAAAGACAGTTCACCAAGTACGTAGTTTCCTTGGGCTAGCCAGATATTATCGTAGGTTCATACGAAATTTTTCTCGGCTGACCAAACCCATCACAGAGCTGCTGAAAAAGAAGAAAAAGTTTAATTGGAACAACAATTGTGAAGAAGCATTTCAAGCATTGAAGAAACTATTGACAACTACCCCAGTACTAGCTCAACCCGACATCACCAAGCCATTCGACGTATATTGTGATGCGTCTGGGACAGGACTTGGATGTATACTCATGCAAGAAGGTCGTATCATAGCCTATGCATCTCGACAGTTAAGGAAGCATGAAGAGCACTATCCAACTCATGATTTGGAGCTAGCTGCAGTTGTACTTGCACTAAAAATATGGAGGCATTATTTGCTCGGCAACTTAGTGCACATCTACACAGACCATAAGAGCTTAAAATATATCTTCACTCAGACTGATCTAAACATGAGACAGTGTCGGTGGCTAGAACTAATTAAGGATTATAACCTAGAGATTCATTATCATCCAGGCAAGGCTAATGTAGTTGCCGATACGTTAAGCAGAAAGGTCCACTGCAACAACTTAGAGCTGGAGGATCAGGATAGAAATGACCGCGAAACTAATTCAGAACCCAGCCATCACGTTTTACCTGCTGTAGTGATTAGCAACCTAAGTGTGCAATCTACCCTTCGTGAAGAAATCATTGCTGCATAGAAAAATGACGTTGGTATGAATCATATCCGTCAAAACATTGAAGCTGGTAAAGCAAAATGCTTTACCCAAGACTCAGACGGTGCTCTATGGTTCAATAACCGTTTAGTAGTACCAAAAGACTTTGAACTTCGACGAAAAATCTTGGATGAAGCGCATCACTCCAAGTACTCCATCCATCCGAGTAGTAACAAAATGTACCAAGACTAGAAGAAGAATTTCTGGTGGACAAGGATGAAGCGAGAAGTTGCTCGGTATGTCGTAGAATGCGATACCTGTCAGAGAGTTAAGGCTGATCATTTGAAACAAGCCGGATTACTTCAACCATTGAGTATTCCCGCGTGGAAATGGGAAGACATCAGCATGGATTTTATTGTTTGTCTCCCTCTCACCTCTCGTAAGCACGATTCAATTTGGGTCGTTGTGGACCGACTCATAAAATCTGCCCACTTCCTACCGACCAATAACACCTACAAGATAAAGCAATATGCAGAACTATACATAGCAAGAATTCTATGTCTTCATGGAGTACCCAAGACCATTGTTATAGATCATGGCTCGCAGTTTGTCGCTCGTTTTTGGGAACAACTGCATGCATCACTAGGTACCAAGCTGATTCGGAGTTCCGCTTACCATGCCACCACTGATGGACAAACAGAGCGTGTCAACCAGATTTTGGAAGATATGCTTAGAGCATGTGTTTTAACACATGGTGGTAATTGGGATGAGTATTTGCCTTATGCGGAATTCTCATATAACAATAGTTACCAGGAAAGTTTAAAAATGTCGCCATTTGAGGCACTTTATGGTCGCAGTTGTAGAACACCGCTAAACTGGTCTGAATCTAGAGAAAGGGGTAACCTTTGGTCCCGACCTTGTCAAGGACGCTGAAGAAAAGGTTCGTATCATTAAAGCCAATCTTAAAGTCGCCAAATGCCGACAAGAGAAGTATGCAAACAGATGACATAAGCCACTGTACTTCAACAAGGGTGATTACGTCTATCTCAGGGTGTCGCCTATGAAGGGTATCCAACGGTTTGGAGTCAAAGGAAAGTTAGCTCCCCGCTATATTGGACCATTCCAAATTGTGGAACGATGTGGAAACGTGGCCTATAAGCTAGAGTTACCCGCTAATCTATCCGGAGTTCATCACACCTTCCATGTCTCTCAGCTTAAGCGATGTCTCAAGCCACCCATCGACAAGATTTTGGAAGAATATGACCGACTCCAACCTGATCTCACACACTCCAAACAACCCATAAAGATCCTCGATGAGAAAGAGCGCACAACCCATAATAGAACCCTCAAATTCTACAAGGTGCAATGGAGTAACCACTCAGAGGACGAGTCGACGTGGGAATCTGAAGAATTCCTGAGTACCCACTACCGAAACTTTTGGTCATCATACATAGGTATGTTTTGACCACCGCACTTCCCTCTAGTTTGCCTTGATTCATAATCTCGAGACAAGATTTCTTTAAGGAGGGAGGGCTGTGACACCCCAGGTGTCTCACTTTCATATAACCAACATGAAGAGCATAGATCATGAACAACATTGCATGAAATAACAAGACTCACTCCCCTTTGAGTTAATTCTAGGCAAATAAAAACCCTGCAACCAAGTTATTGAAGCAATTCAAAAATTTCAATGCAACTCATGCCAAATAATTTCATCATCAATTTGGTAATAATAAAATAGAATATTACGAATTTATTGGGCATTTTATCTACTTGGCAAAACCCTTAATTAATTAATTGATTCTTAAGTAACTAATTAATGCATTTAATAAATTCTAAAAATATGTTTATGAAAATTCCAAATAAAATTTACCAGAGTGTTCTCCACCATTTAAATAGTTAGTCCACCAAATTTCATCATTTTTGGAAATGCCTAGCTATTTTATTTTGATTTATTAAAAACCAGCTTTGACCAGGGACTTGTTTGTAAGAAATCTAAAACTCCAGGGGGTGCAGCGCAAAATCCTTTTCTTCTCCCTCCCACTGGCGCAGAGCCCTGTCGTCCACCGCCGGCGCACCGCCCGGGCCACCTTCACCCCCCACCTCAGAACCCAGCACGCGCGACAGTGTCGCCTGCCACCCCTCTGCCTTGCTTGTGCTGTCCCGTCCTGCTGCCCGCGCGCCAACGGCCTTTTCCCCCTCCCTGCACGCCATCGCCATGGCCGATCGTCCGGACTTCAATTCTGCCCCCTCTTCCCGCTCCCAGGTCCCGACCAACACGCTGACCTTGCACGGCATCAAAGCGCACCCGCATGTCTCACAAACGCAGTCCCCAGCTGTCCTTTTTGTTCTCTGCTCTCTACTTCCTCTCGTTTCTCCTCTCTGCCCACTGCTCACCGCCAGCATCGAGCTTGAGCTTCACTGCTTCCCCACTTCCCGACCCAACCGAGAGCCCCGCGCTCCCGTCCACTTCCCCTCTAGCTCCCCAGTCCACTCACTCGGCAATTCACTGCGTGTGCTCGATCAGTTTGAAGAAAAACCGAGGCAAACCCCTCCGGTGAGCTCCTCCGTCACCGGCCAAAAATTGGGTACTCTCGGTGAGTCTCATCGCCTATCCTTTTTCTCCCACAAGCGCAAACCACCTACGCGCCTCCCTGACCCATTTCTCCTTTGTTTCCTCCACTCAAGTCACCGGAAATCACCATTCCCCGGCCATCACCTCTGCTCCGCCAAAACCCGGGCCGCCTCACCGACGAGCACTACCCCCCGCTCCTCCCCGAAGCATGCCAATATGATGCCGAGCCTCTCTGAGTCGCCGTGAAGCTGTAGGAGCAAACCCCGACTGATTTCCCGCTCTAGAGGTGAAGCGCGACCTCGCCGAAGACCACCTCTCCGCCGCCTCTCGCCGACGACCACCTTCCGGTAAGCCTCCATCCTCGTAAACTCCCCTGACGTGTTCGCCTTGACGTACGCGTCATGTTTGTAGTCCCACGGCGAGCTTTCGCCCCGTGCAGCCGCCGGCAGTGAGACCTCTGGCCGCGTGCCGCCCAGCTCCGGCGTGCCTACTGGCCGTCCTCCTAGCGCCTACGTGGCCATGACATGGCTCCAATGTGGATCCTAGGTGTCACCTACGTGGCCTCTCTTTTAAACCAGAAAATACCCAGGAAATACCAGAAAAATGCTAAAACTTCCAAAATTCATAGTAAATCGAATTCAAATCCAATGGAACTCAAACAAACTTTGTAAGGTTCATTTTGAATTGCTCCATTTTAGTAAAATGATAAATCACTGCCTCTATACTTATATTTTTATCAATATATTAAATTTTGTAGACAATGATTAATTCACCAGAAATTCTAGGAATGAAATTAAATCCTGATTTTTGGCATGCTAAGTAAACACATAATTATCTACCACCACAATGTTTGGTTTAGTAAAATATGATTTGTTTTAGGCTCTAGAATTTAATTAGTGTGTTTAACTAAATTAATTCTAGTAATTATTGTGTAAACAATTGGCCCTTGCCACTTGGCACAAAAATCACTCTTAGAAGCCCCTGTACCTAGTAAAACACACAAGTCCAGAAACCTAAATCTACTTAATTAACTTAATTGATTTTGCTCATACCACTATTTTACTTTAATAAATGCTAGTAATTAGAATATTAATATCCAAAGGTTGTAAATTGGTAAAAATGCAATTCACCTATGTCTCTATTCATGATAAATCAGTCAAGTCCAAAATCAATTGGTTACTATTTTAATTGCTTGATTGTTCTGAAAAACTATAACAAACCTAAATAAATGAATAACACACATAAAATAATGAAATTTTAAATTGTTTCTTTGAAGCATATGACTTCAAGAACATAAGAGTAATTTTTATTAACATTAAAACACGACCCAACTTCTCTAAAGCATATGGCTTCGAGAACATAACAGTAAATTATTTGACACCAAACCATGATGTGCTTGCATGTATCATATCATTGCATATAAGGGTGTTACGACAATACCGTTAACACCTTTGTCATCATATAGGTAATGACAACCAGGAGCCCAAAGAGGATCATCATAAGGAGACTGAGTCTCAGGAACAAGAGATTGAAGTCACTAACACTAGTGTCGATCCAGGCAAGCCCCGGTTTTCATTCGCCATTTTACAAAGTTGCTAGTTATCAATATCACTAGTGTCGATGATTATTGTTGCATTAGGTCATAGGAGTTGATTGGAACCCACTTGCATGATACCCGAATGACCTATACCACTATCATTAGAACTTTGGTAGTATCGAAACTATGTCGCTTCGCTTAGTAACTACTAGGCATGATAGATATCACTACTAAGAATGAACTTGACCATTGGAACGGGACTTGTAAAAGAAGTTTATTTTGATGTCATGACCGGGCAGGGATGTTGCATGTGTAGGTTTGCAGCAACACATGGGTGTTGACTGCGGTAGCACTGCCTTGTCGAACCTAGGACCCGTCCGTGGTCGGCCCCTTGGTCAAGTATTGAATAGTACCGAATGCATGCTAGTCTATGGGCACTATTAAACTGATGTAGCATTGACGCCGCAATGAGGACGGTACCTAGTACAGTGGTCATTGACCCTTCTGCTGCTAGAGTGGGCGGTTCATACCGCGAAGTAATGTTGGCAGGACGGCATGCCCACTCGCTGAGACTGGACCCGGACCGAGATGTTTTTCGTCATTGTGAATGGTTGCCATATACGACCTTAATTGGTGTGTATGTGCCATGTATCTCGGGTTTTCCCAGCTGGTGTAAATCAATTGCAATTGATGTGCTTCACAGTAATGAGTACCACTTGGCCACTGAGTCGTCACGTAGTTGCACATGGTACTTGGGAATTGATTATGATGCTTATTGTTGATGTTACTCTTATGGCTCTTATGTTATACTTACTTTATGTATTATTTTATTATCTTATTGTTGCAACTAAAGTTACATTCTGCTCTACCCAGTTAATTTGAGAAGTAAAACTTGATAGAACTAATACGTTGCTTAGTGCAAGTCTTTTCAAACAAGCCACCTGTTAGAGCCATTGCATGCCTAGATGTCCAACGGGTAAGTCTTGCTGAGTAATTAGTACTCAGGCTTTGTGCCACTGTTGTTTTTAGGTAATGAAGAGGTAGAGTTGCCTGAGAATGTGCTGCCTTGGGACATGCAAATCCCTCAGGGTTGGACTGCCCACTGGGAGTCCGACTCACCGCCGCAGTATTGATGTGTGTTGCTAGAGTGATGGTTCTTCGGGCAGGAACCATTACTATGCTGTATTTTCAAAAACATTATGAACTTGTAATATTCCGCTGCACTCTGATGACTTAATGATGTAACATTCAACTTAAATTTGAACCAATATTGTATTATCAAGTGTCTGCGTTATCAGCACCGTCGGACCTCGATCCTCCGAGAAGGTGTGCCACAAGATGCCCATTCAATGTGATCATGCTTGATTGACACCATATCACTAGCGAGAGCAATCGACCATGGACAAGGAAAGGAGCTACGGTGAGACATCATATCATCGCCTAATGGCTCATCCAATGTCGTTATACTCATTAGCCAATGTATCACCGGCTAGAACCAACGAAGTATATGATGTAGATATGGCCCGATCTTCTGAGAGGTAAGGGGATAAACTCGAATTTGAGGAACTCGGTGTTCGACGACCCGGCTTGAATCAGTCACGATCCAACATCGCAACCGTTACACCAAGCACAACTTGATTGTTCCTGCAAGCGAAATCGAGAACACAAGCAATAGAGGATAAACACGCAATCTGAAATTGCAAATATGGATGAAGCAAATCAAAAGAAAAGGTTCAAGCTCTGAACACAAAAGGACTAATCACCACAGTGGTGTAGAACAAGAACATGGGCCCTGGATTACTGTAAAAGGACTTGTCGCCACAGTTACAATAATTCGATCAAGTTTCTCTCTAGAAAACTGAACTAAACAAAATCCAAAACTAAAAGACGATGGCTACTGAGTTTATGTAGGAACCAGGGATGTCCTAGGGTTGGGGGCGACCAGGGGGGGGGGGCACCCACAACATGGGCTTAAGGCCCGACACGATACATGGCCAAGTTGGCCCAAAATAGGTGGCACAACACCTTGTCATGGTCACATATTATGACTCACGACTCTTCTGGAGCTAGGACCAGAAACAAAACGATGGCGTCGTCGTCCCCTTTCCAACACATCAAAGAACGCCTCGTTTGGATGTCGGATGTGGGAGATATCATCAAAACCGTGAAGGGGTGTCATCTGAATCTGAGACGAACGCGGCGACCGTGTTGGTGATGACTTGTAACTTGGGGAAGGCCATGATATGCGCGTATCCAGCATGGTGATGTCCTCATCAGTATAGACAAGGCAATTCAAGCAATCGGGCCAAACTATGATGTCTATGAGATTAGGCCTTACGAGATGCACATTCAATGTCATCATGCTTGATTGGTATCTGTCACACCCGGTTCCAACGACCAAAACCGAATGCATCTGTATGCATTCCCAGGATCAAGTTTTCATGCACACATGACAATTATTGTGATAAAAGAACAATATCTTTATCAAAACAATAATATTATTATAATAGTGATCCGTAGGTCAAAAAGAAAAAGATTACATTGCAGCGAAATAAACTAAAGTGTTGGCGTCCTTCAGCTCCCACAGGAAGTCGACCGGAAGACCGCATGCCTAGACTCCTCCATCGTCTTCATAGTTGTACCTTCATTCTCCTATAGCTGAGCAGCAATGTGGTATATAGCAAGGGTGAGTACATGTCATACTCAGCATGTGGGGGAAAAGATGACATGGGGCTAAAGACAAGGAAGGTTTTAAAGGGGGTTTATTGCATGAGCTTTTAATTTCCTATGCATTCTAATTACTAAGTGGGGTCATCCCAATCCTCAGCCCACATGGTACTATCCAGTCCAAGTCCGAACCATCCAACCATCCCAACCATTCCAAACGTTCCAAACTACACCCCATAACCAACTAATCTTGTGAGGATTCTAGGACGCTCTTGACCGTGAGCACGGCTATCATGATAGTTTGATACTCTGCAGAGTTTGTACCACTTTAACCACAAGTCGTGATTTCGTCCCCTGTTACCAGGTGGACTAGAGTCTCCATGTTGCCATGCCGGCCAACCACTAGCACACTTCCTTAGATGTGCGGCCAGGAGATCACTACGAGGCTTTTACAAAGGGTCTCCCAGTACATGCTAGCCACTAAGGTTCCACTCCCGTCCATAAGTGATAGCCCATCAACAAGCAGCTCATCACCCCAGGAGACCCCTCTTGAGCCATTCGGATACAAGGACAGTCCTCTTGACTTTCATTCCCCGCTCCACCAAAATGCTGCACCAACACTGGGAGAACTCCTAATTAATCAGTCAAGCTGTTCCATAGCAGCCTTGTGATGGCACTGTTGTCCTGGGTTACCGCTCCAAGAACCGGTTCCTAGGATCTACAACAAGCCTACCACCACCAACCATGTACCCACGGCACCACATCCATTCCATCCGGCTTGCATAGATCCCTAAGTCCATGTTGCTAACATAAATTACCATTCCACCCATGAAGTGACGTAGTTCATTAATCAAGATTAATATTGACCCAACATCCCACATGCAACCTAAGCATTATCTACCCACAACCATCCAACCAACTTGTTCAAGGCGACAAGGGAAAGGATAAAGCAATACTAGGGAAACCCTAACAATAGGTACCCATTCATTTGACTCAACCATGCAATTCTATAATAAATGTTATAATAGGTACAAGATGCGTCAAGGACACTTACCTGAAAATAGATGTTGCTGCTCAGGTCTTCAATTCACGCTCTTGCGATTCCAGGAACAACACGTTCTCTAATTAACATCACGCAGGTGCGACATGTACACAATCAATTAAACGAACTAAGGAACAATACACCAAACAATAATAAAGTACTTTAAAATCAATCTCAAAAGATAGTACTCATTTCTACGATCGCGTGAGCGCAAGAATCATCTAAATCAGAGGTACGAGTAAAAGGTTACGAAGGTTTGAAGTTTTAGGGCTGAAATAGTAAAAACATATAGGTTTAGGGACCCAAAAGTAATTTTATAAAAGTAGAGGGACTTAATTGTAAAATAACATGGTGAAAATATGGTTTATAAAAAGTTTAGGGACTAAAATGTAATTTATAATAATCTTAGGGACCAAAGTGTAAAAAGACAGGACTAAAATATAATTAAAATAAGTGTAGGGATGTTTTCTACAAAAATATAGGGTTAAAATATTAATTAGGAGAAATACAGGGGCTTTTCTACAAAAAATACAGTGATTAAAATATTTGTAAACAAGTTTAGGGCCTAAATACAATTAAAATGAAGACCAGGGGTGTTTCTATAAAATTCCAGGGCTAAAATAATATTTATAAAAATATTAGGGGATAAAATGTAAATTAATAATGATTCTGTAGAAAAAAAATTACGGTTAAAATCTAATTAAAGCAAAGCATAGAGGCTTAGGTGAATAAGTGGCATTTTCCTGGAATTTCTCAAATTAATTTAAATGCTAAAAGACGTGGAGCGGGTCTATAGAAGTCGTTGACCGGGGTTTGACCCGGGTCCATGGTGGACCATGAACTTACCCCTTCGGAGTTTCTAATCTGGCCGCTTGATCGGGGATCCGACGGCTAGGAAGAGGCGACGGCGGGCAGGGCGGCGGCTGCCTGCGAGCTAGCGGCGGCGGCGGCGATAGGACTCGTCGGAGTTCGCCGGAGGCGGCGCTCCGGGCGTCGGTTTCTCGTCATGATAGAACAGAGAGAGAGAGAGAGGGGAAGACGGGGGTTCTCACCGTGGGGTCGGGGATGGCCGGAGACGGGTCCTAGACGGAGGCCGACGGCAGTCGGCAGTTGACGGGGACGATGCTCTGGGGGTCGCAGGTCATTAGCGAGGAGAGGGAAGGAGGCGGCGGGGTAATGCGGTGCTGCGGGACCGTTTTATAGGAGCGGAGTAGAGGCAGGTGAGCGGGCTCGAGCTCGTCGGCCATTAATGGCCGGCGGCGGCCATTGCCGAGCAATAACGCGCGTGGGTGGGCGTTTAAAGCCCGGGAGTGGGGGAAGGGGAAGCGGAGGGGTGCGCGACGCTCGAGGTTCGGTTTTGGGCAGCCGGGGGGACTAGGAGGAGGGGGATCAATGGCGTCGGTTTTGGCTCCCGGTGGGGAGGAGAGAGAGAGGCGAGAGGAGGGAGACGACCGGGTGGGGTTGGTCTCAGTGAGCGCGGCCGGGGCTAGGCTGCAGGCGGGTTGGGCCAGGCAGGCGAGCTAGGGCGAGCTGCTGCTGCGAACAGAATAGCACGGCCAAAGACATGTGTGTTTCCGAGGATTGGTTGCATCAATAGATCTCCAACTTGAACCTATACTTCGCTAGTGTTGTGGAACACATTATCGGCTAATTCGTTTAGCTATTTGCTCACCTGATTTGGAGATCGAAAGGCTGAAACAGGGCATGGTTGTGGAGCGACAGTTTGCGGGCCAAACGCGTTCCTGGATTCTCGGGGTCTGATCTCGGGGAGGGCTCCGGTGAGCACGGACAGGACTTCCTGGAACACGACATTGATAAACCATTTTTGATGTTTGCTCATCTCATCTGGAGATCGCAGAGCAAAAATCAGACAAGGTCACGTCGTGACAGTTCACGGGCCGAATGCGTTCCTGGAGTTGTGGTGGCAGATTTCAGCGAGAGCTTCTGCGATTGCGAAGTTAACATCTTGGAACACGATATGAATCAAGGTTTGCAGCTTGGAACGCTCGGGATTGATCACAGTAAGGTTTGAATTTACCATATAGCGCGCAGTCTGCAAATTGACACAAAACAGCGGCCATGGTGATTCAGATTCCCGTCGCCTCGGTGCTCCTATTGATGCGATCTTTTGATATATTGTAGGGGAGTACCAGGAGCATCGTCTTGTGAAATGTCACGTCAATTGGATGAGTGGATCACCGGGAACGCCTGTGCCAACCTAGCAGTGCTAGGCTGGGCGCGAGAGCATGGGAGGAGGAACTTGGTCTCCAAAGGCTGGGGCCAGGAGAGGGGGGCAGGGGACGTTGGCATAGATTACAGGGGCGTCCAGGCTTCGTTTTATAGGGTAGGAAGGCGGTGGAAGGTAGAGGAACGGGTTCCTAGGAACTTTAGTGGCTAGTGGTGCCATTGATGATCACTTGAGGTCCATGGTGGATGATTAATGTTGAAAACAGATGGAATTGGAAGAGGAAAGATCGGAGCATCCATTTGAAGGGTTGGAGGGCCGGTTAATTGCATTGGGAGGGAGATCATCGGTCAAGGGCAACGCTGGCTTCCTGGCGGCAATGTTCGTGCAGGGGGGGAAGAAGACGACGATCGGTTGATGGCTTTTCCCTTGGGCTCTGCACTGAGGTGCGCGGGTGGGCCGAGCTGCGCAGGCTAGTTGCGTATGGGCCTCACAGGCCTGAGCGGGAGAGGGGGACTTTTCTTTGTTTTTTTTTCTATTTCTAATTTCTATCTAACTCCAAAACGATTTCTACTCGAATTTTAAATAGATTTTTCACACAATAAAACCCTAATGCATACTAATCCAGCATAAATGCAACGATATAAATATTAATAACCTAAATTAATTTATTTAATTTAGAAAATAGCCTTTTGCCTAAAAAATTGTAATCCTCTAATTATCTAATTAATTTATAATAAAATTTTAATCTATTATAAAAAATGTTGAAATTTAGTGGAATTCGGTCACTAACCAAAATTTGAAATTTTAGGGTGTGACAGTATCCTATCACGAGCGAGAGCAATCGAGTATGGATAAGGAATGGAGCTACCGTGAGACATCATATCCTCCCCTAATGCATCATCCAATGTCGTTATTTCCATTGGCCAACGTATCACCGACTTGAACCAAAAAAAGTATAGACAAGGTGATTCAAGCAAGCGGGCCAAACTATGAAGTCTTTGAGATAAGGCCTTACGAGATGCCCATTCAATATCATCATGTTTGATTGACACCATATCATTAGCGTGAGCAATTGAGTATGGACAAGGAAAGTAGCTACCGTGAGACATCATATCATCGCCTAATGGCACATCCAATGTCATTATACTCATAGGCCAATGTATCACCGGCTAGAACCAATGAAGTATAGACAAAGAGATTCAAGCAATGGAACCAACCAGGACGTATATTTGATGAGGCCTTACGAGATGCCCATTCAATATCATCATGCTCAATAGACATCGTATAAGCTGCGAGAGCAATCGAGTATGTATAAGGAAACGATCTACCGTGAGACATCATTTCATCACCTAATGGCTCGTCCAATGTCGTTATACTCATTGGCCAACGTATCACTGACTAGAACCAATGAAGTGTAGACAAGGCGATTCAAGCAATTGGGCCAAACTATGACATCAATGAGATGAGGCCATACGAGATGCCCATTCAATGTCATCATGTCTGATTGACATCGTATCACGAGCAAGAGTAATCGAGTATGGACATGGAATGGAGCTACCGTGAGACATCATATCGTCACCCAATGGCTCGTCCAATATGATCATACTCATTGGCCAACATATCATCGGAAGGAACGAAGGAAGTATAGACAAGGCGATTCAAGCAATCAGGCCAAACTGTGATGTCTATGAGATTTGGCCTTACGAGATGCCCATTCAATGTGATCATGCTTGATTGACACCATATCACTAGTGAGAACACTTGAGTATGGACAAGGAAACTAGCTACCGTGAGACATCATATCGTCGCCTAATGGCTCGTCCAATGTCGTTATACTCATTGGCCAATATATCACCGGTTGGAACCAACAAAGTATAGAAAAGGCCAATCAGGCTAAACTATGACGTTTATTAGATAAGGACTTACGTGATGCCCATTCAATGTCATCATGCCTGATTGACACCGTATCACCAGCAAGAGCAATCGAGTATGGACAAGGAAAGGAGCTACCATGAGACATCATATCATCGCCTAGTGGCTCGTCACTTGTCATTATACTCATTGGCCAATGTATCACCAGCTAGAACCAATGAAGTATAGACAAAGCGATTCAAGCAATCGGGCCAAACTATAACATCTATGAGATGAGGCCTTACAACATGCTCATTCAATGTCATCATGCTTGATTGACACCGTATCACTAGCAAGAACAATCGAGTATGGAAAAGGAAATGAGCTACCGTGAGACATCATATCATCTCCTAATGGCCCATCCAATGTCGTTACACTAATTGGAAAATGTATCACCAGCTAGAACCAACGAAGTATAGGCAAGGCGATTCAAGCAATCAGGCCAAACTATGATGTCTATGAGATTAGGCCTTATGAAATGCCCATTCAATGTGATCATGCTTGATTGACACCATATCACTAGCGATAGCAATCGTGTATGGACAAGGAACAGAGCTACCATGAGACATCATATCATCGCATAATGGCTCGGCCAATGTCATTATACTCATTGGCCAACGTATCACTGGTTAGAACCAAAGAAGTATAGACAAAGCAATTCAAGGAATCAGGTCAAACTGTGACGTCTATGAGATGATGCCTTACCAGATGCCCATTCAATGTCATCATGCTTGATTGACACCGTATCACTAGCGAGAGCAATCGAGTATGGACAAGGAATGGAACTACCATGAGACATCATATCATCCCCTAATGGCTCGTCCAATGTCGTTATACTCATTAGCCAACGTATCACCGGTTAGAGCCAAAAATTGTATAGACAAGGTGATTCAAGCAATCGGGTTAAACTGCGACCTCTATATGATGAGGCCTCACGAGATGCCCATTCAATGTCATCATGCCTGATTGACACCGTATCACCAGCAAGAGCAATCGAGTATGGACAAAGAATAGAGCTACCGTGAGACATCATATCATCGCCTAATGGCTCATCACTTGTTGTTATACTTATGGGCCAATGTATCACCAGCTAGAACCAACGAAGTATAGACAAAGCGCTTCAAGCAATCGGACCAAACTGTAACGTCTATGAGATGAGGCCTTACAACTTGCTCATTCAATGTCATCATTCTTGATTGACACCGTATCACTAGTGAGAGCAATCGAGTATGGACAAGGAAATGAGCTACCGTGAGACATCATATCATTGCCTAATGGCTCATCCAATATCGTTATACTAATTGGAAAATGTATCATCGGCTAGAACCAACGAAGTATAGGCAAGGTGATTTAAGCAATCAGGCCAAACTCTGGTGTCTATGAGATTAGGCCTTACAACATGCCCATTCAATGTGATCATGCTTGATTCACACCATATCACTAGCGAGAGCAATCGAGTATGGACAAGGAAAGGAGCTACCGTAACAAATCCTATTGTCTCCTAATGGCTCGTCCAATGTCAATATACTCATTGGCCAACGTATCACCGATTAGAACCAACGAAGTATTGACAAAGCGATTCAAGCAATTTGGCCAAACTGTGACGTCTATGAGATGATGCCTTACGAGATGCCCATTCAATGTCATCATGCTTGATTGACACCATATCACTAGCGAGAGCAATCGAGTATGGACAAGGAATGGAACTACCGTGAGACATCATATCATCCCTTAATGGCTCGTCCAATGTCGTTATACTCATTGGCCAATGTATCACCGATGTCGATGATACATACCATCGGGGTACCTCATAGATATGGAAAGCAAAGTAGACTCCTACAAGGATAGGAACAGTAGACCGACTAAGACACCGCCATGTAACCTTGTCCCCCCGGATATATAAGGAGGGGTAGGGGTCCTCCTCAAGGGACAAGCCATAACATTGGACAAGTCGACAATTAGACAAGTTCAATTGGATAGATCCCACACGGGACATAGATTAGACACAACTAGACACCATCGTCTAGGTCTACTCTCCTCGTCTAGATCTTTAGATCTAGACATATGAATACAAATACCACAGAACACATGACGTAGGGTTATTATCCTCTGGGAGACCCGAACCTGTCTAAATCGGCGTCTTGTGTTACCATCGTCTCTCGATCTTGCGCATACCCCTGTCCTACCTATAAATCCACATAGATGAACTACCCTATGTCTATTGCCGAGATTAAGTCTCGACAGTTGGCGTGCCAGGTAGGGGAAGCGCGACGGTCGGCTTGTCGAGATCGGTGGTTTCAATCTGCTACTTCAAGATTTCATTGCGAGCAGACCGGCGTTGAAGCGCACGAGTTGCCGCGTTTTTGAAAGATTTCTTCTTCAAGATCTAATCGCGAGCAGACCGATGTTAAAGGCATCGTGTCGTCACACAAATCATCACGTCTTCATCAAGATGACACCTTCAATGAGGACGACCGCTATTTGGTGACATCATCCATTACGACGATGCTTCCGACAACTCGATGCTTCGGTGGATTCCGACGACTCAGCGACATCACCGCGACTCGATGGTTCGACTGCTCACGACCACATGTATATGCCCGGGGGCTACTCCGTCTTCACCTGGCCACTCGGCTACTCGACCGCTCGACGACGTCTTCGACAACTCAGCGCATCGGCAATCACTGCGACTCGGCCGCTCGACGATGTCTTTGACGACTCAGCGCATCGACAATCACCATGACTCGGCCGCTCGACGATGTCTTTGACGTCTTAGCGCATCGGCAATCACCATGACTCAGTCACTCAGTAACATTGCCTTGACTCGGTCATTCGGTGATATCTCCTCGACTCGGTCACTCAGCGACATTGCTGCAACACTACGACTCGACGGCTACTCAGCAACGCCGCCAATTACTTGACGCTTTGGGTTTTCATCCACTCCGCTACTCGATGATGCCTGCAATGACATGGCGCTTCGGTCACTCGAACACTTGGTCACACCTTCAACGACTCGGTGTCTCGGTCAACCACTTTGAGCTTCGATGTTCCGACGACATGATGGCTCGACTTTGACATTCAACCACTCGCCAACCACATCGACATGCTCGGGGGCTCCTCTTTAACTCGCTGAATAACAAAGCTAAGTATCTTTGTCCTTTCTCAATTTATTTTTGAGGTTTTTGGACTAATGTCCTTCATATTTTTTACACGACCGCTTATTTCTGTTTTCTAAGCAGAAGGTCATAGATTTTTTTTATGAGTAAAGTTGGGCTTTTAAATTAGTGCTCTTATTTGTGACTTTATTCATCTTTTTATTGCCTTGGTTCTTTAATCCTTCGCATTAAACAATCGAGCCAGGGGGCTATTTGTGTATCTATACACGTGTTCTTCCACTTTTTGTGAATCTAGCAGTACACATGTCGGTCGGTGACCTTTCAGTTGTGCTTCAGCCCTGACACCATATGACCTATGTTGTCTGTTCTAGTTTCACCTTTTTTGGCTTCTGCCTCAACCGATATATTATATTTTATTCGCAATTTGGTCTTAATTTTTGGTCTTACGCCGACTAGTGACTAAGTCATAAAAATTTTTTGCTACGCGATAGACTGCCACTATACTAAACCCAGAGCCAAAGTTGCAAGAGGTCATGTGTCAATTGGTTCTGATTGCTATGCAAGAGTAAATTATGACCGATATTGTTGCGGTAGACCGAGCTCTGAGCTCTTTATATTTTGTTCTAAGTATCCTACGGTGGAGCAGTCTGGTTGCTAAGACGCGAATACGCTACTATGCGTCAGTCGGTCTACCTACAGGACAAAAATGGATACACACTTGACTTTTCAGTCAACTGATTTGTTTGGCTTATAAAAATAAGTTTTCAAGCAAACAATGTTAATTATAACTAATTATCCTAATTTCCATTATTGTCAGGAATATTTTTGATGGATAGGCGGACACACCACTCGATATAGAGTGATTTCCTCGTCTTCATCGGTCGACAATGCCAACTCTGACTGCTTTCATCGGTCGGCCATGCTAACATGGACTATCTTCATCGGTCGGCTTACAGCTGCGACTGCTTTTGCCGGTCGGCTACACCAGCTCCGACTGCCGCCATCGGTCTGCCACATCATATCTGACCGCCACCATCGATCGACCACATGTCAGATTGTCGGCTTCACTCGGTCATCGCGACTTTGAGTGATTCCTACTTCATCAGCGGTCGGCAGCTACAACAATCTTGACTGTCTTCTTCACTCGACCTTATCGTCATGAGTTAAGTACCGCTGCCACTCAGACATGATATTCTGAGTTGAGCGTGACCGACACTCATAATGGCGATTGTCTCGGGGGCTTCTTTGAAGAAAGGAACTTTATGGTTGATGCCATAATATATAAATATATGATTTGATGATCATATAACAGTGGCTTGATGGTCACTCTATCAAATGTGCTTCTTTGATGAGAAGTGCATTATCATAAATGGTTGATGCCGTAATCATTTAAAGCATGATTTAATGATCATGTTGCTATGACTTGATGGTCATATACGTGAAATATCGAGCATCACTCGGCTGATTGAAGTCAGTCTATAATAGTGAAAATAAAGCTCAAAGATATGAGTGATTACAGTTCTTAAGGAAAGGTTACTTAATCATGATTGAAGTCATGGTAACTTAATACTTGGCTACGATTGATGTTATAAAGCCTCGTTTATTCGGTTGTGATTGAAGTCACCCATTTAGAACATAACCATTCGGCTGTGATTGAAGTCACTCGTTTGATTCATAAATCACTCATAGGCCACTCAGCAAAAAACTATGTCATTTGGCTATGATTGATGTCATAAGCTTACGCTCACTCAGATGTGATTGATGTCGCTCGAGTATATGATATAGCACATGACAATGATTGAAGTCATTGGTTTGAGTCATCTACCACTCAACGGTGATTGAAGTCACTCAACTAAGTCATTTATCACTCGGTAATGATTGATGTCATTCTACTGAGTTATTTATCACTCGGATTTGATGATTTGAGCGATTTTTCCTTAAAGAGAGCCAGCACGACTATTCTTGGTTTGGACTCTTGCATTATTTGCAGTTTCCAAATGATACAAGAGTCGGGGGCTACACCTAATGAGGTGCACCTACTCGGTGCACCAGTTGATTTCTCGAGGACATTTTCAGATCTTTGAGATTCTTACAAGCTCATTGAAATAAAGCTGAAGCATTATATATGGCATGAACCAGTCGGAAAGCTACTAAAGATTATCATCTAGCTTGCAAGACTCCCGAGGGCTTGTTGATGATACATACCATCGGGGTACCTCATAGATAAGGAAAGCAAAGTAGACTCCTACTAGGATAAGAACAGTAGACCAACTAGGACACCGCCATGTAACCCTGTCCCCCCGGATATATAAGGAGGGGCAGAGGTCCTCCTAAAGAGACAAGCCATAGCATTGGACAAGTCGACAATTAGAAAAGTTCAATTAGATAGATCTCACACGGGACATAGATTAGACACAATTAGACATCATCGTCTAGGTCTACTCTCCTCCTCTAGATCTTTAGATCTAGACATATAAATGCAAATACCACAAAACACAGGACGTAGGGTTATTATCCTCCGGGAGGCCCGAACCTATCTAAATCGGCATCTTGTGTTACCATCGTCTCTCAATCTCGTGCATACCCCTGTCATTATACCCATTGGCCAACGTATCACCGATTAGAAGAAAAAAATTATAGATAAAGAGATTCAAGCAATCGGGCCAAACTATGACGTCAATGAGATGAGGCCTTATGAGATGCTCATTCAATCTCATCATGCTTGATCGACACGGTATCACTAGCGAGAGCAATCAAGTGTGGAAAAGGAAAGGAGCTACCGTGAGACATCATATCGTTGCCTAATGGCTCGTCACTTGTCGTTATACTCATTGCCCATGTATCACCAGCTACAACCAACGAAGTATAGACAAAGCAATTCCAGCAATCGGGCCAAACTGTAACGTCTATGAGATAAGGCCCTACAACATGCTCATTCAATATCATTCTTCATTGACACCGTATCACTAGCGGGAGCAATCGAGTATGGAAAAGGAAATGAGCTACCGTGAGACATCATATCATCGCTTAATGTCTCATCCAATGTCGTTATACTAATTGGAAAACGTATCACAGGCTAGAACCAACAATGTAAAGGCAAGGCGATTCAAGCAATCAGGCCAAACTGTGATATCTATGAGATTAGGCCTTACGAAATGCCCATTCAATGTGATCATGCTTGATTGACACCATATCACTAGCGAGAGCAATCGAGTATGGACAAGGAAAGGAGCTACCCTGAGACATCATATCATCGCCTAATGGCCCGTCTAATGTCGTTAGACTCATTGGCCAATGTATCACCGGCTAGTACCAACAACGTATAGACAAGGCAATTCAAGCAATCGGGCCAAAATGTGATGTCTATGAGATTAGGCCTTACGAGAAGCACATTCAATGTCATCATGCTTGATGGACACCATATCATGAGCAAGAGCAATCGAGTATGGATAAGGAATGGAGCTACCATGAGACATCATATCATTGCCTAATGGCGCATCCAATGTCATTATACCCATTGGCCAACGTATCACCGGCTAGAACCAATGAAGTATAGACATAGCGATTCAAGCAATCAGGCCAAACTGTAATGTCTATGAGATAAGGCGTTACGTGATGCACATTCAATGGCATCATGCTTGATTGACACCATATCATGAGCAAGAGCGATCGAGTATGGACAAGGAATGGGGGTACCATGAGACATTATATCATCGCCTAATGGCTCGTCCAATATCATTATACCCATTGGCCAATGTATCACTGATTAGAACCAAAAAAAGTATACACAAAGATGAGGCCTTACGAGATGCCCATTCAATGTGATCTTGCTTGATTGACACCATATCACTTGTGAGAGCAATCGAGTATGGACAAGGAAAGGAGCTACCGTGAGACATCATATCATCGCCTAATGGCTCGTCCAATGTCGTTATAGTCACTGGCCAATGTATCACTAGCTAGAACCAACACAGCATAGACAAGGCGATTGAAGCAATTGGGCCAAATTGTGACGTCTATTAGATGAGGCATTACGAGATGCCCATTCAATGTGATCATGCTTGATTGACACCATATCACTAGCGAGAGCAATCGAGTGTGGACAAGGAAAGGAGCTACCGTGAGACATCACATCGTCGCCTAATGGCTCGTCCAATATCGTTATACTCATTGGCCAATGTATCACCGGCTAAAACCAACAAAGTATAGACAATGTGATTGAAGCAATCTGGCCAAACTGTGATGTCCATTAGATGAGGCGTTACGAGATGCCCATTCAATGTGATCATGCTTGATTGACACCATATCACTAGAGAGAGCAATCGAGTATGGACAAGGAAAGGAGCTACCGTGAGACATCATATCATTGCCTAATGGCTCGTCCAATGTCGTTATACTCATTGGTCAATGTATCACCGGCTAGAACCAACGAAGTGTAGACAAGGCGATTGAAGCAATCGAGCCAAACTGTGACGTCTATTGGATGAGGCTTACGAGATGTCCTTCTCGAGTATGGACAAGGAAAGGAGCTACCGTGAGACATCATATCATTGCCTAATGGCTCGTCCAATGTCGTTATACTCATTGGCCAACATATCACCGGCTAGAACCAACGAAGTATAGACAAGGCGATTGAAGCAATCGGGCTAAACTATGACGTCTATTAGATGAGGCCTTACGAGATACCCATTCAATGTGATCATGCTTGATTGATACCATATAACTAGCGAGAGCAATCGAGTATGGAAAAGGAAATGAGCTACCGTGAGACATCATATCATCGCATAATGGCTCATCCAATGTCGTTATACTAATTGGAAAACGTATCACAGGCTAGAACCAACAATGTAAAGGCAAGGCGATTCAAGCAATGAGGCTAAACTGTGATGTCTATGAGATTAGGCCTTACGAGATGCCCATTCAATGTGATCATGCTTGATTGACAGCATATCACTAGCGAGAGCAATCGAGTATGGACAAGGAAAGGAGCCACCATGAGACATCATATCGTCGCCTAATGGCTCATCCAATGTCGTTATACTCATTAGCCAACGTATCACCGGCTAGAACCAACGAAGCATAGAGAAGGCGAGTGAAGCAATCGAGCCAAACTGTGACGTCTATTAGATGAGGCCTTATGAGATGCCCATTCAATGTGATCATGCTTGATTGACACCATATCACTAGCGAGAGCAATCGAGTATGGAAAAGGAAATGAGCTACCGTGAGACATCATATCATCGCCTAATGGCACGTCCAATGTCGTTATACTAATTGGAAAAAGTATCACAGGCTAGAACCAACAAAGTATAGGCAAGGCGATTTAAACGATCACGCTAAACTGTGATGTCTATGAGATTATGCCTTACGAGATGCCCATTCAATGTGATCATCCTTGGTTGACACCATATCACTAGTGATAGGAATCGAGTATGGACAAGGAAAGGAGCTACCGTGAGAAAACATATCGTCACCTAATGGCTCGTCCAATGTTGTTATTCTCATAGGCCAACTTATCACCGGCTAGAACCAACGAAGTATAGACAAGGCGATTGAAGCAATCGGGCCCAAATGTGACGTCTATTAGAAGAGGCCTTACAAGATGCCCATTCAATGTGATCATGCTTGATTGACACCATATCACTAGCGAGAGCAATCGAGTATGGACACGAAATGGAGCTACCGCTAGACATCATATCGGCACCTAATGGCTCGTTCAATGTCGTTATCCGAATTGGAAAACATATCAACGGCTAGAACCAACAAAGTATAGACAAGGCGATTCAAGCAATCAGGCCAAACTGTGATGTCTATGTGATGCCCATTCAATGTGATCATGCTTGATTGACACCATATCACTAGCGAGAGCAATCGAGTATTGTGACGTCCCAAAATTTCAAATTATGTTTGGTGTCCCAATTTCACTAAATTTCAACATTTTTAAAATAGATTTAAAATTTTATTACAAATTAATTAGAGAATTATAATTTATTTTAGGCAAAAGGGCTATTTTCTAAATTAATAAATTAATTTAGGTTATTAATACTTTGTATGTTGCATTCATGTTGAATTAGATTCACTTGGTTTTATTGTGTGGAAAATGTATTTTTCTTAAAAATATTCGTTTAGATAGAATTTGTTAGTATAGAATTTAGGAGAGAAAATAGAAATGGGAAAGAAAAAGAGAAAGAGAGAAAACAGTCCTTTGGGCCGAAACCAGCCACTGGAGCCCACCTTTTCCCCCTTTTCTCTGTTCTTCAGCCTTGGTCCAAATCTCCCGCGCGGCCCAGCTTCTCTTCCCCTTCCCCCTCTCTTCTCGCTTGGGACGAAGCCACCCGCGGCCCATTCCCTTCCCCCTTCTCTTCCCCCTCTCGGCCTGCCCCGGCTTGGGCCTCTCCCTTCCCCGCGTGGTCCAACAACTTCCCTCCCCCTCCCGCTCGGCCTAGCCCAACACGCCCACGTGCAGCCCGCCTCTTGGCCCACCACGCGCGCGCCCGGCCCAACGCACCCGAGCCCACCCCGCGCTCGCCCCCGAAACCCTAGGCCGCCACCGCTGCCACCTAGGCATGCATGCCTACCCACCTAGGGCACCGTGCCCTATAAAAGGGCAAGACCCGCTCCTCTGTGACCCCTTTGGCATCCCTTGCCGCTGCCGCCTCCCGCCGTCACGCTCCGCCCGCCCGTGTAGTCGTCCGCCATGGCCGAGCCTAGGAGCTCGAGGCCAACACTCCCGCTGCCACACCGGAGGTCCGGACCCGCTGCCGAGGTCCGCAATGCCGAGCCGCCCCAGCCCGTTGTTCCCGCGATGCGAATTGATGCTCGGAGCTCCTCACCGTCGCGGCCGAAGACCACTCGCCGCCGCCTCTCGTCGCGACGCCTCCCCGGCCTCTTCCTCCCGTGCATGACCCCCTAGATGAGATCATCGTCTTCTCCTCTCCCCCCCCCCTTCGCACCGAGATCCGGCCACCGGAGCCCGTGCTCTGGCCGCCGCCACCTCTATCCTCACCGCCGGTAGCCACCACCCCGCCAGAACCCCTCCTGGCCATCGATCCCTTGATCAATGGCGAGGATTAGATCCCCCAAAGGGGTATGAAGCTGGTCCACCGTGGACCAGTGGACCATCAATGGCGAGGATTAGATCCCCCGAAGGGGTATGAAGCTGGTCCACCGTGGACCAGTGGACCACGGGTTCATAGGGCCATAGACCCAGTCCATGAAATTTTGTTGGATTTTTAGTTTAAAAATAAATCTGATTAATTCTGGATAATGCCACACTTTTGCACATAGGCCCCTGAGTTTTGTTAAAATAATATTTAAGACCTAATTTTTATCCAGAACCTTTTGTTTAATTATTTTTAGGCCCCTAAAATTGTTTTTAATTATTTTAGCCCTATAATTTTTATAGAAAATCCCCTATACCTTTTTGAATTAATATTTTAGCCCTTGAATTTTTGCAGAAACACCCCTGCACTTATTTTTAATTATATTTTCGTCTTGTCTTTTTTCACTTTAGTCCCTAGGCTTATTATAAATTACATTTTAGTCCCTAAACTTTTCATATACTATATTTTCACCCTGTTATTTTACAATTAAGTCCCTCTACTTTTCTAAAATTACTTTTAGGTCCCTAAACCTATCTGTTTTTACTACTTTAGCCCTAAAACTTCAAACCTTCATAACTTTTCAATCGTAGACCAGATTTAAGTAATTCTTGCACCAACGCGATCGTAGTTATTAATATTATTTTTTATAATGTCTTATAGTAATTTGCTAATTTTACTATTTTAAACCTACACCTTCAAACCTTCATAACTTTTTACTCGCAACTCTGATCTAGATGATTCTTGCGCTCACACGATCGTAGAAACGAGTACTATCTTTTGAGATTGATTTTAAAGTACTTTATTATTGTTTGGTGTACTGTTTCTTAGTTTATTTATATGATTGTGTGCATGTTGTACCTGCATGACGTTAATTAGAGAACGGGTTGTTCCTGGAATCGCAAGAGCATGACTTGAAGACCTGAGCAGCTACCCCTATTTCCAGGCAAGGGTCCTTGATGCATTTTGATCCTATTATGAATATTATTTTAGAATTGCATGCTTGTGTCAAATGAATGGTTACCTATTGTTAGGGTTTTCCTAGTATTGCTTTATCCTTTTCCTTGTCGCCTTGAACTAGTTGGTTGGTCAGGGGTAGATAATGCTTAGGTTGCTTGTGGGATGTTGGGGTTGATATAAACCTTGATTAATGAATTATGTCACTTCATGGATGGAATGGTAATTTATATTAGCAACATGGACTTAGGGATGTAAGCAAGTCGGATGGAATGAACGTGGTGCCGTGGGCACATGGTTGGAGGTGGTAGGCTTGTTGTAGATCCTAGGAACCGGTTCTTGGAGTGGTAACCCAGGACAGTGCTATCACAAGGCTGCTATGGAACATCTTGGCTGATTAATTAGGAGTTCTCCCAGTGTCGGTGCAGCATTTTAGTGGAGCGGGGAATGGAAGTCAAGAGGACTGTCCTTGTATCTAAATGGCTCAAGAGGGGGCTCCTGGGGTGATGAGCTGCTTGTTGATGGGCTACTGGGAGACCCTTTGTAAAAGCCTCATAGTGATCTCCCGGACGCACACCTATGGAAGTGTGCTAGTGCTTGGCTGGCATGGCAACATGGAGACTTTAGTTCACCTGGCAACAGGGGATGAAATCATGACTTATGGGTAAAGTGGTACAAACTCTGCAGAGCATCAAACTATCATGATAGCCGTGCTCACGGTCACGAGCGGCCTGGAATCCTCACAAGATTAGTTGGTTATGGGATGGAATGGTTGGGATCTGTGGTTTGGATTGGACTTGGTTTGGATAGCACCCTGTGGATTGATGGTTGGGATGACCCCTCCTAGTAATTAGGATGCTTAGGAAATTAAAAGCTCATGCAATAAACTCCTATAACCCTTCCTTTCTTTAGCCCCATGTCATCTTTTCCCCCACCTGCTGAGTATGACACGTACCCTTGCTATATCCTATATTGTTGCTCAGCTATAGGAGAAGGACGGTACGACTACGAAGATGATGGAGGAGACTAGGCCTGCGGTCTTCCGATCGACTTCCTATGGGAGCCGAAGGACACCAACGCTTAGTTTATTCCACTACAATGTAATCTTTTTCGTTTGACCCATGGGTCACCCTTGTAATAATATTATTGATTTAATAAAGATATTGTACAACAATTGTCCTATGTGCGTGAAAACTTGTTTCTGGGCATATATACAGATGCATTAGGTTTCAGTCATTGGAACCAGGTGTGACAAGTATGGACAAGCAAACGAGCTACCGTGAAACATCATATCATCACCTAATTGCTCGTCCAATGTCGTTATACTCATTGGCCAACGTATCACCTTCTAGAACCAACAAAGTATAGACAAGGCAATCGAAGCGATCGGGCTAAACTATGACGTCTATTAGATGAGGCCTTACGAGATGCCCATTCACTGTGGTCATGCTTGATTGATACCATATCACTAGCGAGCAATCGAGTATGGATAAGGAAAGCAGCTACCGTGAGACATCATATCATTGCCTAATGGCTCGTCCAATGTCGTCATACTCATTGGCCAACGTATCACCGGCTAGAACCAACGAAGTATCAACATGGCGATTGAAGCAATCGGGCCAAAATGTGACGTATATTAGATGAGGCCTTGGGAGATGCCCATTCAATATGATCATGCTTGATTGACACCATATCACTAGCGACAGCAATCGAGTATGGACAAGGAAAGGAGCTACTGTGAGACATCATATCGTCGCCTAATGGCTCGTCCAATATCGTTATTGTCATTGGCCAATGTATCTCCGACTAGAACCAACGAAGTATAGATAAAGCGATTCAAGCAATCGGGCTAAACTATAACGTCTATGAGATGAGGCCTTACAAGATGCTCATTCATTGTCATCATGCTTGATTGACACTGTATCACTAGCGAGAGCAATCGAGTACGGAAAAGGAAATGAGCTACCGTGAGACATCATATCATCGCCTAATGGCACGTCCAATGTCGTTATACTCATTGGTCAACGTATCACCGGCTAGAACCAACGAAGTATAGACAAGGCGATTGAAGCAATCAGGCCAAACTATGACGTCTATTAGATGAGGCCTTACGAGATGCCCGTTCAATGTGATCATGCTTGATTGACACCATATCACTAGCGAGAGCAATGGAGTATGGACAAGGAAAGGAGCTATCATGAGACATCATATCATCACCTAATGGCTCGTCCAATGTCGTTATACTCATTGGCCAACATATCACCTGCTGGAACCAATAAAGTATAGACAAGGAGATTGAAGCAATCGGGCCAAACTGTGACATCTATTAGATGAGGCCTTATGAGATGCCCATTCAATGTGATCATGCTTGATTGACACCATATCACTAGCGAGAGCAATCGAGTATGGACACGAAATGGAACAACCGCGAGACATCATATCGGCACCTAATGGCTTGCTCAATGTTATTGTACTAATTGGCCAACGTATCACCGGCTAGAACCAACGAAGTATAGAGAACGCGATTCAAGCAATCGGGCCAAACTATAACGTCTATGAGATGAGGCCTTACAAGATGCTCATTCATTGTCATCATGCTTGATTGACACTGTATCACTAGCGAGAGCAATCGAGTACGGAAAAGGAAATGAGCTACCGTGAGACATCATATCATCGCCTAATGGCACGTCCAATGTCGTTATACTCATTGGTCAACGTATCACCGGCTAGAACCAACGAAGTATAGACAAGGCGATTGAAGCAATCAGGCCAAACTATGACGTCTATTAGATGAGGCCTTACGAGATGCCCGTTCAATGTGATCATGCTTGATTGACACCATATCACTAGCGAGAGCAATGGAGTATGGACAAGGAAAGGAGCTATCATGAGACATCATATCATCACCTAATGGCTCGTCCAATGTCGTTATACTCATTGGCCAACATATCACCTGCTGGAACCAATAAAGTATAGACAAGGAGATTGAAGCAATCGGGCCAAACTGTGACATCTATTAGATGAGGCCTTATGAGATGCCCATTCAATGTGATCATGCTTGATTGACACCATATCACTAGCGAGAGCAATCGAGTATGGACACGAAATGGAACAACCGCGAGACATCATATCGGCACCTAATGGCTTGCTCAATGTTATTGTACTAATTGGCCAACGTATCACCGGCTAGAACCAACGAAGTATAGAGAACGCGATTCAAGCAATCGGGCCAAACTATAACGTCTATGAGATGAGGCCTTACAAGATGCTCATTCATTGTCATCATGCTTGATTGACACTGTATCACTAGCGAGAGCAATCGAGTACGGAAAAGGAAATGAGCTACCGTGAGACATCATATCATCGCCTAATGGCACGTCCAATGTTGTTATTCTCATAGGCCAACTTATCACCGGCTAGAACCAACGAAGTATAGACAAGGCGATTGAAGCAATCGGGCCCAAATGTGACGTCTATTAGAAGAGGCCTTACAAGATGCCCATTCAATGTGATCATGCTTGATTGACACCATATCACTAGCGAGAGCAATCGAGTATGGACACGAAATGGAGCTACCGCTAGACATCATATCGGCACCTAATGGCTCGTTCAATGTCGTTATCCGAATTGGAAAACATATCAACGGCTAGAACCAACAAAGTATAGACAAGGCGATTCAAGCAATCAGGCCAAACTGTGATGTCTATGTGATGCCCATTCAATGTGATCATGCTTGATTGACACCATATCACTAGCGAGAGCAATCGAGTATTGTGACGTCCCAAAATTTCAAATTATGTTTGGTGTCCCAATTTCACTAAATTTCAACATTTTTAAAATAGATTTAAAATTTTATTACAAATTAATTAGAGAATTATAATTTATTTTAGGCAAAAGGGCTATTTTCTAAATTAATAAATTAATTTAGGTTATTAATACTTTGTATGTTGCATTCATGTTGAATTAGATTCACTTGGTTTTATTGTGTGGAAAATGTATTTTTCTTAAAAATATTCGTTTAGATAGAATTTGTTAGTATAGAATTTAGGAGAGAAAATAGAAATGGGAAAGAAAAAGAGAAAGAGAGAAAACAGTCCTTTGGGCCGAAACCAGCCACTGGAGCCCACCTTTTCCCCCTTTTCTCTGTTCTTCAGCCTTGGTCCAAATCTCCCGCGCGGCCCAGCTTCTCTTCCCCTTCCCCCTCTCTTCTCGCTTGGGACGAAGCCACCCGCGGCCCATTCCCTTCCCCCTTCTCTTCCCCCTCTCGGCCTGCCCCGGCTTGGGCCTCTCCCTTCCCCGCGTGGTCCAACAACTTCCCTCCCCCTCCCGCTCGGCCTAGCCCAACACGCCCACGTGCAGCCCGCCTCTTGGCCCACCACGCGCGCGCCCGGCCCAACGCACCCGAGCCCACCCCGCGCTCGCCCCCGAAACCCTAGGCCGCCACCGCTGCCACCTAGGCATGCATGCCTACCCACCTAGGGCACCGTGCCCTATAAAAGGGCAAGACCCGCTCCTCTGTGACCCCTTTGGCATCCCTTGCCGCTGCCGCCTCCCGCCGTCACGCTCCGCCCGCCCGTGTAGTCGTCCGCCATGGCCGAGCCTAGGAGCTCGAGGCCAACACTCCCGCTGCCACACCGGAGGTCCGGACCCGCTGCCGAGGTCCGCAATGCCGAGCCGCCCCAGCCCGTTGTTCCCGCGATGCGAATTGATGCTCGGAGCTCCTCACCGTCGTGGCCGAAGACCACTCGCCGCCGCCTCTCGTCGCGACGCCTCCCCGGCCTCTTCCTCCCGTGCATGACCCCCTAGATGAGATCATCGTCTTCTCCTCTCCCCCCCCCCCTTCGCACCGAGATCCGGCCACCGGAGCCCGTGCTCTGGCCGCCGCCACCTCTATCCTCACCGCCGGTAGCCACCACCCCGCCAGAACCCCTCCTGGCCATCGATCCCTTGATCAATGGCGAGGATTAGATCCCCCAAAGGGGTATGAAGCTGGTCCACCGTGGACCAGTGGACCATCAATGGCGAGGATTAGATCCCCCGAAGGGGTATGAAGCTGGTCCACCGTGGACCAGTGGACCACGGGTTCATAGGGCCATAGACCCAGTCCATGAAATTTTGTTGGATTTTTAGTTTAAAAATAAATCTGATTAATTCTGGATAATGCCACACTTTTGCACATAGGCCCCTGAGTTTTGTTAAAATAATATTTAAGACCTAATTTTTATCCAGAACCTTTTGTTTAATTATTTTTAGGCCCCTAAAATTGTTTTTAATTATTTTAGCCCTATAATTTTTATAGAAAATCCCCTATACCTTTTTGAATTAATATTTTAGCCCTTGAATTTTTGCAGAAACACCCCTGCACTTATTTTTAATTATATTTTCGTCTTGTCTTTTTTCACTTTAGTCCCTAGGCTTATTATAAATTACATTTTAGTCCCTAAACTTTTCATATACTATATTTTCACCCTGTTATTTTACAATTAAGTCCCTCTACTTTTCTAAAATTACTTTTAGGTCCCTAAACCTATCTGTTTTTACTACTTTAGCCCTAAAACTTCAAACCTTCATAACTTTTCAATCGTAGACCAGATTTAAGTAATTCTTGCACCAACGCGATCGTAGTTATTAATATTATTTTTTATAATGTCTTATAGTAATTTGCTAATTTTACTATTTTAAACCTACACCTTCAAACCTTCATAACTTTTTACTCGCAACTCTGATCTAGATGATTCTTGCGCTCACACGATCGTAGAAACGAGTACTATCTTTTGAGATTGATTTTAAAGTACTTTATTATTGTTTGGTGTACTGTTTCTTAGTTTATTTATATGATTGTGTGCATGTTGTACCTGCATGACGTTAATTAGAGAACGGGTTGTTCCTGGAATCGCAAGAGCATGACTTGAAGACCTGAGCAGCTACCCCTATTTCCAGGCAAGGGTCCTTGATGCATTTTGATCCTATTATGAATATTATTTTAGAATTGCATGCTTGTGTCAAATGAATGGTTACCTATTGTTAGGGTTTTCCTAGTATTGCTTTATCCTTTTCCTTGTCGCCTTGAACTAGTTGGTTGGTCAGGGGTAGATAATGCTTAGGTTGCTTGTGGGATGTTGGGGTTGATATAAACCTTGATTAATGAATTATGTCACTTCATGGATGGAATGGTAATTTATATTAGCAACATGGACTTAGGGATGTAAGCAAGTCGGATGGAATGAACGTGGTGCCGTGGGCACATGGTTGGAGGTGGTAGGCTTGTTGTAGATCCTAGGAACCGGTTCTTGGAGTGGTAACCCAGGACAGTGCTATCACAAGGCTGCTATGGAACATCTTGGCTGATTAATTAGGAGTTCTCCCAGTGTCGGTGCAGCATTTTAGTGGAGCGGGGAATGGAAGTCAAGAGGACTGTCCTTGTATCTAAATGGCTCAAGAGGGGGCTCCTGGGGTGATGAGCTGCTTGTTGATGGGCTACTGGGAGACCCTTTGTAAAAGCCTCATAGTGATCTCCCGGACGCACACCTATGGAAGTGTGCTAGTGCTTGGCTGGCATGGCAACATGGAGACTTTAGTTCACCTGGCAACAGGGGATGAAATCATGACTTATGGGTAAAGTGGTACAAACTCTGCAGAGCATCAAACTATCATGATAGCCGTGCTCACGGTCACGAGCGGCCTGGAATCCTCACAAGATTAGTTGGTTATGGGATGGAATGGTTGGGATCTGTGGTTTGGATTGGACTTGGTTTGGATAGCACCCTGTGGATTGATGGTTGGGATGACCCCTCCTAGTAATTAGGATGCTTAGGAAATTAAAAGCTCATGCAATAAACTCCTATAACCCTTCCTTTCTTTAGCCCCATGTCATCTTTTCCCCCACCTGCTGAGTATGACACGTACCCTTGCTATATCCTATATTGTTGCTCAGCTATAGGAGAAGGACGGTACGACTACGAAGATGATGGAGGAGACTAGGCCTGCGGTCTTCCGATCGACTTCCTATGGGAGCCGAAGGACACCAACGCTTAGTTTATTCCACTACAATGTAATCTTTTTCGTTTGACCCATGGGTCACCCTTGTAATAATATTATTGATTTAATAAAGATATTGTACAATAATTGTCCTATGTGCGTGAAAACTTGTTTCTGGGCATATATACAGATGCATTAGGTTTCAGTCATTGGAACCAGGTGTGACAAGTATGGACAAGCAAACGAGCTACCGTGAAACATCATATCATCACCTAATTGCTCGTCCAATGTCGTTATACTCATTGGCCAACGTATCACCTTCTAGAACCAACAAAGTATAGACAAGGCAATCGAAGCGATCGGGCTAAACTATGACGTCTATTAGATGAGGCCTTACGAGATGCCCATTCACTGTGGTCATGCTTGATTGATACCATATCACTAGCGAGCAATCGAGTATGGATAAGGAAAGGAGCTACCGTGAGACATCATATCATTGCCTAATGGCTCGTCCAATGTCGTCATACTCATTGGCCAACGTATCACCGGCTAGAACCAACGAAGTATCAACATGGCGATTGAAGCAATCGGGCCAAAATGTGACGTATATTAGATGAGGCCTTGGGAGATGCCCATTCAATATGATCATGCTTGATTGACACCATATCACTAGCGACAGCAATCGAGTATGGACAAGGAAAGGAGCTACTGTGAGACATCATATCGTCGCCTAATGGCTCGTCCAATATCGTTATTGTCATTGGCCAATGTATCTCCGACTAGAACCAACGAAGTATAGATAAAGCGATTCAAGCAATCGGGCTAAACTATAACGTCTATGAGATGAGGCCTTACAAGATGCTCATTCATTGTCATCATGCTTGATTGACACTGTATCACTAGCGAGAGCAATCGAGTACGGAAAAGGAAATGAGCTACCGTGAGACATCATATCATCGCCTAATGGCACGTCCAATGTCGTTATACTCATTGGTCAACGTATCACCGGCTAGAACCAACGAAGTATAGACAAGGCGATTGAAGCAATCAGGCCAAACTATGACGTCTATTAGATGAGGCCTTACGAGATGCCCGTTCAATGTGATCATGCTTGATTGACACCATATCACTAGCGAGAGCAATGGAGTATGGACAAGGAAAGGAGCTATCATGAGACATCATATCATCACCTAATGGCTCGTCCAATGTCGTTATACTCATTGGCCAACATATCACCTGCTGGAACCAATAAAGTATAGACAAGGAGATTGAAGCAATCGGGCCAAACTGTGACATCTATTAGATGAGGCCTTATGAGATGCCCATTCAATGTGATCATGCTTGATTGACACCATATCACTAGCGAGAGCAATCGAGTATGGACACGAAATGGAACAACCGCGAGACATCATATCGGCACCTAATGGCTTGCTCAATGTTATTGTACTAATTGGCCAACGTATCACCGGCTAGAACCAACGAAGTATAGAGAACGCGATTCAAGCAATCGGGCCAAACTATAACGTCTATGAGATGAGGCCTTACAAGATGCTCATTCATTGTCATCATGCTTGATTGACACTGTATCACTAGCGAGAGCAATCGAGTACGGAAAAGGAAATGAGCTACCGTGAGACATCATATCATCGCCTAATGGCACGTCCAATGTCGTTATACTCATTGGTCAACGTATCACCGGCTAGAACCAACGAAGTATAGACAAGGCGATTGAAGCAATCAGGCCAAACTATGACGTCTATTAGATGAGGCCTTACGAGATGCCCGTTCAATGTGATCATGCTTGATTGACACCATATCACTAGCGAGAGCAATGGAGTATGGACAAGGAAAGGAGCTATCATGAGACATCATATCATCACCTAATGGCTCGTCCAATGTCGTTATACTCATTGGCCAACATATCACCTGCTGGAACCAATAAAGTATAGACAAGGAGATTGAAGCAATCGGGCCAAACTGTGACATCTATTAGATGAGGCCTTATGAGATGCCCATTCAATGTGATCATGCTTGATTGACACCATATCACTAGCGAGAGCAATCGAGTATGGACACGAAATGGAACAACCGCGAGACATCATATCGGCACCTAATGGCTTGCTCAATGTTATTGTACTAATTGGCCAACGTATCACCGGCTAGAACCAACGAAGTATAGAGAACGCGATTCAAGCAATCGGGCCAAACTATAACGTCTATGAGATGAGGCCTTACAAGATGCTCATTCATTGTCATCATGCTTGATTGACACTGTATCACTAGCGAGAGCAATCGAGTACGGAAAAGGAAATGAGCTACCGTGAGACATCATATCATCGCCTAATGGCACGTCCAATGTCGTTATACTCATTGGTCAACGTATCACCGGCTAGAACCAACGAAGTATAGACAAGGCGATTGAAGCAATCAGGCCAAACTATGACGTCTATTAGATGAGGCCTTACGAGATGCCCGTTCAATGTGATCATGCTTGATTGACACCATATCACTAGCGAGAGCAATGGAGTATGGACAAGGAAAGGAGCTATCATGAGACATCATATCATCACCTAATGACTTGTCCAATGGTGTTATCCTCATTGGCCAACATATCACCGGCTAGAACAATTGAAGTATAGACAAGGTGATTGAAGCAATCGGGCCAAACTGTGACATCTATTAGAAGAGGCCTTACAAGATGCCCACTCAATGTGATCATGCTTGATTGATACCATATCACTAGCGAGAGCAATCGAGTATGGACATGAAATGGAGCTACCGCGAGACATCATATCAGCACCTAATGGCTCCTTCAATGTCGTTATACTAATTAGAAAACATATCACTGGCTAGAACCAACAAAGTATAGACAAGACGATACATGCAACCAGGCCAAACTGTGATGTCTATGAGATGCCCATTCAATGTGATCATGCTTGATTGACACCATATCACTAGCGAGAGCAATCGAGAATGGACAAGGAAAGGAGCTACCATGAGACATCATATCATCGCCTAATGGCTCATCACTTGTCGTTATACTCATTCGCCAATGTATCTCTCACTAGAACCAATGAAGTATAGACAAAGCGATTCAAGCAATCGGGCTAAACTGTAACGTCTATGAGATGAGGCGTTACAAGATGCTCATTCATTGTCATTATGCTTGATTGACACTGTATCACTAGCGAGAGCAATCGAGTATGGAAAAGGAAATGAGCTGCCATGATACATCATATCATCGCCTAATGGCTTGTCCATGTTGGTATACTCATTAGAAAACGTATCATCGGCTAGAACCAACAAAGTATAGCCAAGGCAATTCTAGCAATCAGGCTAAACTGTGATGTCTATGAGATTAGGCCTTATGAGATACCCATTCAATGTGATCATGCTTGATTGACACGATATCATTAGCGAGAGCAATCAAGTATGGACAACGAAAGGAGCTACCGTGAGACATCATATCATTGCCTAATGGTTCATCACTTGCCGTTATACTCATTGGCCAATGTATCACTGGCTAGAACCAACGAAGTATAGACAAGGTGATTGAAGCAATCAGGCCAAACTATGACGTCTATTAGATGAGGCCTTACGAGATGCCCATTCAACGTGATCATGCTTGATTGACAAAATATGACTAGCGAAAGCAATCAAGTATGGACACGAAATGGAGCTACCGTGAGACATCATATTGGCACCTAATGGCTCGTCCACTGTCGTTATACTTATTGGCCAACGTATCACCAGCTAGAACCAACAAAGTATAAACAAGGCGATTTAAGCAATCGGGTCAAACTATGACGTCTATAAGATGAGGCCTTACGAGATGCCCATTCAATGTCATCATGCTTGATTGAGACAGTATAACTTGCAAGAGCAATCAAGTATGGACAAGGAATAGAGCTATCATGAGACATCGTATCGTCATCTAATGGCGCGTCCAATGTCGTTATACTCATTGGCCAACGTATCATCGGCTAGAACAAACGAAGTATAGACAAAGAGATTCAAGCAATCGGACCAAACTGTGATGTCAATGAGATGAGGTCTTACGAGATGCTTATTCAATGTCATGATGCTTGATTGACTCCGTATCACTAGCATGAGCAATCGAGTATGGACAAGGAAAGGAGCAACCGTGAGACACAATATCATCGCCTAGTGGCTCGTCCAATGTCGTTATACTCATTGGCCAATGTATCACCGGTAAGAACCAACAAAGTATAGACAAAGCGATTCAAGCAATCAGGCCAAACTGTGACGTCTATGAGATGATATCTTATGAGATGCCCATTCAAAGTCATCATGCTTGATTGACACCGTATCACCAGCAAGAGCAATCGAGTATGGACAAGGAATGGAGCTACCGTGAGACATCATATCATCGCCTAATGGCTTGTCACTTGTCGTTATACTCATTGGCCAATGTATCACCGAATAGAACCAATGAAGTATAGACAAAGAGATTCAAGCAATTGGGCCAAACTGTGACGTCTATGAGATGATGTCTTACGAGATGCCCATTCGATGTCATCATGGTTGATTGACACCATATCACTAGCAAGAGCAATCGAGTATGGACAAGGAATGGTACTACCATGAGACATCATATCATCGCCTAATGGCTCATCCAACTCATTATGCTCATTGGCCAACGTATCACCGGTTAGAGCCAAAAAAAAGTATAGATAAAGAGATTCAAGCAATCGGGCCAAACTATGACGTCTATGAGATGAGACCTTACGAGATGCTCATTCAATGTCATAATGCTTGATTGACATAATATCACTAGTGAGAGCAATTCAGTGTGGAAAAGGAATGGAGCTACCGTGAGACATCATATCATCGCCTAATGGCTTGTCCAATGTCGTTATATTCATTGGCCAACGTATCACCGGTGAGAACCAACGAAGTATAGACAAAGCGATTCAAGCAACCGAGCCAAACTGTGACGTCTGTTAGATGAGGCCTTACGAGATGTCCATTCAATGTGATCATGCTTGATTGACATCATATCACTAGCGAGAGCAATCGAGTATGGACACGAAATGGAGCTACCACGAGACATCATATTGGCACCTAATGGCTCGTCCAATGTCGTTATACTTATTAGCCAACGTATCACCGGCTAGAACCAACAGGGTATGGACAAGGCGATTCAAGCAATCGGGTCAAACTGTGACCTCTATAAGATGAGGCCTTAAAAGATGTCCATTCACTGTCATCATGCTTCATTGACATAGTATAACTAGCAAGAGCAATCAAGTTTCGACAAGGAATAGAGCTATCTTCAGACATTGTATCGTCATCTAATGGCTCATCCAATGTCGTGATACTCATTGGCCGACGTACCATCGGCTAGAACAAATGAAGTATAGACAAAGGGATTCAAGCAATCGGGCCAAACTGTGACGTCAATGAGATGAGGCCTTACAAGATGCACATTCAATGTCCCGATGCTTGATTGACTCCATGCCACTAGCGAGAGCAATCGAGTATGCAGAAGGAAAGGAGCTATCGTGAGACATCATATCATCACCTAATGGCTCGTCCAATATCGTTATACTCATAGGCCAACATATCACTGGTTAGAACCAACGAAGTATAGACAAAGCGATTCAAGCAATCAGGCCAAATTATGACCTCTATGAGATGATGCCTTATGAGATTCCCATTCAGTGTCATCATGCTTGATTGACACTGTATAACTAGCAAGAGCAATCAAGTATGTACAAGGAATGAAACTACCATGAGACATCGTATCATCATATAATGGCTCGTCCAATGTCGTTATATTCATTGGCCAATGTATCACCAGTTAGAGCCAACGAAGTATAGACAAGGCGATTCAAGCAATGAGGTCAAACTGTGACCTCTATAAGATGAGGCCTTACGAGATGCTCATTCAATGTCACGATGCTTGATTGACTCCGTATCACCAGCAAGAGCAATCGAGTATGGACAAGGAAAGGAGCTACCATGAGACATCATATCATCGCCTAATGGCTCATCCAATGTTGTTATACTCATTGGCCAATGTATCACCGATTAGAACCAACAACGTATCCCTCCCGCCGGCGAGCCAACCCCGGACCGACAGCACACCCCCTCCCTCTCTCTCCCTCTCTCACCCGCTCTCGGCCCTTCCTCCGCCGGCCGAACAAAAAGGGGCGGCAGCAACACGCCAGCCCCATCGCTCTCTCTCTCTCTCTGCTCGCATGCATCGCGTACCTCCCAGGAAACTTCTCCGCCGCACAAAAGCTCTGCCTAGGCAGCTTTTCCCTCCCCTCTTTCTTCGTAAATCGATGCGCAAGGACCATACCCCACTCCCCTCTGATTACCTCACTCCCCTGTGTAGTGCTCTCCCCGGAATTCACGAAGCCGGAGTCGCCGCCGCCGGATCCGACCCCCCCCCCCCACTGACGGGAACCCCCCTCCGGCCTTCCCTCTCAACGAGTTCCTCGACGCCGACCATCCCCAAACCTCCGCGAAGCTCGTCGGCCGAACCCCAGCCTGCCTCCCACTCGGCACCGTCGCGTGGATCCCGCCGGAGTTGCCCTGCCACCGCTCATCGCCGCCGGCAACCTCCGGTGAGACCCTCTCTAATGTAAATATGGCCCGATCTTCTGAGAGGTAAGGAGATAAACTCGAATTTGGGGAACTCGACGTCGATGACCCGGCTTGAATCAGACAAGATCCAACCCCGCAACCGTTACACCAAGCACAAGTTGATTGTTCCTGCAAGCAAAATCGAGAATACAAGCAAGAGAGGATAAACACCTAAGCTGAAATTGCAAATATGGATGAAGCAAATCACAAGAAAAGGTTCAAGCTCTGAACACAAAAGGACTAATCGCCACAGTGGTGTAGAACAAGAACAGGGGCCCTGGATTACTGTAAAAGGACTTGTCGCCACAGTTACAATAATTCGATCAAGTTTCTCTCTGGAAAACTAAACTAAACAAAACCTGAAACTAAAAGATGGCGGCTACTGAGTTTATGTACGAAACAAAGACGTCCTAGGGTTGGGGGCGACCAGGGGGGGGCGCCCACAACATGGGCTTAAGGCCTGACACGATATATGGCCAAGTTGGCCCAAAATAGGTGGCACAGCACCTTGTCATGGTCACATATTATGACTCACGACCCTTCGGGAGCTAGGACCAGAACCAAAATGACGGCATCGTCGTGCTCTTTCCAACGCATCAAAGAACACCTCGTTCGGACGTCGGATGTGGGAGATATCATCAAAACCGTGAAGGGGTGTCTGCTGAATCCGAGACGAACGCGGCGACCGAATTGGTGACGACTTGTAACTTAGGGAAGGCCATGATATGCGCGTATCCAGCATGGTGATGTCCTCATCATCCTCCCCTTCTTGAATTGGAGTCGCCCTCGACTCCATCTCAGCATCAATCTCCTGCAAAAGGTTAGTACTTGCAGAATGCAAAGTACAAGATACATGACCATCAATAGAAGATATATCATGACAAAGCATAGTATAGCAAGGTGCATCATGATTATCACAAAGATCAGTAACAGTAGATGTCATAGCAAGAAAAGCACCTCCCTTTAACTGAATAGCCTTATGTTTAACATCAGAAAGTTGTTTGTTATCATGTTTATTCTCAGTATTTTCAGCAAGCAGTTTAAAATGATTTCTAATATCAGTAGGCAATAACGGACGCAAAGTAATATTCCTGTCCTTATGCACGAATGTATATGTATTTGTTCTACCATGATGGGCAGCATCCGTATCATATTCCCATGGACGGCCTAATAAAAGCGAACATGCTTGCATAGGTACAACATGAAAATCAGCAAAGTCTTGATAAGAACCTACTGAAAAGTGTATGTGTGCTGATCGAGTTACCTGTGCCGTACCACTATTGTTGAACCATTTGATGTGGTAGGGCTGATGTAGTGCATGCGTGGTCAAACCAAGTTTGCTTACCAAATCAGAACTTACCAAGTTGTTACAGCTCCCAGTATCAATGATGGTGAGAACACGGCGGTCCGCAACAATGAGGTACATGTAGAATAAATTGTTGCGTTGTTGTTCTTCCTCTTGTCCCACCCGAGTGGTCAACACACGCTGTACAATGAGGCTAGGAAAGCCCGCGGTGGCAGCAATAGAATCAATGGCGGTAGTCTCCTGCTCCTCCGTCGAATCTGCAACAAGGTTAGGCATACGAGCAAATTCATCTTCAACATCACTAGAACTTTGATACCCATCAGCGGTAGCAATGAAAGCACGACGACTAGGGCAATCCTTCATGACATGTCCCATGCCCTTGCAGCGGTGGCAAATTATGGTGGTGGAGGAGCCACTCCTAGTACCGGAAGTAGTAACCTTCTTCTGGTGTTGGTGCTGCACACTAGACGATTACGCTGTAGAAGTAGGCGCAAGTGGAAAAGTTGTTGCTGGTGTCTTAGCAACATGACTCTTCAAGTTCTCTACTCCAGTGCGTTGCTAGAGATATTGCTCAGTGTTGGACCTGCAAGATTGTTGTGGAAGGCGATCCTGTACTTCTCGTTCAGCCTTAAGAGCAATATGATACAATTGGCTGAACCTATTCCACTCTTTATAGTCAATAATATTCTGGATATCACGGTTCAAACCACCAAAAAATTTAGCACTAGTTTCAAGATCATCTTCATGTATATCACAACGTGCTAAACCAATAAGCAATTCCTGATAATATTCCTCTACTGTTTTACTACCTTGTGTTAAAGATTGTAATTTCAAACGTAAATCACGTTGGTAATAAGGAGGAACAAAACGAGATTTCATGTGTTGTTTCAAAACAGACCAAGTGGCAGGTATAGCAGCATTAGTATTGCAAAGATCATTCCACCAAAACAGAGCAAAACCTGTAAACTCACTAGTAGCAAGTCTAACTCTATGCTCAGCAGGAACTAAATGAGAATTAAATTTCTATTCAATAGCAAGTTCCCAATCTAGGTATGCTTCAGGGTCAGCACTACCGGGAAAAGGTGGTATGTTAAATTTAGGCTTAACAAAAGTATCAGTATTACCACGATTGTTATTACCTCCCATACCGTGTCGATTATGGTGAAGACGGTCTGCATCACGGTCAAAATCATCATCAGCAGCAGCTCGTTGAGGTGGAGGTCGTCGTTCCACATCCTCAATGCGGTGGACAACAGTGTTGATGTGACCCATCAAAAACCTACTGCAATCATTGAAGTTTGTAGGGGACTCCAACTCTCCAGGTGTCCCTTTCCCTTTCTCTGACATGGTTAAAAGCAAAAGACAAGACTAAACAAAAAGATTAGCCCTATCAACTAGCAGGCAGCAGAGGGTGTAGAAAGTGGAAAACAATATCAGAAGCAATGTATCACAATCTTGCAAGTGTTCTTACCAAAGCCAAACAGGTCGACATAATCTGTAGTTGAGCTTGGGTGTAACAGTTGCTAGGAAGAAACCTGTGCTGCAATATGTATAGCTTCGAAGGCTAATATGTATGTCACTGGAACAGAATTCAATAACAGATAGTAGCACTGAATAAATATCCAAAGCAGTGTCCTAATTGCTGGCAAAAGAATCGTGTTCAAAATCAGTTGTGACAGCAAGCAATGGCAAAGAACAATGGAAAAGGCAGCAAGGAACAAAACAGACTTCACAGACTTAGAATTTTCAGGGGGGGGGGGTGCAAATCAAAATCTTGATTTTTTTTGTATCAATTTTCCACTATTTTTCTGTGATAGAGCAACACAAAGGAAGGAACCACAAGAAGTTTCAACTCAATTAGAGGGAAAACAAAGGGTAGGCAAAATCTCAAAGTTTCACTGAAATCGCTATTTTTGACTTGAAATTTTTTTTCTATTTTTTCCCGATTTTTTTTGAATTTTTTGAGTCAAGAATCTGCTGTAAAAATTTCAGCCCAATCGGAGCAACGAGCGAAAAGTTATGCCTGTTTTACCGAAGGTATGTCAAGATAGGGTGTGAGGGTGTGAGGGGAGGGGGGGGGAACAGAATCGGGTAGGGTTTTTTTGTTGGCAACGGATTGTGGGTGTGGTGGGTGGGTGACACGATGGTGAATCCAATGGAAAAATACGATGGTGATGGTGGTGTGCAGCGGAGATCAAAACACAAACCGAATCGAAACACAAATTCAAACCAGCAACTGAACTCGACTAGGACACAAACTCAACACTACGGACTCTGAAATTAAATTATGCAAAGGCTAAACAGTGTCTGGGATGGTGGGGAAATTTTTTTTGTAGGTTTTTTCATGGACAAAAGGGGATGAACACAAACGAATCTAAAGGGAAGAACACGATAATACTATGATGTATTGCTCTTCAGCTATATTCATGTCTTAGCAGCTAGCTAGACTCACCGTAGCTGTGTTCTACGATAAGCAAAGTAAAATCTTGTTTAAGGAAATTGAAAGTGCAATGTAGAACTAATAGGAGCTTTTTATGCAATTATCAAATAAACACGGTCAGCCCCCTGCATACTAGGAGTCGGTTTTAGTAAATCGGTTGACGGGTAAGTCTTGCGGAGTATGTTAGATACTCAGGCTTTGCGTTGATGTTGTTTTTGAGGTTTTCCTCAGGCCACATATTGTGATTGTTGTAACAAGGTTGTGTGGGAAGGTGAGGAGCCTCAGAACTGGACCATTGAATGGGTCCCTAGCTCCCCTAATTGTGATGAGTGAGCCATTGCCATAGGGCTGGCATGGTTCATGTAGGTCTTGACGTCGTGTTTTGTCGTCGTATCGCTTCCGCTAAGTTATGTAATATGTACTAAGGACATATGTATTGTATCAGATCTGAACTTAATTATATTCTACCTCTGAACTTGTAATACTATGCACCTAAGTGATGTAATGTTGTAAATGATGAATGTTCATATGTGAATGTTGTGTATGGTTACTTCGTTAACCATCTCCCGAGGCGATCCTGTTCGACATACTCTACTTTTCGGAGTAGGGTTGTCACGGACACGAAATGGAGCTACCGCGAGACATCATATTGGCACCTAATGGCTCGTCCAATGTCGTTATACTTATTGGCCAATGTATCACCAGCTAGAACCAACAAAGTATAGACAAGGCGATTTAAGCAATCGAATCAAACTGTGACCTCTATAAGATGAGGCCTCACGAGATGCCCATTCAATGTAATCATGCTTGATTGAGATAGTATAACTTGCAAGAGCAATCAAGTGTGGACAAGGAATAGAGCTATCATGAGACATCGTATCGTCATCTAATGGCTCGTCAAATGTCGTTATACTCATTGGCCAACGTATCATCGGCTAGAACAAACGAAGTATAGACAAAGCGACTCAAGCAATCGGACCAAACTGTGATATCAATGAGATGAGGCCTTACGAGATGCTCATTCAATGTCACGATGCTTGATTGACTCCATATCACTGGCGAGAGCAATCGAGTATGGACAAGGAAAGGAGCTATCGTGAGACATTATATCATCGCTTAGTGGCTCGTCCAATGTCGTTATACTCATTGGCCAACGTATCACCGGTAAGAACCAACAAAGTATAGACAAAGCGATTCAAGCAATCAGGCCAAACTATGATGTCTATGAGATGATATCTTATGAGATGCCCATCCAATGTCAACAAAGTATAGACAAAGCTTGATTGACACCGTATCACCAGCAAGAGCAATCGAGTATGGACAAGGAATGGAGCTACCGTGAGACATCATATCATCGCCTAATGGCTTGTCACTTGTCGTTATACTCACTAGCCAATGTATCACCGAATAGAACCAATGAAGTATAGACAAAGCGATTCAAGCAATTGGGCCAAACTGTGACGTCTATGAGATGATGCCTTACGAGATGCCCATTCAATGTCATCATGGTTGATTGACACCATATCACTAGCAAAAGCAATCGGGTATGGACAAGGAATGGTACTACCATGAGACATCATATCATCGCCTAATGGCTCATCCAAGTCGTTATACTCATTGGCCAACGTATCACCGGTTAGAGCCAAAAAAAAGTATAGACAAAGAGATTCAAGCAATCGGGCCAAACTATGACGTCTATGAGATGAGGCCTTACGAGATGCTCATTCAATCTCATCATGCTTGATTGACACAATATCACTAGTGAGAGCAATTGAGTGTGGAAAAGGAATGGAGCTACCATGAGACATCATATCATTGGCTAATGGCTTGTCCAAAGTCGTTATATTCATTGGCCAACGTATCACCGGCTAGAACCAACAAAGTATAGACAAAGCGATTCAAGCAATCGAGCCAAACTCTGACATCTATTAGATGAGGCCTTACGAGATGTCCATTCAATGTGATCATGCTTGATTGACACCATATCACTAGAGAGAGCAATCGAGTATGGACATGAAATGGAGCTACCATGAGACATCATATTGGCACCTAATGGCTCATCCAATGTCGTTATACTTATTAGCCAACGTATCACCGGCTAGAACCAACAATGTAGAGACAAGGCGATTCAAGCAATCGGGTCAAACTGTGACCTCTATAAGATGAGGCCTTATAGATGTCCATTCAATGTCATCATGCTTGATTGACACAATAGTACTAGCAAGAGCAATCAAGTATGGACAAGGAATAGAGCTATCTTTAGACATCGTATCGTCATCTAATGCTTCATCCAATGTCGTTATACTCATTGGCCAACGTATCACCGGCTAGAACAAATGAAGTATAGACAAAGGGATTCAAGCAATCGGGCCAAACTATTACGTCAATGAGATGAGGCCTTACAAGATGCACATTCAATGTCCCGATGCTTGATTGACTCCATACCACTAGCGAGAGCAATTGAGTATGGACAAGGAAAGGAGCTACCATGAGATATCATATCATCGCCTAATGGTTCATCCAACATCGTTATACTCATTGGCCAACGTATCACTGGTTAGAACCAACGAAGTATAGACAAAGCGATTCAAGCAATCAGGCCAAATTGTGACCTCTATGAGATGATGCCTTACAAGATGCCCATTTAGTGTCATCATGCTTGATTGTATAACTAGCAAGAGCAATCAAGTATGTACAAGGAATGAAACTACCGTGAGACATCGTATCATCATATAATGACTCGTCCAATGTCGTTATACTCATTGGCCAATGTATCACCGGTTAGAGCCAATGAAATATAGACAAGGCGATTCAAGCAATGGGGTCCAACTGTGACCTCTATAAGATGAGGCCTTACGAGATGCTCATTCAATGTCATGATGCTTGATTGACTCCATATCACCAGCGAGAGCAATCGAGTATGGACAAGGAAAGGAGCTACCATGAGACATCATATCATTGCCTAATGGCTCGTCCAATATTGTTATACCCATTGGCCAACGTATCATCGATTAGAGCCAACAAAGTGTAGACAAAGCGATTCAAGCAATCGGGCCAACCTATGACATCTATGAGATGATGCCTTACAAGATGCCCATTCAATGTCATCATGCTTGATTGACACCGTATCACCAGCAAGAACTATCGAGTATGGATTACGATAGGCGCTACAGTGAGATATCATATCGTCGCCTAATGGTTCATCACTTGTCGTTATACTCATTGGCCAATGTATCACTGGCTAGAACCAACGAAGAATAGACAAAGCGATTCAAGCAATCAGGCTAAATTGTAACATCTATGAGATTAGGACTTACGAGATGCTCATTCAATGTCATCATGCTTGATTGACCCCGTATCACTAGCGAGAGCAATCGAGTATGGAAAAGGAAAGGAGATACCATGAGACACTATATCATCGCCTAATGGCTCGACCAATGTCATTATACAAATTGGAAAACGTGTCACCGGCTAGAACCAACAAAGTATAGACAAGTCAATTGAAGCAATCAGGCCAAACTGTGATGTCTAGTAGATGAGGCCTTACAAGATGCCCATTCAATGTGATCATGCTTGATTGAAACCATATCATCATGTTTGATTGACGCCGTATCATTAGCGTGAGCAATCGAGTATGAACAAGGAAAGGAGCTACCATGAGACATCATATCGTCACCTAATGGCACATCCAATGTCGTTATACTCATAGGCCAATGTATCACTGGCTAGAACCAGTGAAGTATAGTCAAATTCAAGCAATGGAACCAACCGTGACGTATATTTGATGAGGCATTACGAGATGCCCATTCAATGTAATCCTGCTCGATTAACATCTTATCACCAGCGAGAGCAATCGAGTATGGACAAGGAAGTTAGAACCAACGAAGTATAGACAAAGCAATCCAAGCAATCGGGCCAAACTGTGACGTCTATGAGATGATGCCTTACGAGATGCCCATTCAATGTCATCATGCTTGATGGACACTGTATCTCTAGCGAGAGCAATCGAGTGTGGACAAGGAATGGAACTACCGTGAGACATCATATCATCCCCTAATGGCTCGTCCAATGTCGTTATACTCATTGGCCAATGTATCACCGGTTAGAGCCAAAAAAAGTATAGACAAGGCGATTCAAGCAATCGGGTTAAACTGTGACCTCTATAAGATGAGGCCTCACTAGATGCCCATTCAATGTCATCATGCCTGATTGACACCGTATCACCAGCAAGAGCAATCGAGTATGATCAAAGAATAGAGCTACTGTGAGACATCATATCCTCACCTAATAGCTCGTCACTTGTTGTTATACTCATTGTCCAATGTATCACCAGCTAGAACCAATGAAGTATAGAGAAAGCGCTTCAAGCAATCGGGCCAAACTGTAACATCTATGAGATGAGGCCTTACAACATGCTCATTCAATGTCAACATTCTTGATTGACACCGTATCAATAGCGAGAGCAATCGAGTATGGAAAAGGAAATGAGCTACCGTGAGACATCATATCATTGCCTAATGGCTCATCCAATGTCGTTATACTAATTGGAAAATGTATCACCGGCTAGAACCAACAAAGTGTAGGCAAGGTGATTCAAGCAATCAGGCCAAACTGTGATGTCTATGAGAAGGCCTTACGACATGCTCATTCAATGTGATCATGCTTGATTGACACCATATCACTAGCGAGAGCAATCGAGTATGGACAAGGAAAGGAGCTACTGTGAGACATCATATCATCGCCTAATGGCTCGTCCAATGTCATTATACTCATTGGCTAATGTATCACCGGTTAGAACCAATGAAGTATAGACAAAGCGATTCAAGCAATGGGGCCAAACTGTGACGTCTATGAGATGATGCCTTACGAGATGGCCGTTCAATGTCATCATGCTTGATTGACACCGTATCACTTGCGAGAGCAATCGAGTATGGACAACGAATGGAACTACCGTTAGACATCATATCATCCCCTAATGGCTCGTCCAATGTCGTTATACTCATTGGCCAACGTATCACCGGTTAGAGCCAAAAAAAGTATAGACAAGGCGATTCAAGAAGTCGGGTTAAACTGTGACCTCTATAAGATGAGGCCTCACGAGATGCCCATTCAATGTCATCATGCCTGATTGACACTGTATCACCAGCAAGAGCAATCGAGTATGGACAAAGGATAGAGCTACCGTGAGACATCATATCGTCGCCTAATGGCTCGCCACTTGTCGTTATACTCATTGGCCAATGTATCACCAGCTAGAACCAACGAAGTATAGACAAAGCGCTTTAAGCAATCGGGCCAAACTATAACTTCTATGAGATGAGGCCTTACAACATGCTCATTCAATGTCATCATTCTTGATTGACATCGTACCACTAGCGAGAGCAATCGAGTATGGAAAAGAAAATGAGCTACCGTGAGACATCATATTTTATCCTAATGGTTCATCCAATGTCGTTATACTAATTGGAAAATGTATCACCGGCTAGAACCAACAAAGTATAGGCAAGGTGATTCAAGCAATCAGGCCAAACTGTGATGTCTATGAGATTAGGCCTTACAACATGCCCATTCAATTGGATCATGCTTGATTGACACCATATCACAAGCGAGAGCAATCGAGTATGGACAAGGAAAGGAGCTACCGTGAGACATCATATCGTCTCCTAATGGCTCGTCCAATGTCATTATACTCATTGGCCAACGTATCACCGGTTAGAACCAACGAAGTATAGACAAAGCAATTCAAGCAATCGGGCCAAACTGTGATGTCTATGAGATGAAGCCTTACGAGATGGCCATTCAATGTCATCATGCTTGATTGACACCGTATCACTAGCCAGAGCAATCGAGTATGGACAAGGAATGGAACTACCATGAGACATCATATCATCCCCTAATGGCTCATCCAATGTCATTATACTCATTGGCCAATGTATCACTGGCTAGTACCAACGAAGTATAGACAAGGCGATTCAAGCAATCGGGCCAAACTGTGATGTCTATGAGATTAGGCCTTACGAGATGCACATTCAATGTCATCATGCTTAATTATTTGTAGTATTCTTGTGTTGGACTCTTGCATTATTTGTAGTTTCCAAATGATACAAGAGTCGGGAGGTACACCTAATTAGGTGCACCTACTCGGTGCACCAGTTGATTTCTCAAGGACATTTTCAGATCTTTGAGATTCTTACAAGCTCGCTGATATAAAGCTGAAGCATTATATATGGCATGAACCAGTCGGGAAGCTACTAAAGATTATCATCCAGCTTGCAAGACTCTCGGGGGCTGGTCAATGATACTTACCATCGGGGTACCTCATGGACAAGGAAAGCAAGATAGACTCCTAATAGGATAAGAACAGTAGACCAACTAGGACTCCGCCATATAACCCTGTCCCCCCGGATAAATAAGGAGGGGCAGGGGTCCTCCTCAAAAGAGGGAGCATTGGACAAAAATGAATTAGATAGATCCCATAACGGGACAAGAATTAGACAAGCTCAACTAGAGATCCCGCATGGGACATAGATTAGACACAACTAGACATCATCGTCTAGGTCTACCATCCTCGTCTAGATCTTGGGATCTAGACATATGAATACAAATACCACATAACACAGGATGTAGGGTTATTATCCTTCGGGAGGCCCGAACCTGTCTAAATCGGCGTCTTATGTTACCGTATGTGTGTAGATTGTAGAGCCATTAATAATATTACTATTAGGTATCATCATCCTATTCCTAGGCTAGACGACATGCTTGATGAGTTATGTGGTGCTATAATTTTCACTAAAATTGATTTACGTAGTGGCTACCTTCAAATTAGAATGAAACTTGGAGATGAATGGAAAACAACTTTCAAAACCAAATTCGGATTATATGAGTGGTTAGTAATTCCTTTCAGTTTAACTAATGCACCTAGTACTTTCATGCGCTTGATGAATGAGGCTTTAAGAGCTTTCATTGGCAAATTTGTAGTACTTTACTTTGATGATATCTTGATTTATAGCAAATCCATAGATGAACATATGAATCATTTGCGTGCTATTTTTGATGCTTCACGAGATGCACGTTTATTTGGTAACCTTTAGAAGTGCACCTTTTGCATGGATCGAGTCTCTTTTCTTGGCTATGATGTGACTCCACAGGGAATTTAGGTATATGAGGCGAAGATCGAAGCCAAAAAGAGCTCGCCTATACCAAAAACTATCACACAGGTGAGGAGTTTTCTTGGTCTTGCAGGTTTCTACCGCCACTTTGTCAAAGATTTCAGCACCATTGCTGCACCTTTGCATGAGTTGACAAAGAAGGGCGTTGATTTCTATTGGGGTAAGGTACATCATGAGTCTTTTGATGCTTTGAAGGATAAACTTACACATGCACCATTGCTGCAATTACCTAATTTTGATAAGATTTTTGAGCTTGAATGTGATGCTAGTGGTACAGGCATTGGTGGTGTTTTGATACAAGATAATAAACCTGTTGCATACTTTAGTGAGAAAATTACTGGGCCTGTTTTGAATTACTCCACGTATGATAAGGAATTGTATGCACTTGTACGTTGTTTAGAGACGTGGTATCATTATTTGTTGCCCAAAGAATTTGTTATTCATTCTGATCATGAATCACTTAAGTATATTCATTCTCAATGTAATTTGAACCGTAGACATGCTAAATGGATTGAGTTTATTGAGTCTTTTCCTTATATTATTAAACATAAGAAAGGGAAGGATGATGTGATCGCTGATTCTTTATCTAGGCGCTATACTTTATTGTCTCAACTTGATTGTAGAATTTTTCAACTTAAGGCAATTAAAGAACAATATGCTGCTGATGTTGATTTTAAGGATGTATTGCTGCATTGTAAAGAAGGTCGTGCATGGAACAAATTTGTGTCGACTGATGGATTCTTGTTTAGAGCTAATCGTCTATGCATTCCAGTTGGTTCCGTTCGTCTTTTGTTGTTACAGGAGGCGCACGGAGGTGGATTGATGGGTCATTTTGGTGACAAGAAGACTGAGGATATTTTGGCCATACACTTCTTTTGGCCAAGGATGAGGAAAGATGTTGAGCGCTTTGTTGCTCACTGCACTACATGTCAAAAAGCTAAGTCTCGCTTGAATCCACATGGTTTATACATGCCACTTCCTGTTCCTTCTATTCCTTGGGCGGATATTTCTATGGACTTTGTTTTAGGACTGCCTAGGACTAAGAGGGGGAGTGATAATATTTTTGTTGTTGTAGATAGATTTTCTAAGATGGCACACTTTATACCATGTCATAAGACTGATGATGCTAGTTATATTGCTGATCTCTTTTTTAAAGAAATTGTACGTTTGCATGGTATGCCTTCTACTATTGTTTCAGATCATGATGCAAAATTCTTGAGTCACTTTTGGCGCACGCTTTGGAATAAGTTGGGTACAAAGTTGTTGTTTTCTACAACTTGTCACCTACAAACTGATGGACAAACTGAGGTGGTGAACCGCACTTTGGGTACTATGTTGAGAGCTATTTTGAAGAAAAATTTGAAGCAATGGGAATAATGTTTGCCTCATGTTGAGCTTGCATATAATCGGGCAACACATTCTACTATCAAGGTAAGTCCTTTCAAGGTAGTGTATGGTTTTGATCCCTGTACTCTACTTGATATACTTTCTCTACCTATTCATGAGAGGATTCATGTTGATACTAAGGAGAGTGCTGAATTTATTTTGCAAATGCATGAGACCACTAGACTTAGCATTGAAAAGATGAATGACAAGTATAAAATTGCTGGTAGTAAAGGTAGAAAAGAAGTAAAACTTGATGTAGGAGATTTAGTATGGTTACACTTGAGAAAGGATAGATTTCCAGATTTGAGAAAGTCTAAATTAATGCCTTGAGCTGATGGTCCGTTCAAAATAATTGAGAAGATTAATGATAATGCATACAAACTTGAGTTGTCTCCCGAGTTCGGGGTTAGTCCTACTTTTAACATTTCAGATTTGAAACCATACTTGGGAGAAGAGGATGAGCTTGAGTTGAGGACGACTCCACTTCAAGAGGGGGAGGATGATGAGGACATCACTCCTAAGGATACATGCAACACTCCTCCAATTCTGGACTTGCAAGGTCCAATGACTAGAGCTCGTGCACGACGACTAAATTTAGAGGTGAGCTCGTTCCTACGCTCTTCATCATATGTCACTTTTGAGAATGGTTTGCTACCTAATGATTATATTGTAATTAGGAACCATGGAGAGGACCAGAAAATGATGTGAGAAGGACATGGAGACGTGGAGGACCAGCAAGGACGTGGAAGCCAAGGTGGAGGCCCAACCAAAACTGACTTCGAGTCTGTTTTAGGACCCAGGACCAGTCTGCACTAAAACGGATGTCCAGGACGCATACGGACTCGGATCTAGACGTTCTACATATGCACGGAAAGATAAGAATAAGACCTCTCCAATGCCATCAGTCTCATGTCAAAATTCATCCGGAGTCATCGGGAATTGTTGAAACAAGAGAGGGTCCAGAATCTATTTCGGTGCTACATCACCTGTTTTTGGCCTTTGGGTTTTGTATCTAGTTGAGCCCAATTAGGGGCGTGTCCAGAGGGTCTTGCACGACCCTAGGGTATTCATATACTGCCACCACCACACCATTAGGGTTCAGGTTTTGCTTAGATTATTCTGTTTATAACAGTTTTGCCGTCATCACGGTTTGTGAGACCCCAACTTCGGGAGATTCATAATACATCTGCAATTGTGTTGCATTCTCCTTTGTTCTTGCTTATGTTCTTGATTCACAGGCAGGGATTAGCTTTCTTAGTGAGGTCAATTGTTTTAGGATGGTTAATAACCAGAGGAGACGTCGTGCTGCGATTGCGGGGTTTAGAACGTGCTGTTCTGAAGCCGGATCAATTTGTGTGTCAGCTCCGACCAAATCAACGTATCTAGAACCTTTCAAAAGATCGGGAACCCTTGTCCACATCAACACCATATCATGAGCAAGAGCAATCGAGTATGGACAAGGAATGGTGCTACCATGAGAGATCATATCATCGCCTAATGGCTCGTCCAATGTCATTATACCCATTGGCCCATGTATCACCGATTAGAACAAAAAAAAAGTATAGACAAAGAGATTCAAGCAATCGGGCCAAACTATGACGTCTATGAGATGAGGCCTTACGAGATGCTCATTCAATGTCATCATGCTTGATTAACACGGTATCACTAGCGAGAGCAATCGAGTGTGGAAAAGGAAATGAGCTACTATGAGACATCATATCATCGCCTAATGGTTCATCACTTGTCGTTATACTCATTGGCCAATGTATCACTAGCTACAACCAATGAAGTATAGACAAAGCGATTCAAGCAATTGGGCGAAACTGTAACGTTTATGAGATGAGGCCTTACAACATGCTCATGCAATGTCATCATTCTCGATTGACAACGTATCACTAGCGAGAGCAATCGAGTATGGAAAAGGAAATGAGCTACCGTGAGACATCATATCATCGCCTAATGGCTCATCCAATGTTGTTATACTAATTGGAAAACGTATCACCGGCTAGAACCTATAAAGTATAGGCAAGGCGATTCAAGCAATCAGGCCAAACTGTGATGTCTATGAGATTAGGCCTTATGCAATGCCCATTCAATGTGATCATGCTTGATTGACACCATATCACTAGCAAGAGCAATCGAGTATGGACAAGGAAAGGAGCTACCGTGAGACATCATATCATCGCCTAATGGCTCGTCCAATGTCATTATACTAAGTGGTCAACTATCACCGGTTAGAACCATCGAAGTATAGACAAAGTGATTCAAGCAATCGGGCCAAACTGTGACGTCTATGAGATGATGCCTTACGAGATGCCCATTCAATATCATCATGTTTGTTTCACATTGTATCACTAGCGAGAGCAATCAAGTATGGACAAGGAATGGAACTACCGTGAGACATCATATCATCCCCTAATGGCTCGTCCAATGTCGTTAGACTCATTGGCCAACGTATCACCGGCTAGTACCAACGAAGTATAGACAAGGTGATTCAAGCAATCGGGCCAAACTGTGATGACTATGAGATTAGGCCTTACGAGATGCACATTCAATGTCATCATGCTTGATGAACACCATATCATGAGCAAGAGCAATCAAGTATGGACAAGGAATGGAGCTACCATGACACATCTTATCATCGCCTAATGGCTCGTCTAATGTTATTATACCCAGTGGCCAATGTATCACTGATTACAACAAAAAAAAGTAGACAAAGAGATTCAATCAATCGGGCCAAACTATGACATCTATGAGATGAGGCCTTACGAGATGCTTATTCAATGTTATCATGCTTGATTGAGATGGTATCACTAGCGAGAGCAATCGAGTGTGGAAAAGGAAAGGAGCTATCATGAGACATCATATCTTCGCCTAACGGCTTATCCAATGTCGTTATACTCATTGGCCAACATATCACTGGCTAGAACCAACAAAGTATAGACATAGCGATTCAAGCAATCAGACCAAACTGTAATGTCTATGAGATAAGGCCTTATGAGATGCACATTCAATGTCATCATGCTTGTTTGACACCATATCACGAGCAAGAGCAATTGAGTATGGACAAGGAATGGAGGTACCATGAGACATCATATCATTGCCTAATGGCTCGTCCAATGTCATTATACCCATTGGCCAATGTATCATTGATTAGAACCAAAAAAAGTATAGACAAAGAGATTCAAGCAATCGGGCCAAACTATGATGTCTATGAGATGAGGTTTTACGAGATGCTTATTCAATGTTATCATGCTTGATTGACACGGTATCACTAGCGAGAGCAATCGAGTATGGAAAAGGAAATGAGCTACCGTGAGACATCATATCATCGCCTAATGGCTCATCCAATGTTGTTATACTAATTGGAAAATGTATCACCGGCTAGAACCTATAAAGTATAGGCAAGGCGATTCAAGCAATCAGGCCAAACTGTGATGTCTATGAGATTAGGCCTTATGCAATGCCCATTCAATGTGATCATGCTTGATTGACACCATATCACTAGCAAGAGCAATCGAGTATGGACAAGGAAAGGAGCTACCGTGAGACATCATATCATCGCCTAAGGGCTCGTCCAATGTCATTATACTCAGTGGTCAACTATCACCGGTTAGAACCATCGAAGTATAGACAAAGTGACTCAAGCAATCGGGCCAAACTGTGACGTCTATGAGATGATGCCTTACGAGATGCCCATTCAATATCATCATGTTTGTTTAACATTGTATCACTAGCGAGAGCAATCAAGTATGGACAAGGAATGGAACTACCGTGAGACATCATATCATCCCCTAATGGCTCGTCCAATGTCGTTAGACTCATTGGCCAACGTATCACCGGCTAGTACCAACGAAGTATAGACATAGCGATTCAAGTAATCAGGCCAAACTGTAATGTCTATGAGATAAGGCCTTACGAGATGCACATTCAATGTCATCATGCTTGGTTGACACCATATCACAAGCAAGAGCAATTGAGTATGGACAAGGAATGGAGCTTCCATGACACATCATATCATCGGCTAATGGCTCGTCCAATGTCATTATACCCATTAGCCAATGTATCACTGGTTAGAACCAAAAAAAAGTATAGACAAAGAGATTCAAGCTATTGGGCCAAACTATGACGTCTATGAGATGAGGCCTTACGAGATGCTCATTCAATGTCATCATGCTTGATTGACACGGTATCACCAACGAGAGCAATCGAGTGTGGAAAAGGAAATGAGCTACCATGAGACATCATATCGTCACCTAATGGCTCGTCACTTGTCGTTATACTCATTGGCCAATGTATCACCAGCTAGAACCAACGAAGTATAGACAAAGCAATTCAAGCAATCAGACCAAACTGTAACGTCTATGAGATGAGGCCTTACAACATGCTCATTCAATGTCATCATTCTTGATTGACACTGTATCACTAGCGAGAGCAATCAAGTATGGAAAAGGAAATGAGCTACCATGAGACATCATTCATCGCCTAATGGCTCGTCAATTGTCGTTATACTCATTGGCAATTGTATCACCAGCTAGAACCAACAAAGTATAGACAAAGTAATTCAAGGAATCGGGCCAAAATGTAACATATATGAGATGAGGCCTTACAAGATGCTCATTCAATATCATCATGCTTGATTGACATGGTATCACTAGCAAGAGCAATCGGGTGTGGAAAAGGAAAGGAGCAACCGTGAGACATCATATCATCGCCTAATGGCTCATCACTTGTCGTTATACTCATTGGCTAACGTATCACCGGCTAGAACCAACAAAGTATAGACAAAGTGATTCAAGCAATCGGGCTAAACTGTAACGTCTATGAGATGAGTCCTTACAAGATGCTCATTCAATGTCGTCATGCTTGATTGACACCGTATCACTAGCAGAGCAATCGAGTATGGAAAAGGAAAGGAGCTACCGTGAGACATCATATCATCACCTAATGGCTCATCCAATGTCGTTACACTAATTGGAAAACATATCACCGGCTGGAACCAACGAAGTATAGACTCGGATTCAAGCAATCAGGCAAAACTGTGATGTCTATGAGATTAGGCCTTACGAGATGCTCATTAAATGTGATCATCCTTGATTGACACCATATCACTAGCAAGAGCAATTGATAATAGACAAGGAAAGGAGCTACCGTGAGACATCATATCGTCGTCTAATGGCTCGTCCAATGTTGTTATACGCATTAGCCAATGTATCACCTGCTAGAACCAACGAAGTATAGACAAGACGATTCAAGAAAACAGGCCAAACTTTGACGTTTATGCGATCATGTCTTACGAGATGCCCATTCAATGTCATCATGCTTGCTTGGCATCGTATCACGAACGAGAGCAATCGAGTATGGATAAGGAATGGAGCTACCATGAGACATCATATCGTCTCCTGATGCATCATCCAATGTCGTTGTACTCATTGGCCAATGTATCACCAGCTAGAACCAACAAAGTATAGACAAGGCGATTCAAGCAAGCGGGCCAAACTATGACGTCTATGAGATGAGGCCTTACGAGATGCCCATTCAATATCATCATGTTTGATTGACACCATATCATTAGCGAGAGCAATCGAGTATGGATAAGGAATAGAGCTACCATGAGACATCATATCATCGCCTAATGGCTTGTCCAATGTCCTTATACTCATTGGCCAATGTATCACCGGCTAGAACCAATGAAGTATAGACAAAGAGATTCAAGCAATGGAACCAACCGTGACGTATATTAGATGAGGTCTTACGAGATGCCCATTCAATGTCATCTTGCTCGATTGACATTGTATCACCAGCGAGAGCAATCGAGTATGGACAAGGAAACGAGCTACCATGACACATCATATCATCACCTAATGGCTCATCCAATGTCGTTATACTCATTGACCAACATATCACTGGCTAGAACCAACAAAGTGTAGAGAAGGCGATTCAAGCAATCGGGCCAAGCTGTGACGTCTATGAGATGAGGCCTTACAAGATGCCCATTCAATGTCATCACGATTGATTGACGTCGTATCACGAGCGAGAGCAATCGAGTATGGACAAGGAATGGATCTACCATGAGACATCATATCATCGCCCATTGGCTCGTCCAATATCATTATACCCATTGGCCAAAGTATCACTGATTAGAACCAAAAAAAGTATAGACAAATAGATTCAAGCAATCGGACCAAACTATGACATCTATGAGATGAGGCCCTACGAGATGCTCATTCAATGTCATCATGCTTGATTGACATGATATCACTAGCGAGAGCAATCGAGTGTGCAAAAGGAAAGGAGCTACCGTGAGACATCATATCGTCACGTAATGGCTTGTCCAATGTCGTTATTCTCATTGGCCAAAGTATCGCCGGCTAGAATCAACAAAGTATAGACAAAGCGATTCAAGCAATTGGGCCAAATTGTGATGTCTATAAGAAGAGGCCTTATAAGATGCCCATACAATGTGATCATGCTTGATTGACACCATATCACTAGCAAGAGCAATCGAGTATGGACACAAAATGGAGCTACCACGAGACATCATATCGGCACCTAATGTCTCGTCCAATGTTGTTATACTAATTGGAAAACATATCACCGGCTAGAACCAACAAAGTATAGACAAGGCGATTCAAGCAATCCGGCCAAACTGTGATGTCTTTGAGATTAGGCTTTATGAGATGCCCATTGAATGTGATCATGCTTGATTGACACCATATCACTAGTGAGAGCAATCGAGTATGGATAAGGAAAGGGGCTACCATGAGACATCATATCGTTTCCTTCTGGCTCATCACTTGTCGTTATACTCATTGGCCAATGTATCACCGACTAGAACCAACGAAGTATGGACAAAAGCGATTCAAGCTATCGGGGCAAACTGTAACGTCTATGAGATGAGGCATTACAAGATGCTCATTCAATGTCATCATGCTTGATTAACACCGTATCACTAGCAAGAGCAATGGAGTATGGAAAAGGAAATGAGCTACCATGAGACATCATATCATCGCCTAATGGCTCGTCCAATGTCATTAAACTAATTGGAAAATGTATCACCGGCTAGAACCAACAAAGTATAGGCAAGGTGATTCAAGCAATCAGGCTAAACTATGATTTCTATAAGATTAGGCCTTAGGATGCCCATTCAATGTGATCATCCTTGATTTACACCATATCACTAGCGAGAGCAATCGAGTATGGACAAGGAAAGGAGCTACTGTGAGACATGATATCATCGCCTAATGGCTCATCCAATGTCGTTATTCTTATTGGCCAAAGTATCACCGGATAGAACCAACGAAGTATAAACAAGGCGATTGAAGCAATCGGGCCAAACTTTGACATCTATTAGAAGAGGCCTTACGAGATGCCCATTCAATATGATCATGCTTGATTGACACCATATCACTAGCGAGAGCAATCGAGTATGGACACGAAATGGAGCTACCCCGAGACATCATATTAGCACCTAATGGCTCATCCAATGTCGTTATACTAATTGGAAAACATATCACCAGCTAGAACCAACAAAGTATAGACAAGGCGATTCAAGCAACCAAGCCAAACTGTGATGTCTATGAGATTAGGCCTTACGAGATGCCCATTCAATGTGATCATGCTTGTTTGACATCATATCACTAGGGAGAGCAATTGAGTATGGACAAGGAAAGGAGCTACCGTGAGACATCATATCGTCGCCTAATGGCTCATCACTTGTCATTATACTCATTGGCCAATGTATCACCGGCTAGAACCAACAAAATATTGACAATGCGATTCAACCAATCGGGCCAAACAGTAACATCTATGAGATGAGGCCTTGAAAGATGCTCATTCAATGTCATCATGCTTGATTGACACCGTATCACTAGCGAGAGAAATCGAGTATGGAAAAGGAAATGAGCTATCGTGAGACATCATATCATCGCCTAATGGCTCATCCAATGTCGTTATACTAACTAGAAAATGTATCACCGGCATGAACCAACGAAGTATAGGCAAGGCGATTCAAGCAATCAGGCTAAACTGTGATGTCTATTAGATGAGTCCTTACGAGATGCCCATTCAATGTGATCATGCTTGATTGACACCATATCACTAGCGAGAGCAGTCGAGCATGGACAAGAAAAGGAGCTACCGTGAGACATCATATCGTCACCTCATGGCTCGTCCAACGTCATTATACTCATTAGCCAATGTATCACCGGCTAGAACCAATGAAGTATTGACAAGGTGATTCAAGCAAACGGACCAAATTGTGACGTCTATGCGATGAGGTCTTACGAAGATGCCCATTCAATGTCATCATGCCTGATTGGCATCGTATCACGAGCGAGAGCAATCGAGTATAGACAAGGTGATTCAAGCAATCAGGCTAAACTGTGATGTCTATGAGATTAGGCCTTACAAGATGCCCATTCATTGTGATCATTCTTGATTAACACCATATCACTAGCGAGAGCAATCGAGTATGGACAAGGAAACGAGCTACTGTGAGACATCATATCATCGCCTAATGGCTCGTCCAATGTCATTATTCTCATTGGCCAACGTATCACCGTCTAGACCCAATGAAGTATAGACAAGACGATTCAAGCAATCAGGCTAAACTATGACGTCTATGAGATTAGGCCTTACGAGATGTGTGACACCCGTAAACCACCTACGTGCCTCCCTGACCTATATCTCCTTTGTTTCCTCCACTCAAGTCACCGGAAATCACCATTCCCCAGCCGTCGCCTCTGCTCCGCTGAAACAAGGGCCGCCTCACCGATGAGCATTACCCCCCGCTCCTCCTCGAAGCACGCCGACTTGATGCCGAGCCTCTCTGAGTCACCGTGAAGCTGAAGGAGCAAACCCCGACTGAGTTCCCGCTCTGGAGGCGAAGCGCGACCTAGCCGAAGACCACCTACCATCGCCTCTCACCGACGACCACCTTCCGGTGAGCCTCCGTCCTCATAAACTCCCCTGACGTGTTCGCCTCGACGTATGCATCATGTTTGTAGTGCCGCGACAAGCTTTCGCCCCACACAGCCGCCGGTAGTGAGCCCTCCGGCCGCGCGCCGCCCAGCTCCGGCGTGCCTACTGGCCGTCCTCCTGGCGCCTACGTGGCCATGACATGGCTCCAACGTGGATCCTAGGTGTCACCTACGTGGCCTCTCTTTTAAACCAGAAAATACCCAAAAAAAATGCCAGAAAAATGCTAAAACATCCAAAATTCATAGTAAATCGAATTCAAATCCAATAGAACTCAAAAAAACTTTGTAAGGTTCATTTTGAATTCGTCTATTTTAGTAAAATGATAAATCACTGCCTCTGTACTTATATTTTTATCAATATATTAAATTGTCCAGACAATGATTAATTCACTAGAAATTCGAGGAATGCAATTAAATCCTGATTTTTGGCATGCTAAGTAAAGAAATAATTACCTACCACCACAATTTTTTGGTTTAGTATAATATGAATTCTTTTAGTCTCTAGAATTTAATTAGTGTGTTTGCTTAAATTAATTCTAGTAATTATTCTGTAAATAATTGGCCCTTGCCACTTGGCACAAAAATCACTCTTAGAAGCCCCTGTACCCAGTAAAACACACATGTCCAGAAACCTAAATCTACTTAACTAACTAAATTGATTTGCTCATACCACTATTTTACTTTAATAAATGCTAGTAATTAGAATAATAATAATATCTAGAGGCTGTAAATTGGTAAAAAATGCAATTCACCTATGTCTCTGTTCATGATAAATCACTCAAGTCCAGAATCAATTGGTTACTATTTTAATTGCTTGATTGTTCTGAAAAACTATAACAAACCTAAATAAATGAATAACACACATAAAATGATGAAATTTTAAATTGTTTCTTTGAAGCATATGGCTTGAAGAACATAAGAGTAATTTTAATTAATATTAAAACACGACCCAACTTCTCTGAAGCATATGGCTTCGAGAACATAATAATAAATTATTTGACACCAACCCATGATGTGCTTGCATGTATTATATCATTGCATATAACGGTGTTACGATAATACCGTTAACACCTTTGTCACCACATAGGTAACGACAACCAGGAGCCCGAAGAGGATCATCAGAAGGAGACTGAGTCTCAGGAACAAAAGATTGAAGTCGCTAAAACTAGTGTCGATCCAGGCAAGCCCCGGTTTTCATTCGCCATTTTACAAAGTTGCTAGTTATCAATATCACTAGTGTCTATGATTATTGTTGCATTAGGTCATAGGAGTTGATTGGAACCCACTTGCATGATACCCAAATGACCTATACCACTGTCATTAGAACTTTGGTAGTATCGATACTGTGTCGCGTCGCTTAGTAACTACTAGGCGCGATAGATATCATTACTAAGAATGAACTTGACCACTGGAACGGGACTTGTAAAATAAGTTTATTTTGATGTCATGACCGGGCAGGGATGATGCATGTGTAGGTTTGCAGCAACACATGGGTGTTGACTGCGGTAGCCCTGCCTTGTCGAACCTAGGACCCGTCGGTGGTCGGCCCCTTGGTCAAGTATTGAACAGTACCGAATGCATGCTAGTCTATGGGCACTAGTAAACTGATGTAGCATTGACGCGGCAATGGGGACATTACCTAGTATAGTGGTCGTTGACCCTTCTGCTGCTGGAGTGAACGGTTCATACCGCGAAGTACTGTTGGCAGGACGGCATGCCCACTTGCTGAGACTGGACCCGGATCGAGTTGTTTTTTGTCCTTGTGAAAGGTTACCATATATGACCTTAATTGGTGCGTATGTGTCGTGTATCTCGGGTTATCCTAGCTGGTGTAAATCAATTGTAATTGCTGTCCCTCGCAATAGTGAGTACCACATGGTCACTGAGTCGTCACGTAGTTGCATATGGTACTTGGGAATTGATTATGATGCTTATTGTTGATGTTACTCTTATGGCCCTTATGTTGTACTTACTTTATGTATTATTTTATTATCTTATTGTTGCAACTAAAGTTACATTCTGCTCTACCCAGTTAATTTGAGAAGTAAAACTTGATAGAACTAATAGGTTGCTTAGTGTGAGTCTTTTCAAACAAGCCACCTATTAGAGCTATTGCATGCCTAGATGTCCGACGGGTAAGTCTTGCTGAGTAATTAGTACTCAGGCTTCGTGCCACTGTTGTTTTCAGGTAATGAAGAAGTAGAGTTGCTTGAGAATGTGCTGCCCTGGGACATGCAAGTCCCTGAGGGTTGGACTGCCCACTGGGAGTCCGAATCGCCGCCGCAGTATTGATGTGTGTTGCTAGAGTGATGGTTCTTCGGGCAGGAACCATTACTCTGTTGTATTGTCGAGCTCGTAGCTCCTTATCGTTAATCGCTTCCACTATATTTTCAAAAACATTATGAACTTGTAATATTCCGCTGCACTCTGATGACTTAATGATGTAATATTCAACTTAAATTCGAACCAATGTTGTATTATCAAGAGTCTGTGTTATCAGCACCATCGGGACCTCGATCCTCCGGGAAGGGGCGCCACAAGATGCCCATTCAATGTGATCATGCTTGATTGACTCCATATCACTAGCGATAACAATCGAGTATGGACAAGGAAAGGAGCTACCATGAGACATCATATCATCACCTAATGGCTCGTCCAATGTCATTACTCATTAGCCAACGTATCACCGGTTAGAACCAAAGAAGTATAGACAAAGCGATTCAAGGAATCAGGCCAAACTATGACGTGTATGAGATGATGCCTTACGAGATGCCCATTCAACGTCATCATGCTTGATTGACACCGTATCACTAGCGAGAGCAATCGAGTGTGGACAAGGAATGGAACTACTGTGAGACATCATATCATCCCCTAATGGCTCGTCCAATGCGTTATACTCATTGGCCAACGTATCACCGGTTAGAGCCAAAAAATGTATAGACAAGGCGATTCAAGCAATCGGGTTAAACTGCGACCTCTATAAGATGAGGCCTCACGAGATGCCCATTCAATGTCATCATGCCTGATTGACACCGTATCACCAGCAAGAGCAATCGAGTATGGACAAAGAATAGAGCTACCGTGAGACATCATATCGTCACCTAATGGCTTGTCACTTGTCTTTATACTCATTGGCCAATGTATCACCAGCTAGAACCAACGAAGTATAGACAAAGCGCTTCAAGCAATTGGGCCAAACTGTAACGTCTATGAGATGAGGCCTTACAACATGCTCATTCAATGTCATCATTCTTGATTGACACCGTATCACTAGCGAGAGCAATCGAGTATGGAGAAGGAAATGAGCTACCGTGAGACATCATATCATTGCCCAATGGCTCATCCAATATCGTTATACTAATCGGAAAATGTATCACTGGCTAGAACCAACAAAGTAATCAGGCCAAACTATGATGTCTATGAGATTAGGCCTTACGACATGCCCATTCAATGTGATCATCCTTGATTGACACCATATCACTAGCGAGAGCAATCGAGTATGGACAAGGAAAGGAGCTACCGTGAGACATCATATTGTCTCCGAATGGCTCGTCCAATTGCATTATACTCATTGGCCTACGTATCACCGGTTAGAACCAACAAAGTATAGACAAAGCGATTCAAGCAATTGGGCCAAACTGTGACGTCTATGAGATGATGCCTTACAAGATGCCCATTCAATGTCATCATGCTTGATTGACACCGTATCACTAGCGAGAGCAATCGAGTATGGACAAGGAATGGAACTACCATGAGACATCATATCATCCCCTAATGGCTTGTCCAATGTCGTTATACTCATTGGCCAACGTAACACCGGTGTCGACGATACATACCATCGGGGTACCTCATAGATATGGAAAGCAAAGTAGACTCCTACTAGGATAGGAACAGTAGACCAACTAGGACACCGCCATGTAACCCTGTCCCCCCGGATATATAAGGAGGGGCAGGGGTCCTCCTAAAGGGACAAGCCATAGCATTGGACAAGTCGACAATTAGACAAGTTCAATTGGATAGATCCCACATGGGACATAGATTAGACACAACTAGACATCATCGTCTAGGTCTACTCTCCTCGTCTAGATCTTTAGATCTAGACATATGAATACAAATACCACAGAACACATGACGTAGGGTTATTATCCTCCGGGTGACCCAAACCTGTCTAAATTGCCGTCTTGTGTTACCATCGTCTCTCGATCTCGCGCATACCCCTGTCCTACCTATAAATCCACATAGATAAACTACCCTATGTCTATTGCCGAGATTAAGTCTCGACAGTTGGCGTGCCAGGTAGGGGAAGCGTGATGGTCGACTCGTCGAGATCGGTGGTTTCAATCTACTACTTCAAGATTTCATTGTGAGCAGACCGGCGTTGAAGCGCACGAGTTGTCGCATTTTTGAAAGATTTCTTCTTCAAGATCTAATCACGAGCAGACCGTTGTTGAAGCATCGTGTCGTCACATAAATCATCACGTCTTCATCAAGACGACACCTTCAACGAGGAAAACCGCTATTCAGTGACATCATCCATTACGACGATGCTTCTGACAACCCGATGCTTCGGTGGATTCCGATGACTCGGCGACATCACCGCGACTCGATGGTTCGACTGCTCACAGCCACATGTATATGCCCGGGGGCTACTCCGTCTTCACCTGGCCACTCGGTCGCTCGATGACGTCTTCGACAACTCAGCGCATCGGCAATCACCGCGATTCGGCCGCTCGACGATGTCTTTGACAACTCAGCACATCGACAATCACCATGACTCGGCCGCTCAATGATGTCTTTGATGTCTCAGCACATCGGCAATAACCACGACTCGGTCACATGGCAACATTGCCTTGACTCGGTCATTCGGCGATATCTCCTCGACTCGGTCACTCGGCGACATTGCTGCAACACTACCACTCGACGGCTACTTAGCAACGCCGCCAATTATTTGACGCTTTGGGTTTTCATCCACTCTGCTACTCGACGATGCCTGCAATGACATGGCACTTCGGTCACTCGAACACTTGGTCACACCTTCAACGACTCAGTGTTTCTGTCAACAACTCTGAGCTTCGATGTTCCGACGACATGATGGCTCGACTTTGACATTCAACCACTTGCCAACCACATCGACATGCTCGGGGGCTCCTCTTTAACTCGCCGAATAATAAAGCTAAGTATCTGTGTACTTTCTCGATTTATTTTGAGGTTTTTGGACTAATGTCCTTCATATTTTTTACACGACCGCTTATTTCTGTTTTCTAAGCAGAAGGTCGTAGATTTTTTTTTATGAGTAAAGTTGGGCTTTTAAATTAGTGCTCTTATTTGTGACTTTATTCATCTTTTTATTGCCTCGGTTCTTTAATCCTTCGCATTAAACAATCGAGCCAGGGGGTTATTTGTGTATCTATACACGTGTTCTTCCACTTTTTGTGAATCTAGTAGTACACATGTCGGTTGGTAACCTTTCAGTAGTGCTTCAGCCCTGACACCATATGACCCATGTTGTCTGTTCTAGTTTCACCTTTTTTGGCTTCTGCCTCGACCAATATATTGTATTTTATTTGCAATTTGGTCTTATTTTTTGGTCTTACACCGACTAGTGACTAAGTCATAAAACCTTTTTGCTACACGACAAACTGCCACTACACTAAACCTAGAGCCAAAGTTGCGAGAGGTCATGTGTCGATTGGTTCTGATTGCTATGCAAGAGTAAATTATGACCGATATTGTTGTGGTAGACCAAGCTTTGAGCTCTTTATATTTTGTTCTAAGTATCCTACGGTGGAGCAGTCTGGTTGCTAACACGCGAATACGCTGCTATGCGCCAGTCGGTCTACCTATAGGAGAAAAATGGATACACACTTGATGTTTTAGTCGACTGATTTGTTTGGTTTATAAAAATAAGTTTTCAAGCAAACAATGTTAATTATAACTAGTTATCCTAATTTCCTTTATTGTCAGGAATATTTTTGATGGATAGGCGGACACACCACTCGATATAGAGTGATTTCCTCGTCTTCATCGGCCGATAAAGCCAGCTCCGACCGCTTTCATCGGTCGGCCATGCTAACATGGACTGTCTTCATCGGTCGCCTTACAGCTCCGACTGCTTTTGCCGGTCGGCTACACCAGCTCTGACCGCCGCTATCGGTCTGTCACATCATATCTGATCACCACCATCGGTCGGCCACATGTCAGACTGTCAGCTTCACTCGGTCATCGCGACTTCGAGTGATTCCTACTTCATGAGCGGTCGGCAGCTACAACAACCTTGACTGTCTTCTTCAGTCGACCTTATCGTCATGAGTTAAGTACCGCTGCCACTCAGACATGATATTCTGAGTTGAGTACGACCGACACTCATAATGGCGATTGTCTTGGGGGCTTCTTTGAAGAAAGTCACTTTATGGTTGATGCCATAATATATAAATATATGATTTGATGATCATATAACAGTGGCTTGATGGTCACTCTATCAAATGTGCTTCTTTGATGAGAAGTGCATTGTCATAAGTGGTTGATGCCATAATCATTTAAAGCATGATTTAATGATCATGTCACTATGACTTGATGGTCATATATGCGAAATATTGAGCATCACTCGGCTGATTGAAGTCAGTCTACAATAGTGAAAATAAAGCTCAAAGATATGAGTGATTACAATTCTTAAGGAAAGGTTACTTAATCATGATTGAAGTCGTGGTAACTTAATACTTGGCTACGATTGATGTCATAAAGCCTCGTTCATTCGGTTGTGATTGAAGTCACCCATTTAGAACATAATCATTCGGCTGTGTTTGAAGTCACTCGTTTGATTCATAAATCACTCATAGGCCACTCGACCAAAAACTATTTACATTTGGCTATGATTGATGTCATAAGCTTATGTTCACTCGGATGTGATTGATGTCGCTCGAGTATATGATATAGCACTCGACAATGATTGAAGTCATTGGTTTGAGTCATCTACCACTCAGCGGTGATTGAAGTCACTCGACTAAGTCATTTATCACTCGGTAATGATTGATGTCATTCTACTGAGTTATTTATCACTCGGATTTGATGATTTGAGCGATTATTCCTTAAAGAGAGCCAGCACGACTATTCTTGGTTTGGACTCTTGCATTATTTGCAGTTTCCAAATGATACAAGAGTCGGGGGCTACACCTAATTAGGTGCACCTACTCGGTGCACTAGTTGATTTCTCGAGGACATTTTTAGATCTTTGAGATTCTTACAAGCTCATTGAAATAAAGCTGAAGCATTATATATGGCACAAACCAGTCGGAAAGATACTAAAGATTATCATCCAGCTTGCAAGACTCTCGGGGGCTTATCGATGATACATACCATCGGGGTACCTTATAGATAAGAAAAGCAAAGTAGATTCCTACTAGGATAAGAACAATAGACCAACTAGGACACCGCCATGTAACCCTGTCCCCCGAATATATAAGGAGGGGCAGGGGTCCTCCTCAAGGGACAAGCCATAGCATTGGACAAGTCGACAATTAGACAAGTTCAATTAGATAGATCTCACACGGGACATAGATTAGACACAACTAGACATCATCGTCTAGGTCTACTCTCCTCGTCTAGATCTTTAGATCTAGACATATAAATACAAATACCATAGAACACAGAACGTAGGGTTACTATCCTCCGGGAGGCCTGAACCTGTCTAAATCGGCATCTTGTGTTACCATCGTCTCTCGATCTCGCGCATACCCCTGTCCTACCTATAAATCCACATAGATGAACTACCCTATGTCTATTGCCGAGATTAAGTCTCGACAACCAGCTAGTACCAATGAAGTATAGACGAGGTGATTCAAGCAATCGGGCCAAACTGTGCTGTCTATGAGATTAGGCCTTACGAGATGCACATTCAATGTCATCATGCTTAATTGACACCATATCACGAGCAAGAGCAATCGAGTATGGACAAGGAATGGAGCTACCATGAGACATCATATCATCGCCTAATGGCTCGTCCAATGTCATTATACCCATTGGCCAACGTATCACCGATTAGAAGAAAAAAAGTATAGATAAAGAGATTCAAGCAATCGGGCCAAACTATGACGTCTACGAGATGAGGCCTTACGAGATGCTCATTCAATGTCATCATGCTTGATTGACACGGTATCACTAGTGAGAGCAATCGAGTGTGGAAAAGGAAAGGAGCTACCGTGAGACATCATATTGTCGCCTAATGGCTCGTCACTTGTCGTTATACTCATTGGCCAATGTATCACCAGCTACAACCAACAAAGTATAGACAAAGCGATTCAAGCAATCAGGCCAAACTGTAACGTCTATGAGATGAGGCCTTGCAACATACTCATTCAATGTCATCATTCTTGATTGACACAGTATCACTAGCGAGAGCACTCGAGTATGGAAAAGGAAATGAGCTACCGTGAGACATCATATCATCGCCTAATGGCTCGTCCAATGTTGTTATACTAATTGGAAAACGTATCACCGGCTGGAACCAACGAAGTATAGGCAAGGCAATTCAAGCAATCAAGCCAAACTGTGGTGTCTATGAGATTAGGCCTTACGAAATACCCTTTCAATGTGATCATGCTTGATTGACACCATATCGCTAGCGAGAGCAATCGAGTATGGACAAGGAAAGGAGATGCCCTGAGACATCATATTGTTGCCTAATGGCTCGTCCAATGTCATTATACTCATTGGCCAACATATCACCGGTTAGAACCAACAAAGTATAGACAAAGTGATTCAAGCAATCGAGCCAAACTGTGACGTCTATGAGATGAAGCCTTACGAGATGCCCATTCAATGTCATCATGCTTGATTGACACCGTATCACTAGTGAGAGCAATCGAGTCTGGACAAGGAATGGAACTACCGTGAGACATCATATCATCCCCTAATGGCTCGTCCAATATCGTTAGACTCATTGGCCAACGTATCACCGGCTAGTACCAAGGAAGTATTATCGTCGCCTAATGGCTCGTCCAATGTCGTATATACTCATTGGCCAATGTATCACCGGCTGGAACCAATGAAGTAAAGACAAGGCGATTGAAGCAATCGGGCTAAACTGTGACGTCTATTAGATGCGGCCTTACGAGATGCCCATTAAATGTGATCATGCTTGATTGACACTATATCACTAGAGAGAGCAATCAAGTATGGAAACGAAATGGAGCTACCGCGAGACATCATATCGGGACCTAATGGCTTCTTCAATGTTGTTATGCTAATTGGCCAACATATCACCGGCTTGAACCCACGAAGTATAGACAAGGCGATTCAAGCAATTAGGCCAAACTGTAACGTCTATGAGATGAGGCCTTACAAGATACTCATTCAATGTCATCATGCTTGATTGACATCATATCACTAGTGAGAGCAATCGAGTATGGAAAAGGAAATGAGCTACCGTGAGACATCATATCATCGCCTAATGGCTCGTCCAATGTCGTTATACTAATTGGAAAACGTATCACTGGCTAGAACCAATGAAGTATAGGCAAGGCAATTCAAGCAATCAGGCTAAACTATGATGTCTATGAGATTAGGCCTGACGAGATGCCCATTCAATGTGATCATCCTTCATTGACACCATATCACTAGCGAGAGCAATCGAGTATGGACAAGGAAAGGAGCTACCATGAGACATCATATCATCACCTAATGGCTCGTCCAATGTTGTTATTCTCATTGGCCAACGTATCACCGGCTAGAACCAACAAAGTATAGACAAGGCGATTGAAGCAACCGGGCCAAACTGTGACGTCTATTAGAAGAGGCCTTAGGAGATGCCCATTAAACATCATCATGCTTGATTGACACCATATCACTAGAGAGAGCAATCGAGTATGGACACAAAATGGAGATACCACGAGACATCATATCGGCACCTAATGGCTCGTTCAACGTCGTTATACTTATTGGAAAACATATCACCGACTAGAACCAACAAAGTATTGACAAGGTGATTCAAGCAACCAGGCCAAACTGTGATGTCTATGAGATGCCCATTCAATGTGATCATACTTGATTGACACCATATCACTAGCGAGAGCAATTGAGTATGGACACGGAATGGAGCTACCACGAGACATCATATCGGCACCTAATGGCTCGTCCAATGTCGTTATACTTATTGGCTAATGTATCACCCACTAGAACCAACAAAGTATAGACAAGGCGATTCAAGCAATCGGGTCAAACTGTGACCACTATAACATGAGGCCTTACGAGATGCCCATTCAATGTGATCATGCTTGAATGAGACAGTATAACTTGAGCTATCACAAGACATCATATCGTCATCTAATGGATCGTCCAATATTGTTATACTCATTGGCCAACGTACCACCGGCTAGAACAAACTAAGTATAGACAAAGCGATTCAAGCAATCGGACCAAACTGTGACGTCAATGAGATGAGGCCTTACGAGATTCTCATTCAATGTCACGATGCTTGATTGACTCCGTATCACTAGCAAGAGCAACCAAGTATGGACAAGGAAAGGAACTACCGTGAGACACAATATCATCGCCTAATGGCTCGTACAATGTCGTTATATTCATTGGCCAATGTATCACCGGTAAGAACCAACGAAGTATAGACAAAGCGATTCAAGCAATCAGGCCAAACTATGACGTCTATGATATGATGCCTTACGAGATAACCAATCAATGTCATCATGCTTGATTGACACCGTATCACTAGTAAGAGCAATTGAGTATGGACAAGGAATGGAGCTACTGTGAGACATCATATTGTCGCCTAATGGCTCGTTACTTGTTGTTATACTCATTGGCCAATGTATCACCGGCTAGAACCAATGAAGTATAGACAAGGCGATTGAAGCAATCTGGTCAAACTGTGACGTTTATTAGATGAGGCCTTACAAGATGCCCATTCAATGTGATCATGCTTGATTGACACCATATCACTAACAAGAACAATCGAGTATGGACAAGGAAAGGAGGTACCGTGAGACATCATATCGTCGCCTAATGACTCGTCCAATGTCGTTATACTCATTGGCCAACGTATCACCGGCTCGAACCAATGAAGTATAGACAAGGCGATAGAAGCAATCGGGCCAAACTGTGACGTCTATTAGATGAGGCCTTACGAGATGCCCATTCAATGTGATCATGCTCGACTGACACCATATCACTAGCGAGAGCAATCGAGTATGAACAAGGAAAGGAGCTACCGTGAGACATCATATCGTTGCCTAATGGCTCGTCCAATGTCGTTATACTCATTAGCCAACATATCACCAACTAGAACCAACGAAGTATAGAGAAGACGATTGAAGCAATCGGGCCAAACTATGACATCGATTAGATGAGGCCTTATGAGATGCCCATTCAATGTGACCATACTTGATTGACATCATATCACTAGCGAGAGCAATCGAGTATGAACACGAAATGGAGCTACCGGGAGACATCATATCAGCACCTAATGGATCATCCAATGTCCTTATATATATTAGAAAATGTATCACCCGGTAGAACCAGCAAAGTATAGACAAGGCGATTTAAGCAATCAGGCCAAACTGTGATATCTATGAGATTAGGCCTTACGAGATGCCCAATCAATGTGATCATGCTTGATTGACACCATATCACTAGCGAGAGCAATCGAGTATGGACAAGGAAAGGAGTTACTGTGAGATATCATATCATCGCCTAATGGCTCGTCCAATGTCGTTATACTAATTGGAAAACGTGTCACCGGCTAGAGCCAACGAAGTATAGACAAGTCAATTAAAGCAATCAGGCCAACCTGTGATGTCTATTAGATGAGGCCTTACGAGATGCCCATTCAATGTGATCATGCTTGATTGACACCATATCACTAGCGAGAGCAATCGAGTGTGGACAAGGAAAGGAGTTACTGTGAGATATTATATCATCACCTAATGGCTCGTCCAATGTCGTTATGCTAATTGGAAAACATCTCACCCACTAGAACCAACAAAGTATAGACAAGGCGATTCAAGCAATCAGGCCAAACTGTGATGTCTATGAGATTAGGCCTTATGAGATGCCCATTCAATATGATCATGCTTGATTGACACCATATCACTAGCGACAGCAATCGAGTATGGACAAGGAAAGAAGCTACCATGAGACATCATAACGTTGCCTAATGGTTCGTCCAATGTCGTTATACTCTTTGGCCAACGTATCACCAGCTAGAACCAATAAAGTATAGACAAGGCGATTGAAGCAATCGGGCTAAACTGTGACGTCTATTAGATGAGGCCTTACGGGAAGCCCATTCAATGTCATCATGCTTGATTGAGACAATATAACTACCTGGAGCAATCAAGTGTCGGCACGGAATAGAGATATCATGAAACATCGTATCATCATCTAATGGCTCGTCCAATGTCATTATACTCATTAGCCAACGTATCACCGGCTAGAACCAACAAAGTATAGACAAAGCGATTCAAGCAATCGGGCCAAATTGTGACGTCTATAAGATGAGGACTTACGAGATGCCCATTCAATGTCATCATGCTTGATTGACACCGTATCACCATCAAGAGCAATCGAGTATGGACAAGGAATAGAGGTACCATGAGACATCATATCATCGCTTAATGGCTCGTCCAATGTCATTATACTCATTAGCCAACGTATCACCGGCTAGAACCAATGAAGTATAGAAAAAGCAGCTCAAGCAATCGGGCCAAACTGTAACGTCTATGAGATGATGCCTTACAAGATGCTCATTTAATGTCATCATGCTTCATTAACACCGTATCACTAGAAAGAGCGATTGAGTATGGAAAAGAAAATAAGCTACCATGAGACATCATATCATCGCCTAATGGCTTGTCTAATATTATTATACTAATTGGAAAATGTATCACCGGCTAGAACCAACGAAGTATAGGCAAGACGATTCAAGCAATCAGGCCAAATTGTGATGTCTATGAAATTAGGCCTTAGGAGATGTCCATTCAATGTGATCATGCTTGATTGACACCATATCACTAGCGAGAGCAATCGAGTTTGGACAAGGAAAGGACCTACCATGAGACATCATATCATCGCCTAATGGCTCATCCAATGTCGTTATACTCATTGGCCAACGTATCACCGACTAGAACCATCAAAGTATAGACAAGGCTATTGAAGCAATCGAGCCAAACTGTGATGTCTATTAGATGAGGCCTTATGAGATGCCCATTCAATGTGATCATGCTTGATTCAAACCATATCACTAGCGAGAGCAATCGAGTATGGACAAGGAAAGGAGCTACCGTGAGACATCATATCGTGGCCTGATGGCTCGTCCAATGTCGTTATACTCATTGGCCAATGTATCACCGGCTAGAACCAACAAAGTATAGACAAGGCGATTGAAGCAATCGGGCCAAACTGTGACGTCTATTAGATGAGGCCTTACGAGATGCCCATTCAATGTGATTATGCTGGATTGACCCTATATCACTAGCGAGAGCAATTGAGTATGGACACGAAATGGAGCTACCACGAGACATCATATCGACACCTAATGGCTCGTCCAATGTCGTTATAATAATTGGAAAACATATCACCAGCTAGAACCAACGATGTATAGACAAGGCGATTCAAGCAATCAGTCCAAACTATGATGTCTTTGAGATTAATCCTTACGAGATGCCCATTCAACGTGATCATGCTTGGTTGAATCCATATCACTAGCGAGAGCAATCAAGTATGGACAAGGAATGGAACTACCGTGAGACATCATATCATCACCTAATGGCTCGTCCAATGTCGTTATACTCATTGGCCAACGTGTCATCGGCTAGAACCAACGATGTACAGACAAGGTGATTGAAGCAATCGGGCCAAACTGTGACGTCTATTAGTTCAGGCCCTACGAGATGCCCATTTAATGTGATTATGCTTGATTGACATCATATCACTAGCGATAGCAATTGAGTATGGACACAAAATGGAGCTACCGCGAGACATCATATCGGCACCTAATGGCTCGTCCAATGTCGTTATACTTATTGGCCAACATATCACCGGCTAGAACCAACAGAGTAAAGACAAGGTAATTCAAGCAATCGGGTCAAACTGTGATGTCTATAAGATGAGGCCTTACAAGATGCTCATTCAATGTCATCATGCTTGATTGACACTATATCACTAGCTAGAGCAATCAAGTATGGAAAAGGAAAGGAGCTATAGTGAGACTTCATATCATCACCTAATGGCTCGTCCAATGTCGTTATACTCATTGGCCAACGTATCACCGGTTAGAACCAACGAAGTATAGACAAAGCGATTCAAGCAATCAGGCCAAATAATGACGTCTATGAGATGATGCCTGATGAGATACCCATTCAATGTCATCATGCTTCATTGACACAGTATAACGAGTAAGAGCAATCAAGTATGGACAAGAAATGGAACTATCGTGAGACATCATATCATCATCTAATGGCTCGTCCAATGCCGTTATACTCATTGGCCAATGCATCACCGGCTAGAACCAATGAAGTATAGACAAAGAAATTCAAGCAATCGGGCCAAACTGTGACGTCAACGAGATGAGGCCTTACGAGATGCTCATTCAATATCATCATGCTTGATTGACACCGTATCACCAGCAAGAGCAATCGAGTATGGACAAGGAATGGAGCTACCGTGAGACATCATATCATCGTCTAATAGCTCATTACTTGTCGTTATACTCATTGGCCAATGTATCACCGACTAGAACCAACAAAGTATAGACAAAGCGATTCAAGCAATCGGGCCAAACTGTAACGTCTATGACATGAGGCCTTACAAGATGCTCATTCAATGCCATCATGCTTGATTCACACTGTATCACTAGCGAGAGCAATCGAGTATGGAAAAGGAAATGAGCTACCGTGAGACCTCATATTATCGCCTAATGGCTCGTCCAATGTCATTATACTCATTGGCCAACGTATCACCGGTTAGAACCCAAAAAAAAAGTATAGACAAAGAGATTCAAGCAATCGGGCTAAACTGTGACGTCTACGAGATGAGGCCTTATGAGATGCCCATTCAAGCAATTGGGCCAAACTGTGACGTCTATGAGATGATGCCTTACGAGATGCCCATTCAATGTCATCATGCTTGATTGATACAGTTTAACTAGCAAGAGCAATCAAGTATGGACAAGGAATGGAGCTATCATGAGACATCATATCGTCATCTAATGGCTCGTCCAATGTCATTATACTCATTGGCCAACGTATCACCGGCTAGAACCAACGAAGTATAGACAAGGCGATTGAAGCAATCGGGCCAAACTGTGACGTCTATTAGATAAGGCCTTACGAGATGCCCATTCAATGTGATCATGCTTGATTGACACCATATCACTAGCGGGAGCAATAGAGTATGGACACAAAATGGAGCTACCGCGAGACATCATATCGGCACCTAATGGCTCATCCAATGTCGTTATACTTATTAGCCAATGTATCACCGGCTCGAACCAACAAAGTATAGACAAGGTGATTCAAGCAATCGGGTCAAATTGTAACCTCTATAAGATGAGGCCTTACGAGATGCCCATTCAATGTCATCATGCTTGATTGACACAGTTGTTGACACCGGATTTTGGTAATTCTCGGCTGTTATTTTCTACATGAAGAGCTAAAGTAGTTGTTGATTGCCAAATTTAACATTAGTCGCTAATTTTGGCTTCATCAAATGATTTAATAATCAAGTAGCCGAATTAGCTATCTGATTGGTTGATTAAAGTAACTGGACGGATGCTACAAGCATGGTTTTGCTCCTATGGACCAAAAGGATCATCCGTTATCTAGAAGCTTGGACCTCTAGTGGACGATGTGCTGCATGGTAATCAATGCACAGGGTTAGTGTTCAGAGAAGGATACGTGCTTGGAGGTGTCTGATAAATTGGCTAAGCGAGACGTGTGCACAGGAAGAAGTCTATAAAGGGACGGCCTAGAAGATTAAGGAAATAAGTCGAGGAAGAAGGAAATTAAGGCTTTAGCGAGCGTACTTGACGGAAAAGAATTATTCTAGTGTTATTTGGCCAGCATCATGTGTATGCAGTTTTATTTAAACAAAGGTCCAAGATGGCAACTATGGAAAGATGACCAGGACTCAGTGTGTGCACGCAAGAACTTGAAGTGGGACCAGCTTGAACACGTGACAATAGAAGGTTTCGTTATTTTATAGTGAGATTAGTGTTATGGTTAGAATATAATATTACTTAGCATATTTAGGCTAGATCCCATTCGCTTTTAGGCTGATCCTATTCTTGTACACCAAGTCTGCCAGCCCTATAAATATAAAGGGTCAAATTGTAATTATCAATCGATCAATATACAACTTTGGCGCATCGCCCACCCTGTAAACAGATATACCCCGACGGGTTCCTCGTCTAGAGCGGGCTCTCCGTGATAGATGTAGGACTCGTCACCCCGGCGGACTCGTCGTCATAAAGTAGGCTGCATCGACTAGTTCGACCTCGACGACATGGCGGAGGACTCACCACCCCGGTGACCGCGACGACGTGCCCAGGACTGTCTCGACACGGACCAATGTTCTGGTTAGTTCATCGTGGTTGCTAGTTATCCGATATACTAGATCTTTCTAAGTTGTTTTGCTAGGATTAGCTGCATACTGTCTTGGGAAAACCAATCTATCATAGTTAATTCTAACGATTCAATTATAATCTAATTTGTATATTCGAGTCACAACTGAATAGATTTAAGCGATTAGATCTAGTATTGTCTGGCGTTTGTTCGTTTCTCGGCTTAGACCGATGTTCTGTAATATCTAGAACTGTGTCGGTTAATTCCGATCTTCTAGTTGGACAACCATGCAAGAATGATCTCGTCGTGAGGGTCTGTTCAGGGTATCATCAGAGTGTTTAGCCGACGAGTTATCTGGTTACTAGCAATAGACGATAGATATTCATATGTTTAGTTCTATTATCGGCTTTGGTTCATCGACTTCGTTTACCACACTAGTTCTATTTGTCTAGTCGATGAATTATCATATAATTTATTTATTTGTTAGTCTTGTATCGGTTAGATATTGTGATTCTATTAACTGGCCAATATAATATTAATTGTTAATCTAGTGTGCATCGGCTTATAGATTTATGCTCATCCAATGTCGTTATACTCATTGGCTAACGTATCACCGGCTAGAACCAATAAAATATAGACAAGGTGATTAAAGCAATCGGGCCAAACTGTGACGTCTATTTGATGAGGCCTTACGAGATGCCCATTCAAGCAATTGGGCCAAACTGTGACGTCTATGAGATGATGCCTTACGAGATACCCATTCAATGTCATCATGCTTGATTGATACAGTTTAACTAGCAAGAGCAATCAAGTATGGACAAGGAATGGAGCTATCATGAGACATCATATCGTCATCTAATGGCTCGTCCAATGTCATTATACTCATTGGCCAACGTATCACCGGCTAGAACCAACGAAGTATAGACAAGGCGATTGAAGCAATCGGGCCAAACTGTGACGTCTATTAGATAAGGCCTTACGAGATGCCCATTCAATGTGATCATGCTTGATTGACACCATATCACTAGCGGGAGCAATAGAGTATGGACACAAAATGGAGCTACCGCGAGACATCATATCGGCACCTAATGGCTCATCCAATGTCGTTATACTTATTAGCCAATGTATCACCGGCTCGAACCAACAAAGTATAGACAAGGTGATTCAAGCAATCGGGTCAAATTGTAACCTCTATAAGATGAGGCCTTACGAGATGCCCATTCAATGTCATCATGCTTGATTGACACAGTTGTTGACACTGGATTTTGGTAATTCTCGGCTGTTATTTTCTACATGAAGAGCTAAAGTAGTTGTTGATTGCCAAATTTAACATTAGTCGCTAATTTTGGCTTCATCAAATGATTTAATAATCAAGTAGCCGAATTATCTATCTGATTGGTTGATTAAAGTAACTGGACGGATGCTACAAGCATGGTTTTGCTCCTATGGACCAAAAGGATCATCCGTTATCTAGAAGCTTGGACCTCTAGTGGACGATGTGCTGCATGGTAATCAATGCACAGGGTTAGTGTTCAGAGAAGGATACGTGCTTGGAGGTGTCTGATAAATTGGCTAAGCGAGACGTGTGCACAGGAAGAAGTCTAGAAAGGGACGGCCTAGAAGATTAAGGAAATAAGTCGAGGAAGAAGGAAATTAAGGCTTTAGCGAGCGTACTTGACGGAAAAGAATTATTCTAGTGTTATTTGGCCAGCATCATGTGTATGCAGTTTTATTTAAACAAAGGTCCAAGATGGCAACTATGGAAAGATGACCAGGACTCAGTGTGTGCACGCAAGAACTTGAAGTGGGACCAGCTTGAACACGTGACAATAGAAGGTTTCGTTATTTTATAGTGAGATTAGTGTTATGGTTAGAATATAATATTACTTAGCATATTTAGGCTAGATCCCATTCGCTTTTAGGCTGATCCTATTCTTGTACACCAAGTCTGCCAGCCCTATAAATATAAAGGGTCAAATTGTAATTATCAATCGATCAATATACAACTTTGGCGCATCGCCCACCCTGGAAACAGATATACCCCGACGGGTTCCTCGTCTAGAGCGGGCTCTCCGTGATAGATGTAGGACTCGTCACCCCGGCGGACTCGTCGTCATAAAGTAGGCTGCATCGACTAGTTCGACCTCGACGACATGGCGGAGGACTCACCACCCCGGTGACCGCGACGACGTGCCCAGGACTGTCTCGACACGGACCAATGTTCTGGTTAGTTCATCGTGGTTGCTAGTTATCCGATATACTAGATCTTTCTAAGTTGTTTTGCTAGGATTAGCTGCATACTGTCTTGGGAAAACCAATCTATCATAGTTAATTCTAACGATTCAATTATAATCTAATTTGTATATTCGAGTCACAACTGAATAGATTTAAGCGATTAGATCTAGTATTGTCTGGCGTTTGTTCGTTTCTCGGCTTAGACCGATGTTCTGTAATATCTAGAACTGTGTCGGTTAATTCCGATCTTCTAGTTGGACAACCATGCAAAAATGATCTCGTCGTGAGGGTCTGTTCAGGGTATCATCAGAGTGTTTAGCCGACGAGTTATCTGGTTACTAGCAATATACGATAGATATTCATATGTTTAGTTCTATTATCGGCTTTGGTTCATCGACTTCGTTTACCACACTAGTTCTATTTGTCTAGTCGATGAATTATCACTTAATTTATTTATTTGTTAGTCTTGTATCGGTTAGATATTGTGATTCTATTAACTGGCCAATATAATATTAATTGTTAATCTAGTGTGCATCGGCTTATAGATTTATGCTCATCCAATGTCGTTATACTCATTGGCTAACGTATCACCGGCTAGAACCAATGAAATATAGACAAGGTGATTGAAGCAATCGGGCCAAACTGTGATGTCTATTTGATGAGGCCTTAGGAGATGCCCATTCAATGTGATCATGCTTGATTGACACCATATCACTAGCGAGAGCAATCGAGTATGGACTTGAAATGGAGCTACCGCGAGACATCGTATCATCATCTAATGGCTCATCCAATGTCATTATACTCATTGGCCAACGTATCTTCGGCTTGAACAAAAGAAGTATAGACAAAGCGATTCAAGCAATCGGACCAAACTATGATGTCAATGAGATAAGGCCTTACGAGATGCTCATTCAATGTCACGATGCTTGATTGACTCCATATCACTGGCGAGAGCAATCGAGTATGGACAAGGAAAAGAGCTACCATGAGACATCATATCATCGCCTAGTGGCTCATCCAATGTCGTTATACTCATTGGCCAACGTATCACTGGTAAGAACCAACAAAGTATAGACAAAGCGATTCAAGCAATCAGGTCAAACTGTGACACCTATGAGATGATATCTTATGAGATGCCCATTCAATGTCATCATGCTTGATTGACACCGTATCACCAGCAAGAGCAATCGAGTATGGACAAGAAATGGAGCTACCGTGGGACATCATATCGTAGCCTAATGGCTTGTCACTTGTCATTATACTCATTGGCCATTGTATCACCGGTTAGAACCAACGAAGTATAGACAAAGTGATTCAAGCAATCGGGTCAAACTGTGACATCTACAAGATGATGCCTTACGAGATGCCCATTCAATGTCATCATTCTTGATTGACACCATATCAGTAGCAAGAGCAATCAAGTATGGACAAGGAATCATACTACCATGAGACATCATATCATCGCATAATGGCTCATCTTACTCATTGGCCAACGTATCACCGGTTAGAGCCAAAAAAAAAGTATATACAAAGAGATTCAAGCAATCGGGCCAAACTATGACATTTATGAGATGAGACCTTACGAGATGCTCATTCAATGTCATCATGCTTGATTGACACAATATCACTAGTGAGAGCAATTGAGTGTGGAAAAGGAATGGAGCTACCGTGAGACATCATATCATCGCCTAATGGCTTGTCCAGTGTCGTTATATTCATTGGCAAACGTATCACCGGCTAGGATAAACAAAGTATAGATAAAGCGATTCAAGCAATCGAGCCAAATTGTGACGTCTATTAGATGAGGCCTTACGAGATGTCCATTCAATGTGATCATGCTTGATTAACACCATATCACTAGCGAGAGCAATCGAGTATGGACACGAAATGGAGCTACCGCGAGACATCATATTGGCACCTAATGGCTCGTCCAATGTCGTTATACTTATTAGCCAATGTATCACCGGCTAGAACCAACAGAGTATGGACAAGGCGATTCAAGCAATCGGGTCAAACTGTGACCTCTATAAGATAAGGCCTTACAAGATGTCCATTCAATGTCATCATGCTTCATTGACACAGTATAACTAGCAAGAGCAATCAAGTATCAACAAGGAATAGAGCTATCTTCAGACATCATATCGTCATCTAATGGCTCATCCAATGTCGTGATACTCATTGGCCGATGTACCACCGGCTAGAACAAACGAAGTATAGACAAAGGGATTCAAGCAATTGGGCCAAACTGTGACGTCAATGAGATAAGGCCTTACAAGATGCACATTCAATGTCCCGATCCTTGATTGACTCCATACCACTAGCGAGAGCAATCGAGTATGGAGAAGGAAAGGAGCTACCGTGAGACATCATATCATCGCCTAATGGCTCGTCCAATATCATTATACTCATTGGCCAACGTATCACTGGTTAGAACCAATGAAGTATAGACAAAGCGATTCAAGCAATCTGACCAAATTGTGCATCTATGAGATGATGCCTTACGAGATGCCCATTCAATGTCATCATGCTTGATTGACACTGTATAACTAGCAAGAGCAATCAAGTATGTACAAGGAATGAAACTACCGTGAGACATCGTATCATCATCTAATTGCTCGTCCAATGTCGTTATACTCATTGGCCAATGTGTCACCGGTTAGAGCCAACGAAATATAGACAAGGCAATTCAAGCAATGGGGTCAAACTGTGACGTCTATTACAAGAGGCCTTAGGAGATGCCCATTAAATGTGATCATGCTTGATTGATACCATATCACTAGCGAGAGCAATCGAGTATGGACACGAAATGGAGATACCACGAGACATCATATCGGCACCTACTGGCTCGTTCAATGTTGTTATACTAATTGGAAAACATATCACCGACTAGAACCAACAAAGTATAGACAAGGAGATTCAAGCAACCAGGCCAAACTGTGATGTCTATGAGATGCCCATTCAATGTGATCATGCTTGATTGACACCATATCACCGGCTAGAACAAACTAAGTATAGACAAAGCGATTCAAGCAATCGGACCAAACTGTGACGTCAATGAGATGAGGCCTTACGAGATGCTCATTCAATGTCATGATGCTTGATTGACTACATATCACTAGCATGAGCAATCGAGTATGGACAAGGAAAGGAACTACCGTGAGACACAATATCATCGCCTAATAGCTCGTCCAATGTCGTTATATTCATTGGCCAACGTATCACCGGTAAGAACTAACGAAGTATAGACAAAGCGATTCAAGCAATCAGGCCAAACTGTGACGTCTATGAGATGATGACTTACGAGATGCCCAATCAATGCCATCATGCTTGATTGACACCGTATCACTAGCAAGAACAATCGAGTATGGACAAGGAATAGAGCTATCATGAGACATCATATTGTCGCCTAATGGATCGTCACTTGTTGTTATAGTCATTAGCCAACATATCACCAACTAGAACCAACAAAGTATAGACAAGGCGATTGAAGCAACCAGGCCAAACTGTGACATCTATTAGATGAGGCCTTACGAGATGCCCATTCAATGTGACCATACTTGATTGACACCATATCACTAGCGAGAGCAATCGAGTATGGACACGAAATGGAGCTACCGGGAGACATCATATCGGCACCTAATGGCTCATCCAATGTCGTTATACTTATTGGCCAATGTACCACCGGCTCGAACCAACAAAGTATAGACAGGGCGATTCAAGCAATCGGGTGAAACTGTAACCTCTATAAGATGAGGCCTTACGAGATACCCATTCAATATCATCATGCTTGATTGACACAGTTGTTGGCACTAGATTGTGGTAATTCGCGGCTATTATTTTCTACATGAAGAGCAGAAGCAGTTGTTGATTGGAAAATTTAACATTAGTCGCTAATTTTGGCTTCATCAAATGATTTAATAATCAAGTAGCTGAATTAGCTATTTGATTGGTTGATTAAAGTAACTGGACGGATGCTACAAGCATGGTTTTGCTCGTCTGGACCAGAAGGATCATCCGTTATCTAGAAGCTTGGACCTCTAGTGGACGATGTGCTGCATGGTAATCAATGCACAGGGTTAATGTCTAGAGAAGGATACGTGCTTGGAGGTGTCTAATAAATTGGCTAAGCGAGACGTGTGCATAAGAAGAAGCCTATAAAGGGACGGCCTAGAAGATTAAGGAAATAAGTCGGGGAAGAAGGAAATTAAGGCTTTAGCGAGCGTACTTGATGGAAAAGAATTATTCTAGTGTTATTTGGCCAGCATCATGTGTATGCAGTTTTATTTAAACAAAGGTCCAAGATGGCAACTATAGAAAGAGGACCAGGACTCCGTGCGTGCACGCAAGAACTTGAAGTAGGACCAGCTTGAACACGTGACAATAGAAGGTTTCGTTATCTTATAGTGAGATTAGCGTTATGGTTAGAATATAATATTACTTAGCATATTTAGGCTAGATCTTATTCGCTTTTAGGCTGATCCTATTCTTGTACACCAAGTCCGCCAGCCCTATAAATAGAAAGGGTCAAATTGTAATCATCAATCGATCAGTATACAACTTTTGGCGCATCGCCCACCCTGAAAACAGATATACTCCAATGGGTTCCTCGTCTAGAGCGGGCTTTCCACGATAGATGTAGGATTCGTCACCCCGGCGAGCTCGTCGTCAAGAAGCAGGCGGCATCGACTAGTTCGATCTCGGCGACATGGCGGAGGACTCACCACCCCGGTGACCGCGACAACGTGCCCAGGACTGTCTTGACATGGACCAATGTTCTGGTTAATTCATCGTGGTTGCTAGTTATCCGGTATACTAGATCTTTCTAGGTTGTTTTGCTAGGATTAGCTACATACTGTCTTGGAAAAACCAATCTATCGTAGTTAATTCTAACGATTCAATTATAGTCTAATTTGTATATTCGAGTCACCACTGAATAGATTTCTAGTATTGTCTTGCGCTTGTTCGTTCCAAGAACTGTCTCGGCTTAGACCGATCTTCTGAAATATCTAGAACTATGTCGGTTAATTCCGATTTTCTAGTTGGACAACCATGCAAGAACGATCTCGTCGCGAGGGTCTGTTCAGGGTATCGTCAGAGTGTTTAGCCGACGAATTATCTGGTTACTAGCAATAGACGATAGATATTCATATGTTTAGTTCTGTTATTGGCTTTGGTTCATCGACTTCGTTTACCGCACTAGTTCTATTTGTCTAGTTGATGAATTATCATATAATTTATTTATTTGTTAGTCTTGTATCGGCTAGATATTGTGATTCTATTAATTGGTCAATATAATAGTAATTGTTAGTCTAGTATGCATCGGCTTGTAGATTTATGCTTTGTATTATTAATATAAAGCCAATGCTTAATTATGAATTGGTCTGCATCGACTCTGTGCTTGGATCGACTCTACGCCGACATCGACTCTGTGCCTGAAAGCCATCATCGATCGACTTGCAGGTGCACACCTTGTCTGTTGAATGATCAAACTGACTGGCACGCCGCGCACCATCTACCACACACCATTGGACCTACACTTTTGACACGCCGAGTGGGACTCATTATTTTGTGAGAATTAGAATAACTCATATTTTTTTATCACTTTATCAAAAGTCGATGCCTCTATTTTGTTATGATATAACGTCGTTGAAAGTTGGAGATGGAGCCTCGTGACAGTCATCGGCTCGGTCCTAATCTATTCAAGAGCTGATGGTTGATTCTACAGTATATTGAGTAAAAAAAATGTTGAAAGAAGCTTGTTGCATGGGGTTGGACAAGATTATTGCCACGTGATGGTGATTTGGTGGAACAATAATCATTGGGCCGATAGCCATATGCGCGTGGAGTCAGAAGAAGCTCGCCACTGGTAGACTCTGTAAGAAATTGGGATGCATGGCACGCAAGCATGATTAACGCAGAGGAAAAGGTGACCCATAGAAGATTGTTTATGGGATAATCTGGACACATGATATATGTCGGAATTCTCTTTCAGAGGTATCGACTCAAGAGATATGCATCGGACCTCAATGGGTTAATTCCTGATTAGTGGATTGAGTCGGTCGATGCCTCACAACCCACCGTTTGGTGAAGTACTCAGATAACTGAAGATCCACATTCAACTCTCTCGCAACAGAAGGTATCCAGAATGCAACAATTGACATCAAGATCACCTCTGGCGTTCAAAGCTATCAAATTGAACTCTGGGTTTGGGTCTTGCAGAGTGTGATTTGGAGAAGGAATCGGATCGAATATTAAATCAATTGTGCAGTCATAAGGAGTTGATTTTTGGGATTTAATGGCCTATGCTTACTTAGCAGACTAGTCAGGACAGATTGTCTTCGGGGGCAAAAAACAAGTCGATGAGTTGTGGTACTATTTCACCATCGACTTGACAATGTTGACACCCTGGTCAAAAGTTATTTACATGCAAGAGAAGATAGAATGTTCAAGGATAGCTCCAATGAGGATAGACCAAGAAGGCGTGAAGAGACAAGTTATTAGTGCATCAGCTGTGAAGTATCTCATCGACATTATTGAAACGACATATATCTGGAAGAGCCGATGCGTGGACACCTAATATGAGGACAACCGTTATTCCATCAGTTGGTATATTTTTTGCACTCCACCATCGGCTTAGCTTATTGCTTTTATTTACTACTTTATGCATCGACTGCTACAATAGAGGGAGTGCAAGAAGTGCTAAACCGACTGGTGTCGATTGCTGCTGGATCAAGTGCAAAACTATATTGAGAAGGATATGATATGCCAACCGATATGCAAAACCAAGCCAATGTATGTTTTGTTTTACTTGTTCCACCATCGGCTACTCTGGTTTTGTTTTCTTCGGCTGTTCTGCCACACATGCATACGCCACTATTTGTGGGTTTCATTTTGATCGGCCAGACATGCATACGCCACTATTGGAAATACATGTGTGTCTTAAAGGAATGCCATGCTTAAGAAAAATCTCCTCAGAAAATGGATTTGTGACTGTCATCGGCTTTGATTCTATTAGCATTAAAATGGTAGCCGATGCTATTGATGGGAAGTATTGACCACATATTAGGAAGACATCAGGATATGGTCGGTGGTATGTTGGTTTTGAAGGGTCGTTTCTATACCTGCTGAAGCCGTTGTGATGAAGACGTTGCTACTGATATTTGTTAGGCACATCAGTCTGGGGTGTTCAAGTGGGACCCTAGCACAGCACTGCATCGTTTGTCTGCTATTCATTGAAACAGAGACATGTATGGTTTCTTCCTTAAGCTCAAGTTCAAGAAGAACAGGTGGTCTAAGATCAAGCACGACAGTTTTTCTTTGCTGTGCTAAAGGGAATTTTGGAACTATTTGCTACAGGCACAAAGAAGGCTCTGTTATGAGATTATATCTCTTAATCATGATAGCTTGTAACGTGGAGGAGTGACATGATGGTAAACAGTAACTATTAACAAGGAGGATGCCGATGCTGATTACCCCAAAGCGAATGCTGATCAGACTCGGGAGCATCGGCACTCAAATTAGAAGCTTGGTGCTGTGTTTATTTCTTGAGTCTCTGATTTGTTCTCGATCGAGTTACTTGGTGATTTGCAGAAAATTTATTTGAAGAGTTACATGATCTCAGACCAGTGGAGTTATATTGTACTGTCTTCTTTCTCTATCGGCTAGAACATGTTACATGGTTGATTAGCCGATGACAAAATTCAGAAGCCTCAGAATACAGTTTTGGATTTTCAATGTGAATCAGCAGGGAGCATTGACAAATTACAGTTGCCAAAATCTCGGTGGGGTTCCTCTTGAATCATTTGATAGCAGGGGGGGGGGGGGGGTGCATAAATGACTTTATGATCATTTCTTCTTGGGGGACAGGCGCGGTGCATTAAATAATGCTGGAAGAATTATCATTATATATTGGATACTGATTCAAGACCAAGCCGATGTGTGGACATGTCATGTGAAGACAACCGGTATCATTCTTTTTTATTTTATGTTATCGGCTGATATATGTGTTGCCCATATTTACTCCACCATTGGCTAGTATATGTTTTATCAGTTACTTCATCTACTGGTATATTTTTGCACTCTACCATCGGTTACTTGTGTTGTTCTATCTACTTCAACATCGGCTCGACACAACCAGAAGCGAATTCATCATCATCCAGTGGGCTTGAGCCAATAATAATGACAGAAGATGATGGTTGAGATAGGTTTTCAAATATATCAAGCTGTGGAACTTGGGTTGTCGCCGTGCGTGTTGGTGCTATCTCGGTTCAGTCTGATCCATCCAATCATGATGATGGTTTGAGTTTTATCAGATTGGTAGCTTATGATTTGAACAGTCTGAATTTGACTCGGGGAGCATCGGTACTTGCGATAGAAGCCATGGATTGAGGGATATGGTGGAATAGAACTGTAGCTGCCTGTTGTGTGATGATGATTCGGTCCTTGTGATCAAGTTGATGAAGCAGATAAGAGAGATGTCGATGTTGATTACCCCATAAGCGAATGGCGATTGTGAACTTGGGGGGGGGGGGGGGGGGGGGCATGGGCATTCAGGATGGAAATCATGGGTATAGATTACTTTGTGACGATATGCGCTTGACAAGCTCAAGTGAGAAGCTGGTCGAAAGTGGAAAAGATTGGCTCGTGTGTTTTTAGAGGACAACCAAAGGGCTGATCAAGTCAGGTTCATGAGTGACTGGAAGATGCAGGCTATTTTGCACTTGTCTGTTCTTTGGCCTGGTTGCAGCAGAAAATCGTAACCATGGAATCCATCAAAGGAGAGTTTGCTAGTTTGATATTCTAATCCCTACCATCGGTTCTATTGTGACCAACGGGATTGATACTTGAGCCGATGGTAGCGATGGAACAGCTTAAAAGTCGATGATGATAAGTTTTGATGTTTTGGTAGATGGGGCTCATGGGTTAAATAAAAAGGAAACAGGCCGATAAGCCAATAATTGTTATAGGCCGATGAATGATAAGAGCCAAGCAGATGCGTGGTGAAAACAACTGACATCAAGTTGATTATTGTTCCCTCCACCGATCAGCTGGTTCTTCTATTTTCTTCGAAACTCTGACCTGCACGTTGTTATGACCTTGCTAGCGAGTGGCCTCTTGTTGCACGGCCCGATCAGTTGTACGCCCAGACATATCTTTCAGTTGTGCCTAGACATGGAAGAGAAGCTTGATTCTGCAAAACAGTGGATTAGTATGAAGCCGATGGATGAATCTCCTACTTATGTCCAGCAGAATTCTCAGTATTATTTCTCTTGTTGCCGGAGTTATTTGGGAGCAGCTTTTTCTTGGATGTGTTTCATCGGCTGCAATAATGGATCTTAGTTGCTAAGTTGTCAGAGAGCTTCATTACTTACTTGGGAAGGAGTCAACGAGTTACATGGTGGCCAAGTCGATTGTCATGTGTTCTTCTTATGGACCATATAATGTTGGGCAGGGAATCGATGTCGATGTCACCGGCAACTGAGATAATTGAGGAGATTTGTTACAGTAGTATCACAGGGAAGGTAGAAGTCTCCAGATTGAAACCTCTGATAATCAGTAAGGCACGACAGCAACTATATTATTATCACGGAGGGTAGAGCCGATGGATGATTGCATATGTGAGAAGAGACTATCGACATTATAAACATCGGCTTGCCGCTGTGAAGCACTAAATCCCGGAGAGATATGGTGGGCCATGGAACGGTATTTGTTTATGGAGTGATTTGGATGTAAAGCATATAGGATGTGTTTCTGCTGCTTGGTCAATATTTTCCTGGGTTTCTTTCTCGTGAAGCAGTAGGGAGATATCAGTAAAAAGAGACACACATCGGACCTCAATCAGAAGAAGTCAATCTATTTTTCTTCCTCGTCGGCTGGTTCTCTTCTACATCGAGATATGCATGGTCTCCGGGCTTCTTTCTGTTGCCATTGGCCGGTTCCGAGCGTCCAACACATATCGTAGGGTGAATTGAGGATGGAAAACTAAAAAAAAAAGGATAGATCATCAATTGGGAAATTGGGGAGCCGATGTGGTGATTAGACTGATAGCAAAGCGTGCAGAAATCTGAATCAAATGAAGCTGCATATATGTGTGTTCAGGTGAAAAAATCTGTGTGGGCATGCAATGAAAAGTGGAGTGCACCCATACATACTTGGATGTCTAGCGGAAAGAGAAAAGTAACAAGATGACATCGGTTCAAGATGTGTGTGCATCGAATCATGCATTGTTTTGACTTGTGAACAGTGAAGGAAGCGATGTGATGGTTGACCTGATACACTATAACTAGTTGGAGAAGCAAAGACTGAATCTGGGCATGTGGGCAGTCTCGGAGTTCTGGCAGGGAAACCATGAGCACAGAAGACCGGTGATGCATGTCAGGGCCAAGATTCATACTTTTGCATCATTGTGACAGAGAAGGTATGAATTATTGTTTCCTTTTTGCATGATGGTGATTTAGCATGGTGCTTTCTTGATCCTTGCCAAGCAGATGGATTACACGGATGGCACTAATCATCAATTACTCGGCATACGGAGTGATGCTGATTAGTTCTGGACATTGCTGAATTTCAATAAAAGGGTCAATATTACATGAAGAAAAAGAATTTCAGAATATAATATATTATATCTCAAAACTGGGGGCATGTGTTGACATCGGATTTTGGTAATTCTCAGCTATTATTTTCTACATGAAAAGCTGAAGCAGTTGTTGATTGCCAAATTTAACATTAGTTGCTAATTCTGGCTTAATCAAATGATTTAATAATCAAGTAGCCGAATTAGCTATCCGATTGGTTGATTAAAGTAACTGGACGGATGCTACAGGCATGGTTTTGCTCGTATGGACCGGAAGGATCTTCAGTTATCTAGAAGCTTGGACCTCCAGTGGACGATATGCTGCTTGGTAGTCAATGCACAGGGTTAGTGTCCAGAGAAGGATACGTGTTTGGAGGTGTCTGATAAATTGGTTAAGCGAGACGTGTGCACATGAAGAAGTCTACAAAGGTACGGCCTAGAAGATTAAGGAAATAAGTCGAGGAAGAAGGAGATTAAGGCTTCAGCGAGCGTACTTGATGGAAAAGAATTATTCTAGTGTTATTTGGCCAGCATCATGTGTATGCAGTTTTATTTAAACGAAGGTCCAAGATGGCAACTATGGAAAGAGGACCAGGACTCGGTGCGTGCACGCAAGAACTTGAAGTGGGACCAGCTTGATCACGTGACAATAGAAGGTTTCGTTATGTTACAGTGAGTTAGCGTTATGGTTAGAATATAATATTATTTAGCATATTTAGGCTAGATCTCATTCGATTTTAGGCTGATCCTATTCTTGTACGCCAAGTCCGATAGCCCTATAAATATAAAGGGTCACAGCATATTGTAATCATCAATCGATCAATATACAACTTTGTCGCATCGTCAACCCTGCAAACAGGTATACCTCGATGGGTTCTTCGTCTAGAGCAGGCTCTGCACGATAGATATAGGACTCATCACCCCGTCGGGTTCGTCGTCATGAAGCATGCTGTATCTACTAGTTCGACCTCAACGACATGGCGGAAGACTTTTCACCCCAGTGCTTGCGACGACCTGCCCAGGACTGTCTTAGCGCGGACCGATCTTCTGGTTAGTTCGTTGTGGCTGCTAGTTATCCGGTATACTAGATCTTTCTAGGTTATTTTGTTAGGATTAGCTGCATATTATCTTGGGCAAACCAATCTATCATAGTTAATTCCAGCAATTCAATTCTAGTCTGATTTTTATATTTGAGTCACCACTGAATAGATTTAAGCGATTAGATCTAGTATTGTCTGGGCGTTTGTTCGTTCTAACAACTGTCTCGGCTTAGACTGATCTTCTGGAATATCTAGAACAGTCTCGGTTAATTCCGATCGTCTAGTTGGACAACCATGCAAGAACAATCTCGTCGCGAGGGTCTATTCAGGGTATCGTCAGAGTGTTTAGCCGATGAGTTATCTGGTTACTAGCAATAGACGATAGATATTCATATGTTTAGTTCTGTTATCGGCTTTGGTTCATCGACTTCGTTTACCGCACTAGTTCTATTTGTCTAGTCGAGGAATTATCATATAATTTATTTATTTGTCAGTGTTGTATCAGCTAGATATTGTGATTCTATTAACTGGCCGATATAATATTAATTGTTAGTCTAGTGTGCATCGGCTTGTAGATTTATGGTTTGTATTATTGATATAAAGCCGATGCTTTATTATGAATTGGCATGCAACGACTCTATGCTTAGATCGACTCTACGCCAACATCGACTTTGTGTCTGGAAGCCATCATCGGTCGATATGCAGACGCAAACCTTGTCAGTTGAATGGTCAAACTGACTGGCACGCAGCGCACCATCTACTGCGCGCCATTGGACCTGCATTGGAGTTAAGCAGATCTCCCAGGCCACCTGTTTCCACGCGGATGACTTTCGCATCAACAACAATATAACTAGCAAGAGCAATCAAGTATGGATAAGAAATGGAGCTATCGTGAGATATCGTATCGTCATCTAATGGCTCGTCCAATGTCGTTATACTCATTGGCCACCGTATCACCGGCTAGAACCAATGAAGTACAGACAATGCGATTCAACCAATCGGGCCAAACTATTACGTCAATGAGATGAGGCCTTACGAGATACTCATTCAATATCATCATGCTTGATTGACACTATATCACTAGCAAGAGCAATCGAGTATGGACAAGGAATGGAGCTACCGTGAGACATCATATCATCATCTAATGGCTCATCACTGTCGTTATACTCATTGGCCAATGTATCACCGGCTAGAACCAACAAAGTATAGACAAACCGATTCAAGGAATCGGGCCAAACTGTAACGTCTCTGAGATGAGGCCTTACAAGATGCTCATTCAATGTCACGATGCTTGATTGCCACCATATCACTAGAGAGAGCAATCGAGTATGGACAAGGAAAGGAGCTACCGTGAGACATCATATCATCGCCTAATGGCTCATCCAATATCGCTATACTCATTAGCTAACGTATCACCGGCTAGAACCAATGAAGTATAGACAAGGTGATTGAATTAATCGGGCCAAACTATGACGTCTATTAGATGAGGCCTTAGGAGATGCCCATTCAATGTTATCATGCTTGATTGACACCATATCACTAGCGAGAGCAATCGAGTATGGACACGAAATGGAGCTACCGCGAGACATCATATCGGCACCTAATGGCTCGTCCAATGTTGTTATACTTATTGGCCAATGTATCACCCGCTAGAACCAACAAAGTATAGACAAGGCGATTCAAGCAATCAGGTCAAACAATGACCTTTATAAGATGAGGCCTTACGAGATGCCCATTCAATGTCATCATGCTTGATTGAGACAATACAACTAGAAAGAGCAATCAAGTGTGGACAAGGAATAGAGCTATCATGAGACATAGTATCATCATCTAATGGCTCGTCCAATGTCGTTATACTCTTTGGCCAACGTATGACCAGCTAGAACAAATGAAGTATAGACTAAGCGATTCAAGCAATCGGACCAAACTATGATGTCAATGAGATGAGGCCTTACGAGATGCTCATTCAATGTCATGATGCTTGATTGACTCCGTATCACTAGCGAGAGCAATCGAGTATGGACAAGGAAAGGAGCTACCATGAGACATCATATCATCGCCTAATGGCTCGTCCAATGTCGTTATACTCATTGGCCAACGTGTCACCGGTAAGAACCAACAAAGTATAGACAAAATGATTCAAGCATTCGGGCCAAACTGTGATGTCTATGAGATGCTGCCTTACGAGATGCCCATTCAATGTCGTCATGCTTGATTGACACCATATCACGAGCAAGAGCAATCGAGTATGGACAAGGAATGGAGCTACCGTGAGACATTATATCATCGCCTAATGGCTCATCACCTGTTGTTATACTCATTGGCAAATGTATCACCGCTTAGAACCAACGAAGTATAGACAAAGATTCAAGCAATCGGGCCAAACTGTAACGTCTCTGAGATGAGGCCGTACAAGATGCTCATTCAGTGTCAGGATGCTTGATTGCCACCATATCACTAGAGAGAGTAATCGAGTATGGACAAGGAAAGGAGCTACCATGAGACATCATATCATCGCCTAATGGCTCATCCAATGTCGTTATACTCATTGGCTAACGTATCACCGGCTAGAACCAACAAAGTATAGACAAGGTGATTGAAGCAAGGGCCAAACTGTGACATCTATTAGATGAGACCTTAGGAGATACCCATTCAATGTGATCATGCTTGATTGACACCATATCACTAGCGAGAGCAATCGAGTATGGACATGAAATGGAGCTATCGCTAGACATCATATCGGCACCTAATGGCTCGTCCAATGTCGTTATACTTATTGGCCAATATATCACCCGCTAGAACCAACAAAGTATAGACAAGGCGATTCAAGCAATCGGGTCAAACTATGACCTCTATAAGATGAGGCCTTACGATATGTCCATTCAATGTCATCATGCTTGATTGAGACAGTATAACTTACAAGAGCAATCAAGTGTGGACAAGGAATAAAGGTATCATGAGACATCGTATCATCATCTAATGGCTCGTCCAATGTCATTATACACATTGGCCAACGTTTCATCGGCTAGAACAAAAGAAGTATAGACAAAGCGATTCAAGCAATTGGACCAAACTATGATGTTAATGAGATTAGGCCTTACGAGATGCTTATTCAATGTCACGATGCTTGATTGACTCCATATCACTGGCGAGAGCAATCGAGTATGGACAAGGAAAGGAGCTACCATGAGACATCATATCATCGCCTAGTGGCTCATCCAATGTCGTTATACTCATTGGCCAACGTATCACCCGTAACAACCAACAAATATAGACAAAGCGATTCAAGCAATCAGGCCAAACTGTGATGTCTATGAGATGCTATCTGTTGACACTAATATCGGCAGTGGATCATAGGGCTACCCATGATCCTTGTGTATCGGTAGAGCCATGCGCGAGACCGAGAATCGATGGACACACAAGACGCAAGGTTTAGACAGATTCGGGCCTCCCGAAGAATAACAACCCTACGTCCTATGTTCTGTGGTGTATTATGGGGATATGATATGGGTTGTCCATGAGAGAGCCCCTGCCCCTCCTTATATATCTGGGGGGCAGGGTTACATGGCAAGTGTCCTAGTCGGTTACAACATGATTTCCGACTAGGGTTCTATCTCTAACTTTCTATCTCTAGTATTGACTTGTCGTGTACTCCAAGTAATAATCTGAGTAGTTATCTTCATGGGCTTTATCTTTATTGGATCCCGACCCACTCGGCAATATATCCGAGTAGTGAGGTATCCCTGGTATATATATCCCACAGTAGCCCCCGAGAGATTTGCAAGTTAGTTGTTGATCTTCAATTGATTGACTAATGCTTCGCTATGAATATGATTACCTTTTTCTTGTACAAAAACAAACTTGTAAAGGTCTCCAAGAATCTTCAAAAAGAATTATGCGCCAATAATATCCATATGCAGGGAAAAGATCCACCTACTAGGTGTAGGTATAGCCCCCGACTCAGAAGGTATTTAGACCATAAAATATCTTGTGAGTCAAAAATAATAATACCGTATGTAAATCTGGATCTACCACTTTCCCCGACTGATTCGATGAGGAGTTTCAGTACGGTAGCCCCCAAGATTGGTTCTACACTCTCCCCAACTGATTCGATGAGGAGTTTCAGTACAGTAGCCCCCAAGATTGGTTCTACCACTCTCCCCAACAAAAGAAACCATTGGTACTAATAAATCCGAGTGATATTGATCAAGTATAACAAGTATATCAGCCCCCGAGCGTGATTCCAAGTAAACAATATCAACTCTTGCAGGGCTCTCCAATATTGAGTAAAATTATGAACCATGATCATGATAGCCCTTCTGGAAATAATTTCGACCAAAATCATGAGTAGTTGATCATGGTCAAGTGACCCAATGACTCGGCGCTCCGTGACCGAGTGATCCAATGACTCGGCGCTCCATGACCAAGTGATTCAATGACTCGACGCTCCGTGGCTGAGTGATATCAACGAGATAACTGTAATATAAGAATACAAATAATGTAGTTATATGTAAAATTAATATAAAGTATTGATGAAACAACGCCTTTAATATCTAAGTCTGTTGGATTTCTGTTATTTATCTAAGGCCTATGTTTGCTTAGAGTACTGGCAGAAATAATCGATCATTCAACCAACAGACATAAAAAACAAACAAGGTTCATTTAAAGAACGATGTGCACGACGATTTTGACAAACGACATGAGCCATGGAGCTAGACTGACCAACTTGGGTAATGGGAGTCAGATGGGCAACTAAGCAAAACAGCTGAACTCCTCCTAATACCACTTGTGTACTGCTAAACTCATTCGGCCAAACACATACGAGTCAAAATCAACTGAGAAAAATTATTGACCAATATTGTCAAGGCAAAAAGATGAGTTTAAAAGAAACTTAAAACGATCAAAGTAAGATGAAGAACCTACGGCCTTCAAATTGAATTGGTAGAATATAAAAATTATAAATGTAACTTAGCTTTGATATTTGGCGAGTCGTAGACGAGCCCCCGAGCATGTCACTGAACCATCAAGCCGATAAACGAGTCAGCGAGTGACTTGTTGTCCCGAGTCGTTGAGTGATTGTGTCACCGAATGATTAGTCGACTCGCTAAGTGACCGGTGGACGACGATATTGATCAGTGTTGTTGGTAACACGTTCCTATCAGATATAGGACCGCTATCTTCCCTAGTGTTATCGCACAACTCGGCCAATGCAAGCCCGAGTCATCCGTCATGACAACTCGGACTCTTTCCTTGTAAGACGCGTAAACTTGGATTCGGCTTCCAAGTATAGCCACCGTACGTGATCTAGACTCGCCGAGGATTTCGTCGCTTGATACTCGCCGACTCCTCGGGCGTCAATTGCAGCAAAACAATGCAACACAGCGTCGCGCATGCAGCACTGCTACTATACGCGTATGCCGCCTTGCCCGATGGAGTTGTTGCCTCCGCTTGATCGTTGTCGATGAAGATCCAACTTTTCTCAAAAATTTGCCATCGAACTCGACAAGTCGATCTTTGTGCCGCCCCTACCTGGCGCACCAACTGTCAACACTAATATCGGCAGTGGATCATAGGGCTACCCATGATCCTTGTGTATCGGTAGAGCCATGTGCGAGACCGAGAGTCGATGAACACACAAGACGCAAGGTTTAGACAGGTTTGGGCCTCCCGAAGGATAACAACCCTACGTCCTGTGTTCTGTGGTGTATTATGCGGATATGATATGGGTTGTCCATGAGAGAGCCCCTGCCCCTCCTTATATATCCAGGGGGCAGGGTTACATGGCAAGTGTCCTAGTCGGTTACAACATGATTTCCGACTAGGGTTCTATCTCTAACTTTCTATCTCTAGTATTGACTTGTCGTGTACTCCAAGTAATAATCCGAGTAGTTATCTTCATGGGCTTTATCTTTATTGGATCCCAGCCCACTCGGCAATATATCCGAGTAGTGAGGTATCCCTGGTATATATATCCCACAATATCTTATGAGATGCCTATTCAATGTCATCATGCTTGATTGCCACCGTATCACCAGCAAGAGCAATCGAGTATGGACAAGGAATGGAGCTATAGTGAGGCATCATATCGTCGCCTAATGGCTTGTCACTTGTCATTATACTCATTGGCCAATGTATCACCGGTTAGAACCAACGAAGTATAGACAAAGCAATTCAAGCAATCGGGTCAAACTATGACGTCTACGAGATGATGCCTTACGAGATGCCCATTCAATGTCATCATGCTTGATTGACACCATATCAGTAGCAAGAGCAATCGAGTATGGACAAGGAATGGTACTACCATGAGACATCATATCATCGCATAATGGCTCATCCAAGTCATTATACTCATTGGCCAACGTATCACCAGTTAGAGCCAAAAAAAAGTACAAACAAAGAGATTCAAGCAATCGGGCCAAACTATGATGTTTATGAGATGAGGCCTTACGAGATGCTCATTCAATGTCATCTTGCTTGATTGACACAATATCACTAGTGAGAGCAATTGAGTGTGGAAAAGGAATGGAGCTACCGTGAGACATCATATCATCGCCTAATGGCTTTTCCAATGTTGTTATATTCATTGGCCAACGTATCACCGGCTAGAACCAACAAAGTATAGACAAAGCGATTCAAGCAATCGAGCCAAACTGTGACATCTATTAGATGAGGCCTTACGAGATGTCCATTCAATGTGATCATGCTTGATTGACACCATATCACTAGCGAGAGCAATTGAGTATGGACACAAAATGGAGCTATCCCGAGAGATCATATTGGCACCTAATGGCTCGTCCAATGTCATTATACTTATTAGCCAATCTATCACCGGCTAGAACCAACAGAGTATGGACAAGGCGATTCAAGCAATCGGGTCAAACTGTGACCTCTATAAGATGAGGCCTTACGAGATGTCCATTCAATGTCATCATGCTTCATTGACATAGTATAACTAGCAAGAGAAATAAAGTATCGACAAGGAATAGAGCTATCTTCAAACATCGTATCATCATCTAATGGCTCATCCAATGTCGTGATACTCATTGGCCGACGTAGCACCGGCTAGAACAAACAAAGTGTAGACAAAGGTATTCAAGCAATTGGGCCAAACTCTGACGTCAATGAGATGAGGCCTTACAAGATGCACATTCAATGTCCCGATGCTTGATTGACTCCATACCACTAGTAAGACCAATCGAGTATGGAGAAGGAAAGGAGCTACCGTGAGACATCATATCATCGCCTAATGGCTCGTCTAATATCGTTATACTCATTGGCCAATGTATCACTAGTTAGAACCAATGAAGTATAGACAAAGCGATTCAAGCAATCTGGCCAAATTGTGACGTCTATGAGATGATGCCTTATGAGATGCCCATTCAATGTCATCATGCTTGATTGACACTGTATAACTAGCAAGAGCAATCAAGTATGTACAAGGAATGAAATTACCGTGAGACATCGTATCATCATCTAACGGCTCGTCCAATATCGTTATACTCATTGGCCAATGTATCACCGGTTAGAGTCAACAAAATATAGACAAGGCGATTCAAGCAATGGGGTCAAACTGTGACCTCTATAAGACGAGGCCATACGAGATACTCATTCAATGTCACGATGCTTGATTGACTCCGTATCACAAGCGAGAGCAATCGAGTATGGACAAGGAAAGGAGCTACCATGAGACATCATATCATCGCCTAATGGCTCGTCCAATGTTGTTATACTCATTGGCCAATGTATCACCGATTAGAACCAACAAAGTGTAGACAAAGCAATTCAAGCAATCGGGCCAACCTATGACATCTATGAGATGATGCCTTACGAGATGCCCATTCAATGTCATCATGCTTGATTGACACCGTATCACCAGCAAGAGCTATCGCGTATGGATTAGGATAGGAGCTACTGTGAGACATCAGATCGTCGCCTAATGGTTCATCACTTGTCGTTATACTCATTGGCCAATGTATCACTAGCTAGAACCAACAAAGTATAGACAAAGCGATTCAAGAAATCAGGCCAAATTGTAACATCTGTGAGATGAGGACTTACGAGATGCTCATTCAATGTCATCATGCTTGATTGACCCTGTATCACTAGCGAGAGCAATCGAGTATGGAAAAGGAAAGGAGATACTGTGAGACACTATATCATCGCCTAATGGCTCGTCCAATGTCGTTATACTAATTGGAAAACATATCACCGGCTAGAACCAACGAAGTATAGACAAGGCGATTGAAGCAATCAGGCCAAACTGTGATGTCTATTAGATGAGGCCTTACGAGATGCCCATTCAATGTGATCATGCTTGATTGACACCATATCACTAGCGAAAGCAATCGAGTATGGACATGAAATGGAGCTACCACGAGACATCATATTGGCACCTAATGGCTCGTCCAATGTCGTAATACTTATTGGCCAACGTATCACCAGCTAGAACCAACAAAGTATAGAGAAGGCGATTTAAGCAATCGGGTCAAACTGTGATCTCTATAAGATGAGGCCTTATGAGATGCCCATTCAATGTCATCATACTTGATTGAGACAGTATAACTTGCAAGAGCAATCAAGTGTGGACAAGGAATAGAGCTATCATGAGACATCATAACGTCAACTAATGGCTCATCCAATGTCGTTATACTCATTGGCCAACATATCATCGGCTAGAACAAATGAAGTATAGACAAAGTGATTCAAGCAATCGGACCAAACTGTGATGTCAATGAGATGAGGCCTGACGAGATGCTCATTCGATGTCACAATGCTTGATTGACTCTGTATCACTGGTGAGAGCAATCGAGTATGGACAAGGAAAGGAGCTACCATGAGACATCATATCATCGCCTAGTGGCTCGTCCAATGTCGTTATACTCATTGGCCAACGTATCATCGGTAAGAACCAACAAAGTATAGACAAAGCGACTCAAGCAATCAGGCCAAACCTATGACATCTATGAGATGATGCCTTACGAGATGCCCATTCAATGTCATCATGCTTGATTGACACCGTATCACCAGCAAGAGCTATCGCGTATGGATTAGGATAGGAGCTACTGTGAGACATAATATCGTCGCCTAATGGTTCATCACTTGTCGTTATACTCATTGGCCAATGTATGACTAGCTAGAACCAACGAAGTATAGACAAAGCGATTCAAGCAATCAGGCCAAATTGTAACGTCTGTGAGATGAGGACTTACGAGATGCTCATTCAATGTCATCATGCTTGATTGACCCCCTATCACTAGCGAGAGCAATCGAGTATGGAAAAGGAAAGGAGATACTGTGAGACACTATATCATCGCCTAATGGCTCGTCCAATATCGTTATACTAATTGGAAAACGTATCACCGGCTAGAACCAACGAAGTATAGACAAGGCGATTGAAGCAATCAGGCCAATCTGTGACGTCTATTAGATGAGGCCTTACGAGATGCCCATTCAATGTGATCATACTTGATTGACACCATATCACTAGCGAAAGCAATCGAGTATGGACATGAAATGGAGCTACCGCGAGACATTATATGGGCACCTAATGGCTCGTCCAATGTCTTTATACTTATTGGCCAACGTATCACCAGCTAGAACCAACAAAGTATAGAGAAGGCGATTTAAGCAATCGGGTCAAACTGTGATCTCTATAAGATGATATCTTACAAGATGCTCATTCAATGTCACGATGCTTGATTGACTCCGTATCCCAAGCGAGAGCAATCAAGTATGGACAAGGAAAGGAGCTACCACGAGACATCATATTGGCACCTAATGGCTCGTCCAATGTCGTTATACTTATCGGCCAACGTATCACCAGCTAGAACCAACAAAGTATAGAGAAGGCGATTTAAGCAATCGGGTCAAACTGTGATCTCTATAAGATGAGGCCTTATGAGATGCCCATTCAATGTCATCATACTTGATTGAGACAGTATAACTTGCAAGAGCAATCAAGTGTGGACAAGGAATAGAGCTATCATGAGACATCATATCGTCAACTAATGGCTCATCCAATGTCGTTATAGTCATTGGCCAACATATCATCGGCTAGAACAAATGAAGTATAGACAAAGTGATTCAAGCAATCGGACCAAACTGTGATGTCAATGAGATAAGGCCTGACGAGATGCTCATTCGATGTCACAATGCTTGATTGACTCTGTATCACTGGTGAGAGCAATCGAGTATGGACAAGGAAAGGAGCTACCATGAGACATCATATCATCGCCTAGTGGCTCGTCCAATGTCGTTATACTCATTGGCCAACGTATCATCGGTAAGAACCAACAAAGTATAGACAAAGCGACTCAAGCAATCGGGCCAAATTGTGACGCCAATGAGATGAGGCCTTACAAGATGCTCATTCAATGTCACGATGCTTGATTGACTCCATACCACTAGCGAGAGCAATCGAGTATGGACAAGGAAAGGAGCTACCATGAGACATCATATCATTGCCTAATGGCTCGTCCAATAACGTTATACTCATTGGCCAACGTATCACCAGTTAGAACCAACGATGTATAGACAAAGTGATTCAAGCAATCGGGTCAAACTGTGACGTCTATTAGATGAGGCCTTATGAGATGACCATTCAATGTCATCATGCTTGATTGACACCGTATAACTAGCAAGAGCAATCAAGTATGGACAAGGAAGGGAACTACCGTGAGACATTATATCATCGCCTAATGGCTCGTCCAATGTCGTTATACTCATTGGCCAATGAATCACCGGCTAGAACAACCAATGTATAGACAAGGCAATTCAAGCAATCGGGTCAAACAGTGACCTCTATAAGATGGGGCCATACGAGATGCCAATTCAATGTCATCATGCTTGATTGACATGGTATAACTAGCGAGAGCAATCAAGTATGGACAAGGAATGGAGCTATCGTGAGACATCGTATCGTCATCTAATGGCTCGCCCAATGTTATTATACTCATTAGCCAATGTATCATCGGTTGGAACCAAAGAAGTATAGACAAAGTGATTCAAGCAATCGGGCCAAACTATGACGTCTATGAGATGAGGCCTTACGAGATGCTCATTCAATGTCATCATGCTTGATTGACAACGTATCACTAGCGAGAGCAATCGAGTATGGACAAGGAATGGAACTACCGTGAGACATCATATCATCGCCTAATGGCTCGTCCAATGTCGTTATACTCATTGGATAACGTATCACAGACTAGAACCAACGAAGTATAGTCAAGACGATTGAAGCAATTAGGCCAAACTATGACATCTATTAGATGAGGCCTTACAAGATGCCCATTCAATGTCATCATCCTTGATTGACACAATATAACTAGCAAGAGCAATCAAGTATGGACAAGGAATAGACCTATCATGAGACATTGTATCATCATCTAATGGCTCGTCCAATGTCGTTATACTCATTGGCCAACATATCACCAGCTAGAACAAACGAAGTATAGACAAAGTGATTCAAGCAATCGGGCCAAACTATGACATCAATGAGATGAGGCCTTACGAGATGCTCATTCAATATCATGACGCTTGATTGACTCCATATCACTAGCGAGAGCAATCGAGTATGGACAAGGAAAGGAGTTGCCATGAGACATCATATCATCGCCTAGTGGCTCGTCCAATGTCGTTATACTCATTGGCCAACGTATCATCGGTAAGAACCAACAAAGTATAGACAAAGCGACTCAAGCAATCGGGCCAAATTGTGACGCCAATGAGATGAGGCCTTACAAGATGCTCATTCAATGTCACGATGCTTGATTGACTCCATACCACTAGCGAGAGCAATCGAGTATGGACAAGGAAAGGAGCTACCATGAGACATCATATCATTGCCTAATGGCTCGTCCAATAACGTTATACTCATTGGCCAACGTATCACCAGTTAGAACCAACGATGTATAGACAAAGTGATTCAAGCAATCGGGTCAAACTGTGACGTCTATTAGATGAGGCCTTATGAGATGACCATTCAATGTCATCATGCTTGATTGACACCGTATAACTAGCAAGAGCAATCAAGTATGGACAAGGAAGGGAACTACCGTGAGACATTATATCATCGCCTAATGGCTCGTCCAATGTCGTTATACTCATTGGCCAATGAATCACCGGCTAGAACAACCAATGTATAGACAAGGCAATTCAAGCAATCGGGTCAAACAGTGACCTCTATAAGATGGGGCCATACGAGATGCCAATTCAATGTCATCATGCTTGATTGACATGGTATAACTAGCGAGAGCAATCAAGTATGGACAAGGAATGGAGCTATCGTGAGACATCGTATCGTCATCTAATGGCTCGCCCAATGTTATTATACTCATTAGCCAATGTATCATCGGTTGGAACCAAAGAAGTATAGACAAAGTGATTCAAGCAATCGGGCCAAACTATGACGTCTATGAGATGAGGCCTTACGAGATGCTCATTCAATGTCATCATGCTTGATTGACAACGTATCACTAGCGAGAGCAATCGAGTATGGACAAGGAATGGAACTACCGTGAGACATCATATCATCGCCTAATGGCTCGTCCAATGTCGTTATACTCATTGGATAACGTATCACAGACTAGAACCAACGAAGTATAGTCAAGACGATTGAAGCAATTAGGCCAAACTATGACATCTATTAGATGAGGCCTTACAAGATGCCCATTCAATGTCATCATCCTTGATTGACACAATATAACTAGCAAGAGCAATCAAGTATGGACAAGGAATAGACCTATCATGAGACATTGTATCATCATCTAATGGCTCGTCCAATGTCGTTATACTCATTGGCCAACATATCACCAGCTAGAACAAACGAAGTATAGACAAAGTGATTCAAGCAATCGGGCCAAACTATGACATCAATGAGATGAGGCCTTACGAGATGCTCATTCAATATCATGACGCTTGATTGACTCCATATCACTAGCGAGAGCAATCGAGTATGGACAAGGAAAGGAGTTGCCGTGAGACATCATATCATCGCCTAATGGCTCGTCCAATGTCGTTATACTCCTGGGCCAACGTATCACTGGTTAGAACCAATGAAGTACAGATAGAGCGATTCAAGCAATCGGGCCAAATTGTGATGCCAATGAGATGAGGCCTTACAAGATGCTCATTTAATGTCACGATGCTTGATTGACTCCATACCACTAGCGAGAGCAATCGAGTATGGACAAGGAAAGGACCTACCATGGGACATCATATCATTGCCTAATGGCTCGTTCAATAACGTTATACTCATTGGCCAACGTATCACCAGTTAGAACCAACGATGTATAGACAAAGTGATTCAAGCAATCGGGTCAAACTGTGACGTCTATTAGATGAGGCCTTATGAGATGCCCATTCAATGTCATCATGCTTGATTCACACCGTATAACTAGCAAGAGCAATCAAGTGTGGATATGGAATGAAACTACCGTGTGACATCGTATCGTCATCTAATGGCTCATCCAATGTGGTTGTACTTATTGGCCAACGTATCACCGGCTAGAATCAACAAAGTATAGACAAGGCGATTCAAGCAATCAGGCCAAACTATGATATCAATGAGATGAGGCCTTACGAGATGCTCATTCAATGTCACGATGCTTGATAGACTCCGTATCACTAGCAAGAGCAATCGAGTATGGACAAGGAAAGGAGCTACTGTGAGACATCATATCATCACCTAATGGCTCGTCCAATAACGTTATACTCATTAGCCAATGTATCACCGGTTAGAACCAATGAAGTATAGACAAAGTGATTGAAGCAATCAGGCCAAATTGTGATGTCTATGAGATGATGCCTTACGAGATGCCCATTCAATGTCATCACGCTTGATTGACACCGTATAACTAGCAAGAGCAATCAAGTATGGACAAGGAATGAAACTACCATGACACATCGTATCGTCATCTAATGGTTCATCCAATGTCGATATACTCATTGGGTAACATATCACCGCTTAGAGCCAACGAAGTATAGACAAGGTGATTCAAGCAATGGGGTCAAACTGTGACCTCTATAAGATGAGGCCTAACAAGATGCTCATTCCATGTCATGATGCTTGATTGACACCGTATCGCTAGCGAGAGCAATCGAGTATGGACAAGGAATGGAACTACCGTGAGACATCATATCATCGCCTAATGGCTCGTCCAATGTCGTTATACTCATTGGAAAATGTATCACAGACTAGAACCAACGAAGTATAGTCAAGACGATTGACGCAATCGGGCCAAACTGTGACGTCTATTAGATGAGGCCTTACGAGATGCCCATTCAATGTCATCATGCTTGATTGACACAGTATAACTAGCAAGAGAAATCAAGTATGGACAAGGAATAGACCTATCATGAGACATTGTATCATCATCTAATGGCTCGTCCAATGTCGTTATACTCATTAGCCAACGTATCATCAGCTAGAACCAACGAAGTATAGACAAAGTGATTCAAGCAATCGGGCCAAATTGTGACATCATTGAGATGAGGCCTTACAAGATGCTCATTCAATATCACGATGCTTGATTGACTCCGTAGCACTAGCGAGAGCAATCGAGTATGGACAAGGAATGGAGCTATCGTGAGACATCGTATCATCCTCTAATGGCTCGCCCAATGTTATTATACTCATTAGCCAATGTATCATCGATTAGAACCAAAGAAGTATAGACAAAGTGATTCAAGCAATCGGGCCAAACTATGACGTCTATAAGATGAGGCCTTACGAGATGCTCATTCAATGTCATCATGCTTGATTGACAACGTATCACTAGCGAGAGCAATCGAGTATGGACAAGGAATGGAACTACCGTGAGACATCATATCATCGCCTAATGGCTCGTCCAATGTCGTTATACTCATTGGATAACGTATCACAGACTAGAACCAACGAAGTATAGTCAAGACGATTGAAGCAATTAGGCCAAACTATGACATCTATTAGATGAGGCCTTACAAGATGCCCATTCAATGTCATCATCCTTGATTGACACAATATAACTAGCAAGAGCAATCAAGTATGGACAAGGAATAGACCTATCATGAGACATTGTATCATCATCTAATGGCTCGTCCAATGTCGTTATACTCATTGGCCAACATATCACCAGCTAGAACAAACGAAGTATAGACAAAGTGATTCAAGCAATCGGGCCAAACTATGACATCAATGAGATGAGGCCCTACGAGATGCTCATTCAATATCATGACGCTTGATTGACTCCATATCACTAGCGAGAGCAATCGAGTATGGACAAGGAAAGGAGTTGCCGTGAGACATCATATCATCGCCTAATGGCTCGTCCAATGTCGTTATACTCCCGGGCCAACGTATCATTGGTTAGAACCAATGAAGTACAGACAGAGCGATTCAAGCAATCGGGCCAAATTGTGACGCCAATGAGATGAGTCCTTACAAGATGCTCATTCAATGTCACGATGCTTGATTGACTCCATACCACTAGCGAGAGCAATCGAGTATGGACAAGGAAAGGAGCTACCATGAGACATCATATCATTGCCTAATGGCTCGTCCAATAACGTTATACTCATTGGCCAACGTATGACCAGTTAGAACCAACGATGTATAGACAAAGTGATTCAAGCAATCGGGTCAAACTGTGACGTCTATTAGATGAGGCCTTATGAGATGCCCATTCAATGTCATCATGCTTGATTGACACCGTATAACTAGCAAGAGCAATCAAGTATGGACAAGGAAGGGAACTACCGTGAGACATTATATCATCGCCTAATGGCTCGTCCAATGTCGTTATACTCCTTGGCCAATGAATCACCGGCTAGAACAACCAATGTATAGACAAGGCAATTCAAGCAATCGGGTCAAACAGTGACCTCTATAAGATGGGGCCATACGAGATGCCAATTCAATGTCATCATGCTTGATTGACATGGTATAACTAGCGAGAGCAATCAAGTATGGACAAGGAATGGAGCTATCGTGAGACATCGTATCGTCATCTAATGGCTCGCCCAATGTTATTATACTCATTAGCCAATGTATCATCGGTTAGAACCAAAGAAGTATAGACAAAGTGATTCAAGCAATCGGGCCAAACTATGACGTCTATGAGATGAGGTCTTACGAGATGCTCATTCAATGTCATCATGCTTGATTGACAACGTATCACTAGCGAGAGCAATCGAGTATGGACAAGGAATGGAACTACCGTGAGACATCATATCATCGCCTAATGGCTCGTCCAATGTCGTTATACTCATTGGATAACGTATCACAGATTAGAATCAACGAAGTATAGTCAACACGATTGAAGCAATTAGGCCAAACTATGACATCTATTAGATGAGGCCTTACAAGATGCCCATTCAATGTCATCATCCTTGATTGACACAATATAACTAGCAAGAGCAATCAAGTATGGACAAGGAATAGACCTATCATGAGACATTGTATCATCATCTAATGGCTCGTCCAATGTCGTTATACTCATTGGCCAACATATCACCAGCTAGAACAAACGAAGTATAGACAAAGTGATTCAAGCAATCGGGCCAAACTATGACATCAATGAGATGAGGCCTTACGAGATGCTCATTCAATATCATGACGCTTGATTGACTCCATATCACTAGCGAGAGCAATCGAGTATGGACAAGGAAAGGAGTTGCCGTGAGACATCATATCATCGCCTAATGGCTCGTCCAATGTCGTTATACTCCTGGGCCAACGTATCACTGGATAGAACCAATGAAGTACAGATAGAGCGATTCAAGCAATCGGGCCAAATTGTGATGCCAATGAGATGAGGCCTTACAAGATGCTCATTCAATGTCACGATGCTTGATTGACTCCATACCACTAGCGAGAGCAATCGAGTATGGACAAGGAAAGGAGTTGCCGTGAGACATCATATCATCGCCTAATGGCTCGTCCAATGTCGTTATACTCCTGGGCCAACGTATCATTGGTTAGAACCAATGAAGTACAGACAGAGCGATTCAAGCAATCGGGCCAAATTGTGACGCCAATGAGATGAGGCCTTACATGATGCTCATTCAATGTCACGATGCTTGATTGACTCCATACCACTAGCGAGAGCAATCGAGTATGGACAAGGAAAGGAGCTACCATGAGACATCATATCATTGCCTAATGGCTCGTCCAATAACGTTATACTCATTGGCCAACGTATCACCAGTTAGAACCAACGATGTATAGACAAAGTGATTCAAGCAATCGGGTCAAACTGTGACGTCTATTAGATGAGGCCTTATGAGATGCCCATTCAATGTCATCATGCTTGATTGACACCGTATAACTAGCAAGAGCAATCAAGTATGGACAAGGAAGGGAACTACCGTGAGACATTATATCATCGCCTAATGGCTCGTCCAATGTCGTTATACTCATTGGCCAATGAATCACCGGCTAGAACAACCAATGTATAGACAAGGCAATTCAAGCAATCGGGTCAAACAGTGACCTCTATAAGATGGGGCCATACGAGATGCCAATTCAATGTCATCATGCTTGATTGACATGGTATAACTAGCGAGAGCAATCAAGTATGGACAAGGAATGGAGCTATCGTGAGACATCGTATCGTCATCTAATGGCTCGCCCAATGTTGTTATACTCATTAGCCAATGTATCATCGGTTAGAACCAAAGAAGTATAGACAAAGTGATTCAAGCAATCGGGCCAAACTATGACGTCTATGAGATGAGGTCTTACGAGATGCTCATTCAATGTCATCATGCTTGATTGACAACGTATCACTAGCGAGAGCAATCGAGTATGGACAAGGAATGGAACTACCGTGAGATATCATATCATCGCCTAATGGCTCGTCCAATGTCGTTATACTCATTGGATAACGTATCACAGATTAGAACCAACGAAGTATAGTCAACACGATTGAAGCAATTAGGCCAAACTATGACATCTATTAGATGAGGCCTTACAAGATGCCCATTCAATGTCATCATCCTTGATTGACACAATATAACTAGCAAGAGCAATCAAGTATGGACAAGGAATAGACCTATCATGAGACATTGTATCATCATCTAATGGCTCGTCCAATGTCGTTATACTCATTGGCCAACATATCACCAGCTAGAACAAACGAAGTATAGACAAAGTGATTCAAGCCATCGGGCCAAACTATGACATCAATGAGATGAGGCCTTACGAGATGCTCATTCAATATCATGACGCTTGATTGACTCCATATCACTAGCGAGAGCAATCGAGTATGGACAAGGAAAGGAGTTGCCGTGAGACATCATATCATCGCCTAATGGCTCGTCCAATGTCGTTATACTCCTGGGCCAACGTATCACTGGATAGAACCAATGAAGTACAGATAGAGCGATTCAAGCAATCGGGCCAAATTGTGATGCCAATGAGATGAGGCCTTACAAGATGCTCATTCAATGTCACGATGCTTGATTGACTCCATACCACTAGCGAGAGCAATCGAGTATGGACAAGGAAAGGAGCTACCATGAGACATCATATCATTGCCTAATGGCTCGTCCAATAACGTTATACTCATTGGCCAACGTATCACCAGTTAGAACCAACGATGTATAGACAAAGTGATTCAAGCAATCGGGTCAAACTGTGACGTCTATTAGATGAGGCCTTATGAGATGCCCATTCAATGTCATCATGCTTGATTGACACCGTATAACTAGCAAGAGCAATCAAGTGTGGATATGGAATGAAACTACCGTGTGACATCGTATCTTCATCTAATGGCTCATCCAATGTGGTTGTACTTATTGGCCAACGTATCATCGGCTAGAATCAACAAAGTATAGACAAGGCGACTCAAGCAATCAGGCCAAACTATGACATCAATGAGATGAGGCCTTACGAGATGCTCATTCAATGTCATGATGCTTGATAGACTCCGTATCACTAGCGAGAGCAATCGAGTATGGACAAGGAATGGAACTACCGTGACACATCATATCATCGCCTAATGGCTCATCCAATGTCGTTATACTCATTGGATAACGTATCACGGATTAGAACCAACGAAGTATAGTCAACAAGATTGAAGCAATTAGGCCAAACTATGACATCTATTAGATGAGGCCTTACAAGATGCCCATTCAATGTCATCATCCTTGATTGACACAATATAACTAGCAAGAGCAATCAAGTATGGACAAGGAATAGACCTATCATGAGACATTGTATCATCAGCTAATGGCTCGTCCAATGTCGTTATACTCATTGGCCAACATATCACCAGCTAGAACAAACGAAGTATAGACAAAGTGATTCAAGCAATCGGGCCAAACTATGACATCAATGAGATGAGGCCTTACGAGATGCTCATTCAATATCATGACGCTTGATTGACTCCATATCACTAGCGAGAGCAATCGAGTATGGACAAGGAAAGGAGTTGCCGTGAGACATCATATCATCGCCTAATGGCTCGTCCAATGTCGTTATACTCCTGGGCCAACGTATCACTGGATAGAACCAATGAAGTACAGATAGAGCGATTCAAGCAATCGGGCCAAATTGTGATGCCAATGAGATGAGGCCTTACAAGATGCTCATTCAATGTCACGATGCTTGATTGACTCCATACCACTAGCGAGAGCAATCGAGTATGGACAAGGAAAGGAGCTACCATGAGACATCATATCATTGCCTAATGGCTCGTCCAATAACGTTATACTCATTGGCCAACGTATCACCAGTTAGAACCAACGATGTATAGACAAAGTGATTCAAGCAATCGGGTCAAACTGTGACGTCTATTAGATGAGGCCTTATGAGATGCCCATTCAATGTCATCATGCTTGATTGACACCGTATAACTAGCAAGAGCAATCAAGTGTGGATATGGAATGAAACTACCGTGTGACATCGTATCTTCATCTAATGGCTCATCCAATGTGGTTGTACTTATTGGCCAACGTATCATCGGCTAGAATCAACAAAGTATAGACAAGGCGACTCAAGCAATCAGGCCAAACTATGACATCAATGAGATGAGGCCTTACGAGATGCTCATTCAATGTCATGATGCTTGATAGACTCCGTATCACTAGCGAGAGCAATCGAGTATGGACAAGGAAAGGAGCTACTGTGAGACATCATATCATCACCTAATGGCTCGTCCAATAACGTTATACTCATTAGCCAATGTATCACCGGTTAGAACCAATGAAGTATAGACAAAGTGATTGAAGCAATCAGGCCAAATTGTGATGTCTATGAGATGATGCCTTACGAGATGCCCATTCAATGTCATCACGCTTGATTGACACTGTATAACTAGCAAGAGCAATCAAGTATGGACAAGGAATGAAACTACCATGACACATTGTATCGTCATCTAATGGTTCATCCAATGTCGATATACTCATTGGGTAACATATCAGCGCTTAGAGCCAACGAAGTATAGACAAGGTGATTCAAGCAATGGGGTCAAACTGTGACCTCTATAAGATGAGGCCTAACAAGATGCTCATTCCATGTCATGATGCTTGATTGACACCGTATCACTAGCGAGAGCAATCAAGTATGGACAAGGAATGGAACTACCGTGAGACATCATATCATCGCCTAATGGCTCGTCCAATGTCGTTATACTCATTGGAAAATGTTTCACAGACTAGAACCAACGAAGTATAGTCAAGACGATTGACGCAATCGGGCCAAACTGTGACGTCTATTAGATGAGGCCTTACGAGATGCCCATTCAATGTCATCATGCTTGATTGACACAGTATAACTAGCAAGAGAAATCAAGTTTGGCCAAGGAATAGAGCTATCATGAGATATTGTATCGTCATCTAATGGCTCGTCCAATGCCGTTATACTCATTAGCCAACGTATCATCAGCTAGAACCAACGAAGTATAGACAAAGTGATTCAAGCAATCGGGCCAAATTGTGACATCATTGAGATGAGGCCTTACAAGATGCTCATTCAATATCACGATGCTTGATTGACTCCGTAGCACTAGCGAGAGCAATCGAGTATGGACAAGGAAAGGAGCTACCGTGAGACATCATATCATCTCCTAATGACTCATCCAATGTCGTTATACTGATTGGCCAATGTATCACCGGTTAGAACCAACGAAGTACAGATAAAGTGATTCAAGCAATCAGGCCAAATTGTGACATCAATGAGATGAGGCCTTGCGAGATGCTCATTCAGTGTCATGATGCTTGATTGACTCCGTACCCCTAGTGAGAGCAATCGAGTATGGACAAGGAAAGGAGCTACCGTGAGACATCATATCATCGCCTAATGGCTCGTCCAATAACGTTATACTCATTGGCCAACGTATCACCGGTTAGTACCAACAAAGTATAAACAAAGTGATTCAAGCAATCGGGCCAAACTGTGACGTCTATTAGATGAAACCTTATGAGATGCCAATTGAATGTCATCATACTTGATTGACACAGTATAACTAGCAAGAGCAATCAAGTATGGACAAGGAATGGAGCTATCATGAGACATCGTATCATCATCTAATGGCTCGTCCAATGTTGCTATACTCATTGGCCAATGTATCACTGGCGAGAACCAACAAAGTATAGATAAAGCAATTCAGGCAATGGGGCCAAACTGTGATGTCAATGAGATGAGGCCTTACGAGATGCTCATTCAATGTCACGATGCTTGATTGACTCTATATCACTAGCAAGAGCAATCAAGTATGGACAAGGAAAGGAGCAACCGTGAGACATCATATCATCGCCTAATGGCTCGTCCAATGTCGTTACACTCATTGGCCAAGTATAGACAAAGCGATTCAAGCAATCGGGTCAAACATTGACCTCTATAAGATGGGGCCATACGAGATGCCAATTCAATGTCATCATGCTTGATTGACACGGTATAACTATCCAGAGCAATCAAGTATGGACAAGGAATAGAGCTATCATGAGAAATCGTATCATCATCTAATGGCTCGCCCAATGTCATTATACTCATTGGCCAATGTATTGTCTGTTAGAACCAACGAAGTATAGACAAAGTGATTCAAGCAATCGGGTCAAACTATGACGTCTATGAGATGAGGACTTACGAGATGCTCATTCAATGTCACGATGCTTGATAGACTCCGTATCACTAGCGAGAGCAATCAAGTATGGACAAGGAATGGAACTACCGTGAGACATCATATCATCGCCTAATGGCTCGTCCAATGTCGTTATACTCATTGGAAAATGTATCACAGACTAGAACCAACGAAGTATAGTCAAGACGATTGATGCAATCGGGCCAAACTGTGACGTCTATTAGATGAGGCCTTACGAGATGCCCATTCAATGTCATCATGCTTGATTGACACAGTATAACTAGCAAGAGAAATCAAGTTTGGCCAAGGAATAGAGCTATCATGAGATATTGTATCGTCATCTAATGGCTCGTCCAATGCCGTTATACTCATTAGCCAACGTATCATCAGCTAGAACCAACGAAGTATAGACAAAGTGATTCAAGCAATCGGGCCAAATTGTGACATCATTGAGATGAGGCCTTACAAGATGCTCATTCAATATCACGATGCTTGATTGACTCCGTAGCACTAGCGAGAGCAATCGAGTATGGACAAGGAAAGGAGCTACCGTGAGACATCATATCATCTCCTAATGACTCATCCAATGTCGTTATACTGATTGGCCAATGTATCACCGGTTAGAACCAACGAAGTACAGATAAAGTGATTCAAGCAATCAGGCCAAATTGTGACATCAATGAGATGAGGCCTTGCGAGATGCTCATTCAGTGTCATGATGCTTGATTGACTCCGTACCCCTAGTGAGAGCAATCGAGTATGGACAAGGAAAGGAGCTACCGTGAGACATCATATCATCGCCTAATGGCTCGTCCAATAACGTTATACTCATTGGCCAACGTATCACCGGTTAGTACCAACAAAGTATAAACAAAGTGATTCAAGCAATCGGGCCAAACTGTGACGTCTATTAGATGAAACCTTATGAGATGCCAATTGAATGTCATCATACTTGATTGACACAGTATAACTAGCAAGAGCAATCAAGTATGGACAAGGAATGGAGCTATCATGAGACATCGTATCATCATCTAATGGCTCGTCCAATGTTGCTATACTCATTGGCCAATGTATCACTGGCGAGAACCAACAAAGTATAGATAAAGCAATTCAGGCAATGGGGCCAAACTGTGATGTCAATGAGATGAGGCCTTACGAGATGCTCATTCAATGTCACGATGCTTGATTGACTCTATATCACTAGCAAGAGCAATCAAGTATGGACAAGGAAAGGAGCAACCGTGAGACATCATATCATCGCCTAATGGCTCGTCCAATGTCGTTACACTCATTGGCCAAGTATAGACAAAGCGATTCAAGCAATCGGGTCAAACATTGACCTCTATAAGATGGGGCCATACGAGATGCCAATTCAATGTCATCATGCTTGATTGACACGGTATAACTATCCAGAGCAATCAAGTATGGACAAGGAATAGAGCTATCATGAGAAATCGTATCATCATCTAATGGCTCGCCCAATGTCATTATACTCATTGGCCAATGTATTGTCTGTTAGAACCAACGAAGTATAGACAAAGTGATTCAAGCAATCGGGTCAAACTATGACGTCTATGAGATGAGGCCTTACGAGATGCTCATTCAATGTCACGATGCTTGATAGACTCCGTATCACTAGCGAGAGCAATCGAGTATGGACAAGGAAAGGAGCTACAATGAGACATCATATCATCACCTAATGGCTCGTCCAATAACGTTATACTCATTAGCCAATGTATCACCGGTTAGAACCAATGAAGTATAGACAAAGTGATTGAAGCAATCAGGCCAAATTGTGATGTCTATGAGATGATGCCTTACGAGATGCCCATTCAATGTCATCACGCTTGATTGACACCGTATAACTAGCAAGAGCAATCAAGTATGGACAAGGAATGAAACTACCATGACACATTGTATCGTCATCTAATGGTTCATCCAATGTCGATATACTCATTGGGTAACATATCACCGCTTAGAGCCAACAAAGTATAGACAAGGTGATTCAAGCAATGGGGTCAAACTGTGACCTCTATAAGATGAGGCCTAACAAGATGCTCATTCCATGTCATGATGCTTGATTGACACCGTATCACTAGCGAGAGCAATCGAGTATGGACAAGGAATGGAACTACCGTGAGACATCATATCATCGCCTAATGGCTCGTCCAATGTCGTTATACTCATTGGAAAATGTATCACAGAATAGAACCAACGAAGTATAGTCAAGACGATTGACGCAATCGGGCCAAACTGTGACGTCTATTAGATGAGGCCTTACGAGATGCCCATTCAATGTCATCATGCTTGATTGACACAGTATAACTAGCAAGAGAAATCAAGTTTGGCCAAGGAATAGAGCTATCATGAGATATTGTATCGTCATCTAATGGCTCGTCCAATGCCGTTATACTCATTAGCCAACGTATCATCAGCTAGAACCAACGAAGTATAGACAAAGTGATTCAAGCAATCGGGCCAAATTGTGACATCATTGAGATGAGGCCTTACAAGATGCTCATTCAATATCACGATGCTTGATTGACTCCGTAGCACTAGCGAGAGCAATCGAGTATGGACAAGGAATGGAGCTATCGTGAGACATCGTATCGTCATCTAATGGCTCGCCCAATGTTATTATACTCATTAGCCAATGTATCATCGGTTAGAACCAAAGAAGTATAGACAAAGTGATTCAAGCAATCGGGCCAAACTATGACGTCTATGAGATGAGGCCTTACGAGATGCTCATTCAATGTCATCATGCTTGATTGACAACGTATCACTAGCGAGAGCAATCGAGTATGGACAAGGAATGGAACTACCGTGAGACATCATATCATCGCCTAATGGCTCGTCCAATGTTGTTATACTCATTGGATAACGTATCACAGACTAGAACCAACGAAGTATAGTCAAGACGATTGAAGCAATTAGGCCAAACTATGACATCTATTAGATGAGGCCTTACAAGATGCCCATTCAATGTCATCATCCTTGATTGACACAATATAACTAGCAAGAGCAATCAAGTATGGACAAGGAATAGACCTATCATGAGACATTGTATCATCATCTAATGGCTCGTCCAATGTCGTTATACTCATTGGCCAACATATCACCAGCTAGAACAAATGAAGTATAGACAAAGTGATTCAAGCAATCGGGCCAAACTATGACATCAATGAGATGAGGCCTTACGAGATGCTCATTCAATATCATGACGCTTGATTGACTCCATATCACTAGCGAGAGCAATCGAGTATGGACAAGGAAAGGAGTTGCCGTGAGACATCATATCATCGCCCAATGGCTCGTCCAATGTCGTTATACTCCTGGGCCAACATATCACTGGTTAGAACCAATGAAGTACAGATAGAGCGATTCAAGCAATCGGGCCAAATTATGATGACAATGAGATGAGGCCTTACAAGATGCTCATTTAATGTCACGATGCTTGATTGACTCCATACCACTAGCGAGAGCAATCGAGTATGGACAAGGAAAGGAGCTACCATGAGACATCATATCATTGCCTAATGGCTCGTCCAATAACGTTATACTCATTGGCCAACGTATCACCAGTTAGAACCAACGATGTATAGACAAAGTGATTCAAGCAATCGGGTCAAACTGTGACGTCTATTAGATGAGGCCTTATGAGATGCCCATTCAATGTCATCATGCTTGATTCACACCGTATAACTAGCAAGAGCAATCAAGTGTGGATATGGAATGAAACTACCGTGTGACATCGTATCGTCATCTAATGGCTCATCCAATGTGGTTGTACTTATTGGCCAACGTATCACCGGCTAGAATCAACAAAGTATAGACAAGGCGATTCAAGCAATCAGGCCAAACTATGATATCAATGAGATGAGGCCTTACGAGATGCTCATTCAATGTCACGATGCTTGATAGACTCCGTATCACTAGCGAGAGCAATCGAGTATGGACAAGGAATGGAACTACCGTGAGACATCATATCATCGCCTAATGGCTCGTCCAATGTCGTTATACTCATTGGAAAATGTATCACAGACTAGAACCAACGAAGTATAGTCAAGACGATTGACGCAATCGGGCCAAACTGTGACGTCTATTAGATGAGGCCTTACGAGATGCCCATTCAATGTCATCATGCTTGATTGACACAGTATAACTAGCAAGAGAAATCAAGTTTGGCCAAGGAATAGAGCTATCATGAGATATTGTATCGTCATCTAATGGCTCGTCCAATGCCATTATACTCATTAGCCAACGTATCATCAGCTAGAACCAACGAAGTATAGACAAAGTGATTCAAGCAATCGGGTCAAATTGTGACATCATTGAGATGAGGCCTTACAAGATGCTCATTCAATATCACGATGCTTCATTGACTCCGTAGCACTAGCGAGAGCAATCGAGGATGGACAAGGAATGGAGCTATCGTGAGACATCGTATCGTCATCTAATGGCTCGCCCAATGTTATTATACTCATTAGCCAATGTATCATCGGTTAGAACCAAAGAAGTATAGACAAAGTGATTCAAGCAATCGGGCCAAACTATGACGTCTATGAGATGAGGCCTTACGAGATGCTCATTCAATGTCATCATGCTTGATTGACAACGTATCACTAGCGAGAGCAATCGAGTATGGACAAGGAATGGAACTACCGCGAGACATCATATCATCGCCTAATGGCTCGTCCAATGTTGTTATACTCATTGGATAACGTATCACAGACTAGAACCAACGAAGTATAGTCAAGACGATTGAAGCAATTAGGCCAAACTATGACATCTATTAGATGAGGCCTTACAAGATGCCCATTCAATGTCATCATCCTTGATTGACACAATATAACTAGCAAGAGCAATCAAGTATGGACAAGGAATAGACCTATCATGAGACATTGTATCATCATCTAATGGCTCGTCCAATGTCGTTATACTCATTGGCCAACATATCACCAGCTAGAACAAACGAAGTATAGACAAAGTGATTCAAGCAATCGGGCCAAACTATGACATCAATGAGATGAGGCCTTACGAGATGCTCATTCAATATCATGACGCTTGATTGACTCCATATCACTAGCGAGAGCAATCGAGTATGGACAAGGAAAGGAGTTGCCGTGAGACATCATATCATCGCCTAATGGCTCGTCCAGTGTTGTTATACTCCTGGGCCAACGTATCATTGGTTAGAACCAATGAAGTACAGACGGAGCGATTCAAGCAATCGGGCCAAATTGTGACGCCAATGAGATGAGGCCTTACAAGATGCTCATTCAATGTCACGATGCTTGATTGACTCCATACCACTAGCGAGAGCAATCGAGTATGGACAAGGAAAGGAGCTACCATGAGACATCATATCATTGCCTAATGGCTCGTCCAATAACGTTATACTCATTGGCCAACGTATCACCAGTTAGAACCAACGATGTATAGACAAAGTGATTCAAGCAATCGGGTCAAACTGTGACGTCTATTAGATGAGGCCTTATGAGATGCCCATTCAATGTCATCATGCTTGATTGACACCGTATAACTAGCAAGAGCAATCAAGTATGGACAAGGAAGGGAACTACCGTGAGACATTATATCATCGCCTAATGGCTCGTCCAATGTCGTTATCCTCATTGGCCAATGAATCACCGGCTAGAACAACCAATGTATAGACAAGGCAATTCAAGCAATCGGGTCAAACAGTGACCTCTATAAGATGGGGCCATACGAGATGCCAATTCAATGTCATCATGCTTGATTGACATGGTATAACTAGCGAGAGCAATCAAGTATGGACAAGGAATGGAGCTATCGTGAGACATCGTATCGTCATCTAATGGCTCGCCCAATGTTATTATACTCATTAGCCAATGTATCATCGGTTAGAACCAAAGAAGTATAGACAAAGTGATTCAAGCAATCGGGCCAAACTATGACGTCTATGAGATGAGGCCTTACGAGATGCTCATTCAATGTCATCATGCTTGATTGACAACGTATCACTAGCGAGAGCAATCGAGTATGGACAAGGAATGGAACTACCGTGACACATCATATCATCGCCTAATGGCTCATCCAATGTCGTTATACTCATTGGATAACGTATCACGGATTAGAACCAACGAAGTATAGTCAACAAGATTGAAGCAATTAGGCCAAACTATGACATCTATTAGATGAGGCCTTACAAGATGCCCATTCAATGTCATCATCCTTGATTGACACAATATAACTAGCAAGAGCAATCAAGTATGGACAAGGAATAGACCTATCATGAGACATTGTATCATCAGCTAATGGCTCGTCCAATGTCGTTATACTCATTGGCCAACATATCACCAGCTAGAACAAACGAAGTATAGACAAAGTGATTCAAGCAATCGGGCCAAACTATGACATCAATGAGATGAGGCCTTACGAGATGCTCATTCAATATCATGACGCTTGATTGACTCCATATCACTAGCGAGAGCAATCGAGTATGGACAAGGAAAGGAGTTGTCGTGAGACATCATATGATCGCCTAATGGCTCGTCCAATGTCGTTATACTCCTGGGCCAACGTATCACTGGATAGAACCAATGAAGTACAGATAGAGCGATTCAAGCAATCGGGCCAAATTGTGATGCCAATGAGATGAGGCCTTAGAAGATGCTCATTCAATGTCACGATGCTTGATTGACTCCATACCACTAGCGAGAGCAATCGAGTATGGACAAGGAAAGGAGCTACCATGAGACATCATATCATTGCCTAATGGCTCGTCCAATAACGTTATACTCATTGGCCAACGTATCACCAGTTAGAACCAACGATGTATAGACAAAGTGATTCAAGCAATCGGGTCAAACTGTGACGTCTATTAGATGAGGCCTTATGAGATGCCCATTCAATGTCATCATGCTTGATTGACACCGTATAACTAGCAAGAGCAATCAAGTGTGGATATGGAATGAAACTACCGTGTGACATCGTATCGTCATCTAATGGCTCATCCAATGTGGTTGTACTTATTGGCCAACGTATCACCGGCTATAATCAACAAAGTATATACAAGGCGATTCAAGCAATCAGGCCAAACTATGACATCAATGAGATGAGGCCTTACGAGATGCTCATTCAATGTCATGATGCTTGATAGACTCCGTATCACTAGCGAGAGCAATCGAGTATGGACAAGGAAAGGAGCTACTGTGAGACATCATATCATCACCTAATGGCTCGTCCAATAACGTTATACTCATTAGCCAATGTATCACCGGTTAGAACCAATGAAGTATAGACAAAGTGGTTGAAGCAATCAGGCCAAATTGTGATGTCTATGAGATGATGCCTTACGAGATGCCCATTCAATGTCATCACGCTTGATTGACACCGTATAACTAGCAAGAGCAATCAAGTATGGACAAGGAATGAAACTACCATGACACATTGTATCGTCATCTAATGGTTCATCCAATGTCGATATACTCATTGGGTAACATATCACCGCTTAGAGCCAACAAAGTATAGACAAGGTGATTCAAGCAATGGGGTCAAACTGTGACCTCTATAAGATGAGGCCTAACAAGATGCTCATTCCATGTCATGATGCTTGATTGACACCGTATCACTAGTGAGAGCAATCAAGTATGGACAAGGAATGGAACTACCGTGAGACATCATATCATCGCCTAATGGCTCGTCCAATGTCGTTATACTCATTGGAAAATGTATCACAGACTAGAACCAACGAAGTATAGTCAAGACGATTGACGCAATCGGGCCAAACTGTGACGTCTATTAGATGAGGCCTTACGAGATGCCCATTCAATGTCATCATGCTTGATTGACACAGTATAACTAGCAAGAGAAATCAAGTTTGGCCAAGGAATAGAGCTATCATGAGATATTGTATCGTCATCTAATGGCTCGTCCAATGCCGTTATACTCATTAGCCAACGTATCATCAGCTAGAACCAACGAAGTATAGACAAAGTGATTCAAGCAATCGGGCCAAATTGTGACATCATTGAGATGAGGCCTTACAAGATGCTCATTCAATATCACGATGCTTGATTGACTCCGTAGCACTAGCGAGAGCAATCGAGTATGGACAAGGAAAGGAGCTACCGTGAGACATCATATCATCGCCTAATGACTCATCCAATGTCGTTATACTGATTGGCCAATGTATCACCGGTTAGAACCAACGAAGTACAGATAAAGTGATTCAAGCAATCAGGCCAAATTGTGACATCAATGAGATGAGGCCTTGCGAGATGCTCATTCAGTGTCATGATGCTTGATTGACTCCGTACCCCTAGTGAGAGCAATCGAGTATGGACAAGGAAAGGAGCTACCGTGAGACATCATATCATCGCCTAATGGCTCGTCCAATAACGTTATACTCATTGGCCAACGTATCACCGGTTAGAACCAACAAAGTATAAACAAAGTGATTCAAGCAATCGGGCCAAACTGTGACGTCTATTAGATGAAACCTTATGAGATGCCAATTCAATGTCATCATACTTGATTGACACAGTATAACTAGCAAGAGCAATCAAGTATGGACAAGGAATGGAGCTATCATGAGACATCGTATCATCATCTAATGGCTCGTCCAATGTTGCTATACTCATTGGCCAATGTATCACTGGCGAGAACCAACAAAGTATAGATAAAGCAATTCAAGCAATCGGGCCAAACTGTGATGTCAATGAGATGAGGCCTTACGAGATGCTCATTCAATGTCACGATGCTTGATTGACTCTATATCACTAGCAAGAGCAATCAAGTATGGACAAGGAAAGGAGCAACCGTGAGACATCATATCATCGCCTAATGGCTCGTCCAATGTCGTTACACTCATTGGCCAAGTATAGACAAAGCGATTCAAGCAATCGGGTCAAACAGTGACCTCTATAAGATGGGGCCATACGAGATGCCAATTCAATGTCATCATGCTTGATTGACACGGTATAACTATCCAGAGCAATCAAGTATGGACAAGGAATAGAGCTATCATGAGAAATCGTATCATCATCTAATGGCTCGCCCAATGTCATTATACTCATTGGCCAATGTATTATCTGTTAGAACCAACGAAGTATAGACAAAGTGATTCAAGCAATCGGGTCAAACTATGACGTCTATGAGATGAGGCCTTACGAGATGCTCATTCAATGTCATCATGCTTGATTGACAACGTATCACTAGCGAGAGCAATCGAGTATGGACAAGGAATGGAACTACCGTGAGACATCATATCATCGCCTAATGGCTCGTCCAATGTCGTTATACTCATTGGATAACGTATCACAGATTAGAACCAACGAAGTATAGTCAACACGATTGAAGCAATTAGGCCAAACTATGACATCTATTAGATGAGGCCTTACAAGATGCCCATTCAATGTCATCATCCTTGATTGACACAATATAACTAGCAAGAGCAATAAAGTATGGACAAGGAATAGACCTATCATGAGACATTGTATCATCATCTAATGGCTCGTCCAATGTCGTTATACTCATTGGCCAACATATCACCAGCTAGAACAAACGAAGTATAGACAAAGCGATTCAAGCAATCGGGCCAAATTGTGACGTCAATGAGATGAGGCCTTATGAAATTCTCATTCAATGTCACGATGGTTGATTGACTTGGTACCCTTAGCGAGATTAATCGAGTATGGACAGGCAAAGGAGCTACGTGAGACATCATATCATCGCCTAATGGCTCGTCTGATAACGTTATACTCATTGTCCAACATATCACTGGTTAGAATCAACGAAGTATAGACAAAGTGATTCAAGCAATCGGGCCAAACTGTGGCGTCTATTAGATGAGGCCTTACAAAATGCCCATTCAATGTCATCATGCTTGATTGACACCGTATAACTAGCACGAGCAATCAAGTATGGACATGGAATGAAACTACCGTGAGACATCATATCGTCATCTAATGGCTCATCCAATGTCATTATACTTATTGTCCAACGTATCATCGGCTAGAACCAACAATGTATAGACAAGGTGATTCAAGCAATCGGGTCAAATTGTGACCTCTCTAAGATGGGGCCTTACGAGATGCCAATTCAATGTCACCATGCTTGATTGACACAATATAACTAGGAAGATCAATCAAGTATGGACAAGGAATAGAGCTATCATGAGACATCGTATCATCAGCTAATGTCTCGTCCAATGTTGGTATACTCATTGGCCAATGTATTACCGGTGAGAACCAATGAAGTATAGACAAAGCAATTCAAGCAATCGGGCCAAACTATGACGTCAATGAGATGAGGCCTTACGAGATGCTCATTCAATGTCACGATGCTTGATTGACTCTGTATCACTAGCGAGAGCAATCGAGTATGGATAAGGAAAGGAGCTACCATGAGACATCATATCATTGCCTAATGGCTCATCCAATGTCGTTATACTCATTGGCCAACGTATCACCGGTTAGAACCAACGAAGTATAGACAAAGCGATTCAAGCAATCGGGCTAAACTATGACGTCTATGAGATGATTCCTGAGATGCCCATTCAATGTCATCATGCTTGATTGACACAGTATGATGTGAACAAGGGTGTCCAATCTTCCAAAAGGTTCTAGATAAGTTAATTTTGTCGGAGGTGACACATAAATCGATCCGGCTTCAGAACATCATGTTCTAAACCCCGCAATCACTGCATGACGTCTCCTCTAGTTATCAACCGTTCTAAAACGATTGACCTCGTCGAGAAGGCTAATCCCTGCCTGTGAATCAAGAACACAAGCAAGAACAAAGAAGAATGCAACACAATTGCAGATGTATTATGAATCTCATGAAGTTGGGATCTCACAAACCGTTATGATGGTGAAACTATTATGAACAGAATAATCTATGAAAAATCCGAACCCTAATGGTGTGGTGGTGGCTGTATATGAGGACCCTAGGGTCGTGCAAGACCCTCTGGACGCGCCCCTAATTGGGCTCAACTGGATACAAAACCCAAAGGCCAAAAGCAGACAATGAAGCACCAAAAGAGATTCTGGACCCTATCTTGTTTTGACGATTCCTGACGACTCCGGATAAATTTTGACATGAGACCGGCAGCATTGGAAAGGTCTTCTTCTTATCTTTCCGTGCATATGTAGAACATCCAAATCCGAGTCTGTATGCGTCCTAGGCATCCGTTTTAATATAGACTGGTCCTGGGCCCCGAAACACACGAAGTCGGTTTTTGTTGGGCCTCCACCTTGGCTTCCACGTCCTTCCTGGTCCTTCACGTCTCCAAGTCCTTCTCCTATTATCTCCTGGTCCTCTCCATGGTTCCTAATTACAATATAATCATTAGGTAGAAAACCATTCTCAAAAGTGACATATGATGAAGAACATAGGAACGAGCTCACCTCTAAATTTAGTCGTCATGCACGAGCTCTAGTCATTGGACCTTGGAAGTCCAGAATTGGAGGAGTCTTGTGTGTATCCATAGGAGTGATGTCCTCATCATCCTCCCCCTCTTGAAGTGGAGTCGTCCTCGACTCAAGCTCATCCTCTTCTCCCAAGTATGGTTTCAAATCTAAAATGTTAAAAGTAGGACTAACCCCGAACTCGAGAGGCAACTCAAGTTTGTATGCATTATCATTAATCTTCTCAATTATTTTGAATGGACCATCAGCTCTAGGCATTAATTTAGATTTTCTCAATTCTAAAAATCTATCCTTCCTCAAGTGTAACCACACTAAATCTCCTACATCAAGGTTTACTTCCTTTCTACCTTTACTACCAGCAATTTTATACTTTTCATTCATCTTTTCAATGCTAAGTCTAGTTGTCTCATGTATTTGCAAAATAAATTCAGCATGCTCCTTAGCATTATCATAAACTCTCTCATTAATAGGTAGAGGAAGTATATCAAGTGGAGTACGGGGATCAAAACTATACACTACCTTGAAGGGACTTACCTTGGTAGTAGAATGTGTTGCCCGATTATAAGCAAACTCAACATGAGGCAAACATTCTTCCCATTGCTTCAAATTTTTCTTCAAAATAGCTCTCAACATAGTTCACAACCTCAGTTTGTCCATCAGTTTGTGGGTGACAAGTTGTAGAAAATAGCAACTTTGTACCCAACTTATTACAAAGCGAGCGCCAAAAGTGACTCAAGAATTTTGCATCACGATCTGAAACAATAGTAGAAGGCATACCATGCAAACATACAATTTATTTGAAAAAGAGGTCAGCAATATGACTAGCATCATTAATTTTATAACATGGTATAAAGTGTTCCATCTTAGAAAATCTATCCACAACAACGAAAATACTATCATTCCCCCTCTTAGTCCTAGGCAGTGCTAAAACAAAGGCCATAGAAATATCCGCCCAAGGAATAGAAGGAACAGGAAGTGGCATGTATAAACCATGTGAATTCAAACGAGACTTAGCTTTTTGACATGTAGTGCAGCGAGCAACAAAGCGCTCAACATCTTTCCTCATCCTTGGCCAAAAGAAGTGTGTGGCCAAAATATCCTCCGTCTTCTTGGCACCAAAATGACCCATCAATCCACCTCCATGCGCCTCCTGTAACAACAAAAGATGAATGGAACCAACTGGAATGCATAGGTAGTTAGCTCTAAACAAGAATCCATCATTCAACATAAATTTGTTCCATGCACGACCTTCTTTACAATGCAGCAATACATCCTTAAAATCAACATTAGTAGCATATTGTTCTTTAATAGCCTCAACTCCAAAAATTCTACAATCAAGTTGAGACAACAAAGTATAGCGCCTAGATAAAGCATCAACGATCACATTATCCTTGCCTTTCTTATGTTTAATAATGTAAGAAAAATACTCAATAAACTCAACCCATTTAGCATGTTTACGGTTCAAATTACATTGAGAACGAATATACTTAAGTGATTCATGATCAGAATGAATAACAAATTCTTTGGACAACAAATAATGACGCCAAGTCTCTAAAGAATGTACAAGTGCATACAATTCCTTATCATACGTGGAGTAATTCAAATCAGGCCCAGTAATTTTCTCACTAAAGTATGCAACAGGTTTACCATCTTGCATCAAAACACCACCAATGCCTATACCACTAGCATCACAATCAAGCTCAAAAGTCTTATCAAAATTAGGTAATTGCAGCAATGGTGCATGTGTAAGTTTTTCCTTCAAAGCATCAAAAGACTAATGATGTACCTTACCCCAATGGAAATCAACGCCCTTCTTTGTCAACTCATGCAAAGGTGCAGTAATGGTGCTGAAATCTTTGACAAAGCAGCGGTAGAAACCTGCAAGACCAAGAAAACTCCTCACCTATGTGATAGTTTTTGGTACAGGCCAGCTCTTTATGGCTTCAATTTTTGCCTCATTCACCTCAATTCCCTATGGAGTCACAACATAGCCAAGAAAAGAGACTCGATCCGTGCAAAAGATGATTCATATGTTCATGCATGGATTTGCTATAAATCAAGATATCATCAAAGTAAACTATAACAAATTTGCCAATGAAAGCTCTTAAAACCTCATTCATCAAGTGCGTAAAGTACTAGGTGCATTAGTTAAACCGAAAGGCATTACTAACCACTCATATAACCCGAATTTGGTTTTGAAAGCTGTTTTCCATTCATCTCCAAGTTTCATTCTAATTTGATGGTAGCCACTACGCAAGTCAATTTTAGTGAAAATTATAGCACCACATAACTCATCAAGTATATCGTCTAGCCATGGAATAGGATGACGACACCTAATAGTAATGTTGTTAATGGCTCTACAATCTACACACATACGCCAAGTACCATCTTTCTTAGGAATAAAAAGTACAGGAACAACACAAGGGCTAAGTGATTGACGAATGTACCCACGATCCAGAAGGTCTTGGACTTGTCGTTGTATCTCCTTAGTTTCCTCAGGGTTGGTCCTATAAGCAGTACGGTTTGGCAAAGTAGCACACAGAATCAAATCAATTTGATGCTCAATCCCTGTCAAAGGTGGCAATCCCGGGGGTATCTCAGCTAGGAATACATCCTCATACTCCTGCAAAAGGTTAGTGACAGAAGGAGGCAAAGCACTAGAAGAAATATCATCAAGTGAAAACAAAGCTTGTTTGCATATGAAAGCATAGCAAATATCATCATCAGCAGAAATTTCAGCAAGCTCAGATTTTGTTGCAAGACATGAACGACCTTGTAATTTAATTCCAGCACCCATAGAACTTGAAGAATCATTAACATTAGGGAAATTTGTCTGTAGGACACAGTTCATTGTTGATTTTGTCTCCTGGACACTGGATCGGTTCTTTTGGTCTCATCGACATTGAAAAAATACACCTTTTGCCTGTAGGACACTATAGCAAAAAAGTGATTGTTTTCAAATTTTTTATCTTAATGTACTAAATACATTGGAACTTGAAATTTGCCACAAGCATATATTACTAAATTCCCTATACATGCAATTTTTTTCATATTTATTTCAGATTATTTACATAAGTTTTTCACTAATAAAATATTTATTTTTAAAATTAAACTATGCAAAAAATGGTAAAAAATTAAGAAAAAATCACATGAACATAAAATGCAACAATGTAACATTGTGACAAATTTCAAGTTGTAATATATTTTATACATTAAGAAAAAAAAATTGAAAATGGTCACTTTTTCTGCTATAGTGTCCTGCAGACAAAAGATGCATTTTTTCAGTGTCCACGAGACCAAAAGAAATGATCCAGTGTCCAGGAGACAAAACCAACATTGAAGTGTGTCCTATAGACAAATTTCCCTTAACATTGCTAGGTGTAGAATCAGAATTAATAGGTTACTGAATTTCAGGCTCTTTATTTTTCAAACTAGCAGCTCTTTCTAAATCAGCTTGTACAATTTCAGCAGGGGTCATTGGTAGCAAAGTAATTTTAGTTCCTTTATGCGTAAAAGTGTACTTTTTACTTCTACCATGGTGCACAACATTATTATCAAATTCCCAAGGTCTACCCAACAAAAGTGTACATGGTTGCATGGGTACGACATCACAATCAACAAAATTCACATAAGAACCAATGGAAAAAGGAACTCTACAAGTTTGTGTTACCGGAGCTTTTCTAGAGTCATTTAACCACTGAATGTAGTATGGATGTGGATATGGGCATGTGGTCAAAGCAAACTTGTTGACCACATCAGAACTCACCAAGTTATTGTGGCTCCCTCCATTAATGATGACACGTGCTCGGCGGTTCTTTATGACAAAGAAAATCTGGAACAAGTTATGACGCTGCATCGTCTCGGGGTGCTGAACTTGTATGCTAAGGACACGCTGAACAATAATGTTCATGTATCCCGTGGTGTCTCCGCCTCCAAGGACGAGGTCATCGCTAGTGGCAGCGACATCCTCCTCCTCATCCTCCACATCGGAGGTGCTCATGTAACCGCCATCGTCTTCTGCCACATATGCCCACCTACTTGGGCAATCTTTCTACACATGACCAAGTCCATGGCAGCGGTGGCACTGAATCCCTGTAGTGCGCCCCGTCAAAGGAACAGAGGAGGCACAACTAGCTGGTACCTGCACAGAATTTTTATCTGAGCGCATAGAAGGTGCAGGGGCTGATCTTGGTGCTATGGAAACAACACTGGTTCCCTTGGCAGCTGCTGATGGGGGCGGCCGGAAAGATGGCTTGGGCAGCCCCAAAGTCCCCTTTGGCCGTGGAGGGTAGAAGTTCTTGGACTTGCTGTACTCCTCAAAAGCCTGGAAAAGTCCCTGCTATTCTTTCTATGCAAGCATAGTATACTGGAATTACTTGTTGAGGGTATAATACTCTTTAAAATCAAGGATGTCCTGAATTTCTTTTCTCAAACTAGAATAAAAGCGGCAAATCTGATCCTCTACTTTTTCAACTGCAGCACAACGATTCTAACCCTTCTGAAGCTCACTAAAGTACTCCTGAACAGTTTTATCTCCTTGTTCTAAACGCTGCAGTTTATTACGAATCTCTCTATAAAAAGAAGGAGGAAGCGCACCCGCCAAAGCTCTAAGGCACAATCCCAGAAGCAATCTTCTCCTGAGAAGGGCGAGGAAGAAGAGACAGTTTTTGACATCCCTGCCGCCATCAAGGAGTTTCCCGCGTCAGCCATGGATTCAGAGAAAATCAACAGACTGGTGATTGACAGTGTGTTGCAGGATCAACAGATCGGAGGATGGATCAAGGCCATAGGTCAGAAATTTCCCCAACCTCCGGTCGACCAAATCACGGTTTTCTCCTCCTTTTTCTATCGTGGATTTGGGATCCCTTGTTGCGACTTCTTTTGCGGTCTTCTTTTCTTCTATGGCATCAACCTTGTCAATCTGAATCCAAATTCCATCTTACATATTGCTATATTTATCCACCTATGTGAGGTGTTCTTGGGAATTCATCCTCATTTTGATACCTTCAAAGAACTGTTTGTTTTGAAATCAAACAACAATAATGTTATAGGAGGGTCCGGATTCCAATTAAGGAATAAATCCAAATACGTGGATGTGCCACATCCATCAACGAACAAAGGTTGGCACGCGGACTGGTTTTACCATGGAAACCATGCTCCATCTTTGTCAGAAACTACGGTCGAAGCCCCCAAGCCACGACCCGAGTGGTCAGCAAAGGCTCATCCAAACAGGAAGTCTCATGTTGATGCCATATTAGAGCATATTGCCTATCTCAAGTCCAAAGGTTATACTAGCGTACATGTTGCCGCAAGTTTCATATATTGCCGTGTGCAGCCTATTAAGAAACGTCATGTTCCCGGATGGAAGTTCCAATTGGGTTCAGACCCCACAATGGAAGTGCCGGAAATATTATCAGAAACGGAACTAACATTGCGGCTGGAAAACATATTTTCTTCGCTCCTTGGTTGGACTCCAGGGAGTGCGAAAAGTGGACATCATTCCGTGACTGGCAGGAGTTCAGTAAGTTATCCGCTTCTGTGCTTAAAAAATCAACACTTCATGCATTATGTTCAGCAAGGAATAATACATCACATATATTGCAGAACCTTGATGTATGCGTGTCCAATCCCCCACTGCCATCGACGCCGCAAAAGAAATCTCCCACTCAACCATCAGCTCCCAAGCGCTGCAAGGCGCATATTGAAGATTCTGATGAAGAAGAATCGCTAGCTGAAAGAGTAGCTAGACTTCAAGAAGAGGCAAAGAAAAAAACTCCAGAGAAAACCTCTACCACTCGACGGACCATGGATGAAAACGAGAAAGAGCAAAGTCGTCCAAGTGAACCAAGCATGGCATGCACCATGAGGCGGCACCAGACACAACAGGTGCCCCAAGGCCAACCAACCCCCCGCCAAGAGTGTCAGGCCTAAAATTCAAACACCACTCAAGGTAAACAGAATAATGTAACTTGAAGCTCAACTCTCCATTTGAATATATATGTAATCTCTATCTAATTGACAGGTCATCTGGGCGATCGTCATTTGAAGAAGTCCTGGCGCAAAGTGCAGTTCCTGAAAAAGATCAGGATACACCACATGTCGGGTCATCCAGAGATGATGTCCCAGGCCACTCGGCAGAAAAACTGAGTGATTTAAAGAGTGCACCCGAATCCACTCAACCAGAAGCTAACCAGGCTAAATCACCCAATATCCCAGACCTGAATACGTCTGAGATGGCAACGGGTGCTGATACTCCTGCCTCCACCGAACCCAAAGAGCCATCACTGGTTTTTGAAACTATGCCAGAACCAACATATGAATATCTAATCGGTCCGGTGGAAAATGTCACGCCGACTCCTATTCACCGAGTGGTAAGAGAAGGTGCTCTAGAACTGCCAACGCCGACTAGGTCAATATATCATATTGGCCGATTTGCCATCACCAGATTTGATGAGTCGGCAGAACAAGCGGAATTAAAAAATTTTGAAGAACATACTGAAAAAGCCTTTCATTCCTTCCAGGTATTCCTCCCTTCTTCAAAAATAATGTCAATAATAATTACCATTCCTGGCTGTGAAGTTTTAAACATATAATTCGCCATCATTGCAGGCTCTAAAAACCCATATGGCCAACAAGAGTAAGCTTCTGCAACTTCTCGAGAGGCATTGTGCAAAAGCGTAGATTTAGAAGATCAGCTTGCCAAGGAGAGACTGGAAGTCGGGCGCTTATCAGTCGCTCTAAAGGCCCGTTCATCTCAAGTTGATGAACTTCAGTTCGAGCTACAAGGTATGAGATCCATAAAGCATATACCTCACACGCTATCTGTGGAATATGAATATTTGACCTCGCCCATACAGAGGCATCACGGATGCTGGAATTGAAGCAAAAACAAGATGCCCAGTCGGCCGCTCAAATTGCAAGTCTCGAAGGCTGTATAAAAGAACTGGAGTTGTCTGCCCAAGCTATTGAAACTTTGAAGTCTGAGAATCAAGGATTAAAGAAGCAGATCCAGGACTCGGCAGAGATCAAGAAAAATTTTGAGAAGCTAAAAGACGACTTCAAGACAATGCAAGAATCTCAAAATTCGTGGAAGAAAAGGGCTAAAGGTAAAAATGAATGTACCTATGCATATGGAAATACAACTATAAACTAAAATGTTTATAACTAACAGATGCTGAAGGAACAATAAAAAACCATAGGGAGAGAAACACAAAGCTCGAAACCGAATTATCCAAGTGTGAAAAGATCTTCAAAAAGGCTGTGGATGAGCTAAACCAATTCCAGAAAGCATTCAAAGAAGTTGAAAAGCTGAAAGAAGAGTACAAGGAAAAGGTTGCCACCCTTGAAGCTAAAAAGGTAGAAGCCGAGAAACGCCTAAGAGGTAAGTGTTTATTCATCTAATACCTTTATATCCAAGTTCATTGTACTGGACATATATGATTGTTGTACTCATGTAGGATCAAAGAGATCCTATGAGCTTTTGCAGAAGAAATTTATAGAGGGTGATGAAAATCTTCGATGGTCTCTTGCAACTCTTCAGAAGGATGTAGAGGTGGTCGCCCAATACATATATCCTGAAGAAAAACCACCTCGATGTCGAGACCTGATGACTAGACTACAAGGGGCACCCCGCCGACTAAAAGAACACGCTCGACATGTTGCAGAGCTGGCCGGCGCACAAGTCCTGGCAATTGCAAAGTCCCACATCCCTAGCATAGAGTTAGATGTGGTGGCCGAGGGTTTCCATGAAGATCTCTCAGATGAGAAATGTGAAGCCCTCGTGGCCGAGGCGCAAAAAATAGCGCATATATTAGCCGACCAGATAGAGCTAGATCCCTTACCCAAAGTGTAAGGAATTGTAAAGCTTAAAATATTGTATTACAGCTCCGTTACTGTAATATAACTAAGGTTCGATGGACCGCTAAGGTCTAGATTCATTACCAGTATTGTAATGAATTCTTGGGTCGTGCTGCTTTGTATATGTATTGTATGAACTCATGTTAAACACTCACAACCAATACACAACTCATGTCAGCCCTCTAAACAATGCTTCCAATAACCGTTATGAACCATGCAGACTAAGAACTCACTCGGTCAAGCATATGCGAATTGGGAGAGTTGCCTTGGTCCCTAACAGACGGCAAGAACCCTGGGGACTAAGTAACCCGCTTGGTCGACATGCGCGAGTTAGGGTGATACCAAGTATCAGAATTTGAGTCATGACATAAACAATAACAACAATTATTCATAGAAATCATAAATTGCGAAATCAGATATCATGACCATTATGTATATATATTCAATAATAGAAGTACAATAAACTATAAATACTAGGCATAAAAACGACGTAGCTATGAAATGTTCCAGGAACTTTGAAGGTCCGACCCGTCCTCATTCATCAATCGATAGGCGCCTAGCCGAGTGATTTCCTTTACAATAAAAGATCCTTCCCATGGAGCCGACAGCTTGTGCTTACCGACCTTAGACTAAACTTGCTTCAAAACCAAGTCGCCGATGGAAAAACACCGTGTTCAATCATTTTTGTCGTGATAACATCACAAGCTTTGCTAGTACTTTGTCGACCGAATTAAGGTGGCATCTCGCTGCTCATCTCGGTTTTTCCTATGGTCGTTGGAGGTTTTTTCTTTATACGCTGCACCCTTAGGGAGGCGAATAGAATCTCGGTTGGCAACATGGCTTCCGAGCCATAAACCAAGGAAAAAGGGGAGTGTCCGGTGGCACGACTTACATTGGTTCTAAGACCCCACAACACAGATGGCAATTCTCGAACCCACCGTCGAGCATACTTTTCCAGCTGATCAAATATACGAGGCTTAATTCTAGAAAGCAGGAGGCCGTTTGCCCTCTCAACTTGCCCATTGCTCTGTGGATGGGCGGTCGAGGCATAGCCAATCTTAAAGCCGACTAGGCCCGCAAACTCTTTAAACTCCTCTGCTGTGAATTGAGTACCATTGTCAGTGATGATCTTGTGTGGGGCACCGAACCGAGTGACTATTTCGGTCATAAACTCGATGGCCTTCTTTGCCGAAATCTTACCGACTGGCTTTGCTTCGATCCATTTAGACAAATTGTCCACTGACACGAAAAGGTGAGTAAATCCCCCTTGAGCTTTCATGAAAGGTCCGATAATGTCTAAACCCCATACTGAAAACGGCCAAGTTATTGGGATATTTTGGAGCTCTGTGGCAGGTACGTGCATCTGGCGGGCGAAGAACTGACATCCTTCACACTTTCGGACAATTTCCTTGGCATCAGCACCAGAGGTCGACCAATAAAACCCTTGCCTCATTGCTTTGGCTGTGATTGTGGATGGGCATGCGTGATTCCCACAAATGCCAGCATGGATGTTTCCTAATATAGCTCTGCCTTCATCTTGAGATAAGCATTTCATCAGTACCCCATGTGGGCTTTGCTTGTACAGGTGATGATCAACTATACAATATGAACGCGACTTGCAAATAATTCAGAAGGCTTCATCTTTGTCGACCCGTAGTGTATCACGATCCAAATACTCAATGAAGGGAGTGCGCCAATCTACCTCAATGACAACTACATGCGGTGCTGCCCCCGCCTTTAGTGCCGACTGCTCCATAGTTTGCTGGGTTAGTATAGATGGCTTATGTAGATCATCGAGGAATACTCCATCAGGTATTTTAGATCTGCTAGACCCAAGTTTGGCCAGTTCATCCGCCTCTTTGTTATACTTGCACAGGATGTGTTTATACTCGATGCCATCAAACTTGTCTTCGAGCTTCCAAACTTCGGTGCAGTAGGATGTCATGCTTTCGTGGGAAAAACACCACTCCTTTGTTACTTGATTTATAACTAGCGCCGAGTCACCAGAGACGCTTATCCTTCGGACGCCGAGTGAGATAGCTGTTCCAAGTCCATGTAATAGTGCCTCATACTCTGCTGCGTTGTTAGAGGCACGGAAGTGCATTCGGAGAACATACCGCGCCTCATGACTCCTGCTCCAGCACCTTCTAGTTGTAAGGAGCCATCAAACGCCATTCTCCAATAGCATAATTCTTGTGGGTCAGGAGGTAACTCACATTCTGTCCACTCGACAACGAAGTCCGACAAAGCTTGACCTTTGATCGAGTCATGTGACTTAAAGGTGACATCATATGATCCGAGCTCGATGGCCCATTTGGAGATTTTCCCAGTGGCCTCTCTGTTGTGTAGCAATTCGCCTAGGCCGAACGACGTGTGGATCTCAATTGGATGATCCTCAAAGTAATGCTTCAACTTCCGGGATGTCATCAGTAATGCATATATTAATTTCTGAAGCTGGAAATATCGTACCTTCGATTCCGAAAAGACCTCACTGACGAAATAAACTGGTCGTTGCACCTTTTGAGCCTTGCCATCTTCCGCCCGTTCCACCGCTAGCACAGTACTGACAACGTGTTTGGTTACGAAAATATACAGCTGCAAAGGTTCCTTTGGCTCTGGGGGAGTTAAGACTAGAGGACCACTAATGTAAGCCTTAAAATCATCCAAGGCTTTCTGTGCATCATCATTCCAGATGAATGATTCTTGCTTCTTGAGTAAGAGAAAAATGGGTAACCCTTGGACGCTGAGTCGTGACACAAACCGACTGAGCGCCGCCATACAACCAATGAGCTTTTGAATGTCTTTTTGCGAATGTGGAGGTTCTATTTGTAATATGGCATTTACCTTTTCTGGATTAGCTTCAATCACTCTGTGTGATACCAGAAAACTGAGTAATTTTCCTGATGGGACCCCAAAGACGCATTTTTCCAGATTTAGCTTCATGTTGTATTTCCGAAGGTTGCCAAATGTTTCGTCTAGGTCGAATATCAAGTCGGTGGAGGGCTGAGTCTTGACTACCACGTCATCTATGTAAGCCTCAACATTCCTGCCAATCTGGTTGTCCAAACATCACTGCATAGTCCGCTGGTAGGTGGCAGGAGCGTTTTTCAGGCCAAAGGGCATTGTTGTGTAACAGAAGGTTCCGAACGGCATGATGAACGACATTTTGAGCTGGTCGGATTGGTTTAAGGGAATCTGATGGTATCCTGAATAGGCATCTAAGAAGCACAACAAAGCGCATCCAGCCGTCGAATCGACCACTTGGGCAATACGTGGAAGGGTGAATAGATCTTTCGGACAGGCTTGGTTAAGGCCGGTGTAATCCACGCACATCTTTATTCTTCTTCCGCACCAGAACTGGGTTAGCCAACCAGTCGGGGTGGAAAACTTCTTTAATAAAACCGACTGCCAGTAGTCGGCCGATTTCTTTCCTAATCGCATCTTTATAGTCTTGCGAGAATCGTCTAAGCCGTTGCCTTACCGTCCTGGCTTTTTTGCAGACGTGAAGTTTGTGCTCAGCCTTTTCCCTTGAAACACCTGGCATGTCAGAAGGTTTCCATGCAAATATATCTTTATTATTTCTAAGAAAAAGGATGAGCACGCTTTCCTATTTGTCGCCTAAATTGACCCTGATATTGGTGGTCTTGGATACATCATTATCATCTAGGCTAATCTTCTTGGACTCCACGGCGTCCGCCTGTACCATAGTCTTCAGCGCCTTCCTGGGAGCAGGGTCAAGCATGGCCTCCTCCACCGTTGCCATCGCTTCCTTCAGCTCGGCCAGCTCTGATGCTGCTACTATCTTCTCGGTCAACTCACAACTACCGTTGTCGCAGTCGTATGAGGTCCGCACATCCGAGTGGAGTGAGATGACTCCGTTTGGTCCTAGCAGCTTCATCATCATATAAGGATAATGAGGTACCGCCATGAACTTAGCGATGGCTGGCCACCCTATAATGGCATGATAAGTAGAGTCGAGGTCGGCGACCTTGAAGGTAATGCGCTCCATCCTGTAGTTCTCCCGAGTGCCGAAAGTCACAGGCAGAGTGATTTGTCCCAGAGGGACTGTTTGCATGCCCGGGATCACACCATGAAACGGTGATCGACTTGGCTTGAGGTCGGTCAAGGGTATGCCAAGCTCCTTGAAGGTTTTCACAAAGAGGATGTCCAAACTGCTACCACCATCTACCAGTACCCGATTTAGCTGGACACGATTAGCAGTCGGCGTTAGCACTAAGGGATATTTCCCGGGCCTGGGGATGTGATCCGGATGGTCAGACCGATCAAAAGTAATTGGAACTTCTGACCATCATAGATACTGAGGTACCGCTGGTGAGACCAAGTGGACCTCTCTGTAGAGGATCTTCTGCTGGCGCTTTGAGTCTACTGCAGACCAGCCGCAGATGTAATTGACCTCGTGTTCGGGGTCTTGGAAGTCCTCCTTATCCTCGTCTTGGTTATCCTTATCCGAGTCCTTCCTGCCATCCTTGGGGATCCAGGGATGTTCTTTGCAGACCTTCAAGGCGTGATGGGCGAAGTTTTTTAGCTTGAAGCATTCCTTGGCTTTGTGGACTCCATCATGTAGCAGGCAAGGGCCATCGAGCATCTTGTCGATGTCATCCTGAGTGACTGGTTTTCTTCTGGTTGGGCGCTCGGTGTTGGCCACCGTTCGGTATTGCTTGCACTTCCTATCACCATCCTTGCTATAATCGGGAGGACCCGACTGGTTCCTTGGGGTCGACTCCTTGTACTGGCGAACTTGGAATAGAGCTGAATTGCCAACAGCATATTTGTCGGCCATAGCCGAATTGGCCCGAACCTGTATAAACCTTGTATCATGTGTCCATCAATCTTTCATACTCATACGCATACCTAGATCTACTATCGAGAATATCTCTCGACAAAAACGATCACGCATAGCTACCTTAAGTTCTTCCCAAGTAGTAGGCAAATCAGTTTCAGCAGCTAGACCACTCCACCAAACAATAGTAAAGTCCTTAAACTCACTAGTGGCTTGTCTAACTCTATGTTGTTCAGGAACGAGGTGGGCATTAAATTTTTGTTCTACAGTCATCTCCCAATCAAGAGAAACATCACCATCATACTGACCCAAAAATGAAGGAATGAAAACTTAATTTTAGCATACGGGTCATCTGGAGCATAGTTATAGTGTGGACGACGATTGTAGTTGTGGAAACCACCCATACCTTGAGTGTTACGTTGCAAACGACGTCGTAATCTTGCGGTCCTTGTAGCTGACCTATCCACGGTGCCATCAGCCTTATACACCGTGTCTTCATCATGGTCTTCCTCAACGTCATTGTTATTGTTATTGGTGTTCGTATCATTGGTCTTGGGAACGTTCTCCAACGCAACAACCTGATCGGATAACTTAGAGACTCGCTTCTCCAACCGCTCGATGCTTTCTCCAATATGAAGCTTGCTGACCGCATCAGTAACAGCTCTGGTGATCATCTCTGCCAAATCACTCTGAGCAGCCTGTAAAGCCTTCTGGAGCTGATCTTGGCTCACACACTTAGCAAATTGTGAGGGTGAAGCCACCTCTCCGTCGTCACTTCGTGCCATCAGAAACACCAAAACAGGAAACAAACAGTGAAGCTTGTCCCTATAAAACAACTAAGGAATGGTGCCTCTCAAACAACACAGCAAAAGGAAACTCCTTACAAAGCTGTTACAAAGTTCTGAAAAGCAAAGCAAAGGATACCACGGAGGTGTGTTCCATGATTGCAAAGGCCACAAAATAACCTGTGTGCTGTCCAGAAGAAATATGTAGTGGTAGGAAAGGCCAAATATATATATGTGAGTGGCACACAAATCAAAAACAGATAGTAAAGATGAATAAGTGCCCAAGTAACTTGTCCCTAGTTGCTGGTCTAAGTATGTCCTAGAACAGTACTGATAGCAAAGTAGAAACAAGGAGACAAAGGCACACAGGCGATAACAGGGGGCTAAGTGTAAAACAGCCAAATCCAGAAATTCCAGGAGGCTAGATGTAGCACTAGTAGAAATCCCAAATTTCTTTTTTTTATGATTTTATGGGAAACCATGTGGATATGTACCATGGTTTGCTATATTTGTGATGAGTAGTTAACTTGAGCGGATTTGGTGTTTGAATTGAAATGCGGGATTCCAGGGATTGCATGGGTTTGCATATCATGGTTATGACTAACAAGAGTTGGTGGAGATATTGGTGATATTGCAGGAGATGGGAAATGTATTTGCTTGTCTGATGAGGACATCACCATGCTGGATACGCGCATATCATGGCCTTCCCCAAGTTACAAGTCGTCACCAACACGGTCGCCGTGTTCGTCTCGGATTCAGACGACACCCCTTCACAGTTTTGATGATATCTCCCACATCCGACGTCCAAATGAGGCGTTCTTTTATGCGTTGGAAAGGGGACGGCGACACCATCGTTTTGTTTTTGGTCCTAGCTCCAGAAGGGTCGTGAGTCATAATATATGACCATGACAAGGTGTTGCGCCACCTATTTTGGGCCAACTTGGCCATGTATCGTGTCGGGCCTTAAGCCCATGTTGTGGGTGCCCCCCCTGGTCGTCCCCAACCCTAGGACGTCCCTGGTTCCTACATAAACTCAGTAGCCACCATCTTTTAGTTTCGGGTTTTGTTTAGTTCCGTTTTCTAGAGAGAAACTTGATCGAATTATTGTAACTGTGGCGACAAGTCATTTTACAGTAATCCAGGGCCCCTGTTCTTGTTCTACACCACTGTGGTGATTAGTCCTTTTGTGTTCAGAGCTTGAACCTTTTCTTGTGATTCGCTTCATCCATATTTGCAATTTCAGATTGCGTGTTTATCCTCTCTTGCTTGTGTTCTCGATTTTGATTGCAGGAACAATCAAGTGGTGCTTGGTGTAACGGTTGCGGGGTTGGATCGTGTCTGATTCAAGCCGGGTCATCAACGCCGAGTTCCCCAAATTCGAGTTTATCCCCTTACCTCTCGGAAGATCGGGCCATATTCACATCAAGTGGTATCAGATTCCTAGGTTCCCTGTGAGGTATTATCGTGTTCTTCCCTTTAGATTCGTTTGTGTTCATCACCTTTTGTCCACGAAAAAGCCTACAAAAAAAATATTTCCCCACCATGCCAGACATTGTTTAGCCTTTGCATAATTTAATTTCAGAGTCCGTAGTGTTGAGTTTGTGTCCTAGTCGAGTTCAGTTGCTGGTTTGAATTTGTGTTTCGATTCGGTTTGTGTTTTGATCTCCACTGCACACCACGATCACCATCACCATCATGTTTTCTATTGGATTCACCATCATGTCACCCACCCACAAAACCCACAATCTGTTGCCAACAAAAAAACCCTACCCGATTCTGTCCCCCCCCCCTCTCACCCCTCAAATCCTATCTTAACACACCTTCGGTAAAACAGGCATAACTTTTCGCTCGTTGCTCCGATTGGGCTGAAATTTTTATAGCAGATTCTTGACTCAAAGTTGAGGTGACCCACACTCGGCTCTGCCCTGTACCCTCGTCAAAAAATTCAAAAAAAAAATAGGAAAAAATAGAAAAAAAATTTGTGAAGTCAAGAATAGCACTTTCGGTGAAACTTTGTGATTTTGCCTACCCTTTGTTTTCCCTCTGTTTGAGTTGAAACTTCTTGTGGTTCCTTCCTTTATGTTCCTCTATCACAGAAAAATAGTGGAAAAATCATACAAAAAAATCAAGATTTTGATTTGCACACCCCCCCCCCCCCCCCCCCCCCCCGCCCTGAAAATTCTAAGTCTGTGTAAGTCTGTTTTGATCCTTGCTGCCTTTGCCATTGTTCTTGCTGTCACAACTGTTTTTGAACATGATTCTTTTGCTAGCAATTAGGACACTGCTTTGGACATTTATTCAGTGCTACTATCTGTTATTGAATTGTGTTCCATTGACATACATATTAGCCTTCCAAGCTATACATATTGCAGCACAGATTTCTTCCTTGCAACTGTTACACCCAAGCTCAACTATAGATTGTGTGGACCTGTTTGGCTTTGGTAAGAACACTTGCAAGATTGTGATACATTGCTTCTGATATTATTTTCCACTTTCTACACCCTCTGCTGCCTGCTAGTTGATAGGGCTAATCTTTTTGTTTAGTCTTGTCTTTTGCTTTTAACCATGTCAGAGAAAGGGAAAGGGACACCTGGAGAGTTGGAGTCCCCTACAGACTTCAATGATTGCATGTCCAAGGCCGAGCTTACGAAGCTTCTTGCAGACCAGCATACATTCATGGAAACGAAGTTTGCCGAGTTGATGGGTCACATCAACACTGTTGCCCACCGCATTGAGGATGTTGAACGACGACCTTCACCTCAACGAGCTGCTGCTGATGATGATTTTGACCGTGATGCAGACCGTCTTCACCATAATCGACACGGTATGGGAGGTAATAACAATTGTGGTAATACTGATACTTTTGTTAAGCCCAAATTTAACATACCACCTTTTGCTGGTAGTGCTAATCCTGAAGCATACTTAGATTGGGAACTTGTTGTTGAACAGAAATTTAATTCTCATTTAGTTCCTGCTGAGCATAGAGTTAAACTTGCTACTAGTGAGTTTACAGGTTTTGCTCTCTTTTGGTGGAATGATCTTTGCAATACTAATGCTGCTATACCTGCCACTTGGCCTGTTTTGAAACAACGCATGAAATCTCGTTTTATTCCTCCTTATTACCAATGTGATTTATGATTGAAATTACAATCTTTGACACAAGGTAGTAAAATAGTAGAGGAATATTATCAGGAATTGCTTATTGGTTTAGCACGTTGTGACATACATGAAGATGATGTTGAAACTAGTGCTAGATTTTTTGGTGGTTTGAACTGTGATATCCAGAATATTGTTGACTATAAAGAGTGGAATAGGTTCAGCCAATTATATCATATTGCTCTTAAGGCTGAAGGATAAGTACAGGGACGCCTTCCACAACAATTTTGCAGGTCCAACACTGAGCAATCTCTCCAGCAACGCACTGGAGTAGAGAACTTGAAGAGTCAGGTAGCTAAGCCACCAGCAACAATTCTTCCACTTGCGCCTACTTCTGAAGCGCAATCGTCTAGTGTGCAGCACCAACACCAGAAGAAGGTTACTACTTCCGGTACTAGGAGTGGCTCCTCCACCACCATTAGTTGCCACCGCTGCAAGGGCATGGGACATGTCATGAAGGATTGCTCTAGTTGTCGTGCTTTCATCGCTACTGCTAATAGGTATGAAAGTTGTAGTGATGTTGAAGATGAATTTGCTCATATGCCTAACCTTGTTGCAGATTTGACGGAGGAGCAGGAGACTACCGCCATTGATTTCATTGCTGCCACCACGGGTTTTCCTAGTCTCATTGTACAGCGTGTGTTGACCACTCAGGTGGGATAAGAGGAAGAACAATAACGCAATAATTTATTCTACATGTACCTCATTGTCGCGGACCGCCATGTTCTCACCATCATTGATACTGGGAGCTATAACAACTTGGTAAGTTCTGATTTGGTAAGCAAACTTGGCTTGACCACGCATGCACTACATCAGCCCTACCACATCAAATGGTTCAACAATAGTGGTACGGCACAGGTAACTCGATCAGCATGCATACACTTTTCAGTAGGTTCTTATCAAGACTCTACTGATTTTCATGTTGTACCTATGCAAGCATGTTCACTTTTATTAGGCCGTCCATGGGAATATGATACGGATGCTGCACACCATGGTAGAACTAATACATATACATTCGTGCATAAGGACAGGAATATTACTTTGCATCCGTTATTGCCTGCTGATATTAGAAATCATTTTAAACTGCTTGCTGAAAATACTGAGAATAAACATGATAACAAACAACTTTCTGATGTTAAACATAAGGCTATTCAGTTAAAGGGAGGTGCTTTTCTTGCTATGACATCTACTGTTACTGAACTTTGTGATAATCATGATGCACCTTGCTATACTATGCTTTGTCGTGATATATCTTCTATCGATGATCATGTATCTTGTACTTTGCATTCTGCTAGTACTAACCTTTTGTAGGAGATTGCTGATGAGATGGAGTCGAGGGCGACTCCAATTCAAGAAGGGGAGGATGATGAGGACATCACCATGCTGGATACGTGCATATCATGGCCTTCCCCAAGTTACAAGTCATCACCAACACGGTTGTCGTGTTCGTCTCGGATGGCAACGGGTGCTGATACTCCTGCCTCCACCGAACCCAAAGAGCCATCACTGGTTTTTGAAACTATGCCAGAACCAACATATGAATATCTAATCGGTCCGGTGGAAAATGTCACGCCGACTCCTATTCACCGAGTGGTAAGAGAAGGTGCTCTAGAACTGCCAACGCCGACTAGGTCAATATATCATATTGGCCGATTTGCCATCACCAGATTTGATGAGTCGGCAGAACAAGCGGAATTAAAAAATTTTGAAGAACATACTGAAAAAGCCTATCATTCCTTCCAGGTATTCCTCCCTTCTTCAAAAATAATGTCAATAATAATTACCATTCCTGGCTGTGAAGTTTTAAACATATAATTCGCCATCATTGCAGGCTCTAAAAACCCATATGGCCAACAAGAGTAAGCTTCTGCAACTTCTCGAGAGGCATTGTGCAAAAGCGTAGATTTAGAAGATCAGCTTGCCAAGGAGAGACTGGAAGTCGGGCGCTTATCAGTCGCTCTAAAGGCCCGTTCATCTCAAGTTGATGAACTTCAGTTCGAGCTACAAGGTATGAGATCCATAAAGCATATACCTCACACGCTATCTGTGGAATATGAATATTTGACCTCGCCCATACAGAGGCATCACGGATGCTGGAATTGAAGCAAAAACAAGATGCCCAGTCGGCCGCTCAAATTGCAAGTCTCGAAGGCTGTATAAAAGAACTGGAGTTGTCTGCCCAAGCTATTGAAACTTTGAAGTCTGAGAATCAAGGATTAAAGAAGCAGATCCAGGACTCGGCAGAGATCAAGAAAAATTTTGAGAAGCTAAAAGACGACTTCAAGACAATGCAAGAATCTCAAAATTCGTGGAAGAAAAGGGCTAAAGGTAAAAATGAATGTACCTATGCATATGGAAATACAACTATAAACTAAAATGTTTATAACTAACAGATGCTGAAGGAACAATAAAAAACCATAGGGAGAGAAACACAAAGCTCGAAACCGAATTATCCAAGTGTGAAAAGATCTTCAAAAAGGCTGTGGATGAGCTAAACCAATTCCAGAAAGCATTCAAAGAAGTTGAAAAGCTGAAAGAAGAGTACAAGGAAAAGGTTGCCACCCTTGAAGCTAAAAAGGTAGAAGCCGAGAAACGCCTAAGAGGTAAGTGTTTATTCATCTAATACCTTTATATCCAAGTTCATTGTACTGGACATATATGATTGTTGTACTCCTGTAGGATCAAAGAGATCCTATGAGCTTTTGCAGAAGAAATTTATAGAGGGTGATGAAAATCTTCGATGGTCTCTTGCAACTCTTCAGAAGGATGTAGAGGTGGTCGCCCAATACATATATCCTGAAGAAAAACCACCTCGATGTCGAGACCTGATGACTAGACTACAAGGGGCACCCCGCCGACTAAAAGAACACGCTCGACATGTTGCAGAGCTGGCCGGCGCACAAGTCCTGGCAATTGCAAAGTCCCACATCCCTAGCATAGAGTTAGATGTGGTGGCCGAGGGTTTCCATGAAGATCTCTCAGATGAGAAATGTGAAGCCCTCGTGGCCGAGGCGCAAAAAATAGCGCATATATTAGCCGACCAGATAGAGCTAGATCCCTTACCCAAAGTGTAAGGAATTGTAAAGCTTAAAATATTGTATTACAGCTCCGTTACTGTAATATAACTAAGGTTCGATGGACCGCTAAGGTCTAGATTCATTACCAGTATTGTAATGAATTCTTGGGTCGTGCTGCTTTGTATATGTATTGTATGAACTCGTGTTAAACACTCACAACCAATACACAACTCATGTCAGCCCTCTAAACAATGCTTCCAATAACCGTTATGAACCATGCAGACTAAGAACTCACTCGGTCAAGCATATGCGAATTGGGAGAGTTGCCTTGGTCCCTAACAGACGGCAAGAACCCTGGGGACTAAGTAACCCGCTTGGTCGACATGCGCGAGTTAGGGTGATACCAAGTATCAGAATTTGAGTCATGACATAAACAATAACAACAATTATTCATAGAAATCATAAATTGCGAAATCAGATATCATGACCATTATGTATATATATTCAATAATAGAAGTACAATAAACTATAAATACTAGGCATAAAAACGACGTAGCTATGAAATGTTCCAGGAACTTTGAAGGTCCGACCCGTCCTCATTCATCAATCGATAGGCGCCTAGCCGAGTGATTTCCTTTACAATAAAAGATCCTTCCCATGGAGCCGACAGCTTGTGCTTACCGACCTTAGACTAAACTTGCTTCAAAACCAAGTCGCCGATGGAAAAACACCGTGTTCAATCATTTTTGTCGTGATAACATCACAAGCTTTGCTAGTACTTTGTCGACCGAATTAAGGTGGCATCTCGCTGCTCATCTCGGTTTTCCTATGGTCGTTGGAGGTTTTTTCTTTATACGCTGCACCCTTGGGGAGGCGAATAGAATCTCGGTTGGCAACATGGCTTCCGAGCCATAAACCAAGGAAAAAGGGGAGTGCCCGGTGGCACGACTTACATTGGTTCTAAGACCCCACAACACAGATGGCAATTCTCGAACCCACCGTCGAGCATACTTTTCCAGCTGATCAAATATACGAGGCTTAATTCTAGAAAGCAGGAGGCCGTTTGCCCTCTCAACTTGCCCATTGCTCTGTGGATGGGCGGTCGAGGCATAGCCAATCTTAAAGCCGACTCGGCCCGCAAACTCTTTAAACTCCTCTGCTGTGAATTGAGTACCATTGTCAGTGATGATCTTGTGTGGGGCACCGAACCGAGTGACTATTTCGGTCATAAACTCGATGGCCTTCTTTGCCGAAATCTTACCGACTGGCTTTGCTTCGATCCATTTAGACAAATTGTCCACTGACACGAAAAGGTGAGTAAATCCCCCTTGAGCTTTCATGAAAGGTCCGATAATGTCTAAACCCCATACTGAAAACGGCCAAGTTATTGGGATATTTTGGAGCTCTGTGGCAGGTACATGCATCTGGCGGGCGAAGAACTGACATCCTTCACACTTTCGGACAATTTCCTTGGCATCAGCACCAGAGGTCGACCAATAAAACCCTTGCCTCATTGCTTTGGCTGTGATTGTGGATGGGCATGCGTGATTCCCACAAATGCCAGCATGGATGTTTCCTAATATAGCTCTGCCTTCATCTTGAGATATGCATTTCATCAGTACCCCATGTGGGCTTTGCTTGTACAGGTGATGATCAACTATACAATATGAACGCGACTTGCAAATAATTCGGAAGGCTTCATCTTTGTCGACCCGTAGTGTATCACGATCCAAATACTCAATGAAGGGAGTGCGCCAATCTACCTCAATGACAACTACATGCGGTGCTGCCCCCGCCTTTAGTGCCGACTGCTCCATAGTTTGCTGGGTTAGTATAGATGGCTTATGTAGATCATCGAGGAATACTCCATCAGGTATTTTAGATCTGCTAGACCCAAGTTTGGCCAGTTCATCCGCCTCTTTGTTATACTTGCACAGGATGTGTTTATACTCGATGCCATCAAACTTGTCTTCGAGCTTCCAAACTTCGGTGCAGTAGGATGTCATGCTTTCGTGGGAAAAACACCACTCCTTTGTTACTTGATTTATAACTAGCGCCGAGTCACCAGAGACGCTTATCCTTCGGACGCCGAGTGAGATAGCTGTTCCAAGTCCATGTAATAGTGCCTCATACTCTGCTGCGTTGTTAGAGGCACGGAAGTGCATTCGGAGAACATACCGCGCCTCATGACTCCTGCTCCAGCACCTTCTAGTTGTAAGGAGACATCAAACGCCATTCTCCAATAGCATAATTCTTGTGGGTCAGGAGGTAACTCACATACTGTCCACTCGACAACGAAGTCCGACAAATCTTGACCTTTGATCGAGTCATGTGACTTAAAGGTGACATCATATGATCCGAGCTCGATGGCCCATTTGGAGATTTTCCCAGTGGCCTCTCTGTTGTGTAGCAATTCGCCTAGGCCGAACGACGTGTGGATCTCAATTGGATGATCCTCAAAGTAATGCTTCAACTTCCGGGATGTCATCAGTAATGCATATATTAATTTCTGAAGCTGGAAATATCGTACCTTCGATTCCGAAAAGACCTCACTGACGAAATAAACTGGTCGTTGCACCTTTTGAGCCTTGCCATCTTCCGCCCGTTCCACCGCTAGCACAGTACTGACAACGTGTTTGGTTACGAAAATATACAGCTGCAAAGGTTCCTTTGGCTCTGGGGGAGTTAAGACTAGAGGACCACTAATGTAAGCCTTAAAATCATCCAAGGCTTTCTGTGCATCATCATTCCAGATGAATGATTCTTGCTTCTTGAGTAAGAGAAAAATGGGTAACCCTTGGACGCTGAGTCGTGACACAAACCGACTGAGCGCCGCCATACAACCAATGAGCTTTTGAATGTTTTTTTGCGAATGTGGAGGTTCTATTTGTAATATGGCATTTACCTTTTCTGGATTAGCTTCAATCACTCTGTGTGATACCAGAAAACTGAGTAATTTTCCTGATGGGACCCCAAAGACGCATTTTTCCAGATTTAGCTTCATGTTGTATTTCCGAAGGTTGCCAAATGTTTCGTCTAGGTCGAATATCAAGTCGGTGGAGGGCTGAGTCTTGACTACCACGTCATCTATGTAAGCCTCAACATTCCTGCCAATCTGGTTGTCCAAACATCGCTGCATAGTCCGCTGGTAGGTGGCAGGAGCGTTTTTCAGGCCAAAGGGCATTGTTGTGTAACAGAAGGTTCCGAACGGCATGATGAACGACGTTTTGAGCTGGTCGGATTGGTTTAAGGGAATCTGATGGTATCCTGAATAGGCATCTAAGAAGCACAACAAAGCGCATCCAGCCGTCGAATCGACCACTTGGGCAATACGTGGAAGGGTGAACAGATCTTTCGGACAGGCTTGGTTAAGGCCGGTGTAATCCACGCACATCTTTATTCTTCTTCCGCACCAGAACTGGGTTAGCCAACCAGTCGGGGTGGAAAACTTCTTTAATAAAACCGACTGCCAGTAGTCGGCCGATTTCTTTCCTAATCGCATCTTTATAGTCTTGCGAGAATCGTCTAAGCCGTTGCCTTACCGTCCTGGCTTTTTTGCAGACGTGAAGTTTGTGCTCAGCCTTTTCCCTTGAAACACCTGGCATGTCAGAAGGTTTCCATGCAAATATATCTTTATTATTTCTAAGAAAAAGGATGAGCACGCTTTCCTATTTGTCGCCTAAATTGACCCTGATATTGGTGGTCTTGGATACATCATTATCATCTAGGCTAATCTTCTTGGACTCCACGGCGTCCGCCTGTACCATAGTCTTCAGCGCCTTCCTGGGAGCAGGGTCAAGCATGGCCTCCTCCACCGTTGCCATCGCTTCCTTCAGCTCGGCCAGCTCTGATGCTGCTACTATCTTCTCGGTCAACTCACAACTACCGTTGTCGCAGTCGTATGAGGTCCGCACATCCGAGTGGAGTGAGATGACTCCGTTTGGTCCTAGCAGCTTCATCATCATATAAGGATAATGAGGTACCGCCATGAACTTAGCGATGGCTGGCCACCCTATAATGGCATGATAAGTAGAGTCGAGGTCGGCGACCTTGAAGGTAATGCGCTCCATCCTGTAGTTCTCCCGAGTGCCGAAAGTCACAGGCAGAGTGATTTGTCCCAGAGGGACTGTTTGCATGCCCGGGATCACACCATGAAACGGTGATCGACTTGGCTTGAGGTCGGTCAAGGGTATGCCAAGCTCCTTGAAGGTTTTCACAAAGAGGATGTCCAAACTGCTACCACCATCTACCAGTACCCGATTTAGCTGGACACGATTAGCAGTCGGCGTTAGCACTAAGGGATATTTCCCGGGCCTGGGGATGTGATCCGGATGGTCAGACCGATCAAAAGTAATTGGAACTTCTGACCATCATAGATACTGAGGTACCGCTGGTGAGACCAAGTGGACCTCTCTGTAGAGGATCTTCTGCTGGCGCTTTGAGTCTACTGCAGACCAGCCGCAGATGTAATTGACCTCGTGTTCGGGGTCTTGGAAGTCCTCCTTATCCTCGTCTTGGTTATCCTTATCCGAGTCCTTCCTGCCATCCTTGGGGATCCAGGGATGTTCTTTGCAGACCTTCAAGGCGTGATGGGCGAAGTTTTTTAGCTTGAAGCATTCCTTGGCTTTGTGGACTCCATCATGTAGCAGGCAAGGGCCATCGAGCATCTTGTCGATGTCATCCTGAGTGACTGGTTTTCTTCTGGTTGGGCGCTCGGTGTTGGCCACCGTTCGGTATTGCTTGCACTTCCTATCACCATCCTTGCTATAATCGGGAGGACCCGACTGGTTCCTTGGGGTCGACTCCTTGTACTGGCGAACTTGGAATAGAGCTGAATTGCCAACAGCATATTTGTCGGCCATAGCCGAATTGGCCCGAACCTGTATAAACCTTGTATCATGTGTCCATCAATCTTTCATACTCATACGCATACCTAGATCTACTATCGAGAATATCTCTCGACAAAAACGATCACGCATAGCTACCTTAAGTTCTTCCCAAGTAGTAGGCAAATCAGTTTCAGCAGCTAGACCACTCCACCAAACAATAGTAAAGTCCTTAAACTCACTAGTGGCTTGTCTAACTCTATGTTGTTCAGGAACGAGGTGGGCATTAAATTTTTGTTCTACAGTCATCTCCCAATCAAGAGAAACATCACCATCATACTGACCCAAAAATGAAGGAATGAAAACTTAATTTTAGCATACGGGTCATCTGGAGCATAGTTACAGTGTGGACGACGATTGTAGTTGTGGAAACCACCCATACCTTGAGTGTTACGTTGCAAACGACGTCGTAATCTTGCGGTCCTTGTAGCTGACCTATCCACGGTGCCATCAGCCTTATACACCGTGTCTTCATCATGGTCTTCCTCAACGTCATTGTTATTGTTATTGGTGTTCGTATCATTGGTCTTGGGAACGTTCTCCAACGCAACAACCTGATCGGATAACTTAGAGACTCGCTTCTCCAACCGCTCGATGCTTTCTCCAATATGAAGCTTGCTGACCGCATCAGTAACAGCTCTGGTGATCATCTCTGCCAAATCACTCTGAGCAGCCTGTAAAGCCTTCTGGAGCTGATCTTGGCTCACACACTCAGCAAATTGTGAGGGTGAAGCCACCTCTCCGTCGTCACTTCGTGCCATCAGAAACACCAAAACAGGAAACAAACAGTGAAGCTTGTCCCTATAAAACAACTAAGGAGTGGTGGCTCTCAAACAACACAGCAAAAGGAAACTCCTTACAAAGCTGTTACAAAGTTCTGAAAAGCAAAGCAAAGGATACCACGGAGGTGTGTTCCATGATTGCAAAGGCCACCAAATAACCTGTGTGCTGTCCAGAAGAAATATGTAGTGGTAGGAAAGGCCAAATATATATATGTGAGTGGCACACAAATCAAAAACAGATAGTAAAGATGAATAAGTGCCCAAGTAACTTGTCCCTAGTTGCTGGTCTAAGTATGTCCTAGAACAGTAGTGATAGCAAAGTAGAAACAAGGAGACAAAGGCACACAGGCGATAACAGGGGGCTAAGTGTAAAACAGCCAAATCCAGAAATTCCAGGAGGCTAGATGTAGCACTAGTAGAAATCCCAAATTTCTTTTTTTTTATGATTTTATGAGAAACCATGTGGATATGTACCATGGTTTGCTATATTTGTGATGAGTAGTTAACTTGAGCGGATTTGGTGTTTGAATTGAAATGCGGGATTCCAGGGATTGCATGGGTTTGCATATCATGGTTATGACTAACAAGAGTTGGTGGAGATATTGGTGATATTGCAGGAGATGGGAAATGTATTTGCTTGTCTGATGAGGACATCACCATGCTGGATACGCGCATATCATGGCCTTCCCCAAGTTACAAGTCGTCACCAACACGGTCGCCGTGTTCGTCTCGGATTCAGACGACACCCCTTCACAGTTTTGATGATATCTCCCACATCCGACGTCCAAATGAGGCGTTCTTTTATGCGTTGGAAAGGGGACGGCGACACCATCGTTTTGTTTTTGGTCCTAGCTCCAGAAGGGTCGTGAGTCATAATATATGACCATGACAAGGTGTTGCGCCACCTATTTTGGGCCAACTTGGCCATGTATCGTGTCGGGCCTTAAGCCCATGTTGTGGGTGCCCCCCCTGGTCGTCCCCAACCCTAGGACGTCCCTGGTTCCTACATAAACTCAGTAGCCACCATCTTTTAGTTTCGGGTTTTGTTTAGTTCCGTTTTCTAGAGAGAAACTTGATCGAATTATTGTAACTGTGGCGACAAGTCATTTTACAGTAATCCAGGGCCCCTGTTCTTGTTCTACACCACTGTGGCGATTAGTCCTTTTGTGTTCAGAGCTTGAACCTTTTCTTGTGATTCGCTTCATCCATATTTGCAATTTCAGATTGCGTGCTTATCCTCTCTTGCTTGTGTTCTCGATTTCGCTTGCAGGAACAATCAAGTTGTGCTTGGTGTAACGGTTGCGGGGTTGGATCGTGTCTGATTCAAGCCGGGTCATCAACGCCGAGTTCCCCAAATTCGAGTTTATCCCCTTACCTCTCGGAAGATCGGGCCATATTCACATCAAGTGGTATCAGATTCCTAGGTTCCCTGTGAGGTATTATCGTGTTCTTCCCTTTAGATTCGTTTGTGTTCATCACCTTTTGTCCACGAAAAAGCCTACAAAAAAAATATTTCCCCACCATGCCAGACATTGTTTAGCCTTTGCATAATTTAATTTCAGAGTCCGTAGTGTTGAGTTTGTGTCCTAGTCGAGTTCAGTTGCTGGTTTGAATTTGTGTTTCGATTCGGTTTGTGTTTTGATCTCCACTGCACACCACGATCACCATCACCATCATGTTTTCTATTGGATTCACCATCATGTCACCCACCCACAAAACCCACAATCTGTTGCCAACAAAAAAACCCTACCCGATTCTGTCCCCCCCCCCTCTCACCCCTCAAATCCTATCTTAACACACCTTCGGTAAAACAGGCATAACTTTTCGCTCGTTGCTCCGATTGGGCTGAAATTTTTATAGCAGATTCTTGACTCAAAGTTGAGGTGACCCACACTCGGCTCTGCCCTGTACCCTCGTCAAAAAATTCAAAAAAAAAATAGGAAAAAATAGAAAAAAAATTTGTGAAGTCAAGAATAGCACTTTCGGTGAAACTTTGTGATTTTGCCTACCCTTTGTTTTCCCTCTGTTTGAGTTGAAACTTCTTGTGGTTCCTTCCTTTATGTTCCTCTATCACAGAAAAATAGTGGAAAAATCATACAAAAAAATCAAGATTTTGATTTGCACACCCCCCCCCCCCCCCCCCCCCCCCCCCCGCCCTGAAAATTCTAAGTCTGTGTAAGTCTGTTTTGATCCTTGCTGCCTTTGCCATTGTTCTTGCTGTCACAACTGTTTTTGAACATGATTCTTTTGCTAGCAATTAGGACACTGCTTTGGACATTTATTCAGTGCTACTATCTGTTATTGAATTGTGTTCCATTGACATACATATTAGCCTTCCAAGCTATACATATTGCAGCACAGATTTCTTCCTTGCAACTGTTACACCCAAGCTCAACTATAGATTGTGTGGACCTGTTTGGCTTTGGTAAGAACACTTGCAAGATTGTGATACATTGCTTCTGATATTATTTTCCACTTTCTACACCCTCTGCTGCCTGCTAGTTGATAGGGCTAATCTTTTTGTTTAGTCTTGTCTTTTGCTTTTAACCATGTCAGAGAAAGGGAAAGGGACACCTGGAGAGTTGGAGTCCCCTACAGACTTCAATGATTGCATGTCCAAGGCCGAGCTTACGAAGCTTCTTGCAGACCAGCATACATTCATGGAAACGAAGTTTGCCGAGTTGATGGGTCACATCAACACTGTTGCCCACCGCATTGAGGATGTTGAACGACGACCTTCACCTCAACGAGCTGCTGCTGATGATGATTTTGACCGTGATGCAGACCGTCTTCACCATAATCGACACGGTATGGGAGGTAATAACAATTGTGGTAATACTGATACTTTTGTTAAGCCCAAATTTAACATACCACCTTTTGCTGGTAGTGCTAATCCTGAAGCATACTTAGATTGGGAACTTGTTGTTGAACAGAAATTTAATTCTCATTTAGTTCCTGCTGAGCATAGAGTTAAACTTGCTACTAGTGAGTTTACAGGTTTTGCTCTCTTTTGGTGGAATGATCTTTGCAATACTAATGCTGCTATACCTGCCACTTGGCCTGTTTTGAAACAACGCATGAAATCTCGTTTTATTCCTCCTTATTACCAATTTGATTTATGATTGAAATTACAATCTTTGACACAAGGTAGTAAAATAGTAGAGGAATATTATCAGGAATTGCTTATTGGTTTAGCACGTTGTGACATACATGAAGATGATGTTGAAACTAGTGCTAGATTTTTTGGTGGTTTGAACTGTGATATCCAGAATATTGTTGACTATAAAGAGTGGAATAGGTTCAGCCAATTATATCATATTGCTCTTAAGGCTGAAGGATAAGTACAGGGACGCCTTCCACAACAATTTTGCAGGTCCAACACTGAGCAATCTCTCCAGCAACGCACTGGAGTAGAGAACTTGAAGAGTCAGGTAGCTAAGCCACCAGCAACAATTCTTCCACTTGCGCCTACTTCTGAAGCGCAATCGTCTAGTGTGCAGCACCAACACCAGAAGAAGGTTACTACTTCCGGTACTAGGAGTGGCTCCTCCACCACCATTAGTTGCCACCGCTACAAGGGCATGGGACATGTCATGAAGGATTGCTCTAGTTGTCGTGCTTTCATCGCTACTGCTAATAGGTATGAAAGTTGTAGTGATGTTGAAGATGAATTTGCTCATATGCCTAACCTTGATGCAGATTTGACGGAGGAGCAGGAGACTACCGCCATTGATTTCATTGCTGCCACCGCGGGTTTTCCTAGTCTCATTGTACAGCGTGTGTTGACCACTCAGGTGGGATAAGAGGAAGAACAATAACGCAATAATTTATTCTACATGTACCTCATTGTCGCGGACCGCCATGTTCTCACCATCATTGATACTGGGAGCTATAACAACTTGGTAAGTTCTGATTTGGTAAGCAAACTTGGCTTGACCACGCATGCACTACATCAGCCCTACCACATCAAATGGTTCAACAATAGTGGTACGGCACAGGTAACTCGATCAGCATGCATACACTTTTCAGTAGGTTCTTATCAAGACTCTACTGATTTTCATGTTGTACCTATGCAAGCATGTTCACTTTTATTAGGCCGTCCATGGGAATATGATACGGATGCTGCACACCATGGTAGAACTAATACATATACATTCGTGCATAAGGACAGGAATATTACTTTGCATCCGTTATTGCCTGCTGATATTAGAAATCATTTTAAACTGCTTGCTGAAAATACTGAGAATAAACATGATAACAAACAACTTTCTGATGTTAAACATAAGGCTATTCAGTTAAAGGGAGGTGCTTTTCTTGCTATGACATCTACTGTTACTGAACTTTGTGATAATCATGATGCACCTTGCTATACTATGCTTTGTCGTGATATATCTTCTATCGATGATCATGTATCTTGTACTTTGCATTCTGCTAGTACTAACCTTTTGTAGGAGATTGCTGCTGAGATGGAGTCGAGGGCGACTCCAATTCAAGAAGGGGAGGATGATGAGGACATCACCATGCTGGATACGTGCATATCATGGCCTTCCCCAAGTTACAAGTCATCACCAACACGGTTGTCGTGTTCGTCTCGGATTCAGACGACACCCCTTCACGGTTTTGATGATATCTCCCACATCCGACGTCCAAACGAGGCGTTCTTTGATGCGTTGGAAAGGAGACGACGACGCCGTCGTTTTGTTTCTGGTCCTAGCTCCAGAAGGGTCGTGAGTCATAATATGTGACCATGACAAGGTGCTGCGCCACCTATTTTGGGCCAACTTGGCCATGTATCGTGTCGGGCCTTAAGCCCATGTTGTGGGTGCCCCCCTGGTCGCCCCCAACCCTAGGACGTCCCTGGTTCCTACATAAACTCATTATCCGCTGTCTTTTAGTTTCGGGTTTTGTTTAGTTCAGTTTTCTAGAGAGAAACTTGATCGAATTATTGTAATTGTGGTGACAAGTCCTTTTACAGTAATCCAGGGCCCCTGTTTTTGTTCTACACCACTGTGGCGATTAGTCCTTTTGTGTTCAGAGCTTGAACCTTTTCTTGTGATTTTCTTTATCCATATTTGCAATTTCAGATTGCGTGTTTATCCTCTCTTGCTTGTGTTCTCGATTTCGCTTGCAGGAACAATCAAGTGGTGCTTCGTGTAACAGTTGCGGGGTTGGATCGGGTCTGATTCAAGCCGGGTCGTTGACGTCGAGTTCCCCAAATTCGAGTTTATCCCCTTACCTCTCGGAAGATCGGGCCATATTCACATCATTGTCTCATGATGTGTAGGTCACTGGAGTTGACTTGGCGGTCAATGGCGAGAGGATCGGGCACAAGTAGGGGACATGGGGCCAGACGATCGGGATGCCGGGTGAAGTCAAGGGTGATCCACACCGTACACGTGGAGAGGCAAGAAGCACGGACGGTTTCACGGTTGAGCCTCAAAACCGTGGTGGTGATGAAGACGGCAAGTTGACCAAGTCAAGGTGAACGGGATGCCGGTGCAAGTGACAAGGGGCCCTGATGGACAGGGACTGGGAGAGACTTGCCGGTGGTTAAGACCGCGGGACAAGGTGACACACGTCGACATTGGAAAGTCATGCTTTGAGAAGCGTGCAAGGTAGTTTCCCAGTTTGGGCCTCAAAACCGGTGGCGGTGGTTGGTGGTGCACGTGGCACCATCATGGAGCTTGCTTCGAGATGAAGCAAAGACGTGAAGCGTCCGATGGCATTCGGACGATGAGAAAAAAGATGGACGGTTATGCCCCCGATGGTAGGTGGATGTGTTATGTAGGTCAAGGGTAGAGTGGTCATGTGGACAATAGACCCTAGGCCTATATACGGAGAGGTGTGGCTAGTGGGAGAGGTGCCTCTCTTCCCATTATCCTTGTGTTAGGACTCTATTCAAAGTGCTAGGAGAGGACTTCATGTTTTAGAGGAGAGGAAAGGGTGTGTGAGAGACATCTCTTGCTCTTCCAAATAGTGGGAGGAAGAGGGTGGCTTCCTAGCCTTGTACCTATGGATCTTGTAAGCACCTTTCTAGGATATGAGAAGTATTTTCGTGCTCAAGATCTCCCTCTTCACTTGAATCACGAAATTCCCTTTTTCTTATTTTCTAACCTATTTTTCTGGTGATGTTCGATCTCACTTTTGGATGAGTTTTTGGTTCGGATTTCATGAGAAACTTGTTGCTAGGATGAGCTAGAACAATCCTCTATGGATCCTTGACCGAATCAACAGCTCTAGCACCTTCGATTTGAAGGATTTCTCAAGTTTCCCCTTTTTGGTGTTCTTGGCACAAGATCTGAAATTCATGATGATTTCTTGAGCCAATTGGGATGATCTGCTAGGAATAGGGTCGTGATGTGATGAGGATTCAATGGTGCAAAAATTGCATCATTTAGAGGTCGTTTGATTGAGTTTTGGAGAAGAGTTGAAAAGATCCCGAGAGTTTTTCTGTTCTGTCGGGGGTCGACCGGCACTGCCGATGACCAGGACCGGCACTACCGATTGGTCTAGTCTGTAGGTTCTAGTGAGACTGCATCCCGCACCGGCACTACTGATAGGTGGGACCGACACTGCCGATGATGCGCACCGACACTGCCGATAGGCGTGACCGGCACTATCGATGCCGACCGGCACTGCCAATGGCAGGAATCGGCACTGCTGATGAGTGTTTAGTTCTGGACTGTTGAGCATTTCGTCTTTCCTTTTTGTTTCCGCTGTGTTTCTTTGTTGTGGTTGATCACTCCTAGGGCTAGTACACCCCGAGTTGGTGTGTGTAGTCTTGGTGATCGGTTTGGAGGTTGGCTAGGGCTGTCTTTGGGATATAGGCCAAGTTCTCTCGGAGAATTTTATTTGGCTCCCATTCAGCCCACCTCTGGTCACCTTCTCGGTCCTTCAGTAAGTACTCTCATCCAAGGCAAAACAAGCACCAAGTGAATCATAAGAATCTAGCCAGTTTCAATCTCAACAAGGGCAACAAGCATTCGTAGAAAATGAGCTCTACAAACGCTGACATATGCAACAGAGACTCAGTTGATCAAGTGATTATTGTTTATCCTCATGTGTCCTCTTATCCATGCGGAGGGTCACACGACTGGGTACGGCAAACACCCCGAGGCTTCAAGTCATAATGTTTGGATTTAGCATTATGAGTAATTCTTGATCAAAGCACTTAGCTGATTTTTCAAGATTATGCACAAGACAAAAGAGCATGCCTTTGCTGCAAAAGGAACACATGTTCCCACAATGTTACATCCTGAGCTAAACATTTGCAAAGCCTTCCATTTTGCAAACACAAGGTGCCAAGGCCAAGACATCCTCTAGACCAGCCACAACGCAAGTTTCAACAAGGATAAAAGCAATTATACACATGGTGAGCAAGTTTTAGCAAGATTAGATCTTAAGGTTCACAAGAAGCTCGGATTACCTTAAAGATTAGCAAGTTGCTCACATGAGTTTATAACAGGCCATCTAGAAAATCTAAGCATGAGAGATTACCATCACATCCACACAACTCAGCTCAAGCTCAATCATAGCAAAGAGAAATGCAAGGAAGCATAGGAATCAAAGCTCATCTACTAATGCATATATTACATATGAGATGCAATGCAAAGATGGTAAGATACATATATGCAAGTGAACACCAACTCCCCCTCAAATGATGCCATAAGGATGACAAACACCAAGTCCCCCCCCCGAAGAAAAGCATGTCTCGAAGCATCTAGGGTTTTGGTGAGGATATCGGCTAGTTAGTTTCTGGTATCAATGTATTTGAGCTCAACATCCCCCTTCTCAATATTGTCTCTCAGGAAGTGGAATCGCACATTCATGTGTTTGACCTTATCATGCTGGATTGGGTTTTTGGCTAAGCTTATGGCACTGGAATCACACATGAGTGAAACACCCTTAAAAGTTAACCCATAGTCTCTCATGGTAGATACAACCCATAGGATTTGTGAGCAGCAGCTAGCAGCAGCTACATACTTAGCCTCTGTGGTGGATTGGGCAACACTCGACATCTTACAAGAAGATCAACAGATCAAAGAAGTACCCAAGAAATGGCAAGTACCAGAAGTGCTCTTCCTATCAATTCTACACCCAGCAAAGTCCGCATCCGAATACCCAATAAGATCACGAGATGAAGATGTAGAGTACCAAAGACCAAACTCAAGGGTGTATTTGAGATACCTGAAGATGCGCTTGACAGCCTTGTGATGAGTCACCCTTGGGGAAGCTTGAAAGCGAGCACAAAGACACACCGCAAAGTGTATGTCAGGTCTTGTCGCTGTCAGGTACAAGAAGGAGCCAATCATGCTCCTGTACTCCCTTTGATCCACCGCTTCACAGTCTTCATCAGGGTCAAGAGCCGTTGTAGTGGACATTGGTGTAGACAATGGCTTCACATTGACCATGTCAAACTTCTTCAGGAGATCCTTCGTGTACTTGGCTTGATGTATGAAAGTGCCTTGCTTGCACTACTTGATTTGAAGCCCAAGAAAGAAGGTAAGCTCTCCCATCATTGACATCTGAAATTCACTTTCCATAGCTTCCTGAAATCTGGACACAAGAGCATGAGAGGAACTACCAAAGATGATATCATCCATGTAAATCTGAACCATTAGAAAGTCACTGCCATGCTTTAGAGTGAACAAGGTTTTATCAACACACCCTATGACATACCCACGCTCTAGCAAGAAGGTCTTAAGCCTAGCATACCATGCCCTAGGTGCTTGCTTTAGCCCGTACAAAGCCTTCTGAAGCTTGTATACACGGTTTGGGTATTTGTGGTGCTCAAAGCCAGGGGGTTACCTCACATTAACTTCTTCCTCTATGAAACCATTTAGGAAAGCACTATTGACACCCATTTGATAAAGTCTAATGCCCTTGGAGGCAGCAAATGCAAGCAAGATCCTAATGGCTTCTATGCAAGCAATAGGAGCAAAGGTTTCACCATAATCTAATCCCTCCATTTGGCTAAAACCTTGAGCAACTAGCCTAGCCTTTTTTCTCACGACCTCACCATCCTCCCCATGTTTGTTTTTGAACACCCACTTGGTTCCAATGACATTGACATTTTTGGGAGGCTCTACAAGGGTCCAGGCTTTGTTTCTCTCAAAGATTTCCAACTCCTCATGCATGGCATTAACCCAATGTTCATTAGATAGTGCGTGTCCAACATCTCGGCGTTCAAAGGTTGCAACAAAGAGAGAATTAGTAAAGCAAGCAAGATGTGCAGACCTTGACCTTGTTGTTCTCTCACAGAGATTACCGATCATCTGTTGGGTTGGATGTTGACGCTGAATGTGGTGAGGAGCCTCTCTCTCAGAGTGTACCTCCCCCTCAACCACAGCTGGAGCTCGCTCGATAGCTGCTGAAGTCGATGTAGAAGCTTCTGGACCTTCTGCGGGAGTAGTGATAGCAGCAGGAACAAGCTCAGATGAAAGATGAAGTGCGTCATCGTCATCATCATCAAAGCCCAGTAGGTCCTCTTCTACAAAGATGCTCTCCATCATCTCTTTGTCACCTGCACACTCAATCACATTCCTTGCATAAGAGTTTGATTCATCAAAGGTTACATCACAGGATTCTACGATGGTGTCAGTCTCCAAATTCAAAACTCTGTAGGAATGACCATGAAGAGAGTAACCAAGAAAGATTCCATTGGAAGACCTTGACTCAAACTTATCAAGATTGCCATGCTTGAGAATAAAGCACTTGCAACCAAAGGCACGCAAATGAGAAACCGAGGGCTTTCTCCCAAAACACAGCTCATAAGAAGTCACATTAAGAATTGAGCGCAAGAAAATCCGATTGGAAACATAACAAGCAGTGCTAATGGCCTCAGCCTAGAACCGCCTCGGAGTCCTATGCTCATCGAGCATCGTCCGGGCCATCTCCACTAAGGTTCTGTTCTTTCTTTCAACCACACCATTCTGCTAGGGAACACGAGGTGCTGAAAACTGATGCTCAATACCATGCTCAAGACAGAAAGAAATCAAAGGAGGAGTTCTTGAACTCGGTGCCATTATCACTGCGAATCGCTCGTAATGCACCAGGGAGTTCATTGAACAACCTCAAAGCTAAGCTCCAAAAGTGATGAAACACTTCATCCTTGCTCTCAAGAAAGTAGACCCAAGAGTAGCGAGAATAGTCGTCAACAATCACAAGAACATACCACTTCCCACCCACCGAACGAACCCGAGAAGGACCAACAGTGTCCATATGAAGCAACTCTCCAGGGCGTTCAGTCATCACCAAATTAATTGGTGGATGAGAAGCGGCAATCATTTTCCTATAACGACAGGGAGCACAAACCAAATCCTTATCAAATTTGAGCTTAGGCAATCCTCGGATCAACCCTAGGCCACTCAAGCGACATAGCAAGTCAAAGCTCATGTGACCCAGTCTCCTATGCCATTTCCAGAGCTCAGAAGAAGATTGAGCAAACAAGCACTTGTGAGAACCAGCAAAATCAGCCTAAAAACTCTGCCAATATAAGAAATCCCACAAACCAAGGAACCACTCGAATCAAGAACACAAGAAGCATTCGACTTAAAGCGCACTTCCAAACCAACATCAAGAAGCTGAGAGACAGAGATGAGATTGTACTTGAGATACTCAACCAAACCAACATCCTTGAGAGTGAATTTTTCATTTACCTTTATCGCGCCTCTTGCCTTCACTCCCTCTCTTGTCATCTCCAAAGGTCACATACTCCCGCCGCATCAGGGGAGTGAGGCTGGAGAACCACTTTGCATCTCCAGTCATGTGGCGTGAACACCTGGAGTCCATCAACCATTTGTTCTCCAAGCCTCCACCTGTTGCCTACAAACAACGAGGAGAAAAAGTCGATGGCTCAATGCTGGGGTTAGTCAAAAGAGATTTGGGAATCCAGCACTTAACCATACGACCGGTAGTAGTCATCACAGTTCTTTGCACATTATCATTTGAACACATAGGACAAGAACCACGACGGGGAAAACATGGCCTGTCAAAGCGTCTCGACTCAAACCTTGGGTTGTGAGGATAGAAATCATCAATGTGAAAGCCAAATCCACACGAATGACGCTCACCATGATGGGGAAAACATGGGGCGCCAAAGCGCTGTTGTGCAAAGCCTCTGTTTCGTGAATCAAAGCCATATGAGGAATGACCCTATCCACGATAGGCGTGAGAAAAAGAGCGAGGCTGAAAGTCAACAAAATCATCATAAAAAGCATCCCTAGTCAACTCAGCTTGCTTCCTCTCAATCCTCTTACGCCTATAACAGAATTCATTCGAATGGCCCTTGCGACCACAAAACATGCAAATGTAGACACCCTTAGGATTAGGCTTGGTATGCATTGCAGGTTTGGGTTTTGGCTTCTCTGTTTGCTTTGGGCTGAAACAGGGTTTTGGATTGGGTGGATAGTATGTGTCAGTGGGTTTGATGGTGTTTTCCTCATCCTTGTAGCTGGAGCTAGGAACAAACTTACCCACATTCTCACTCTCCTTGTCACAACTCTCAAATCCCAAGCCCAAGTTATAGGTTGACCTAGAAGCACTCTCCTTCACTCTTGTCAAATCACTCTCAATCTTTTCCTCACTCACTAGGGTTCTCTGGAGCCTAGAAACAAGATAGTCATTTTCCTGAACTAGGACTTTGTTTTCTTCCCTAGTGATTACTAGCTTGTCCTTGAGGGTGACACACACTTCACACGGATATGGAAGAACTTTCGAGCGAGTCTCATGAAGCAACATGGACTCAAGCTCTTTGACTTTGGGGGACGAAGCTTCCAACTCATTTGTGAACTTGGGGCACTTCTGACATGCACCCAAAAGAGTTGGTCTAGCTTTGAACTCATCAAGCTCCTTGAGGGCACTCTCAAGCTGACTGGCAACTTGAGCATGCACACTCTCCCTCTGTGTAAGATCACTGATCACAACTTGACAAGACTCACACTCAGCAGCAGTATCAACACAAGCAAGCTTAGACCTAAGTGAAGCAATCTCAAAATCAGCACTCTCTAACTTAGACTTAAGCTCTCTACTCTCACGCACAGCACTGCGAAGCTTATCATCTTGCATGAGCAGAACATCGTGCAAATGATCAAGTTCAAAGGAGAGCTCATCAAGAGTGGGAGGTACCTCGCTTGTGTCAGAGTCGGATCTAGAGTCGGTGTCATGGTCGTTCTTTGCCATGAAGCAAAGTCCGGTGAAGTCATCCTTCTTCTTGACTCATGACTTCTCAACCTCCTCCTCCGAGCTTGTAAAGCCTTCGCTTGATGCGAGGTCAACTAGTGATCAAACTAGCTCTGATACCAATTGAAGGACCGAGAAGGCGACTAGAGGGGGGAGGGGGGGGGGGGTGAATGGGAGCCAATTCAAATTATTTTCAAGAACTTGGCCTATGTCCCAACTACAACCCAAACCAACCTCTAACCGAGTCACCAAGATTACACACACTAACTTGTAATGTGTTAACCCTAGGAATGACTCAAACCAAAAGGACACATAGCGGAAGCACAAAAGAAACAAAAACTGAAACAAGGAAGGTCTGAAAGGTCACAGAACAGAGCTTGACGGAAGTTCCATGGTACCCGATGGAAGTTCCTTGGTGCCCGGTGGAAGTTCCGTCAATTATGGAAGTTCCGTGTGACGGGAACACTGTCACTCACGGAAGTTCCGTGGTTCTTAACAGAAGTTCCATCATGATCACGGAAGTTCTGTCGTGGTCAAAACAGCAGCTCCATTCGGGAAAGAAAATTACCAAAAACCTATCAAACAAACTCCAAAAATCTTGTGGTGAGTTTTTGGAGTTCGTTTGATTGGGTTTTGGTAATTTTCTTTCCCGAACAGAGTTGTTGTTTTGACCATGACGGAACTTCCGTGATCATGACGGAACTTCCGTCAAGAACCACGGAACTTCCATGAGTGATAGTGTTCCCGTCGCCCGGAACTTCCGTAATTGACGGAACTTCCATCGGGTACCATGGAACTTCCATCGGGTACCATGGAACTTCCGTCAAGCCCTGTTCTGTGACCTTTCAGACCTTCCTTGTTTCAGTTTTTGTTTCTTTTGTGCTTCCGCTATGTGTCCTTTTGGTTTGAGTCATTCCTAGGGTTAACACATTACAAGTTAGTGTGTGTAATCTTGGTGACTCGGTTAGAGGTTGGTTTGGGTTGTAGTTGGGACATAGGCCAAGTTCTTGAAAAGAATTTGAATTGGCTCCCATTCACCCCCCCTCTGGTCACCTTCTCTGTCCTTCATTCTATTTTTATGATATTTTTCTCCAACTCACTAATAATGGGGGGGAATCCACAGAAAATTTCAGCTCAAACAGAGGTTGGATGTTGCCTACAGAAAATCTTGAATTTGTAGAAAATGTCGGGTTTCAACTTGAATCAATTTTTTCTTTACCTTCCCAATATGAGGGCACAAAGGGCATAGCTGTGTGTGAGTATGCCCAACTTTGAGTCAAGAATCTCCTATAAAAATTTTAACCAAAACGAACACCCGAGCGAAAAGTTATGCCTGTTTTACCGAAGTGGTGTCGGAATTGGTTCTCAAGAAACCCGAGGCGAAACCCGAGTCGGGTTAGGGGTCGGGTTTGGAATCGGGTAGGATATTTTTTGGCAACGTGGATGCAGTGGGATTAGGGTGGGATTAGGGTGGGTGTGTCGATCAATCAACCCTAGCACACAAAGCTGACAAAATAGAGGGTGGTGAAGGGGATGGCGGATAGGGTTGCAAGGAAAACACTACTGACGACAAAAACACAAACTAAACCAGCGACTAGACAAGACTAGGGCACAAACTCAATACTACGGACTCTGAAATTGAAATATGCAAAGGCTAAACACGAGGTTATGGGCGGAGAAAAAATTTTTTGGCTTTTCTGTGGACGATAGGATGAACACAAAACAAAATTAACTAAGGGTGCGAACCTGACAGTGCACCTGAAGTTCTGATTACCACTTGATGTGAACAAGGGTGCCCGATCTTCTGAAAGGTTCTGGATAAGTTGATTTGGTCGGAGGCGACACACAAATCAATCCGGCTTCAGAACAACATGTTCTAAACCCGAAATCACAGCATGATGTTTCATTTGGTTATCAACCGTTCTAAAATGATTAACCTCACTGACAAGGCTAATCCCTGCCTACGAATCAAGAACACAAGCAAGAACAAAGAAGAATGCAACACAATTACAGATGTATTATGAATCACACAAAGTTGGGGTCTCAGAAACCATTATGACGGCGAAACTGTTATGAACAGAATAATTTAAGCAAAACATGAACTCTAATAGTGCGGCGGTGGCTGTATACGAGGACCCTAGGGTCATGCAGGACCCTCTGGACGTGCCCCTAATTGGTCTCAACTGGATACAAAGCCCAAAGGCCAAAAGCAGGCGACGCAGCACCGAAACAGATTCTGGACCCTATCTTGTTTTGACGATTCCCAATGATTCCGGATGAATTTTGACATGATACCGGTGGCATTGGAAAGGCCTTCTCCTTATATTTTTGTGCATGTGTAGAACGTCCAAATCTGAGTCAGTATTAATCCTGGGCATCCGTTTTAATATAGACTGGTCCTGGACCCTAAAACAGACTCGAAGTCTGTTTTTGTTGGGCCTCCACCTTGGCTTCCACGTCCTTGCTGGTCCTTCACATCCCCAAGTCCTTCTCCCATCATCTCCTGGTCCTCTCCATGGTTCCTAATTACAATATAATCATTAGGTAGCAAACCATTCTTAAAAGTGACATATGATGAAGAACATAGGAACGAGCTCACCTCTAAATTTAGTCGTCGTGCACGAGCTCTAGTCATTGGACCTTGGAAGTCCAGAATTAGAGGAGTGTTGTGTGTATCCATAGGAGTGATGTTCTCATCACAGTATAACTCGCAAGAGTAATCAAGTATGGACAAGGAATGGAGCTATCATGAGACATCGCATCGTCATCCAATGGCTCACCCAATGTCGTTATACTCATTGGCCAACGTATCACTGGCTAGAACCAACAAAGTATAGACAAAGCGATTCAAGCAATCGGGCCAAACTGTGACATCAACGAGATGTGGCCTTACGAGATGCTCATTCAATGTCATGATGCTTGATTGACTCCGTATCACTAGCGAGAGCAATCGAGTACAGACAAGGAAAGGAGCTACCATGAGACATCATATCATCGCCTAATGGCTCATCCAATGTCGTTAGACTCATTGACCAACGTATCACTGGTGTTGACTTTTGCTAAGCCATATTAATAAATCATTCCCGGCACGGGGCCAGAAACGGTTCACTAATATGTCCCAGAGTCAAGTAGGTAAAATCCGCAAGCGCACGGAGAATACCGCTGTAGCATTTCACCCGGAAGTATTCAGGGTATCGTATTTGTTTATCCCAAAGGAAGGTTATGATCAAGAAGCGTTACTAACATATAAGATCATGTTAACAATTAGCAAGGATATCTAACCAAGACAGGCGGGTATATGATAATAACCGGGTAGTGTGACACACACAGAAGATTCCTACTAAATAAATAAAGTCTAGTGGAGGAAAGACTAAGCTAAGCTACTCCTACTATACATTCCTATACAGTTGCATAGCCTAAGTAGAATACATACAGACCCACACTCAGGTTCAGCATTCAATAGTATAGCACTTCAGGCACGGACTTACCCATGCATCCACAGGCGACTTCCGCCAAGAGCCTACGCACTAGCCTAGCGGGGAGGATTTCAAAGGACGGACAGGGCTGTCACCACCTGCCGCCTACCTCAACGAACCAGTAGACTAACGAATAATTGATGCAAATCAGTCACCCAAATACCATACTTGCATGACCAAAGAGCACTCTGCCCCTCCACGATTACTATTAACGAGGCAGAGCTACCGTACGAATACGATCACCAAACCCATGCTATACTTTATCAGCTAAAACTAAGCATAGTGACTATAAAATATAAAATAGACTATAGTGACGGTATATAACTAGCATGACAATAGTAGTATAATAAATATAAACTACTATCACACAAGTAGACTATACTATCACATATATGGATCACAATATCAAACAAGAAACTCTTTCCCCAAGCACAACTATATAGAAAAGATATATATATTGATAAGAGCAAAGTCTTACAAAAGGGAAAAGATACAAGAGCCATACCAATTCCAAGTGAAGACTTGGGACTAGAGAGCTCTAGATTCAGCCTAACTCCACTAAAACTCCAAGAACTACTACTAGCAAGAGAGAAATGCTTCTTGTGGTGTGTGTTGAATGTGAAGGCACACCCTCCTATTTATAGCCTCAATAGGTCGGCAAGGGAGAGTAACCGCCACGGAAGGCATCTCAAACCGTCATCAGGAGTCGCGGAGGAGCCAACACGTGGAAGCCCAGGCGGAGAGGGCGCCCGGCCGGGTCGGCCGACCTGGGGGTGGCCCCTCCTGGCCTGTGCTTTCTCCAGGTGGCTGTCCTGTGGGCCCTGAAGTCGGTTTGCGTGGTATTACAGGGAGTTACGTCGGTTAAGTGCTGAAAATGGGCCCTTCAATCCGTGTGACGTCCATGTGGCACTCTCTGATTGGTCAAAAGTGTGTTTTCTTGCCTTTTGAGGTGTTTCCTTCACATTTCCTCCTGCATGCACAAAGTTCTCCAAGTACAAGTGGAACTATATTATTGTGCTAAAGCATGCGTGTATGAAATGCCAAATTCTCCTTTATTTGAGTATGCTTGCTCTCTTCTTCTTTTTTTTTTTGAGCATTTTTTTTTCTTTTCTTTTTTGCATAGCCATAGTCCTAGTTTGCAATGAATACTTTGAGAGAGGAATTTTGTAATGGATATATGGAGTGTTTCTTTGGATGGATGGATGGATAGTGGCTTTCTTCCGGTGTAGAAGAATAGCTCACGGTGGATATGGTGGATATGGTGGATGCTATCTTCTTGATTTAGCAGGATAGCTCATGGCGGTGGATGTGTGTATATGATCTTGATCAAGAAAGCATGAAAAGAGTTCTACTAGGGTCACAACAATTTTGACTAAGCTCAATGTGAAACAAGCAGCATATGTGTAAAGGTTTTCAAATATAAACACTACATATGGCTGTGGTGGGAATTTCATCATTGAGGAACTTATCAATTTGTCATTTTGAAAAATAAAACTCCGGAATTCAAGCTTTACGTTGAGCAAGATCATAGCAGCCCTATCTATCATATCATACCTCTCAACAACTTAGAACTAGAGAATGCATATGCTACCCACAAGATTCAAGTTCAAGGCAAGATTTACCAACAAACCTAACTCTTGAGAGAGTACTAAGTTGTAAACTAGCATTAGAGAGGAATAAAGGAAAGAGCAACTATTCATCATCTCAACATAGGAAAATTATACACATTCATACCGCGCATGAAAAAGGGAAATATTTTTGTTCTTTTTATGTTTTGCAAATTTTTATGGATTTTCAGATTTAGCAAATGCAAGAAATAAAGGGAAGGGGAAAGATACAAGTTACCGTGAGAAGGGGGGTCCTCCCCCAAGCTTGTTCTTGCTCATATCTGCTGGTTCGGGTCGTAGCCTTGGGAGCGGAAGAAGGCATCCCAATTGTTCTGATTCTGAGCCATCATCGCGTTCAGCTGGCGGAATTGGTTGTCGCTGAAATTCTGCCATTGCTGGGTGTCGGTGACATGTTGCGTGAGAGTTTGTTGCATGCTCTCGGTGCGCAAATCAATGTCGTTCACCCTCCTTGTCAACTCGGCCATCCCATAGTTGAGTTCACGGAACCCACGGGATGAGAATGACCGAGTGGCAAAGGATGGCGGTCCGCTTGAACTTGATGACGTCTGCATGGGGTAATCGTACTGAGATTCCCATGCTCCGGCCTGCCATGTTGATGCACCCGCCTCGTCCTATGGCGGGGGCTGCTCCCATACCGGATCTCCGGTCGGAGTGTGAAACTCCGATGTAGGCTCCATATGCCTACGGGAACGTGTCGGTTGCCCTGAAACACTATGCCTGCGAACTTCTCCCACTGGCTCAAGTGGGAGGGTTAGTGCCCGATAGTGATACAAACGAAGACCCGGGTTAGGTAACGGGAATTCATTTGTATACCCGGGAAAGTGATAGATCAAGGTATTATTTGGACCATGTTTCAAAGTATGTCCTTGCACAAAATAGTCCTCGCCTAGAAATTCTCTATCTACCGTCAAATATTCAACATGAACATTCTCAAGCAGACCACACTTCTGCGCAATGCGAGTAACTAAAGAGGTGCACTCAATTGGTCCTGTCAACTTTATATTGTCTAACCATTGATCAATCATGCATTCCGCGGGTGACACCCTAATTTTCTTAACCATGGCATAAAGTATTTTCAATTCATCTTGCCGGACAACCCTAATGTCACCTCGAGGAAACAAGGTCATAGCCAACCACACATGCATAAATCTAAGTGTAGGATTATGGATGGCACTTGTTCTAGGCTTGGGACCCCACTCGTTTCCGGAAATCTTTTTCCAAAAACTTTCTTTATGGAACCCCTTTAGCGCTTTATCTAAGTCTAGCCTACATTTAGGATTTAGACCTAGCATAGCATGAAGATCACCCCATGTGACCAAGCGCTTTTGCCCAAACAAGCGAAAAGAAATGCCTTCATCATACTTTCTAAGGGTGCATAAAAACTGCATAGTAAGCAAACGAGAACCCGGCTCATCTACTTCTATGAAATTTAGCCAACCCATAGTGCGAAAAATAGAGGCAAATTCTTCTCTCATACCTATTTTCTCGAGGAAGTCCGGATCGAAGCGTCGGGTGTGGGCGAATGGCCGTTCTCTCATGAGCGCGATGGCTTGGCCCTCGCGGTCATCCTTGATGTCGAGATGCTCCTCGGTGATGAGCAAGGCCGGCCTTTCCTCCGGAATTTCAGCTTCGGGGTCACCATGCCCCGGACTTGGTGTGAGCTCGACGGAGGATGCTTGACTCTGCTTGCACGAGTGCTTTTTCTCCGCTTGATTCCGGCGACTTGCTTCATTCGTTTGAACATGGCTGCACACAAGAACAAACACAAGACAAGAACAAAAACAAGATCGAACAAGTGTTCGGGTGAGCATTAGTGAAAACGACAAACCCGAGCTTCTCCGAAATTGGTTTTCTTCTCACAACAACTTGCAAATGCACTAAAATAGAGGGGAAATATTTTTTTGGGTTTTTGGGGCTGTAGTAAAGTTGAAGAACACGAAATTTTGGGAGAGCAACAAGTGAGCAAAGGAGGGGAGTCAAAGATGAGCTTGGAATGGTGAAGCTCCTCCTCCTGGGCGGTTTTTATAGCAAGATGGCCGTTAGAAAGGGACAGAGCAACGGCCATATAGCCGTTTGGAGAAAGGAGCACAGGAAAAGGTGGGGCCAGGGGGTCAGCCGACCTCACCAGGTCGGCCGACCTGGCAGGTGGGCCTCCTGGCAGCCCCCTTTTTCCTATGTGTTCCCCAACGGCTAGGGGATTTGTCCCCTGCTGCCTTTTTGCTCAAAAAGCTCGACAAAAAATCTTTTCAAAATGGAAAGCCCAAAAACCTATTTTCTAAATTTTCAGAAATGCAAATGAGTTTTGAAAAATTTCAAGGTGGCTGGAAAAATTCAAAAAATGCAGAAATGCAGTGCTCGGAAAAAATCAAAATGTGGTGGAAAGCAAATATGCAATTAAAAGAGCAAATATGGATAACTACCGGTTTAACCTCCCGGCGAGGACTCACCTTTTAAAGTCCGACGAGCGGGACTTTTCTCCGGCGTTCAGCTCGATGAAGCGTTGTCCGGTCCCGGAGATGAAGACACGGATGATGCTTCTTGTTTCACTCGCCACACCTTCTTGGTCTTTGTTGCGGCCGGTGGCTTCTCGGGCTTCGGAGGCTGCGGTTTTGCAGGCTTCACAGCCTGTTTCTTTGCAGACCTCGGAGGTTGCTGCCTTGTGGACTTCGGAGGTTGTTGCTTAATGTGTGACCTTTGCCCCCTTGCCTTCACCAGTTGTTGCTGTGCAACCTTTTCCTTCTCAAGGAAGTTCTTCATGAATGTGATGAGGCTGTCCTTCTTTGGCGGAGTGACCTCCACTTCCTTGATGTTGCTTGGGTTCGGCCCGTACTTGATACGGATCATGTTGCACTGTTCTTTCCGTGGCCGAAAGTCAAACTTCTCCTCCTTGCCATTGATGTGGAAGCGGATTTCTCCGGCTCCTACATCGATACGAGCATTCGCAGTGCTGAGAAATGGGCGTCCCAGGATGAGCGGTGTGCTCTTCCCGACGTCCATGTCAAGCACTACGAAGTTGACGGGGATGAAGCAATCCCGGATTTTCACCGGAATATCTTCGGCGATCCCTGCCGGATAGCGGACCGTTGAATCGGCCAGCTGCAGCTGCATCGGCGTGGGGGATAGTGTGGTGTAGTTGAGCTTGTCGAAGACATCCTTCGGCATGATGCTCACACTTGCCCCAAGATCACATAAGGCATGGTCGAAGTTCTGTGTCCCGATCGAGCAGGTGATCGTGGGATACCCCGGATCTTTCTTCTTCTCAGGAAGCCGGTTGAGTATAGCAGCGCTACACTCTTCCGTCAGCTTGACAATTTCTGTGGTCGGTAGTGGGCGCTTGTTGCTGATAAGATCCTTGAGGTAGCGAGCATACGTGGGTACTTGTATCGCATCCAGCAAGGGCACGTTGATGTGCAGCTTCTAGATCACCTCAACGAAACGTGTGAACTGCTCGTCCACGGTGGGCTTCCTTCTTCTTTCAGGAAACGGCATGAGGTTCGTGTCATAGAACTCATGTGGGGCCGTTTTCCTAGGCGGCAGTTCTTCTTCTTCTGCCGGCTTCTCAGCTGATGTGTCCTTTCCTGCATGGTTAGGGTATGGCGGATCCCGAGTGGACTTACCTCCTCTCGTGGTAACCGCATTAACATTTTCTAAGGGGGTCTCGGGTTGCCCCGGGATTTTCCCTGACTCAGCAGTAGGAACAGCAGCAGCTAACTGAGCTAATTGGGTTTCTATCATTTTATTAAAGCTCAGCTGATTCTTGAGAGCAGAGGAAACACCCTCTATCTTAGTGTGGATGCTCTCAAGAGTCCTATCAGTGGTGGCAAGCTTTTTACTGATGTTATCATTAACCTTAGCTTGACCAAGCACAAGATCTTTCAAGGAGGGCTGATTATAACCGGAATTAAAACCAGAGAAGTTGCCAGAGTTACCTCCTTGGTAGTTGGGACGTGGTGGACCCCAACTTTGACCTCCTTGTGGACGGTAGCCGTTGTTGTTGTTGTTGCCCATGAACATTGCGTCCTCACGGGTCTCAGGGCAGTCATTGCCCGAGTGTCCCGTGTTGCCACAGACCTTGCAAGTCATATGAGCGTCTAGGGCTTTCACTTCTCCATTGGCTTGGTCGTCCATCTTCTTCATGAGAAGGTCAATCTTGGCGGCGAGCATGTCAACCTCCTTGACGGAGTGCATGCCTCGCTGGCGAGGTTGGAGGCGCTCTTCATTCCAACCTTGGTTGGACACCATCTTCTCGATCAAATCTTTTGCCTTGCTCACAGTGAGTGAGAAGAAGGCTCCACCAGCAGCAGCGTCGAGGTGGTCGCGGGCCGACGGAGTAAGCCCGTTGTAGAAGTTCTGGATGATCAGCCAATCATCCATCCCGTGGTGGGGACATGCCAGGATGTACTCCTGGAGCCTCTCCCATGCCTCAGGAATCGACTCCTTCGACTCCTGCTGGAAGCTTGAGATCTTTCCGCGGAGGGCATTGGGCTTGCCCAGCGGGAAGAACTTTGCAAGGAATGCAGCTGAACACTTCTCCCAAGTGTTCACAGCTTCAGGGTTTGCGTAGAACCACTGTCTCGCTCTCCCAAGGAGAGAGAACGGGAACAGTCGAAGGCGAACAGCGTCGGGGGTGACGTCCTTCATTTTGAACGTGTTGCAAATCTCCAGGAATTGCTGGAGATGAGCACTAGCGTCCTCATTGGCTTTCCCACAGAATGGGCTAGCCTGCACCATGGTGATGAGACCGGTCTTGATCTCGAAGTTCGCATCTCCCACATTGCCAGCTGGTCCCGTAGGGATGTTGGCAGCGGAGGGAGCGGAGAACTCGCGGAGGGTCTTGTCGGCCATTTGCTCAGAGCTTGATGGTGCGGGAATGACAGGTTCGATTGGCCGAGTCTCCTTACGAGGAGGGGTGAGCCTAGCTCGTGTCCTTCTCAGGAGTGACTCAGGATCTTCAGTGAAGTTTGTCGGCAAGTCGAAACCAGTCATACACTACCCTGTTTTCATACAAAATGCAGAAAACAAAGCAAGGTTAACCTGCTTAGGAGATAGCCTTAATAATTGCAACACTACTATATACATTAGTAATTTTTCTTGAATCATACGCCTTCCCCGGCAACGGTGCTAGAAATGCTTGTTGACTTTTGCTAAGCCATATTAATAAATCATTCCCGGCACGGGGCCAGAAACGGTTCACTAATATGTCCCAGAGTCAAGTAGGTAAAATCCGCAAGCGCACGGAGAATACCGCTGTAGCATTTCACCCGGAAGTATTCAGGGTATCGTATTTGTTTATCCCAAAGGAAGGTTATGATCAAGAAGCGTTACTAACATATAAGATCATGTTAACAATTAGCAAGGATATCTAACCAAGACAGGCGGGTACATGATAATAACCGGGTAGTGTGACACACACAGAAGATTCCTACTAAATAAATAAAGTCTAGTGGAGGAAAGACTAAGCTAAGCTACTCCTACTATACATTCCTATACAGTTGCATAGCCTAAGTAGAATAGATACAGACCCACACTCAGGTTCAGCATTCCATAGTATAGCACTTCAGGCACGGACTTACCCCTGCATCCACAGGCGACTTCCGCCAAGAGCCTACGCACTAGCCTAGCGGGGAGGATTTCAAAGGACGGACAGGGCTGTCACCACCTGCCGCCTACCTCAACGAACCAGTAGACTAACGAATAATTGATGCAAATCAGTCACCCAAATACCATACTTGCATGACCAAAGAGCACTCTGCCCCTCCGCGATTACTATTAACGAGGCAGAGCTACCGTACGAATACGATCACCAAACCCATGCTATACTTTATCAGCTAAAACTAAGCATAGTGACTATAACATATAAAATAGACTATAGTGACGGTATATAACTAGCATGACAATAGTAGTATAATAAATATAAACTACTATCACACAAGTAGACTATACTATCACATATATGGATCACAATATCAAACAAGAAACTCATGACCCAAGCACAACTATATAGAAAAGATATATATATATTGATAAGAGCAAAGTCTTACAAAAGGGAAAAGATACAAGAGCCATACCAATTCCAAGTGAAGACTTGGGACTAGAGAGCTCTAGACTCAGCCTAACTCCACTAAAACTCCAAGAACTACTACTAGCAAGAGAGAAATGCTTCTTGTGGTGTGTGTTGAATGTGAAGGCACACCCTCCTATTTATAGCCTCAATAGGTCGGCAAGGGAGAGTAACCGCCACGGAAGGCATCTCAAACCGTCATCAGGAGTCGCGGAGGAGCCAACACGTGGAAGCCCAGGCGGAGAGGGCGCCCGGCCGGGTCGGCCGACCTGACCAGGTCGGCCGACCTGGGGGTGGCCCCTCCTGGCCTGTGCTTTCTCCAGGTGGCTGTCCTGTGGGCCCTGAAGTCGGTTTGCGTGGTATTACAGGGAGTTACGTCGGTTAAGTGCTGAAAATGGGCCCTTCAATCCGTGTGACGTCCATGTGGCACTCTCTGATTGGTCAAAAGTGTGTTTTCTTGCCTTTTGAGGTGTTTCCTTCACATTTCCTCCTGCATGCACAAAGTTCTCCAAGTACAAGTGGAACTATATTATTGTGCTAAAGCATGCGTGTATGAAATGCCAAATTCTCCTTTATTTGAGTATAGTTGACGGTTAAAAATGGTACTTAACAGCCGTCAACAACTGGTTAGAACCAACAAAGTATAGACAAAGCGATTCTAACAATCAGGCCAAACAGTGACGTCTATGAGATGATGCCTAACGAGATGCCCATTCAATGTCATCATGCTTGATTGACACCAGCGAAAGCAATTGAGTATGGACACCGTATCACCAGCGAGAGCAATGGAGTATGGACACGAAATGGAGCTACTGCGAGACATCATATTATCGCCTAATGGCTCGTCCAATGTCGTTATACTCAATAGCCAACGTATCACCGGTTAAAACCAAAGAAGTATAGACAAAGCGATTCAAGCAATCGGGCCAAACTGTGTTGTCTATGAGATGATGTCTTACGATATGCTCATTCAATGTCATGATGCTTGATTGGCACCGTATCACTAGCAAGAGAAATCGAGTATGGACAAGGAATGGAACTACCGTGAGACATTATATCATCCCCTAATGGCTTGTCCGATGTCGTTATACTCATTGGCCAACATATCACCGGCTAGAACCAATAAAGTATAGACAAGGCGATTCAAGCAATCGGGCCAAACTGTGATGTCTATGAGATTAGGCCTTACGAGATGCACATTCAATGTCATCATCCTTGATTGACACCGTATCTCTAGCGAGAGCAATCGAGTATGGAATAGGAAATGAGCTACCGTGAGACATCAAATCATCGCCTAATGGCTTGTCCAATGTCGTTATACTAATTGGCAAATGTGTCACTGTCTAGATCCAATGAATTATAGACAAGGCGATTCAAGCAATCAGGCCAAATTGTGATATCTATGAGATTAGGCCTTATGAGATGCCCATTTAATGTGATCATGCTTGATTCACACCATATCACTAGTGGGAGCAATCGAGTATGGACAAGGAAAAGAGCTATCACGAGACAATATATCATCGCCTAATGGCTTGTCCAATGTCATTATACTCATTGGCCAATGTATCATCGCCTACAACCAATGAAGTATAGACAAGGCAATTGAAGCAATCGGGCCAAACTGTGACATCTATTAGATGAGGCCTTACGAGATGCCCATTCAATGTGATCATGCTTGATTGACACCATATCACTAGCGAGAGCAATCGAGTATGGACACAAAATGGAGCTACCACGAGACATCATATCGGCACCTAATGGCTCGTCCAATGTCGCTATACTTATTGGCCAATGTATCACCGGCTAGAACCAACAAAGTATAGACAAGGCAATTCAAGCAATCAGGTCAAACTGTGACCTCCATAAGATGACGCCTTATGAGATGCCAATTCAATATCATCATGCTTGATTGACATAGTATAATTAGCAAGAGCAATCAAGTATGGACAAGGAATGGAGCTATCGTGAGACATCGTATCGTCATCTAATGGCTCATCCAATGTCGTTATACTCATTGGCCAATGTATCACCGGCTAGAACCAACGAAGTATAGACAAAGCGATTCAAGCAATCAGGCCAAACTGTGACATCAACGTGATGAGGCCTTATGAGATGCTCATTCAATGTCATGATGCTTGATTGACTCCGTATCACTAGCGAGAGCAATTGAGTACAGACAAGGAAAGGAGCTACCATGAGATATCATATCATCACCTAATGGCTCGTCCAATGTCGTTATACTCATTGGCCAACGTATTACTAGTTAGAACCAACGAAGTATAGACAAAGCGATTCTAACAATTAGGCCAAACGGTGACATCTATGAGATGATGCCTTACGAGATGCCCATTCAATGTCATCATGCTTGATTGACACCAACGAGAGCAATCAAGTATGGACACCGTATCACCAGCGAGAGCAATCGAGAATGGACACGAAATGGAGCTACCGCGAGGCATCGTATCATCGCATAATGGCTCGTCCAATGTCATTATACTTATTGGCCAACGTATCACCGATTAAAACCAAAGAAGTATAGGCAAAGCGATTCAAGCAATCAGGCCAAATTGTGACGTTTATGAGATGATGCCTTACGAGATGCCCATTCAATGTCATCATGCTTGATTGACACCAACGAGAGCAATCAAGTATGGACACCGTATCACCAGCGAGAGCAATCGAGAAGGGACACGAAATGGAGCTACCGCGAGGCATCGTATCATCGCATAATGGCTCGTCCAATGTCATTATACTTATTGGCCAACGTATCACCGATTAAAACCAAAGAAGTATAGACAAAGCGATTCAAGCAATCAGGCCAAATTGTGACGTTTATGAGATGATGCCTTACGAGATGCTCATTCAATGTCATCATGCTTGATTGACATCGTATCACTAGCAAGAGCAATCGAGTATGGACAAGGAATGGAACTACTGTGAGACATTATATCATCCCCTAATGGCTCGGCCATTGTCGTTATACTCATTGGCCAACGTATCACTGGCTAGAACCAACAAATTATAGACAAGGAGATTCAAGCAATCGGGCCAAACTGTGATGTCTATGAGATTAGGCCTTACGAGATGCACATTCAGTGTCATCATCCTTGATTGACACCGTATCACTAGCGAGAGCAATCGAGTATGGAATAGGAAATAAGCTACCGTGAGACATCATATCATCGCCTAATGGCTCATCCAATGTCATTATACTAATTGACAAACGTGTCACCGGCTAGAACCAATGAACTATAGACAAGGCGATTCAAGCAATCAGGCCATTCTGTGATATCTATGAGATTAGGCCTTATGAGATGCCCATTAATGTGATCATGCTTGATTAACACCATATCACTAGCGGGAGCAATTGAGTATGGACAAGGAAAGGAGCTATCGTGAGACATCATATCATCACCTAATGGCTTGTCCAATGTCGTTGTACTTATTAGCCAATGTATCACCGGCTAGAACCAACAAAGTATAGACAAGGCGATTGAAGCAATCGGGCAAAACTGTGACGTCTATTAGATAAGGCCATACAACATGCCCATTCAATGTGATCATGCTTGATTGACACCATATCACTAGCGAGAGAAATCGAGTATGGACCCGAAATGGAGCTACCGCGAGACATCATATCAGCACCTAATGGTTTGTCCATTGTCGTTATACTTATTGGCCAACGTATCACCGGCTAGAACCAATAAAGTATAGACGAGGCGATTCAAGCAATCGGGTCAAACTGTGATGTCTATAAGATGAGGCCTTACGAGATACCAATTCAATGTCATCTTGTTTGATTGACGTAGTATAACTAGCAAGAGCAATCAAGTGTGGACAAGGAATGGAACTATCGTGAGAAATCGTATCATCATCTAATAGCTCCTTCAATGCCGCTATACTTGTCGAGAGATATTCTCGATAGTAGATCTAGGTATGCGTATGAGTATGAAAGATCGATGGACACACAAAACGCAAGGTTTAGATTTAGATAGGTTCGGACCTCCCAAAGGATAACAACCCTATGTCCTGTGTTCTATGGTGTAGTATTCTGGATGATCCCTCCGAAAGAGCCCCTGCCCCTCCTTATGTATCCGGGGGGCAGGGTTACATGGTAAGTGTCTTAGTCGGTTACAACGTGATCTCCGACTAGGACTCTATCTCTAACTTTCTATCTCTAGTATTGACTTGTCGTGTACTCCAAGTAACATCCCTGGTATATACATACCACAGTAGCCCCCGAGCACTTCCCGTATTGAATTGTCGTCTTGGTTTGCCTCGACATCTTATAAAATTGGGAAGTGCTTTTTCTATTAATTCTTATTCATAAATCCCTAAAAAAGATATAGCCTATGCATGTAGCCCCCAACTCAAAAGATTGTTAAGGCTACACCGAAGCAACTTTTGAGTTATCAAAAAATATCCAATTAACCTTGTCCCTCCACAGAAAAGGGCATAATGAGGTCTGAATCTTCTAATTTTGTCTTAACAAACTCCATATTTGGCACAATTCTCTTACTCTCCGAGTGATACATCATCAAATTTAATATTTACATCCCTAATGCTGAAGTGCCCTTAATCCGAATGATTAATGACAAATTTCAATTGTCATAGCCCCCAAGATTGGTGCCGAGATAATCCGAGTGATTTACCTCGCAATTTCAGAAGGTACCATTTCCAAGGCTGAAGCTACAGTAATCCGAGTGATTTACCTTGCAATTTAGGAAGGTATCATTTCCAAGGCTGAAGCTACAGTAATCCGAGTGATTTATCACGAAATCTCGGAAGGTACAATTTCCAAGGCTAAAACTGCAGTAATCCGAGTGATTTATCATGAAATCTCGGAAGGCACAATTTCCAAGGTTGAAACCATAGTAATCCGATTAATAAAACTAAACTTAACAGATTGCAAAAAGTCTTGGCCCAATAGGTCATCTAGCCCTTATAAAAAGGGCCTCCAAACAGCCGCACCCCTTCGTCCTCATTTCGCCGCCGCCGCCTTCTTGCGCGCACAAACCCTAGATCTCAAGAGTCCATTTCCACCCCAAAGCTCCACGCAACTGCTTCCCACCGCACTCGAAGAAGAGCGATGGCCCCGAAGCGCACCCACCAAAGCTATAAGGCACAATCCCAGAAGCAATCTTCCCCTGAGAAGGGCGAGGAAGAAGAGCCAATTTTCGACATCCCTGCCGCCATCAAGGAGTTCCCCGTGTCAACCATGGATTCAGAGAAAATCAACAGACTAGTGATTGATGGTGTGTTGCAGGATCATCAGACCGGAGAATGGATCGAGGCCATAGGTCAGAAATTTCCCCAACCTCCTGTTGACCAAATCACGGTTTTCTCCTCCTTTTTCTATCGTGGATTTGGGATCCCTTGTTGCAACTTCTTTCACGGCCTTCTGTTCTTCTATGGCATCAATCTTGTAAATCTGAATCCAAATTCCATCTTACATATTGCTATCTTCATCCACCTGTGTGAGGTGTTCTTGGGGATTTATCCACATTTTGATACCTTCAAAGAACTGTTTGTCTTGAAATCAAACAAAAATAATGTTATAGGAGGGGCCGGATTCCAACTAAGGAATAAATCCAAATACGTTGATGTACCACTTCCATCAACGAACAAAGGTTGGCACGCGGACTGGTTTTACCATGGAAACCATGCTCCACCTTTGTCAGAGACTACGGCCGAAACCCCCAAGCCACGACCCGAGTGGTCAGCAAAGGCCCATCCAAACAAGAAGTCTCAAGTTAATGCCATATTAGAGCACATTGCCTATCTCAAGTCCCAAGGTTATACTGGCGTACATGTTACAACAAGCTTCATATATCGCTGCATGCAGCCTATTAAGAAACGTCATGTTCCTGGATGGAAGTTCGAGCTAGGTTCAGACCCCACCATGGAAGTGCCAGAAACATTGTCACAAAGGGAATTAACATTACGGCTGGAAAATATATTTTCTTCACTCCTTGGTTGAACTCCAGGTAGTGCGAAATGTGGACATCATTCCAAGACTGGCAGGAGTTCAGTAAGTTATCCACTTCTGTGCTTAAAAAATCAATACTTCATGCATTATGTTCAGCAATGAATAATACGTAACATATATTGTAGAACCTTGTTGTATACATGTCCAACCCCCCACTGCCGCCGATGCCGCAAAAGAAATCTCCCACTCAACCATCAGCTCCCAAGCGCCACAAGGCACATATTGAAGATTCTGATGAAGAAGAATCGTTGGCTGAAAGAGTAGCTAGACTTCAAGAAGAGGCAAAGAAGAAGACTCCCGAGAAAACCTCCACCACTCGGCGAGCTATGGATGATGAAGGACAAAATCGTCTGAGTGAAGCTAGCAAGGTAGGCACCCATAAGATGGCGCCAGACATGACAGGCGCCCCAAGGCCAACCAGCCCCCCACCAAGAGTGTCAGGCATTAAATTCAAACGCCACTCAAGGTAAACAAATCAATATAACTTAAAGCTTAACTATCCATTTGAATTAAATATGTAATTTTTGTCTAATTTGCAGGTCGTCCGGGCGGTCATCTTTTGAAGAAGTTTCGGCACAAAGTCCAGTTCCCAAAAAAGCCTAGGAGACACCATAGGCCGGGTCATCCAAAGATGATGTCCCACACCACTCGGCAAAGAAACCTAGTGAAAAAAGTGCACCCGAATCCACTCAGCCAGAAGATAACCAAGCTAAATCACCCAACATCCCGGACCTAAATACATCTCAGATGGCAACGGGTGCTAATACTCCTGCCTCCACTGAGCCTGAAGAGCCATCACTGGTTTTTGAATCTATGCCAGAGCCAACATATGAATATCCAATCGGTCCAGAGGAAAATGTCACGCCGACTCCTATTCACCGAGTGGTAAGAGAAGGTGCCTCAGACCAGCCAACGCCGACTAGATCAATATATCATATTGGCCAATTTGCCATCGCCAGATTTGATGAGTCGACAGAGCAAGCGGATTTGAAAATTTTTGAAGAGCAAACTGAAAAAGCCTATCATTCCTTCTAGGTATTCCGTCCTTTTTGTCAATAATAATCATCGTTCCTGGTTATGAAGTTTCAAACATATAATTTGCCATCATTGCAGGCTTTGAAAACTCATATGGCCAACAAGAACAAGCTTCTGCAACTTGTCGAAAGGCATTGTGCTAAAGCCGTCGATTTAGAAGATCAACTTGCCAAAGAGAGACTGGAAGTAGGGCGCTTATCAGTAGCGCTAAAAGCCCGTTCATCTCAAGTTGATTAACTTCAATTCGAGCTACAAGGTATGAGACCAATATAGCTTATACCTTAAACGTTATTTGTGTGACATGAACATTTAACCTCATCCATACAGAGGCATCGCGGTCACTGGAATTAAGACAAAAACAAGATGTCCAGGTGACCACTCAAATTGCAAGTCTTGAAGGCCGTATAAGAGAACTAGAGTCATCTGCCCAAACTCTTGAAACTTTGAAGTCCGAGAATCAAGGATTAAAGAAGTAGATCTAGGACTCGGCAGAGATCAAGAGGAATTTTGAAAAGCTAAAAGACGACCTCAAAACAATGCAGGAAAAACAAAATTCATGGAAGAAACGAGCTAAAGGTAAAAATGAATATACCTATATGTATAGGAATATATTTATGCACTAAAATGTTTGTTACTGACAGGCGCTGAAGAAATAATAAAAAGCCAAAAAGAAAGAAACATAAAGCTGGAAACCGAAGTTATCAAAGCTGAGAAGATCTTCAAAAAGGCTGTGGATGAGCTAAACCAATTCCAAAAAGCCTTCAAAGAAATTGAAAAGCAAAAAGAAGAATATAAGGAAAAAGTCGCCACCCTTGAGGCTGAGAAAGTAGAAGCCGAGAAACGCCTAAGAGGTAAGTGTTTATTCAACTAATACCTTGATATTGAATTTCATTATGCTGGCCATATATAATTATTGTGCTCCTGTAGGACCAAAGAGGTCCTATGAGCTATTGCAGAAGAAATTTATAGAGGGTGATGAAAACCTTCGATGGCCCCTTGCAGCTCTTCAGAAGGATGCAGAGGTGGTTGCCCAATACATATATCCTGAAGAAAAACCACCTCGATGACGAGGCTACAAGCGGCACCCGGCCAACTGAAAGAACATGCTCGACATATTGCAGAGCCAGTCGGCGCACAGGTCCTGGCAATTGCAAAGTCCCACATCCCCAACATAGAGTTAGATGTGGTAGCCGAGGGCTTCCATGAAGATTTCTCTGATGAACAATGTGAAGCTCTCGTGGCTGAGGCGCAAAAAACAGCTCACATATTAGCCGACCAGATAGAGCTAGATCCCTTACCTAAATTGTAAAGAATTGTAAAGCTTAAAATACTGTGTTACAACTCTAATACTGTAATATAACCAATGTTCAATAGACCGCTAAGGTCTAGATTCATTACCAGTATTGTAATGAATTCTTGGTTCGCACTGCTTCGTATATGTATTGTATGAACTCGTGTTAAACACTCACAACCAATACACAACTCATGTCAGCCCTCTGAACAATGCCCCCAATAACCGATATGAACCATGGAGACTAAGAACTCACTCGGTCAAGCATATGCGAACTAGGAGAATTGCCTTGGTCCCTTACAGACGGCAAGAACCCTGGGGACTAAGTAACCTGCTTGGTCGACATGCGCGAGTTAGGGTGATACCAAGTTTCAGAATTTGAGTCATGATGTATGCAATAACAACAATTATTCACAGAAATCATAAATTGTGAAATCAAATATCATGACTACTATGTATATATATTTAATAATAGAAATACAATAAATTATAATTACTAAGTATGAAAACGACATAGCTGTGAAACATCCCGTGTTTGAAGGTCCGATCCATCCTCATTCATCAATCGATAGGCGCCTGGCCGAGTGATTTCCTTTATAATGAAAGGTCCTTCCCATGGAGGTGACAGCTTGTGCTCTCCGAACTTAGACTAAACTTGCTTCAAAACAAGATCGTCGATTGAAAAACCTCGTGTTCGAATGTTTTTGTCGTGATAACATCACAAACTTTGCTGGTACTGTGCCGACGGAATTATGGTGGCATCCCGCTGTTCCTCCAACAATAACAAGTTGTCACACCTATAGTCATTGGAGGTTTTTTCGTCATACGCTGCCACACCGGCGGAGGCAAAAAGAATCTCGGTGGGTAACATGGCTTCTGAGCCATAAACCAAAGAAAAAGGGGAGTGCCCGGTGGCATGACTTACGTTGGTTCTAAGCCCCCACAATACAGATGGTAATTCTCGAACCCATCGTTGAGCGTACTTTTCCAATCGATCAAATATACGAGGCTTAATTCCAGAAAGCAGGAGGCCGTTTGCTCTCTCAACCTGACCATTGCTCTGTGGATGGGCGGCTGAGGCATAACCAATCTTAAAACCGACTCGGCCCACAAACTCTTTAAACTCCTCTGCTGTGAATTGAGTATCGTTGTTAGTGATTATCTTGTGTGGGGCAACAAACCGAGTGACTATTTCGGTCATAAACTCGATGGCCTTCTTTGCCGAAATCTTACCGACTGGCTTTGGTTCGATCCATTTAGAAAACTTGTCCACTGCTATGAAAAGATGAGTAAAACCCAGTTGAGCTTTCATGAAAGGTCCAACAATGTCTAAACCCCATACTGAAAACGGCCAAGTTATTGGTATATTTTGAAGCTCTATAGCAGGTACGTTCATCTGACGAGCGAAGAACAGACAACCTTCACACTTCTGGACAATTTCCTTGGCATCAGCGCCGGTGGTCAGCCAATAAAACCCTTGCTTCATTGCTTTGGCCGCAATTGTGGATGGGCCTGCGTGATTCCCCACAAATGCCAACGTGGATGTTTCCTAATATAGCTATGCCTTCATCCTAAGACAAGCATTTCATCAGTACTTCATGTGGGCTTTGCTTGTACGGGTGATGGTCAACTATATGATATGAACACGACTTGCGAATAATCTAGAGAGCTTCATCTTTGTCGGTCGGTAGTGTATCACGATCTAGATAATCACTGAAGGGAGTTCGCCAATCTACCTCAATGACAGCTACATGCGGTGCTACCCCCGCATTCAGTGCCGACTGCTCCATAGTTTGCTGGGTTAGTATAGATGGCTTATGTAGATCATCAAGGAATACTCCGTCGGGTATTTTAGATCTGCTAGACCCAAGTTTTGCCAGCTCGTCCGCCTCTTCATTGTACTTTCGCAGGACTTGTTTATACTCAATGCCATCAAACTTGTCTTCGAGCTTCCGAACTTCGGTGCAATAGGTTGTCATGCTTTCGTGGGAACAACACCACTCCTTCGTTACTTGATTTATAACTAGCGCCGAGTCGCCAGAGATGCTTATCCTTTGGAAGCCGAGTGAGATAGCTGTCCAAAGTCCCTGTAGCAGCACCTCATACTCTACAGCATTGTTAGAGGCACGAAAGTGCATTCGAAGAATGTACCGCAACTTGGATCCGTTAGGAGATACCAGTATGACTCCTGCTTCGGCACCTTCTAGTTGTAAGGAGCCGTCAAACGCCATCTTCCAATAGCATAATTCTTGTGAGTCAGGAGGTAACTCACATTCTGTCCACTCGGCAATGAAGTCCGACAAAGCTTGACCTTTGATCGAATCGCGTGACTTAAAGGTGATATCATATGATCCAAGCTCGATAGCCCATTTGGCGATTTTCCCAGTGGCCTCTCTGTTGTAAAGCAATTCGCCTAGGCCGAACGACGTGTGGACATCAATTGGATGATCCTCAAAGTAATGCTTCAACTTCCTAGATGTCATCAATAATGCATAAATTAATTTCTGAAGCTAGAAATATCGTACCTTGGATTCTGATAAGACTTCACTGACAAAATATACTGGTCGTTGCACCTTTTGAGCCTTGCCATCTTCCACCCGTTCCACCACCATCACAGTACTGACAACGTGTTTGGTTGCGGAAATGTACAACTGCAAAGGTTCCTTTGGCTCTGGGGGAGTTAAGACTGGAGGATGACTAATATAAGCATTAAAATCATCCAAAGCTTTCTGTGCGTCATCATTCCAGATGAATGATCCTTGCTTCTTGAGTAATCGAAAAAAGGGTAACCCTCGGACGCTGAGTCCTGATACAAACCGACTAAGCGAAGCCATACAACCAGTGAGCTTTTGAATGTCTTTTTGCGAGTGTGGAGGTCCCATTCATAATATGGCATTTACCTTTTCTGGATTAGCTTCAATCTCTCTGTGTGATACCAAAAAACCAAGTAATTTTCCTGATGGGACCCCAAAGACGCTTTTTTCCGGATTTCACTTTATGTTGTATTTCCGAAGGTTGCCGAATGTTTCATCTAGGTCGAATATTAAGTCGGTGGAGAGCCGAGTCTTGACTACCACATCATCAACGTAAGCGTCGACATTCCTTCCTATCTAGTTGTGCAAACATCGCTGCATAGTCCACTGGTAGGTGGTGCAAGCGTTTTTCAGGCCAAAGGGCATTGTTGTGTAACAGAAGGCTCCGAACGGCGTGATGAACAAGGTTTTAAGCTGGTCGGATTGGTTTAACGGAATCTGATGGTACCCTGAATAGGCATCTAAGAAGCACAACAGAGCGCATCCAGCCATCAAATCGACCACTTGATCAATTCGTGGGAGAGTGAACGGATCTTTCGGACAAGCTTGGTTAAGGCCGGTGTAATCCACACACATCCGCCACTCCTTATTCTTCTTCCGCACCAGAACTGGGTTAGCCAACCAGTCGGGGAGGAAAACTTCTTTGATAAAACTGGCTGCCAGCAGTCGGCCGATTTCTTTCCTAATCTCATCCTTTCGGTCTTGCAAGAATCGTCTAAGTTGTTGCCTTACTGGCTTGGCATTTTAGTGAACGTGAAGTTTGTGCTCAGCCTTTTCCCTTGAACACCTGGCATGTCAGAAGGTTTCCATGCAAATATATCTTTATTATTTCTAAGAAAAAGGATGAGTGCGCTTTGCTATTTATCTCCTAAATTGACCCTAATATTGGTGGTCTTGGATACATCATTGTCATCTAGGCTAGTCTTCTTGGACTCCATAGCGTCCGCCTGTACCACCGTCTTTATCATTTTCTTCAGAGCAGGGTCAAGCATGGCCTCCTCCGCTGTTGCAATTGCTTCCTTCAGCTCGGCCAGCTCCGATGCTGCTACTATCTTCTCGATCAACTCATAACTGCTGTTGTCGTAGTCGTATGAGGTCCACACATCCGAGTGGATTGATATGACACCGTTTGGTCCTGGCAGCTTCATCATCATATAAGGATAATGAGGTACCGCCATGAATTTAGCGATGGCTGGCCGCCCTATAATGGCGTGATACGTAGAGTCGAGGTCGGCGACCTCGAAGGTAATTCGCTCCGTCCTGTAGTTTTCCCGAGTGTCGAAAGTCATGGGCAAAGTGATTTGTCCTAGAGGGACTGTTTGCATGCCCGGGATCACACCATGAAACGGCGACCGACTCGGCTTGAGGTCCGTCAAGGGTATGCCAAGCTCCTTGAAGGTTTTCACAAAAAGGATGTCCAGACTGCTACCACCATCTACCAGTACCTGATTTAGCTGGACTCGATTAATAGTCGGTGTTAGCACTAAGGGATATTTCCCAGGCCTGGGGATGTGATCAAGATTGTCGGACTGATCAATAGTAATTGGAACCTCTAACCATCGCAGATATTGCGATACCACTAGTGAGACCGAGTGGACCTCTCTGTAGAGGATCTTCTGCTGGCGCTTCGAGTCGGCCGTAGATCTGCCATGTATGTAATTGACCTCGCGTTCGGGGTCTTGGAAGTCCTCCTTATCCTCGTCTTGGTTATCCTTATCTGAATCCTTTTTGCCACCCTTGGGGATCCAGGGGCGTTCTTTGCAGACCTTCAAGGCGTGATGGGCGAAATTTTTCAGCTTGAAACATTCCCTGGTTTTGTGAGCTCCATCATGTAGCAGGCAAGGGCCATCGAGCATCTTATCGAAGTCATCCTGAGTGACTGGTTTCCTCCTAGTCGGGTGCTCGGTGTTGGCCACCATTCGGTCTTGCTTGCGCTTCCTATCGCCGTCCTTGCTATAATCGGATGGACCGGACTGGTTCGTTGGGGTCGCCTCCTTGTACTGGCGAACCTAAAATAGTGCCGAATTTCTAGCAGCATATTTGTCGGCCATAGTGAATAATTCTTTGGCTGACAGTCTGCCGGCGGCATCCAACCTTCCAATCTTCTTTATTAGGTCGTCGTCGTGGAGTCCTCCCTGGAAGGCGGCGACAACTTGAGCATTCGAGATGTTAGGGATGGTATTTTTCACTCGGCAGAAGCGTTGGATGTACTCTTGAAGTGGCTCCCAGTCTCGCTGCTTGATCCAGCCGAGTTCCCAGTGATTCCCTGGTCTGTCAAAGGTGGCTTGAAAATTGGCCACCAACTGCCGATAGAGATCTACCCAGGAGGTGATAGAGTTGTCGGGCAGATTAGTGAGCCAAGTTCTTGCTGCTGGGGCTAAGCACACATGCAAGTAGTTGGCCATGACAAAGCTATCGCCGCCGAGAGCTCGTATGGCTGTCGAATAGAAGTGAAGCCAGTCGCGCGGGTCTGTCTTGCCATTATACTTCTCAATGCCGATTGGCTTCAAGCCGACCAGCCAGCTGACGGTTCGTAGTTCCCGAGTGAAGGCTCGAATGCCAGCCTACTCGTCATAATCGTCGGCGGCCGGAGTACATTCTCGTTCACGGCCGACCTCTTGGTAATATCTATCATCGCGGCGGCCCTCATCCCGTCGATCGCGGTAATGATCTTCTATATGTGGCTGCCACCTATTGTCATGCTCATAGTCGACATAACCACGCCGACGCCGTTCATCTTCATACTCTCGGCGGGCCGCATCGTCGCGCTCCCGGTATCTGTTGTCCAATCAAACCCATGCATCACGTGGTGGTATGCCGTTGCGCAGGTTGGTGCTTGGATGTCGATCATGGTACTCTGTAATGGGCCTGCGCCTGGGAACAGTAGGCGGGGTTGCCTCCTGGTTGGAGCGCTGTCGATCTCTTCTATCCTCCCTGGGCACAGAACTAGCAGCTCCAGAGACTGATTTAGTCGGCGTTGATCATGCCGCATGCATCCCCAATACAGCCGCGACCCTGATATGCGCTTTCAATTGGTTGACCTGAGGTGTTAACTCTGGGGAGACTTGGAGCAGGGGCTCTATTGTTTGCAGGAGGGTTGCCACAGCCGTAATGTTGTTTTGTGGGGTCTTGAAGATGTCTTCACCATCAAGTTTTAAGGTGAGGTCTCCCATATCTAAGTTTTGCACGACTCGGGGTCTCTGCTGAGCGTCCGGTCTTCAAAGCGAAGGAGTGGTGGCGTCTGGATCACCGTCTTCGAGGTCGGTTTCATGTCCGTCTATACGCGGCGCAGTACCGTGCGCGGCAGCATCCGCCGATGTTTTGCCATCTGCTTGCCCCTGAGCGGAAGGTGCTACCATGAATACCTCGTGGAAATCAGAGGAACAACTCTCTAAATCACTCGGCTCTTCAATCAAGTCCAGGAGTGACTCGCTTTCAAGACCGATTGCTGCGACGAATCTTGATTCGTCGAAATATTTGGGTGCCGAGTGGTAAGGTATCCCTGGTATATACATACCACAATACTCATTGGCCAACGTATCATCGGCTAGAACCAACGAAGTATAGACAAAGAAATTCAAGCAATCGGGCCAAATTGTGATGTCTATGAGATTAGGCCTTACGAGATGCAATTCAATGTCATCATCCTTGATTGACACCGTATCACTAGCGAGAGCAATCAAGTATGGAATAGGAAATGAGCTACCGTGAGACATCATATCATCGCCTAATGGCTCGTCCAATGTCGTTATGCTAATTGGCAAACGTGTCACCGGCTAGAACCAACAAAATATAGATAAGGCGATTGAAGCAATCGGGAAAAACTGTGACATCTATTAGATGAGGCCTTACAACATGCCAATTCAATGTGATCATGCTATTGACACCATATCACTATCGGGAGCAATCGAGTATGGAAAAGGAAAGGAGCTATCGTGAGACATCATATCATCACCTAATGGCTCGTCCAATGTTGTTGTACTCATTGGCCAATATATCACCGGCTAGAACCAACGAAGTATAGACAAGGCGATTGAAGCAATCGGGCAAAACTGTGACGTCTATTAGATGAGGCCTTACAACATGCCCATTCAATGTGATCATGCTTGATTGACACCATATCACTAGCGAGAGAAATCGAGAATGGACACAAAATGCAGCTACCGCAAGACATCATATCGGCACCTAATGGCTCGTCCATTGTCGTTATACTAATTGGCCAACGTATCATCGGCTAGAACCAACAAAGTATAGACAAGGCGATTCAAGCAATTGAGTCAAACTGTGATGTCTATAAGATGAGGCCTTACGAGATAGCAATTCAATGTCATCATGCTTGATTGACGTAGTATAACTAGCAACCGCAATCATGTATGGACAAGGAATGGAGCTATCGTGAGAAATCATATAATCATCTAATGGCTCGTTCAATGTCCCTATACTCATTGGCCAACGTATCAACGGATAGAACCAACAAAGTATAGACAAAGAAATTCAAGCAATCGGGCCAAACTGTGACGTCAATGAGATGAGGCCTTATGAGATGGTCATTCAATGTCATGATCCTTGATTGACTCCGTATCACTAGCGAGAGCAATCGAGTATGGAATAGGAAATGAGCTACCGTGAGACATCATATCATCACCTAATGGCTCATCCAATGTGGTTATACTAATTGGCAAAGGTGTCACCAGCTAGAACCAACGAACTATAGACAAGGCAATTCAAGCAATCAGGCCATTCTGTGATATCTATGAGATTAGGCCTTATAAGATGCCCATTTAATGTGATCATGCTTGATTAACACCATATCACTAGCAGGAGCAATCGAGTATGGACAAGGAAAGGAGCTATTGTGAGACATCATATCATCACCTAATGGCTCGTCCAATGTCGTTATACTCATTGGCCAATGTATCACCGGCTAGAACCAACAAACTATAGACAAGGCAATTCAAGAAATCAGGCCATTCTGTGATATCTATGAGATTAGGCCTTATGAGATGCCCTTTTAATGTGATCATGCTTGATTAACACCATATCACTAGCAGGAGCAATGGAGTATGGACAAGGAAAGGAGCTATCGTGAGACATCATATCATCACCTAATGGCTCGTCCAATGTCGTTATACTCATTGGCCAATGTATCACCGGCTAGAACCAACGAAGTATAGACAAGGCGAATGAAGCTATCGGGCCAAACTGTGACATCTATTAGATGAGGCCTTACGAGATGCCCATTCAATGTGATCATGCTTGATTGACACCATATCACTAGCGAGAGAAATCGAGTATGAACACAAAATGGAGCTACCGCGAGACATCATATAGGCAACTAATGGCTCGTCGATTGTCGTTATACTTATCGGCTAACGTACCACCGGCTAGAACCAACAAAGTATAGACAAGGCGATTCAAGCAATCGGGTCAGACTGTGACCTCTATAAGATGAGGCCTTATGAGATACCAATTCAACATCATCATGCATGATTGACGTAGTATAACTAGCAAGAGCAATCAAGTATGGACAAGGAATGGAGCTATTGTGAGAAATCGTATCATCATCTAATGGCTCGTTCAATGTCGCTATACTCATTGGCCAACGTATCACCGGCTAGAACTAACAAAGTACAGACAAAGAAATTCAAGCAATCGGGCCAAACTGTGGCATCAATGAGATGAGGCCTTATGAGATGGTCATTCAATGTCACGATGCTTGATTGACTCCGTATCACTAGTGAGAGCATTCAAGTGTGGCTAAGGAAAGGAGCTACCGTGAGACTTCATATCATTGCCTAATGGCTCGTCTAATGTCGTTATACTCATTGGCCAATGTATCACCGGTTAGAACCAACAAAGTATAGACAAAGCGAATCAAGCAATCGGGACAAACTGTGACGTCTATGAGATGATTTCTTAGGAGATGCCCATTCAATGTCATCATGCTTGATTGAGAAAGTATAACTAGCAAGAGCAATCAAGTATGGACAAGGATTGGAGCTATCGTGAGACATCGTATCGTCATCTAATGGCTCGTCCAATGTCGTTATACTCAATGGCCAACATATCACCGCCTAGAAGCAACAAAGCATAGACAAAACAATTCAAGCAATCGGGCCAAACTGTGACGTCAACGAGATGAGGCCTTACAATATGCTCATTCAATGTCATGATGCTTGATTGACTCCGTATCACTAGTGAGAGCAATCGAGTACAGAGAAGGAAAGGAGCTACCATGAGACATCATATCATCGCCTAATGGCTCGTCCAATGTCGTTCTACTCATTGGCCAATGTAACACCAGTTAGAACCAACGAAGTATAGACAAAGCAATTCTAGCAATCAAGCCAAACTGTGATGTCTTTGAGATGATGCCTTACGAGATGCCCATTCAATGTCACCATGCTTGATTGACACCAACGAGAGAAATCAAGTATGGACACTGTATACCAGCGAGAGCAATCAAGTGTGGACACAAAATGGAGCAATCGCAAGACATCATATCGGCACCTAATGGCTCGTCCAATATCGTTACACTTATTGGCCAATATATCACCGGCTAGAACCAACAAAGTATAGACAAGGCCATTCAAGCAATCAGGTCAAACTGTGACCTCTGTAAGATGAGGCCTTACGAGATGCCCATTCAATGTCATCATGCTTTATTGACAGAGTATAACTAGCAAGAGCAATCAAGTATGGACAAGGAATGGAGCTATCGTGAGACATCGTATCGTCATCTAATGGCTCGTCCAACGTTGTTATACATATTGGCCAACATATCACTGGCTAGAACCAACAAAATATAGACAAAGCGATTCAAGCAATCGGGCCAAACTGTGATGTCAACGAGATGAGGCCTTACGAGACGCTCATTCAATGTCATGATGCTTGATTGCCTCTGTATCACTAGCGAGAGCAATTGAGTACAGACAAGGAAAGGAGCTACCATGAGACATCATATCATCGCCTAATGGCTCGTCCAATGTCGTTATACTCATTGGCCAACGAATCACCAGTTAGAACCAACGAAGTATAGTCAGAGCGATTCAAGCAATCAGGCCAAACTTTGACGCCTATGAGATGATGCCTTACGAGATACCCATTCAATGTCATCATGCTTGATTGACACCAACGAGAGCAATCAAGTATGGACACCGTATCACCGGCGAGAGCAATCAAGTATGGACACGAAATGGAGCTACCGCGAGACATCATATCGGCACCTAATGGCTCATCCAATGTCATTGTACTTATTGGCCAACGTATCACCAGCTAGAACCAACTATAGACAAGGCGATTCAAGTAATCAGGTCAAACTGTGACCTCTGTAAGATGAGGCCTTACGATATTCCCATTCAATGTCATCATGCTTGATTGACACAGTGTAACTAGCAAGAGAAATCAAGTATGGTCAAGGAATGGAGCTATCGTGAAACATCATATCATCATCTAATGGCTCGTTCAATGTCATTATACTCATTGGCCAACGTATCACCAGCTAGAACATCCAAAGTATACACAAAGTGATTCAAGCAATCGGGCCAAATTGTGACGTCAATGAGATGGGGCCTTACGAGATGCTTATTCAATGTCACAATGCTTGATTGACTTCCTATCACTAGCGAGAGCAATCGAGTATGGACAACGAAACGAGCTACCGTAAGACATAATATCATCGCCTAATGGCTCGTCCAATGTCGTTATACTCATTGGCTAATGTATCACCTGCTAGAATCAACAAAGTATAGACAAAGCAATTCAAGCAATCAGGTCAAACTTTGACGTCTATGAGATGATGCCTTACGAGATGCCCATTCAGTGTCTTCATGCTTGATTGACACTGTATCACTAGCAAGAGCAATCGAAAAGGAACAAGGAATGGAACTACCGTGAGACATTATATCCTCGCCTAATGGCTCATCCAATGTTGTTATACTAATTGGCAATCGTATCACCGGCTAGAACCAATGATCTATAGACAAGGCGATTCAAGCAATCAGTCCAAACTGTGATGTTTATGAGATGATGCCTTACGAGATGCCCATTCAATGTCATCATGCTTCATTGACACCAACGAGAGCAATCAAGCAGTCAGGCCAAACTGTGATGTCTATGAGATGATGCCTTACGAGATGCCCATTCAATGTCATCATGCTAGATTGACACCAATGAGAGCAATCAAGTATGGACACCGTATCAAAAGCGAGAGCAATCGAGTTTGGACACAAAATGGAACTACCGCGAGACATCATAACAGCACCTAATGGCTCATCCAATGTCATTGTACTTATTGGCCAACGTATCATCGGCTAGAACCAACAAAGTATAGACAAGGCGATTCAAGCAATCGGGTCAAGCTGTGACCTCTGTAAGATGAGGCCTTACGATATTCCCATTCAAAGTCATCATGCTTGATTGACACAGTATAACTAGCAAGAGCAATCTAGTATGGACAAGGAATGGAGCTATCGTGACACATCGTATCATCATCTAATGGCTCGTCCAATGTTATTATACTCATTGGCCAACGTATCATCGGCTAGAACATCCGAAGTATACACAAAGCAATTCAAGCAATCAGGCCAAATTGTGACGTCAATGAGATGAGGCCTTACAAGATGCACATTCTATTTCCCGATGCTTGATTGACTCCCTATCACTAGCGAGAGCAATCGAGTATGGACAAGGAAAGGAGCTACTGCGATACATGATATCATCGCCTAATGGCTCATCCAATGTCGTTATACTCATTGGTCAACCTATCACCAGTCAGAATCAATGAAGTATAGATAAAGCAATTCAAGCAATCGAGCCAAACTGTGACTTCTATGAGATGATGCCTTACGAGATGCCCATTCAATGTCATCATGCTTGATTGACACCGTATCACTAGCAAGAGCAATCGAGTATGGACAAGGAATGGTACTACTATGAGACATTATATCATCGCCTAATGGCTCATCCAATGTCATTATACTAATTGGCAATCGTATCACCGGCTAGAACCAACGAACTATAGACAAGGCTATTCAAGCAATCATGCCAAACTGTGATATCTCTAAGATTAGGCCTTACAAGATGCCATTTTAATGTGATCATACTTGATTAACACCATATCACTAGCGAGAGCAATCGAGTATGGACAAGAAAAGGAGCTACCGTGAGACATCATATCATCGCCTAATGGCTCGTCCAATGTCGTTATACTCATTGGCCAGCGTATCACCGGCAAGAACCAACAAAGTATAGACAAGGCGATTCAAGCAATCGGATCAAACTGTGTTCTCTATAAGATATTCCCATTCAATGTCATCATCCTTGATTGACACAATATAACTAGCAAGAGCAATCAAGTATGGACAAGGAATGGAGCTATTACGAGACATCGTATCATCATCTAATGGCTCGTCCAATGTCATTATACTCATAGGCCAACGTATCACCGGCTAGAACATCCGAAGTATAAACAAAGCGATTCAAGCAATCGGGCCAAATTGTGATGTCAATGAGATGAGGCCTTACGAGATGCTCATTCAATGTCTTGATGCTTGATTGACGTTGTATCACTAGCGAGAGCAATCGACAATGGACAAGGAAAGGAGCTACCGTGAGACATAATATCATCACCAAATGGCTCGTCCAAATTCGTTATACTCATTGGCCAACGTATCACCGGTTAGAATCAACAAAGTATAGACAAAGCGATTCAAGCAATCGGGCCAAACTGTGACGTCTATGAGATGATGCCTTACGAGATGCCCATTCAATTTCATCATTCTTGATTGACACCGTATCACTAGCATGAGCAATCGAGAACAGACAAGGAATGGAACTACCATGAGACATTATATAATCGCCTAATGGCTCATCCAATGTTGTTATACTAACTGGCAATCGTATCACTGGCTAGAACCAATGAACTATAGACAAGGTGATTCAAGCAATTAGGCCAAACTGTGATATCTGTGACATTAGGCCTACGAGATGCACATTCAATGTCATCATGCTTGATTAACACCGTATCATGAGCAAAAGCAATCGAGTATGGACAAGGAATGGAGCTACCATGAGACAGCATATCAACGCCTAATGGCTTGTTCAATGTTGTTATACTCATTGGCCAACATATCACCGGCTAGAACCAACAAAGTATAGACAAAGCGATTTAAAGAATCATACCAAACTATAACGTCTATGAGATGAGACCTTACAAGATGCTCCTTCAATGTCCTCATGCTTGATTGACACCGTATCACTAGCGAGAGCAATCAAGTATGGAAAAAGAAATGAGCTACCATGAGACGTCATATCAACACCTAATGGCTCGTCCAATGTTGTTATACTAATTGGAAAATGTATCACCGGCTAGAACATCCGAAGTAGAGACAAAGCGATTCAAGAAATCAGGCCAAATTATGACGTCAATGAGATGAGGCCTTACAAAATGCTCATTCAATGTCACGATGCTTGAGTGACTCCGTATCACTAGTGAGATCAATCGAGTATGGACAAGGAAAGGATCTACCGTGAGACATCATATCATCGCCTAAATGCTCGTCCAATAGCGTTATACTCATTGGCCAATGTATCACCGGTTAGATCCAACAAAGTATAGTCAAAGGGATTCAAGTAATCGGGCCAAACTGTGACGTCTATGAGATGAGCCCTTACGAGATGCCCATTCAATGTCATCATGCTTGATTGACATAGTATAACTAGCAAGAGCAATCAAGTATGGACAAGAAATGGAGCTATCATGAGACATCATATCATGATCTAATGGCTTGTCCAATGTCATTATACTCATTGGCCAATGTGTCACCAGCTAGAACATCCGAAGTATAGACAAAGCGATTCAAGAAATCAGGCCAACTTGTGATGTCAATGAGATGGGGCCATACGAGATGCTCATTCGATGTCATGATGCTTAATTGACTCCATATCACTAGCGAGAGCAATCGAGTATGGACAAGGAAAGAAGCTACCATGAGACATCATATCATCGCCTAATGGCACGTCCAATGTCGTTATACTCATTTGCCAACGTATCACCGGTTAGAACCAATGAAGTTAGTCAAAGCGATTCAATTATCCAGGCCAAACTGTGACGTCTATGAGATGAGGCCTTACAAGATGCCCATTCAATGTCATCATGCTTGGTTGACACAGTAGAACTAGCAACAGCAATCAAGTATGGACAAGGAATGAAGCTATCATGAGACATCGTATCATCATCTAAGGGCTCGTCCAATGTCATTATACTCATTGGCCAAAGTATCACCGGCTAGAACATCCGAAGTATAGACAAAGCGATTCAAGTAATCGGGCCAAATTGTGATGTCAATGTGATGAGGCCTTACAAGATGCTCATTCAATGTCATGATACTTGATTGACTCTGTATCACTAGCGAGAGCAATCGAGTATGGACAAGGAAAGGAGCTACAGTGAGACATCATATCATCGCCTAATGGCCCGTCCAATGTTGTTATATTCATTGGCCAACATATCACCGGTTAGAACCAACGAAGTATAGTCAAAGCGATTCAACTAATCAGGCCAAACTATGACGTCTATGAGATGATGCCTTTCGAGATGCCCATTCAATGTCTTCATGCTTTATTGACACCATATCACTAGTAAGAGCAATCGAGTATGGACAAGGAATGGAACTATCGTGAGACTTTATATTATCCCCTAATGGCTCGTCCAATGTTGTTATACTCATTGGCCAACGTATCACCAGCTAGAACCAACAAAGTATAGACAAGGTGATTCAAGCAATCAGGCCAAACTGTGATGTCTATGAGATTAGGCCTGGCGAGATGCACATTCAATGTCATCATGCTTGATTGACACCGTGTCACTAGCGAGAGCAATCGAGTATGGAAAAGGTAATGAGCTACCATGAGACATCATATCATCGTGTAATGGCTCGTCGAATGCCGTTATACTAATTGGAAAATATATCACTAGCTAGAACCAACAAACTATAGAGAAGACGATTCAAGCAATCAGACCAAACTATGATATCTATGAGATTAGCCCTGCTGAGATGCCCATTTAATGTGATCATGCTTGATTAACACCATATCACTAGCGAGAGCAATCGAGTCTGGACAAGGAAAGGAGCTATCGTAAGACATTATATCATCGCCTAATGGCTCGGCCAATGTCGTTATACTCATTGGCCAATGTATAAACCAGATAGAACCAATGAAACATAGACAAGGCGATTGAAGCAATCGGGCCAAACTGTGACATCTATTAGATGAGGCCTTACGTGATGCCCATTCAATGTGATCATGCTTGATTGACACCATATCACTAGCGAGAGCAATCAAGTGTGTACACGATATGGAGCTACATCGAGACATCATATTGGCACCTAATGGCTTGTCCAATGTCGTTATACTTATTGGCCAATGTATCACCAGCTAGAACCAACAAAGTATATATAAAGCGATTCAAGCAATCGGGTCAAACTGTGACCTTTATAAGATGAGGCCTTACGAGATGCCAATTCAATGTCATCATGCTTGATTGACACAGTATAACTAGTAAGAGCAATCAAGTATGGACAAGGAATGGAGCTATCATGAGACATCGTATCATCATCTAATGGCTCGTCCAATCTCATTATACTCATTGGCCAATGTATCACCGGCTAGAACATCCGTAGTATAGACAAAGCGATTCAAGAAATCGGGCCAAATTGTGACGTCAATGTGATGAGGCCTTACAAGATGCTCATTCGATGTCACGATGCTTGATCGACTTCGTATCACAAGCAAGAGCAATCGACTATGGACAAGGAAAGGAGCTACCGTGAGACATCATACCATCGCCTAATGGCTCGTTCAATGTCGTTATACTTATTGGCCAATGTATCGCCGGCTTGAACCAACGAAGTATAGTCAAAGCAATTCAAGTAATCGGGCCAAACTATGACGTCTATGAGATGAGGCCTTACGAGATGCCCATTCAATGTCATCATGCTTGATTGACACAGTAAAACTAGCAAGAGCAATCGAGTATGGACAAGGAAAGGAGACACCGTGAGACATCATATCATCGCCTAAATACTCGTCCAATAGCATTATAATCATTGGCCAACGTATCACCGGTTAGAACCAACGAAGTATAGTCAAAGCGATTCAAGTAATCGGGCCAAACTGCGACGTCAATGAGTTGAGGCCTTATGAGATGCTCAATCAATGTCACGATGCTGGATTGACACAGTATAACTAGCAAGAGCAATCAACTATGGACAAGGAATGGAGCTATCATGAGACGTCATATCATTATCTAATGCCTTGTCCAATGTCATTATACTCATTGGCCAATGTATCACCGGCTAAAACATCCGAAGTATAGACAAAGAGATTGAAGAAATCGGGCCAAATTGTGACGTCAATGAGATGAGGCTTTACGAGATTCTCAATCAATGTCACGATGCTTGATTGACACTGTATAACTAGCGAGAGCAATCAAGTATGGACAAGGAATAGAGCTATCATGAGACATCGTATCATCATCTAATGGCTCGTCCAATGTCATTTTGCTCATTGGCCAATGTATGACCGGCTAGAACATCCGAAGTATAGACAAAGCGATTCAAGTAATCAGGCCAAACTGTGATGTCTATGAGATGTGGCCTTACGTGATGCTCAATCAATGTAACGATGCTTGATTGACTCCATATCACTAGTATAGACAAGGATATCACCATGCTGGATACACGCATATCATGGCCTTCCCCTAGTTACAAGTCGTCACCAACTCGGTCGCCACGTTCGTCTCGGATTCAGCCGACAACCCTTCACGGTTTTGATGATATCTCCCACATCCGACGTCCAAACGAGGCGTTCTTTGATACGTTGGAAAGGGCACGACGACACGTCGTGTTGGTTCTGGTCCTAGCTCCAGAAGGGTTGTGAGTCATAATATGTGACCATGACAAGGTACTGTGCCACCTATTTTGGGCCAACTTGGCCATGTATCGTGTTGGGCCTTAAGCCCATGTTGTGGGCGCCCCCCTGGTCGCCCCCAACCCTAGGACGTCTTTGTTTCCTACATAAACTCAGTAGCCGCCGTCTTTTAGTTTCGGGTTTTGTTTAGTTCAGTTTTCCAGAGAGAAACTTGATCGAAATATTGTAACTGTGGTGATAAGTCCTTTTACAGTAATCCAGGGCCCCTGTTCTTGTTCTACACCACTGTGGTGATTAGTCCTTTTGTGTTCAGAGCTTGAACCTTTTCTTGTGATTCGCTTCATCCATATTTGCAATTTCAGATTGCGTGCTTATCCTCTCTTGCTTGTGTTCTCGATTTCGCTTGCAGGAACAATCAAGTTGTGCTTGGTGTAACGGTTGCGGGGTTGGATCGTGTCTGATTCAAGCCGGTTCGTCGATGCCGAGTTCCCCAAATTCGAGTTTATCCCCTTACCTCTCGGAAGATTGGGCCATATCTACATCAGCTACCATGAGACATGATATCATTGCCTAATGGCTCGTCCAATGTCGTTATACTCATTGGCCAATGTATCACCAGTTAGAACCAACGAAGTATAGTCCAAGTGATTCAAGTAATCAGGCCAAACTGTGACGTCTATGAGATGAGTCCTTACAAGATGCCCAGTCAATGTCATCATGCTTGATTGACACAGTATAACTAGCAAGAGCATTCAAGTATGGATAAGGAATGGAACTATCATGAGACATCGTATCATCATCTAATGGCTCGTCCAATGTCATTATACTCTTTGGCCAATGTATCACCGACTAGAACATCTCAAGTATAGACAAAGCAATTCAAGAAATCAGGCCAAATTGTGACATCAGTGAGATGCGGCCTTACGTGACGCTCAATCAATGTAACGATGCTTGATTGACTCCGTATCACTAGCGAGAGCAATCGAGTATGGACAAGGAAAGGAGCTACCGTGAGACATCATATCATCGCCTAATGGCTCGTCCAATGTCGTTATACTCATTGGCAGACATATCACTGGTTAGAACCAATGAAGTATAGTCAAAGCGATTCAACTAATCGGACCAAACTGTGACGTCTATGAGATGATGCCTTACGAGATTCCCATTCAATGTCATCATGCTTGATTGACACCATATCACTAGCAAGAGCAATCGAGTATGGACAAGGAATGAAACTACCACGAGCATATCGCCTAATGGCTCATCCAATGTTGTTACACTTATTGGTCCACATATCACCGGCTAGAGCCAACAAAGTATAGACAAGGCGATTCAAGCAATCAAGCCAAACTGTGATGTCTATAAGATTAGGCCTTACGAGATGCACATTCAATGTCATCATTTTTGATTGACAGAGTATAACTAGCAAGAGCATGCATGTATGGACAAGGAATGGAACTATCATGAGACATCGTATCATTATCTAATGGCTCGTCCAATGTCATTATACTCATTGGCCAATGTATCACCGGCTAGAACACCGAAGTATAGACAATGTGATTCAAGTAATCGAGCCAAACTGTGACGTCTATGAGACGAGGCCTTACAAGATGCCCATTCAATGTCACGATGCTTGATTGACTCCGTATCACTACCGAAAGCAATCGAGTATGGACAAGGAAAGGAGCTACCGTGAGACATCATATCATCGCCTAATGGCTCGTCCAATTTCGTTATACTCATTGGCCAACATATCACTGGTTAGAACAAACGAAGTATAGTCAAAGCGAGTCAAGTAATCGGGCCAAACTGTGACGTCTATGAGATGATGCCTTGTGAGATGCCCATTCAATGTCATCATGCTTGATTGACACCATATCACTAGCAAGAGCAATCAATTATGGACAAGGAATGGAACTACCGTAAGCATTTATATCATCCCCTAATAGCTCGTTCAATGTCATGATGCTTGATTGCCTCCGTATCACTAGCGAGAGCAATTGAGTACAGACAAGGAAAGGAGCTACCATGAGACATCATATCATCGCCTAATGGCTCGTCCAATGTCGTTACACCCATTGGCCAACGAATCACCAGTTAGAACCAACGAAGTATAGTCAGAGCGATTCAAGCAATCAGGCCAAACTTTGACGCCTATGAGATGATGCCTTACGAGATGCCCATTCAATGTCATCATGCTTGATTGACACCAACGAGAGCAATCAAGTATGGACACCGTATCACCAGCGAGAGCAATCAAGTATGGACATGAAATGGAGCTACCGCGAGACATCATATCGGCACCTAATGGCTCATCCAATGTCATTGTACTTATTGGCCAACGTATCACCAGCTAGAACCAACTATAGACAAGGCGATTCAAGTAATCGGGTCAAACTGTGACCTCTGTAAGATGAGGCCTTATGATATTCCCATTCAATGTCATCATGCTTGATTGACACAGTGTAACTAGCAAGAGAAATGAAGTATGGTCAAGGAATGGAGCTATCGTGAAACATCATATCATCATCTAATGGCTCGTTCAATGTCATTATACTCATTGGCCAACGTATCACCAGCTAGAACATCCAAAGTATACACAAAGCGAATCAAGCAATCGAGCCAAATTGTGACGTCAATGAGATGGGACCTTACGAGATGCTTATTCAATGTCACAATGCTTGATTGACTTCCTATCACTAGCAAGAGCAATCGAGTATGGACAACGAAACGAGCTACCGTAAGACATAATATCATCGCCTAATGGCTCGTCCAATGTCGTTATACTCATTGGCTAATGTATCACCTGCTAGAATCAACAAAGTATAGACAAAGCAATTCAAGCAATCAGGTCAAACTTTGATGTCTATGAGATGATGCCTTACGAGATGCCCATTCAGTGTCTTCATGCTTGATTGACACTGTATCACTAGCAAGAGCAATCGAAAAGGGACAAGGAATGGAACTACCGTGAGACATTATATCCTCGCCTAATGGCTCATCCAATGTTGTTATACTAATTGGCAATCGTATCACCGGCTAGAACCAATGATCTATAGACAAGGCGATTCAAGCAATCAGGCCAAACTGTGATGTTTATGAGATGATGCCTTACGAGATGCCCATTCAATGTCATCATGCTTCATTGACACCAACGAGAGCAATCAAGCAGTCAGGCCAAACTGTGATGTCTATGAGATGATGCCTTACGAGATGCCCATTCAATGTCATCATGCTTGATTGACACCAATGAGAGCAATCAAGTATGGACACCGTATCAAAAGCGAGAGCAATCGTGTTTGGACACAAAATGGAACTACCACGAGACATCATAACAGCACCTAATGGCTCATCCAATGTCATTGTACTTATTGGCCAACGTATCATCGGCTAGAACCAACAAAGTATAGACAAGGCGATTCAAGCAATCGGGTCAAACTGTGACCTCTGTAAGATGAGGCCTTACGATATTCCCATTCAAAGTCATCATGCTTGATTGACACAGTATAACTAGCAAGAGCAATCTAGTATGGACAAGGAATGGAGCTATCGTGACACATCGTATCATCATCTAATGGCTCGTCCAATGTTATTATACTCATTGGCCAACGAATCATCGGCTAGAACATCCGAAGTATACACAAAGCAATTCAAGCAATCAGGCCAAATTGTGACGTCAATGTCATCATGCTTGATTGACACTGTATCACTAGCGAGAGCAATCGAGTATGGAAAAGAAAATGAGCTACCGTGAGACATCATATCATCGCCTAATGGCTCGTCCAATGCAGTTATACTTATTGGCAAACATATCACCGGCTAGAACAAACAAACTATAGGGAAGGAAAATCAAGCAATCAGGCCAAACTGTGATATCTATGAGATTAGGCCTGATAAGATGCCCATTTAATGTGATCATGCTTGATTAACACCATATCACTAGCGAGAGCAATCGAGTATGGAAAAGGAAATGAGCTACCGTGAGACATCATATCATCGCCTAATGGCTCGTCCAATGCAGTTATACTTATTGGCAAACATATCACCGGCTAGAACAAACAAACTATAGGGAAGGAAAATCAAGCAATCAGGCCAAACTGTGATATCTATGAGATTAGGCCTGATAAAATGCTCATTCAATGTGATCATGCTTGATTGATACCATATCACTAGCAGGAGCAATCAAGTATGGACACGAAATGGAGCTAATGCGAGACATCATATCAGCACCTAATGGCTCGTCCAATGTCGTTATACATATTGGCCAATGTATCACCGGATAGAACCAACGAAGTATAGACAAGGCGATTCAAGCAATCGTGTCGAACTATGACCTTTATAAGATGAGGCCTGACGAGGTGCCAATTCCATGTCATCATGCTTGATTGCCACAGTATAACTAGCAAGAGCAACCAATTATGGACAATGAATGAAGCTATCATGAGACATCATATCATCATCTAATGGCTCGTCCGATGTCATTATACTCATTGGCCAATGTATCACCGGCTAGAACATCCGAAGTATAGACAAAGCGATTCAAGAAATCGGGCCAAATTGTGACGTCAATGTGATGAGGCCTTACAAGATTCTCATTCGATGTCACAATGCTTGATTGACTCCGTATCACTAGCGAGAGCAATCGAGTATGGACAAGGAAAGGAGCTACCATGAAACATCATATCATCGCCTAATGGCTCGTCCAATGTCGTTATACTCATTGGCCAACATATCACCGGTTAGAACCAATGAAGTATAGTCAAAGCGATTCAAGTAATCGGGTCAAACTGTGACGTCTATGAGATGATGCCTTACAAGATGCCCATTCAATGTCATCATGCTTGATTTACACCATATCACTAGCGAGAGCAATTGAGTATGGACAAGGAATGGAACTACCGTGAGCATATCCCCTAATGGCTCGTCCAATGTCGTTATACTCATTGGCCAACGTATCACCGGCTAGAACCAACAAAGTATAGGAAAGGCGATTCAAGCAATCAGGCCAAACTGTGATGTCTATTAGATTAGGCCTTACGAGATGCACATTCAATGTCATCATGCTTGATTGACACCGTATCCCTAGCGAGAGCAATCAGGTGTGGAAAAGGAAAGGAGCTACCGTGAGACATCATATCATCACCTAATGGCTCATCCAATGTCGTTATACCAATTGGCAAATGTATCACCGGCTAGAACCAACGATCTATAGACAAGGCGATTGAATCAATCGGGCCAAACTGTGACATCTATGAGATGAGGCCTTACGAGATGCCCATTGAATGTGATCAAGCTTTATTGACACCATATCACTAGCGAGAGCAATCAAGTATGGACACTAAATGGAGCTACCGCGAGACATCATATCGGCACCTAATGGCTCGTCCAATGTCGTTATACTTATTGGCCAATGTATCACCAGCTAGAACATCTGAAGTATAGACAAAGCAATTCAAGAAATCAGGCCAAATTATGACTTCAATGAGATGAGGCCTTACCGGATGCTCATTCAATGTCACGATGCTTGATTGTCTCCATATCACTAGCGAGAGCAATCGAGTATGGACAAGGAAAGAAGCTACCATGAGACATCATATCATTGCCTAATGGCTCATCCAATAACGTTATACTCATTAGCCAACGTATCACCAATTAGAACCAACAAAGTATAGTCCAAGCGATTCAAGTAATCGGGCCAAACTATAACGTCTATGAGATAAGGCCTTACGATATGCCCATTCAATGTCATCATGCTTGATTGACATAGTATAACTAGCAAGAGCAATCAAGTATGGACAAGGAATGGAGCTATCGTGAGACATCGTAGCATCATTGAATGGCTCGTCCAATGTCATTATACTCATTAGCCAACATATCACCGGCTAGAACATCCGAAGTATAGATAAAGCAATTCAAGAAATCAGGCCAAATTATGACGTCAATGAGATGAGGCCTTACAAGATGCATATTCAATGTCATCATGCTTGATTGACACCATATCATTAGCAAGAGCAATCGAGTATGGAAAAGGAAATGAGCTACCGTGAGACATCATATCATCGCCTAATGGCTCGTCCAATGCCGTTATACTAATTGGCAAACGTATCACCGGCTAGAACCAACGAACTATAGAGAAGGCGATTCAAGCAATCAGGCCAAACTATGATATCTATGAGATTAGGCCTGACGAGATGCCAATTTAATGTGATCATGCTTGATGAACACCATATCACTAGCGAGAGAAATCGAGTATGGACAAGGAAAGGAGCTATCATGAGACATTATATCGTCGCCTAATGGCTCGGCCAATGTCGTTATACTCATTGGCTAATGTATCACCGGCTAGAACCAACGAAGTATAGACAAGGTGATTGAAGTAATCGGGCCAAACTGTGACATCTATTAGATGAGGCCTTACGAGATGCCCATTCAGTGTGATCATGCTTGATTGACACCATATCACTAGCAAGAGCAATCAAGTATGGACACGAAATGGACACTATTAAAATTGATCTGGATCGGCCTTGTCTGTGTCCCCCCGAGTCAGGTTCTCTTGGATCGACACCTTCTGCACCCGCTAGGATAGGCTCTCAAATTTGGCCGAAGGAAACTTCTCTCTCAATGGCGCAACTAAACCGTTGAACACTATCTCCACCATTTGATTATCAGTCAGTTGCAAGCTGAAACATTTGCTACGTACATCTCTAAATCTTTGCACATAATCATACACAGACTCTCCAACCTTCTGTCTCACAGCAATCAAATTAGACAATCTCAATTCTCTAGTTTTAGCAAAGAAATGCTTATGAAACTTTTATTCGAGATCGGCCCAAGTAACAATTGAATTTGGGGGCCACGGTACGAACCAAGAAAATGCTAACCCAGAGAATGATAACGAAAATAGCCTGATTTTCAAAGTTTCAGTGTACCAACTTCCCTGCACTGTACTGAAAATCGGCTTATATGCTCAACTATAGAAGTGCTATCCTATCCTGTAAACTTGGTGAATTCTGGAGGTCTGTATCGACTCGGCTTTGGAATCAAATCATATCTCGGATGATACGGCGGTCGATATCCATACCTTTGCTGCTTTGGTTTCAATCCAAACTGCTCCCTCATACCTCAGCAATCTTCAAAGCCCAGTCATTGGTCAACCCATTGATATTCGGAACAATCGATGGAAGACTAGATGCTGATGGCTGTGGACCAAAATTAACAATTGTATGCTTGCCTCCTAGTTCTCCTGACAGAGCAGACAATGACAGCATTCCAAACATGCTAGGCTCAACATTAGGTGCAGTATTGTATGCAACATTTGGCTCAGTAGTCTCTTGCCTGTAATGCTATTGATGTGTCTGTGGTGTAGATCTTTGTAGTATTATCCTGCGAGGTGGTCTTCCACCATCAGCATTCTTCTGACCTGGGGGCACTTTAGGATTGGATGTACTTGACCCCAAGATAGGTTGCACTGTATTCTCACCATACTGCTGCGAACTAGAGGCTTTATTAGCAGGCCGAGGAACACTATCTGGTATGCGAAAGTACAACGGCCCACGAGCTGAATCTTCATATAGGCATCCCTCCACAGTCTAAATAATTAGGCTCCTCCCTTCATAGTCTGAATAATCAAGCTCCTCAATGTATTAACCAGCACAGGTGATTGGTTAATCAATGCATGGTCTATAGTAGTATGAATCATGTTATGCAATGTTGCTTCATCAACAAACTCTATTGGCTTCTTAGTATGTGACTCTTCTGTAGCATCTTCAATCAATGCGGGGACTGGTAACTTTCCTTTTTGGATGATCTTGTCATTCCTTGTCTTGCTAAAAGTACTTAGCAGAAGACTTTCATACTCAGCCATCCTCTAACTAACATGTGCCTTTGCGTCATCACTCAACTCATCCTTATTGACAGGCAGCATATGTTCATTCTTAAGATCCGAGCTGATATTGTTCTTTGGTTGTACCGCTTCTCCGTCCTGTGGCATTCCGAGCTCAGGCATGATGTGATTTTGAAGTTCTTGGTCCACCTAGCGTGCCAAAAAGCGTTTTGATACAAAAATCTTCACGCATGACCTAGGAGATCTGCTTAGCTCCAGTGCAGGCTCAATACAAGAAATCGGGACGTGCTAGTCGATTTTTCCTGCAAATCAACAAAGATGCAAACAGTTAGATTTTATGGGGCACCGGCCTGAGATAGGCCGATGAAGAAAGCAGATAATCACTGTGTGAGTGGAATCAACCGATATTATGGTAGGAATAATTATAAGATAATAAGAACTAATCGGCTGACTATATCAGCTTGTCGACAAATTAAATATATAAAACATTATTCATTACAATGCCGATAAAGGTTTGAATTAATTACAGCAAGATCAAGAATATAAAAGAAAACATGCCAATACTTGCTGAGTCGATAGCACATAGTTGATAGAACTACAATGTATACGCAAGAATCCCACCCTGTCGATAGTGCTAAGTCGATAGATCTATTAGCTGGTATTGCAAATATGCCATTAAATCAAAGACCTATCTTATCATAATATAGGGGCAATCAATTGTTAGATATCGTAAATAATCAAGTTTAATCACCTTGAATCGATCAAACCGTGATGACCTATCGGCTAAACGTCCTGATAGAACTCTATCAACTTCACTTATAAACAGATTGGATCTAGCTCTATCGACCCAATGAGAGATCAAAGTCGATGCAGCCTTGCTGATTTGAACAGAACGAACTTAACCGAGACAGTGTTCAAACATGGCAAATATAGCTCTATTTAATCTATTTATAAATGAAATCAATTGAGTGACTCGAATAATAGATCTAAACAATACCTGCAAAACCTACTAAAATCATGATAGATCGGACCTAACCGAGATAGTACCACAATCAAAGTCGATAGAACAAGTACTAGATAGATCTAATTACCGGATAACTAGCAATTCTAACTATAGCAACTTGAATATCAAATCAATGAGAAAGTACTAGTTGAGATTGATAGAATTACCAAAGGTGACTAATCCAAGTCTCTCGCCGAGATCGGAGTCAATGCAGCCCGCGCGAGACAAGGGTTTCACCGAGTAGGAAAGTTTGGCGATACGCCAAATTGTATTGAATCAAAGTGTTATTTTTTCTCGTACAGAACCTATTACATATTTATAACCTCATGCAAGAGGTTTTGTCCCGACTCGGTCACGACTCCTAGACAAATCGACTAGTTTTTAGAATAAAAAATCTAAACTAAAAACATAAAGAAAATAAAATAACCCTACTGGATCCACTTAATTCTCCTTCAGCCATTGAATGTCATTGACTTCGGACGACTTCAATTTCCTGTCTCTGATTGACGGGACTGGTCAAAATCTGGTGCCAACATATGCCCCCCGAGTCTAGGGTACGAAATACTTCGTGTGCTGGATTTTATCTCCTCATTTACTACGCATATTTACTGGTGAACCAGCATACCCCCCCCCAACCACTCATGCTCCTATTAATTACAACCCATCGCGTTCCAGCACTGTCTCGACTGCTGATCTTCTTTTTGACCGTCCTCATTATTATCTTTCCTCCTGGAACCTGTTCATTTCTTATTCTCCCTAATTAATGTAAAGCAGCATCTGGGTTCTCCAAAGGTCACGTGCAGATCCTATAAATAGCTCCTTCGATCAACCGCCTTTTTACCTTAACACCTTCGGCCATGGGTCTTCTCCTGAGAGCTTTGATAGAAAAATACCACCTATCCCCAAATCTGCTAAGTTCTTCATGGCGAGTACTTTTCGCCTCTTCAGTCCCCAGAGTGATCCTTTCAATTCAAAATCCACAACCACTTCAGCGTAAGAAATCAACTTACTATTTGCCTTCGTGTGACCCAATCATGAAGAATGGCATCAGCGAGGCCACCCTCTCTCCCCCTTGTCCATCGGGTAATGCATGATGAGAGCGATGCTACCGGGGAAGAAGAGCCAAGCTGCTGAACTACATTTGTTCTTGATTACGTGCTTTTTTCTTGTACTCGGGATAATAATGATATCTTCATCCCCTAGATGTAATAGGAGAATAGGTCCCTTTAGAAATCGGTTACCTACGAGTAATCAACTCATTTTTACCTTATACTGATATTCCTCTGTAACATTGAATGAATATATGCACCATTTTTATTTTGAATCTAGTGTTGATATTTTTTATGCTAAGGGCGATATTTAAATATCGGCCATCCCAAGTCAATGTACTCCCATCGGCTTTTACTACTCAAACGCGATACGAAATATCGGCTATCAATCAACGATGAAATCATGAATCAACCGAAACACTTGGATGATATTATTTCAAATATTTACCATTAATTGCTCTTCCAAACTCTTCTCCATCCAATCCTTGCAGAAAATATGCATTGCCAGGCGCACATCGGCTCACTTTAAATGGACCTTCCCAAGTTGGTGACCATTTTACAAAATGACCATCTCTAAAACCGATGGGCATGATTAATTTCCAGATGAGGTCTCCTTCCAAAAAACTCTTGGGCACCACCTTTTTATTATAAAACCTAGCCACCCAGGTCTTATTTTCTTGAATCTTCTCCAGGGCCTTCATCCGATGTTGTACAACATCTTCCAGTTCATCCAACATAACTTGTCTGTAGTCATCAGCTGATAACTGATCCTGCATCTCCACTCTTCTGGACCCCAGATTTGATTCCCATGGTAAAACTGCCTCATGCCCATAAACCAGCTGATAAGGTGGCACCTTAATTGACCCATGACAAGCCATCCTGTATACCCATAAAGATTCAGCCAATGTTGTATGCCACTTCTTAGGTTATTCATTAATCTTCCTCTTAATCAACTTAATCAAATTCTTGGTGGATGCTTCTACTTGACCATTGGCCTGAGCATAATATGGTGATGAATTCAAGAGCTTGATCCCCATACTGTCAGCAAAGCTTTGAAACTCTTCTGAAGTAAGCACAGGGCCCTGGTTAGAGGTAATAGTTTGTGGCACACCAAACCGATATATAATATGTTCCTTCACAAAGTTGATTACATCTCCAGCAGTAACATTTTTCATAGTACTGCTTCGACCCACTTTGTAAAGTAATCTGTGGCTGCCAGAATATACTTATGACCCTTGCTTGACACAGGAAAAATTTGACCAATCATGTCCATCCCCCATCCTCTAAAAGGCCACGGCTTAATAATTGGGTTCATAGCCGATGCCGGTGCCCTCTATATAGCTCCAAACTTCTGACAGTCTTGACATCCCTTATAGTATTTGAAGCAATCTTCCAACATAGTCGGCCAATAGTATCCAGTCCTTTTTAACAACCACCTCATCTTATGAGCCAATTGATGTGTACCACATATTCCTTCGTGAATTTCACACATAACAACCTTGGCCTCTTCTTGATTCAAACACCTTAACAACACACCATCAACTGTTCGATAATAATGTTTTTCTTCTAATGAAACATACCACAGTGCCATATATCAGATTCTCCGAGACACTCATTGATTTGGATCTTTGAGTTACTGATGATCTTGATTCTCCAATCCTCCTCATCGACATCGGCTACGCCAACCATTATCCCGCCATTGTTTTCTTGGTAGTCTGATGCCTTCTACGCCAGATCATTTTCTTCCAAATTCTGTTCCCTAGAAACATGCCTGAACCTTATTATCCTGAAGTGGTGCAATACATCCTGACACTCAGTATAAAACAGCCTCAATACATCATCCTTGCATTAAAATTCTCCCGCCAGCTGTCCGAGCAACAGTAGCGAATCTCCCATGATCTCAACACAATCAACTCCAGCATCTTTCAATATTTGCAACACCTTAAGCACAACTTTGTATTTAACCTGGTTATTAGTTAATGCTTCGACACTAAATGCGAACTCAAATCTTGCCAACGAGGAGATATGATCACAAGTGCGATGTCGCAACCATTTTTGCAAACGGATCCATCAAAGAATAACAGCCACGGCATCGGCTCAACCATCGACACTTTAGATCCACAATGCTCAACTACCAAATCAGCTAGCACCTGACCCTTAACAGCTTTAGCAGATTCATATGTGAGATCGTGCTCTGCCAAAGCATGCATCCACTTACCAATTCTACCCTTCAGGATAGGAGCCGATAACATATACTTGATCACATCAGCTTTGCATACCACCATGCACTCAGTCGATAGCAGGTAATGTCTCAATTTCACACATGAGAAATATAAACACAAACATAACTTTTCAATCTCAGCATACCTGGTTCAGCATCAATCATTCTTCGGCGCAAATAGAATACAACTCTCTCTTTACCATCCTGTTCTTGAACCAAAGTCGAACCGATCCACTTTTTATCAGTCGCGAGATAGATCCTGAACAGTAACCCTTTCCTTGGTAGCGCCAGCACAGGTGGCAAAACCAGATATTTCTTGATATCGTCCAACACTTTTTGATGTTTTTCCTCCATACAAACTTCTAATTTGCCTTTAATTTTAACAATGGAGTGAACACATCGAGTTTACCAGACATATTTGAAATGAATCTTCTGATGAAATTCACTTTGCCGATCAAAGATTGCAGTTGTGTCTTATTGATCGGCGGCAAGATATCATTGATAGTTTTCATGCTTTTTGGCCCAATTTTGATTCCTCTTTTGTGCACAATGAAACCCAAAAATTGCCAAGCTGAGACACCAAAAGCACACTTTTTTTGATTCATTTTCAAACCATACTTCCTAGTTCTTTCTAACACTTCTCGTAGATTGGCTATATGATCTTCCACTCTTTTAGACTTCACCACCACATCATCAATATAAATCTCCACTAACCTGCCAATGAAATCATAGAACATATAATTCATAGCTCTGTGATATGTGGCTCTGACATTCTTTAATCCAAACGTCACAAATACCATTCATATAACCCGAGCACTCCTGGACACCAGAAAGCAGTCTTCAGTATATCTTCTTCTGCCATAAAAATTTGATTGTAACCAGCATTACCATCCATAAAACTGATGATCTTATGTCCTGCTGCTGCGTCAACCAGATGATCTACGACCGGTATGGGGTAATCATCCTTTGGAGTAGCTCTGTTCAATGGCCAAAAGTCGATGCACACTCTCAGCTTGCCACATTTTTTGAAAACATGTACAATATTTGAAACCCACTCTGGATGTTGGCAAGGCCTAATAAAATTTGCATCATATAATCGGATAGTCTCGGCTTTGATAGCATCATAAATTTTTGGATCATTTCTCCTTGGAGGCTGTCTATAAGGTCAATATCCAGGCTTGATATGCAACTGATGTTCCACTATAGATCGACTCAATCCCGGCATCTCAAAATAATCCCAAGCAAAGCAATCCTGATATTCCTTCAATAATTTTATTAATTCTACTTTAAAATCTTCATCTAAGTTCCTACTGATAAATGTTGGCGTTGGCTTATCACCATCCCCTATATCGACTTCTTGAAGTTCATCGGCCGGCACAAATCCTTTTCCTAGCTTTCCCTCTTCCGCGAATTCCATTGGGGTGCTTGTTAGAGAAATAACTTAGAATTTGATTGGTCCACTACCTCAAGACCCTACGTAGTAATCTTGACATAGTCACCATCCCATATCTTGCCAGACAAACACTCCATACTATCAGCATGCCATGGAACTAATTCGGCCGATGCAACATTGATGGTTTCAATGGCCGGGATCACCTCTACCTGATCGCCAATCCATTGGGTCAATGATTGGTGCATTGTCGATGGAACACAATAGTTAGCATGTATCCAGTGGCGACCCAATAGCAAGCTATAGGATCCCTTTCCATCAATAACAAAGAAAGTAACCGGCAAGGTTTTACTACTGATTGTAAGCTCTCCATTCAGAACTCCTTTAGCTGCCGCGGTATGACCACCATAATCTCTCAGAATCATATTAGTATCAATCTAATCATCTTCAGTCTTCCCCAACTTTCTTACAGTGGTGATCGGCATGATGTTCACTGCAGCGCCTCCATCGACCATCATCTTCCCCATCGGCACCCCATTATGAGAAACCATGTGGATATGTGCCATGGTTTGCTATATTTGTGATGAGTAATTGACTTGAGAGGACTTGATGTTTGAGTTGAAATGCGGGAATCCAGGGATTGCATGGGTTTGCATATCATGGTTATGACTAACCGGAGTTGGTGGAGATATTGGTGATATTGCAGGAGACGGAAAATGTGTTTGCTTGTCTCATGATGTGTAGGTCACTGGAGTCGACTTGGCGGTCAACGGCGAGAGGATCGGGCACAAGTAGGGGACATGGGGCCAGATGATCGGGATGCCGGGTGAAGTCAAGGGTGATCCACACCGTACACATGGAGAGGCAAGAAGCACGAACGGTTTCACGGTTGAGCCTCAAAACCGTGGTGGTAATGAAGAAGGCATGTTGACCAAGTCAAGGCGAACGGGATGCCGGTGCAAGTGACAAGGGGGCCCGATGGACAGGGAGTGGGATAGACTTGCCGGTGGTCAGGATCGCAGGACAAGGTGACACGTGTCAACATCGAGAAGTCGTGCTTTGAGAAGCATGCAAGGCGGTTTCCCGGTTTGAGCCTCAAAACCGGTGGCGGTGGTTGGTGGTGCACGTGGCACCATCATGGAGCTTGCTTCGAGATGAAGCAAAGACGTGAAGCGTCCGATGGCATTCAGGCGATGAGAAAAAAGATGGATGGTTATGCCCCGGTGGTAGGTGGGTGTGTTATGTAGGTCAAGGGTAGAGTGGTCATATGGACAATAGACCCTAGGCCTATATAAGGAGAGGTGTGGCTAGTGGGAGAGGTGCCTCTCTTCCCATTAGCCTTGTGTTAGGACTCTATTTAAAGTGTTAGGAGAGGACTTCATGTTTTAGAGGAGAGGAAAGGGTGTGTGAGAGACATCTCTTGCTCTTCCAAATAGTGGGAGGAAGAGGGTGGCTTCCTAGCCTTGTACCTATAGATCTTGTAAGCACCTTTCTATGATATGAGAAGTATTTTCGTGCTCAAGATTTCCCTCTTCACTTGAATCCCGAAATTCCCCTTTTCTTATTTTCGGAACTATTTTCATGGTGATTTTCGATGTCACTTTTGGATGAGTTTTTAGTTCGGATTTCTTGAGAAACTTGTTGCTAGGATGAGCTAGAACAATCCTCTATGGATCCTTGACCAAATCAATAGCTCTAGCACCTTCGATTTGAAGGATTTCTCAAGTTTCCCCTTTTTGGTGTTCTTGGCAGAAGATCTAAAATTCATGATGATTCCTTGTGTTTTTGGAGTGGATCTCTTTAGAGGAGGGTCATGATGTCTTGAGGATCATCTGGTCCAAATTTTATGATTTTTGGAGTTTGTTTGATAGGGTTTTGATAATTTTCTTTCTCGAATGGAGCTACTGTTTTGACCATGACGGAACTTCTGTGATCATGACGGAACTTCTGTCAAGAACCAAGGAACTTCCGTAAGTGACAGTGTTCCCGTCGCCCGGAACTTCTGTAATTGACGAAACTTCCGTCGGGCACCATGGAACTTCCATCTGGTACCACGAAACTTCCATCACGCTCTGTTCTGTGATCTTTCGGACCTTCCTTATTTTGGTTTTTGTTTCTTTTGTGCTTCTGCTATGTGTCCTTTTGGTTTGACTCATTCCTAGGGTTAACACATTACAAGTTAGTGTGTGTAATCTTGGTGACTCGGTTAGAGGTTGGTTTGGGTTGTAGTTGGGACATAGACCAAGTTCTTGAAAAGAATTTGAATTGGCTCTCATTCATCCCCCCCCCCCTCTGGTCGCCTTCTCGGTCCTTCAATTGGTATCAGAGCCAGTTTGATCACTAGTTGACCTTCACCGGCTTTGTGATCCGAAAGAGACATGGAGAAGCATGCTGTCAAGTTGTGGATGTTCGATGGAGAGGACTTCCCTTACTGGAAGTCACGGACCAAGGCGTATCTGCTGAGTCAAGGACGTGCAATTTAGGAGATTGTAGATCAAGAGTATGCTATACCACAAGACCTGAACACTGCTTCCGCAGGTGAGTTAGTCAGGTATGAGAATAACTCCAAAGCTATCAATATTCTGCTCTCTGCACTTGGTAGGAGTGAACATGATACGGTTGCACATCTTGACACTGCTCATGCTATTTGGGTTAAGCTCTACACTTACCATGAGGGTACCAACTAGGTCAAGTCTATACGTAAGGATTCATACAATAGATAGTACCAAACATTTGCACAAAAACCTGGCGAGTCACTAGATGACACCTTTCGTAGGTTTGAGACTATTGTGTGCAACTTGCGAGCTTGTGGTAACCTTGTGTACAATGACAATGATAGAGCTAAGCAACTGTTGTACTCACTTGATAAAAATGTTTGGGGGATTAAAATTGCTGCTCTAGAAGAAACTGCTGAATTCAATATCTTGAACTGTGAGCAACTGTATAGCAAGCTGAAACCTCATAAACTGTCTAGAAAATCTCGTCCTAATCTTACTATTCCTGCTTCTAGCATGGTTTTGCTTTCTAGTTCTCAGAAGGTTATAATTACATATGCTGATTTGAGGCAGATTGCTACTGCACTTGGTTGATCAATCCCTCATAAGAAATTGAGATTAAATTTGATACAACAAGTTACCTTGGGTTCATTACTCGTCGAGCTTCTTCTGCAGATTCAGTGCCGCCAATTAGTCACACTCTTCATGTGCCATCATCAGTTGAGTATGTCCTGCGGCAACTCGACAAGGGGCTCGATGAACGCCTCTCCAGGCTGCAGGGTAAAAGGCACAAACAGGTTGAGAGTGAGGGGAAAGAATCACGTGGAGGAAGGAGCGGTGAACGTGAGCTCAGCTATCGTGAGTGGAGGGAGCCATGATCACCTGCGCCTAGTCAACACGGTGGCGATGAACGCGAGTGGAGGAGGGAGCCTTGTCAATCATGAGATTGGGGATCGAGTTTGAGAGGGATCCAACATGAGTTTTTTTTTAACAAACTTGATCGACCGCAGTTTTTTTTAGATGGAAAAGTCTACAAGTACCAATTCTGACTTACGTAAGATGTAGAAGGATATTACACTTGGCAACATAATTAGTGAAGGAATTGGTACTTGACCTGGCAACGTAATTACTTCCCCCTTAAAAAAAAAGAATAAATTAGTACGTGTTCCGTTCACTAATCTATATACATCTTATTAATTGAAGTGCGTCCGCATCGTGTATTTTGGTGTTGCTCTGATATACAGCCCAGTTATTTAATCAGAATCAGATCACGTTCACAACAGCTAAAAAGAAATCCAATCAGAATCCTACCCCAATACACTTTCAGCACTATAATCAGAATTGGATCACGTCCACAACAACCAAAACGAAATCCAATCAGAATCGGATTGGCACTATCATCTAACGTCCGCACCACTCAAAAGCTTTTCAGACACGTCCACAACAGCCAAAAGTTAAATCAGAATCGGATTCCACATCATCAGATTATAAAAAACACATTGCAGTCTTTTTACACGATTTGACAACGGTTAGTGCAGAAAAGGTTTAGTTAACTGTGTGCACCTGATTGAGTGAATCACGTCAAAGAAGGAGGGCCAGTGTAAAACGTCAACCGAATGGCCCCACTTGACGGTGAAACAGACAAAGAACACACCTAACAATAAATACGCATTCATTAAAGGAAAACTTAACAACATATACTCTTTTTTCGGTCTTTTATTATCATATACAACGATCAAAACCTTCTAAACATACCACAACAATTACTGTAGTTTTAGATTCCTATATATTCAATAACTTCACCAAACATTAGTGTCAAAATTGCAATATGTTGAGAGGTATCTAAAAAAATATGAATAATGATGTTTTTCAATTACTGTCTTTTAATATATATCCAAAAATATGTTGAGATTTAAACACAAAATTTTCATGTCACTGTTTCATGGAAAGTCCAACCTCCGGAATTTGTTTCATTTTTTTTATGTTTTTCTCTACGGATGTGTATTTGAAATTGAGTATATTCTATATATCATATGTATAAGTCTCTGTTGTTTACAATATTATTGTGTCAGTTCTTAATTAAGATGGGGGCACCGGCGGACTGGATCGGTGGCGTCGATGGCGGCTGCAGACGAGCACATTGAGCTATGGCACGAATAGCTGTCGCTGAGCTCAACGCCACCCTCTCCCTCACTTGCATTCTCTCCCTTGCCTTCACCGCAGAGGTCGATCACTCCCCGTTCATGGCAAGCTCAAACTTGACACCCTCCATTGTGGGTGAGGTGACGCCGACCCGCAAGGGGTTTCACGGTCGAGAGGGAGGATGACGGCGCTCGCGAGGTGCTACAATGCCACGAGGAAAGAGGCTGGCGCTGGCGACTGTTCAGCCGCGGGTGGACGGGGCGCCACGGGTGATCAACGCCGCAACATCCTAGCTCTCAAACATTGTTGCAACCGTCTATGTTAGGATCCACCGAGGCTGCTGTCTGCTAGGTTTAGGGGTAAAACAAATGGGCAATGGACTGCATGATTTCTTGGGCAAGGATGATAGGTGTAGAGTGCCCGATCTTTCGGCGAGTGTAGATAACTTCGATTCGGTGGATGTCGACCCTCACGATCCGACTACGACGAGTAAGCCCGAAGCGCCAATGCAATCGCTGAACCAACTTCTGAAAGATATTAACCTTGCGGTAAACAAGATCAACCTGATCACGAGGATCAATTCTTACGCGCAATCGAAGAACGAGCAAGAATTAGAGGCGAGCAATCTGATGTATTGAACGAAGGTGGAGTTCTGAATTCACGTCAAGAGACGGATAAATAGCTAAGCTAATCTTAAAATAAAACTCAAAGATTACAAGGGGCACAACCCTTGACTAAATAGGGGGAGCGTGGCATAGAGGGCCGGCTGAAGTAGAGAGGCGTGCGGTGGAGAGGTAGTCGCGCGACTTGGGCTACTTGGGCCTTCGCGGGCGTCATCCTGGGCCGTCGTTCCTTAGCATTAAATCCATCTTCAATTCCTGGGCTCGAGCTCTAGTGATTGGGCCCTTGTACGTCGTCATCTCGTCGGAAGATGGATCCATAACTTGAGAAGGCGCAACAACGAGAGGTGGAGACGTGACAACTTGGTTTGGCGCGCCGTCTTCCGTCGTCGTTGTTCGTATGTCGTTGATGTCCTCATCAAAAAAAACTTTAGACTAAGAAAATGGGATGTCGAGCCAATTAATTTCTAATATTGCAGCCCGTTTAGTGGCTAAAACAGAATTTAATCATTATTTAGCACTTGACAATGCTTAGCAGTAAAAATATGATAGCTTAGCGGCACCTCGTCCAAACATATATGATTTAGTAGTATTTGGTGATTTTTTTTTGTGGCAACGGACAAACTAGATAACTCATTCTTGGTGGACTAAAATAAATGTAAATATTAACAACCATATCTATTAATTTTTTTATTTATAAGTTTTAAAGCCTGTGGTAACGTACAGGCATATTACTAGTCTCTACACCTTATTAATTGAGGTAAGTCCGCCTGTCCTATGTTTTGGTGTTAGTTTTTTGGTGTTGCGCACCAGTGAACAACCGAGAGCAATTCAACATCGGACAGCCGAAAGCAATTCAACATCGGATTAGCACTAATCAGAAGCAAATTGCTTGTCGATCTCCAGCGCGGCGAGCCTGTGCAGAACAACCTCATCAGCTTCTATGGCAAGTGCGTCCAGGTTCAATGAGATGGACGTCGAGGAGAAGACCATGGTGTCCCTCGTCTCGGCGTACATGAGGTTGAGTTGTGGAGCGCGTGTACCTGGCTCGTTCGGCGTGAATGGGGTAGCCGCCGATGAGAGTTACATGGCTTGTTCGTGTGCTTTCGCAATGCACACGGCGACGCTGAAAACCATCATGCGGATGTTGCTACGTAACCCATTATCAGGCATATGTACGCCAAGAGCCGGTGCATCATCGACAAAAGCTTAAGTGGCTGGTGTTCTACGATGCGGTGAAGGAGGGCCCATGGAACGAGTGGACGTACAGCCATGGTGTCCAAGCTGTTGGTTGTGTTTGACATGATGGTCAGGGATGGTGTTTGACGTGTGTCCCGATGCGGCCGCGTACGCCGGCGTGCTCAACTTGTATGGCCGGACCGGAATTCTCGATGACAGGCTGCGCTGCTTCAACTGGAAGTAATTGGAGCACGGGTACTATAGGGCTCAACTGGACGACGACGGAACCACACTATGCTCAACCCGACGGTCCATGGATTGGTAGGTCCTCGATCTGTGACTTGTGCAATGATCAGGTCATGTGCAGCTATTTCATGATGGCCCCTTCCGTCTTGTACCTTTCTTGCCCTCTTGGTAAATATTACGCTATTATATTATTTTCCTTCCTGATTGCTCGAATGTGTACATACCAATAGCTTTCATTTACCTTTATTTAATTTTTTTCACTGTTGAAACTTGATCTACGATGCATCAGGATGTATGTATATACAGGTTGCCATGTCTCCAGGGTGTTCAACAAAGTGCCAATAATTATTTTACTCACTTTGAATAAGACTCTGGATCAATTAGCTCCAGAACAAGTGAAACTCCCTGTGTTGATGAACTTGACTTTTAATATATGATCTATTACTAAAATATACATATCTCTCCTTTTCCTTGTTTGGTTTCCAAATTGATTAGAGTGAGGAGCACGACAGGCTTCGCAGTTCGAGAGGATACGCAAAAGGAGGGATGTAATGGTCCATTGGTGCTCGGCTGTGCATTTTACTCCTTTAATTAACTTCTTCTCTTGTATACAACATGAAGGCCACTAAGGTGGATTCGAAAAAAAAAAAGGCCATTGAGGAAGGATAGTGGTGTTGCTGCCTTTTCTGTTGTTGTTTCTGGTTTGAAAAAGGTGAGGCTCGTATATATTAACATCAAATACTTGTACTGTATGATATATAATAGTGCAGATAAAGTGGGTTACAGAGTTATTGGTGATGCTCAAAACTGTGTCATTATAATCTTGATGCAAGGGTAATCTCAATGTTACAAAAAAACGACATAATTTAGAAAGAGTATATAAATTGCTTTTTAATGTGTACTGATAATTTATTGTCTGCCATACTATATTTACCAAATTAAATGGTGTATATAGATTTTTTTCTTTACCAGAGGTTTACTATTATTGAGTTGAAGACAGTTTGAAGAAAATGTCGAGTAGTATAAATTTAACAAGAGTCTAATAAATGAATTATAGTAGAACTCATCCGCTCTGGCGATTACATTTAAATTTTATTATTTTTTAATTGCATTGAAATTTCTATAAACACTTTTTTAACAAGGAAATTTCATAAATTTTGGTATGTATGACCGTTTCTTATTTCATGAAATTTCCTGAACAACAATTTTTATTAAAACAATAGGTTAAAAAGTATTAAGAATATTTGATTGAATAATATAGATTGTTGTAGACACCCGCAGCAACGCGTGGGCACTCAGCTAGTCTCTACAATCTATTAATTGAGGTGTGGTCATCCACTTCGTGTCCACAAAGTTAGAATTGAATCCAAATTGGTTTTATACCTTCCATATCAAGTAACGAATTTCAAAAATCATAACTCTTTCGTTCGGAGCTCAAATTAAGCAAACTCAGACTCTGTATCGTAGCTCTCGAAAAATTCTATAACTTTGGTATTCAATTAAAGTCCAGATCCCGCCGTTTTGGTTTCTGAATGTGCGATATAAAAATATTTGTTCTGGTTTAGATTTCTCTACACAGGTCCCTGTGTGGGACTCATATCTTCTAGCTCTGAAGTCTAAATACTATAATCCATATATGTTTCGAAAAGGCCTCGACGAAATCTATAACTTTTATATTTTAACTTTTTCCATTGGAGCAAGTTTTAAATTCAAAATCGCATTGCAATACAGTGTTATTTTGTAGACTGCGTAAATTGATTTTTCCTTTCAGATAAAACTTCTAAAATATGAAAAAATATGAAAGATGTTATTTTTGATATATAAAATGATATACTAAGAAATATCAACGATAATATAAATATGATATTTCATGTAAAAAATGATAATAATATTGTATATATCTAAAACTTATATTGTGTAAATAATTTATAAAGTTATAAAGAGTATTTTGTTTCTTAAGTCCGTAGCAACGCACGGACACTTTACTAGTAAAGATTATATTATAGGTGAGATTTGGTACGTGTCTTGAATTGGTACGTCACCTGGCAACCAAGTTTTTTAGCCTTCAATGTGGTCTTCAAGTTAAGCTTCAACGTGAGTTCAAGTTGGACTCGGCCAAACCGGATCATAGCTGGAACATGAGTATTCATGCAAGTTGGACTCAGCCTTCAACACGATCGCAGGCGCAACACATCCACAGTGAGTCTTTAAAAGTTGGGGATGGCCGAGCGTGCGACCCTACCGTCGGCCGCCACGCGTCTGTTCTGACCGCCGCGCGCCATGGTCGCTGCGTCCGCCTTGCCCATCGCTCCCGCCTTACTTCCGCCTCACGTGCTCCTCGCCCGTCGCACCCGCCGCCGGCCCCACTCGCCGCCCTCCCCGCCGCCGTGCTCCGCCATGGCCGCCGCCACGGAGCTCGCTAGCGCCGCCTCCATCACCGGCAATAACCGCCATCAGCATCGCGGCGTCGTCCTCGCCACCGTAACGCACTGCCCGCCCTGCCACCACGCTCTGTCGTGCTTTGCCATGGCCGCCGCCTCCACCGACGGCGTCGCGGCAGCGCCCTCACTGCCACGATGCTCTGCTGCCGCGCTCTGTTGTGCTTCGCCCTCACTCTACCCGCCTCGCCGCGCCCTGCTCCCGCATCCGCCGTGCTCCGCCCGCCTCTACCTGGGCCAGCCCAAGGCCAGAGCAGGCCAGGCCAAGAGAGACGGGGTCGCGCACTCGCGATATCATGTGATACCCATCGTGGGTTGAACTTTCCGTTAAAAGTTGGACTCAGCCAAACCGAATATAGTTTGGGCTAGCCTTCGAGCTGAACAAAATAGTTATGGGCAAGTTTTAATTGGGCCATATTAATGAAAGTTTCAAAATCACAAAAAAAAATAGCCCCAGGCACTGCCCTAACCGAGGTGACAAAGACTACATGGCAACCAAGACATAAATGGTTGCAATAGTATATTATTTATAGCAACCATTCCTCTGTTTGTGGCTATATCCGAAACTGGTTGCAACGAGTCGTGTTTGCATTGCAATCACTAAAACTGCTTTGCAACAACCTTTGTTTGTGTTGCTATATGTAAGACCTTTATAGCAACAATTGACTTTTCTGTTGCTATAATATATACTGTTTTGCAATGCACGATAGTAGTAATAACAATGATATATATTGGTTGCCATAGATACAACAATTGCATCCATGGCAAAAACCGCGGCAATAACTTCAGTCTATTTACAATGCAAATATATCGGTTGTGATATCTATTACTTATTGCATCATACTAAATTTCAATTGCAACACTACATCATTGGTGGTAACATATCATCCTGTCGCAACCAAAATCGAGCTCTGTTGCGATACAACCTATGTATTGCAACAAAATCACGTTGTTGCGATAAAAAAGGGTGGCATTAGGCCGGATTTTTAGTAGTGTAGTAAAGCTGAATAAGTGTCCAAGTATCTTATCCCTAGTTGCTGGTCTAAGTATGTCCTAGAACAGTAGTGAGAGTGAAGTAGAAATAAGGAGACAAAAGACACACAGGCGATAACAGGAGGCTAAGTGCAAAACAGCCAAATCCAGAAATTTCAGGGGGACTAGATGCAGCACTAGTAGAAATCACAAATTTCTTTTTTTTTATTTTATCTTTTTGATATTTTTCTCCAACTCACTAACAATGGGGAAGAATCCACAGAAAATTTCATCTCAAATAGAGGTAGGATGTGGCCTACAGAAAATCTTGAAGTTGCAGAAAACGTCGGGTTTCAACTTGAATGTATTTTTTCTTTATCTTCCCAATTTATTTTGAATTTTTTTACGAGGGCACAGAGGGCATAGCCTAGTGTGTGTATGCTCAACTTTGAGTCAAGAATCTCCTGTAAAAATTTACTCCAAAACAGACACCCAAGTGAAAAGTTATGCCCGTTTTACCCAAGGGGTATCAGAATCGGTTCTCAAGAAACCCAAGGCAAAACCCGAGTCGGGTTAGGGTCGGGTTTGGGGTCGGGTTTGGAATCGAGTATGATTTTTTTTGGTGGCGTGGATGTAGCGGAAAGTGGAATTTCTGGGGATTAGTCCGAGGTGTTGACGGTGGGTTTATGGTGGGATTAGGGTGGGATTAGGCTAGGTGTGTGATCAATCAACCCAAGCACAAAAAGCCGATAAAACAGAGGATGGTGAAGGGGATGGTGGCTAGGGTTACAAGAGAAACACTACTGATGACAAAAACACAAACTAAACCAGCGACTAACCAAGAACTAGGGCACAAACTCGACACTACGAACTCTGAAATTGAAATATGCAAATGCTAAACACATGGTTATGGGCGAGGGAAAATTTTTTGGGCTTTTCTGTGGACGATAGGATGAACACAAAATGAAATTAACTAAGGGTAGTGTGAACCTGACGGTGCACCTGAAGCTCTGATTACCACTTAATGTGAACAAGGGTTACTGATCTTCTGAAAGGTTCTGGATACGTTGATTTGGTCGGAGGCGACACACAAATTGATCCGGCTTCAGAACAGCACGTTCTAAACCCCGCAATCATAGCACGACATCTCCTCTGGTTATCAACCGTTCTAAAATGATTGACCTCGCCGAGAAGGCTAATCCCTGCCTGCGAATCAAGAACACAAGTAAGAACAAAGAAGAATGCAACACAATTGCAGATGTATTATGAATCTTATGAAGTAGAGGTCTCATAAACCGTCATAATAGCGAAACTGTTATGAATAAAATAATCTAAGCAAAATCCAAACCCTAATGGTGTGGTGGTGGCTGTATATGAAGACCCTAGGGTTGTGCAAGATCCTCTAGACGTGTCCCTAATTGGGCTCAACTAGATACAAAGCTCAAAGGCCAAAAACAGGCGACGCAGCACCGAAACAGATTCTGGAGCCTCTCTTGTTTCACCGATTCCTGTTGACTCCGGATAAATATTGACACGAGAATAGAGGCATTGGAAAGGCCTTCTTGTTTTCTTTCCGTGCATATGTAGAACGTCCAAATCCGAGTCCGTATGCGTTTTGGGCATCCGTTTTAGTGCAGACTGGTCCTTGCCCTGAAACAGACTTGAAGTCGGTTTTGGTTGGGCCTCCACCTTGGCTTGCACATCCTTGCTGGTCCTCCATGTCTCCATGTCCTTCTCCCATCATCTCCTGGTCCTCTCCATGGTTCCTAATTACAATATAATCATTAGGTAGCAAACCATTCTCAAAAGTGACATATAATAAAGGATGTAGGAACGAGCTCGCCTCTAAATTTAATCGTCGTGCACGAGCTCTAGTCATTAGACCTTGGAAATCTAGAATTAGAGGAGTGTTGTGTGTATCCATAGGAGTGATGTCCTCATCAAGACCGGACCATCCGGTCTCTCTGAAACGGTTCCCAGAACCATCGGCTGCACTGTCTAGACAACTTTCCTGAAGTGACCGGATTGTCCGGTCAGTAGACCGGACCGTCCAGTCCGTTTCTCTCTCCAGTCTAGAAACATTCTGTGCCGAAGATCCTCTCTGCCCCTGCTTTATCCCTACTAATCGGACCATCCGGTCTGTACAGGGTCTCCTACTGACAGACTTCCTACTTCTTGCTCTATGTCCTGAACAACTCCCCATAGTGACCGTACAGTCCGGTCTCCACTGACCCCTCTATTCGGTCTCTATGTTCAGAAGTTGAAACTTGTCGTCCTCGCTTGACTTTGTTTCTCGGATTCTCCAAACAGCTCCTTGGCTTCTCCACTGTCACTTAGTGCCTGTGATTTCACCGAGCACCCTTGCACATCATCGACTAGACATGACCTAAGAGAATGACCTAGACCCCCTTGATAGTCCGGTTTTTCCTATGGACTCAAAGCCCTAGCAACTAGTCAAGTGTTCCAAACACTTGCACTATAGCTTGTTCTCCGCTTTGATCCATCTCCATCAACCCTTGGATCTATCAAGTTCACAAGCCTCCATGCTTGTGGTCATTGTCATCAATAGCCAAGGCAACCATCATCCATACTATTTGTAATAGAGTTAAGAGATGATTCCTACATAGACAACACTCGTGTAGATATTAGCCCACAATTTCATAGTTGTCATATATCACCAAAACATCCATACCTTGGGGATCCAATCACCAATGGTGATAAAGCTTACAATCTCCACCTTTATGGTGATTGATGACAACCACTACTTAATCAAAAAATTTTAATCAATAAACAACCGGGCTAAAAGAGCTACACAAAGATCGAGAGGAACCATGACAACATATAAGAGAAATGCATAAGGTCCTACTCAATCAAGCATCATCTAGAGATACAAGGAAAAGTGTGAAGAGCATACTCTAGATGTGTGGGATATATGTACCCGGGATACCTAACCATATGGCCGAGTGGGCCAGGGGTTTAGTTTTAGATATATTCGGCTTAGAGATATTTATGTAGATATTTGTTTGAGTAAGCCGCAAGTTAGGTTTACAGATATGTTAGTAGATAGAATCTATTGTAACCGACTCGGATGTTACCTTGTAAACCCCTGCCCTTTGGATATATAAGGAGGGCAGGGGGCCTTCGTCGAGAGGAAGACTCATATTGGAACCCTAATTCCAGTGTGAACCTTAGCAATACAATAACACCAAACAGGACATAGGGTTGTTATCCTCCGGGAGGCCCGAACCTGTATAAACTCCGCGTCCTGTGTCCATCGATCTTACTTACTCATACGCATACCTGAATCGACTATCGAGAATATCTCTCGACAGTTGGCGCGCCAGGAAGGGGGCTGCATTGAGCATAGCATCGTCGAAATTGATGGCTTTCGTCGACATTAAGTTTCGCCCGGGAGACAAGATCTGCTTTGGAACCGTCAGCCTCGTCGCCGATCCGCACAGGGACCTTGTTGAGGAGGAACACGTGGCTGATCAATAAAATCTGGCCAGCCGACTCCCGCTCAGGTTCAACAACTCGGCGGCAACTTTCCAGGCGGAAACCCTCTCGGGTGACAACTCAACGTTGCCCACAACACCCCGATCAACAACCTTGGTTGATTCGAACTTCACTGCGATCGATCTCCCGGCTCATCAGCCAGACGTAGATCTCAAACTTTTCGACAAATCAATGTTCGTTGCAACAATCGGTCTCGGAAGCGAGTCACTCCTGGACTTGATTAAAGAGCTGAGTGATTCAGAAAGCTGCTCCTCGGACTTCCACGAGGTGTTCATGGTGGCACCCGCTGGTCAAACTGCAGACGACGGAGGAACATCTACCGCGGCAGCCGCACGCGGCACCGCGCCACGTGTAGACGGACAAGAGACAGATATCGAAGACAGTGACCCAGATGCGGTCACCCCCTCACTCCGTAGACCAGATGCCCAGCACAGATCCAGCATCTTACAAAACTTAGACATAGGTGACTGCACCTTAAAACTTGATGGTGAGGATGTCTGTACAACACCAGAGCATCATATCACGGCCGCGGCAACCCTCCTGAAAACCATAGAGCCTTGCTCCAAGTCTCCCCAGCGTTGACACCTCAGGTCAACCAACTGAAAGCATACATCAGGGTCGCGGCGGTGCTGGAGATGAATGTGGCAAGACCAGGACCGAGTCGGTCAGCTTCTAGGGCCGCTAGTTCGATGCCCAGGGAGGAAAGAATAGATCGACAGTGTTCCAACCGGGAGGCAACACCGCCTACTGCCCCCAGACGCAGGCCCATCATAGAGCTCCATGATCGGCATCCAAGCGCCGACTTGTGCAACGACATACCACCACGTGACGCGCGGGTCCGACTAGAAAGCAGGTACCAAGAGCGCGATGACGCGACCTACCGAGCACATGAAGATGAACGACGCCAGCGCGGAGATGTTATCTATGAGCGTGACAACAGGCGGCCGGTATATCGGGACGAGTATTACCGTGATCAATGGGACGAGGGCCGTCGCGATGATAGGCCCCTCCGAGATACTGGCCGCGAGCAAGAACGATCTTTGATCATAGATGACGATGATGAGGAGGCTGGTATTCGGGCCCTCACTCAGGAGCTTTGAACCGTCAGCTGGCCGGTTGGTTTCAAACCAGTCGGCATTGAGAAGTACGACGGCAAGACGGATCCACGTGACTGGCTCCACGTCTACTCGACAGCCATACGGGCCCTCGGCGGCGACAGTTTTGTTATGGCCAACTACCTACATGTTTGCCTAGCCCCAGTCGCAAGAACTTGGCTTACTAATCTGCCCGACAGCTCCATCAGTTCCTGGGCGGATCTTTGTTGGTAGTTTGTTGCCAACTTTCAAGCAACCTTCGACAGGCCAGGAAATCACTGGGAACTAAGCCGCATGAAGCAGCGAGACCGGGAGCCGCTTCGAGATTACATCCAACGCTTCTGCTGAGTGATGAACACCATCCCCAACATCTCAGATGCTCAAGTGATCGCCGTTTTCCAAGCAGGGCTTCGTGACGACGATTTGATCAAAAAGATTGGAAGGTTTGACGCGGCCGGCGGACTGACAGCTAGAGATCTGTTCACCATGGCTGACAAATATGCCGTCGGCAATTCGACACTATTTCAAGTCCAACAGTACAAGGAGACGACCCCAAGGAACCAGTTAGGTCCGACCGACTACAGCAAGGATGGTGACCGGAAGCGCAAGCACGACCGCACGGTAGCCAACACTGAGCGCTCATCCAGGAGGAAACTAGTCACTCAGGACGATTTCGACAAGATGCTTGACGGTCCTTGTCTGCTTCATGATGGTGCTCATAAAGCAAGGGAATGCTTCAAGTTGAAGAACTTTGCCCATCACGCCCTGAAGGTCTGTAAGGAGTGCCCTGGGTCCCCAAAGGCGCTAAGAAAGACTCGGACAAGGATAACCAAGACGAGGATAAGGAAGACTACTAGGACCTCGAGCGTGAGGTTAATTATATCTGCGGCCGCTCAACAACAGATTCCAAGCGCCAGCAGAAGATTCTTTATAGAGAGGTTCGCTCGGTCTCACCAGCAATACCTCACTATCTGCGATGGTCAGAGGTCCCGATTACCTTTGATTGCTCGGACCACCCAAACCACATCCCTAGGCCCGGGAAATACCCTTTAGTACTTACGCCGACTGTTAACCGAGTCCGGCTAAACAGGGTACTAGTAGATGGTGGCAGTAGTCTTGACATCTTCTTCGTCAAGACCTTCAAGGAGCTCGGCATACCCTTGACCGACCTCAAGCCAAGCCGATCACCGTTTCACGGCGTGATACCAGGCATGCAAACAGTCCCTCTTGGGCAAATCACTTTGCCTATAACCTTCGGAACTTGGGAGAACTTTAGGACGGAGCGTATCACATTCGAGGTCGCTGACCTCGACTCTGCTTATCATGCCATTATAGGGCGGCCAGCCATCGCTAAGTTCATGGCAGTACCTCATTATCCTTATATGACGATGAAGTTGCCAGGACCAAATGGAGTCATTTCACTTCACTCGGATGTGAGGACATCATACGACTGCAACAACAACAGCTGCGAGTTGACTGAGAAGATAGAGGCGGCATCAGCATTAGCTGAGTTGAAGGAGGCTATCGCAACAGATGAGGAGGGCATGCTCAACGCTGCTCCCAAGAAGGCGCAAAAGACCACGGTTCATACGGAGGCTGTGGATTCCAAGAAGATTAGCCTAGACGATAGTGATGTAACAAAAACCACCAATATTGGGCTCAAGTTAGGTGATAAATAGGAAAGTGAGCTCATCCTTTTTCTTCGAAACAATAAAGATATATTTGCATGGAAACCTTCTGACATGCCAGGGATTCCAAGGGAAAAGGCTGAGCACAAACTTCACGTCCGCGAGAATGCCAGGCCTATAAGGCAACGGCTTAGACGATTCTTGCAAGATCGAAAGGATGCGATTAGGAAAGAAATTGGCCGACTGCTAGCAGCCGGTTTCATTAAAGAAGTTTTTCACCCCGACTGGTTGGCTAATCCGGTTTTGGTACGAAAGAAAAATAAGGAGTGGCGGATGTGTGTGGATTACACCGGCCTAAACCAAGCTTGCCCAAAAGATCCATTCACCCTTCCACGCATTGATCAGGTGATCGATTCGATGGCTGGATGCGCATTATTGTGTTTCTTAGATGCCTATTCAATGTACCATCAGATTCCCTTAAATGAATCCGACCAGCTTAAAACCTTGTTTATCATGCCATTCGGCGCATTTTTTTATACAGCTATGCCCTTTGGCCTAAAGAACGTCGGCACCACCTATTAGCGGACCTTGCAACGGTGCTTGGATAGCCAAATCGGAAGAAACGTCGAAGCCTATGTGGATGATGTGGTAGTCAAGACTCGGCTTTCCGCCGACTTAATATCCGACCTAGAGGAAGCATTCGGGAATCTTCGGAAATACAATATGAAGTTGAATCCGGACAAATGTGTCTTCAGGGTCCCATCAGGAAAATTACTCGGTTTTTTAGTATCACACACAGGGATTGAAGCTAATCCAGAAAAGGTTACTGCCATATTGCGGATGGGACCTGCACATTCGCAAAAAGACATCCAAAAACTCACCGGTTGCATGGCAGCACTCGGCCGGTTTGTCTCACGATTAGGCGTTCGAGGGTTGCCCCTTTTCCGGTTACTCAAGAAACAAGAATCATTCACCTAGAATGATGACACTCAGAAAGATTTGGATGATTTTAAGGCCTATATTAGTGGTCCTATGGTGCTAACCCATCCAAAACCAAAGGAACCCTTGCAGCTGTACATCTCCGCAACCACACACGTTGTCAGCACCGCGCTGGCGGTGGAACGGGACGAAGATGGCAAGGCTCAAAAGGTGCAGCGACCCGTCTATTTCATCAGTGAAGTCTTATCTGAGTATAAGGTACAATATTTCCAGCTTCAGAAGCTAATTTATGCATTATTAATGACATCTCGGAAGTTGAAGCATTATTTTGAGGATGACCCGATCGAGGCCACACGTCGTTTGGCCTAGGCGAATTGCTACATAATAGAGAGGCCACTGGAAAAATTGCTAAATGGGCTGTTGAGTTGGGATCGTATGATATCACCTTCAAGTCCCGTGATTTGGTCAAATGTCAGGCTTTGTCAGACTTTGTTGCCGAGTGGTCAAAATGCGAGTTACCGCCTAGCCCGCATGAATTAAGCTATTGGCAAATGACGTTTGACGGTTCCTTACAACTGGAAGGTGCCGGGGCAGGTGTTGTATTAACATCTCCTGAAGGGGCCAAGCTGCGATACGTTCTTTGTATGCACTTTCACGCGTCTAAGAATGCTACAGAGTACGAGGCACTACTACATGGGCTTAGAATGGCTGTTTCACTCGGAGTTCAGAGATTGAGCGTCTCTGGTGACTCGGCGCTGGTGATTAATCAAGTAACAAAGGAGTGGTGTTGTTCCCACGAAAGCATGACAGCCTACTGCACTGAAGTTCGGAAGCTAGAAGACAAGTTTGATGGTATTCAGTATAAACACGTCCTTCGTAAGTATAACAAAGAGGCGTATGAACTAGCCAAACTTGGGTCTAGTAGGTCTAAAACACCTAATGGAGTATTCCTTGATGATCTCTATAAACCATCTGTACTAACCCAGCAAACTATTGAGCAGTCGGCACCGAAGATGGGACCAATACCACATGTCGCTATCATTACAGTAGATTGGTGAACTCCTCTCATCGAGTACCTTGATGGTGGTACACTACCGACTGATAAAGACGAAGCCCTAAGGATTATTCGCAAGTCTCGGTCGTATTGTATTGTTGACCATGGTCTGTACAAACGAAGCCCACATGGGATGCTGATGAAGTGCTTGTCTCAAGACGAAGGAAGAGTCGTGTTAGGGGACATCCATGCTAGCATTTGCGGGAACCACACAGGCCCATCCACAATTGCATCCAAAGCAATGAGACAAGGTTTCTATTGGCCGACTGCTGGTGCCGATGCCAGGGAAATTGTCCAAAAGTGTGAGGGTTGCCAGTTCTTTGCCCGCCAGATGCACGTGCCTGCCACAGAGCTTCAAAATATCCCAATAACATGGCCATTTTCAGTTTGGGGTCTAGATATTGTCGGGCCTTTCATGAAGGCTCAGGGGGGTTTCACTCACCTTTTCGTGGCAGTAGACAAGTTCTCTAAGTGGATCGAGGCAAAGCCAGTCGGAAAGATTTCAGCAAAGAAGGCCGTCGAATTCATGACTGAAATAGTCACTCGGTTCGGTGCACCCCATAAGATTTCAGCTTCGAGGGTGATAACCTTTTCCTTGTATTCTTCTTTAAGTTTTTCAACTTCTTTGTACGCTTTTTGGAATTGGTTTAGTTCATCCATAGCTTTCTTGAAAATCTTTTCGGCCTTGGATAGTTCAGCCTCTAGTGTTGTGCTCCTATCCCTTTGGTTTTTTATTGTTCCCTCGGCATCTGTTAGTCATAAATATTTTAGATTACATACATGTACTTATTTTTGAGCACATAGGTATAACAATAATTACCTTCGGCTTTTTTCTTCCATAGCGATTGAGATTCTTGCATTGTTTTAAAATCATCCTTCAGCTTTTCAAAATTTTTCCCGATATCTGCCGAATCCTGGAGTTGTTTCTTTAGACTTTTATTCTTGGACTTCAATGTTTCCATAGATTGTGTCGCCGACTCCATCTCTTTGATACGGCTTTGCAGATTTGCAATTTGAGCAGCCGACTGAGACTCTTGATTGTGCTTTAGTTCCAGCACCCGTGAAATTTCTGAGTGGAAGAGTTCAAAATATTTAAGATCTGGAAATAGTATGTCAAGGATTATGTTTGTGTTTTTACCTTGTAGCTTGAATTGGAGTTCATCAACTTGAGATGAACGGGCCTTCAAATCTACTGATAATTGCCCAACTTCTATTCTTTCTTTGGCCATTTGATCTTCTAAATCGACTGCTCTTGCACAATGCCTTTCAGCACGTTGCAGGAGTTTACTCTTGTTGGCCATCTGAGTTTTTAGAATCTGCACTACGGATGAGTTGTATAGACGTCATCACACAATATTATTATTGTTGGTGCCAATTTTCAAGGAGGCAAGGGTACCTGGAAGGAATGAAAGGTCTTTTCAGTAAGATCTTCAAACTTCTTTAATTTGGCTTGCTCTGCCAACTCATCGAACCCGGCAATGGCGAAGGGGCCACTATGGTACACCATTCTGGTCGGTGCAGGTTGTTCTGTGACACCTTCTTTTATTACTCGATGAATTGGCATGGGAGCCACATATTCCTCCGAACCAATGGGATAATCATATATTGGCTCCGGCATCGTTTCAAATATCAACGATGGTTCTTCTTGTTCAGTCGCCGTCTCGGGCATGTCCAGATCTGGGGCATCGAATGACTCGGCTTGTCTAGTTTCTGGACAAGAAGACTCTGGTGCATCCTTTAAATCACTCGGTTTTTTAGCCGAGTGACCGGGGATATCATCTTTGGATGTCCCTATAAATGGTGCACATCGATCTTTTTCAGGAGCCGCACTTTTTGCTGGGATATCTTCATATGATGCTCCCCCGGTTGACCTATCCAGAGAATGAAGATTACACAGTTGTTTATTCGAAAGTTGTGCATTAAAATATATCATTTTACTTACCTTGTTCGGCGCTTGAATTTTAAGCCTGACACCTTTGACGGGGGGCTAGTTGGTCTTGGGTCACTTGTTGTGTGGGGTGTTTCCTTCTCAGGGATTGTCTTGTCTGACTCCTTTGGATGCGATTGCTCCTGAGTGTTCGTATTCACTGGCCGTCGAGTGGTGGTTTTCTCAATAGACTTCTTCTTTGATTCCCCTTGCAGTCTAGCTATTCTGTCAGCCAGCGACTCTTCTTCATCGGAGTCTTCAATGTGAGCTTTACGACGTTTGGATGATGGCTGAGTGGGGGATTTCTTTTGTAGCGTTGGTGGCAGTGGAGGGTTGGATACATATACGTCAAGGTTCTGCGACACACGCGAGGCATCATTTGTTATTGACAAATAAGGAAAGCACTATTGATTTTCTAAAGAGGATCATTGGCTAACTTACAGCACTTCTTCCAGTTTTTGAATCATGGCTAGATGTTGCGCTCCCTGGAGTCCAATCTAGAAGCGACGAAAATATGCTTTCCAGTCGCAAAGTCAGTTCCCTTTCTGACAGTACTTCTGGTACTTCCATAGTAGGGTCTGACCCTAGTTGGAATTTCCATCCAGGAACGTGGCGCTTCTTTATGGGCTGCACACGGCGATATATGAAGCTGGCGGCAATGTGAACGCCGGTATAGCCTTTTGACTTTAGATAATCCACATGTTTCAAAATCTCATCAACCTGTGCTTTCTTGCTTGGATGTGCCTTCGCGGACCACTCGGGGCATGGCTTGGGGGCTTCTGCTGTCGTTTCTGACAAAGGGGGGGGGGCATGGTTGCCATGATAAAACCAATCTGTGTGCCACCCTTTGTTGGTTGATGGGAGTGGTACATCGATGTACTTGGATTTATTCCTCAACTGAAATCCAGCACCCCCTATGACATTACTGTTGTTTGATTTCAACACAAACAGTTCTTTGAAGGTGTCGAAATGAGGAGGGATACCCAAAAACACTTCGCAAAAATGAATAAAAATAGCGATGTGAAGAATGGAATTTGGGTTCAGATTGACCAGATTAATGCCATAGAAAAATAGAAAACCTCTAAAGAAGTCACAGCACGGAAGGCCAAATCCGCGATAGAAAAAGGAGGCAAAAACTATAAGTTGGTCGACGGGAGGCTGAGGAAATTTCTGACCTATGGCTTCAATCCACCCACCCGTCTGTTGATCTTGTAGCACGCCATCTATGACCAATCTGTTGATTTTTTCTGAGTCCATGGTTGATGCTGGGAACTCCTTAATGCCAGCAGGAATATCAAAAATCGATTCTTCGCTTTCACCCTATCTAGGAGAGGTCCCTATTTCAGATTGAGCCCTCGTGCTTTGGCGGGTGCGCTTTGAGGCCATCGAAACCGATGCGGGAAGCTTTTGGGGGATGGAGATCAGGGTTGAGATTGAGCGTGCGAAATGGCGGTGAAATAGTGAAATGGTGGCAGCGGAACAGTGGAACGGTGGTGGCGACGAAATGGAGGCCTGTGACCTCTGGAGTAGGGGCGCGGAATGGTGGTGGCGGACAAATGGAAGTTCCAAACCTAGGGTTTACGCATGCGGAATGGTGGCGGCGGTGAAGTGGAAGCTTTGGATCTAAGTTTTGAGAAGGGCAGACTTAGGCGGTGATACGAAGGTGAAGGGTTGCGACTGTTTACGGGCACCTTTTATACGCGTCTGATGACCTGTTGGGCCGCTACTTGGATCAGCATAGTTACATTACACCGGTACGCGGATTTATTATGTTTTAGATATTCTTTTCAAGTGCTAACATTGAGTGCTGTGGATTGAATAATGATTGATAAATCACTCGGACTAATATAGTTTAATCTTGGGAGATTGTATCTTTTCATTATTGGTGATATAGTAATTTTTTCAGCTCCAATCTTGGGGGTTGTCTTTTGTATGAATACTAGTGATACATCACCAATCTTGGGGGCTACGACAGTTGATGTTCGTAGCATATCAATTGGGTTATATGCATTTTTATGGATATAAATATTAATTTGGTGATGCATCACTCAGTGATCAGGGAAATTCAATTATTAATGAGTTTTGGTTTAATTGGATAAAGCGAAAGCCTTGGATATCATTTTTTAAGGATCATGTTTGAGCTGTTATTAACTCAAATGTTGTTTCGATATAAATTAAACAAACATCTTGAGTTGGGGGCTATACTTATAGGCCATGCCTTTTTTCTCAGGAGTTTAAATAGAAGATTTATCAGAGCCAATATGTAAAGCACTTCCCAAATTACATAAGATGTCGAGGAAATTCAAGGCGACGATTCAAGATGGAAAGTGCTTGGGGGCTACTGTGGGATATATGTACCCGGGATGGCCGAGTGGGCCAGGGGTTTAGTTTTAGATATATTCAGCTAAGAGATATTTATGTAGATATTTGTTTGAGTAAGCCGCAAGTTAGGTTTACAGATATGTTAGTTAGATAGAATCTATTGTAACCGACTCGGATGTTACCTTGTAAACCCCTGCCCTTTGGATATATAAGGAGGGCAGGGGGCCTTCGTCGAGAGGCAGACTCATATTGGAACCCTAATTACAAATATAAGAGAAGGAAAGTAAAGAGAGACACAAGAATTAATCCGAGGTTCAGCAACCACACTAAGTAGTTCCTACGTCCTCGTTGAGGAGCCACACAAAGTGGCCGAGTCTCTCTCAACCCTTTTCCCCGCCAAGCAATCACAAAGATCGTGCTTGGATTTCTTTCTCCAGTTGATTCTTTTCCTCCGGAGGCGAATCACACCTTCACAAACGTCCCCAACTCACCACACAAAGTTGGAAGCTCAAGGGCGACGCCTAGCCGTCTAGGAGACCAAGTCTCCAAGAGTAACAAGAAAATCAAATCTTGATGGGGAGGGAAAGATGTGCTAAAGCTTTTGAGTGGATGGTTTCAATGTTTTGGTGGTTGGATCTCTCTCACTTTGATTTGAATCTCAAGAACAAGCCTAGGAGTGAGAGGGGAGATCTCTAGCTGAAGAGTGAGTGAAATGGCAAAGAATCCAACCCTTCCCACGGGAGAAGGGGTACTCCATTTATAGAGATAGCTAAACAACTAGTCGTTATAGTGTTTTCTGGGTCTGACGGAACTTTCGTGGTTACCCACGGAACTTCCGTCAATTCAAACTTAGTTGTTGCACGCGCTTGGGAGAGAAGCCAGATGTTGTGACGGAACTTTTGTCAAGAGGTGATGGAACTTCCGTCACTCTCGGTTTAACAAGGATTGATCTCACAGAACTTCCATGAGAGCCACGGAAATTCTGATGATGGAACTTCCATCAGAGACTGGCGGAACTTCCGTCACTCTCGGGAAGACAGCAGGTAGGAGCCCGACGCTGACGGAACTTCCGTCAGGAGGTGACGGAACTTCCATCACCCTCGGGTAGGCAGGGAGAGGGAACCTAACGCTGACGGAACTTCCGTCAGGAGGTGACGAAACATCCTTCACCCTCGGGTAGGCAAGGAGAGGGAACCCGACGCTGACGGAACTTCCATGAGAGGGCTCACGGAACTTCCGTCACTCTCTGTTTGGCTTAGAAAAGAACTGGTTTTAAGGGTTGTAGGCTACATTTCTCACAAAGACTATTTGGAGGCTTGAGCACACACAATTCCCTTCTTAACAAGTTTGTTTTACTCCCCTTATAGTTCGGCACACCTATGACTCAAAAAGATAAATAAAAGAACTAATCATTGAAGAGCTTTTGAGTCCATATCCTTTCCTTTCCTTTTTGGGAGTAAACAACAAATTGTAAATGACTAGTTTTGATTATCTGCACATATACTTCATAAACAAGTTAGCACACTTTTAATCTTTTGTCATCGTACACCAAAACTCACTAGGGGATCCTAGATGCATCTTCAATCTCCCCCTTTTTGGTGATTGATGACAATAGATTAAAAAGGATATAAAGAGGATAATCAAAAGAGAAAAAGAGCAACATATAGTGGAGCTCCCCCTAAAGATATGCATGAATCACACAAACATGTGAGGAAGCTCCCCCTATATTTTGCAATGAGTGAGGTGCCTAAAAGTGTGCAAGAGTGAAGCAAAGTGATAAGGCAATAACCAAGAGACAATACAACTTACAAAACTAATAGAAACAAGCACCACACATAACATAAGAACAATAGAGTTATTACAAAAGGTTCACAAATATGTTTCGCACACAAAGCAAATAGAGAGGGGAACTAGTCCATAGGTTCATCACTATCCTATTACAAACCCTCTGAAACAAATATCCTTTTCATCTCATCTCTCCCCCTTTGGCATCAAGGCACCAAAAAGAATGAAAGGAGGAGGAGATAAGAGAAAGGTATCACTCATCATCATCGGTGCTTTCATCATTTTCCTCGTCGTCCTCTTTGTGACAGCCCTACTCCAAAAGTGACATTTGTTTATGTTTTAAAATGCTCATTTGTATGTAGCTTATCCCAAGACGGCTCTGATACCAGATGTGACAGCCCTACTCCAAAAGTAGAGCATGTCGCACAGGATCGTCTCGGGAGATGGTTAACGAAGTAACCATACACAGCATTCACACATGATCCTTCATCATTTACAAAGATACATCACTTAGAGGAGTAATATTACAAGTCCGGTGTTCAAACTAAGCTGAGTTCAGATCTGATACATAACATGATTCCTTGGTACATATTACATAATTTAGCGAAAGCGGTGAAACGACAAAACACGACGTTGCCTACGTGAACCATGCCAGCCCTATGGCGATGGCTCACTCACCCTGGTTAGGAGAACTGGGGACCTATTCGATGGTCCAGTTTTGAGGCTCCTCACCTTCCCACACAACCTTATTACAAGAATCACAATAGGTCGCTTGAGGAAGACCTGAAAAACAACATCAACGCAATGCCTGAGTATCTAACATACTCCGTAAGACTTACCCGTCAACCGGTTTGCTAAAACCGACTCCTAGTATGCAGGGGGCTGACCGGGTTTATTTGATAATTGCATAAAAAGCTCCTATTAGTTCTATGCTGCACTTTTAATTTCCTTAAACAAGATTTTACTTTGCTTATTGTAGAACACAGCTACGGTGAGTCTAGCTAGCTGCTAAGACATGAATATAGCTGAGGAGCAATACATCATAGCATTGTGTATCCATAGCATAAATAAATTTCAGAAACTTAACCACAACTTTACTACTTAACATATAATTGCCGCTGCTCGAACAAGAGGTACTCATAACCATGAGGGACAGCAATTCGAATTGATTTACATCCTGCAGGAAAAACCCAAATACACGACATACGCATCATTTAAGAACACGTATGGCCACCATTCACAAGATTGCTATAAAGTCGATCCGGGGCCATCGATCCCGAGTACACGTCCTCCCCGCGATATAGTACTTCGTATCCGAGGCTTAACCCATGCACTCTCCAGCGGTCCTCAAACCCGTGCAACCACCGTGCTATTCACATCACCTCTGGATCGATGAGTATGGCCGTCCAACAATACGGCGCCCAAGTTACTAGGTTTACCAATTCCCATATTAAAGGTATGCACTTGGTACAGTTCAATACTTGTTCGCGGAGTTGAAACGATAGGTTCTCCGTTTTTATCAAGTTCATCAACCAATTGAATCATAGTTGAATCTATAACCTACCGTTGACTCCACTAGTTTAAGCATAGCATTTGCTAACGTAAAAGCTTACTAACATACTAATCATAGGTCAGTGCGGGAGTATGCAAGTGTGTTTCATCCAAGTCCTACACTTAATGCACAATACAATATTCCTAACTTGTGATAAAGAAAAAGGACTCGAGTGATAAAATGGGTTATGCACCTGGGCTTGCCTTGGGTGTGATCGTAGTTAGAGTCTTCACCAAGGTGCACTTCAGCTCCTTGCTGGTCCGGTGTGGTCTCCTCGGTCTCGATCCCTATATGGAATGGACATGCATTAATGCCAAGGAATACACAAGGTTTCATGGAGTTTTCTTAATTAAAGATGGGATGCATGGCATGAAGATTCATGGCACTTCCTCAGCAAGTAAAAAAAAAATTTATGACTAATCATTTATTCATGAATGGGTGCACACCTAAGTATGACATGGTAACTACTGAATTTTTGAAGGGGACAAACTTCTAATTACTAGAATGCAATTTTTACTTATCACAATCTTAGTGTAAGTCTACTTTAACATGAGCATGGCCTAGGTGTTGCTTAAATGACCTCACATGCCGAGGGGGATATAACAATGTAGTACTTAGGGTCAAATTTTAGAAAGTTCATTTTTGAGCCACTTAGCTAAAGTGACCATGTGCAAACTAACACTAGACCTAGACATGGCATTTTTAATTTCATCACTAGTTCTAGCTCATATAGTTAATCAAGAACCAAAGCATAGAACTGAAACATGAGAATTTCTACTGAAATGTGAAGTTGAGGTATTTCCCATGGACTTTCAGAAAATAACTTATTCCTACTTTCATTAACTATACACATGAAGTAACATTTATATGAAGAAATTCCTAGTTAATTAACAATTGATCAATTTCGACAGAGGATTTATACATAGGTAGCTTCAAATTTTTCATTGGATTTTACACAAGTGTGCAAGTGCATAAGGAACAGAAATGCCAAATTTCATGAATAAATTCCTAGCCAATAATTTATATAAATTCAATTACTGAAAATGAGGATTATGCAATAATACTCAAAATATGCATAAAAATGGAAATGTGCTCTTGCAGAAAGTTTAAGGATGCCCTGAAATGCTTACTGAGCAAATTTCATGAATTTATCATTTACACATAATTACTTATGAATTTATTAAGCAAATTAGGGTTGTGACTTTGATGGATTAAATAAATTAATTTACTGAATAAACTTGGACTTGATCCTGTTTTTCTGGCAGAGCAAGATTTTAGGAGTTGAACAAAATTAATTTCACAATTTTTGGCCTTGTATTTCTGGAGATATTGAATTTTGAAGTTTATTCAAAGTTCACTCCTATTTACAAATCTGCCACTGGCCGATTTCAAATTCCCCCCCGCGCGCGCGGCGGCGTGGCTCTGCTGGCTCGCTGGCGGCAATTGGCGGTGAGGCTCGGGACTCGGTGCTGCCGTACGTGATCAGTGACCCAAGGCGGTCACGTGGGTGGTGGTGGCCGGAGCGGGGGCTGCCGGAGCTCTACCGGTGACGAGCGGCGGCGAAGCTCCACGGCGGCCGACGGCGGCAGGCACGCCCAAAGATGGAATCGGCAAGGGGGAGGGTCCAGAAGCATCACCTGGGTGCCGCGGTGCTCGTCGACGCGTTGGCTGGAGTTGGGGTGGCCGGGAGGATGGTCGTCGCCGCGAGCCCTCTCCGAGCGGTGGCCGGCGGCGGCTCGGGTTCTCCAGATTCCGGTGACGTCTCTGCACGGGTGAGGGAGGGGGTCAGTAGGCTGCGAGAGCATTCCCTGGCACGTTAATTTGTGAGAGGAAGAGGAAGGAGGGGGCTGCCTAGTCAGGGCCGGACATGGTGGCGCTCAGGCAACCCGAAGCAGGGGAGCTCGCCGGGTTTCCTTGCGGCAGAGGAGGAAGACGGCGGTAGCAGCGCTGCGCGGCCTTGCAGGAGTGCCTGGGGCGTGTGGGAGTGTTTGCGAGCAGAGAGGGAGGGGAATGGGGTGGTTGAGCTGCTGCTGATCCTTTTTCCTTGGCCGGCGGAAGAGAGAACCGAGAGAGGGAGAGAGAGCGGGTGGCGAGCTGTCGGGCAGGGAGTGGCTCCTCCAGCGGGGCTTCAATGCTGGCCGGTGGCACAAGCATGGTTCGGCAGAGCAGTGGCCGGGATGGGTCTACAGGAACCGACGGTGGCTTGTACGGTGCCATCGGTGTCGAACGGAGACTGGCCGGAGAGAGAAGAAGAGAGAAGGGGCGTATTGACCCGGCTTGACTTGAACCAGGACTCGGGTTTGATAAAATTCTCCACGTTACCTTGCTTCAAACTGGAGACCAATTTTTTTGTGGACTCAGGAAAACAAGTGCTCCAACTTTGCTTTTGGGAGCACCAGCTGAAATGGCTTTTATAAATTATGAAAATTCGAAACCCGAAATACACTTTTTTGACCTTGGGGGAATTTTTAAGGGTATCAATTTGTTACCAAAAATTCTGGAAAAATTCTAAGAATTCTATATTTTTATGGCCATTCAGAATATGCAAAAATATTGGGGTAATTCCATGGGTTTTGGTAATGTTTGTGAATGACCCCTTTTGGAATATTATGGATTTAATTAGGTAGGTTTCCTCTTTTTATTCTTTGGCACATGGATTAATTATACTTTTGCTGAGCCCTTAATTGATGTTAGGTTTTGTTAACTTCATTTTGTGACATGGGATGTCACAGCACACCCCCCTTAAGGAAATCTCGTCCCGAGATTTGCAAAAGAACGAACAAGAGGGAGGGGTGCGGATGGTTACCAGTTTTGGGAGGCCAAAAATTCCGGAAAATTGGTCCTCGGAAACTCCTCTTGTTCCCATGTGGCTTCCTCTTCAGTATGGTTACTCCATTGCACTTTGTAGAAGGTGATAGTGTGGCTGCGAGCTACCCAGTCCTTTTGATCGAGGATGCGAACGGGGTGTTCGGGGTAGGAGAGGTCTTCTTCCAATTGCTCGGTGTCGGAGATAACCACGTCGATCGGGGGCTTCAAACATCTCTAGAGTTGGGAGACATGGAAGACGTTGTGCACCCGCTCAAGATTTTCCGGTAGTTGCAACCAATAAGCAACGGCGCTATGCTTTTCTGTGATCGGAAAAGGTGCGATATAGCGGGGTGCTAATTTCCCTTTGATTCTAAAACGAGATACACCTTTGTTGGGAGAAACCCGAAGATAGACATGATCTCCCTTTTTGAACTCCAATGGACGTCTCCTTTTATTAGAGTAACACATTTGGCGGGATTGCGCGGCCTTCATGTTAGCTTGTATTTGTCGCACCTTCTCTTCGGCTTGCGTGACCAGATCGGGACCGAAAGTAATTCTTTCTCCCGACTCTGACCAATTCAGCAGGGTTCGACACGAGTGACCATACAAAGCTTCAAATGGCGACATTCCCAAACTTTCTTGATAACTATTGTTGTAGGAGAACTCAGCGAACGGGAGGCAAGATTCCCAATTTCCACGATTGTCTAGCACACAAGCTCTTAATAAATCTTCCAAATATTGATTTAGTCTCTCGGTTTGTCCATCGGTTTGTGGATGATAAGCAGAACTGCGGATGAGAGTGGTGCCAAGACAAGCGTACAATTGCTCCAAAAAACGAGCAATAAATTGGGCGCCTCGATTGGTGATGATTGTCTTGGGCACACCGTGCGAGCATAGAATCCGCACAATGTAGAGCTCGGCATATTGCTTAGTAGAGTTGGTTGTATGGACGGGGATAAAATGAGCAGATGTGGTCAACCTATCCACAATAACCCATATGGAATCGTGCTTCTTGGGTGTGAGGGGTAGTCCAACGATGAAGTCCATAGCAATGTATTCCCATTTCCAAGCGGGGATTTTCAATGGGTGCAAAAGACCGGGTGTTCTCAAATGATCGGCCTTCACACGTTGGCAAGTGTCACGTTCGGAGACATAACGAGCAACCTCTCGTGTCATGCGTGTCCACCAAAACTTTTCCCTTAACCCACGATACATTTTGTTGCTGCTGGGGTGTATGGAGTATTTGGATAAGTGAGCCTCATCCAAAATTTTCTTTCTTAGCTCCTCATTCTTCGGAGCAACAAGGCGATTGTCGAACCAAAGTACTCCATCTTCATCTTGTCAGAAACATGTAGCTTCTTCCTTCCCGATTTTCTGGCGGATATACTCCATTCCTTTGTCCTGCTTCTGGGCTTCCACGATTTCTTCCCGAAGAGTAGGAGTGAGAGCCAAATTATATAAGGATCCGTGTGGAATGACACGAAGACTTGGTTCGCTCGGATCTGAAATCGGGCGAGCTTCCATAGAGCAAACAATCGCGTGATTGCATTGGTCCCTTCGACTCAAGGCGTTGGCAACCACGTTTGCTTTTCCGGGGTGATAATGAATTTCCAGCTCATAATCCTTGATCAGTTCCAACCATCTATGTTGCTGCATATTCAGTTTTTGTTGAGTGAAGATATATTTGAGACTTTTGTGGTCGGTGTAGAGGTTGACAAGATTACCGAGTAGGTAGTGGCGCCAAGTTTTCAAGGCTAGAACAACGGAGGCCAATTCTAAGTCATGAGTGGGATAATTTTGCTCATGCTTCCGGAGCTGTTGTGAGGCATAGGCAATGACACGACCTTCTTGCATAAGCACACAACCCAATCCGGTGCCAGAGGCATCGCAATAAACATCGAATGGTTTGGTGATATCGGGTTGAGCTAAAACCGGAGCGGTTGTCAGATGCTTCTTGAGCGACTGAAAAGCTTCTTCACATGCACCACTCCACTTGAACTTAGACTCCTTTTCCAGCAGCTTGGTCATAGGCTTGGCAATACTTGAGAAGTTGGGAATGAATTTCCGATAATAACCGGCAAGACCAAGGAAACTGCGAATTTATCTGACCGATTTTGGAGCCTTCCAATTCAGCACATCCTCTACTTTGCTAGGGTCCACAGCTACTCCTTCTGCTGATATGATGTGGCACAAGAATGGAACTTGCTTTAGCCAAAATTCACATTTACTAAATTTAGCGTAAAATTGGTGATCTCGGAGTCGTTGTAGAATAATACGAAGGTGTTCAGCGTGTTCTTCTTCGAACTTAGAGTAGATCAGAATATCGTCGATGAATACCACTACGAACTTATCCAATTCGGGCATGAATACGAAATTCATCAAATACATGAAATGGGCTGGAGCATTGGTGAGACCGAAAGACATGACAAGATATTCGAAAAGACCATATCGGGTGGAGAATGCTGTTTTTGGAATATCTTCGGCTCGGATTTTTATTTGATGGTAACCGGATCGGAGATCAATCTTGGAGAAGACTTTAGCACCTACTAGCTGATCAAAAAGGATATCGATTCGAGGTAGAGGGTACTTGTTCTTGATGGTTACCGCGTTTAACGGTCTATAGTCGACACATAGGCGTAGGGTTTTGTCTTTCTTCTTCACAAATAGAGCGGGACAACCCCAGGGAGATGAACTTGGTCGGATATAGCCCTTGTCCATAAGCTCTTGTAACTGATCTTTCAACTCCGCTAATTCATTAGGAGCCATTTTGTACGGCCTATGAGCGATAGGCGCCGTACCAGGTACGAGTTCAATCTTAAACTCAACATCCCTGTCCGGAGGCATGCCCGGCAAATTGTCTGGAAAGACATCGGGAAAATCGCAAACCACTGCAATATTTGCTAGCTCCTTCCCTTCCACATGACATACTTGAGAGGTGGACGACTTGAGATACGACAATCGGAGAATAGAAGGGCTGTGTAATGGTGAGTTCAAATGGACTTCTCGGTCCTCAAGGTGCAATACAGCTTTGTGACTAGTCATCCATTTCATACCGAGAATTATGTCGATGCTTTGGCCATTTAAGACGATTAGGGAAGTGGGATATATGTTGTTGGCTAGCTTAAGTGGCACTTTCCTTAACTCGAGATGAGCCCTTATTTTTCCACCGGGAGACGTAATAATGTACGGGGTTCCCATAGTGGTGGGGGTAATTTTCAGATGATTTGCACATGCTTGACTAATGAAATCATGCGTTGCTCCTGAATCAAAAAGAACCATGGCAGCATGTTGGTTGATCGAGAACGTACCCGCGAGAACGGGTTCTCCAGCTTGGGTCTCTTCGACCGTGGTATAGTTGACTCGGCCATTCTTGTGAGTGGGGGTAGACGACTGAGGACGACTCCCATTTCTGCCATTATTGTTGTTGCCGCTGTTGTGCTTGTTGTTGTTGTTCCCGGAAGTGTTGAAGCTGTTGTTGTTACTTGGGTTGCGCTTCGGAAACCGACATTCTTTAGCAAAGTGACTGGTGCGGCCACAATTGTAGCATGGCTGTGAGGAGTTGGTCTTCACCACTTGATTGCTTTGCTGCGGTGGGCGAGAACTAGAAGATTGCTGCTGGTTTCCCCCATGGAATCACGAGTGCTGCTGCGAGAATGACGGGCGAGGTCCTACTCCCGACGGTACCGCAGCCCAGAATTTCTGTCCGGTCGGGGAAGTGATTGCTAGCTTGTACTTGGACGGTGCGGGGCCGGATGAATTTCCCATAGCACGTTTCCTCTTCTTGTCCTCTTGGTTGGCACGGATGGCATCTTCTTACACAATGGCGGCACTCATCAAGTCATTGAATGTGCCGGCGGTGACTTGCACCAATCGGTCTTGTAGCTTCGGGGTATGTCCCGAACGAAAGTAGTCTTTCTTTTTCTCGTCCGTATCGGCGTGATACGACGCGTACTGGGCCAAGTAGTTGAACTTTCGTGCACACTCTTGCATGGTTCCGGAGCCTTGCTTCAAGTTGAGGAACTCCTGCAACTTGCGCTTCATAAGTCCAGCGGGTATGTGGTGTGCATGGAAAGCAGTACAGAACTCCGCCCAAGTAACTTGGCGACCCGCGGCGAGAGCGGCGGTGAAGCTGGCCCACCAAGCACTTGCGGAGCCACGGAGCTGCTGCGCGGAAGAGAGGCTTCTGCTGCTCGGTGCAGTGGAGGAGTGCGAACTGCGACTCCAACGTGCGAATGAAGTTGTCCGCTTCCAGAGGATCACTGGCTTCTCCGAAGGTGGGCGGGTGAGTCGCCCAGAAGTCGGCGTAAGAGGATTCCCGCTGCTGCTGTGGTGGTGGTCCGTGAGCTCCCTGACGGTTCATGTTCTCCATGAACATGCGGAACATCTCGTTCTGATTGTGGATGAGCTGCTCCATAGCCGTACGAGGTGGCGCGTTGGGCAGCGGCCTAGTTCCGCCAATGTTCGAGGTGCCGGGAGCATCACCGACGTTCTCTCCACCACAGCGAGTTTGCACCATCTGACATATGAACAATATGTTAGCCCGATCATCATATGAGACAACATGATAACAAGGCTACAATATGGCGACGAAATAAAATTTCAGATTGCTCAAATTGAAATGCTGGACAATTAAACGATGCGGACATAAGAGATAACTTAAATTCCATAATTTTCACACCATACGCAACATACTCATGATAAAGCCATAGATACACGTGATGCAACTTTTGATATATAGCAAGTCTTCGGTTACATCACTCGGAACACTACACCCTACGATCTCGGAGAGCTTAGGTTACAACTTAGCATAACACTACCACACCATGTACACATGACTACGATGTCTCACGATATTTCACCCTACGTACATAAGGCTACTTGGTCACCCGGCGTGGCTGTCACCATCGGACTCCACGTCCATAGCTGCTGGTCCCGTGGGTGCTTCGAAGTCGGTGCCGGAATCACCGTTCTCACTCAGATCGGCGTCATCGGGGGGAATCACCGCGAGTGGAATGGGTGGCTCATTGTTAAGGATGGCGTTCAGCTAGGCATTAGCAGCTTGGAGCTGTCCAATGAGCTGCTCTTGCTGTGCGATGATCGCGTGAGCGTCATTGAGGTTCCCTTCCATGACATCACGCTCATCTTGAGCTTCTTCGTGTTGGGCCTGCAGATCGCTTCGCTCCTCCAAGAGAGCGGTAACCTGACCATGAAGAGAGTAAATCTCTCCTTGGGCAGCGGTGAGCTGGGCGTTGCGTTGGTGCAGCTGCTCCTGCAACACGCCGCTTGCATCATCCTCGATGATGAGCCGAGCATCATGGAGCTGCTCAAAAAGGTCGGCCCGCTCCAACTCGCTAGTGTGCAGCTTGCCCACAAGGGCTGCAACCTTAGCATCACGCTCCACGAGCTGGGCATCACGGGCAACAAGCGTGGACTGCAGCGCCTCGCGCTCTCGCTCCAACTCGAGGATGCGGGCGGCAAGGTACTCTGGGTCCAACATGCGCGTGCCATCATCCATCTGCCGGTATAAAGTTTTGCAAGGGTGAGTCAAAACTTAATATTCCACTAAGCACACATGCTCAGAATAGCATAAGGGATTATTGGTAAAAAGAAAGACACGAGGTTCCCAATTCGTTCAATGACCGGTAACGACGAATTTCTGCGGTCGACGGAGTGAACCGCGGTAACGGGCAAAAACGCTTAGTTTCTGGACAATATTAAAATTTTTGGGCTTTACTACTGTTGTGGAGAATTTCCTCCTCTTTCCAACGCATACTCACACATCTCCATCCAATAAAGTCTTTGGGAGTTATGATCATCCAAAGACATGGGACAGAAATGAGGCAGTTTCTGATTTCCAGAAAAAGGCTACTGTTTTTGCAAAATTCGACCTAGTTCCCGATTTTTCTAAGACAAACTTTCTAAACCAAACTTGTAGAGCAAAACCTCATCTTTCCAACGAGTACTTACTCACCTCTATTGAATTAAAACTGAGGAAGTTATGCTCATTTTAGTGAAACTGACTTTTCTGGTAAGGTGGGACAATTACCGGTTAGGTTCAAATTTCTGGTTTAGGTGCAAAAAGGGGTTCAATTTCGTCCAACACTTAGTCATTTCACATGTTCACAGTATCAATGATATTTTTACAGGTTTTGGTAAGGTTTAATGCATATGATGTGCATGGATGCCAATGCTCAATATGACGGTTCCCTACATCCTCACAAAAAGCAAACACTTGACCGATTATATAACTCGATCCATCCGGTGGCACACACACCTCTCACACGTTTGTCTAACGAACTACACGTGGTTAGTGTACCTGCAAGAGATTCATCTCCGAAACAATACATCAAATTCAAAAGAAACAAGCCAAAATAACAATCACAGTTTATGCCCAGGTATTCGCCCACTCGGAAGGCAGCCGACGTTTAAGCGCATTCGGTCCGCGCATCAATCAAAGCCCAGGTCTTTGCCCACCCGGAAGGCGTTCGGTATTTACAGTGCAACTGATCCGTGCACAAAGACATACCTTCGTTGAAGAGTCCATAGTTGCAAATAATTTAAACAAACATAACCCAGGGTTAGCTTTGCCACCTACAAGACTCTTATATGGGCACTACTAGTTCGTACCTCACCGTAACGCGTAAAAACGGTTTGTTTATGTTTTAAAATGCTCATTTGTATGTAGCTTATCCCAAGACGGCTCTGATACCAGATGTGACAGCCCTACTCCAAAAGTAGAGCATGTCGCACAGGATCGTCTCGGGAGATGGTTAACGAAGTAACCATACACAGCATTCACACATGATCCTTCATCATTTACAAAGATACATCACTTAGAGGAGTAATATTACAAGTCCGGTGTTCAAACTAAGCTGGGTTCAGATCTGATACATAACATGAGTCCTTGGTACATATTACATAATTTAGCGGAAGCGGTGAAACGACAAAACACGACGTTGCCTACGTGAACCATGCCAGCCCTATGGCGATGGCTCACTCACCCTGGTTAGGAGAACTGGGGACCTATTCGATGGTCCAGTTTTGAGGCTCCTCACCTTCCCACACAACCTTATTACAAGAATCACAATAGGTCGCTTGAGGAAGACCTGAAAAACAACATCAACGCAATGCCTGAGTATCTAACATACTCCGTAAGACTTACCCGTCAACCGGTTTGCTAAAACCGACTCCTAGTATGCAGGGGGCTGACCGGGTTTATTTGATAATTGCATAAAAAGCTCCTATTAGTTCTATGCTGCACTTTTAATTTCCTTAAACAAGATTTTACTTTGCTTATTATAGAACACAGCTACGGTGAGTCTAGCTAGCTGCTAAGACATGAATATAGCTGAGGAGCAATACATCATAGCATTGTGTATCCATAGCATAAATAAATTTCAGAAACTTAACCACAACTTTACTACTTAACATATCATTGCCGCTGCTCGAACAAGAGGTACTCATAACCATGAGGGACGGCAATTCGAATTGATTTACATCCTGCAGGGAAAACCCAAATACACGACATACGCATCATTTAAGAACACGTATGGCCACCATTCACAAGATTGCTATAAAGTCGATCCGGGGCCATCGATCCTGAGTACACGTCCTCCCCGCGATATAGTACTTCGTATCCGAGGCTTAACCCATGCACTCTCCAGCGGTCCTCAAACCCGTGCAACCACCGTGCTATTCACATCACCTCTGGATCGATGAGTATGGCCGTCCAACAATACGGCGTCCAAGTTACTAGGTTTACCAATTCCCATATTAAAGGTATGCACTTGGTATAGTTCAATACTTGTTCGCGGAGTTGAAACGATAGGTTCTCCGTTTTTATCAAGTTCATCAACCAATTGAATCATAGTTGAATCTATAACCTACCGTTGACTCCACTAGTTTAAGCATAGCATTTGCTAACGTAAAAGCTTACTAACATACTAATCATAGGTCAGTGCGGGAGTACGCAAGTGTGTTTCATCCAAGTCCTACACTTAATGCACAATACAATATTCCTAACTTGTGATAAAGAAAAAGGACTCGAGTGATAAAATGGGTTATGCACCGGGGCTTGCCTTGGGTGTGATCGTAGTTAGAGTCTTCACCAAGGTGCACTTCAGCTCCTTGCTGGTCCGGTGTGGTCTCCTCGGTCTCGATCCCTATATGGAATGGACATGCATTAATGCCAAGGAATACACAAGGTTTCATGGAGTTTTCTTAATTAAAGATGGGATGCATGGCATGAAGATTCATGGCACTTCCTCAGCAAGTAAAAAAAAAATTTATGACTAATCATTTATTCATGAATGGGTGCACACCTAAGTATGACATGGTAACTACTGAATTTTTGAAGGGGACAAACTTCTAATTACTAGAATGCAATTTTTACTTATCACAATCTTAGTGTAAGTCTACTTTAACATGAGCATGGCCTAGGTGTTGCTTAAATGACCTCACATGCCGAGGGGGATATGACAATGTAGTACTTAGGGTCAAATTTTAGAAAGTTCATTTTTGAGCCACTTAGCTAAAGTGACCATGTGCAAACTAACACTAGACCTAGACATGGCATTTTTAATTTCATCACTAGTTCTAGCTCATATAGTTAATCAAGAACCAAAGCATAGAACTGAAACATGAGAATTTCTACTGAAATGTGAAGTTGAGGTATTTCCCATGGACTTTCAGAAAATAACTTATTCCTACTTTCATTAACTATACACACGAAGTAACATTTATATGAAGAAATTCCTAGTTAATTAACAATTGATCAATTTCGACAGAGGATTTATACATAGGTAGCTTCAAATTTTTCATGGGATTTTACACAAGTGTGCAAGTGCATAAGGAACAGAAATGCCAAATTTCATGAATAAATTCCTAGCCAATAATTTATATAAATTCAATTACTGAAAATGAGGATTATGCAATAATACTGAAAATATGCATAAAAATGGAAATGTGCTCTTGCAGAAAGTTTAAGGATGCCCTGAAATGCTTACTGAGCAAATTTCATGAATTTATCATTTACACATAATTACTTATGAATTTATTAAGCAAATTAGGGTTGTGACTTTGATGGATTAAATAAATTAATTTACTGAATAAACTTGGACTTGATCCTGTTTTTCTGGCAGAGCGAGATTTTAGGAGTTGAAAAAAATTAATTTCACAATTTTTGGCCTTGTATTTCTTGAGATATTGAATTTTGAAGTTTATTCAAAGTTCACTCCTATTTACAAATCTGCCACTAGCCGATTTCAAATTCCCCTGAGCGTGGCTCTTCTGGCTCGCCGGCGGCGATCGGCGGTGAGGCTCAGGACTCGGTGCTGCCCTACGTGATCAGTGACCCAAGGCGGTTACGTGGGTGGTGGTGGCCGGAGCGGGGGCTGCCGGAGCTCTGCCGGCGACGAGCGGCGGCGATGCTCCACGGTGGCCAACGGCGGCAGGCACGCCCAAAGATGGAAACGGCAAGGGGGAGGGTCCAGAAGCATCACCTGGGTGTCGCGGTGCCCCTCGACGCGTTGGCTGGAGTTGGGGTGGCCGGGAGGGTGGTCGTCGCCGCGAGCCCTCTCCGAGCGGTGGCCGGTGGCGGCTCGGGTTCTCCAGATTCCGGTGACGTCTCAGCACGGGTGAGGGAGGGGGTCAGTAGGCTGCGAGAGCACTCCCTGGCGCGTTAATTTGTGAGAGGAAGAGGAAGGAGGGGGCTGCCTAGTCAGGGCTGGACGCGGTGGCGGTCAGGCGACCCGAAGCAGGGGAGCTCGCCGGGTTTCCTTGCGGCAGAGGAGGAAGACTGGGGCGTGCGGGAGTGTTTGCGTGCGGGAGTGTTTGCGAGTAGAGAGGGAGGGGAATGGGGTGGTTGAGCCGCTGCTGATCCTTTTTCCTTGGCCGGCGGAAGAGAGAACCGAGAGAGGGAGAGAGAGCGGGTGGCGAGCTGTCGGGCAGGGAGTGGCTCCTCCAGCGGGGCTTCAATGCTGGCCGGTGGCACAAGCATGGTTCGGCAGAGCAGTGGCCGGGATGGGTCTACAGGAACCAACAGTGGCTTGTACGGTGCCATCGGTGTCGAACAGAGACTGGCCGGAGAGAGAAGAAGAGAGAAGGGGCGTGTTGACCCGGCTTGACTTGAAGCAGGACTCGAGTTTGATAAAATTCTCCACGTTACCTTGCTCCAAACTGGACACCAATTTTTGTGTAGACTCAGGAAAACATGTGCTCCAACTTTGCTTTTGGGAGCACCAGCTGAAATGGCTTTGATAAATTATGAAAATTCCAAACCCGAAATACACTTTTCTGACATTGGGGGAATTTTTAAGGGTATCAATTGGTTACCAAAAATTCTGGAAAAATTCTAAACATTCTATTGTTTTATGGACATTCAGAATATGCAAAAATATTGGGGTACTTCTATGGGTTTTGGTAATGTTTGTGAATGACCCCTTTTTGAATATTATGGACTTAATTAGGTAGGTTTCCTCTTTTTATTCTTTGGCACATGGATTAATTATACTTTTGCTCAGCCCTTAATTGATGTTAGGTTTTGTTAACTTCATTTTGTGACATGGGATGTCACACTCTTCATCACCCTCTTCTTCTTCTTGGCCTTCTTCCTCGCCTTCCTCGCCTTCTTGTTCGTCTTGTGCAGGTTGTTCTTCGTGAGCGGGAGTGGGTTGAGGAGCAAGATCATCCCAATCATAGCCGGCAAGTGGATCCTCAAAGACTGATGGCTCACCATCGGGCTCACATTCGGAGCCATCCGGAGACACCTCATGGCCTTGAGCTCTTTGGTCTTTCTTGTAGCGCCTCACTTGCTTCTTAACGCACCTCTTGTTCTCCCAGTTTTCTTTAGCATTGAAGCAACAAGCATTCAAGATGCTCTTGAGCATAGTGGCAATGGGAGATGATGGATGGCGGCGAAGGGCCTCGGGTGGAGGAGCGAAGGATGATGCACAAGGTGCTGCTGCTTCTGCCCTAGCCGCCTTTTCTGCTGCTAACTCCCTCCGGATAGTCTCATGATGAGGGCGTGTGAGCCTGGGCACACGAGGTCTCAAAGGCTGATGCTTGCACTCCTTCTAAAAAATCAAGCCAGTTCAGTCTCGATCATCCTCATAAGATATAGAGCAAATGGTAGCACCTTCCTTGTGTCCAAAGAGGCAGAGTAGATCTCCTGAACAATAAAGTGGCATACCCACCCTTAGGAGAAATAGTCACCCGGAGCATCCTGTTGAGGGTGAAGTAGAAGTTGTGCATTCCATGAGTGGTTCCCAGATATTTTGGTTGAAGGTCCTCATACATGAATCTCAGCTTAGAATCCTTCAACACTGACTCACAAGAGAGCTGGTCCCTGTTAGCATCATCATCATCCTAGAAAAAGAAGAAGGCCAGTCGAGAGGGGGACACCACATACTGCACACCTTGTGTCATCCAATAAACAAAGCCTCGCCCATCAATATACAAGGTGGAGTAGAACTGACAGATTACCTCCTCATTCCAATCATAGCTGAACCCCATGAGGTCATACACATCCCGTGCCTTGCAAGCTCCCACTGTCTCATTGAAGGTTGACTCATCCTTGTCCTCCATGTACTTCCAGTCAATCCACTGATGAGTGGCCAATCGGTTCTTCCGGTTCATGTCAATGAGCATAGACATGTAGTAGTCTTGGTGAAACCAAGTGAGGAACCGGGGGTCACTTGCTTCTTTATCAGTCACAAGATATTGATTCTGCCTCATTGCAGCACTCAGGCCTTCGACATCCTTCTTGTACTCCGTGAAGATATAATGAGGTGGGTAGACGGGAGCATGAACTCGAAGGTCCCTCACAATGTTCAAAGACTCATCTCGCTTTGACTTGCTCTTGCGTGGTTTGGGGCGTGGTTTATGGTGGGTTTCCTTGACTGGCTTCTTCCCTTTATCAAGTGCCCTTCTAGGAGGAAGGGCGCCTCCTTGACCAACCAAAACTGTTTGAGCCCCTGAACTGCTTTCCTGTCCTATCCTTCTCTTAATCATGACTTTTCTTCTCTTGGCCAGGGATACGATATCCTCGTGGGAGGAGGGGGGCTTGTTGGGTGAAGCTTGATGGTCCTCTTGACTTGAGTCCTCATGAATGGATGGAGCATTGGATGCATTCTTGACGAGAACCATCATCACAATCCTATAATGCACCATGAAGGAGACAATGGGTCAGGCAAAGGCAACAAAAAGGACCAATCAACATGTAGAAGTAAGTGCACTGAACTGCAGATGACGGAAGTTCCATGAGGATCCACGAAAGTTCCGTCACGACGGAAGTTCCATAAGAGAGTCACGGAAGTTCCGTCGCTTGCAGTTTGCATCTAAACCTACACATCTTTTGGATCCTGCTACAACTACTCAAATGTACTTAGAGAAAGATAGTCTAGGTACAAAGGAACCTATCTACCCAAGGGAAATCGAGACATTTGAGCATATTGACCAAGAACTCAAGAACGAGGGACAAGTTCATACCTAGGTCTAGAAGAAGGAAAAGTGATGGGCATTGAAGGGGGTCCCGAAAGTTCCATAGGGGAGGAATGGAGTTCCTTCCAACTTGATGATTTCTTTTGGTGGGATCTCCAACAATCTTCAAATCGCCCTTGAAGTCACCCTAGGGTTTGAGAGGAAGAGAGAGGGCTCGTGCGACTTAACCAGGGGCTGATGGAAGTTCCGTCGATGGGCGACAGAAATTCCGTTAGTCTCGGGTTGAGATGCGCCGTAGGAGGGAGTCACGGAAGGTCTCACAGAACTTCCGTTGACGACGGAAGTTCCGTGAATGGGTCACGGCAGTTTTGTCAGTTTCTGGAAAGAGGGCATGAGTTGCTACAAGGTTGAACTTATGGACAAGTTGCTTGTTGGTGGCCCTTAAAACTGAATATCGGCCACCAACCAGTCGGGAAATGCAAGGGAAAGACCAAAGTTTCATGAATATTTGTTTAAACTAATAAAGTTCCACAAGCTTTGGTGAAATATGTGTTTGTAGGTTCAAAAGGGCCAAAATTATGTAAAAACATGAAGAAACGCCTCGTTGGCCGATACTGCCGTAAAACAGCTGGCCGACAGGGTCGTATGTAGTAGAATTCTTGCCCAAGTAATAAAGTGAGTATTTCTATCCTTTTATTCTGTGGGATCCTCGTGCATAACTTTTTATTGCTCTGTAGCATTATCTTGTTATGCTTATCAATTCTAGAACTGGTATGAAAGTCTATGTTTAGACGTGGTGTTTAGACTTAGCTTTCCTAGGATTGCATTCATCCCCACGGGCTGTGTGGTAGGTGGCAGGTGGTGATAGACCTGTCCGTCCAACATTGAATTCCACCACGTTCGGGAAGTCTCAAGCAGGGTTTTCTAGCGTTAACGTGCCCACTAGTACATGAGGTTAGTTACCGACCCTTACCTGTGGATTGTTATTGTGCCCCGAAACAGATATTTGGAAATAGAATTCTCACTAAGTTACTTGGAGAAGGTTCACTACATTAGATTGGCTGGCCCGGGTACTTCTTCTCCCTATAGAGTACACTTTATTCTGCCCCCTTCATCACTAGGACTTGATAGAATAGGAGTGACACTTTACTTGTTCCCTGTGGAAATCGATACTCTGGAATACTCCCGGGTGACAGCTACGTCAGCATCTGTACGCTTGCAGATATTCCCTGTTAGGCTTAAGAACCGCCAACAAGCTTTCTGGCGCCGTTGTCGGGGAATGGTAGCAGTGCCATTCCGAACTCCGTCTCGTCCGCTAGATTTTCTTTGTTTTTTACCCTACCACTAAATTAGGTTGTTTTCAGCTTCTTCTTTAACAATTATATTATGCTCTAAGAGAGAAAAAAAATTATTGGTGATGGCTCGGCCAAGTTTACTGGCCGGGAGGTCAAATTTCATCAAAAATGACCACCCGGGTGATAATCTGAGGCTGCTGTCCAACCAATCAGTTTCTAGCACCCTAGAGGTCGTATATTATGAAAACGACCACCCGGCTAGGTAATATTCCAGTACCCAGAATCCAACCCGACTAGTCAAATATTAGTACCCGGGAGATCAAATTTCAGCAAAAACGACCGGCTAGTCGGATTTCAACAAACCGGGAGGTCATATTCCATGAAAATGACCACCCGTCTGGGTAAATTTTTGGGAGGTCAGATTTTATCAAATTTTAGCACCTGGGAGGTTATATTTGGCGAAATATGATCATCCGGCTAGCTAATCTTGAGCCACATAACCTGAAATAACCCAGTCCAGTTTTACCACCCTGGGGGTCATTTTTCATGAAAACGACCACCCGGCTGGGTCATTGCCGCCCGGCACAACTTTTTCTCGGATTCTTGGCACTTCTAATGCAGAGATGATGGCCACGAGTGGTGAAGGTGTGGCCAACCTTACCTTGAAGAAAAATGCTCATCAAAACCCCACTATGAATGAAAGTGAATGAATGAGAGCCACCCATTCACCTCACTCTTTCACCACTCACACTCACCTACCACCGTACTCACCTAGGCCTCATGAGTGGCAGCACACTAAATGCAAACATACAACTTTGGCCATCCCATTACTCTATCCTTTCTCCCTACACTCTTAGCAAATTTCTGGACAAATTGAGCAAGTGGATCACATGGCACTTGGGCCCAGCCATCTCCCATCACCACTAGAGCAATAATAGAGCAAATGGAAGAAAAGGGAGTACCGGCCGGCATAGGGCGCCACCCGGCCTGGCTTACCGGCTGAAAACATTTTCTCTCCCTCACAAACTCTCTCCCTTTGCATTCCTCTTCTCACTTCACTAGCTCTCTCTAGTAAGTGCACTTTGCACTTAGCAATAAAAGTGTGCTGCAATAAAACCAACTAGAGAGAATTTGTTGTCACCCTTGCACGTTTGAACGACTAACACTTGGACTACTAACCGAGTGACTAACCGCTAACCATTATCATCATTTTGTCCTTCGGGTATTGTGTCCAAGTAACCCCTTTTATAGGAACGAAAAATATTTGGAGCAGCCTCTACACCATGCAGCAGCGGCTCGAGCCGTGGGAGGCGCACGCCAAGTGAGAGCTCAGAATCCGAGCACTCGGGAGCTTCACATGGGTATACCCCGAGCTACCTCTTAGACTCAATGTCCACATCCGAAGCCCCGACGGTGCAAAGCATGCAAGACACAGAGTTTGACAAGTTCATGGAGAGTGAATAGAATATGGTGTTCAATGACTATGATGAGCAAAGCAAACTCACTGCCATTCGGGATCGGGAGTTCACATCGGTGCGCAAGTTGGACCACAACTTCCTCGAGCGAATCGGCGTCCTCGCTGATTTTGAGTATGCACTCAACACGACCGAAAGCGTGCACGGCACAGTGTTTTAGGGGATAGGAAATGGACAAGACGACCTCAAACAGGTGCTTTGGGTAGCTCACAATATCATTGGGAGCAACCACAAGTCCCGGGATTTACTAGCTCATCACACTACACTAGTTCATCCCATGAAGAGTATGAACCGTACAATCCTTATGGGACGGGGAGCTACCACCAACCTCATGGAGGCATAGGCACTTTGATGAGGACATCACCATGCTGGATACGTGCATATCATGGCCTTCCCCAAGTTACAAGTCATCACCAACTCGGTCGCCACGTTCGTCTCGGATTCAGCCGACACCCCTTCACGGTTTTGATGATATCTCCCATATCCGATGTCCAAACGAGGCGTTCTTTGATGCGTTGGAAAGGGGACGACGACACCGTTGTTTTGGTTCTGGTCCTAGCTCCAGAAGAGTCGTGAGTCATAATATGTGACCATGACAAGGTGTTGTGCCACCTATTTTGGGCCAACTTGGCCATGTATCGTGTCGGGCCTTAAGCTCATGTTGTGGGCGCCCCCCTGGTCGCCCCCAACCATAGGACGTCTTTGTTTCCTATATAAACTCAGTAGCCACCGTCTTTTAGTTTCGGGTTTTGTTTAGTTCAGTTTTCTAGAGAGAAACTAGATCGAATTATTGTAACTGTGGCGACAAGTCCTTTTACAGTAATCCAGGACCCCTGTTCTTGTTCTACACCACTGTGGCGATTAGTCCTTTTGTATTCAGAGCTTGAACCTTTCTTGTGATTCACTTCATCCATATTTGCAATTTCAGATTGTGTGTTTATCCTCTCTTGCTTGTGTTCTCGATTTCGCTTGCAGGAATAATCAAGTTGTGCTTGGTGTAACGGTTGCGGGGTTGGATCGTGTCTGATTCAAGCCGGGTCATCGACGCCGAGTTCCCCAAATTCGAGTTTATCCCCTTACCTCTCGGAAGATCGGGCCATATTCACATCACACTTCACGTTCTGCCCAATTCACATCGTACAACTTTTTAGAGTTGGAAGAAGACATGCAATACTTGGCTGCCAATGCTTGTGAAACCAATGAACGAACTCAAGAAATACAAGCAGCCATAAGGGATGGACAAGAATGGAAGCAATAAACATCGGAACAACTTCACACAAACCTCTCCATGATGGACCAACTATTCGACCACTTCGACATCGAGTATCAACCGTCGTAGTGAAAGTCATCTAAGCTAAGTCTTGCAAAGACCTAAGCTTGGGGAGGTACACCAAACCAAGGTGTGCCAGTTCTTCTATCCTCTCTCCCCTTTCTCTAGTTGAGTTGTTTTTATTTTTATTTTTTTGAGAAAATTTAAGAAAATCCAAAAACATTTTTCTAGTTTTTGAAGAAAACAAATCATAAAAATTTGCTTAACCAAAAAGAACATATATATTTCCCTTTTTAAATAAAATTTGAGAACTTAGTCTCTAACTTGCCTATGGAAATGATGAATAGTTGCTCTGTTAGCTTCCTGTGAGTCCCAAATATACTAGCTCTACTCTTTATTTTGGTGGGTAATGGTAGACCAGCTTGATGACAAAGCTAGTCTCTCTATGTTTTTGCGGGTGCAAAATGGCTAATAAACACCAAGTCTAGTTGTTAGAATTCATGATATGGCATGTTTGGATGAGTCTATGATCTCCTCATGATTAGAGTCCAATGATTTCTTTCAAAACCATGCTACAATAAAAAACCCCCTACTTGGTGTATGTCTTTCCTATGATAGAAAAATTCCTACCAAGGCTAGATATTAATTGTGAACCCACTTTTATGCCATCCATGTATGCATTGAGTTTGGTTAGGATTTGATCCTTATGAGGGACATGCACTTTCAAAGCCAATCATTTTCCTTTACGTAATCATTGAGTTCTCAAATAATCATGCTTGGTTATGCGGTTTCCACATTGGATTCAAGCAACCACTTCATCAAGCATGTTAGCCAAAAATATCTCCTTTACGAAAACCTTGATCCTACAAGAAAGATTTTGGTCTCCCAAAATAAATGCTCAGAAAAAGTTTGCAAAAATATTTGAACCATTGAACTAGCTTCCCTACACTATGAGAGCTGAATAAGAAAGAAAGAAAAGAAGAAAGAAAGAAAGAAAGAGAAAAATGAGAAAAATTATCAGCTCTCGTAGATGTACAAATGTCAAGTTTCAAGGTTCATTAAATCCTTTGAGCAAAATAAAGGACCATCATTTCACTCTAGCACAAAAATCCAGTCTTTTGATAAAGATCTTTGATATTGTGCTAGTCCACTCCTTCGTGTGAGTCCATTCTCTCCCTCTCCTCTGGACATTATTTCCAAATGGTTGGAATGAGAAAGTGCAAAGTCTTTTCGCTAGGACCATCTCTTAACTTAATGAAATATGCATACTAGATGTGCCATCCTACCAAACTCCACATATAAAGTCAAATTTCATAGAGTACGATGAGCAGTTGGTGAGGAAATACACTTTCTGGGAGATGAGAGTCATAGTGAAGGATTGTACCAAGAGGGAAAATTTTCAATCTTATGCAGCATTACAAAAACTTTGGACTCATGATCATGTATGATGAGGACATCACCATGCTGGATACATGCATATCATGGCCTTCCCCAAGTTACAAGTCGTCACCAACTCGGTCACCGCGTTCGTCCCGGATTCAGTCGACACCCCTTCACGGTTTTGATGATATCTCCCACATCCGACGTCCAAACGAGGTGTTCTTTGATGCGTTGGAAAGGGGACGACGACGCCATCGTTTTGGTTCTGGTCCTAGCTCCAGAACGGTCGTGAGTCATAATATGTGACCATGACAAAGTGCTGTGCCATCTATTTTGGGCCAACTTGGCCATGTATCATGTCGGGCCTTAAGCCCATGTTGTGGGCGCCCCCCCTGGTCGCCCCAACCCTAGGACGTCTTTGTTTCCTACATAAACTCAATAGCCGCCGTCTTTTAGTTTTGGGTTTTGTTTAGTTCAGTTTTCCAGAGAGAAACTTGATCGAATTATTGTAACTGTGGCGACAAGTCCTTTTACAGTAATCCAGGGCCCCTGTTCTTGTTCTACACCACTGTGGCGATTAGTCCTTTTGTGTTCAGAGCTTGAACCTTTTCTTGTGATTCGCTTCATCTATATTTGCAATTTCAGATTGCGTGTTTATCCTCTCTTGCTTGTGTTCTCGATTTCGCTTGCAGGAACAATCAAGTTGTGCTTGGTGTAACGGTTGTGGGGTTGGATCTTGTCTGATTCGAGCCGGGTCGTCGACGCCGAGTTCCCCAAATTCGAGTTTATCCCCTTACCTCTCGGAAGATCGGGCCATATCTACATCAATGTAGGAGGTTGACTGACAAAAATCTAAGCTAGTTGTTCTGAGTTCTAACCGCTCATGACAAGGTCATAAAATGTCTAAGAGCCCCACTTACACAATGAGAACGACTTAGTGATCAACTTGTGCTGGTTTACCATTACCCCTATGTTGTAGGAGTATGTATTTGTGCACTTGATCCTTGTAGGGCTCTAATATTGAAGCAACTCCTGATCCATCACTTCCAAGTTTTAATTTGCTCGGGACGAGCAAAGATTTAAGCTTGGGGAGGTGTTGGTGGCCCTTAAAACCGAATATCGGCCACCAACTGGCCGGGAAATGCAAGGTAAAGACCAAAGTTTCATGAATATTTGTTTAAACTAATAAAGTTCCACAAGCTTTGGTGAAATATGTGTTTGCAGGTTCAAAAGGGCCAAAATTATGTAAAACATGAAGAAATGCCCCATTGGCCGATACTGCCGTAAAACAGCCGGCCGACAGGGTCGTATGTGGCTAAAATCAAGGCCCGGGCAGGGTCGTGACAGCTGAAATCAGGACCTAGCCGACAAGGTCATATCAGGCTGAAATCAGCCACCCGGCTAGTCAAAACAGAGTCTCATCAGGCTGAACCAAACTGACCCAGCCGACCCTGCAAAACACTCCATCATGAGGCCGTTTTCCATCCCCGGACTAAGGAGGGTGAAAAGTGAAGAAGGAGGCATCCACGTGGCACAACTTGGACTAGTGAAGACATGACCCGGAGGGGGTCGGCACCAAAAAGGGGCCGTCGCCCGGCCTACCCCACCGCCCAGCCTGGGAATTTCCTCCCGGGGTGTCCAGCCCACTTGGCCCATCATGCCAATTGACGCCAAGTGGATAAGGCGGTTGAAAACCGACCCAAATTTGTCATCCGAACCAAATCTGAGCCGTCCGAGGGAAGGCGGTCGGGAACCGACTTCATCCAACGGCCGCCCGGCCTAGCCTGCCGCCCGGTGGTGCATGCCGCCCGGCATGGCCCGCCGCCCGGGGGGGGGGGCGATTTTGCCCACCGACTCTCCTCCACCTTGAAGTACTCGCCAAGTCTTTGCCACCTATAATTAGTGGGGGAATTCGGTAAAGTGAATGAATAGAGAAGAAATAAGCATTAGTCCCAAGTTTTACCCAAGTAGAAGAGTAGAGGTGTAGGAGGAGGAGTTCAGAATGCTAGCTCCTTCAACTTGTGCCTCGGGGATCGAAGCTCCTGCGTGAGTAATCTCCCTCATCTTCGGGGCCGGGTAACATGTAGTAGAATTCTTGCCCAAGTAATAAAGTTAGTATTTCTATCCTTTTATTCTACGGGATCCTCGTGCATAAATTTTTATTGCTCCGTAGCATTATCTTGTTATGCTTACCAATTCTAGAATTGGTATGAAAGTCTATGTTTAGACATGGTGTTTAGACTTAGCTTTCCTGGGATTGCATTCGTCCCCACGAGCTGTGTGGTAGGCGTCAGGTGGTGACAGCCCTGTCCGTCCAACATTGAATTCCACCACGTTCAGGAAGTATCAAGCAGGGTTGTCTAGCGTTAACGTGCCCACTAGTACATGAGGTTAGTTACCGACCCTTACCTGTGGATCGTTATCGTGCCCCGAAGCAGATATTTGGAAATAGAATTCTCACTAAGTTACTTGGAGAAGGTTCACTACATTAGATTGCCTGGCCCGGGGACTTCTTCTCCCTATAGTGTACACTTTATTCTGCCCCCTTCATCACTAGGACTTGACAGAATAGGAGTGACACTTTACTCGTTCCCTGTGGAAATCAATACTCTGGAATACTCCTGGGTGAAAGCTACGTCGGCATCTGTACGCTTGCAGATATTCCCTGTTAGGCTTAAGAACCACCAACATTGCCTAAGGAGTATAAAGCTTGTCTCAACTTGTGAATAGTAACAAATCAACAGTCAAAACTATATTCTCAAGTATCGACAATATGATCTAGTGATCAAAGAATTTTGTTTGAAATCAAGGACAACATGAAATTTTGAAAAGATTTTGCTTTTACGACATTTTACAAGATCAATACACCAACCAAAGCACAAGATTCTACTCCAGGTTGGATTAGTCAAGAATATTTAGTTCACTCCTAAGTTCACAAAACCGCTTCTCATCTAGGGGTTTGGTAAAAATATTGGCTAGTTGTTTGTCGGTTCTAACATAGCTAATATCAATACCCCTCTTTATAGAATGATCTCTCAAGAAGTGGTGCTGGATATCTATATGCTTGGTTCTATTGTTATCAACGGGTTATATGCAATCATGATGGCGCTCTCATTGTCACATAGGAGTGGAACTTTGGTCATAGTGTACCCAAAATCATTTAGAGTTGGTCGCATCCAAAGTAATTGTGCACAACAACTTCCGGCTGCAACATACTCTGCTTTAGCCGTGGATAAGGCAACGGAATTTTGTTTCTTGGATGACCATGACACAAGGGACCTACCCAAGAATTGACACGTCCCGGAGGTTTTTCCTATCCACCTTTACATCCGGCATAGTCGGCATCAGAATAACCGACTAACTTGAACTTGGAGCCCTTGGGATACCACAATCCTAAGTTTGGGATGTGAACTAAATATCTTAAGATTCTTTTTACCGCCACGAGGTGACTTTCCTTTGGAGCACTTTGGAATCTTGCACACATGCACACACTAAGCATGATATCAGGCCTAGATGCACAAAGATAAAGCACGGAGCCAATCATGGAGCGATATACCTTTTGATCCACGGGTTTACCATTTACATCTAGCCCAAGGTGTCCATTTGTCTTCATGGGAGTCTTGTTAGGCTTAGCATTCTCCATGTCAAACTTCTTGAGTATGTCTTGAGTATACTTGATTTGACTTATGAATGTTCCTTCTTCAAGTTGCTTGACTTGAAAACATAGAAAGAACTTCAACTCTCCCATCATGGACATCTCAAATTTCTTAGTCATAATCTTGGCACTCATCACAAAAAGATTGATTAGTAGAACCAAATATAATGTCATCGACATATATTTGGCACACAAATAAATCATTATCAACTTTTCTTGTGAAGAGAGTAGGATCCGCCTTGCCAATTGTGAAACCTTTGTTGATCAAGTATCCCTTGAGGTGTTCCTACCAAGCTCTAGGAGCTTGCTTCAGGCCATAGAGAGCTTTGTGAAGCTTGTACACATGGTTTGGTTTCTTTGGGTCTTCAAACCCTGAAGGTTGTTGTACATACACCTCTTATTGAATAGGGCCATTAAGAAATGCACTTTTCACATCCATTTGAAAAAGCTTAAAGCCATGGTGAGTAGCATAGGCAAGTAAAATACGAATTGATTCAAGCCTAGCTACGGGTGCATAAGTTTCACCAAAGTCCAAACCTTCTACTTGTGAGTAGCCTTTTGCAACAAGTCTTGCCTTGTTTCTCACCACCACACCATACTCATCTTGCTTCTTGCGAAAAACTCATTTTGTACCTACAACATTTTGCTTAGGTCTCTCCACTAACGACCACACCTTGTTTCTTTCAAAGTTGTTCAACTCTTCTTGCGTAGCCATCACCCAATCTGAGTCTTGAAGGGCTTGTTCCACTCCAAGAGGTTCCATAGAGGAAACAAACCAGTAATGATGACAAAATGTAGCCATTCGGGATCTAGTAGTTACCCCTTTTTGGATGTCTCCTAGAATATTGTCAACGGGGTGATCCTTTTGAATGCTTTGTCGTACTCGTGGATGAATTGGCCTAGATGCATCTTCTTCTTCTTGAGTGATATCATATTGAATGTCTCTATCCCCACCATCTTAAGCTTGATCTTGGTTGTTACCTTGACCATGATCGTCACCATGATCTTGGTCTCTCCTTCGATCTTGTTCATCATGTGGCTCTTGTGGAGACGGGTCATCTTGTCTTGAAGAAGATGGTTCATTTTGACTTGAGTTTGGGTCTTGTGGTCTTATCTCTCCTGTTGCCATGTTCCTTATTGTATCACAAGGAGCTTGATCTCCTACATCACTTGGATTTACTTTCTCTACCTGAGAGCCATTAGATTCGTCAAATTGCACATCTCGGGTGATTTCAACAACACCGATTTATTTGTTAAAGACTCGATATGCATAGACGTTAGTTCCATATCCAAGGAGAAAACCTTCATGTGTCTTAGGAGCAAACTTGGAGGATTTAGGTTTCTTATCAAGAATAAAACATTTGCTCCCAAAGACACAAAAGTATGAAACATTTGGGAGGTTATCGGTGAGAAGCTCATATGGTGTTTTCTTTAAGATCTTGTGAAGATATAATCTGTTTGTTGCATGGCATGTGGTGTTGATGGCTTCGGCCCAAAAGGTGTCTGGTGTCTTGTACTCATCAAGCATTGTTCGTGCCATCTCTATGAGTGTGTAGTTCTTCCTTTTGGCTACCCCATTTTGTTGTGGAGTGTATGGAGCTGAGAATTCATGCTTGATGCCTTCTTCATCAAGATATTCTTCAACTTGTGTATTCATGAACTCAGTTCCATTGTCACTCCTTATTTTCTTGATCTTTACTTCATACTCATTTTGGGCTCTCCTCAAGAACCTCTATAGGGTACCTTGTGTTTCACTTTTGTCCTTCAAAAAGAATACCCAAGTGAAACGAGAATAATCATCAACAATTACAAGGCCATATTTATTACTGCCAATGCTTATGTAGGTGACCAGTCCAAATAAGTCCATATGGAGCATTTCCAATGGTCTTGTCATTGTCATCATTGTCTTGGATGGATGTGCCGCTCCTACTTGCTTTCCGGTTTGACATGCGCTACATCTTTTGTCCTTCTCAAAAGCAACATCCTTTAGTCCAACAACGTGGCCACCTTTAAGGAGTTTAGAAAGATTTCTCATCCCAACATGAGCTAGCCGGCGATGCCATAGCCAACCCAATGTAGTTTTCGTGAGCAAGCAAGTACTTATGTTAGATCCTTCTTTGTTGGTGAAATCAACAATATAGATCTTGTCCTGAAGATACCCTTTGAAAGCTATTGAGGAATCTTTCTTCTTAAAGACGGTCACACCATTATCATCAAAGAAACAACTATATCCCATCTCACAAAGTTGTGATACGGACATTAAGTTGTATCCTAGACCATTTACAAGATAAGCATTACCAATTGAAAGGTCATGGGTGACATCAATCCGTCCACGACCAATTACGTTTCCGTTGTTACCACTTCCAAATGATATGCCTCCACTTGGTAGATTGTCATGATTAAGTGTGGAGAACATTGATCTCTCTCCAGTCATATGATTTGAGCATCCACTATCGAGTACCCATATTGCACCACCAGAGGAGTATTCCTATAAGGGAGATCAAGCATGTGTTTTTGGCACCCAAGTTGGTTTGGGTCCCTTGACACTAGATACAAGAACTTTGGGCACCCACACACAAGGTTTCCACCTTGCATCATGTGGCCCAATAAACTTGGCAACTACTCTACCATAGTGATTACGGGTTAGCACATAAGAGGCATCAAAATCATCAAAGGATATGGTAGAGTTCTTGATGTTCTTGTTGACTTGGGAAGCATTCTTGGGCTTGATGATGCTTTCTTGTGACACTTGCTTTCCCTTGCTCTCATGCACAAAGTTGATTCTTTTGTTGTGCCTTCTTTTGGGTGCATTCTTGTTGTACCCCAATCCTCTCTTGTCATGAGAGGCTCTTGGCTCACCAACTATTCTTGTCGTAGTCTCCACATGAGCTTTCTTCTTGAGCTCATTGACTTGGTTGGTTAGCTTCTCAATGATTGCATCTTGCTTGGCAATCATATAAACATCAATGTTGTGGCACCTTTCACAACCCTTGCTTGTTGAAGCTTGTGAGGATTCAAGCTTCTTCAGCAATGATTGTGATTTTGTCTTGAGGTCTTCAATGGCCTTTGTAAAGGCCTTGTTCTCCTCTTGCAAGGAGTTGCACCTTTCTTGATACTTCTTGGTTATTGAGGTGCATGATTCACTTGTCTCATTGAACTTTGTAAGGTCCTTGGTTAGAGTCTCGTTCTTTTCCTTCTCTTGCTCAAGTTGCTTGGTGAGCTCAAGGTTCTTGCTTCTTTCTTCATCAAGCAACTCTTCTTGTCTATCAATGATTCTTTCTTGATTGTCCAACTCCCTTTGTAGCTTATCTAGCATTTTTACCATTTCATGCATAGAGGGGACCAAATCCTCCTCTTCATCGCTACAATAAGAAGGATTGAAATCGGTGTGAGGAGCTATCTTGCTTTCCTTGGCCATGAAGCATCGAGGGGCATCATCTTCATCATCGGTGAGGTTGCTAAAGAGTGACTTCTTGGCCGGGGGCAGGCCAATGGTGATATTAGCAATACCACCTTCATCATCTTCATCATCATCATCGGAGATGTATTCTTGGCCAATGTGAGCATGTCCCTTGTTGTATGGCTTCTTGTAGGGCTTTGTCTTGTTGTTGTACTTTTCATTTTTCTTGCCCTTGCCATTTAATCTTGGACAATCGGCAATCATGTGTCCTTGTTCATGACACTCATAGCATCTTCTGTTTGTTCTTCTAGCTTTTGCCTTGTCAAAGCTTCTTCTGGTGAAACCATTCTTGATCATGTATTTGCCAAATTTCTTGACAAATAAGGCAAATTCTTCATCATCTTCTTCTTCATCATCATTCTCTTCATCTTCTTCATCATCATCATGAGTCTTCTTGGCTTTGAGCGCTAGGTCCTTCTTGCTTGTGCTCTCATCCCCTATGAGCACATTCACTCTATTGCCCTCATCATCACGACTCTTGTGGGCATTTATTCTTCCAATGACTTCATCCATTGTGAAGCTCTCAAAACCATCCTTCTCTTCAATGATGGTGCAATGTGTGGAGTTCCACATCCTAAGAGCCATGAGGAGCTTACAGTTGATTTCCTCATCTTTGATGTTGTCACCATTGGATCTTCTCTCATTTATAATGTCCATGAGCCTATCATGAGTTTGTTGAGGCTCTTCTCCCTTATTCATCACGAAGAAGTTGAATTGATTCTTGAGAACTTGAAGTCTTGACTTCTTAACAACATCCATTCCCTCATGGGCACATATAAGCTTCTTCCATATTTTCCTGACATTCTCAATTCCGGCAACTCTTGAATTTTCCTTAGGATTCAAGGAAGAGAGAATGGCCGACACCGCTTGAGCATTACGATGTATGTTAAGTTGGTCCATAGTTGTAGGATTGTCCTTGTCTTCCAAGGTGTATCCTTTCTCCACAATTTCCCAAATTGGTGGACCAATTCACATGAGGTACATCTTCATGCGATGCTTGTACCAACTAAAATCCTTGCCTTCAAAGTAAGGCAATCTTCCACTTCCATGGATATTTGCCACATCGGCATAGTTGAAGGGGGTGGATGCTTGCAACTCATTTCCCTTACTTGTTGAAGTAAGATCTTGAGGCTTGTCACCTTCTCCCAGCTTCGACATCTTTTAATCTTCAAGCTTTCAAGCCTTGTAAAAGATTCTTGCTCTGATACCAATTGAAAGTTGCCTAGAGGGGGGGGGGGGGCTGAATAGGCAATCTAAAAATAATCCCGAAAAAGCACTAAAGGATAATCAAATAACCAGGAATGACGGAACTTCTATCGGGGGTGACGGAACTTCCGTCGCCACGGAAGTTCTGTCAAGTGACAGAACTTCTCACTACCCTTCCTCTATACAATGAACAACGCAGATAACAAGGAGAAGGAAACACTAGCTTGGTAGAAGTGAAGCTAATATAATGTAAGCCTAGAATCCTTGAATGAAGACTAGCTACACAATCAACAAATGATACAAGCACAATAATATGAAAGAAATAAGCAAGAACAAATATAAGAGCGGGAAAGTAAAGAGAGACACAAGAATTAAACCGAGGTTCAGCAACGACACTAAGTAGTTCCTACGTCCTTGTTGTGGAGCCACACAAAGTGGCCGGGTCTCTCTCAACCCTTTTCCCCGCCAAGCAATCACAAAAATCGTGCTTGGATTTCTTTCTCCACTTGATTCTTTTCCTCCGGAGGTGAATCACACCTTCACCATGCTGGATACGCGCATATCATGGCCTTCCCCAAGTGACAAGTCGTCACCAACACGGTCGCCACGTTCGTCTCGGATTCAGACGACACACCTTCACGGTTTTGATGATATCTCCCACATCCGACGTCCAAACAAGGCGTTCTTTGATGCGTTGGAAAGGGGACGACGACGCCGTCATTTTGGTTCTGGTCCTAGCTCTATAAGGGTCGTGAGTCATAATATGTGACCATGACAAGGTGCCATGCCACATATTTTAGGCCAACTTGGCCATGTATCATGTCGGGCCTTAAGCCCATGTTGTGGGCGCCCCCCCTGGTCGCCCCCAACCCTAGGATGTCTTTGTTTTCTACATAAACTCAGTAGCCACCATATTTTAGTTTCGGGTTTTGTTTAGTTCAGTTTTCCAGAGAGAAACTTGATCGAATTATTGTAACTGTGGCGACAAGTCCTTTTACAGTAATCCAGGGCCCTTGTTCTTGTTCTACACCACTGTGGCGATTAGTCCTTTTGTGTTCAGAGCTTGTACCTTTTCTTCTGATTTGCTTCATCCATATTTGCAATTTCAGATTGCGTGTTTATCCTCTCTTGCTTGTGTTCTCGATTTCGCTTGCAGGAACAATCAAGTTGTGCTTGGTGTAACGGTTGCAGGGTTGGATCATGACTAATTCAAGCCGGGTCGTCGACACCGAGTTCCCCAAATTCGAGTTTATCCCCTTACCTCTCGAAAGATCAGGCCGTATCTACATCAAAGATAGCAGGTAGGAGCCCAACACTGACGGAACTTCTGTTAGGAGGTGACGGAACTTCCGTCAGCCTCGGGTAGGCAGGGAGAGGGAACCCGACGCTGATGGAACTTCCATCAGGAGGTGACGGAACTTTGGTCACCCATGGGTATGCAGGGAGAGGGAACCCGACGCTGATGGAACTTCTGTGAGAGGGCTCACGGAACTTTCGTCACTCTCTGTTTGGTTTAGAAAAGAACTGGTTTTAAGGCTTGTTGGCTATACTTCTCACAAAGACTATTTGGAGGCTTGAGCACACACAATTCCCTTCTTAACAAGTTTGTTTTACCCCCCTTTATAGTTCGGTATACCTATGACTCAAAAAGATAAATAAAAGAAGTAATCATTGAAGAGATTTTGAGTCCATATCCTTTCCTTTCCTTTTTGGGAGTAAACAACAAATTGTAAATGACTAGTTTTGATTATCTACACATATACTTCATAAACAAGTTAGCACACTTTTTATTTTTTTGTCATCATACACCAAAACTCTGGTAAAGCTGGAAGTCTAAAGCCAGGAGTCCTAGGTTGGCGATCAAATCCTGCCTGGTGACTCGCTGTGGCTGCCCTCTGAACAGGAACCAGAACTCTGAGAGGTCTCTGGCAATCGACAGCGTAGCGTAGAACTCAAGGACCACGTCCTCACAGTACCTGTGTGGAGCAGTAACTAGCTCTGCTACCCCTGGCAAGTACGTGAAGTACTGCTCCATGTCTGTGCCGGTGGCCCTCCTCATGGTCTGGTAGGTGGTGTACTGCTACGGTGCAAACACCTTGTCTCTAGTCCTCATGGCTAGACAGCGTCTCAGGCCCTCTCCAATCCTCCTCTAGAGGGTTGTCCAATACCTCTCTCCAGCAGCGGGGTCTATAGGGACTGGAACCCACTGCTCGAAAGACACCAAGCGAAGTACCTTAAGGTCCTTTGTAGGTACCTTAAGGATATCTGGCTCTCCGGCTGCCTGCACCAGTCTCTGCAGCCTCCTAGTGCACACTACACAGGTGCAGTGCGGGTCTCCTACCCGGTGAGCTGTCCTTTGGGGAACAGTCTGCTCTGCCTCCTCCTTTGTCTCCTCAGTCTCCTCCTCAACTATCTCCTTAGACTCAGACTCTGAAGTCTCCTCCTCTGCGGTCTCCTCCTCCTTAGACTCCTCCTCCTGCTGCCTCGAGGATCCCTGCTCTGTAGTCCTCGACGATCTTCCCTGACGGGAAATTGGAATACGCTATGGCCACAGTGGTGGCACAACTCCAACAGCCAGAGGTGCAGTCCTCTGCCTGGTGCTCCTCCTCAAACCCTGTGTGTCACGAGGCTGCTCTAGGATCAGCCATGTCCCTAGAGTCCTCCAGGATTGCTCTATGGCATCTAGGTGCCTAGCCACTCTCCTGGCTCTCTCAGACTCTAGGTCCAGCCTCTGTCTCTTCTTGGTCTTGGGCTTCTCAGGCATCTTCCCCTTGCCCTTGTCCTGTCCTGACCCTGCCATCTGACTGCTGCTCTGCTGTCACTGCACGCACATAGGTGTAGATGGGATAAGCATGGAAACCTAATACATCTATAAGCAAAGCACCGCTAGGAGAGAATGGGCAATAGAAATCCTAGCACTAAATGAAGGACATGATCACTAGGCAATTATGCAAAGTAACAACAGTAATCATCGACTATATGTGGCTGGTGCGAGTCATCTAGTGTATAGTCAAATAATGGCAATAAAAACTAACTATAGACTAGACATGAGATAACCCTAGACATGCAAATAATAGATAATCAATGGAATTAATTGCATCTAGGTTGAGCCAACTAATTAATTAATGCAACTAATGATGAGAATTAGTACTAATTGCATCAATTAACTAATTACTCAGAATTCAGGGCATATATCAATGAAAGAGGGATTAGCATGATACCCTGAAGATCACGGAGTCGAAACCGAGTGAAGAACCGCAACTGATCGCCTAAAAAGGTGAAGTTTTGAGGTGTCGGCTATGGAGGTTGATGGAGGTGAGAAGGGGGCAAACTTCGCCCTAGGACAGACTGGCTCGTGAGGGGCTGCCTGGGCGCGCACGCACGAGGGAGAAGGGCAGGGCGGCAGCGCGGGAGCGATGACGGCGATTGGCGGCACGGCGGCAAGGCGAGGCAGCGGCGGCTCTGCGGGTGCAGCGGCGCGACTGGCGGTGGCGCTGGTGTCTCGGGTGCGCACGGGGGAAAGGTCGTGCTCAACATGCAGGAGCTGCAGCAGCGGCGATGCTAGGTGCGGGCGAGCGGCGGCGCGTCGGTGAGCAGGAGGCAACGTCGGCGGGGGAAGGTGGCATTAGCAAGAATGGGCTCTCAGCTTCGGTCGATTGAACAAGGAACAGGACAAACCTATTTTGACCTTGGTCAAACTCAGATCGACAACCGAGATTGAAAAGGAACCAATCAATGGCTCAGATTCGGAAGTGATTCACGAGATCAACCGAACTGACCGAACGGTCCGATCTCTACACCGGACTGTCCGGTCAGGTTGGGGTCTGCTGGTCTTCTGCAGACCAGATGGTACAGTCTCTAGGACCGTTCAATTTGGTCTCTATGACCAGACTCCCCTAGGCATTGTGCCTAGTGCCACTGACCGGACTGTACGGTCTAATGACCGGACCATACGATCACTTCTAGAAAATTGCTGAGTCAAGGCTTTTCTCCATTTTCCAAGTGCCCTCGCTAAACACACAAATAAACACTGCACTTGGAATATAGAGGGAACTCTTAAACACTCATTTTTAAATAGTGGCACACTATGGCCTTAGAATTTTCGCAAATGCCAAACAAAGGATTGAGCAAATAAGAACCAAGGCAATTTAGAACCAAATGGGTATGTATGAGCCTTAGTCCATGAACCACGCGAGTAGATTTAACCTCAGAGTTCATAAGATCTTGCTTAATGGGCATGAAGCACAATCCTTCCCTTTGGTAACACTTATGGAGATGTAATCTCATATAGGGTATGAGGCACAAATATCTCCAAGTGGGACTAGCCTCCTTTGTGTTTCCTATATGATGCATGCAACAAGCATTTTACATATGCAATGAAAGTAAACATGGCATGTGAATGCAACCAATAATTAAAGAACAAGACACAAAGGAAATGTAACAATGTCATGTTTGAACCCCTCCCAAGCTTACTCACTATAAGCCATGCCCTTGCCTTGAGAGAAGTCAAACCACCATCTCAATCACTCCCCCTTGCTTATAGCTATCTTGGATGGGTTAGACATTGACTAATTTTTATGTGTTTTTTCTTTTAGTTATTTACACATGCATAGATGCAAAGCATACTAGTCATAAAGGAGTCCTAATTACCATGCAATGCAAGAGAAAGAAAAACACACTACATGTCACAACCCCCTTGGACCAAAGTTCCCGAGGTGCTGATTAAGCAGACACAAGATAATACAACAACTGACCAAGTTCAAACTACATAAAAAGAGAGTTATTTATTATACATCAGAGTTAAGTACTTAAGTGCAGCGAAAATATTACAAAGTTCAGTTTTAAAAGCAGCGGAAGATAACGTGATTAAACATCTATAATTTACAACTCGACGATAATAGTGATAAATCCGAGCCCATACGGATTATCACCGAGCATCATACAACAGCAGCGGCTACTCATTCTCCCAGTGGGCAGACCATCCCTCAGGGATAGACATATCCCAAGGAAGAACACCCATAGGTAGATCATATGCATCAGTGTTATTACCTGAAATAAAGAAAAACAACAACATGGCAAAGCCTGAGCTACTAAGCTCAACAAGTCTTACCCGACAAGTATTAAATCTAGACATGCATATGCTCAGAGATGGATAAAACTAAATTTAGTGAACATTCTAATAACTATAATAGTGTAAGATAACTTACATGTGAAAATAATAAGTACAACAAGCAATCTGAAATTTCAATTAAGTACAAAAGAATTTCAGTTCAGATTCACTAAAACACAATATTCTTCATCCAAACATTCTATTAATTATTATTAGTGAGGTTCTTAAACTACTATATGACTCAGTGAACATGCGGTACTCATTACTACGAGGAACAACGATTGCAATCATTTTACACCAGCTGGGAAAACCCAAAGTACACGGTATACGCATCATTTAAGAACATGTATGACAACTGTTCGCAAAGTCATAATACATGTCGATCCGAATCTAAAAGTCCCGACTGGGCAGCCATTCCACGGTAACGTCGGGAATCTGTCCACTCCTTCTGGATCATATGACCAAGAGTTTTAAGTTATCGTCGAAGCATGCATATGACAATGCTACATCAGTTTACTAGTTCCCATATACTAGCATGCATTGGGTACAGTTTAATACTTGCTCAGCAGGGCCGACAACGGATGGGTCCTAGGTCGACACAGACAGGGCTACAGCCTTGCAAGCCATATCCTCTGAAGGCACATGATCTTTGCCCTTTCACCTACGGGGCCTGTCCATGTCTCAAATTTTAGTTGCTGACCTAAACGGACTGCCACCTTGCGAGACAAAAACCACCACAGGTACTTTGCTTTTGCCCTTTCCAATACAGACCCGTTTAGTCCAAATTTAAATATTCTTACTTCATTCATGTGACTATCATCATGTTACTAATATTTCAAGTACCATAATAGTGTACAACCTACAACTAAGCATAATAATTCCTCTATTAACTACCTGTACCTATATACCATGTCTAAAAAAATATAGGAGATTTCCAGGAAATGCAGGTGGGTTTTCATTCAACTTATAAACTTAATGCATAAACAACCTATGCACATCTAGCAATTTAATTACTGGAATTAAATCATATTAATACATCGGAATATTTCGGGGCTTGCCTTGAGCTAAGACCACTGGATCAGTAGCTAAGTTAGAGTCTTCTTGTGCCGAGAAATCTAAGGATACCTTCTGAATATTATCCCCTGGCACGTCAACGTTCCCTATCACAATACCGATATGTCAACATAGGTGAATGCATAGATAATGCAACAAAATATGATGCATTTGATGAATGAGCATATCAATTAATATTTGTTCCTCAACATTGTTCTCGAAGCCATATACTTCAGAGTTAGCAATTTTAATTAGAAGTATTCATAGATAAAATGTACTAATGCATTTGAATTATGATTATAAACATACAACATGCATATAATTATTTAGTAACATAAAACTATGCTACTGGACGTGAGTAACCTACTGATGATAAATAAATGCATAATGATCAATTTCACAAATTCATTAATAATGTATTTAGCAAGGGTTATGACCAAATAAATTCTAGTGAAATATAAACAATAGATAAATTCCTACAAAAAATTCATGGTGATGCAATATGGCAAGCATGAATTTTGTGCACAAGCATAATCTTTAACTATTTACAGAAATTATTCTAATGCGTTTCTAAGCATTTTAAAGATAAAATCATATTTAATTTTATGTCTAGAAACTAGGATCAAATAAATATTTTCTTAACAGAGCATAACATGAGAAGACTAAAACAGTTTAATTTACTATTTAATCATATGAATTTATTAAGCTTTTACCCAAATTAATTAATACATCAAAACTTTTCATAAAAAAAAATGCAAAGTAACATGTTCAAAGCCCAGTACTCATCACAAGGAATCCAACAAAATTTATTTTGAAATTTTAGGAGCTCTAAATCTCTAGATATGGATTTTACAAGTTTAAGCAATTTTTGGATTTTCATTTATAGGTTCGCGTTATTTACGAAAATGCCATCAGTTCAATTTTTTGAAATGAACTAAACGCGTGCTCGCGCGCGCGCGGCGGCACAGCTGCTGGAGCGGATTTCGAGCTTGCCGGTGGGTTCTGGGGTCACCGGAGTTGGACTCCATGCTCACCGGCTCAAGGCGCACCTCAAGCCGGATGCTCGGGCGAGGTTAGCGAGGAAAGATCCTCACCGGAGTGGTGCAGCGTCGATCGGCAACGGACCAGAGGTGGTCGGCGATGGCGGAAGCTCGACGGAAAGGCTGAGGATTCAAGCGAAGGGATCGGGGAGCACCAGTGGACTTCGGCAAAGCTCGACGGAGTCACCGAGGCGACGGAGAAGAGCCGGATGAAGCTTACACAATGGACCTCCCATGGCGGCCAACGATGGCGGAAGGGGAAAAGTGGAAATCCGACGACCTTAAGTCACCAAACCAAAGGAACTTGATCAGTGGGTTGCGTAATGGGATTTCGCACGCTCTCAAACAAAGATAAGGAGTTGATCTCACCAGTGGAACATCAATTCCTTGGAGTCACGGCTCAGGTCACCGAAGAGGGTGATTTCGCCATTCTTTCAATTGCTTGCAAACTGACCACCTACTCGAGCTGAGATTTTGTAGAGGGGTGAAGTGGCTATGCACGTAGCTCTGAGTGATCTTGGTTGGGCTGGGTAAACACGAGAACAGATGGGGCTCGAGGTCAAGCTCTCGGCAGCAATGGCGATGGTGTCGGGGAAGAACAAAGCCGAGAGAGAGATAGGAGTGCGGAGATGCCGAGGAAATGATGGAGAGGCTGAGAGAGAGAGAGTGGGCGATGGAGTCAAGATGCCAGTTTTGTGCTCTGGACTCATCGGTTAGGTGGTGACACGCGATTGCCTCGATGTCGGCGCGCATGGCGTTCTGGCGCCAGGGGGAAAGAGAAGGAGGAGAGAATAGAGACTGACGACTGGGTCCCACTGACCAGGTTTTTCTCATTTCCAGAATTATTTCGGCCACTACTTCAACGATTGATTTAAAATAGTTCCAAACTCCAAATTGACTTGGAAAAATTTGGACAGAAAATTTGAAATGTGTAGATCACAATGTGACAGGTGTCCAATTTCAAAATCAAATAGTTTGGATATGCCAAATATTTGAATATGGATAAATTTCAAACTTCTAAGAATTAATTAGGGTATTTCCTCTTTGAATGCCAAATTTGAAAATTCCTAAAATTCTTTTACGGCAAACCCTATCACATAGATTTTTGGCAGCACCTGGTTGTATGCCAAATTTGAAAGTTGCTTCATAACTTAACCATACTTTGGTTTGAATTCAAATTCAAATGGAATTATGACTTGATAAACCAGGATTAGGTGCAACCATGTGATCAAAAAGAATGTAGTGACACTAGAGTGTCACACTACAACTACAAAGAACAAACACGATTACCTCCCTCATGAGTAGATAGGTTGTTGAGGTCCATGTCACTTGTGGTGGACTTTACATGATCTTCATGAAAGCTCTCGTTCCACCACCACCACCATCTAGGTCTTGTTCTTGGGCACCCACTTGTACGTAGCCGATCTCTCAAGATGAACAATGCACTTAGGCACCCATATGCTCTTGACCTTCCTCTTCTTGTTTGGTGGTCCCAAGGCCTTAGCTTTCACCTTGCCATCCTTGTTCCTAAAAAGATTGAAATGTGTGTTCTCATGGAACAAGTTAGCGTTAGGAAAAACAATAGAACTTATCACCATGGAACAATCCTTGGTGGCGTGGCCATCCTTGCAACACCTCTTGCAATAGTAGTCATCGGCGAGAAGGGGTTTTATCCATACGGGGATGGAATCACTCATCCCTATGATGTCAATGGCGGCGGGATATGAGCCAAGTCCCCGGTGGGAGACATTATTCACAAGGTTTCTCCCAAGAATCTCCTTGTGGATGGCTCTACCATGTGTGAGCCTTTCGAAGACGTCAATCACCGTCTTCTTCTCTTCCTTGAGCTTGTGATAGTCCTCCAAAACATGTGGCTCAAGAGAAGAAACCTCGATCGAGGTGGTTAGTCCATCACACATAGTAGAAGCATCACTCTTTGATGAACTAGAGGAGGGAGAGACAAGGTTCTCAATGTTGATGGCCTGATAAGTAATCTCAAGGGCCTTGTACTTCTCATGAAGCTCTACATGATCACCGTTGAGTTTGTCATAACTCTTGTTTAGGGCCTCATGAGATGGGACAAGGTCCTTAAGCTCACTCTCAAGCTCACCAACACAGTCCTTAGCCAACTTACACTCTTTTCTTACCACCTCTAACATTTTGGATTTCTTGATGGCGATGTCGTGGGCTTTCTCAAGCATACTCCATAACTCGGCACACGTGTGCTCCTCATCATCACTACCATCATTGCTCTCATCCTCACTCTCCCCAAGTTGGCTCATGGCCATGAGGCACGTCGGATGTGGGGGAAGAGCTCATGGAGGTGTGGTCTTGATCATGGCTAGACCGGCCACTTCTTCATCACTAGAGGAAGAGGACTCATCACTTGAGTTGTCGCTTGTCCACTCTCCAACAAGGGCCTTGCGAGAGAACTTCTTCTTGTAGTCTTGAGCTTTGCCTTTGCCTTTGCTCTTCTCCTTGTTGAAATACCTCTTCTTCTTGTGCTTGGCCTTGGGGTCTTCTTCTTCTTCTTCACTTGAATCTTGTGACTTGAATGCTTCTTTCTTAGGCTTTGGGTACTCTCAAACAAAGTGATTCTTTGAGCCACAATTGAAGCACTTGCCCTTTGACTTGGAAGCAAACTTATTCTTGAAGTTCTTCATCTTCTTCATGAGAAGAGCCAAGTCCTCGGTCAAGTCACCCTCATCATCATATTCTTCATCATCATCCTCAATGATCACCTTCTTTTTGTTCTTCTTGCTCTTGCTAGATTCTTGCTTGTCAGTCGATAGAGCAAGATTGGATGGTTGAGGATCATCCAACCCCAATTGGTAGCTCTCGAAGGCGGTGATCTTGCCAAGTACATCCTTCATGGTCTTGGTTTTGAGGTCACCTTGAAAGATGAAGGTGATGATGGACTCATACTTAGGGTCCTTGAATAGCCTCAAGAATCTTCTTATCACCTCAACGGGCTTCATCTTGAAATCATACCCAAGTGCATTGATATCCTCCACTAGTACATGAAAATGAGAATGAACAGTGTTAGCTCTCTCATATGGCAATCTAGTGACATTATCATACTTGTTCTTCAACACATAGTATCTTTCCTCTTTGACATCACTGGTGCCCTCATAGAGCCCCTGAATCTCAGTCCAGATACCATATATTTAGGAACTAGCATCTAGCTAAGCAAAAACATCCATAGAGATGCAAGCAAACAAAGCATTCTTGGCCTTGGCATTACACTTAACGTAGTCAGGCTCAAGTAGGTTCACATCCGCATCGGACTCATGAGTGACCGTCTATATCTCTGGATCAAGGGACTGAAGGTAGGCTTGCATGCGAGCCTTCCAATAAGCATAGACCTCACCATTGAATATGGGAACATTCCCCGCCTATCCCTGTGACACCCCAGTGTCACTACATTCTTTTGATCACATAAATTGCACCAAGTTCTGATTCATCAAGTCATAATTCAATTTTGGTTGCATTTCAAATTTAATTGAATTTGAATTTAAACCCAAGTATGGTTAAGTTATGAAGCAACTTTTAAATTTGGCATACAACCTGGTGCTGCCAAAAATCTATGTGATAGGGTTTGCCATAAAAGAATTTTAGGAATTTTCTCATAATTTTATTGAAAGAGGAAATACCAAATTAAATTCTTAGAAGTTTGAATTTTGTTCATATTCAAATATTTGGCAAATTCAAACCTTTTGATTTTGAAACTGGACACCTGTCACATTATGACCTACACATTTCAAACTTTCTGTACAAATTTTCCCAAGTCAATTTGGAGTTTGGGACTATTTTGAATCAATTTTTGAAGTTGTGGCCGAGTTAAATTCTGGAAATTATTAAAACTTTCCAGTGGGACCCAGCCATCAGTCTCTCTCTCTCTTTCCCTTCTCACTCTCACTGGCATCCGTCGCCATGCGCGCTGACACGCCACCTCCCGCGTGTCACCACTCCTCTGCCGAACCCAGGGGTTAAAACCGCCGCCTCGATCCTCCGCCCGGCTCTCCTCCTCGGCCCCTCCGCCATTTCCTCGGCTCCTCCGCGCGAAACCCCTTCTCTGGCCTTGTTTTCTTCTCCTCCCGGTCGCCATTGCTGTTACCCTCTGGAGCTCAGCTTAGTGCCGCGCTAACTCATCTAAGCCCAAGCTTATGACCAAGATGGAGGCGTCTTGAGTCAAAGAATCTCCAGAACAAACCTTGCCACAATCCATTTCATGGTTAAGGAGGATTTAAGGAAAAACCGAGCTCCCTGTTCATGGCGATCAGTACATAACTTCTTGAAATTCTTCTTCACTGGTGAGTTTGATGGGTTCATTTCTCTTCTCGTTGATGTGCAACTCTTTGACGCACATCCTTGTCTTGATCTGGTTTCTATTTTTGCCTTGAGGTCATCGCCATTCCACTTTTCCCCTTCCGCCGCTGTCGGCCACAATGGGAGCTCCACGGTGACAGCTTCATCCGGCTCTTCTCCGTCGCCTCGGTGACTCCGTCGATCTTCGCCGGAGTCCACTGGTGCTCTCCGACCACTCCACCTCTCTCCTCGACCTTCACATCAAGCTCGAGCCATCGCCGATCTTCTCTATTCCACCGCCGCTTGATGTCGACGTATCTCCGGTGAGCATCTCGCCTCGCGAACCCTACCAACGTGTTCCCCGTGTCGTGCTCTACGCTTGGGTGAGCACAGAGTCCAACTCTGGTGACTCCAGAGCCCGACGACGAGCTCCCAAACCGCTCCGGCAGCCATGCCGCCACGCGAAGGCGAGCGCACGCTTGGTTCAGTTCAAAAAAAATGAACTGATGGCATTTTCGTAATTACTTTGAAGTTCAAATAAAAATCCAGAAAAATGCTTTAACCTTGTAAAATCCATATCTGGAGATTTATAGCTCCAAAAATTGCAAAATAAATTTTGTTGGATACCTTGTGATTAGTACTATGCATTTAACATGGTACTTTGCATGTTTTATAGGAAAAGTTTTGATGTATTAATTAATTAGTTTAAATCTTAATAAATTCATATCTTTAGTTGTAGATTGGATAAAATAGTAAATTAAATTGTTCTGGTTTTCCCTTAACTTGCTTAGTTTGTATGATAAATTGATGACCCTAGTTTCTGGACATGAAATTAAATATGATTTTATCCTTGAAATGCATGGAAATGCATTATAATGATTTCTGTAAACATTTAGAGTTTATGCTTGTGCACAAAAACCATTCTTGTCATATTGCATCACGATGAATTTATTTACTCTTAGATCTTGCTAAATGTATTATTAATTAATGGCTTCGAGAACAATGTTGAGGAACAAATTTTAATGATATGCTCATTCTTCTTGTGCATCACATTTTGTTGTATTATCTATGTTTTCACCTCGTGGACAATACGGTATTGTGATAGAGAACGTTGACATGCCAGGGGATAATATTCAGAAGGTATCCTCGGATTTCTCGACACAAGAAGATCCTAACTTCAGTACTAACTCCGTGGTTGTAGCCCAAGGCAAGCCCTGGAACATTCCCATGTATTAATTTGATTAATTCCAGTAATTAAATTGCTAGATATGCATAGGTTGTTTGTGCATTAAGTTGAGAAGTTGGATGAAAACCCACCTGCATTTCCTAGAAATATCCTATTTTATTTTAGACATGGTATACAGGTACCGGTAGTTAATAGAGGAATTATTATGCTTAGATATAGTATGGGCACTATTATGGTACTTAAAATATTAGTAACATGATGATAGTGATAATGTGAAGTAAGAATGATAAAATTTGGACTAAACGGGTCTGTATGGGAAAGGGCGAAGGCAAAGTACCTGTGGTAGTTTTTGTCTCGCAAGGTGGCACTCCGTTTGGGTCAGCAACTAAAATTTGAGACATGGACAGACCTCGTAGGTGAAAGGGCAAAGATCATGTGCCTTCAGAGGACATGGCTTGCAAGGTTGTAGCCCTGTCTGTGTCGACCTAGGACCCGTCTGTTGTCGGCCCTGTTGAGCAAGTATTGAACTGTACCGAATGCATGCTAGTATATGGAAACTAGTAAACTGATGTAGCATTGTCATATGCATGCTTGGACGATAACATAAAATTCTTGGTCAAGTGATCCAGTAGGAGTGGACAGATTCCCGACGTTACCGTGGAATGGCTGCCCACTCGGGACTTTTAGATTCGGATCGACATGTATTATGACTTTGTGAAAAGTTGTCATACGCGTTCTTAAATGATGTGTATGCCGTGTACTTCGGATTTTCCCAGCTGGTGTAAAACGATTGCAATCGCTGTCCCTCACAGTAATGAGTACCGCTTGTTTACTACGTCACATCGTAGCTTAAGAACCTCACTAATAATAATTAATGGAATGTTGGGATGAAGAATATTGAATTTTAGTGAATCTCACCTAAAGTTCTTTGTTACTTAATTAAATTTTCAGATTGCTTGTTGTACTTATTAATTTGACATGCAAGTTATCTTACACTATTATAGTTATTAGAAGGTTCACTAAATTTACTTTTATCCATCTCTGAGCCTTTGCATGTCTAGATTTAATTACTTGTCGGGTAAGACTTGTTGAGCTTAGTAGCTCAGGCTTTGCCATGTTGTTGTTTTCTTTATTTCAGGTAATAACACTCTTCCTTGGGATATGTCTATCCATGAGGGATGGTCTGCCCATTGGGAGAACGAGTAGCCGCTGCTGTTGTGTGATGCTAGGTGATAATCCGTATGGGCTTGGATTTATCACACTTGCTATTATCGTCGAGTTGTAAATTATAGATGTTTAATCACGTTATCTTCCGCTGCTTTTAAAAACTGAACTTTTGTAATATTTCCGCTGCACTTAAGTACTTAACTCTGATGTATAATAAATAACACTCTTTTTACATAATGTGAACTTGGTCGGTTGTTGTATTATCTTGTGTCTGTTTAATCAGCCTCGGGAACTTCGGTCCAAGGGGGGTTGTGACAGTCTCGGCATCCTTACTCAAGGCGGTGAAGCCTCAAAGATTAGCACTTGGCTCTGATACCACTTGTAAGAACCGAAGGCCTACCAAGGGAGGGGGGGGGGTGAATCGGTAAGCCGCTCACGAATCGAATTACTTCAAATCCCACTACTTGAGTCCAAAAAGATAACCAACCTAAGAAATTCTAGTAGGCCAAGACCCTACTCATGCTAGTGTTAATGATATGATAAAGTGCGGAAGCCAAACACACTAGCCTATGCAAGCCACAATTCACCCTAGTGACAAGAGCACACAATTGCGGAATAGTAAAGAGAGGGTCAAGGAATGCTCATGATTTTTTTCCCGAGGTCTCGGAAGGATGGCGCCTTCCCCCAATCCTCGTTGGACCACTCCTGCCAGAGTTTCGGTCCCTCGAGAACTCGCCTCGCTCGAGAACATGTCAGACTCCCCGAGCCGACACGGGCGCTCACTAGCAATGCCCCTTTCACCGGCGGCCTCAAACCGTGTACAAACGTGTGACAACCTTCACAACTGATCATGATAGGCTCGATCACTGACACCTAACCGGTCTAGGTGTCACCATAGACCAAGAGTAACAATCTAGATCACACCCTCAAGGACACCCTAGCCTTAGATGTGCAAGATGCTCAAGTTACTCTCCACTAGCACTCTCAAGATATCCAATATCCTCTCCTAGTGCTCTCCTATTTTCCTCTTGGACCTTACCAAATGCTCTTAGGTATTCCACTGGCTAAGAGATGTCTCCAAGACCCCAGCAATAAAGTTATATAGGCTCCCAACCTCAAACTAGTCGTTGCCTCATGAAGTTGCCTTTCTGGACCCAATGACCGGACTGTCCAGTCACTCCCAGATCGGACTGTCCGGTCTCTCTGGAACGATTCCCAGAACCATCAGCCACACTATCCAGACAACTTTCCTGAACTAATCCGACTGTCCGGTCACTAGACCGGACCATCCGGTCTGTTTCTCTCTCCAATCCAGAAACATTCTGCACCGAAGCTCCTATTTGCCCCTGCTTCATCCCTACTGACCGGACCGTCCGGTCAGCAGACTGTCCTGTCCTGCCTGTCAGGGTCTCTTGCTCTAAGTCCTGGACAACACCCCATAGTGACCGTACAGTCCGGTCTCCACTGCCCCTCTGTCTGGACTCTATGTCCAGAAGCTGAAACTTGTCGTCCTTGCTTGACTTTGTTTCCCGGCTTCTCCGAACTGCTCCTTGGCTTCTCTACTATCACTTAATGCCTCTGATTTCACCGAGCAACCTTGCACATCACCGACTAGACATGACCTAAGAGAATGACCTAGACCCCCTTGATAGTCCGGTTTTTCCTATGGACTCAAAGCCTAGTCAAGTGTTCCAAACACTTGCACCATAGCTTGTTCTCTGCTTTGATCCATATCCATCAACCCTTGGACACCATCAAGTTCACAATTCTCTATGCTTGTGGTCATTGTCATCAATAGCCAAGGCAACCATCATCCATATGATTTCTAATAGAGTTAAGAGATGATTCCTAAATAGACAAAACTCGTGTAGATATTAGCCCAGAATTTCATAGTTGTCATCTATCACCAAAACATCCATACCTTGGGGATCCAATCACCATTGGTCATGAAGCTTACAATACCACAACAGCTAAAGCAGTTCTGTACGTAGAGCTTACAATCGGCAGTAAAACCTTGTCAGTTAACTCTCTTTGTTATTGATGGAAAGGGATCCTATAGCCTGCTATTTGGTCGCGACTGGATACATGCTCACTATTGTGTTCCATCGACGATGCACCAATCATTGACCCAATGGATTTGCGACCAGGTAGAGGTAATCCCGGCCGATGAAACTATCAATGTTGCATCGGCTGATTTAGTTCCATGGCATGCTGATGATATGGAGTGTTTGTCTGGCAAGATTTGGGACGGGGACTATGTCAAGATTACAACACAGGGTCTTGAGGTAGTGGACCAATTGAATTCTAAACTATTTCTTTGAAAATGGAATTTGCGGGCACGTCAATGAAATTTACTAGAAGATGGCAAGTCATTCGGGCGTTGGGTGATTTATGATATCAAAGGTCGATCACAGCCAATATGCAAATATTGTCCTTTGCAGAAAAAATTAGAAAGATGCTTTATGGATAATAAGTTTTCATCAATTTCTGATGGCCGATATTGAGGGTATCGCCCTTAGTTCAAAATATTACAAGATAAAATATTAAGTTTATATGTACCACTCTGGTATACATCTATTCTTGATGAAAATAAAAGTCGATGAGGTCAACAGCCTGGAAGCGAAGTTGATCAATTTCTGCGACCATTATGGTGTCTTCTTCAGTGGACCTAGGAACACTGGATGCTGTGTTCCACAAAGTATTGGCTTGCTCATAAGCTGATACAATGACAGTTTCCTGCGCCACAATCTCCTTAGGTACATTGGCAAGAGCTCTTTCCACATCGGCTATTTCTTTGTTCTTTGCGTCCAATGCGGCTTGGATTTCTTCGCGTTCTTTCTTCAAACCCTCCAGCTTCATCTCAAGTTTAGCTGATTTGGAGATCAGAGATGTATATATTTCTTGTTCTTCGGCTGCCTTTTTATCAGCTGCTTCTCCTTGGCTTCTATGTTCCCATCTTTTTTTGATGCGAGCTTTTACTTCAAGCACTTGAAGTTGATGGAACTCGATGAAGGCTATTGGGTGAAGCGCCAAAGCAAGGCCGGGGGGTAGTGTGTCCTTGATCTCCAAGTATCATTGCCTTATGGGGGTTGCATCAGGAACCAGCTGCTCAATGGGAATCCCGTCGAGACGCTGACGAATTTGAAGGAGGGTGGCTCTGGTCTCTAGAGAAAGAACGATTAAAGACGTATGCCGAGCAGCTTGAACTTGGGGATAGACATAGTTAGAAGAGAAGTAATGAATATCAAGGCGGTATAAGAAAAGTTATACATACTATTGATTCTGGAGTCAGTTGGGGCACTGAGACATCGTGTACAAGAGTCGATGGAGATGTTAGAATGCTCAAAGGTTTATGGATATATGCATCGATGGCCAAAGATCAAAATTCCTGGATATCAAAGGATTAGGGTATGAGAATGGAAGTAGTTAAATTAAAAGAATAGTATATGGATACCTGTGGATCGATCCATGGAACGATGTCCAGCACTGATGACAATGGGAACACAGTTGGAATAGCTGAGTTTTTTGCGGTACAAGCTATATCGATATTATCAAGGTCGATAGGTACTGCATGTCCCGAGGGAATCTTTGACAGTGCTGCACTACTAGATCGATTGTCAGAATTATGGGCAAACTCCTAAAAAAGGGGCTTGAAGATCAGAAGTTTGTTGAAATGACTCTTTAATTATAAATGAAGGTCTGTACCTCAAACATGGAAGAAGGATGCTCTGTCAGTTCTGGAAGTGTTGATTCCTCTTGAAGAGTTGAGGCCACCTGAGTTGATGTGACTGCTGGAGTCAATGATGGGATCTGGAAGAAGAAAAGTATAAAGTAAAAGGGCACAAAATGTAATATGACAACAATCGTGATACCTGTACAGAATGGGCGAGCTCGAAGACGACTTCTTGATCCACTTCTGGGAGAACAGCCAAAGTTGATGAAGTGAACTAATATATGAAGAAACAAATAAGGATAATAGACATCAATAAGGACATATTGAGAATTATTGAGAAAGTTACCTAAGGGATTGGAGGTGATGTATCTATGTAAGGACTGAAGGCCTACCGAGAGGGGGGGGGGGGGGGGAATCGATAGCCGACCATGAATCCAAAAACTTCAATTTCACGCTTCTCAAACCTAAGGAATCGTTGCAAGCTAAAAAATTCTAGTAGGCCAAGACCCTACACATGCTAGTGTTCATGATGCAAAGCAATGCGCGAAAGCTATTCACCCTAGCCTATGCAAGCCACAAGTTACCCTATCACTAGAGCACACAGTTGCGGAATAGTAAAGAGAGGGTCAAGGAATGCTCATGATTTTTTCCTGAGGTCTCGGAAGGATGGTGCCTTCCCCTACTCCTCGTTGGACCACTCCCGCAGAGTCCCGGTCCCTCCCGCCACCAAGTGGAGTTCTCGCCCATGAGTCCGCAATCACTCCTCGGGTGAAGACACGGTGTGCGTCACCTCTGCACAAAGCACAAGCTCGCCTCCCTCAAGAACTTGCCGGACTCCCGGAGCCGGCACGGGTGCTCACTATTGATGCCCCTTCCAACGGCGGGCTCAAACCATGTACAAACTTGTGACGGCCTTCACAACCAATCATGATAGCCTCGATCACCGACACGTAACCGGTCTAGGTCTCACCATAGACCAAGAATAACAACCTAGATAACACCCTCATGGACACCCTAGCCTTAGATGTGCAAGGTAGCTCCTTGTTACTCTCACTAGCACTCTCAAGATAACCAATATCCTCTCCTAGTGCTCTCCTCTTTTGCTCTTGGACCTTACTAAATGCTCTCAGGTATTCCACTGGCCAAGAGTGGTCACAAAGACCCCAGCAACGAAGCTATATAGGCTCCCAACCTCAAACTAGTCGTTGCTCCACGAAACAGCCTCTCTAGACGTACTAACCGGACAGTCCGATCACTGTCTAGACTGGACAGTCCTGTCTCCACCGGACGGCTCCTCCAGATCCGTTGCTCCACTGTCCGCTGCTTCCTCCTGTAGTGACCGGACCGTCCGGTCACTCGACCGGACCATCCGGTCCACTTTCTCTCTCTATTCTAGGAGCCTCCGTGAAATGCACCTCTTCGGCCTCCTTACACTCCTACTGACCGAACCGTCTAGTCAGTAGACCGGACCGTCTGGTCTGTATGGAGTCTCCTGCTGATAGAGTCCTTCTCCTTGCGCTAAGTCCTAGAAAACTCCCCATAGTGACCGTACAGTCCGGTCTCCACTGATCCCTCTGTCCGATCTCTATGTCTAGAAGCTGAAACTTGTCATCCTCGCTTGACGTGGTTTCCCGGCTTCTCCGAACAGCTCCTTGGCTTCTCCACTGTCACCTAGTGCCTGTGATTTCACTGAGCAACCTTGCACATCACCGACTAGACATGACCTAACAGAATGACCTAGTCCCTTTTGATAGTCCGGTTTTTCCTATGGACTCAAAGCCCTAGCAACTACTCAAGTGTACCAAACACTTGCACCATAGCTTGTTCTCCGCTTTGATCCATCTCCGTCAACCCTTGGACTCCATCAAGTTCACAAGCCTCCATGCTTGTGGTCATTGTCATCAATCGCGAAGGACACCATCATCCATATGATTTGCAATAGAGTTAAGAGATGATTCCTACATAGACAATACTCGTGTAGATGTTAGCCCACAATTTCATGGTTATCATCTATCACCAAAACATCCATACCATGGGGATCCAATCATCAATGGTCATGAAGCTTACAATCTCCCCCTTTTTGGTGATTGATGACAACCACTACTTAAAATAAATTTTAAGGAATAATCGGGCTAAAACAAGCTACAGAAATATCAAGAGGAACCAAGACAACATAAGAGAGAAAAGCATAAGGTCCTGCTCAATCAAGTAACATCTAGAGATATAAGGAAAAGAGAGAAGAGCATACTCTAGATGAAACATGCATGCATGCCATGGCAATATATTGAATGAAAGCATAATGACATGCAATGCAAAGCATAAATGATGAGATGCAACAAGTTAGCATGAAAATGCATAAGAATTAAGAACAAGCATCCATCATCATGATATCATCCACAGGCATACAAGATAATCAATAAATACAAGCATTGCATATGAAAAGGAAATAAACCAAGTGAGATCAAAATGAGTCAAACACAACTGAATGAAAACCATGACTCATCATAATCCACGAACAATGAATAACACCTCAAAAAAAGATCCAAATGGTCTATCTCCCAGAAACCTCGTAGCTCCCCCTAGATACAAGCTACTCTCGATCGGACAAGATTACACTCCCACTCCCCCTAGACCCAGTATCTTCTCCCCCTTTGGCAACAAGCACCAAAAAGTCACAAAAGGTGGGAAAAGAGGAACATCTAAGCACTCGTGGTCGAAGGCGGTGGTGCAATGACGTCCTCTGTGGGCTCTGCTCCTGGCTGCTCCTGAGGTGGATCCTGCTGTGCTCCCTGAGCCTGTGCCGCCTGAGCATCCACCTGCTCAAAGAAACCAAGGTCTATAGGCGACTCACACCTGCTGTCCTATGCCGCTGTAGTGACTGTGGCAGTCTCCTGAGCTGAAGTCTGGAGTAGTATGAGATCTGCCACATCCTGCTGAGAGAAGCCTCCATGGACAAGATCCTCTGCTGCCTGAGTAGTAAGAGTGCAAACTGTGGCAGTAAGAGGTGGAGCTGAAGCTGTAGCTGTCTCTAGGACGGTCTGAGAGTCTACACGAGTAGTGTGGACTATGTCTGAGAACAGACTCCTGACTGGTACGTGCTGGGAACTGGAGGGTCCTGCCATCTGTGAGCTAGAAGAGTGTGAGGGTGAGACAAACAACGCATACACAGAGAAGGCTGACACAGGAGAGAGCTGTGCTGAAGAGAGTCTGTCCTGCTCCCCCTGTCAGTAAGACCCTAGAGAGTGATAGTCCGCTGGACTGTGCTATCATCAGTGCAGTGTAGGGACCTGGCTGAGTCTATAGCTGCTGAAACTATGGAATCACTGAATGTCCTGGTTGCTGACCGGCCTGCCTCTGAGTAAGCTCCGTCATCTGAGTCACTGGAGCGGAGACAAGGGCCATCTGCTGACGTTGAAGCTCTGCTTGTCCTCTGATCAGCTCCATCATCTGACGTCTGTTCTCTGACACACTGTGTATAAACTCACCCAACCGTCCTGCAAGTGTTGTCACTATGACAGTGTCCTCAGACTGCGAACCTATCAGCTAGGGAGGCGCTCCTGTACTGGCTGACTCAGGAATCACCGTCTCTGGCTGAGTTGCCTGCTCATGTAGTACCGGTGACTCCTGCTCCTCCTCTTCTGTGTGCTGGATGGAGGTAGAATGGGATCCCCTGGGGACTCTAGGTGAGTAGCTGGTGGTCACCTCAGGGAAAGCGTCATACTGCTCCTCCATCACTAGGCCCATCCTCCTCAAGAGATAGCAAATGTAGGGCCCATAGATCAAGTGACGTCCTCCAACCCTCTCAGAGATCACCTCCTCCATCTCTCCAATCAGAAGGTCTGCCAAGTCAAACAACTGCCTCCTCAGAATAGCTGCTACAACCCACTGATGGAGAAGTGTGAACTCCTCTCTGTATCCTGACCTAGGGATGATATTCCTGATGACTATCGCTCTCACCACCTTAGCCTCTGCAGTGAGTCTTGTAGGGTTTCTGTCAAAGCCTGGTGTGTTAGGTGGTGGAAAGGCAATCGACACCATCTCGTCTATCGGCATCTTCCTTCCCAGAGGTCTGCGGGGTGGTGCAAGTGTACCATAGGCACTGCTGTATAGTAAGAAGTCTAACGAAAGAAGTCCTAGGTTATAGATCAGATCCTGTCTAGTCACACGCTGTGGCTGCCCTCTGAACAAGAACCAGAACTCTGAGCGGTCTCTGGCAACCCACAGTGTGGCGTAGAACTCTAGCACCACATCCTCTCTGAACCTATGTGGAGCAATAACTAGCTTTGCTAGCCCTGGCAAGTACATGAAGTACTGCTCCATCTCTGTGTCGGTGGCCCTTCTCATGGCCTCGTACGTTATGTACTGCTACGGCATGAAGAGTCTGTCCTTGCCTCTCAGAACAAGGTAATGTCTCACACCCTCACCGATCCTCCTCTGGAAGCCAGTCCAGTACCTCTCTCCAGCAGCGGGGTCTCTAGAAACTGGAACCCACTGCTCGAAGGGTACCAAGCGAAGCGCCTTAAAGTCCTTGGCAGGAACCTTAAGGATATCTGTCTCTCCTGCTGCCTGTACAAGTCTCTGCAGCCTCCTCGTGCACACCTCACAGGTGCACCTTGGGTCTCCTGCCCGGTGAGCTGTTGTCTAGGGGAAAGTCTGCTCAGCCTCCTCCTCAACCAGCTCCTCAGACTCTGACTCTGAGGTCTCCTCTCCAGTCTCCTCCTCCTCGGACTCCTCCTCCTACTCCCTGGAGTATCCCTGATCCGCAGTTCTTGACGATCTCCCCTGACGAGAAACCGGAGTGCGCTGTGGCCACGGCAGTGGCACAACTTCAACTGCTAGAGGTGCAGTCCTCTGTCTGGTGCTCCTCCTCAATCCCTGGTCCTCAGCTGGCTGGCTGATCCTCAGGCGGGAGCCAGGTGTCCTGCGTGACTACTCCATGGCGTCCAAGTGCTGAGCCAACCTCCTGGCTCTTTCTGACTCTGGGTCCAGTCTTGATCTCTTCTTGCTCTTTGGCTTCTCTGGCATCTTCCCTTTGCCCTTATCCTGACCTGATCCTGCCATCTATGTTGCTGCTGCTATCACTGCATGCACATAGTTAAAGGTAGGATAAGCAGAGTCCTATATAAATCTATAAGCAAAGCACCGCTAGGAGAGAATGCGCAATAGAAACCCTAGCACTGAATGAAGGACATGATCACTAGGCAAATATGCAAAGCAACAATAGTGATCATCGACTCTACGTGGCTAGTGCGAATCATCTAGTGTATAGTCAAATAATGGGAGATAAATCTAACTGTAGAGGGAGCTGACCAGACTCTCCAGAACACTGTGCCCGAGGGCATGGACCGGACTGTACGGTCTGAAGATCGGACTGTACGGTCACTACCAGAAAAATACTGAGTCAAGGAATTTCTCCATTTTCCAAGTGCCCTCGCTAAACACACAAAGAAACATCGCACATGGAATATAGAGGGAACTCTCAAACACTCTTTTTCAAATAGTGGCACTCTATGGCCTCATAGTTTTCGCAAATGCCAAATGAAAGATCAAGCAAATAAGAACCAAGGAAATAAAGAATCAAATGGGTATGTATGAGCCTTAGTTTATGAACCGCGTGAGTAGATTTAACCTCGGAGTTCATAAGAGCTTGCTCAATAGGCATGAAGCACAATTCTTTCCTTTGGTCACACTTATGGAGATGTAATCTCATATAGAGCATGAGGCACAAATATCTCCTAATGTGACAAGCCTCCTTTGTGTTTCCTATATGATGCATGCAACAAGCATTTTTCATATGCAATGAAAGTAAACATGCCATGTGAATGCAAGTAATATTAAACAAGACACAAAGGAAACCTAACAATGTCAAGTTTGATCCCCTCCCAAGCTTACTCACTATAAACCATACCCTTGCCTTGAGAGAAGCCAAACCACCAACTCAAGCACTCCCCCTTGCTTATAGCTATCTTGAGTGGGTTAGACAGTGACTAATTTTTATGAGTTTTTCTTTTAGTTATTTACACATGCATGGATGCAAAGCATACTAGCCACAAAGGAGTCCTAATTACCATGCAATGCAAGAGAAAGAAAAACACACTACAACTACCAAAAACAAAAACAAACACGGTTACCTTCCTCATGAGTAGATAGGTCATTGAGGTCCATGTCACTTGTGGTGGACTTCACATGATCTTCATGAATGCCCTCGGTCCACCACCACCACCATCTAGGTCTTGTTCATAGGCACCCACTTGTATGTAGCCGATCTCTCAAGATCAACAATGCACTTAGGCACCCATATGCTCTTGACCTTTCTTCTCCTGTTTGGTGGTCCCAAAGCCTTGGCTTTCACCTTGCCATCCTTGTTCCTAAAAAGCTTGAAGTGGGTGTTCTCATGGAACAAGTTAGCGTTAGGTAAAGCAATGGAACTTCTCACCCTAGGACAATCCTTTGTGGCGTGGCCATCCTTGCAACACCTCTCGCAATAGTAGTCATCTGCGAGTTGGGGCTTGATCCATTCAGGAATGGAGTCGCTCGTTCCGATGATGTCGATGGCGGCGGGATATGAGCCAAGTCCCCGGTGAGAGACGTTGTTCACAAGGTTCCTCCCAAGGATCTCCTTGTGGATGGCTCTACCTCGAGTGAGCCTCTCAAAGCCGTCCATCACCATCTTCCTCTCTTCCTTGAGCTTGTGATATTCCTTCAAAACAAGTGGCTCAAGAGAAGAAACCTCAACCGAGGTGGTTAGTTCATCACACATAGTAGAAGCATCACTCTTTGATGAACTAGAGGAGGGAGAAGCAAGGTTCTCAATATTGATGGCCGTGATCTCAAGGGCCTTGTACTTCTCATGAAGCTCTACATGATCACCCTTGAGTTTGCCATAACTCTTGTTTAGGGCATCATGAGATGTGACAGGGTCCTTGAGCTCACTCTCAAGCTCACCAACACAGTCCTTAGCCAACTTACACTCTTTTCTTACCACATCCAACATTTTGGATTTCTTGATGGCGATGTCGTGGGCTTGCTCAAGCATACTCCACAACTCGGCACAAGTGTGCCCCTCGTCATTGCTGATAGGTGTAGAGTGCCCGATCTTTCGGCGAGTGTAGATAACCTCGATTCGGTGGATGTCGACCCTCACGATCCGACTATGACGAGCAAGCCCGAAGCGCCAATGCAATCACTGAACCAACTTCCGGAGGATATTAACCTTGCGGTAAACAAGATCAACCTGATCACGAGGATCAATTCTTACGCGCAATCGAAGAACGAGCAAGAATTAGAGGCGAGCAATCTGATGTATTGCACGAAGGTGGAGTTCTGAATTCACGTCGAGAGACGGATGAATAGCTAAGCTAATCTTAAAACAAAACTCAAAGATTACAAGGGGCGCAACCCTTGACTAAATAGGGGGAGCGCGGCATCTAGGGCCGGCTGAAGTAGAGAGGCGAGCGGTGGAGAGGTAGTCGCGCGACTTGGGCTACTTGGGCCTTCGCGGGCGTCATCCTGGGCCGTCGTTCCTTAGCATCAAAACCATCTTCAATTCCTGGGCTCGAGCTCTAGTTATTGGGCCCTTGTACGTCGTCGTCTCGTTGGAAGATGGGTCCATAACTTGAGAAGACGCAACGACGAGAGGTGGAGGCGTGACAACTTGGTTTGGCGCGCCGTCTTCCATCATCGTTGTTCGTATGTCGTTGATGTCCTCATCATCCTCCCCTTCTTGAAGCGAAGTCATCCTCGACGGCAACGCATCATCCTCACCCAAATATGGTCTCAAATCTGCAACATTAAAACTAGTGGAAACACCAAACTCCATGGGCAAGTCAAGAACATAAGCATTATCATTAATCTTGGTTAGCACTTTAAAAGGACCAGCAGCACGAGGCATTAATTTAGAACGACGCAAAGTAGGAAATCTATCTTTACGCAAGTGCAACCAAACCAAATCACCAGGTTCACAAGAAACATGTTTTCTACCTTTACTACCAGAAACTTGATACTTCTTATTAGCAACGGCAATGTTGTGTTGTGTTTCTTCATGCAATTGTTTCATGTGATCAATATGAGCAATAACATCAACATTTGGTTCATCTTCAGCATCAATAGCAAACAAATCAATAGGCGCCCTAGGAACATAGCCATAAACAACCTCAAAAGGACACATTTTAGAGGCAGAATGTGTAGCACGATTATAAGCAAATTCAACATGAGGTAAACAATCTTCCCAACGTCTCAAATTTTTATCTAGAACAGCTCTAAGCATAGCAGACAAAGTTCTATTTACTACCTCTGTTTGCCCATCAGTTTGAGGATGACAAGTAGTACTAAACAGCAGCTTAGTTCCTAATTTATTCCAAAGAGAACGCCAAAAGTGACTAAGAAACTTAGCATCACGATCAGAGACAATTGTTTTAGGAATTCCATGCAGTCTAACAATCTCTCTAAAGAACAATTCAGCAACATTGGAGGCATCATCAGTTTTATGACAAGGTATAAAGTGAGCCATTTTAGAGAAACGATCAACCACCACAAAAATACTGTCCCTTCCCTTCTTAATACAAGGCAATCCCAAAACAAAATCCATCAAAATATCATGCCAAGGAGAAGAGGGAACAGGTAAGGGCATATACAAACCATGATTACCCAAACGGGATTTAGCTTTTTGACATGTAGTACAGCGGGCAACAAGGCGCTCAACATCACGGCGCATCCGTGGCCAAAAGAAATGATCGACCAACACCTCATGTGTCTTGAAAACGCCAAAATGACCCATAAGACCACCTCCATGCGCCTCCTGTAACAACAAAAGACAAACCGAGCTAGCTGGAATACACAGCTTGTTAGCACGAAACAGGAACCCATCCTGCATATGAAATTTCCCCCAAGGTTTGCCATCCTTACAATGCATCATAATATCATGAAAATCAGCATCATTCACATACTGATCTTTCAAAGCTTGCAAACCAAAGATTTTAAAGTCTAATTGGGACAGCATTGTATAACGATGAAACAAAGCATCGGCAATCACATTTTCCTTCCCGTTTTTATGTTTAATGATGTACGAAAAAGATTCAATAAATTCAACCCATTTAGCATGCCGACGGTTCAGATTAGTCTGGGTTCTAATATGTTTCAAAGCCTCATGATCAGAATGAATAATAAATTCGCGAGGCCATAAATAATGCTGCCATGTTTGCAAAGTTCTTACTAAAGCATAAAGTTCTTTATCATAAGTGGAATATTTAAGAGCAGCACCACTTAACTTCTCACTAAAATAAGCAATGGGTTTATGATCTTGTAACAAAACAGCATCCAAACCAATTCCACTAGCATCACATTCCAATTCAAACACTCAAATGTAAGAGAGGAGCGTGAGTTAACCGTTCCTTTAAAGTGTTGAATGCATCGTCTTGTGGTGCACCCCACTCAAATGGCGCACCCTTCTTGGTCAGCTCATGTAATGGTGCAGCAATAGAACTGAAATCCCGCACAAAATGACGATAGAAGCCTGCAAGACCAAGAAAACTACGAACCTGTGTGACCATCGTCGGTTGTGGCCAACTCTGAATGGCATCCACCTTGCTGCTATCCACCTCAATGCCCTGCGGAGTAACAACATAGCAGAAGAAAGGAAACACGTTGCGTGCAAAAAGTGCATTTTTCCATGTTCCCAAATAAGCGAGCAGCACGCAAAGCATCAAAAACAGCATGCAAATGATCTAAATGCTCATTCATGGATTTGCTATATATAAGGATATCATCAAAATAGACAACAACAAATATTCCAATGAAAGGCTGAAGAACTTCATTCATTAAGCGCATAAAAGTGCTAGGAGCATTAGACAATCCAAACGGCATAACCAACCATTCATACAAGCCAAATTTAGTTTTAAAAGCCGTTTTCCATTCATCTCCTAATTTCATTCTTATCTGATGGTAACCACTACGCAAATCAACCTTAGAGAAAATTATGGCACCACTAAGTTCATCAAGCATATCATCAAGGCGTGGTATAGGATATCGATAACGAATTGTAATATTGTTAATTGCACGACAATCTACACACATACGCCAAGAACCATCTTTCTTAGGAACAAGCAAAACAGGAACCGAACAAGGACTGAGAGACTCACGAATGTAACCTTTATCCAGCAATGCTTGCACTTGACGCTGAATTTCTTTTGTCTCCTCAGGATTTGTACGGTACGGGGCACGATTAGGAAGCTGTGTGCCTGGAATTAAATCAATCTGATGTTCTATGCCACGAATAGGAGGAAGACCCGGTGGCAATTCAGCGGGAAAAACATCTTTATAGTCCTGCAGAAGGTTAGCAATAGCAGGAGGAATATGCAACATAGGTGCCTCATCTAATGAAACAAGCATACGAGAGCAAACTAGCGCATAGCAGGGCAGATTAGCATCATGTAACTCATCAAAATCAGTACGTGTCGCAAGCAATATAGGGTTATGCAATTTGATCTCAGGTTGAACAGGTGCAACAGGTGGTGATTTAATCAATTTTGCAGCTTTTGCCGCTCTAGCAATATCATCTTTTAGAACTTGTTCAGGTGTCATAGGATGAATAACAATTTTTTGACCCTTAAACATGAAGGAATAATAATTGGAGCGACCATGATGAACACTATCAACATCATATTGCCAAGGATGTCCAAGCAACAAAGAGCATGCTTCCATTGGAACAATATCACAATCCACAAAATCAGAATATGCACCAAGAGAGAAAGGGACACGTACCGAGCGCGTTACCTTTATTTTGCCGCCATCATTAAACCATTGAATATGATAAGGATGTGGATGCTTCCTTGTTGGCAATGATAACTGCTCCACCAAGGTCGTACTAGCCAAATTGTTACAACTGCCACCATCGATGATTATACGGACCGCTCGTTCTTGCACAATGCCTTTAATATGAAAAATGTTGTGGCGCTGATTCTTTTCATCTGGCACGACCTGTGCACTAAGAACACGCTGCACAACAAGAGTTGCATACCTGTCGGCGGCACTAGAGTCGACATGAAGCTCCGTATTAACTGCATGATTAGTGGCAAGCATAGTATGTAGAGTATCCTCAGAATCACTAGCAGAAGAATACTCACCGTCATCACGAATCAACATAGTTCGTTTGTTTGGACAATCGCGTATCACATGACCAAATCCTTTGCAACGGAAACACTGAGTATCTCGAGCTCGTCCAGACGACGAGGAGGACGGCGCGGTCGAGACAGATCTGGCCATGGGTGGAGCACTTGACTTGGACGAGGTCGCAGTGTGGTCGCGTGACATGGAAGGAGGCGCCGATCGTGGAGCTGAAGGCGCCTTGGACCCTGCAAAAGTGTTAGGTCTTGACGATGATTGTCGATCCTGCACTTCATGTTCAGCTTTACAAGCATATTCAAACAAGGTGGTGATATCATCATAATTCTTATAATCAAGAATGTTCTGAATTTCACGATTTAACCCACCCCTAAAGCGAGCCATAGCAGCATCCTCTAGTTCAACTAAACCACAGCGAATCATACCCTTTTCCAAAGCTTGATAATAATCCTCTACAGATTGTGAACCTTGTTGAAAGCGCTGCATTTGATTAAGCAAATCTCTAGCATAATATGACGGCACAAAACGACGACGCATAGCAGCTTTTAATGCCGTCCAAGTGGCTGGAACATTATTAGGATATTTTTGTCTATACTCACGCCACCAAAGTAAAGCAAATTCAGTAAATTCACTAATAGCAGCCTTAACTTGTAAATTAGCAGGGATATCATGGCATGCAAATTTTTGTTCAACCTCTAATTCCCAATCAAGATAAGCACCCGGATCATATTTGCCAGTAAAAGTGGGAATACGAAATTTAATTCTGGCAAAAGAATCATTAGTAGGAACACGTACCCTACGAGCATGACCATGACTATTGGCGTCATCCTGCTCGGTGTCGGCGCCGTAGTTGCGTGCTGTTTGCAACTCCGTGAGCTGCGTCGTCATGGTCCCAAGTTGCGTTGACATGGCCTCAAGACGAGTCATGATCGTCGCGAGCGTGGTGTGGGCAGCCGTATCAGCAAGGTCGAGCTGATCAAAACGTTCGTTCGACGAAGTAATCGTGGAGTCAAGTCTCTCGTGCATTGTCTTCATGTCGTTTTGTAGACCTTCAACCTGCGCCTGGACTTCTTGGAGGGTGAGCTCCTCCGACTTCGAGTTGTTTTCTGCCATAGAAACACAAGCAACACAGAAAAAGATCCTACGACAAGAGGTGAGTGGTGGATGAAAAGCTCAATCAAAAAGTTGTTATCAAATCCTTACCCGTCCTTACCAAGCACGCAAGTGTGAACTGCAACCACAGGTAAAACCGGTGAAAGATTGGAGGAGCGATTGCGTGGTGAAACAAAAACCTGCTCGTAGTAGAAAATTTGTGGAGCTAGGAGGCTGCACTCAATCAAGGGTTAGCACAATTCAAACAATAACTGCAAAGCTGAATAAAGGTGCTAAACGCGAAAAGATTGCTGTCGGCACAAGTGGAAGAGGAAGAAGAAGAATCGAAACAAACGGATCCGAAGAAGGGTAAAGAACAGTAACGTGTCACCTATGGTGCTCAAGCGCTCTTTTTTTTCTTTTTCTTTTTTTTTCTTTTTTTTTACTTCTGCCCCTCTTTTTTTTTTAACCTATGTCAGGGGAGTGTGAAGAAAAAACAATGCATACACACACTCTCTCTCTCTCTCTCTAGAGTAGGGATGAGCAGAACACAACACAAGGCGAGGCGGGGCGGTTTACCACGTAACCGAGTCGGATGCAACGAGTCACGTGACTGACCCGGACTCATGGTGCGGCGGCAAAACTTGGCAAGTGATCGGCTGACCAAAACGCAACTGAGTAAGACTCGTTACGTGCGGCCAAGTAGGAGAGCGAGGCGGAGAGAACAGATGCGGAGGAAAGCAAATTGTGGTGGCTAAAACACACGATATGGTGGAAGGATATAACAATGATGAGGAGAAAATGATGAAACAGCGGGTACCAGCAACGATCAAAAGCGATAGCACAAAAACTCAACAACGCAAATTACTGAACGAAAGTGCGAGGCTCAAAACCGTACTGGGGTAAAATTTTTTTTGTAGTTTTTGGTTTATGTGGACTTGGATAAACTCACCGAGAAACACTGAAATCTGATACCACTTGATAGGTGTAGAGTGCCCGATCTTTCGACGAGTGTAGATAACTTCGATTCGGTGGATGTCGACCCTCACGATTCGACTACGACGAGCAAGCCCGAAGCGCCAATGCAATCGCTGAACCAACTTCCAGAGGATATTAACCTTGCGGTAAACAAGATCAACCTGATCACGAGGATCAATTCTTACACGCAATCGAAGAACGAGCAAGAATTAGAGGTGAGCAATCTGATGTATTGCACGAAGGTGGAGTTCTGAATTCACGTCGAGAGACGGATGAATAGCTAAGCTAATCTTAAAACAAAACTCAAAGATTACAAGGGGTGCAACCCTTGACTAAATAGGGGGAGCGCGGCATCTAGGGCCGGCTGAAGTAGAGAGGCGTGCGGTGGAGAGGTAGTCGCGCGACTTGGGCTACTTGGGCCTTCGCGGGCGTCATCCTGGGCCGTCGTTCCTTAGCATCAAAACCATCTTCAATTCCTGGGCTCGAGCTCTAGTGACTGGGCCCTTGTACGTCGTCGTCTCGTCGGAAGATGGGTCCATAACTTGAGAAGGCGCAACGACGAGAGGTGGAGGCGTGACAACTTGGTTTGGCGCACCGTCTTCCGTCGTCGTTGTTCGTATGTCGTTGATGTCCTCATCAATTGCTGTCATGACTACTCTCATCCTCACTCTCTCCAAGTTGGCTCGAAGCCATGAGGCATGTGGGAGGAGGAAGGAGAGCACGAGGTGATGTGGTCTCGATCATGGCTAGGCCGGCCACTTCTTCATCACTTGAGGAGGTGGACTCATCACTTGAGTTGTCGCTTGTCCACTCCCCTACAAGGGCCTTGCGAGAGAACTTCTTCTTGTAGTCTTGGGCTTTGCCTTTCCCTTGGACTTATCTTTGTTGATGACTCTCTTCTTATTTTGCTTGGCTTTGGGGTCTTCTTCTTCTTCTTCACTTGAATCTTGTGACTTGAATGCTTCTCTCTTGGGCTTTGGGCATTTACGAACAAAGTGATTCTTTGAGCCACAATTGAAGCACTTGCCCTGGGACTTGGGAGTGAACTTGTTCTTGAAACTCTTCATTTTCTTCATGAGAAGAGCCAAGTCCTCAGTCAAGTCACCCTCATCATCATCTTCATCTTCATCATCGGTGTCCACCTTCTTCTTGCCTTTCTTGCTCTTGTTTGATTCTTGCTTGTCAGCTTGTAGAGCAAGGTTAGATGGTTGAGGATCATCCATCCCTAGCTGGTAGCTCACGAAGGCGGTGATCTCGCCAAGTACATCCTTCATGGTCTTGGTCTTGAGGTCACTCTGCAAGGTGTATGTGATGATGGACTCATACTTGGAGTCTTTGAAAAGCCTCAAGAATCTTCTGATGACTTCCATGGGCTTGAGCTTGAAATCATCCCCAAGTGCATTGATCTCCTCCACTAGCACATGAAAATGAGAATAAACAACATTAGCTCTCTCATGTGGTAATCTAGCAAAGTTATCATACATGTTTTTTAGCACATAGTATCTTTCCTCTTTGACATCACTAGTACCCTCGTGGATACTCTGAATCTCAGTCCAGATACCGTGTGTTGTCAAACTAGCATCCAATCTAGCAAACACATCCTTGGAAATGTATGAAAACAAAGCATTCTTGGCCTTAGCGTTGTTCTTAACAAAGTTAGGCTGAAGAAGGTTAGCATTCGCATCGGACTCATGGGTCACCGTCCATATCTCCAGAGCAAGGGACTCAAGGTAGCCTTGCATACGAGCCTTCCAATACGTGTTGTCCTCCCCATCGAATATGGGTACACTCCCCACCTTTCCCGGCAGCCTTACTCATGGCGGTGAAGCCTTAAATTGAGCACTTGGCTCCGATACCAATTGTATGGACCGAAGGCCTACTGAGAGCATGGGCGGGGGGGGGGGGGGGGGGGAGGGTGAATCGGTAGCCGACCATGAATCCGAAAACTTTAGTTTCACGCTTCTCAAACTTAACAAATCATTGCAACCTAAACAATTCTAGTAGGCCAAGATCCTACACATGCTAGTATTCATGATGCAAAGCAATGCGCGGAAGCTATTCACACTAGCCTATGTAAACCACAAGTTACCCTATCACTAGAGCACACAGTTGCGGAATAGTAAAGAGAGGGTCAAGGAATGCTCATGATTTTTTCCCGAGGTCTCAAAAGGATGGCGCCTTCCCCTACTCCTCGTTGGATCACTCCTGCCGGAGTCCCGGTCCCTCCGACACCAAGTGGAGTTCTCACCCATGAGCCCGCAATCACTCCTTGAGTGAAGACACAGTATGTGTCACCACTGCACAAAGTACAAGCTCGCCTCCCTCAAGAACTTGCCGGACTCCCCGAGCTAGCACGAGCGCTCACTATTGATGCCCCTTCCAACAGCGGGCTCAAACCGTGTACAAACTTGTGACGGCCTTCACAACCAATCATGATAGGCTCGATCACCGACACCTAACCGGTCTAGGTCTCACCATAGACCAAGAGTAACAACCTAGATCACACCCTCAAGGACACCCTAGCCTCAGATGTGCAAGGTAGCTCCTTGTTACTCTCACTAGCACTCTCAAGATAACCAATATCCTCTCCTACTGCTCTCCTGTTTTGCTCTTGGACCCTACCAAATGCTCTTAGGTATTCCACTGGCCAAGAGTGGTCACAAAGACGCCAGCAACAATGTTATATAGGCTCCCAACCTCAAACTAACCGTTGCTCCACGAAACAGCCTCTCTGGACGTACTGACCAGACAGTCCGATCACTGTCCAGACCAGACAGTCCAGTCTCCACCGGACGGCTCCTCCAGAGCCGTTGCTCCACTGTCTGCTACTTCCTCCTGTAGTGACCGGACCATCCGATCCACTTTCTCTCTCCATTCCAGGAGCCTCCGTGAAATGCACCTCTTCTGTCTCCCTGCACTCCTACTGACCGGACCGTCCGGTCAGCAGACCAGACCGTCCGGTCTGTATGGAGTCTTCTGCTGATAGAGTCCTGCTCCTCATGCTAAGTTCTAGAGAACACCCCATAGTGACCGTACAGTCTGGTCTCCACTGACCCCTCTGTCCGGTCTCTATGTCAAAAAGCTGAAACTTGTCATCCTCGCTTGACTTGGTTTCCCGGCTTCTTCGAACAGCTCCTTGGCTTCTCCACTGTCACCTAGTGCCTGTGATTTCACCGAGCAACCTTGCACATCACCTACTAGACATGACCTAAGAGAATGACCTAGACCCTCTGGATAGTCCATTTTTTTCTATGGACTCAAAGCCCTAACAACTACTCAAGTGTACAAAACACTTGCACCATAGCTTGTTCTCCACTTTGATCCATCTCCGTCAACCATTGGACTCCATCAAGTTCACAAGCCTCCATGCTTGTGGTCATTGTTATCAATCGCCAAGGACACCATCATCCATATGATTAGCAATAGAGTTAAGAGATGATTCCTACATAGACAACACTTGTGTAGTTGTTAGCCCACAATTTCATAGTTGTCATCTGTCACCGAAACATCCGTACCATGGGGATCCAATCATCAATGGTTATGATGCTTACAATCTACTGCTAGTTTGGCCCGTTTCTATTGCTCAGCAGCCAGAGTCAATGAAGGGGCACCTCTTCTTTTGGCTATCGTTCTGCGAGGTTTCTTCGAACCACAACCACTAAGGATTTGCGCAGGTGTGGGGTCATCACATCCAATGATTGGATTGTTGGCTGTTCGCAGGTATTTGATTGGCTTCCCGCTACGGCTCACTATTGGAGGGGTGGCGGCTGGCTCTTGCATTTGACAAGGATTAGTTATGGTAATCGATAAAACGGGATGAATGCAATTTTAAATAGGCTTACCTTGTCTTCGAAGTTCATGAGGTGACTGGACAATGAACGGTAGAAAAAATGATTTCTGCATTCATTCCACTAGTTCTTGAATAAAGTCGTGCTAAATGGATTCAACTGAATATCAACTAGATCACCCATCGGGATCTTTTGAGCCATGTCATAGATTTTTCTTGTATTCCAGCGCACTCTTAAGTTCTTGACGGGCCCAAAGATGTACGAAGATCAGCCCCTGCATAAGTGACCTTAGCAAGGTTTGCTGGGTCGAGCATGATCTTCTTAGTGAGGACGTCTTCCACCTGGATCTTGTCCTTGGCCGGCTTCTTCCTGGGGATCTCAGCATCAGTCTGGACCTCGCTATCTACTGCCTTCTAGATCTCTAGCCGGCTAGACAGCATCAACTATCGGTCGGCCGTCTCACAACTCTGCACATCGCAATCAAAGGAATTGCAAAGATCAGAGTGGAGGGAGATAATTCCCTTAGGGCCTAGCATCTCGAGGGTAAGGTACGGGTAGTGCGGGACCACCATGAATTCTGCCATCGCCGGTCTACCAAGGATAGCATGGTAAGAAGACTCAAAGTCTGCCACTTAGAAGATGATACGCTCGGTCTTGAAGTTCTCATGGATCCTGAAGGTGACAGGCAGAGCAATCTGTCCAATAGGAACAGAGGTCTTGCCGGGCACGATCCCATGAAAGGGAGAGGAACTTGGCTGTAAGTCATTGAGCGTGAAGCCTAACTTCATGAGGGTCTTGGTGAGGATCAAGTCCAGACTACTTCCTCCGTCGATAAGCACCTTGTTGAACTTGACCCCCTTTGTTGTTGCCGCGAGCACAAGAGGATAGCGCCCGAGCTTGGGCAATTCTCTGGGGTGATCCGACCGATCGAAAGTAATTGGTACTTCAGACCACCTCATGTATTCTGGCATAGCAGGCTCTACGGAATTGATCTCACGTAGCTCCAGCTCCTGCTTGTGTTTGGACGTGTAGGATTCTGGGCCTTTGAAGCTCCTAGAACTCTTCAATCTCGTCCTTATCATCATCGTCATTAGGCTTGTCCTTTCCGTTGTGCCTTGTTGGATCTTTGGCCACCTTCATCATGGCAGTCACGAAACCCTTCAGAGTGTAATAGTCTTTTGCCTTGTGGTTCCCTTTGGGTGGCATAGGCAGGGGCCACTTAGCATGTTGTCCATGGTCTGCTGACTCGTCCAAGGGTTTTTTCCTCGTCCGGTCTACCGCAGCGACCAGGTTCTTAGTCTTCCGCTTCATGTCCTTCTTGGAGGACTCTGGTTTGTCCGAGCGCTTCTCTTGCCTTTGCCTTGGATGTCGTACAAAGCTGACTCTCCAGACGAGAACTTTTCAGCAATCTCGAAGCACTCCCGAATGGTCAACATGAGGTCCTGATTCCTCCGACCGATCTCCCGAACTAGCTCATCACTCTAGACTCCTCCTTGGAAGGTTACAATGATTTGCCAGTCCGGAACATTAGGGATCTTAGTTTTTTTGGTGCAAAACCTTTTGATGTAGTCACGTAAGGGCTCGTCAGCCTTCTTCTTGATCCGAGTAAGGTCGAAGTGGTTGCCCGGCCGGTTGCAGGTAGCTTGAAAGCTCTCTATGAACTTCTTGTTAAGGTCGCCCCATGAAGTGATTGACCTCTCTGGGAGCGATGTGAGCCAAATCCGGACGGCTGGCTCAAGTTGGACCGGCAGATAGTTAGCCATCACAAAGGTGTCGCCTCTAGCTGACCAAATCGCGGTGCTATAGAGTTGAAGCCACTCCCGAGGGTTGGTCTGACCATCATACTTCTCGATGGGGACCGACTTAAAATCTTTTGGCCACCGAGCGATATGAAGCTCCGGTACATAAGCCTTGATCCCGTCGAATTCATATTTATTAGGGATGTTCGACCTCCGTCGCGTCGGTATGGAGATCGAGAAGGTGAAGACGCGCGTGGAGTGGCCCTACATCGTCACTGTGATGACGACACCGGTTATCTTCATCCTGGTTTTTTTCCCGGCCCTGATCGTCTCATTGACGTCGGTCATCGCGGTCATCTCTCGAAGGTGTGTTGCGATGTCGATTGTCCCGTCGGTCGTCTGTCCTCCGGTTATGGTGCTCCTCCTCGTGGCGTTGGTCGTCTTGAACCTGCTCTTCAGTATGATAGTTGATAGTGTCCTGACCGTCATGAGGCCTCATGGAATCCCTTCGATCGCTGCGTCGCCGACCAAGAGAAGTTGCATGGCTGGAACTTGCCACTGACTGTGCTTCATCCTGAGCCTTATCTTGAATGGCAGCTGCTTTGAGCATAGCCATCACCTTCTGCATTGTTGGAGTCTGATATGTTGCATCTGCCATCATGCTGTCCAGCAACGTCTTTGCTCTAGTGATGTTGTTCTGTGGGGTGTTGTAGACATTGACGCCGTCTACTTCAATTTCCAACTCTCTGAGGTCTAGCCAACACACCAGTCGGGATCCACGAGATCCTCTCGATCGGCAGCGGTAACCGTTCAAAGGCGGTGCCTCTTCGGGGTCATCATCCTGATGGCCTCCATCATTGTTGGACGGGTTTTGATCCTTGACCATATTGATGGCTAAAGGATACGGGCACGTAGATCCATCTGAGTCCTCATCAAAGGAATAGATCGACTTAGAGTCATACCCAAAGGGTAGATCTGTGTCGCTGAATCCGAGTGGAACCAAAGCAGGGATCAGATCTGACAAGCTCGGTGATCATGCCATTAGATTGTTTGTGGCCGAGTTGGATTGATGCTTATCGAGGCCTAGCACTCCGTTGGAGTCGGCGGTGAAGTCGAGCGACTCGAAGGAGACCTTGAAGTCTGGCGAGTACTGGATGATTGGAATTTCAGCCATCAAAGTTGATGGTGAATCCCGGCGAGCCTTGTTCCCTACCTGACGCCCCAACTATCGAGACTTAATCTGGACAATCTATAGGGCTATGTCGGAACTAAGAACTATGATGGTTAAAGACACAAGACGCCGAGTTATATAGGTTTGGGCCCTCTCGATGAGAGTAACAACCTTACGTCTTGTGCTCTATGGTTTGTATTGCAATGAAGTCGATGTCCCTGTTAGTGGGGTTCCCTGCCACCATATATACTCGGTCGACAGGGGGTACATGAAGTCCTACTCCTGGTCTACAAGGGTTTACATAGAAAGCCTATCTTTAATAGCCTTGTGCTCCAAACTGACTCGGTCGGTTTCCTTGTTGGTGTACCCTGTCGGTTATCGACTTAAGCTTAGCTATGGACACCCGGAAGGCAAGTATTCCACAAAATGCAGCAATATCCAGAAGCACCTCAACCAAAGAACAATGTCAGCTAAGATCTTAAGGGTGAACATGTGTTGCCTATCAATAAAGATGAATTGAGCGATGAAGTAAAAGCACAAATTAGTTAGAAAATGGCTGAGTATGAGAATCTTCTATTGGCGACTTTCAGCAAGACAAGGCAGGGCAAGATCATTCAAAAGGGAAATACCAGTTGCTGCCTTGGTTGAAGATGGAACAGAAGAATCACTTGCTAACAAGCCAATGGAAATTGTCGATGAGGCAGGTCTGAACAATATGATTCATACTGCTGTACACCATGCATTAATTAACGAGTCACCTGTATTGGTTAATACTCTGAGGATCTTTATCATTCAGACTATGGAAGAATTTTTATATGAAGATTCTGCTCGTGGGCCGGCGCATTTTCGAGTACCTGGAAATCTTTCTTGGCCTATGATTGATGCGTTTACTCCACAATAAATTGGGGCAAGCATGCCAATTCCTGCTATAGGAGCAGAGCCATCATCTTCTTAAGTTTCTCCACCTCAGAAGAACATTGATAGTTGTACAGTAGGAAGGACGCCTTGGAGAATAATATTGCAAAGAACATGTCCATGTACGCAGCCACAACATTATAGGCAGGAGACTACAGAACCAAATATCACATATGGCACTGCACCCAATGTTGAGCCGAGTATGTTTGGGATGCCGTCATCATCTGCTCTACCAGGGGAGTTAGGAGGCCAACATACAGTTGTTAATTTTGGTTCGCAGACAGCCACTCAAATGCCAGCATCTGCTCTTACATCGACTTTTCCCAATGTTAATGTATCGACCGATGACTGGGCAGTGAAGATTGCTGAAGTGATGAAAGAGCAATTTAGTTTGAAGCCAAAGCAGCAGACGTACATGTATCGACCCCCATATCTTCCAAGCTATGATTTGATTCTAATGCCGAGTCGATACAGGCCACCAGAGTTTACTAAGTTCACTGGACAATATAATAGTACTACAGTTGAGCATATCAGCCGATTTTCAGTGCAGTGTGGGGAAACTGGTAATACTGAAGCATTGAAAATGAGGTTGTTTACGTTGTCCTTGTCTGGTTTGGCATTTTCTTGGTTCGCATCATTGCCCCCAAATTCGATTATTACTTGGACCGATCTAGCAGAAATTCCACAAGTATTTATTTGCCGAAGCAACAGAATTGAGGTTATCAGACTTGATTGTTGTGAGGCAGAAGGCTGGTGAGTCCATGCATGATTACGTATAAAGATTCAGAGATGTACGTAGTAAATGTTTTAGTCTGCAACTGACTGATAGACAGATGACAGAAATGGCATTCAATGGCTTGGTTGTACCTCAAAGGGAAAAGTTTCCCTCAGCTGAATTTGAAAGCATGTCCCAGTTAGTGCAGAAGGTATCCATTCAAGAGGCAGTTAGGTTAATTATAATGATTATGGGTCTGAATCTCATGAAGAAACTATTGAAGTCGATATGGCTGAATGGACTAGAAACAAGAATGTGTTATCGTGCCCATGGGTGAGGTAGAATGAACTTGAAGAAAAATATGATTTTGATATCACCAAGGCCGACAAGATATTTGATATGCTATTACAAGATAAACATATTCAGTTGCCATCCAATCATGTGATTCCTCCTGCTGAAGAATTGAAGAAAATGAGGTACTACAAGTGGCATAATTCTCCTTCTCATAATACTAATGATTGCAAGGTGTTCAGGAGACAAATTCAGATGCAATTGAGCAAGGAAAGATCAAATTCACTAAAGGTACTATAAAGATCGATGGACATCCTTTCCCTGCAAATGTAAACATGGCTGGTATCGATAATGGTTAAGCCTTTATAAAGAGATATCAGAAAAAGAGGGACAGAGAAGTGAAGGAGTCACAATTTGATCCACATTGGAGTTGTCCGTTCTTCCAGTATTGATGGGATCATAATATGAAGTTGCCATCGATCAACAATTGTCCCAGATGCAGTAAGCATATAAGTCAAATGTATAGAGAAGCCCCACATACTCATCGGCACCAACATCGACATGATGAGACTAGAGAGTCGATGGTGGGTTAAGCCGATAAGCAACAAATAGTCTCTGCATTCGATCGACTTGGGACCAAAAGTATAAGCAATAAAGCTAAATTTGATGAAGAAGTTGATGAGGAGATGCAAGAAGAGCAAGCTGATTAGTGGTGTCCCTCTGGCATTTTCGCTAGAAGTCAGAAGCGTAGAGTACAGAGGATGCATTGCAGGCAAATAAGGACTAGTAAATATTCTTATGATGAAGATGATGATCAACCACCAAAGAAGGTCTGGAAGCCAAAAGTGAAGTCACAAGTACATGCATCAAGTGCTACAATAGGAATGGTGGTGATGTTGCCTCAAGAATTCATGGCTTTGGAAGAAGAATTGTTTGCTGTTGAAGGAAGTCAACCGCAACTTACATTTGATTCTCAGCAAGCAATATTTGACAAACCAGATGAATCTAGATATTGGCACCTGAAGGCTTTGTATTTGAAAGGATTTGTTAACGGGATGCCAATGGGAAAGATGATGGTCGATGGAGGTGCTGCTGTAACTATTATGCCGATCACTACTGTCAGGAAATTTGGAAAATCTGAAGATGACTTGATTGACATTAGTGTGATTTTGAGAGACTATGGTGGTTGTACTGTAGAAGCTAAGGGAGTTTTGAATGTGGAACTCACAATCGTTAGTAAGACTTTGCCAATTACTTTCTTTGTGATTGATGGAAAGGGAACCTACAACCCTTTGTTGGGATGTGATTGGATACATGCTAATTGTTGTGTTCCATCGATGATGCACCAATCTTCGGCCCAGTGGAATGGTGATCAAGTAGAGGTGATCCCTACCGATGAAACCATCAATGTCGCATCGGCCGATTTAGCACCATGGCATGCGGATCATATGGAATGTTTGTCTGGCAAGATCTGGGAGGGAGACTACTTAAGATTACTACGCAAGGCCTTGAGATAGTGGACCAATCAAGTTCTAAGCTATTTCTCTGATAGATGTCCTAGTGAAGTTATTAGAAGATAGCGAGGATATCATTTGAATGTTTGGACGGTTCATGATCTTGGGAGATTTGTCACAGCCAATATGCAAATATCGTCCTTAGTACAAAAAATTAAAAGAGCAAAGAAAAAAGAAAAGGGAATGTTTTATAGCTGATGAATTATCATCGATTTCAGATGGCCGATATTGGAGATATCGCCCTTAGTTTAAAAAAATATATATATTATGAGATATTGTGTTCTTTACAGATCAAGCTGTTTACATCTATTCTTGGGGGCAGTAGAAGTCAATCATGTCGATGGCGTGAGATCGGAGTTGATCAACTACTGTGATGATGATTGCATCTTCTTCTATCGACCCAGGAGTACTAGAGGCTATGTTTGATAGGTTGATGGCTTGCTCATAAGCCGATGTGATGACAGTCTCTTGCGCTACAATTTCCTCAGGAACTCTAGCGAGAGATGTTTCTACATCAGCTATTTATTTGTTCTTTGCCTCCAACGCAGCTTCGATTTCTTCACGCTCTTTCTTCAAGCCCTCCAGCTTTGCTTCAAGGTCGGCCGACTTGGAAACTAGAGAAATGTACTTGCTTTGCTCTTCGGCTGCCTTTTTGTCACCTGCTCCCGCCTGACTCCTTTGTTCCAATCGTTGTTCAGTGCGGGCTTTGGCTTCCAGCACTCGAAGTTGATGGAACTCGATGAAGGCTGTCGGATGTAGCACCGAGGCAAGGCCATGCAACAGCATGTCCTTAGTTTCCATGTATCGTTGCCTGATGGGAGTTGCATCAATCACAAGTTGCTCAATTGGAATCCCATCAAGGCGTTGACGAATCTGTAGAAGGGTGGCTTTGATGTCTAGAGGAAGAATAATTGAAGATGTACGCCGAGAGACCTCAGCCTGAAAACAGACATGATTAGAGGAGTTGATAATAAATGATAAAGCAGTATAAGGTCAATTGTTTGTACTATGGTTTCCAGGGTCGATGAAGGCATTGAAACATCACGAGCAGGAGTCGATGGAGACATCGGGATACTTGAAGATTCAGGAATATGCGCACTGATGACCAAAGATCAGAACTTCTGAAAATGCAAGATGATGTAAAGTTGAATAGGAGATAATCAATATAGAATTCGGAGGGAGAAAAATACATGTGGGTCAACCCAAGGTATGATGTCTAATGTTGATAGAGGTTGCCTTACGGTTGGTGCCTTAGAGGTCTCTTCGGAACGCGTTATATCGATATTTTTAGAGTCGATGGGCACTGAGTGTACTAAAGAGACATCTGATAGGGTAGCACCGCTGGAGCGATTTTTGGGGCTGTGCACAACTCCCTGAAAAGGAAAGGGTTGAATATAAAACTTTGGATTGGCTAAAGGAGATTTTGCACAAGGTTTACCGTTGCAGCCGGTTCTGATGGCTCGGGAGGTATCGACTCTTCCACTGATAGGTTTGCGGCTGGCGAGGCCACGGGAGTCGATGATGGGATCTGTATAAAGATTAGGTGGGGTTTGCAAAAGAAATTAAAAGATATTGTGAATACAAGATCGATACCACCACGGCATGGCGAGCTCGGAGATGACTTCTTGGGCTACTTCCGGGAGAACAGTCAAAGTCAATGGAGAAATCTTATGATCGAAAGAAGAATAAGGTTAGCAGACATATATAAATTATGAAGGTTAGTAAGAGTTATTACCTGAGTTATGGGAGTTGGTGCAGTCGCTATTGGTTTCGCTTGTTTTTGTTGTTCGGCGGTCTGGGTCGATGAAGAAGTGTTCTTTCGCTTTTTTATCACTGCCTGCTGAACTTTCTTCGAACCTTGGCCGTTAAGAATTTGAGCAGGAGTCGGGTCACCACAACCGATATTTGAATTAGTGGCCATCCATAGATATTTAATCGGTTTCCCACTGATGCTCACTGACATAGGGGTGACAGATGGTTCCTGCGTCCAAGAAGAATTGATTATGGAAATTATGGAATATGATGAAAGTAATATTAAGAAGAATAACAATTACTATATCTTTGAAGTCGGGAAGATGATCAGACAACGAGCAACAAAAAAGTTGTCTTCTGCATTCTTTCCATCAGGACTTGAACAGAGTAGTGTTGGACGGAGCAAGTTGAATATCGGCTGGGTTGCCCATTGGAATATCTAGAGCCATATCATATATGTTTTTGTATTCCAGTACATTCTTGATTTGTTGCCTGGCTCAGAGACGTCCAATGAAGAAAGAGTTAGCAGGCAGCCGACCAAAGCCAAGTTGATAAGGAATTGATGTAGGGTTATAGAACTCGTATGAACAAGTAAGGAGATGTCCTCCATGGAAGTCAACAGGTAGTATTCCAGGTCAGATGTAGGCTTCGAAGATAAGAGTCGATTCTCTGTCCTGCAAGAGGTTCTCTGGATGGAAGATGGAAGGGTTCTCGAACTCCAGCTCATGATAAGGAAACCATATCCGTTTATCTAGCTGGGGGCCATTATAGAAGAGGATAAGGAAGGTGTTGAAGTTTTCTGTGGACATTCGGTGTCCAGGAGTCACCATGGCAGCCTCACCAAGCAATGTGCAATGATGAGTTGGAATTTCTTCGTCTTCTGCTGCGTTTTCCGATGGGAATGAGCTGTCTGAGAAAGGAGCTATGAACATGGCTTGGGAGAAATAGACAGGGAGCCACAACTGTATGAACCACCATGGGCCCCTTGCTGGAATGGTTTGATGGGTTTGCAAGCACACAGAGGTGCGGTGTAGGATTTGGTATATAGATCCTAAAAAGAATCTGCCTAAAGGGAATTTGTTGCCCTCAGCTAGGATATCTGCTATTCCCAAAAAAATGGTGGTAGGCATACATGATGAACCACAAAAGATGAAGTGTTCAAGCAAAAGGTTTAAGAATGCATAGAGTTCTCGGCTAGTGACGGACCCAGTCTTGTGATGAGTTGTGATGTATGCAGGCCATCTTTTCGACTCTTTGGTCTCAAACTCGCATTTTTTGTGGTTGTTCTGGATGCGAAAGGGATCATAATACTGATCGACATTTAAGCCGGTCAGCATCATTACATCCGTGAGAGCAGGTGCCATGGGTCCTTGATTGAAGAGTTCAGAGCATCGGACCAAAAATAGGCAAGTACTAATCCACTTGATGCTGGTACTTTTTCTGCTGAACCAGAGAATGATATCCAGATTCCAAATGAAGGCAAGTAATTCTACCTACTTTAAGTAATATGAATTATACACTTGCATCAAAAGGTTGTATAATGTGAAAATATTCATGATTGTCAGATGAACCAAGTAGGGGAATAAATATGGGCAAGGGATTGGATAAGTTGACATGACGCTTGGGCACCAAGATTCCAGTGCATATTGTTGAAGGGAAGAGACGCCCGGAAGCGCCTATACAAGCTGCAAAGCTTGCTTCCGAGGGGGACATAATACTAAGGCAGCACATACCAGTCCTCACTCATTGGAAGCACTACAAGAAGCAGCCAGCTTATTTCACCAACTACATTGGCAAAGTGGCTGTAAGTCTGTCCTTAGAGCTCGACATTTTGTTTTGTCCAATATGGTTTTGTTATAGCTCTGAATGCCTCTTTTTTTATGTTCTTCCTCCTGGCTAGGTTTCTTTTGCTATCGACCCCCACAACACTGCAGTAAAAGAAGCATGCACAGATTTTCTCAAATGTGGCATACGACAAATGCGTTACAGGCTGAAGAAAAAATATTTTGATGGTGTACCAGCAAACCAAGTTCGTACAGCATCACCAGTGCCAAACTTGACCGACGAACAATGGAGGGCTCTAGTCACGATGTGGTCAGACCCTAAGCATAAGGTACGTTTGTGATACTTGTTATATGTGAGTGTTAGATTGATGTTAGAATGATGTGGCGGAGAGCATGAACACATGTGACTATTAAATTGATGTGTTAGGGCTCTAGAGATTCAAAAACAATAGCAAGAATGACATTTTATATGTAGTATAAAATTATTGTTTTGTTAGTAGAAGTATAAATGTATATGAAATTTGTTTGGATGCAAAACTATGATGCCTGAAAATTGAATGCATGTTCAGATTTGAAATAATATGCTAAATATGTTCAACACAATACTCCAGATGTCAAGGTTTTAAAATAGTAGCAGAATGAATTGTTAATTCAAGCATTGTGTATGCTTTTAGTCATACTGAATATGCCTTTCTATAGGAAAAGTGTACAAAAAACAGAGATAATCGGGACAAAGTCCAGTGCCAGCAGAAGACTGGATCTTGTTGCTACATTGCGCACTGCTATGCCATGGTATGCATGTGCAATTTAGTGTGTACATTCATATTGAGCATGCTTTCCAGATCCTGAAGCTAACATTTATTTTTTCATTTACGTGTAGAAGGAAGATAAGTATAAAGATATTCCACCAACTGAAATTGATCTTTTCAAGGAGTGTCATTGCAGCAGTAAGACCGGCTTTGCTGAGCCTGTCAAGAAAGTAATTGTAAGTTGCCACTTTCTTTAGCCGAGACAAGGACGACCTGGTTTTCTCAGTTGTTATATGCATGTGTTTTGTGTGCTGTTCTGTGAATGCATATGGTGACACAAGTGTTGTATGGTGTGCATAAATATTTACAATGCTCAAAATTATTGCTATTTGCTGAAGTTCTCATCTGAAATCTGCTTTGCCCTATGGAAACTGTATTATTGTACAAGTGTTTTGTAATCTGTATCTATGTTGTCACGAATCTTGTACCTTTTCTTTCTTAACCGTGATGTGATCAAAATGTTTCTTGATATATGCACATTATAAGTTTATTATTAAATACATGCACCTTGTGATGAATTATGTTTGCTGCCTTGTTTCTAGGCTGACATGGAAGCCATTATTGCTGAAGCTGCACCAGAGGGCCAGGCACCAAAGACTCCAGCTGAAGTTGTCTCTCAAGTCATGCCGAAGACAACCTTCCTTCAAAATGCTGGCCTTGAAACAGCGCGTCCGAAGAGGAGCAATGCTGCTGGTGCTGTTGCTGCACGTGTACAAGAACTTGAGGTACAACTTGATGCAGAAAGACATATAGCTGAAGATCTTAGAGACAAAGTGGAGCACTTGATCAAACAAACAGAAGATGCAGATTCAGCAAGGATGAAGCACTCAGACAAAGTTGAAACTCTCAAGTTGTCATTTCAGGAGACCCAAGCAGCATTGTAAGAGACCCAAGCCCTTCTTCGTGGTTTGCTCAAGCTCAATAAGATCTAAAAATTGATTGCTGATAACTCTTGGCTGTGTACTGTTGGTTTTTGGTTGGTATTTAACTTCAGCTCAGTTCTGACTCTGAACTTGGTGGTTCTTGGCTGTCTTTTGGCGTGGAATTATGACTTAAAGCTTAGTTCTAATCTATGATCATCCTATCTTGTTTATGGTTGCTGTATGGATTGGAACTCAGTTGTAATATGGTATGCATGACATTGACATTATATGGGATGATTTAGGATATGATCTAAAACTTGAATCTATTATGTGATTGTGATAATTAATTTCTGTAATTGGCCTATCTTGTGTGGTTTATTGTGTATTGTCACATAAGGACATTATATGTGTATTTTTGAATGTGGGCAAAAAGCTATTTGGCTAGTAAATTATAAGGCTGTAATGTAATGTGGTCTAGATTATACTGATTAATAATGTGCTTAAAATATATTGGGCTGAAAACAAATGATTCTAAGAAATGGGCCATGGAAAATATGATGGGCCAAATATAATATTTAAGTGGGCGCCCATGCAAAAGAGTGGTAATAATTGGGCCAGAGCTATGTATTGGGCTGAAATAGAGTGGACTAGCCACGTCGGATCCACGTCAAATCCTAGTCATGCCACGTCATTTTGTGTTTACTGATTTGTGACGATTTTTGTGCCATATTATGACAAAAACAAACGTCATAAAAAATAATGATGTTTTCAAGAATCGTCACTAATTTATGACAAAAAAATTAAATTCATCATAGAAGGTAATTAGAGATGATTTTTGTCACTAGTTCGTCATACACCATCGTTTATGATGAAATTTTTATGGTTGGTGACATAATGAAATCATCATAGAAGACTAGATTGGTTGTAGTGGCATCTACTGCCAGCAGTGGCTCGTTCTTGGCCATATCGACTAAGGAAAGGGGGAGTGCCATGTCGATTTGGCATCATGAAGGATGGATGCACGGGCATTGGTAATCTGACGATACCAATTTCTCCAACCTAGGATTGACAACGGCCATGACCTAAAGATATTTTTCCAACGTTCAGGGGTGGCTAGAGTTGATTTAAAGGGGATCCGATTGGTTTCACAGTTAATGAATTCCATGGGATCAAAATTGGTGCAAGGACCGAGGTAAAAATGGCTTTGATCTTTATTAAAAGGAATGCAGATCTGGTGCTTAAGTTCCTAGTACAAACACAAGATAAAATTACTATCAAAACAGAGAACTAGTGGTGTTAAAAGAAACTAAGTCTATTGGTGAAGAATAAAAAGGACTGTGATGGTTCTCAAGAACACATCAGCAATGAAGGATATAATAGATTGGATCTGACCGAGAATCAGGAGAAAGAGGAAAAGGATTACCTCAGGAGCATCTTCCGAAGTTGCCATCGCTAAAGGAGAACTTATGAGGTTCGTCGGCACTCGAAGGTGAAGACAGTTCGGAGTGAGCAACGCATCGGCGAGGAAAGAGAGAAGAAGATGATGAAAGGGTTGGAGCTCGGGTAAAAATGAAGGAAGGTAGAAGAAGCATTTATATGGATAGGACGCAGGTTGGTTGCAGTAAAGGCGCGCGGTAAACGAGGAGATAAAATCCGGTGCATGAAGCATTTCATACCCTAGACTCGGGGGGCATGTGTTGACACCAGAATTTGACTGGGCCCAGCGATAAGTTGCATGGAGAGGAGTCAGCCAAAGTCAAACAACTACAACAGCCGAGAAGAGGAAAGGTGTATCCCTTTGGGATTGTTTTTGTATATTAGTATAGATTTATTTAGAAATAAACTTAGTCGGTTTGTTTAGGAGTCCTGACCGAGTTGGGTCAGAACCTCTTGCAAGAGGTTATAAATATGTAATAGGATCTATACAAAAAAACAACACCTTCATTCAATACAATTCGGCGCATTGCCAAATTTTCCTACTCGACGAAATCCTCATCATGCGCGGGTTGCATGGGCTCCGATCTCGGCGATAGACTTGGATTAGTCCAACCGGTAATTCTATCAATATCAACTAGTACTTTCTCATTAATTTGATATTCTAGTTGTTATCGTTAGAATTGCTAGTTATCCGGTAATTAGATCTGTTTGATGCTTGTTCTATCAACTCTGATTGTAATACTGTCTTGGTTGAAGCCGATCTATTGCAATCATGGTAGGTTTTATAAGTAATATTTAGATCCGTTGAGACTTGATCTCGGCAATATATATATAGGGCTACATCAGGACTAAGAACTACGATGGTTAAAGACACAAGATGCCGGCTAATACAGGTCCGGGCCCTCTTGATGAGAGTAACAACCATATGTCCTGTATTCTGTGGTTTGTATTGCAATGAAGTTGATGTCCCTGTTAGGGGATTCCCTGCCGCCTTATATATCCGATTGGCACAGGGTACATGAAGAGTACTACTCGTAGTCTACAAGGATTTACATAGAAAGTCTATCTCCAATTACCTTGTGCTCCAAGCTGACTCGGTCGGTTTCGTTGTTGGTGTAATACCCTGTCGGTTACCAACTTAAGCTTAGCTATGCATACCCAGAAGGTAAGTATTCCACAGCAGCCCCCGAGTGCTTCCTGATTTTGAGCTTTGACTTGCCGAGCGGTCTTCAATATTTAGTCATAAATTAGGAAGACCTAATAATTGAAGTTCCTGATGGATCTGGTGCACCGACTAGGTGCACCTGATCAGGTATAGCCCCCGACTCTTGTATAGTTTGGAGACTAACAAATAATGGAAGTTAATATTAGCTCTTAACATTTTGTTATATATTATACACTCAACCCATCAAGCTTGAGCTTAATAAACCCCTGATCATCAAACCAGGAGGTCAATTTGCAAGACTTCAATCTTGCTGACCGATTATTAAAAAGGCCGAGTGATATATTCTTTTGTTCGAGTGGCTTGTTGGTCTAAATTTCATGACATCAATCATGTTCTAGTCCACATAAAGGAATATGACATCAATCATATAATAGTACTAAGCTAAATGAAATCAATCATAGTATACCTTTTCCTCAATGAATTGTCACTCGATTCAACATAAGTCCAATTTTGATAATTTGATTATTGGCACCAATCAATAACATAATCCTTGAACTTATACCCGTACGACCATCAAGTCCTCTGCTACATGATCATCAAATATATAGATACGACAAGTATTTTTAAGTGGATTGGCCACTGCTTCTCATCAAAGAAGCCCCCGAGATTATTTCTCATGGCCGATGGATATAATTCTGTTTAAAGAATATAGCCTTTTATTATTTTTACTGTTAAACAGAAAAGCCTGTCACTGTGCGGCCCATACCAGCCCATGGTACCCAAACGACTAGGTCAAAAGACGAAGGTATAAAAAGGTGTAAGGACCGAAGGTGTACCGAGAGGGGGGGGGGGCTGAATCGGTAAGCCGCTCACGAATCCAATTACTTCAATTTCCACTACTTGAGTCTAACAAGAGAAGCAAACTAAAGAATTCTAGTAGGCTCAGACTCTACACATGCTAGTGTTCAAGATAGGATAAAGCGCGGAAGCCAAACACACTAGCCTATGCAAGCCACAATTCACCCTAGTCACTAGAGCACACAATTGCGCAATAGTAAAGAGAGGGTCAAGGAATGCTCATGTTTTTTTTCTGGAGGTCTCGGAAGGATGGCGCCTTCCCCTAATCCTCGTTGGACCACTCCCGCCAGAGTCCTGATCCCTCCCGCCACCAAGTGGAGTTCTCGCCCACGAGCCCGCAATCTCTCCTAGAGTGAAGACACGATGTGCGTCACCGCTGCACAAAGCACAAGCTAACCTCCCTCGAGAACTTGCCAGACTCCCCGAGCCGACACGGGCACTCACTATTGTTGCCCCTTTCACCGGTAGGCTCAAACCGTGTACAAACGTGTGATGGCCTTCATAACTGATCACGATAGGCTCGATTATCAACACCTAACCGGTCTAGGTCTCACCATAGACCAAGAGTAACAATCTAGATCACACCCTCAAGGACACCCTAGCCTTAGATGTGCAAGATGCTCAAGTTACTCCCTACTAGCACTGTTAAGATATGCTATATCTCCTCCTAGTGCTCTCCTCTTTTCCTCTTGGACCTTATGATGTGGACAAGGGTTCCCGATCTTCCGAAAGGTTCTGCATATGTTGATTTGGTCGGAGATGACACACAAATCGATCCGGCTTCAGAACAGCACGTTCTAAACCCCGCAATCACAGCACGACATCTCCTCTAGTTGTCAACCGTCCTAAAATGATTGACCTCGCCGAGAAGGCTAATCCTTGCCTGCGAATCAAGAACACAAGCAAGAACAAAGAAGAATGCAACACAATTGCAGATGTATTATGAATCTCACGAAGTTGGGGTCTCACAAACCGTGATGACGGCAAAACTGTTATGAACAGAATAATCTAAGCAAAACCCGAACCCTAATGGTGAGGTGGTGGCTGTATATGAAGACCCTAGGGTCGTGTAAGACCCTCTGGACGCGCCCCTAATTGGGCTCAACTAGATACAAAGCCCAAAGGCCAAAAACAGGCAATGCAGCACCAAAACAGATTCTGGACCCTCTCTTGTTTCGATGATTCCCGATGACTCCAGATGAATTTTGACATGAGACAGGCGGCATTGGAAAGGTCTTCTTCTTATCTTTCTGTGCATATTTGGAACGTCCAAATCCAAGTCCATATGCGTCATGGGCATCCATTTTAGTGAAGACTGGTCCTGAGCCTCGAAACAGACTTGAAGTCGGTTTTGGTTGGGCCTCCACCTTGGCTTCCACGTCCTTGCTGGCCCTCCACGTCTCCAAGTCCTTCTCCCATCATCTCCTAGTCCTCTCCATGGTTCCAAATTACAATATAATCATTAGGTAGCAAACCATTCTGAAAAGTGACAAATGATGAAGAACGTAGAAACTAGCTCACCTCTAAATTTATTCGTCGTGCACGAGCTCTAGTCATTGGACCTTGCAAGTCTAGAATTGGAGGAGTGTTGCATATATCCTTAGGAGTGATGTCCTCATCATCCTCCCCCTCTTGAAGTGGAGTCGTCTTCGACTCAAGCTCATCCTCTTCTCCCAAGTATGGTTTCAAATCTGAAATGTTAAAAGTAGGACTAACCCGAACTCGGGAGGCAACTCAAATTTGTATGCATTATCATTAATCTTCTCAATTATTTTGAAAGGACCATCAGCTCTAGACATTAATTTAGACTTCCTCAAATCTGGAAATCTATCCTTTCTCAAGTGTAACCATACTAAATCTCCTATATCAAGTTTTACTTCTTTTCTACCTTTACTACCAGCAATTTTATACTTGTCATTCATCTTTCAATGCTAAGTCTAGTGGTCTTATGCATTTGCAAAATAAATTCAGCACGCTCCTTAGCATCAACATGAACTCTCTCATGAACAGGTAGAGGAAGTATATCAAGTGGAGTACGGGAATCAAAACCATACACTACCTTGAAAGGACTTACCTTGGTAGTAGAATGTGTTGCCCGATTATATGCAAACTCAACATGAGGCAAACATTCTTCCCATTGCTTCAAATTTTTCTTCAAAATAGCTCTCAACATAGTACCCAAAGTGCGGTTCACCACCTCAGTTTGTCTATCAGTTTGTGGGTGACAAGTTGTAGAAAATAACAACTTTGTACCCAACTTATTCCAAAGCATGCGCCAAAAGTGACTCAAGAATTTTGCATCACGATCTGAAACAACAGTGGAAGGCATACCATGCAAATGTACAATTTCTTTGAAAAAGAGATCAGCAATATAACTAGCATTATCAGTCTTATGACATGGTATAAAGTGTGCCATCTTAGAAAATCTATCCACAACAACAAAAATACTATCACTCCCCCTCTTAGTCCTAGACAGTCCTAAAACAAAGTCCATAGAAATATCCGCCCAAGGAATAGAAGGAACAGGAAGTGACATGTATAAACTATGTGGATTCAAGCGAGACTTAGCTTTTTGACATGTAGTGCAGCGAGCAACAAAGCGCTCAACATCTTTCCTCATCCTTGGCCAAAAGAAGTGTGTGGCCAAAATATCCTCTGTCTTCTTGGCACCAAAATGACCCATCAATCCACCTCCATGCGCCTCCTGTAACAACAAAAGACAAACGGAACTAACTGGAATATATAGGCGGTTAGCTCTAAACAAGAATCCATCAGTCAACACAAATTTGTTCAATGCACGACCTTCTTTACAATGTAGCAATACATCCTTAAAATCAACATCAGCAGCATATTGTTCTTTAATTGCCTCAAGTCCAAAAATTGTACAATCAAGTTGAGACAATAAAGTATAGCGCCTAGAGAAAGCATCAGCGATCACATTACCCTTCCCTTTCTTATGTTTAATAATGTAAGGAAAAGACTCAATAAACTCAATCCATTTAGCGTACAAGTACATACAATTCCTTATCATACATGGAGTAATTCAAAACAGGCCGAGTAATTTTCTCACTAAAGTATGCAATAGGTTTACTATCTTGCATCAAAACACCACCAATGCCTATACCACTAGCATCTCATTCAAGCTAAAAAATCTTATCAAAATTAGGTAATTGCAGCAATGGTGCATGTACAAGTTTATCCTTCAAAGCATCAAAAGACTCATGATGTACCTTACCCCAATAGAAATCAACGCCCTTCTTTGTCAACTCATGCAAAGGTGCAGCAATGGTGCTAAAATCTTTGACAAAGCGGTGGTAGAAACCTGCAAGACCAAGAAAACTCCTCACCTGTGTGATAGTTTTTGGTATAGGCCAGCTCTTTATGGCTTCAATCTTCACCTTATCCACCTCAATTCCCTGTGGAGTCACAACATAGCCAAGAAAAGAGACTCGATCCGTGCAAAAGGTGCACTTCTCAAGGTTACCAAATAACCGTGCATCTCGTAAAGCATTAAAAACAGCACACAAATGATTCATATGTTCATCTATGGATTTGCTATAAATCAAGATATCATCAAAGCAAACTACCACAAATTTACCAATGAAAGCTCTTAAAACCTCATTCATCAAGCGCATGAAAGTACTAGGTGCATTAGTTAAACCAAAAGGCATTACTAACCACTCATATAATCCGAATTTTCTTTTGAAAGTTATTTTCCATTCATCTCCAAGTTTCATTCTAATTTGATGGTAGCTACTACGCAAATCAATTTTAGTGAAAATTATAGCACCACATAACTCATCAAGCATGTCGTCTAGTCTAGGAATAGGATGACGATACCTAATAGTAATATTATTAATGGCTCTACAATCTACACACATATGCCAAGTACCATCTTTCTTAGTAACCAAAAGTACAGGAACAACACAAGGACTAAGTGATTGACGAACATACCCACGATCCAAAAGGTCTTGAACTTGTCGTTGTATCTCCTTAGTCTCCTCAGGGTTGGTCCTATAAGCAGGACGGTTTGGCAAAGTAGCACCCGGAATCAAATCAACTTCATGCTCAATCCCTCTCAAAGATGGCAATCCTGGGGGTATCTCAGCTAGAAAAACATCCTCATACTCCTACAAAAGGTTAGTGACAGCAGGAGGCAAAGCACTAGAAGCAATATCATCAAGCGAAAACAAAGCTTGTTTGCATATCAAAGCATAGCAAATATCATCATTATCAGAAATTTTAGCAAGCTCAAATTTTGTTGCAAGACATGAACGACCTTGTAATTTAATTCTAGCACCCTTAGAACTTGAAGAATCATTAACATTACTAGGTGTAGAATCAGAATTAATAGGTTGTTGAATTTGACGACCTTTATTTTTCAAACTAGCAGCTCTTTCTAAATCAGCTTGTACAATTTCAGCAGGGGTCATTGGTAACAAAGTAATTTTAGTTCCTTTATGCATAAAAGTGTACTTATTACTTCTACCATGGTGTACAGTATCATTATCAAATTCCTAAGGTCTACCCAATAAAAGTGTACATGCTTGCATGGGTACAACATCACAATCAACAGAATCCACATAAGATCCAATGGAAAAAGGAACTCTGCAAGTTTGTATTACCTTAGCTTTTCTAGAGTCGTTTAACCACTAAATGTAGTACGGATGTGGATGTGGGCATGTGGTCAAAGCAAGCTTGTTGACCACATCAGAACTCACCAAGTTTTTGCAGCTCCCTCTATCAATGATGACACGTGCTCGGTGGTTCTTGATGATGAAGAAAATCTGGAACAAGTTGTGGCGCTGCATAATCTCGAGCTGATGAACTTGTGTGCTAAGGACACACTGAACAATAATGTTCATGTATCCCGTGGTGTCTCCACCTCCAAGTATGAGGTCACCGCTGGTGGCAGCAACGTCCTCCTCCTCATCCTCCACATCGGAGGTGCTCATGTAACCGCCATCGTCTGTCGCCACATATACCCGCCTATATGGATAATCTTTCTGCACATGACCAAGTCCATGGCAGAGGTGGCACTGAATCCCTGTAGTGCGCCCCGTCGAAGCAACAGAGGCGGCACTACTAGCTGGTACCTGCACAGAATTCTTACCTGAGCGCGAAGAAGGTGCAGGGTCTGATCTTGGGGCTACAGAAACAACACTGGTTCGCTTGGTAGCTGCTGGTGGGGGCGGCCGGAAAGATGGCCCGGGCAGCCCTGAAGTCCCCGTCGAGCGTGGGGGGTAGGAGTTCCTCGACTTGCTGTACTCCTCAAAAGCCTGAGAAAGTCTCTGTGATTCTTTCTCTGCAAGCATAGCATACTGGAAACACTGGGTGAGGGTATAATATTCTTTATAATCAAGGATGTCCTGAATTTCTTTTCTTAAACCAGAATAAAAGCGACAAATCTGATCCTCTACTTTTTCAACTACAGCACAACGAATCAAACCCTTCTGAAGCTCACTAAAGTACTCCTGAACAATTTTATCTCCTTGTTCTAAACGCTACAGTTTATTACGAATCTCTCTATAAAAAGAAGGAGGAACAAAACGATCACGCATTGCTACCTTAAGTTCTTCCCAAGTAGTAGGCAAATCAGTTTCAGCAGCTAGACCACTCCACCAAACAATAGCAAAGTCCTTAAACTCACTAGTAGCTTGTCTAACTCTATGTTGTTCAGGAACAAGATGGGCATTAAATTTTTGTTCTACAGTCATCTCCGAATCAAGATAAACATCACCATCACACTAACCCGAAAACGAAGGAATTGAAAACTTAATTTTAGCATATGGGTTATCTGGAGCATAGTTACCATGTGGACGACGATTGTAGTTATGGAAACCACCCATACCTTGAGTATTACTGTGCAAACGACGCCGTAACCTTGCAGTCCTTGTAGCTGACCTATCCATGGTGCCATCATATACACCATGTCTTCATCATGGACGTCTTCAACGTCATTGTTATTGGTGTTCGTATCATTGGTCTTGGGAGCGGTCTCCAACGCGACAACCTGATCGGTTAACTTAGAGACCCGCTTCTCCAACCACTCGATGCTTTCTCCAATATGAAGCTTCCTGACCGCATCAGTAATGGCTCTGGTGATTGTCTCTGCCAAATCACTCTGAGCAGCCTGCAAAGCCTTCTGGAGCTGCTCTTGGCTCACACACTCATCAAATTGTGAGGGTGAAGCCATCTCACCATCATCACTTCTGGCCATCACAAACACCAAAATAGGAAACAAACAGTGAAGGTTATCCCTACAAAATAGCTAAGTAGTGGTGCCTCTCAATACAACAAAAGGAAACTCCTTACAAAGCTCTTACAAAGTTCTGAAAAGCAAAACAAAGGATACCAGGGAGATGTGTTCCACGATTGCAAGGGTCATAAAATAACCTATGTGCTGTCCAGAAGAAATATGTAGAGCTAGGAAAGGCCAAATATATATATGTGAGTGGCACACAAATAAAAAACAGATAGTAAAGATGAATAAGTGCCCAAGTAACTTGTCCCTAGTTGCTGGTCTAAGTATGTCCTAGAACAGTAGTGATAGCAAAGTAGAAACAAGGAGACAAAGGCACATGGGCGATAACAGGGGGCTAAGTGCAAAATAGCCAAATCCAGAAATTTCAGGGGGCTAGATGTAGCACTAGTAGAAATCCTAAATTTCTTTTTTTTTTGATTTTATTTTTTGATATTTTTCTCCAACTCACCAACAATGGGGGAGAATCCACAGAAAATTTCAGCTCAAACAGAGGTAGGATGTGGCCTACAAAATATCTTAAAGTTTCAGAAAACATCGGGTTTCAACTTGAATGAATCTTTTCTTTATCTTCCCGATTTTTTTTGAATTTTTTGACGAGGGCACACAGGGCATAGCCAAGTGTGGGTATGCTCAACATTGAGTCAAGAATCTCCTATAAAAATTTCAACCAAAACGAACAACCGAGCAAAAAGTTATGCCCGTTTTACCGAAGGGGGGTCGGAGTCGATTTTCCAGAAATCCTTGTCGGGTTTGGGGTCGGGTTTGGAATCGGGTAAAATTTTTTTTGGCGGCGTGGAGGCAGCGGAAAGTGGAATTTGTGGGGATTGGTCCGGGGTGTTGACGGTGTGTTTAGGGTGGGATTAGGGTGGGACTAGGCTATGTGTGTCGATCAACCAACCCTAGCACAAAAAGCCAACAAAACAGAGGATGATGAAGGGGATGGCGGCTAGGGTTGCAAGGGAAACACTACTGACGACAAAAACACAAACTAAACCAGTAACTAAACAAGAACTAGGGCACAAACTCAACACTACAGACTCTGAAATTGAAATATGCAGAGGCTAAACACGTGGTTATGGGCGGAGGGAAAAATTTTTTGGGCTTTTCTGTGGACAATAGGATGAATACAAAACAAAATTAACTAAGGGTAGTGCAAACCTGACGGTGCACCTAAAGCTCTGATTACCACTTGATGTGGACAAGGGTTCCCGATCTTCCGAAAGGTTCTGGATACGTTGATTTGGTCGGAGGCGACACACAAGTCGATCCGGCTTCAGAACAGCACGTTCTAAACCCCGCAATCACAACACGACGTCTCCTCTAGTTATCAACTATCCTAAAATGATTAACCTTACCAAGAAGGCTAATCCCTGCCTGTGAATCAAGAACACAAGCAAGAACAAATAAGAATGCAACACAATTGCAGATGTATTATGAATCTCATGAAGTTGGAGTCTCACAAACCGTGATGACGGCGAAACTATTATGAACAGAATAACCTAAGAAAAACTCAAACCCTAATGGTGCGGTAGAGGCTGTATATGAAGACCCTATGGTCATGCAAGACCCTCTGGACACGACCCTAATTGGGCTCAACTAGATACAAAGCCCAAAGGCCAAAAACAGGCGATGCTGCACCGAAACAGATTCTGGACCCTCTCTTATTTTGACGATTCATGATGACTCCGGATGAATTTTGACATGAGACCGGCGGCATTGGAAAGGTATTCTTCTTATCTTTCCGTACATATATGGAACGTCCAAATTCGAGTCCGTATGCGTTCTGGGCATCCGTTTTAGTGAATACTGGTCCTGAGCCCCGAAACAGACTCGAAGTCGGTTTTGGTTGGGCCTCCACCATGGCTTCCATGTCCTTTCTGGCCCTCTACATCTCCAAGTCCTTCTTCCATCATCTCCTGGTCCTCTCCATGGTTCCTAATTACAATATAATCATTAGGTAGCAAACCATTCTCAAAAGTGACATATGATGAAGAACGTAGGAACGAGCTCACCTCTAAATTTAGTCGTTGTGCAGGAGCTCTAGTCATTGGACCTTACAAGTCCAGAATTGGAGGAGTGTTTCATATATCCTTAGGAGTGATGTCCTCATCACCTTACCAAATGCTCTCAGGTATACCACTGGCCAAGAGAGGTCCCAAAGACCCCCGCAATGAAGTTATATAGGCTACCAACCTCAAACTAGTCGTTGCTCCACGAATTCACCTTTCTGGACGTACTGACCGTACAGTCCGGTGTCTCCCAGACTGGACCATCCGGTCACTCTGGTAATGTCTCTCCTAGCCGTTGGCTCCACTGTGTCTATGCAAATTCTTGTACTGACCAGACTGTCTGGTAAGTAGACCAGACCGTCCGGTCATTTTTCTCTCCAGTCTAGAAACGTTTCAGCTGTAGCTTCCTCGCTGCCCAAGTCCCTGCTCCACTGACCGGACCGTCCGGTCAGTAGACCGGTCTAAAAGAAAAGTACATCGAAGCAGTAGAAATAAACTAGCATAGACATCCGAAGACTCCGTTCCAATCTTCTCCCGTGGCTGAGCAGCAATATGGATGTAGCATGGGTGAGTACGTGTTATACTTAGCAAGTGGGGAAATATATGACATGGGGCTAAGGACAAGGAACGCTTAACAGGGTTTATTGCATGAGCTTTTAATTCCTAAGCATCCTAATTACTAGATGGGATCATCTCAACCCTCAATCCACAGGGTACTATCCAAGCCAAGTCCAAACCATTCAACCATCCCAATCATTCCAACCCATAACCAACTAATCTTGTGAGGATTCCAGGCCGCTCTTGATTGTGAGCACGGCTGTCATGACAGTTTGATACTCTCTAGAGTTTGTACCACTTTACCCACAAGTCGTGATTCCCTAGGTGCCCGTGGACGTGACCCACATTACACACTTCCTTTGGTGTGTTGTAGGGTTTCACTACGAGGCTTTTCCAAAGGGTCTCCCAGTACATGCTAGCCACTAAGGTTTCACTCCTGTTCATAAGTGATAGCCCATCAACAAGCAGCTTATCACCCCAGGAGCCCCCTCTTTAGCCATTCGAATACAAGGACATTGCTCTCTTGACTTCCATTCCCTGCTCCACCAAATGCTGCACCGACACTAGGAGAACACCTAATTACTAGGCCAAGCCTTCCCCATATTGGTGTTGTGATGGCACTGTTTTCCTGGGTCATCACTCCAAGAACCGGTTTCTAGGATCTACAACAAGCATACCACCACCCAACATGTGCCCATAGCACCACATCCATTCCATCCAGGTTGTTAAGATCCCTATATCCATGTTGCTAAAAGAATTACCAAATTATTCCCAGTGTGACATTGTTCATTAATCTAATAAGCAACTAAGAAAGTCTACGCTCAGCTAATTAAACCTCTAGTTCAAGGCAACATGGACAAGGTAAAGCAATACTAGTAAACCCTAACAATAGGTATCCAATCATTTAACACAAGCATCCAATTCTATAATAAACATTCATAATAGGATCAAAATGCATCAAGGACACTTGCCTTTGTCCTGCGTGGGTTGCTACTCAAGCACGTCAAATTCTTGCTCTTGAAAGATCCTCGTATGTCGATCCTTGCGTGTATTCGTCTTTACACGTAATAATTACCAACACAAGCAAATGCATACAAAATCAAAACACAACCATGCCATAGTGGAAAAACAATATGACAATGCCATGAATGCGGAGGTTATGCTCCTATGATCGTTTTGGCACAAGATTCACCTAAGTTAGAGTTACGAGTAAAAAGTTATGCCTAATTGAAGTTCTAGGGTTAAAGTAGCAAAACAGGCTAAATGAGGGGCTAAAAAAGTGATTTTAGAACACTATTGGGACTAATCTGCAAAATACCAGGGTCCAAATAACATATAATAAAATACAAGGACTAGAATGTAATTTATAACAAGCTTAGGGACTAAAGTATAAAAAGACAAGACTAAAATATAATTAAAAATAAGTCCAGGTGTGTTTCTGTAATACTATAGGGCCAAAATAATAATTTCAGTAAAGTATAGGGTTGTTTCTATTAAAATATAGTGCTAAATTAATTTTTATAAAGTTCAGGGGCTTAACAACAATTTTTTAAACTTCTGTACAAAAACAGGGGCATAAATCTAATTTAAACTAAGCATAGGGGCCTAAATGCAAAGTCCTAACATTATCAAGGAATTAATTGAATTAATTTAAATCTAAAAAGGGGTGGATCGGGTCTATGGGTTTTGTGGACCACGATCCATTGCTCCACGGTGGACCGGTCACAAACCCCGAAGGGGTATGTAATCTGGCACGTTGGATTGAGATCCAACGGCCAGGGTTTAAAAGGGGTGGCAGCTGTGGCTGCCGGGGGCCAGCGCGGCGGCGTGCGGCAAAGCTCGTCGGAGCTCGTTGGAGGCGGCACTCCGGTGATCGGAGCTTCATCGTGAGGGGCCTAGAAGGGAGAGGGGAACACGGGGGTCTCACCGAGAGGGATCACGGCAGGGGTCAGAGAGTCGGGAAGGGCTCACGATAGTGAGTGGCAGCTTGAGGTCATCGGCGACATCGGGGAAGGCGCCTGCATCGATGGGAGGTGGCCGGAATCAGCTCATGGTGGTCCTCGAGTACTTGTGATGCACGGCGATGGGTCAAATTGGACCGAAATGCATCAGAGGGGAGGAATTAGTGGCGGAGGTGGAGCTTACCGATGATAGAGAAGAAAGGAGAGCGTGATGGTGCTAGAGCAAGGCAGAGGCGGGGTTCGAGCATGATGAGGAAGGGTTGTGCAGGGGGGTAACGGCTTAGGTTGTATAGGGGTGGGGAGGCGCTAGGGTTGCGCGTGTCATCGGCGGGGAGCAGGGGCCGGCGAAATTGCACTTTTCCATAAATTGCCGGTGGTAGCTTGGGAGAAACATGGGAAACCAAGGAATGTGGTGCGAAGGATTGCGGCAATCACACACGCGGTGTCGGGGGTCACGAGGTGAGCGCGCGCGGGCGGGGTTCGAATGAAGTGGTATCAGAGCTATATCGACTGTAGGATGTCAGCCTAGTTACAAATGGACGCATTTAGGGATACTATTTTGTTTTACACATATACAAACTATTTTTACAAAAGAAATTATTATTCCTTATTGTTTTTCTTATTTTGCTTTTGCATTTTGTTTACTTTTCAGATTTCTTTTACCCATTGCTTATTCATGCCTTGTTATTTAAAAAATGTAGATGGCTCCCACCAAGAAGACCGCTCGTAAGGCTATGTCTGGAGTTCACTGTGCATGCTTTGCCCCTAGACAAGTTCAGAAGGAAGCAAGTGAGGAGGTAACTCATCCAGAATGTGAGGATGCCCCGCTGTCTGATGAGGAGCTTCCAGAGGTGCCGTAGGACGAGCCCATGGTGGAAGAACCTAAAGAACATGAACAAGAAGAGGATCTTGAGGAACCCCAAAAGGAAGAAAACTCGCATTATGTATAAAATTTACCAATTCCTAACCGATCACTCAAATCAACTCCTACACAATTCTAGTGGTGATCACACTAGCAAGATAATGAACCTATGAAAGGAATCACAACCTAAGCATACTAATGAATCACTCAAAAGCAATACAACTCCTAAACATGTTAGTGATCAAATACGGAAGCTCAAACACTATTAACATGTAAGGAGCCTATTCATGCAACACTACAAGGTAATCGACTAGTACAAGACAAGCACTCGAGAATGAATAGCACGGTATGTAAATGCACAAAGTAATGCATCAAAGTAAGGAGTAGAGCAAGAGACGGCTCATGATTTTTTCCCGAGGTCTCGGAAGGATGGCACATTCCTCTACTCCTCGTTGGACCACTCCCGACGGAGTCCCAGTATCTCCCGCCACCAAGTGGAGTTCTCGCCCACGAGCCCGCAATCACTCATAGAGTGAAGACACGATGTGCGTCACTGCTGCACAAAGCACAAGGTCGCCTCCCTCGAGAACTTGTCGGACTCCCCAAGCCGACGCGGGCGCTCACTAGCGACGCCCCTTTCAACGGCGGGCTCAAACCTTGTACAAACGTGTGACGGCCTCCACAACCAATCACGATAGGTTCTATCACCGACCTAACCGGTCTAGGTCTCACCATATACCAAGAGTAACAATCTAGATCACACCCTCAAGGACACCCTAGCCTTAGATGTGCAAGATGCTCAAGTTACTCTCCACTAGCACTCTCAAGATATGCAACATCTCCTTCTCGTGCTCTCCTCTTTTCCTCTTGGACCTTACCAAATGCTCTCAGGTATTCCACTGGCCAAGAGAGGTCTCCAAGACCCCAGCAACGAAGTTATATAGGCTCCTAACCTCAAACTAGCCGTTGCCTCACGAAATCTGCTTTTTGGGCCTTTTGACCGGAGAGTCCAGTCACTGCCTGACCGGACAGTCCGGTCACTGTAGAACCTGCTGAAACCTATACTAACCGGACCATTTGGTCAGTAGACCGGACCGTCCAGTAGTCTCTCTCTCCAGTCCAGAAACATTCTACGATGAAGCACCATAGTGACCGGATCGTCTGGTCTCTTTGACATCTAACTCTGGTAACTTCCTCGCTTCCTCACTATAGCCTCCGGACAAAAGCACATAGTGACCATACAGTCCGGTCACCCCTGACCCCCTCTGTCCGGTCTCTAGGTCCAGAATCCAAAACTTGTCGTCCTTGCTTGACTTTGTTTCCCGACTTCTCCAAATATCTCAGTGGCTTCTCGACCGTCACCTAGTGCCTATGATTTCACCGAGCAACCTTGCACATCACCGACTAGACATGACCTAAGAGAATGACCTAGACCCCTTGATAGTCTGGACTTTCCTATGGACTCAAAGCCCTAACAACTAGGCAAGTGTTCCAAACACTTGCACCATAGCTTGTTCTCCACTTTGATCCATCTCCATCAACCCTTGGACTCCATCAAGTTCACAAGTCTCCATGCTTGTGGTCATTGTCATCCATCGCCAAGGATGTCGTTGACAATCATAAGATAGAAGAGGTTTCCTACAGGAACAATACACATGTAGATATTAGTCACATTACATGTTTGTCATTCATCACCAAAACATCATACCTTGGGTGTGATCTCAATAGTCATGATCCTTACAATCTCCCCCTTTTTGGTGATGGATGACAACCACTACTTATGATGATCCAAAACAGACGAGTAAGAAAGAACCAAAGGAAAAGAAAGGATTAAAAGGCATACCTTGGTCCTTACCTTGGAAGTAGTCTCCCCCTTGAGATATGCTAGGTGTTGAGGGAGAACTACCCACTCATTTAGTGCACTTGGATTTCAATCTTGAGCTGAAATTGCGCCCGCCTTGGTGTCATGGTAGTCGATCTTGTTGATGTAGATACGCACCAAGGACATAGATGCTCATGTCGGTGAAGGTGTACATTGTCGTCGTAGACATGCACCGTCATTGTTCTTCTCTGTATTGATGTAGATGTTCATCTTGATGTGATCTTCATTTTCTTCTCCGTGTTGGTGTAGATGTTCATCTTGATGTGATCTTCATTGTTCCATCTTCCAGAATCTTAATTGTTCCATCTCCCCGAATCTTCACGTTCCTTCTTCATGTTCTCCTCTCCCTTTGTGTTATTGATCGTCTTCATGTTCCTTCTCCCTCTTTGATCTAGACTTGGTTTTTGGATCTTCGTGTTTCTTCTCCCCCTTTGTCACCTATCACCAAAAACCACACCAAAACGTAACGAAACGAAGAGGCATAAGATAGTTGGCAAGAGTTTGGAGAACTCCCCCTTTCATGATGCTCCTTCTTGGTCATGGTGATGTTCCATCGTAGCTCCCCCTACACTTATGACTCAACAAAATATCTCAAATGTGCAAGGGTTAGTCATTAGAGAGGTGGGAATGTATGAGCCACTTGTCTTTAAGCCGCATGAGTAGATTTAACCTCGGAGCTCGATCGAACATGGCTCAATGGGCATGAAGCACAAATATCACTATTTGATCATCTAGAGAGTCATGTACTCACATTGTAAATGAGTAACTCCCCCTAGACACATGCTTGGGAGCATGTATGGTATCACAATGCAAGGATGTAAGAATGCAAAAAGTGCAAATGCAACAAGTATACAATGCATGATGCGATGCTAAAGAAAAGAGAGAGAACCGCTACAAACAAAAGTGTCAACACCGAGTTGTTCCCTTCTCAAGCTTCCTCACAATGGACCATTCTTCAAAGCCTTGGGTACACCGTGAACCACCTTTCCAAGCTTAACCCATGTCCATTGCTATCTCAAGAAGGTCCGAAGTCAACCTACAAAAGAAGAGAAACAAGCACAAACAAAGACACAAACCAAATATTATACATATTTACAAGGGACAAGCTCAAGGGCTACTCATGTGAAGTTGGAGAGGTCGAGAACATTGAGTTCTCCCCATAGCTTGTTGAAGGTCTTCTCATCGAGTGGCTTGGTAAAGATGTCCGCCATTTGTTCATGAGTTTGCACGCTCACCAACTCGACGTCCTTCTTATCAACATGGTCTTTTATGATGTGATGCCTCACTTGAATGTGCTTTGCATCACCATGATCTCCCGTCTTGTGGGCCATATTGATTGCCGCCTCACTATCACAATATAGTGGCATTTGAGTATAGTTAAGGCCATAGTCCAATAGTGTTTGCCTCATGTAAAGGAGTTGTGCACAACATGCTCCCGCCGCCATATATTCCGCTTCGGCGGTAGATAGAGCCACGGAGTTTTTCTTCTTTGAGCTCCAAGATACTAGGGATCTTCCAAGAAATTGGCAACCTCTCGATGTACTCTTTCTATTCACTTTGTAACCTGCGAAGTCCGAATCCGAATACCCAAGTTACTCAAAGTTTGTTCCTCTAGAATAATTGATCTATAGAGCTTGGGGTTCACCGTTTTCCCTTTCACATCATCATCCAAGGGTTTGCTTGTAGCCATAGGAGTGTGCAAGGGCTTGCAATTTTCCATGTTGAATCTCTTGAGAAGGTCTTTGGTATACTTCTCTTGATAGATGAAGTTTCCATCTCTCAATTGGTTGACTTGGAAACCAAGCAACACATGCAATTCTCCAATCATTGACATTTGGAATTCCCTAGCCATCATCTGTCGAATATCTTCATTGAACTTCTCATTGGTTGACCCATAGATGATATCATGCACATAGATTTGACACACAAAGAGATCCTTCCCAACATGCCTTGTAAAAAATGTGCTATCAATGCTTCCAATGGTGAATCCAATTTTGAGTAGGATGTTTCTCAAGTGCTCATACCATACCCTTGGTGCTTGCTTGAGACCATAGAGAGCTTTTTTCAATTTGTATACATGTCTTGGATGTTTTGGGTCCTCAAACCCTGGAGGTTGTTCCACATAGACTTTCTTATTGATCTCTTCATTCAAGAAGGCACTCTTGACATCCATTTGAAAGAGCTTGAAGCCATTGTGTGATGCACAGGCAAGCAAGATCCGAATAGCTTCGAGACGGGCCATGAGAGCCAAATTTTCTTCAAAGTCAATCCCTGCCACTTGAGAATATTCCTTAGCCACTAGGCGAGCCTTGTTCTTGACAATTGCTCCTTTCTCATCTTGCTTGTTCTTGAGGACCCACTTGGTGCCAACCACATTATGATTCTTGTGCCTCTCAACCAATTTCCATACTTTACACCTTTTGAAGTTGTTCAACTCTTCTTGCATGGCAATAACCCACTTGTGATCATCCATAGCTTCATCAATGGTAGTGGGCTCAATCATAGAGATGAAAGAGAAGTTCTCAATTTCAACATTGGCCTCATCATCATTCTCTTTACTCATATAGTTGGGCTTATATTGATTTCTCCTTGTCTTTATCCCTTGAGATGGACTCCCAATGATCAAGTCTTGTGAATGACCTTTGTTGATGGCTTTGGGTCTAGGATGGCATTTTCCTTGAGTGGGAGGAGCTCTAGGTGAAGTATCTTGTGCATCATGGATAGTTTTCTCTCTCGATATATGAGTGTCTTGGATCCTAAGAGAGGTGGAAGAGTCACTCTTATGCTTCCTTGTTTTGGACTTTGAGCTTGAGGTGGATGGGAGGGTATCTTGTGAAGAGCTAGGAGAAGTAGTTTGTGGTGAAGTATGTGGGGAGGTTTGTGGCTCACTTCTCACTTGGGTTTCCTCATCATTTGGTGAGTGAACTCTCAATGAATCTTAGGAGGAGCTTGTGGGAGTATTTGTGGCATCTTGGGTTGGTTGTTGTATCTCGGAGGAGGAGGTTGGTTGAGGTGATGGAGAAGAGGGCTCATCAATATCACCATCATTGTCCTCATGGGGTAAAACCTCGCCCACGAGCATGTTTCTCAAGGCTTCCCTCATAGGCTCATCCCTAATGTTCACTTCATGAAATTCATCCTCCTTTGGAGAACCATTTGACTCATCAAGTTGCACATCACAGGATTCTTCCACATATCCTGTGGCTGAGTTGTAGACCCTATATGCTTTAGAAGTCCCAGAGTACCCAACAAGAATGCCCTCATAAGTTCTGCTCTCAAACTTCCCGGGCTTTCTCCTCTTCTTGAGAATGTAACACTTGCAGCCAAAGACTCAGAAATAGGAAACATTGGGTTTCCGTCCCACCAATAGCTCATATGGCATCTTCTTCAACAACCGGTGAAGATAGACACGGTTGGAGGTGTAGCAAGCCGTGTTGATTGCCTCCGCCCAAAATCTCTCATGAGTTCCATACTCATCCAACATGGCACGAGAAAGAGTTATGAGCGTCTTGTTCTTCCTCTCCACTACTCCGTTTTGCTCGGGAGTGTATGTAGCAGAGAATTCATGTTTGATCCCTTTCTTGTCACAGTATTCCTCCACTGTGGTGTTCTTGAACTCAGTCCCATTGTCACTCCTTATCTTCACAGTGCTAGCATTGAATTCATTCTTTGCTCTCTTGGCAAACTTTCTGAAGATACCACTGGGTTGAGATTTGTCCACAAGAAAGAAGGTCCAAGTGTATCTCATGAAATCATCAACAATCACCAAGCAATATAGATTGCCTCCTAGACTCTTGTAGTGTATTGGCCCAAACAAATCCATATGCAAGAGTTCTAGAGGACGAGATGTAGACATGAATGACTTGGTGGGATGTGAAGATGCAACTTTTTTTCCTGCTTGACAAGCGCTACATAGTCTATCCTTCTCAAAGGTCACATTCTTGATTCCTTCAACTAGATTCCTCTTGACAATCTTCTTGAGCTGATTCATTCCAACATGTGCCAGTGTTCTATGCCACAACCATCCCTTGGATGCCTTAGTGAATAAGCAAGTGCTTGGTGACATATTGCTTGATTTGAAGTCTGTGACATACAAGTTCCCATGCCTTACTCCATGAAAATACCAGCCTTCTCTTGGCATTCTCAATTTTTGCACCGTCCTCATCAAATGTGCACTTGAAACCCATGTCACAGAGTTGACCAATAGACAAAAGGTTGAACTTGAGGGTTTCCACAAGAAATACCTTGGAGAGATGGAGGTCATTTGTGATGGCCACTTTGCCCGAGCCTCTAACTCTCTCCTTTGAGTTATCCCCAAAAGTCACCTTCTCACTTTCTTTGTCTTCATCAATGGTGGTGAACATGGTTGGCTTTCCGGTCATATGTTGAGTGCACCCACTATCAAGAATCCAATGAGTGCCTCCACTCGTGTAGTTGACCCTGGTGGTAGCCATAAGACAAGCACTAGAGGAAGAAGGGTTAGTATCCAAAGTATTACTTGATTGACTAGTACTAACCTCATCGTGTCGAGCAATAAGACCATCCTCATAGATAGGGATTCTTGCAATCCCATCCAGCAGTCTCCTCCTAATGGGATAGTGAGGAGCATGGTACCTACAATGTCCATGACCATCCCCATGTGCACATTGTTGAGGTCGATGTAGCAATGGGGAGGATCATAGAGTCCAGTGATGTGCTCAAGCACATGCCCCGCTTGTGAATGGAGCACTAGTATCATCTCCATTGCTCTCTCAATTGAGAGCTCATGTCTCTTGTTGACTACCTCCTTAAGTAAGAAACCCCTCTCAGGAGTTGTGATTTGTTGGAGGAGCTCGTCAGTCACTTCATGTGGTGCAATCCTCCGAAGTCCCCTGAAAGAGTTTATCCTACACACAAGATCATAGATGCTTAATAGATTCTCACAAAGGTAATCATTCGGATTTCTCATAAATTTACCAAGTTCAAAGAAGAGATCATATTGGTGAGCTTGATGAAGATGCCAAAGATGATCTTGTGGTAGAGGAAGTGGAGGAGGTAGAGGGGCCGGAGCCGAAGCCGCAAGATTGATCATCTCAAATGATCGAGCGAGCATTGTTGTTGGTGCTCCCTCTATGCCAATGCTCGGTCCACCCAAGGTGCTTGGAGTAGAACTTGGAATGGCACTTGAGGTAGAGCTTCACGAAGCGCCCGATGAATGTCTTGCTCCGAAGGGGTTGTAGAAGTTGTTGCAAGACAATCTTGTGGAGGGATCAAAGAAGTTTGAGCTTGAAGCTACTTCTTTCCCTTTGCTTGAAGATGCTTCATGGTTTGTATCTTATGTATTCTTCCACGCCATGCTCGCGGTGATCTCCTCATCCTTGAAGCGCAGCTCAATCATGTCCTCAACGGAGAGACTCTTCTCCATGAGAAGGAGAGGATCTTCTCAACTATCTCAATCTTGGGAAGCTTGAAAGAAGTTGCCCCAATCCTGTCCACAATACCTCGCAAGCGAATAAGAGAGTCAAGTAAGTCCTCATTGTCATTAGCATGAAAAGCAAAGAACTCCTCATTGAGAGAACTACTAGCATGATCAATAGGATGCTCACAAACATCATCAATACTAGTCATGCTAGTAGAGTAAGCAAGATCAAGAGACATATCATAATCAATCATCATATTAGGCACACTAGTAAAGCAACCTATCAAGTCATTGCTAGAAGGATCTAGGCACTCACTAGAACAAGGCACATCCACACAATCATCACAATCATCATTCACATGATCATCGGTAAAGGTGTTGGCAAAGTCCACAAGAGTATTCATCAACTCATCCGGAATAATAACATTTAGGTAGCTTTTAAAGCGATCCTTCCATGAGCCATGACCCGACCCCGAATGGGATGACATCCCAACTCAATATGGTCACTACTCAAGGCGGTTAAGCCATATGATGAGCACTCAAGCTCTGATACCACTTGAAAGGATCGAGTGACCGAGAGGGGGGGGGGTGAATTGGGAACTCGCACTATGTACCAAATTTACCAATTCCTAACCGATCACTCAAATCAACTCCTACACAATTCTAGTGGTGATCACACTAGCAAGATAATGAACCTATGAAAGGAATCATAACCTAAGCATACTAGTGAATCATTGTCACACCCGATTCCAATGACTGAAACTGAATGCATCTGTATGCATGCTCATGATCAAGTTTTTACGCACACAAGATAATTATTGTGATAAAAGAATGATATCTTTATTTAACCGATAATATTATTACAAGGGTGACCCATAGGTCAAAAGAAAAAGATTACATTGCAGCGGAATAAACTAAGCATTGGCGTCCTTTAGGTCCCACAAGAAGTTGACCAGAAGACCGCATGCCTAGTCTCCTCCATCATCTTCATAGTGTACCAATCTTCTCCTGTGGCTGAGCAACAAGATGGTATAGCAAAAGGGTGAGTACATGTCGTACTCAGCAAGTGGGGGGAAAGATGCCATGGGGCTAAAGACAAGGAATGCTTATAGGGGTTTCATTGCATGAGCTTTTAATTTCTTAAGTATCCTAATTACTAGATGAGGTCATCCCATTAACCATAGGGTGCTATCCAATCCATGCCCAAACCAAACCACCAATCCCAACCCATTAATCTTGTGAGGATCTATGCCGCTCGTGACCGTGAGCACGGCTGTCATGACAGTTTTCTCTCAGCAGAGCTTGTACACATTCCCCACGAGAAGCAATTTCATCCCCTGTTTCCAGGTGACTAACTCTCCATCCTGCCGTGCCGGCCAAGCACTTGCACACTTTCTTTGGTGTGTGGCCAGGAGATCACTTCAAGACATTTCAATGGCTTCCTCCAGCTTGTACGTGCCCACTAAGGTTTCACCCATCGGGTAGTAAACCCATACCCGAGAGGCCCCCTCTTGAGCCAGATGGTTCTAGGACCTCGTCCCTGAACCACACCTCCCCTTGGGACTATCGGTGGACCCCTATGTAGTCCCTCCATCCTCACATGCACCAGCTGGTCTCCACCACATACTACACTAGGCCGCGCCCATAACTTGGCTTGTGGTTGTACGGTTCACATGGGTTGCCGCTCCAAGAACCGATTATTAAAATGATTTAGGTGATAAACAAACCAAGGGACTATCGGTGAACCCCTCATAGTCCCCGGACTACCGGTAAACCCCTGCACAGTCCCCATACCGATCACCCAAATCTTAAGTCCTAAGCCGTGTTGCCAACACAGGTTACCATTCCAACCATGAAGTGACATAGTTCATTAATCAGGATTAAGATTAACCCCACAGCCCACAAGCAACCTAAGCATCATCTACCCATAACCAACCAACCAACTAGTTCAAGGCGACAAGGAATGGTAAAGCAATAACTAGTAAACCCGAACAATAGGTATCCCATCATTTGACACGAGCATACAGTCCTAAAATTAACATTTGTAATAGGTACATAATGTATCAAGGACACTTGCCTTCATCCTGCGCGGTTGGCTGCTCTAACACTTCAAACTCTTGCTCTTGCAGATCCTCGTAGGTCGATTCTTGCATGTAGTTGTCTTTACATGCAACGATTACCGACACAACCAAATGCACACAAATCAAAACACAGCCATGCAATAGTGTAAAAATAATATGATAATGCCATGAACCATATGTTATGCTCATATGATTGATTTGGCACAAGAATCAACTAATTTGGAGTTACGAATCAAAAGATATGCAAGGTTTGTGCTGGACTGTGGCTGCGCAGATAATGCAAAACCTATGTGCACGTTTCCAATGTTTGGCTCTGGTTCTCAAGGAATAATTTGAACATAAATATTCCTAGTGATGTGGAACATGTGAAACGCAAGATGAATTGGTTCAAAAGTCACCTATACTAGAGATCGATTGGATGCATCATGGTGAGGTCATCCAGCGGCAGATCGAGTATGAATCGTGTTCCTCGTTGCACCAGGGCCGCTCTGGGAGAACCCTATGGTGGAGATGATCACAAGACCCTGGTACACAATGAGGAGTGGCGGAGGTATCAAGAACATCTCTGAATTGGGAGAAAAGGTGATGGTTTTACCGTCGCACGTGCTGGATTCACCCAGATCAGGGAGCAGCTGACATTGCGATGCAGATCCCCGAGGCATACGACGTCCGATGGTGCTGAATTTTTTATATGTTGTACAGGACATCTGGGATCACCTCCATGTAAAATGTGGTGGCTTTCTGTTTGGTGGATCGACAGGAACGTCAAAGCCGATTGGCATCACTGTTGCTGGACGCGAGGGCAGATCAGAGTGGCGGCAGCCAGGCAGCGTGGTGAGGGTTTGATGGGGTGGGGAGGACGTGGGAGGGGGCCTAGTATTTATAGGAGGTGTGGGGAAGGTGGGGGAAGAGTATGGAATAAATGCATTTATTGGAGGCAAACATGGAAGGCATAGGAAATATGGAAAATAAATTATTCTCTTGTTCTTTCCATATGAATGTTTATGGTAGGTGGGATGAATATGGCTGCCTTCAGGTCTAGATACGTTGATGTGGTAGGAGGGGAGAATGAGAACCTACTTGAAGCCACATACATTTGATAGATACGATAGATTATTGGGTAAATGAACAAACATTTCAAGGGAGATAAGAATGACATGTACACTTCGACTAAGCTTAGGAGTGAGCAAAAGAGGGAGGAAGAGATAGTTGAGCCCCATTTTAGAAAGTAGAATGTACATCCAAAAAATTTGATTGAAAGGGTTTCAAGTTTCTCAAATTAACAAGGAATCCAAAAATGACAAAATATTGAAATGAAAAAAATAAAATGACTTTACTTATCCAAAAAGGTTTTGGTTCAAAACTGAAAACTTTTGTGACATAGAGAAATTTCTTCAACCCAATAAAATCTTTGTTAAGTTGCAAAGTTTCTTAAAAATAGTTTCAAAATTTAAGAAATCCAAGTATATTGTTTGAAAGTAGTTCACATTCGAAAATGGGAAATTTTGGGATGTGACAATCACTCAAAAGCAATGCAACTCCTAAACATGTTGGTGATCAAATGCGGAAGCTCAAACACTACTAACAAGTAAGGAGCGTATTCATGCAAGACTACAAGGTAATCGACTAGTACAAGACAAGCACTCAAGCATGAATAGCATGATATGTAAATGCGGAAAGTAATGCATCAAAGTAAGGAGTAGAGTAAGAGATGGCTCATGACTTTTTCCCGAGGTCTCGGAAGGATCGCGCCTTCCTCTACTCCTCATTGGACCACTCCCACCAGAGTCCCAGTCCCTCCCGCCACCAAGTGGAGTTCTCGCCCACCAGCCCGCAATCACTCCCAGAGTGAAGACACGGTGTGTTGATGATACATACCATCGGGGTACCTCATAGAAAAGGAAAGCAAAGTAGACTCCTACTTGGATATGTATAGTAGACCGACTAGGACTCCGTTATGTAACCCTGTCCCCCCGAACATATACGGAGGGGCAGGGGTCCTCTTCAAGAGACAAGTTCTACTAGACAAGCAATAGACAAGCGGGATTAGATAGATCCCACACGGGACATAGGTTAGACACAACTAGACATCATCGTCTAGGTCTAACGTTCTCGTCTAGATCCTCAGATCTAGACATATCAATACAAATACCCACAGAACACAGGACGTAGGGTTATTATCCTTCAGGAGGCCTGAACCTGTATAAATCAGCATATTGTGTTACCATCATCTCTCAATCTCGCGCATACCCCTGTCCTACCTATAAATCCACATAGATGAACTACCCTATGTCTATTGCCGAGATTAAGTCTCGACAGTTGGTGCGCCAGGTAGGGGCCAGCGCGGCGATCGGCTCGTCGAGATCGGTGGTTTCAATCTACTACTTCAAGATTTCATCGCGAGCAGACCGGCGTTGAAGCGCACGAGTCACCGCATTTTTGAAAGATTTCTTCTTCAAGATCTAATCACGAGCAGACTGATATTGAAGCATCGTGTCATCGCACAAATCATCACGTCTTCATCATGATGGCGTCCAACAAACTGACGACAACACCTTCAACGAGGACGACCACTACTTGGCGACATTGTCCATTACGATGATGCTTCCGACAACTCGATACTTCGACGGATTCTGACAACTCAGCGACATTGCCACGACTCGACGGTTTGACCGCTCACGACCACATGTACATGCCAGGGGGCTACTCCGCCTTCACCTGGCCACTCGGCTGCTCGACGACATCTTCGACAACTCAGCGCATCAGCAATCACCGCGACTCGGTCACTCGACGACATCGCCTCGACTCGGTCACTCGATGATATCGCCTCGATTCAGTCACTTGGCGATATCGCCCCGACTCGGTCACTCGGTGACATTGTCTCGATTCAGTCACTCAGCGACATCACCTCGACTCGACTACTCGGCAACATCGCTGCACTATGATGGCTCGACAACATTGCTACACTACTCGGTGATGCCGTCAATGACTTAGCACGTTGGGTTTTTCACCCACTCGGCTACTCAACAACACCTGCGATGACATGGCGCATTGGGTTTTCACCCACTCAACCACTTGGCCACAGGTTCGATGATTCGGTGTCTCGGTCAACCACTCCAAGCTTTGATGTTCCAGCGACATGATGGCTCGACTTCGACATTCGACCACTCGCCAACAACGTCAGCATGCTCGGGGGCTCATCTTCAACTTGCTGAATAGCAAAGCTAAGTATCTTTATGCTTTCTCGATTTATTTTTTGAGATTTTGGGCTCATGTCCTTCATTCTTTTTCCCTATGATTGTTTATCTCTGTTTTCTAAGCAAAAGGTTATAGATTTTTAATGAGTAAAATCGGGCTTTTAAATTAGTGCTCTTTTTTATGGCTTTATTCATCTTTATATTGCCTCGGTTCTTTAATTCTTCACATTAAACAATCAAGCCAGGGGGCTATTTGTGTATCTATACACGTGTTCTCCCACTTTTTTGTGAATCTAACAGTACACATGTCAGTCGGTGACCTTTCAGTAGTGCCTTGGCCCTGACACCATATGACCCATGTCGGTCGGTGACCTTTCAGTAGTGCTTCAGCCCTGACACCATATGACCCATGTCGTCCGTTTTAGTTTCACCTCTTCTTTGGCTTCTGCCTTGACCGATACATTGCATTTTATTCACGATTTGGTCTTATTTTTTGGTCATACGCCGACAAGCAACTAAGGCTTAAAACTTCTTTGCTACGTGACAGATAGCCACTACACTAAACCCAGAGCCAAAGTTGCGAGAGGTCATGTGTCGATTGGTTCTGATTGCTATGCAAGTGTAAATTATGACCGATATTGTCCTAAGTATCCTATGGTAGATCGATCCGGTTGCTAACACGCGAATACGCTGCTATGCGCCAGTCGGTCTACCTACAGGAGAAAAATGGATACACACTTGACTTTTCAGTCAACTGATTTGTTTGGCTTATAAAAATAAGTTTTCAAGCAAACGATGTTAATTATAACTAATTATCCTAATTTCCATTATTGTCAGGAACATTTTGATGGATAGGTGGATACACCACTCAGCATAGAGTGATTTCCTCGCCTTCATCGATCGACTTATAGCTCCGACCACCTTCATCGATCGACCGTGCCAGTTCCGACTGCCTCCATCGATCGGCCTACAATCCGACCGCTCTCATCGGTCGGCCATGACAGTTCCGACTGCCTTCAACGGTCGACTTACAGCTCCGACCGCTCTTATCGGTCGGCCACGCCAGCACCAATCGCCTTCATCGGTCGATTTACAGCTCTAACCGCTTTTATCGGCCGGCTACACCAGCTCCAACTGCCGCCATCGGTCTGCCACATCATATCTGACCGCCACCATCGGTCGGCCACATGTCAGACTGTCGGCTTCACTCGATCATCGCGACTTCGAGTGATTCCTACTTCATCAGCGGTCGGCAGCTACAACAACCTTAACTGTCTTCTTCACTTGACCTTATCGTCATGAGTTAAGTACCACTGCCACTCAGACATATTTTGAGTTGAGCGCGACCAACACTTATAATGATGATTGTCTCGGGGGCTTCTTTGAAAAGAAGCACTTTATATTAAATTTATGGTTCATGCCATAATATATAAATATATGGTTTGATGATCTTATGACAGTGGCTTGATGGTCACTCTATCAAATATGTTTCTTTGATGAGAATTGCATTATCAAATATGGTTGATGCGATAATCATTCAAAGCATGATTTGATGATCAAGTTGCTATGAATTGATGGTCATATACACAAAATAACAAGCATCACTCGCTGATTGAAGTCAATCTATAAAAGTGAAAATAAAGCTCAAAGATATGAGTCATTACAATTCTTAAGGAAAGGTTACTTAATCATGATTGAAGTCATGGTAACTTAGTACTTGGCTACAATTGATGCCATAAAGCCTCGTTCATTCGGTTGTGCTTGAAGTCACCCGTTTAGAACATAATCATTCGGCTATGATTGAAGTCACCCGTTTGATTCATAAATCACTCATAGGCCACTCGGCCAAAAATTATGTCATTTGGCTATGCTTGATGTCATAAGCTTATGATATAGCACTCGACAATGATTGAAGTCATTGGTTTGAGTCATCTACTACTCAGTGGTGATTGAAGTCACTCAACTAAGTCATTTATCACTCGGTAATGATTGATGTCATTCTACTGAGTTATTTATCACTCCGATTTGATGATTTGAGCAATTTTTCCTTAAAGAGAGCCAACACGACTATTCTTGTTTTGGACTCTTGCATTATTTGCAGTTTCCAAATGATACAAGAGTCGAGGGCTACACCTAATTAGGTGCACCAGTTGATTTCTCGAGGACATTTTCAGATCTTTGAGATTCTTATAAGCTCGCTAATATAAAGCTGAAGCATTATATATGGCACGAACCAGTCGAGAAGCTACTGAAGATTATCATCCAGCTTGCAAGACTCTCGGGGGCTTGTCGATGATACATACCATCGGGGTACCTCACAGAGAAGGAAATCAAAGTAGACTCCTACTTGGATATGTATAGTAGACCGAGTAGGACTCCGCCATGTAACCCTGTCCCCTCGGATATATAAGGAGGGGCAGGGGTCCTCTTCAAGAGACAAGTTCTACTAGACAAGCAATAGACAAGCGGAATTAAATAGATCCCACACGGGACATAGATTAGACACAACTAGACATCGTCGTCTAGGTCTACCCTTCTCGTCTAGATCTTTAGATCTAGACATATAAATACAAATACCATAGAACACAGAACGTAGGGTTACTATCCTCCGGGAGGCCCAAACTTGTATAAATCAGCGACTTGTGTTACCATCGTTTCTTGATCTCGTGCATACCCCTGTCCTACCTATAAATCCACATAGATAAACTACCCAATGTCTATTACCGAGATTAAGTCTCGACATGGTGTGCGTTACCGCTGCACAAAGCACAAGCTCGCCTCCCTCGAGAACTTGTCAAACTTCCCGAGCTGACACGGGCGCTCACTAGCAATGCCCCTTTCAACGGCGGGCTCAAACTGTGTACAAACGTGTGATGGCCTCCACAACCAATCACGATAGGCTCTATCACCGACACCTAACTGGTCTAGGTCTCACCATAAACCAAGAGTAACAATCTAGATCACACCCTCAAGGACACCCTAGCCTTAGATGTGCAAGATGCTCATGTTACTCTCCACTAGCACTCTCAAGATATGCAACATCTCCTTCTAGTGCTCTCCTCTTTTCCTCTTGGACCTTACCAAATGCTCTCAGGTATTCCACTGGCCACGAGAGATCTCCAAGACTCCAGCAACAAAGTTATATAGGCTCCCAACCTCAAACTAGCTGTTGCCTCGCAAAATCAGCTTTCTGGGCCTTTTGACCGGACAGTTCGGTCACAGCAGAACCTGCTGAAACCTATACTGACCGGACCGTCTGGTCAGTAGACCGAACCGTCCGATCGTTTATCTCTCAAGTCTAGAAACATTCTATGCCGAAGCCTCCTCATTTCCCAGAGTCCACCATAGTGATCGGACCGTCCGGTCTCTTTGGCCTCTGACTCTGGTAACCTCCTCGCTTCCTCATTGTAGCCTCCGAACAAAAGCACATAGTGACCATAAAGTCCGGTCACCACTGACCCTCTGTCCGGTCTCTAGGTCCAGAATCCAAAACTTGTCATCCTTGCTTGACTCCCGACTTCTCCAAACATCTCCTCGGCTTCTCCACCGTCACCTAGTGCCTATGATTTCACCGAGCTACTTTGCACATCACTGACAGGACATGACCTAAGAGAATGACCTAGACCCCTTAATAGTCCGGTTTTTCCTATGGACTCAAAGCCCTAACAACAAGGCAAGTGTTCGAAACACTTGCACCGTAGCTTGTTCTCCGCTTTGATCCGTCTCCATCAACCCTTGGACTCCATCAAGTTCACAAGTCTCCATGCTTGTGGTCATTATCATCCATCGCCAAGGACGTCGTTGACAATCATAAGATAGAAGAGGTTTCCTAAAGGAACAATACTCATGTAGATATTAGTCACATTTCATGTTTTTCATTCATCACCAAAACATCATACCTTTTTGGTGATGGATGACAACCACTACTTATGATGATCCAAAATGGATGAGTAAGAAAGAACCAAAGGAAAAGAAGTATTGAATGGCATACCTTGGTCCTTACCTTGGAAGTAGTCTCCCCCTTGAGATGTGCTAGGTGTTGAGGGAGAACTACCCACTCATTTAGCGCACATGGATTTCAATCTTGAGCTGAAATTGCGCCCGCCTCGGTGTCATGGTAGTCGATTTTGTTGATGTAGACACTGTAAGATTCATGACCATTGATGATTGGATCCCCGTGGTATGGATGTTTTGGTGATAGATGACAACTATGAAAGTGTGGGCTAACATCTACATGAGTGTTATCTATGTACGAATCATCTCTTAACTCTATTACAAATCATATGGATGATGGTGTCCTTGGTGATTGATGACAATGACCACATACATGGAGGCTTGATGAGCTTGATGGAGTCCAAAGGTTGATGGAGATGGATCAAAGTGGAGGACAAGCTATGGTGCAAGTGTTTAGAACACTTGAGTAGTTGTTAGGGCTTTGAGTCCATAGGAAAAACCGGACTATCAAGAGGGTCTAGGTCATTCTCTTAGGTCATGTCTAGTCGGTGATGTGCAAGGATGCTCGGTGAAATCAGAGGCACTAGGTGACAGTGGAGAAGCCAAGGAGCTGTTCGGAGAAGCCGAGAAACCAAGTCAAGCGAGGACAACAAGTTCCAGCTTCTGGATGTAGTGACCGGAGAGAGGGGTCAGAAGTGACCAGACTGTACGGTCACTATGTGGAGTTTTTCAGGACTTAGTGCAAGGAGCAAGGACTCTGACTGCAGGAGACTCCATACAGACTAGATGGTTTGACCAGACGGTCCGGTCAGTAGGAGTGCAGGGATGACAGAGAGGTTGCAATTTGCGGACCTTCCTGGAATGAAGAGAGAAAGTGGACCGGACAGTCCGGTCCAGTGATTGGATAGTCCGGTCAGCAGGAGTTCAGCATAGTGGGCAGAGCCGTTGGGCTCGGGATTGAAGTGACCGGACGGTCCGGTCAGGTACTGACCGGACTCTACGGTCAGTAGGCCCAGAAAGCTGATTTCGTGGAGCAACGGCTAGTTTGAGGTTGGGAGCCTATATAACTTCGTTGCTGGGGTCTGTGCGACCTCTCTTGGCTAGTGGAATACCTGAGAGTGTTTGGTAAGGTCCAAGAGGAAAAGAGGAGAGCACTAGGAGAGGAAATTAGATATCTAGAGAGTGCTAGTGAGAGTAACATGGAGCTACCTTGCACATCTAAGGCTAGGGTGTCCTTGAGGGTGTGATCTAGGTTATTACTCTTGGTCTATGGAGAGACCTAGACCGGTTAGGTGTCAGTGATCGAGCCTATCGTGTTTGGTTGTGAAGGCTGTCACAAGTTTGTACACGGTTTGAGCCCGCCGTTGGAAGGGGAATCAATAGTGAGCGCCCGTGCCGGCTCGGGGAGTACGGCAAGTTCTCGAGGGAGGCGAGCTTGTGCTTTGTGCAGCGGTGACGCACACCATGTCTTCACTCGAGGAGTGATTGCGGGCTCGTGGGCGAGAACTCCACTTGGTGGTGGGAGGGACCGGGACTCCGGCGGGAGTGGTCCAACAAGGAGTAGGGAAAGGCGCCATCCTTCCGAGACCTCAGGAAAAAATCATGAGCATTCCTTGACCCTCTCTTTACTATTCCGCAATTGTGTGCTCTAGTGATAGGGTAACTTGTGGCTTGCATAGGCTAGTGTGAATAGCTTCCGTGCATTGCTTTGCATCAAGAACACTAGCATGTGTAGGGTCTTGGCCTACTAGAATTGTTTAGGTTGCAACGACTCATTAGGTTTTAGAAGCATGAAACTGAAGTATTTGGATTCATGGTCAGCCCACCAATTCACCCCCCCCCTCTCAGTAGGCCTTCGGTCCTTATAATTGGTATCAGAGCCAAGTGCTCAATTTGAGGCTTCATCGCCTTGAGTAAGGATTCCGGGAAAGGTGGGGAGTGTACCCATATTTGATGGGGAGGACTACACGTATTGGACGGCTCGTATGCAAGCCTACCTTGAGTCCCTTGATCCGGAGATATGAACGGTGACCCATGAGTCCGATGTGAATGCTAACCTTCTTCAGTCTGATTTTATTAAGAACAACGCTAAGGCCAAGAATGATTTGTTTTTATGCATTTCCAAGGATGTGTTTGCTAGATTGGATGCTAGTTCGACAGCACACGATATCTGGACTGAGATTCAGAGTATCCACGAGGGTACTAGTGATGTGATAAGGACATCACTCCTAAGGATACATGCAACACTCCTCCAATTCTGGACTTGCAAGGTCCAATGACTAGAGCTCGTGCACGACGACTAAATTTAGAGGTGAGCTCGTTCCTACATTCTTCATTATATGTCACTTTTAAGAATGGTTTGCTACCTAATAATTATATTGTAATTAGGAACCATGGAGAGGACTAGAAGATGATGGGAGAAGGACTTGGAGACGTGGAGGACCAGCAAGGATGTGGAAGCCAAGGTGGAGGCCCAACCAAAACCGACTTCGAGTCTGTTTCGGGGCTCAGGACCAGTCTGCACTAAAACGGAGACCCAGGACGCATATTAACTCAGATTTGGACGTTCTACATATGCACGGAAAGATAAGAAGAAGACCTTTCCAATGCTGCCGGTTTCATATCAAAATTCATACGGAGTCATCAGAAATCGTCAAAACAAGAGAGGGTCCAGAATCTGTTTCGGTGCTGCATCGCCTGTTTTTGGCCTTTGGTCTTTGTATCTAGTTGAGCCCAATTAGGGGCGTGTCCAGAGGGTCTTGCACGATTCTAGAGTCCTCATATACAGCCACCACCGCACCATTAGGATTTGGGTTTTGCTTAGATTATTCTATTCATAATAGTTTCGCCATCATCACGGTTTGTGAGACCCCAACTTTATGAGATTCATAATACATCTGCAATTGTGTTGCCTTCTTCTTTGTTCTTTCTTGTGTTCTTGATTCGCAGGCAGGGATTAGCCTTCTTAGTGAGGTCAATCGTTTTAGGATGGTTGATAACCAGAGGAGACGTCGTGCTGCGATTGCGGGGTTTAGAACGTGCGGTTCTGAAGATGGATCGATTTGTGTGTCGCCTCCGACCAAATCAACATATCCAGAACCTTTTGGAAGATCGGGAACTCTTTTCCACATCATGATGTCAAAGAGGAAAGATATTATGTGCTGAAGAACAAGTATGATAACTTTGCTAGATTATCACATGAGAGAGCTAATGTTGTTTATTCTCATTTTCATGTGCTAGTGGAGGAGATCAATGCACATGGGAATGATTTCAAGCTCAAGCCCGTGGAAGTCATCAGAAGATTCTTGAGGCTTTTCAAAGACCCCAAGTATGAGTCCATCATCACATACACCTTGCAGAGTGACCTCAAGACCAAGACCATGAAGGATGTGCTTGACAAGATCACCGCCTTCGAGAGCTACCAGCTAGGGATGGATGATCCTCAACCATCCAACCTTGCTCTACAAGCTGATAAGCAAGAATCAAGCAAGAGCAAGAAAGGCAAGAAGAAGGCTGACACCGATGATGAAGAAGAAGATGATGATGAGGGTGACTTGACCGAGGACTTGGCTCTTCTCATGAAGAAAATGAAGACATTCAAAAACAAGTTTGCTTCCAAGTCCTAGGGCAAATGCTACAATTATGGGTCAGAGAATCACTTTGTTCGTGAGTGCCCAAAGCTCAAGAAAGAAGCATTCAAGTCACAAGGTTCAAGTGAAGAAGAAGAAGAAGACCCCAAATCCAAGCAAAAGAAGAAGAGAGTCTTCAAGAAAGACAAGTCCAAGGGCAAAGGCAAATCCCAAGACTATAAGAAGAAGTTCTCTCGCAAGGCCCTTGTAGGGGAGTGGACAAGCGACAACTCAAGTGATGAGTCTGTTGGGAAATAGGTAGGCTACGATAGCATATAAAATTTCTACCGTTCAACCAGGAAACCTTGCAAGAGGGGATCATGGATCGTTACCACTAGACACGCAGGCGGAGCGGAAGCGAGGGTTGGAGCAGCTCGTCCAACGTAGTCGCGCGCCGGTGTAGAGGAAGTAGTTGATCAACGTCTCCTCCTAGTCCAGCCATCCGGCACCGTAGCAACAGCAGCGCCTCCTCGCGGTATCCACACATACAGGGTTGGAGCACCGTGCGCTGCGTGCTAGCATTGGCAACACGGTTAGGGTTTGTGGGCGAGAGAGAGAGGAGCGTGGCGGCTAGGGTTATGGACTAGTGGGTTACTCGCACCCCTTGCCCCGCCTCCACTTATATAGACCCTTCTAATGGGCCTCGACAAGTTGGCTCATTAGTGGACTAATCCCTCACGGATCAATATCCGTATGACCCTCACATACGAATCAAATCTGTAATGTCTCTTGGGCATATCTCCAACAATCTCCCACTTGCACTAGAGACAATCACATAGGCAAGCGATGTTCCAACCCGTTAAGTGTGTGACCCGTTAGGTTCATATGTACACAACAATGATGTGAAAACCCCATTTCAAATCATAAATAAATAGCGGCACCTAGCAGCACATACTGATTCTCATGTACACATAAAGATCATATCGGCTGAACCTTTGACATACGCATTCAGCGATCCCTTTGCCTCACGATATCAGTCAAGCTCAAGGCAAGATACGTGCCATCCCTGTGATAGCTCGACCATTCACTCGAACATCTAGTGGATTTATCATGACTAACTCTTAGTCATCATGATTAACTTTTAATCACATTGGCATGGCCATGCACTTCTAAATCCATCTAACTCGATGGACCCAGAGATATCTCTCCTGTTATTAGGAGGGGCAAATTCTGTCTTGACCGCTCACATCCCACGACATGTTTCATAACATACCCGAAAGCTACCTTTATTACTACCCAGTTACAGAGTAGCGTTTGGTAACCCCTAAGTATGCTACTACGCATTCTGGAAATCAATGACGATCTCAGGTCTAAGGATCTCGAAGGTACATCATTCAAGACAACGACTGATGGCACAAATATAACATCTTGGCAGAGTCTTTTAGTGGGTCAATCCAACACCATGTTCTCCAACATGTGTCCACATTATTGATTTGATATCTCCATATCAATGATCTGTGAAACATGATCATCAACCAATACATGTGCTAGTTCATGAATCATTATTGTCCCACATAATGATTAGGAACTAGGGATCATTTAGGATAATATTATGAAAAACAATGAGTTTCACAAACAAGTCACGTACTTGTCAATCAATGCAATAATTATTATCCATGGAACAGAATAACACTTTATTCAATCACACATAAACATAGACATTACACAATCTCTCATACATTAATCATAGAGATATCTAATACCCATGGATCTCATATGTGCCTCATGCTTGGGCTGAGAGAGAGGCTTTGTCAATGGATCAGCGATGTTTGAATCCGTGTGCACCTTGCATATCTTTACATCACCTCGAGCAACGATGTCCCGGATGAGGTGATAACGTGGTAGTACGTGTTTGTTCTTTTGATGTGCTCTAGGCTCCTTGGCTTGCGTAATGGCACCACTATTGTCACAATAGAGAACCACTGGACGGGATGCACTAGGAACCACACCCAACTCAGAAACAACTTTTCTGATCCAAATAGCTTCCTTTGCAACTTCTGAAGCGGCAAGGTACTCGGCCTCCGTTATTGAGTCAGCAACCGTATCTTGCTTGGAACTCTTCCAGCTCACCGTGCCTCCATTGAGGCAAAACAGATATCCAGATTGCGATCTCGAATCGTCTTTGTCGGTTTGGAAGCTAGTATCAGTGTAACCGTTTACAACGAGCTCTTCCTCAACTCCATAGACTAGGAACATATCCATAGTTCTTCTCAAGTACTTTAGGATATTCTTACTAGCCACCTAGTGAGCTTCTCCTGGGTTTGATTGGAATCTGCTTGCAGTGCTTAGAGCAAAAGCTACATCTGGACGTGTACATATCATGGCATACATGATGGATCCGATAGCTGAAGCATATGGGATCACTCTCATCTTCTCTATCTCATTAGGTGTCGAAGGACACTTAGTCTTGCTAAGAGTAATGCCATGTGACATGGGCAAGAATCCTTTCTTGGAATCTTGCATATTGAACCGTTTCAATACCTTGTCGATGTACGTGTCTTGGCATAATCCAATTAGCCTTTTTGATCTATCTCTATAGATCTTAATACCCAAAATGTAAGCTGCCTCTCCTAAGTCCTTCATAGAAAAACTATTTCTCAAAGAAGTCTTAACAGCTTCAAGCATTGGAATATCATTACCGATCAACAATATGTCATCCACATAAAGGATCAGAAAGACAAGCGCGCTCCTACTAGCCTTTTTGTAAACACAAGGCTCTTCTTCGTTCTTAATTAAGCCAAACCCTTTGACTACCTCATCAAAACGAAGATTCCAATTCCGACATGCTTGCCTTAGTCCATAAATGGACTTTTGAAGCTTGCATATTTTCCTAGCATTTTGTGGATTAACAAAACCTTCAGGCTATGTCATGTACACATCCTCACTTAGGTTTCCATTAAGGAAAGCCATTTTGACATCCATTTGTCATATCTCATAATAATAAAATGCGGCAATTGCTAGAAGGATCCGTATAGACTTTAGCATAGCGACGGGCGAGAAGGTCTCATCATAATCAACCCCTTGAATTTGCTTAAAACCTTTCGCCACTAATCGTGCCTTATAGATGTGAACATTTCCATCTATGTCTATCTTTTTCTTAAAAACCCATTTACACTCAATGGTTTTTACACCATTACGCGGATCTATCAAGCTCCAAACTTGATTTTCTCTCATGGATTCTAATTTGGATCTCATGGCTCCAAGCCATTTCTCAGAGTCCGGTCCCATCATTGCTTCACTGTAAGTCTTAGGTTGATCATTGTCCAACAATAATATATTGCGCTGCCCCATGGTTAGGAGCGTGAACTTTTCAGGAGCGCAACGTGCCCTTTCTGACCTACATCGAGCTGGTGTCTCAACAATTGGTTCAACAACAATTTGTTCATCCAATTGTGGAACAGCGGAAGAAGAAACATTTTCTAGAGCTTCTTGAATTTCTTCAAGTTTCACTGTTCTCCCACTTACCCTTTTGGAGAGAAACTCTTTCTCTAGAAAAACACCATTGCAAGCGACAAACACTTTGCCCTCTTCCCAGTTGTAGAAATAATAACCGTTGGTTTCCCTAGGGTATCCTACAAAGAAGCATTTATCAGACTTAGAAGAAAGCTTATCAGATGTCATACGTTTTACATAAGCCTCACATCCCCAAATCTTAAGAAAAGACAACCCGGGACGCTTCCCTATCCATATCTCATATGGAGTCCTTTCCACGGATTTAGATGGAACCCTATTAAGTGTGAAAGCTGCAGTTTCTAGAGCGTATCCCTAGAAGGATAATGGAAGATCACTTTGGCTCATCATAGACCTAACCATGTCTAACAAGGTTCGGTTCCTCCGTTCGGATACACCATTCCATTGGGGCTTTCCTGGCGGAGTCCATTGTGGAACAATTTCACCTTGCTTTAGATGTTCACCAAATTCATGGCTCAAATATTCACCACCACGATCAGATCGTAGGAGTTTAATAGTCTTGCCCAATTGATTTTGTACTTCATGTTGAAATTCTATGAACTTTTCAAAGGATTCAGACTTAAGCCTCATTAAGTAGATGTAACCATATCTACTAAAGTTGTCGGTAAAAGTTATGAAGTACTAAAAACCACCTCTGGCCGTGCAACTCATTGGTCCACATACATCCGTATGTACAAGTCCCAATAGTTCACTCGCCCTCTCACTACTTCCTGTAAAAGGCGACTTAGTCATTTGCCAAGTAAACAAGACTCACATGTATCAATTGATTCAAAATCAAAAGAACTTAGAAGACCATCTGTTTGGAGCTTCTTTATGCGCTTCTCATTTATATGACCTAAACGACAATGCCAAGTATATGTGGGATTTGAATCATTAGGCTTGAGCCTTTTCGCATCAATGTTATAAATAGGCTTATTCTCAAGATCCAAGTAATACAATCCATTCACCAATGGGCAATTACCATAGAGAATATCATTCAAATAAATGGAACAACACTTGTTCCTTATTATGACCTTATAACCATCATGTTCCTCCAAACACTTTGAAGAAATAATGTTTTTCCCTAGGGCGGGAATGTAATAACAATTATTTAACTCCAAAACTAATCCTGATGGTAATGAAAGTGGACAAGTTCCAACAGCCAACGCAACAACCTTTGCACCATTGCCGACGCGAGCATCCACCTCGCCCTTTGCACACTTCCTTGCTTCTTTAAGCCCCTACAACGATTTGCAAGTATGAATCATTGATCCGGTATCAAATACCTATGAATCATAAGGACGTCTAGCAACATTATTAATTTCAATAACATTGATACCTGAATTAGAAGTGTCTCCATGCTTCTTCTTCAGCTCTTCTAGATAAAGCTTGCAATTCCTCTTCCAATGACTGGTTTTCTTGCAGTGGAAACAAGGATCACCACTCGCCGGTTTAGGATTAGGAGCTGCTGCAGGTTTAGGCTTAGTGCTAGAGATCTCATCAGTAGCCTTAGCCTTAGCCTTTCGCTTTCGCTCTTGCTATCCTTTTGAACCAAGTTAACTTGACTTGGACCAGATTTCTTGATGCTTGCCTCAGCTGTCTTAAGCATCCATGCAACTCAGCCAATGTCTTCTCCATGCTATTCATTTGAAAGTTTAAAATGAAAGGCTCATAGCTCGCGGGAAGCGACTGGAGAATCACATCTGTGGCCAAATCAGGGTGTAGAGCAGCACCAAGTTTCTCCAGATTCTCAATGTAACCAATCATCTTGATCACATGAGGACTGACAGAACCGTTTTCAGCTAGCCTGCACGCAAACAAGGACTTTGAGATGTTGTACCTCTCAGACCTTGCTTGGTTCTCAAACATACCACAGAGTCCCTCAATGATATTGTGGGCATCCACATTCTCATATTGCTTCTGAAGCTCAGAGGACATAGTGGCAAGCATGAGACAGCAAACATCAATTGCATCATTGGTATGCTTCTCATACACCCTTTTCTGAGCGGCAGTAGCATTATCTGGCAGATCATCAGGATAGGGAAGCTCTAGAACATATTCCTTTTTCTCTTGCTTGAGAACAATTCTCAAGTTGCGATACCAATCAATAAAGTTTGTTCCACTAAGCTTCTCTTTTTCAAGAATTGAGCGCAAATTAAAAGTGTTACTAGCGGTTGGTGCCATGATCTACAACAGAAATTATGCGAATATAAGCACTATGTAAATGTAAAACTCTTATTAAACATTTTAATAAAAATTCATTATTCCATTATATGCTTGGAACCATTTTCCCTCAAAACGACATATAGTGGTTCAAGATCCATATTCAACTTAGATCCTAGTGAGCTTTGGCATCACCGCTAGAAATCTAGTGACATAGGTAAGCAACACTTTGGTAATCATATCCCTATGTGACTCTTGTTTGTTGGGTAGCATCACATGCCCCGGCGCCAACATCATGCCCTAAAGCCCAAAACCGTTTTGATAGCTTTGTGAATTAAACCAATACTATGCATGTAAATGTCCGACATTTACCATAATAATTAAGATAGTTTTAATAGGTGCAGCTATTGGAAGGGCATATAATTTAATGTTTCTTGAGGGAACCTATTCTAACATGTTAATCATATCCAATACAAATAACACATGAAAGAATAGGATGACAGGAACATCATCACAGACAATCATATTAACTGTGAAATAGTATGGCCCTTTCAATTGGTGATCTCCATCTCCATTGCCATCGTCATGTCTCCCGTCCCTTCAACCATCATGCTTGAGGCCTCCATGAAGTAACACTTAGCTACTACAACTAATAGCTAGTAATAACTTACATGAGAATATCAAGCATCACAGGTCGACACATAGGCCGTTATACAATAATATGACAGCCTCAACCCAGCTGTAATTAATCATGGCATACAGGCCATGCAAATCACATACATACATCACATGCATATCTTGGGCCATACCATTCACAACATTCTCTGCAAAAACATGTTAGGCGAGAAGCGAATGCTAACGTGTGGCCAAAAAGGGGTGTAACAATCTCGGCGTGTCCATACGGTGGTCCCGGATTTCATAGACTGTATCTATGAAATCGTAATGGAAATCCTATCAGGAAAATCATATTTGCTCGATTTCGAGTCATTCATAATACCTCAGTTTTCCATTAGGTTTTCAAGAGTAGACTGCAGTATATGATCATGATACTATTGGCTCCTCTACTGATGTATGCAGCTAGTCTCGATGGTGATTCCAGCCGGTAGGGACAAGTCGCGCACGTACGGAGAAGAAACACAAATAAATCAATGATGCATGTATCGCTATCCGCCCATTACCTTGTGAACCTCCCTATCACCATTGATCTAATCAACCCGTACATAAAAACATGTAATAGATCTAATCTAATACATCAGCATATCAACTATATGCACAAGATCAGATCACAAACTATACAATTTGGCTCTAATACCACTGTTGGGGAACGGGTAGGCTACGATAGCATATAAAATTTCTACCGTTCAACCAGGAAACCTTGCAAGAGGGAATCATGGATCGTTACCACTAGATGCGCAGGCGGAGCGGAAGCGAGGGTTGGAGCAGCTCGTCCAATGTAGTCGCGCGTCGGTGTAGAGAAAGTAGTCGAACAACGTCTCCTCCTAGTCCATCCATCCGACACCGCAGCAACAGCAGCGCCTCCTCACGGTATCCACACGTACGGGGTTGGAGCACCGTGTGCGGCGTGCTAGCACCGGCAACATGGTGTGACACATCAGGTGTCTCACGTTAACTTAGCAAATATGAAGATCACAAATCATGGAAATTATAGCATAAAATGATAGAGCCTATCTATTAATTTAATTTCAGGCAAATAAATACCCTGCAACCAAGTTATTGAAGCAACTTAGAAATTTCAATACAACTTATTCTAAATAAATTTATAATCATGTTGGTAATAATAAAATAGAATTTTATGAAACTATTGGACATTTTATCTGCTTGGCAAGACCCTTAATTAATTAATTGATTCTTAAGTAACTAATTAATGCATTTAATTAATTCTAAAGTTATGTTTATAAAATTTTTAAATAAAATTCACCAAAGTGTTCTCCACCATTTAAAAAGTCAGTCCTCCAATTTTCACTAATTTAGGAAGTCATTAGCTATTTTATTTTGAATTAATGACAATTAGCTTTGACTAGGGACCTGTTTGCACTAAATCTAAAAGATCAGGGGGTGCAGTGTAAAATTTTGATCTTCTTCCTCCTCACTGGCGCAGAGCCTGCCGGCTCCTCCCTGTCACCGATGCACTGCCCGGCTTACCTTCACTCCCCCCTTGGAAACGCGCGCTCTACAGCGTCACGCCTGCACCTCTGCCCTCCGCCCTGTTCCCTCACCGCGAGCCCGCCCAACGGCCATCATTCTTCCTCTCTGCACGCCATCGCCGTGACCGGCAAAACTTCAATTCCGCCCGCTCTCGTCGCTCCCACTCTCCCACTCACTCCTTCCCCTCTCCACAACTTGAAAGCGAGCCCACGAGTTCACCAGCACACTCTCTCTCACTCTCTGCTCTCTGCCATTTCCCCTCTCCCTATCATCTCGCCATTGCGGAGCTCAAGCTCGACGCGCTGCCCTGCTCTCCCACTGCTTTCCCAGCCCAGCCAAGAGCACCCACGCACCGCTCACTTCCCCTCTAGCTCCCGAGGCCACTTCCGCGACAACTCCCTATGTGAGCTCAGTCCAATTGAAGAAACACCAAGAGCCACCATTCCGGTGACCTCCTCTGCTGTCGACCAAAATTGGCCATCTCCGGTAAGCCTCGTTCCCTCTTTCCTCCTCTACCCTTTACGCAACTCTCGGTCGAACGATCCCGCCTTGACTCCTTCCTATTTTCATGTGCAAAGTCGTCGGCATTCTGCTTTTTCCCCCGGCCCCGAACCGTCGCCACCGATCACCGAAGCCGCCCCACGACAAGCTTCTACTTCCAGTCATCTCCGTCCAATGCCGACTTGATGCCGCTCTCCGTGATGCTCTCGTGAAGCTGTAGGAGCCGATCCTGCCTGATTTCCTGCTGCAAGCCATCATCGCGAAGTCGCCGAAGATATTCCTCCACCGCCTCTCGCCGCCTATGGTCTTCCAATGAGAACCACACCTCACAAACCCCTCCATCCCCTTCGCCTCGTTGCGCACGTCGTTTATTTGCTCCTGCGGCGAGCTTTCTTCCCGCGTAGCCCCCGCCGGCGAGCCCTCCGGCCGGCACTGCCCGCTCTGGCGAGCCCACTGGCAATCCTCCTGGCAGCCTGCATGGTGCTTATGTGGCGCCTACGTGTAGCCTAGCTGTCGCCTACGTGGCAATCACTTAAACCAGAAAATGCCTAGAAATTGCCAGAAATTGTCAATAACTTTGAAAAAACATATCAAATCGAATTCAAATCCAATGGAACTCAAATAAATTTTGTTAGGCTCATTTTGAATTGCCCTATTTTAGTAAATTGATAAATCATTGCCTCTGTACTTGCATTTTTATTAATTCAATTAATTGTCCAAACACAAATTAATTCACTAGATATTCTAGGAATCAAATTTAATTCTGAGTTTTGGCATGCTTAATAATTACATAATTATCTATCACCACAATTTTGGGTTTAGAAAAATATGAATTATTTTAGGCTCTAGAAATTATTTAGTGTGTTCAATTAAATTAATTCTAGTAATTATTTTATAATAAATTGGCCCCTGCCACTTGGCACAAAAATCACTCACACAAACCTCTATGCGCAGTAATTTACATAAGTCCAGAAACCTAAGTTTACTTAATTAAATTCAATTAATTGATCATACCACTATTTTACTTTAATAAATGCTAGTAATTAGAATAATTATATCCAGAGGCTATAAATTGGTAAAAATACAGTTCATCTATGTCCCTGTTCATGATAAATCACTCAAGATCAGAATTGATTGGTTACTATTGCAATTGCTTATTTATTTTAAAAGGCTATAACAACCTTAAATAAATGATTAACACACATAAAATAATGAAACTCTAATTTATTTCTTTGAAGCATATGGCTTCGAGAACATTGAAGCATATGGCTTCGAGAACATAATAATAATCAACATTTAAAGATGTTGAGCATCATATGATTCCATTCTACGGTATTTTGATAATACCGACAATTCAATTCTATCATATAGGCAACAACAGCCCGGAGCAGGAAGAAGAGGATCTACAAAAGGACCTTGATCCCCAAGAGCAAGACGTTGTAGTTGCTAGCACTAACATCGATCCAGGCAAGCCCCGGTTTACATTCGCCCTTTTATAAAGTTGCTACTGTTCAATATTACTAGTGTCTGTAATCATTGTTGCATTAGGTCATAGGAGTTAATTGAAATCCACTAGCATGATACCCAAATGACCTACACCACTTTCGTTAGAACTTTGGTAGTATCGGTACTGTGTCGCTATGCTTAGTAATTGCTACGCCCGGTAGATATCATTACTAAGAAATGAACTTGACCACTGGAACGAGAACCTAAAAAGAAGTTATTTTACTGTTATGACCGGACAGGGAAGATGCATGTGTAGGTTTACAGCAATACATGGGTGTTGACTGTGGTAGGCCTGCCTTGTCGAACCTAGGACCCGTCCGTGGTCGGCCCCTTGGACAAGTATTGAACAGTACCGAATACATGCTAGTCTATGGGCACTAGTAAACTGATGTAGCATCGGCGCGGCAATGAGGACGGTACCTAGTATAGTGGTCGTTGACCCTTCTGTGGCTGGAGTAAGCGGTTCACACCGCGAAGTACTGCTGGCAGAACGGCATGCCCACTCGCTGAGACTGGACCTGGACCAAGTTGTTTTTCATCCTTGCGAAAAGTTGCCATATACGACCTTAACCAGTGCGTATGTGTCATGTATCTTGGGTTATCCCAGCTGGTGTAAATCAATTGCAATTGCTGTCCCTTATAGTAATGAGTATCACTTGGTCATTGCGTCGTCACGTAGTTGAACCTGGTATTGGAAATTAACTAAGATGTTTATCGTTGATGTTACAATTATTGTTCTTATGGTGCACTTACTTTATGTATTGCTCTATTATCTTGTTATTGCAACTAAAGTTACATTTTTGCTCTACCCAGTTAATTTTAAGGAATAAAACTTGGTAGAACTAATAGGTTGCTTAGTGCGAGTCTTTCCAAACAAGCCACCTATTAGAGCCATTGCATGTCTAGACGTCCGACGGGTAAGACTTGCTGAGTAATTAGTACTCAGGCTTTGTGCCACTGTTGTTTTTAGGTAATGAAGAAGTAGAATTGCCTGTAGATGTGCTGCCCTGGGACATGCAAGTCCCTGAGGGTTGGACTGCCCACTAGGAGTCCGACTTCCCGCCACAGTGATGATGTATGATGCAAGAGTGATGGTTCTTCGGGCATGAACCATTACTATGCTATACCGTCAAGCTCGTAGCTTTATCGTAATTGCTTCCATTGTGTTTCAAAACATTATGAACATGTAATATTCCGCTGCACTCTGATGACCAATTGATGTAATATTAAATTTAAATTTGAACCAATGTTGTATTATCAAGTGTCTGCGTTATCAGCACCGTCTTGACCTCGATCCTCTGGGAAGGGGCGCCACAGCTAGTATCAGAGTCGTGGTCCATGATAATACAACAAATAAATCATAATATCGGTCCAGACCACGATGTTGCGAGTGAGGATATGTTAGTATTGCCCCTATAGATAGTAGGGTGGTGACAAAGCTAACCTGGGTTATGATTGTTTACATTATTACATCTACGACTTCTTCAAATGAAGATATGTGCGTGCTTAACAGACACGCGTGATATCTGTGTATGTGCTCGTAGGCGGATACGAGACACTGTTGGCTCGTGACTTATCTCGGGGTGATCCTTCTTCCATGGATCATTACTAGTAGAACTGTGGTTTTTTTTTGTAGTTTCTTTTGAATTTGATGGTTTCTACAACGAATCTTCTGCAGGTACGCTAACGCCGTTAGTATAACCTTTAGAATGACTTACGTGTTGAGTGTGCGTCGTCACCAAATATCCGTGCCGCCAAGTATCGGCAAGTTAGGTGTTGTGTTGTGAGGAACGATAGGTTAATAAAATGAAGGTTTTGCATCATGCATCCCATTATAACTAAACTAAAATTTGGTTCTCACCTTGCTCACCAACCTCTGAATAAAAATTTTCTAAACATAATAAGCATAAAATTCTGAATAACAAGGTTAACAAGAATTTGTCCTGTTTTTAGTTGCCAACTTCAAAAATTCATAACTAAAGATATACTTCGGATTTTTAGGTGTTTAAATACAATCTGGAAAGTCCTAGAAGTCTGTTTTCATCTCCAATAGGTTTCACCATCTTTCCAGTTCTCCCCTGTCAAGTAGATCCAAAACATTAAGCCTATGTCAATCTGAAACTGAATTTGTTTTGAGACCCATTGCCGTATTATTGACCCTTGAGGCTGGAAAATGTGAACAAAGATCTTCTTTCTGTATTTTATAGCACTATATATGAAATGCATTGTTACTCATGGAACATTGTACTCACCATTGGGTTTATATTCCAGATGGGTGACCACGGTTTTGAGGAGCTTTCACACGACGGGTGGTGCTACACCACCGGACTCCACCACCGTGGCTTTCCTACACTGTTGTGGGATCTCTTACGCTTGTTTGGCTACGACGAGCCGCCCTCCTACAAGGGCCACGAGGTCCGTCGTCACGGCATGGCTCTTGCTGAGGTGCACATCAGCGTGCCCACACACCTGCGCAACCTCGGCATGGCGGGTATGGAGAGCACGATGACTTGTGGGAGCCTCCGTGAGGGCTTGGAGAGAGTCGCCCATAGGGCTCTCACCCACTTCTGCGGGCGCCACACAGTAGTGCTCTCTGAGACTCCGTTTGAGATGATTCCCATCTGGCACCAGGCCAACCCGGTCTGGCAGAGGCGTGTGAGGCGCATTGGCCGCGACGACTACCCGACATACCACGAAGGGTACCACCATGTGTCCTACTACTCCGAGTACCTCCTCAACTTGGATGAGGAGGCTAGCAGCCACAGCAGTATCATACTGGTTGAGGCCGAGCAGGTCTGGATTTAGAGGAATGACCTGCAGACACAGGTCGACGCACAGCAGAGAGAGATTCAGTGGCTGACCGCTGCTCTTGAGGCGAGTGAGACTCGCGTTATTGAGGTGACTGGATAGCGCGACACCCTCGCACAGGAGGTGGACAGACGTGGCATGATTATGTAGCAGTGTACCAACCACAACGAGCACCTGCAACATCAATTGATGGCTGCACATCATGAGATGGAGCTTATGGGAGAGGATTTGGAGACACTGGCCCAGGAGAACCAGGGCCTGCAACAACAGCTTAAGGCAGCCCTTGCACCACCGGTAGTACCCGAGGAGGAGGACCCGCAGGAGGATATAGACGAGGAGTCTGACATAGACTACGAGGCACCCGCCCGAGGCAGGACCTAGGAGGATGAGGGTAGGATAGCCTAGTCTCGGTAGTCAAGATCAGTGGGTAGGTAACTTTTGTCGAACCACGTGAGGTTGTTGTATTTTGGGGTTGATGCGTGAGATGTTTTTGTAACTCGAGGGCTACATATTTCGGGTCATGTATGGAAACTATAATGATTTGCGTTGTGCATTGGATGTACTATTAGTAGCTATTGTTGTTACAACAAAGTTAATTGTACTCATTGACTCAATGAAAGTACTTTCTTTGTAGATGGCTGAAAACAATGAACACCCACCACAAGGTTGGGAAATTACCGATGGCCTGGAGTTCACAGGGATGGTTCACCTGTTTTGGTGAGTTCTCTAGAGATTCGGATATTCCATTCCTCCCACCTATATTGGCAAGGAATTCCAGGAGCATGGAGTCCCCTCATGTATCATCCATGTGGTGGTTCCCGCCAATTACTCCGTCATCCCCCCATGGGAATCTTGGACCCTTAGTGTCACCGGGACCGATCTGCCTTCCACCTGGAATGTAGCTGCATTCAAGGCACTTACTCGGTTCTGTGAAGACCACAAGCATGATGTGGCTGGAACACCCATTGCCTTGCTACCCATTAATGATGTGACAGATTTCGAATGGATGAGGCGTGGATTTCATCTTTGATCCAAACCACCGCCATCATGATCCTATGCTGCCCATAATAGAGTATTATGGTCTGTTCACGTTCGCTTTGTGCACAAACTTGTGCCGGCGATTGGATGTGTTCCATTCTGCACTACGACTTTCTGAGGTCGAAAAACAAGCTAAAGATGAAGAAATTGTAGAACTAAACCAGCAAATCCAAGCCAAGAATGAAGAGATGGAAGCGATTCTAGAAGAACGTGACCAAGCCTTGTAGGATGCAGCAGATTTTGAGCATGACATGATTGAGGCTCAAGATGACCTGAACGCATTCAAGGCTGCCCATCTTCCTATTGAAGGGAACTGGGATGAGATCTTAATAGAGTATGGAGAACAAGACGATGTGGAGATGGCACCTGCCGGTGTTGATGATGATGAAATGATGGATCTGGAGGAACTAGGAGAACCATTGGAACAGGAAGAACCGAAAGAGCCGGAAGACTTAAGCCAAGAGTAGATGATTCGCTACCCCTGTGTACGGTCGTGTAGTATATGTATCCCTAGTTCGATGTAAAAGTGTGAGTCTTGCATGTTGTGTCCGCAATACCGTAACTAGGCGATGGCACATATATGCAAGGAACCGTGTGATGATGTCCTTAACAGCCATGCAGACTGGATTGAATCAATGAAGATGGATGTCATTCTGAGAATTTATCGTACCACTTGCAAATTTACGTTTTGTGCATGTGATTTTATGGAATGTGATGAGAACCAACTAATGTGTAACCGTACAAAATGTAGCATGGTGCAAACTTGGAACCAGGAAGATCCGGAGAGCTCTCAGCATGGAAGGAATGCTAAGCCTTCCTTGGCTGAAGTCCTGGTCGCTGCACTCAATAGGTAGCAGAATGACTCCGAGCTGCTCCGTCGGTTGGTCGACATCACGACTCACCTGGCTGGACAAGGAGATAACCACAACAACTGCAATAACCAGCCTCGTTAGAGCACTTACTCAGAATTCCTGGGTACCCATCCACCCACCTTCGAGCATGCTAGAGAACCACTGGATGCCAACCACTGGTTGCGCCAGACCGAGTCTAAGTTCGGTCTGCTGGAGCGCACCGAGCACCAGAAGGTGCTATTCGCCGCCCAACAACTCCATGGCTCTGCTAGTGCCTGGTGGGCCAACTATGAAGCTTCTCTGCCCGCTGGACGCCACGTGGAATGGAATGACTTCAAGGCTACTTTTCCTGCTCATTTCATCCCCGTTGGTCTCATGCAGAGAAAATTCTAGGAATTTATGGATCTACAACAAGGAGGGAGGAATGTCCTCCAATATTCCGAAGCTTTCAATCATCTCACTTAGTACACCGCAAAGTATGTTAATACTGAGGAAAAGAAGAGATATGCGTTCTTGCGTGGGATGAATGCCACGCTCAAGGAATGTCTGACTTGGCAGTGACTGGCACATACAATGATCTGGTCAATGCTGCTATTGTCCAGGAAGGCGCTATGCACCAAGTTGATGAAGAAGACCGCAAGAGAAAGGCCCCTGCTACTGCCTCTGCTGCCCCACAGGCGAAGCATCGCCTGATATATACTTCACCCACCGGACAACGTTTCCGGGCAGCACCACAGCAACAGTTTCAGCGACGTTTTGGCCCGAACTACTCAAGATCATCACCGCAGCAGAACTTTCCACCTTGTGCACCTTATCAACAATAGAACATTCAGCACTGTGCACCGTATCAGCAACAAGGGAGCCCGAGTGCTCGTGCCCCACTGCCTGCTGATCGTGGAGGCAACTACCCCTGCTACAATTGTTGTCGTACCGGCCACTTTGCAAAGAACTGCACTGCACCAAGGCACAACAACAACAACAACAACAACCAGCGCCAGAACCAGAGCAGGAATGTGAATGCACCATCACGTGGTGCCCAAGTGAACTACACCAATGCAGAAGATATCGCTCAAGGCGAACCCGTGCTGACCGGTACGCTCTCGCTCTATCGCCAGCCTGTCCTTGCGCTTTTTAATTCTGGTGCTACACATAATTTCATTAGCCAAGCGTGTGTGCAAAAACTTAATCTTCAACCCCAGACTATAGAAAGATGCTACACAATTTGTTCCCCCGCTGGGCAAATTAGTGCCAATCAAATAGTATGCAAAGCCCCTTTGGAAATAAACAAGAAAATCAACCCCACGGATTTTATCATGCTTAGCCACCAGGGAATTGACTTGATCTTGGGCATGTTCTGGATGAAAACCCATAGAGCCATGCTAGACATCGAGCCCCGTATCGTTCATCTCAACTCCCCTTTGCATGGAGAGGACACATTTTCTCTAAACATCAATTCATTGAAAGCCCTGATTGTCCATCACTTGGAAGGGCAGTCGCTCGTCCTTGTTGTTTGCGAGTATTAGGACGTATTCCCAGAATATATCCCTGGCCTACCACCTGACCGTGAAGTGGAATTTAAGATAGAGCTACAGCCAGGAACTTCTCCGATATCTCATCGACCCTACAAGATGGCCCCAAATGAGTTTGGTCGAATTAAAAAAGCAGTTGAATGAGTTATTGGAAAAGGGATTCATTCACCCAAGCACTTCACCTTGGGGCTGCCCTACTATATTTGTGAAGAAGAGGGACAAATCTCTGCGTCTTGTTTTGACTATCGACCTCTTAACGAAGTTACCATCAAGAATAAATACCCGTTACCACAAATTGATATCCTTTTTGATGAATTGGTTGGTGCTAAGGTATATTCAAAAATTGACCTCCGTTCGGGTTATCATCAAATCAAAATTAGAGCAGAAGATATTTCGAAAACCGCCTTTTCTACTAGATACGGATTATTCGAGTATCTAGTAATGTCATTTGGATTGACAAACGCCCCAGCTCATTTCATGTATCTCATGAATTTGGTATTCATGCCAGAGTTGGACAAATTTGTGGTAGTATTCATTGATGACATCCTCGTCTATTCTAAGTCCAAGGAAGAGCATGTTGAACATCTTCGCATTGTTCTTCAACGTCTACGAGATCACCAGATGTACGCAAAATTCAGCAAGTGTGAATTTTGGTTGGACCGTGTGCCATTCCTTGGTCACATAGTCTCTGCAGAAGGAATCTCGATAGACCGTAGCAAAGTTCAAGATGTGCTAGATTGGAAGCCACCAAAAACAGTTCACCAAGTGCGTAGTTTCCTCGGGCTAGCCGGATATTATCGTAGGTTCATACCAAATTTTTCTCGGCTGACCAAACCCATCACGGAGCTGCTAAAAAAGGAGAAAAAGTTTAATTGGAACATCAATTGTGAAGAATCCTTTCAAATGTTGAAGAAATTATTGACAACTGCCCCAGTACTGGCTCAACCCGACATCACCAAGCCATTCGACGTATATTGTGATGCGTCTAGGACAGGACTTGGATGTGTACTCATGCAAGAAGGTCGTGTCATAGCCTATGCATCTCGACAATTAAGGAAGCATGAAGAGCACTATCCAACACATGATTTGGAGCTAGCTGCAGTTGTACTTGCACTAAAAATATGGAGGCATTATTTGCTCGGCAACTTAGTGCACGTCTACACAGACCATAAGAGCTTGAAATATATATTCACCTAGACTGATCTAAACATAAGACAGCGTCGGTGGCTAGAACTGATTAAGGATTATAACCTGGAGATTCATTATCATCCAGGCAAGGCTAATGTAGTCGTCGATGCGTTAAGCAGAAAGGTCCACTGCAACAACTTAGAACTGGAAGTTCAGGACCGAATTGACCACAAAACTAATTCGGAACCCAGCCTTCACATTTTACCTGTTGTAGTGGTTAGCAACCTAAGTGTGCATTCTACCATCCGTGAAGAAATTGTTGCTACACAGAAAAATGACGTTGGTATGAATCATATCAGACAAAACATTAAGGATGGCAAAGCAAAATGCTTCACCCAAGACTCGAACGGTACTCTGTGGTTCAATAACCGTTTAGTAGTACCAAGACTTTGAACTTCGACGGAAGATCTTGGATGAAGCACACCACTCCAAATATTCTATCCATCCAGGTAGTAATAAAATGTACCAAGACTTAAAGAAGAATTTCTGGTGGACAAGGATGAAGCAAGAAATTGCTCGGTATGTCACGGAATGCGATACATGTCAGAGGGTTAAGGCTGATCATTTGAAACAGGCTGGATTACTTCAACCATTGAGTATCCCCGCTTGGAAATGGGAAGACATCAGCATGGATTTTGTTGTTGGTCTCCCTCTCACTTCTCGAAAGCATGATTCAATTTGGGTCATTTTGGACAGACTCACCAAATCTGCCCACTTCCGGCCAGTCAACAATAGACATAATGTACGACAATATGCGGAGCTATACATAGCCAGAATTCTATGTCTCCATGGAGTGCCCAAGACCATTGTTACAGATCGTGGCTCACAATTTGTTGCTCGTTTTTGGGAACAACTGCATGCATCTTTGGATACCAAGCTGATACGGAATTCTGCTTACCATGCCACCACAGATGGACAAACTGAGCATGTCAACCAAATTTTGGATGATATGCTTAGAGCATGTGTTTTAACTCATGGTGGTAATTGGGATACGTATTTGCCTTATGCGGAATTCTCATACAACAACAGTTACCAGGAGAGTCTAAAAATGTCGCCATTTGAAGCACTCTATGGTCGCAGTTGTAGAACGTCGCTAAACTGGTCTAAACCTAGGGAAAGAGTAACCTTTGGTCCTGACCTTGTCAAGGATGCCGAAGAAAAAGTACATACCATCCAAGCCAATCTTAAAGCCGCTAAATGCCGTCAAGAGAAGTATGCAAACAGACGATGCAGACCACTGTACTTCAACAAGGGTGACTACGTCTATCTCAAGGTGTCGCCTATGAAGTGTATCCAACGGTTCGGAATCAAAGGAAAGTTAGCTCCCCGTTATATTGGACAATTCCAAATTCTAGAACGATGTGGAAACATGGCCTATAAGCTGGAGTTACCCACTAATCTAACCGGAGTTCATCACACCTTCCACGTCTCCCAGCTTAAGCGATGTCTCAAGCCACCCATCGACCATATTTTGGAAGAATATGACCAACTCCAACCCGATCTCACGTATTCCGAACAACCCGTGAAGATCCTCGACGAGAAGGAACGCACGACCCGTAATAGAACCCTCAAATTCTACAAAGTTCAATGGAGTAACCACTCAGAAGATGAGTCTACTTGGGAATCAGAAGAGTTTCTGAGAACTCACTACCCGAAATTTTGGTCGTCATACACATGTATGCTTTGACCACCGCACTTCCCTCTAGTTTGCCTTGATTCTTAATCTCGGGACGAGATTTCTTTAAGGAGGGAGGGCTGTGACACCCCAGGTGTCTCACCTTAACTTAGCTAATATGAAGATCACAAATCATGGAAATTATAGCATAAAATGATAGAGCCTATCTATTAATTTAATTTTAGGCAAATAAATACCCTACAACCAAGTTATTGAAGCAACTTAGAAATTTCAATGCAACTTATGCTAAATAAATTCATAATCATGTTGGTAATAATAAAATAGAATTTTATGAAATTATTAATTAATTAATTATCTGCTTGGCGAGACCCTTAATTAATTAATTGATTCTTAAGTAACTAATTAATGCATTTAATTAATTCTAAAGTTATGTTTATAAAAATTTTAAATAAAATTCACCAAAGTGTTCTCCACCATTTAAAAAGCCAGTCCTCCAATTTTTACTAATTTAGGAAGTCCCTATCTATTTTTTTTGAATTAATGAAAATCAGCTTTGACTAGGGACCTGTTTGCACTAAATCTAAAAGATCAGTGGGCGCGGTGTAAAATTTCGATCTTCTTCCTCCTCACTGGCGTAGAGCCTGCCGGCTCCTCCCTGTCACCGGTGCACCGCCCGTCTTACCTTCACTCCCCCTCGGAAACGCGCGCGCTACAGCGTCACGCCTGCACCTCTGCCCTCCGCCCTGTTCCCTCACCGCGAGCCCGCCCAATGGCCATCATTCTCCCTCTCTGCACGCCACCGCCGTGATCGGCAAAACTTCAATTCCGCCCGCTCTCGTTGCTCCCACTCTCCCACTCACTCCTTCCCCTCTCCGCAACTTGAAAGCGATCCCACGAGTTCACCAGCACACTCTCTCTCGCTCCCTGCTCTCTGCCATTTCCCCTCTCCCTGTCATCTCGCCATTCCGGAGCTCAAGCTCGACGCGCGGCCCCGCTCTCCCACTGCTTTCCCTGCCCAGCCAAGAGCACCCACGCACCACTCACTTCCTCTCTAGCTCCCCAGGCCACTTCCGCGACAACTCCCTACGTGAGCTCAATCCAATTGAAGAAACACCGAGAGCCACCGTTCCGGTGACCTCCTCTGCTGTCGACCAAAATTGGCCATCTCCGGTAAGCCTCGTTCCCTCTTTCCTCCTCTACCCTTTGCGCAACTCTCGGCCGAACGACCCCGCCTTGACTCCTTCTTGTTTTCATGTGCAAAGTCGCCGGCATACTACTTTTTCCACCGGCCCCGAACCATCGCCGCCGATCACCGAAGCCGCCCCACGATGAGCTTCTACTTCCGGTCATCTCCGTCCAATGTCGACTTGATGCTGCTCTTCGTGATGCTCTTGTGAAGCTGTAGGAGCCGATCCTGCAAGATTTCCTGCTGCAAGCCATCATCGGGAAGTCGCCAAAGATCTTCCTTCACCGCCTCTCGCCGCCGACGGTCTTCCGGTGAGAACCACACCTCGCGAACCCCTCCATCCCCTTTGCCTCGTTGCGCACGTTGTTTATTTGCTCCCGCGGTGAGCTTTCTTCCAGCGTAGCCCCCACCGGCGAGCCCTCCGGCCAGCTATGCCCACTGGCAATCCTCCTGGCAGCCGGCGTGGCGCTTATGTGGCACCTATGTGTAGCCTAGGTGTCTCCTACGTGGCAATCCCTTAAACTAGAAAATGCCTAGAAATTGCCAGAAATTGTCAATAACTTTGAAAAATCATATCAAATCGAATTCAAATCCAATGGAACTCAAATAAATTTTGTTAGGCTCATTTTGAATTGCCCTATTTTAGTAAATTGATAAATCAATGCCTCTGTACTTGCATTTTTATTAATTCAATTAATTGTCCAAACACAAATTAATTCACCAGATATTCTAGGAACCAAACATAATTATGATTTTTGGCATGCTTAATAATTACATAATTATCAATCACCACAAATTTTGGTTTATAAAAATATGAATTATTTTAGGCTCTGGAAATTATTTAGTGTGTTCAATTAAATTAATTCTAGTAATTATTTTATAATTAATTGGCCCCTGCCACTTGGCACGAAAATCACTCACACAAGCCTCTATGCCCAGTAATTCACACAAGTCCAGAAACCTAAGTTTACTTAATTAAATTCAATTAATTGCTCATACCACTATTTTAATTTAATAAATGCTAGTAATTAGAATAATTATATCTAGAGGCTGTAAATTGGTAAAAATACAGTTCATCTATGTCCCTGTTCATGATGCGATTGGTTACTATTGCAATTGCTTATTTATTCTGAAAGGCTATAACAACCCTAAATAAATGATTAACGCACATAAAATAATGAAACTCTAATTTGTTTCTTTGAAGCATATGGCTTCAAGAACATTGAAGCATATGGCTTCGAGAACATAATAATAATCAACATTTGAAGACGTTGAGCATGATATCATTGCATTCTACGGTATTTTGATAATACCGACAATTCAATTCTATCATATAGGCAACAACACCCCGGAGCAGGAAGAAGAGGATTTACAGAAGGACCTTGATTCCCAAGAGCAAGACGTTGTAGTTGCTAGCACTAACATCGATCTAGGCAAGCCCCGATTTCCATTCGCCCTTTTATAAAGTTGCTAGTTTTCAATATTACTAGTGTCTGTAATCATTGTTGCATTAGGTCATAGGAGTTGATTGGAATCCACTTGCATGATACCCAAATGATCTACGCCACTTTCATTAGAACTTTGGTAGTATCGGTACTGTGTCGCTATGCTTAGTAATTGCTAGGCCCGGTAGATATCATTACTTAGAAATGAACTTGACCACTGGAACGGGAACCTAAAAAGAAGTTATTTTACTGTTATGACCGCGCAGGGAAGATGCATGTGTAGGTTTGCAGCAATACATGGGTGTTGACTGCGGTAGCCCTGCCTTGTCGAGCCTAGGACCCGTCCGTGGTCGGCCCCTTGGTCAAGTATTGAACCGAACTGAATACATGCTAGTCTATGGGCACTAGTAAACTGATGTAGCATTGGCACGGCAATGAGGACGGTACCTAGTACAGTGGTCGTTGACCCTTCTGCTGCTGGACTGGGCGGTTCACACCGTGAAGTACTGCTGGTAGAATGGCATGCCCACTCACTGAGACTGGACTCGGACCAAGTTGTTTTTCATCCTTGCGAAAAGTTGCCATATATGACCTTAACCGGTGTGTATGTGTCGTGTATCCCGGGTTATCCCAGCTGGTGTAAATCAATTGCAATTGCCGTCCCTTGCAGTAATGAGTACCACTTGGTCATTGCGTCGGCACGTAGTTGAACCTGGTATTGGAAATTAACTAAGATGTTTATCGTTGTTGTTACAATTATTGTTCTTATGGTGCACTTACTTTATGTATTGCTCTATTATCTTGTTATTGCAACTAAAGTTACATTTCTGCTCTACCCAGTTAATTTTGAGGAATAAAACTTGGTAGAACTAATAGGTTGCTTAGTGCGAGTCTTTCCAAACGAGCCACCTATTAGAGCCATTGCATGTCTAGACGTCCGACGGGTAAGACTTGCTGAGTAATTAGTACTCAGGCTTTGTGCCACTGTTGTTTTCAGGTAATAAAGAAGTAGAATTGCCTGTAGATGTGCTGCCCTGGGACATGCAAGTCCCTGAGGGTTGGACTGCCCACTGGGAGTCTGACTTCCCGCCGCAGTGATGATTTGTGATGCTAGCGTGATGGTTCTTTGGGCATGAACCATTACTATGTTGTACCGTCGAGCTCGTAGCTTTATTGTAATTGCTTCCGCTGTGTTTCAAAACATTATGAACTTGTAATATTCTGCTGCACTCTGATGACCAATTGATGTAATATTAAATTTAAATTTGAACCAATGTTGTATTATCAAGTGTCTGCGTTATCAGCACCGTCGGGACCTCGATCCTCCGGGAAGGGGCGCCACACATGGTTAGGGTTTGTGGGCGAGAGAGAGAGAGGAGCGCGGCGGCTAGGGTTATGGACTGGTGGGTTACTCGCACCCCTTGCCCCGCCTCCACTTGTATAGACCCTTCTAATGGGCCTCGACAAGTTGGCCTATTAGTGGACTAATCACTGACGGATCAATATACGTATGACCCTCACATACAAATGAAATCCGTAATGTCTCTTGGGCATATCTCCAACAGAGTCCACCTCCTCAAGTGAGGAAGAAGTGGTCGGCCTAGCCATGATCAAGACCACATCACCACGTGCTCTCGTTCCTCCTCCCATATGCCTCATGGCTTCGAGCCAACTTGTAGAGAGTGAGGATGAGAGTAGTGATGACAGCGATGACAAGGAGCACACTTGTGCCGAGTTGTGGAGTATGCTTAAGCAAGCCCACGACATCGCCGTCAAGAAATCCAAAATGTTGGATGTGGTAAGAAAAGAGTGTAAGTTGGCTAAGGACCGTGTTGGTGAGATTGAGAGTGAGCTCAAGGACCTTGTCACATCTCATGATGACCTAAACAAGAGCTATGACAAATTCAAGGGTGATCATGTAGAGCTTCATGAGATGTACAAGGCCCTGAGATTGCTTTTGAGGCCATCAATGTTGAGGACCTTTCCTCTCCCTCCTCTAGTTCTTCAAAGAGCGATGCTTCTACTATGTGTGATGAACTAACCACCGCGGTTGAGGTTTCTTCTCTTGAGCCATTTGTTTTGAAGGAATATCACAAGCTTAAGGAAGAGAGGAAGATGGTGATGGACGGCTTCGAGAGTCTCACACGTGGTAGAGCCATTCACAAAGAGATTCTCGGAAGAAACCTTGTGAACAACATCTCCCACCAGGGACTTGGCTCATATCCCGCCGCCATCAACATCATCGGGATGAATGACTCCATTCCCGAATGGATCAAGCCCCTACTCGCAGACGACTACTATTACGAGAGGTGTTGCAAGGATGGCCACGCCACCAAGGATTGTCCATGAGAACACCCATTTCAAGATTTTTAGGAACAAGGATGGCAAGGTGAAAGCCAAGGCTTTGGGACCACCAAACTAGAGAAGAAAGGTCAAGAGCATATGGGTGCCTAAGTGCATTTTTGATCTTGAGAGATCGGCTATGTACAAGTGGGTGCCCAAGAACAAGACCTAGATGGTGGTGGTGGTGGACCGAGCTTATTCATGAAGATCATGTGAAGTCCACCACAAGTGACATGGACCTCAACGACCTATCTACTCATGAGGGAGGTAACCATGTTTGTTTTTTTTTGTTTTTAGTAGTTGTAGTGTGTTTTTCTTTCTCTTGTATTGCATGGTAATTAGGACTCCTTTGTGACTAGTATGCTTTGCATCCATGCATGTGTAAATAAATAAAAGAAAAACACATAAAAATTAGTTAATGTCTAACCCACTCAAGATAACTATAAGCAAGGGGGAGTGCTTGAGATGGTGGTTTGGCTTCTCTCAAGGCAAGGGTATGGCTTCTCTCAAGGCAAGGGTATGGCTTATAGTGTGTAAGCTTGAGAGGGGTTTAGACTTGACATTGTTAGGTTTCCTTTGTGTCTTGTTTAATATTGCTTGCATTCACATGGCATGTTTACTTTCATTGCATATGTAAAATGCTTGTTGCATGCATCATGTAGGAAACACAAAGGAGGCTTGTCACATTTGGAGATATTTGTGCCTCATGCTCTATATGAGATTACATCTCTGTAAGTGTGACCAAAGGAAAGGATTGTGCTTCATGCTCATTGATCAAGCTCTTATGAACTCCGAGGTTAAATCTACTCACGCGGTTCATGGACTAAGGCTCATTCATACCCTTTGGTTCTTATTTGCCTTGGTTCTTATTTGCTCGATCTTCCATTTGACATTTGCGAAAACTATGAGGCCATAGAGTGCCACTATTTGAAAATGAGTGTTTGAGAGTTCCCTCTATATTCCATGTGCAGTGTTTATTTTAGTGTTTAGTGAGGGCACATGGAAAATGTAGAATTTCCTTGACTCAGCATTTCTTTGGAAGTGATTGTATGGTCCAGTCATATGACCGTACAGTTCGGTCTGTGTAGCAATACATAGTGCTTCGAGAAACTGGAAATAGAGATCGGACGGTTCTCCCGGTAAAGACCGGACGGTCCGATCTGCACGTAGTTCTATTGTCTAGAACCTTGTTTTTTAGGCTCCCCGAAGTGACCGGACAGTCCGGTCTACTGAGCGGACCGTCCGGTCATTTCGGTTGATCGTGCGATATGCTCTCTGATCTGACCCGTCGATCTATCCTTGTCGAATCATGGCCGTTCATTATCTATTTGACCTAGGTCAAAATCGTCAGAGGCTGTTTGGTCTTTTCTTCGTTCGACCCGTCAGAGACCTAGTTCATGCTCCCGACTCCCTCTCTCCCTCGTCGCCAACACCCCCGCCCTCACCGCCACAGCACTGACCAGGCAGAGCCGCCGCACCGCCTCAGCCACCAGCCCCACTGCGCGCCCTGCCCCCGATCACCCTCGCATAGCCGCGAGCCGCCGTTGCCGTGCGCACCCCCGAGCTCCACCACCAGCACCGCCACCCGCACGACAGCCGCGCCGCTGAGCCGTCACTCTTCCACGCACAGAGCCGGTTTCCACTAGAGGAAGAGAAGAAAGTTGCCTACTTTACTATTCCCTGGTGTTCCTCGATGATCGATTGAGAGCCCCTCGGTGTTTGACCTCGTACCTCTGCAGGGTATCATACTTTATCTCCTTTTTCATCATTTATGCTATAATCTCGAGTAGTTAGCTTTAATTGATGCAACGAAATTATCTGCCCATGATTAGTTGCATTAATTAGCTAATTGACTCAACCTAGGATGCAATTAATCCCATTGACTATATATTAATTGCATGACTCGGGTTTGCCTCCTGTCTAGTCTACAGTTAGAAATAATTGCCATTATTTTGACTGTACACTAGATGACACGCACCAGCCACATATAGTCGATGACCACTGTTGTTATTTTGCTTAATTGTCTAGTGATCATGTCCATCATTCAGTGCTAGGATTTCTATTGCGCATTATTTCCTAGCAGTGCTTTGCTTGTAGATGTATTAGGACTCTATGCTTATCCCATCTACACCTATGTGCGTGCAGTGACAACAGTACAGTCAGCAGGCAGACATGGCAGGATCAGGACAAAACAAGGGAAAGGGGAAGATGCCTGAGAAGTCTAAGACCAAGAAGAGACCGAGACTGGATCCAGAGTCAGAGAGAGCCAGGAGGTTGGCTCAACACTTAGATGCCATGGAGCAGTCAAGCAAGACACCTGGCTCCCGTCTGAGGATCAGCCAGCCAGCTAAGGACCAGGGCTTGAGGAGGAGCACCAGGCAGAGGACTGCACCTCTAGCAGTTGGAGTTGTGCCACCGCTATGGCTGCAGCGTACTCCAGTTTGCCGTCAGGCAGCAGGAGGAGTCCGAGGAGGAGGAGGCTGGAGAGGAGACCTCAGAGTCAGAGTCTGAGGAGCTGGTTGAGGAGGAGGAGTCAGAGGAGGAGGCTGAGCAGATTGTTCCCTAGAGGACAGCTCATCGGGCAGGAGACCCGAGGTGCACCTGTGCAGTGTGCATGAGGAGGCTGCAAGGCTTGTACAGGCAGCCGGAGAGCCAGATATCCTTAAGGTTCCTGCCAATGATCTTAAGGCGCTTTGCTTGGTACCCTTCGAGCAGTGGGTTCCAGTTCCCAGAGACCCCGCTGCTGGAGAGAGGTACTGGACAGGCCTCTAGAGGAGGATTGGTGAGGTTCTGAGATGTTACCTTGGCCTGAGAGGCAAGGATAGACTCTTCGTGCTGCAGCAGTACATGACATACGAGGCCATGAGGAGGGCCACCAGTACATAAATGGAGCAGTACTTCACGTACTTGCCAGGGCTAGCAGATCTAGTTACTGCTCCACACAGGTTCAGAGAGGACGTGGTGCTAGAGTTCTACGCCACACTATGGGTTGCCAGAGACTGCTCAGAGTTCTGGTTCTTGTCAGAGGGCAGCCATAGTGTGTGACTAGACAGGATCTGATCCATAGCCTAGGACTTCTTTCGTCAGACTTCTTACTATACAGGAGTGTCTATGGTACACTTGCACCACCACGCAGACCTTAGGGAGGGAAGATGCCTATAGACGAGATGGTGTCGATTGCCTTTCCACCACCTCACACACCAAGCTTTGACAGAAGCCCTGCGAGACTCACGATAGAGGCTAAGGTGGTGAGAGCGATAGTCACTAGGACTATCATCCCTAGGTCAGGGTAAAGAGAGGAGTTCACACTTCTCCATCAGTGGGCTGTAGCAGCTATTCTGAGGAGGCAGCCGTTTGACTTGACAGACCTTCTGATTGGAGAGATGGAGGAGGTGATCTCTGAGAGGGTTGGAGGACGTCACTTGGTCTACGGGCCCTACATTTGCTATCTCTTGAGGAGGATGGGCCTAGTGACAGAGGAGCAGTACGACTCTTTCCCTGAGGTGACCACCAGCTACTCACCTAGAGTCCCCAGGGGATCCTAGTCTACCTCCAGCCAACACACAAGAGAGAAGGAGCAGGAGTCACCGATACTACACGAGTAGGCAGCTCAGCCAGAGACGATGATTCCTGAGTCAGCCAGTATAGGAGCGCCTCCCCAGCCGATAGGTTCACAGTCTGAGGACACTATCATAGTGACAGCACTTGCAGGACGGTTGGGTGAGTTTATACAGAGTGTGTCAGAGGATAGACGTCAGATGATGGAGCTGATCAGAGGACAGGTAGAGCTTTAGCGTCAGTAGATGGCCCTTGTCTCCGCTCTAGTGACTCAGATGACGGAGCTTACTCAGAGGCAGGCCAGTCAGCAGCTAGGACCTTCAGTGATTCCCCAGTTTCAGCAGCTACAGACTCAGCCAGGACCCATCACTGCACTGATCATAGCATAGTCCAGCGGACTGTCACTCTCAGGGGTCTTACCGACAGGGGGAGCATGACAGACTTTCTCTTCAGCACAGCTCTCTCCCGTGTCAGCCTTCTCTGTGTCTGCATTGTTTGTCCCACCCTCACACTCTTCTAGCTCACAGATGGTAGGACCCTCCAGTTCCCAACACGTACCGGTCAGGAGTCTGTTCTCAAACATAGTCCATACTACTTGTGCAGACTCCCAGACCGCCCAGAGATAGCTAAGCTTCAGCTCCACCTCTTACTGCCACAGTTTCCACTCTTACAACTCAGGCAACAGAGGATCTTGTCCGTGGAGGTTTCTCTCAGCAGGATGTGGCAGACCTCATACTACTCCAGACTTTAGCTCAGGAGACTGCCACAGTCACTACAGTAGCACAAGACAGTGGGTCTGAGTCACCTATAGACCTTGGTTTCTTTGAGCAGCTTGATGCTCAGGAAGCACAGACTCAAGGAGCACAGTAGGATCCACCTCAGGAGCAGCCAGGAGCATTGCCTACAGAGGACGTCGCTGCACCACTTCCTTTGACCACGAGCGCTTAGATGTTCATCTTTTCCCACCTTGTTTGCTTTTTGGTGCTTGTTGCCAAAGGGGGAGAAGATACTAGGTCTAGGGGGAGTTGGAGTGTGATCTTGTTACGATCGACAGTAGCTTGTGTCTAGGGGGAGCTACGAGGTTTTGGGAGATAGACCATTTGGTTCTTTTTTTGAGGAGTTATTCGCTGTTCGTGGATTATGATGAGTCATGGATTTCATTTGCTTGTGTTTGACTCATTTTGATCTCACTTGGTTTATTTTCTTTCATATGCCGTCCTTGTATTTATTGATTATCTTATATACCTGTGTATGATATCATGATGATGAATGCTTGTTTTTAATTCTTATGCATTGCCATGCTATCTTGTTGCATCTCATCATTTATGCCTTGCATTGTATGTCCTTATGCGTTTTCTCTCTTATGTTGTTATGGTTCCTCTCAATGTTTGTGTAGCTTGTTTAGTCCGGTTATTCATTGAAGTTTTTTTTTAATTAAGTAGTGGTTGTCATCAATCACCAAAAAGGGGGAGATTGTAAGCTTCATGATCATTGATGATTGGATCCCTGTGGTATGGATGTTTTGGTGATAGATGACAACTATGAAATTGTGGGCTAACATCTACACGAATGTTGTCTATGTAGGAATCATTTCTTAACTCTATTACAAATCATATGGATGATGGTGTCCTTGGAGATTGATGACAATGACCACAAGCATGGAGGCTTGATGAGCTTGATGGAGTCCAGGGGTTGATGCAGATGGATCAAAGTGGAGGACAAGCTATGGTGCAAGTGTTTGGAACACTTGAGTAGTTATTAGGGCTTTGAGTCCATAGGAAAAACCGGACTATCAAGAGGGTCTAGGTCATTCTCTTAGGTCATGTCTAGTTGGTGATGTGCAAGGATGCTTGGTGAAATCACAGACACTAGGTGACAGTGGAGAAGCCAAGGAGTTGTTTGGAGAAACCGGGAATCCATGTCAAGCGAGCACAACAAGTTTCAGCTTCTGGACATAGTGACCGGACAGAGGGGTCAGAGGTGACCGGACTGTACGGTCACTATGTGGAGTTTTCTAGGACTTAGCGCGAGGAGCCAGGACTCTGACTGCAGGTGATGTGGACAAGGGTTCCCGATCTTCCAAAAGGTTCTTGGTAAGTTGATTTGGTCGGAGGCGACACACAAATCGATCCGGCTTCAGAACAGCACGTTCTAAACCCCGCAATCGCAGCACGACGTCTCCTCTGGTTATCAACCGTCCAAAAGACGATTGACCTCGCCAAGAAGGCTAATCCCTGCCTGCGAATCAAGAACACAAGCAAGAACAACGAAGAATGCAACACAATTGCAGATGTATGATTAAACTCTCGAAGTTGGGGTCTCACAAACCGATGAACGGCGAAACTGTTTATGAACAGAATTGATCTAAGCAAAACCCGAACCCTAATGGTGCGGCGGTGGCTGTATATAAAGACCCTAGGGTCGTGCAAGACCCTCTGGACGCGCCCCAAATTGGGCTCAACTAGATACAAGGCCCAAAGACAAAAAATAAGCGACGCAGCACCGACACAGATTCTGGACTCTCTCTTGTTTTGACGATTCCCGATGACTCCGGATGAATTTTGACATGAGGCCGGCGGCATTGGAAAGGTCTTCTCCTTATCTTCCCGTGCATATGTAGAACGTCCAAATCCGAGTCCGTATGCGTCCTGGGCGACCGTTTTAGTACAGACTGGTCATGTGCCCCGAAACAGACACGAAGTCGGTTTTGATTGGGCCTCCACTTTGGCTTCCAAGCCCTTGCTGGCCCTCCACGTTTCCAAATCCTTCTCCCATCATCTCCTGGTCCTCTCCATGGTTTCTAATCATAAAATAATCATTAGGTAGCAAACTATTCTCAAAAGTAACATATAGCGAAGAACGTAGGAACGAGCTCACCTCTAAATTTAGTTGTCGTGCACGAGCTCTAGTCATTGGACCTTGCAAGTCCAGATTTAGAGGAGTGTTGTGTGTATCCATAGGAGTGATGTCCTCATCATCCTCCCCCTCTTGAAGTGGAGTCGTCCTCGACTCAAGCTCATCCTCGTCTCCCAAGTATGGTTTCAAATCTGAAATGTTAAAAATAGGACTAACCCCGAACTCGGGAGGCAACTCAAGTTTGTATGCATTATCATTAATCTTCTCTATTATTTTGAACGGACCATCAGCTCTAGGCATTAGTTTAGACTTTCTCAATTCTGGAAATCTATCCTTCCTTAAGTGTAACCACACTAAATCTCCTACATCAAGCTTTACTTCCTTTCTTCCCTTACTACCAGCAATTTTATACTTTTCATTCATCTTTTCAATGCTAAGTCTAGTGGTCTCATGTATTTGCAAAATAAATTCAGCACGCTCCCTTAGCATCAATATGAACTCTCTCATTAATAGGTAGAGGAAGTATATCAAGTGGAGTACGGGGATCAAAACCATACACTACCTTGAATGGACTTACCTTGGTAGTAGAATGTGTTGCCCGATTATAAGCAAACTCAACATGAGGTAAGCATTCTTCCCATTGCTTCAAATTTTTCTTCAAAACAGCTCGCAACATAGTACCCAAAGTGCGGTTCACAACCTCAGTTTGTCCATCAGTTTGTGGATGACAAGTTGTAGAAAATAACAACTTTGTACCCAACTTATTCCAAAGCGTGCGCCAAAAATGACTCAAGAATTTTGCATCACGATCTGAAACAATAGTAGAAGGCATACCATGCAAACGTACAATTTCTTTGAAAAAAAGATCAGCAATATAACTAGCATCATCAGTTTTATGACATGATATAAAGTGTGCCATCTTGGAAAAACGATCCACGACAACAAAAATGCTATCGCTCCCCCTCTTAGTCCTAGGCAGTCCTAAAATAAAGTCCATAGAAATATCCGCCCAAGGAATAGAAGGAACAGGAAGTGGCATGTATAAACCATGTGGATTCAATCGAGACTTAGCTTTTTGACATGTAGTGCAGCGAGCAACAAAACGCTCAACATCTTTCCTCATCCTTGGCCAAAAGAAGTGTGTGGCCAAAATGTCCTCTGTCTTCTTAGCACCAAAATGACCCATCAATCCACCTCCATGCGCCTCCTGCAACAACAAAAGACGAACGGAACCAACTGGAATGCATAGGCGGTTAGCTCTAAACAAGAATCCATCATTCAACACAAATTTGTGCCAAGCACGACCTTCTTTACAGTGCAGCAATACATCTTTAAAATCGACATCAGCAACATATTGTTCTTTAATTGCCTCAAGTCCAAAAATTCTACAATCAAGTTGAGACAACAAAGTATATCGCCTCGATAAAGCATCAGCAATCACATTATCCTTCCCTTTCTTATGTTTAATAATATAAGGAAAAGACTCAATAAACTCAACCCATTTAGCATGTCTACGGTTCAAATTGCCTTGAGAACGAATATACTTAAGTGATTCATGATCAGAATGAATAACAAATTCTTTGGGCAACAAATAATGATGCCACGTTTCTAAAGAACGTACAAGTGCATATAGTTCCTTATCATACGTGGAATAATTCAAAACAGGCCCAGTAATTTTCTCACTAAAGTATGCAACAGGTTTACCATCTTGCATCAGAACACCACCAATGCCTATACCACTAGCATCACATTCAAGCTCAAAAGTCTTATCAAAATTGGGTAATTGCAGCAATGGTGCATGTGTAAGTTTGTCCTTCAAAGCATCAAAAGACTCATGATGTACCTTACCAGAATGGAAGTCAACGCCCTTCTTTGTCAACTCATGCAATGGTGCAGCAATGGTGCTGAAATCTTTGACAAAGCGGCGGTAGAAACCTGCAAGACAAGGAAAACTCCTCACCTGTGTGATAGTTTTTGGTACAGGCCAGCTCTTTATGGCTTCAATCTTCGCCTCATCCACCTCAATTCCCTGTGGAGTCACAACATAGCCAAGAAAAGAGACTCGATCCGTGCAAAAGGTGCACTTCTCAAGGTTACCAAATAAACGTGCAACTCGCAAAGCATCAAAAACAACACGCAAATGAATCATATGATCATCCGTGGATTTGCTATAAATCAAGATATCATCAAAGTAAACAACCACAAATTTGCCAATAAAAGGTCTTAAAACCTTATTCATCAAACGCATGAAAGTACTGGGTGCATTAGTTAACCCAAAAGGCATTACTAACCACTCATACAACCCGAATTTGGTTTTGAAAGCTGTTTTCCATTCATCTCCAAGTTTCATTCTAATTTGATGGTAGCCACTACGCAAATCAATTTTAGTGAAAATTATAGCACCACATAACTCATCAAGCATGTCGTCTAGCCTAGGAATAGGATGACGATACCTAATAGTAATGTTATTAATGGCTCTACAATCTACACACATACGCCAAGAACCATCTTTCTTAGGAACCAAAAGTACAGGAACAGCACAAGGACTAAGTGATTGACGAACATACCCACGATCCAAAAGGTCTTGGACTTGTCGTTGTATCTCCTTAGTCTCCTTAGGGTTGGTCCTATAAGCAGCACGGTTTGGTAAAGTAGCACCAGGAATCAAATCAATTTGATGCTCAATCCCTCTCAAAGGTGGCAATCCCGGGGGTATCTCAGCTGGGAAAACATCCTCATACTCCTGCAAAAGGTTAGTGACAGCAGGAGGCAAAGCACTAGAAGCAATATCACCAAGCAAAAACAAGGCTTGTTTGCATATCAAAGCATAGCAAATATCATCAGTAGAAATTTCAGCAAGCTCAGATTTTGTGGCAAGACATGAACAACCTTGTAATTTAATTGCAGCACCCTTAGAACATGAAGAATCATTAACATTACTTGGTGTAGAAGCAGAATTAACCGGTTGCTGAATTTCAGGGCGTTTATTTTTCAAACTAGCAGCTCGTTCTAAATCAGCTTGTACAATTTCAGCAGGGGTGAACAAGCTTGCATGGGTACAACATCACAATCAACAGAATCCACATAGGAACCAATGGAAAAAGGAACTCTGCAAGTTTGTGTTACCTTAGCTTTTCCAGAGTCATTTAACCACTGAATGTAGTATGGATGTGGATGTGGGCGTGTGGTCAAATCAAGCTTCTTAACCACATCAGAACTCACCAAATTGTTGCAGCTTCCTCCATCAATGATGACACGTGCCCGACGGTTCTTGATGACGAAGAAAATCTGGAACAAGTTATGTCGCTGCATCATCTCGGGCTGCTGGACTTGTGTGCTAAGCACACGCTGCACAATAATATTCATATAGCCCGTGGTATCTCCGCCTCCAAGGACGAGGTCACCGCTGGTGGCAGCGACATCCTCCTCCTCATCCTCCACATCGGAGGCGCTCATGTAACCGCCTTCATCTGTCGCCACATATGCCCGCCTACTTGGGCAATCTTTCTGCACATGGCCAAGACCATGGCAGCGGTGGCACTGAATCCCTGTAGTGCGTCCCGTCGAAGCAACAGAGGAGACACTACTAGCCGGTACCTGCACAGAATTTTTACCTGAGCGTGTAGAAGGGGCAGGGGCTGATCTTGGTGCTGCAGAAACAACACTAGCTGGTGGGGGCGGCCGGAAAGATGGCTTGGGCAGCCCCGAAGTCCCCGTCGGCCGTGGTGGGTAGAAATTCCTGGACTTGCTGTACTCCTCAAAAGCCTGGAAAAGTCCCTGTGATTCTTTCTCTGCAAGCATAGCATACTGGAAACACTGGTTGAGGGTATAAAATTCTTTATAATCAAGAATGTCCTGAATTTCTTTTCTCAAACCAGAATAAAAGCGGCAAATCTGATCCTCTACTTTTTCAACCACAGCACAACGAATCAAACCCTTCTGAAGCTCACTAAAATACTCCTGAACAGTTTTATCTCCTTGATCTAAACGCTGTAGTTTATTACGAATTTCTCTATAAAAAGAAGGAGGAACAAAACGATCACGCATTTCTACCTTAAGTTCTTCCCAAGTAGTAGGCAAATCGGTTTCAGCAGCTAGACCACTCCACCAAACAATAGCAAAGTCCTTAAACTCACTAGTGGCTTGTCTAACTCTATGTTGTTCAGGAACAAGGTGGGCATTAAATTTTTGTTCTACCGTCATTTCCCAATCAAGGTAAGCATCACCATCGTATTGACCCGAAAACGAAGGAATTGAAAACTTAATTTTAGCATACGGATCATCTGGAGCATAGTTACCTTGTGTGCGACGGGTGTGGTTGTGGAAACCACCCATACCATGAGGGTTACATTGCAAACGGCGTCGTAACCTTGCGGTCCTTGTAGCTGACCTATCGACGGTGCCATCAGCCTTATACACCGTTGCTTCATCATGATCGCCTTCAACGTCGTTGTTGGTGTTGTTGTTGGTGTTGTTGTTGTTGTTGTTGTTGTTGTTGTTGTTGGTCTTGTGAGCGGTCTCCAATTCGACAACCTGATCGGTTAACTTAGAGACTCTCTTATCCAACCGCTCAATGCTTTCTCCCAGGTGAAGCTTGGTGACGGCGTCGGTGACGGCCCTGGTGATCGTTTCTGCCAAATCACTCTGTACCGCCTGCAAAGCCTTCTGTAACTGATTTTGGCTCACGCACTCATCCAATTTTGAGGTGAAGCACCTTCCCCATCGCTTCCTGACATCAGAAACACCAAAACAGGAAACAAAAAAGTGAAGGTTATCCCTACAAAACTACTAAGCAGTGGTGCCTCTCAACACAGCAAAAGTAAGCTTCTTGCAAAGCTCTTACAAAGTTCTGAAAACAACAAAGCGAAGGATACCAGGGAGAAGTGTTCCACGATTGCAAGGGTTACCAAATAACCTATGTGCTGTCCAGAAGAAGTATGTAGAGCTAGGAAGGCCAAATATGTATATATGAGTGGCACACAAATCAAAAACAGATAGTAAAGCTGAATAAGTGCCCAAGTAACTTGTCCCTAGTTGCTGGTCTAACTATGTCCTAGAACAGTAGTGATAGCAAAGAAGAAACAAGGAGACAAAGGGACACAGCCGATAACAGGGGGCTTAGTGTAAAACAGCCAAACTCAGAAATTTCAGGGGGCTAGATGGAGCACTAGTAGGAATCTCAAATTTCTTTTTTTTTGATTTTATTGTTTTGATATTTTTTTCCAACTGACTAGCAAACAGGGAGAAACCACAAAAAATTTCAGCTCAAACCGAGCTAGAACGTGGCCTACAGAAAATCTTGAAGTTTCAGAAAACGTCGGGTTTCAACTTGAATGAATTTTTTCTTTATCTTCCCGATTTTTTTTGAATTTTTTGATGAGGGCACACAGGTCCAAATCCGAGTCCGTATGCGTCCTGGGCGACCGTTTTAGTACAGACTGGTCCTGGGCCCCAAAACAGACTCGAAGTCGGTTTTGATTGGGCCTCCACTTTGGCTTCCAAGCCCTTGCTGGCCCTCCACGTTTCCAAATCCTTCTCCCATCATCTCCTGGTCCTCTCCATGGTTTCTAATCATAAAATAATCATTAGGTAGCAAACCATTCTCAAAAGTAACATATAGCAAAGAACGTAGGAACGAGCTCACCTCTAAATTTAGTTGTCGTGCACGAGCTCTAGTCATTGGACCTTGCAAGTCCAGATTTGGAGGAGTGTTGTGTGTATCCATAGGAGTGATGTCCTCATCAGCAGGAGACTCCATACAGACCAGACGGTCTGGTCAGTAGGAGTGCAGGGATGACAGAGAGGTTGCAATTTGCGGACCTTCCTAGATTGGAGAGAGAAATTGGACCGGACGGTCTGGTCCAGTGATCGGACAGTTTGGTCAGCAGGAGTTCAGCACAGTGGGTAGAGCCATTGGGCTTGGGATTGAAGTGACCGGACAGTCCAGTCAGGTACTGACCGGACTATACGGTCAGTAGACCCAGAAAGCTGATTTCATGGAGCAACGACTAGTTTGAGGTTGGGAGCCTATATAACTTTGTTGCTGGGGTCTTTGTGACCTCTCTTGGCCAGTGGAATACCTGAAAGCATTTGGTAAGGTCCAAGAGGAAAAGAGGAGAGCACTAGGAGAGGATATTGGATATCTTGAGAGTGCTAGTGAGAGTAACTAGGATGTTCTTGCGGGTGTGATCTAGGTTGTTACTCTTGGTCTATGGTGAGACCTAGACTGGTTAGGTGTTGGTGATCGAGCCTATCGTGATTGGTTGTGAAGGCCGTCACAAGTTTGTACACGGTTTGAGCCCGCCGTTGGAAGGGGCATCAATAGTGAGCGCCTGTGCCGCCTCGGGGAGTACGGCAAGTTCTCGAGGGAGGCGAGCTTGTGCTTTGTGCAGCGGTGACGCACACCATGTCTTCAGTCGAGGAGTGATTGCGGGCTCGTGGGCAAGAACTCCACTTGGTGGCGGGAGAGAACGGGACTCCGGCGGGAGTGGTCTAACGAGGAGTAGGGGAAGGCGCCATCCTTCCGAGACCTCAGGAAATAATCATGAGAATTCCTTGACCCTCTCTTTCCTATTCCGCAATTGTGTGCTCTAGTGATAGAGTAACTTGTGGCTTGCATAGGCTAGTGTGAATAGCTTCCGCGCATTGCTTTGCATCATGAACACTAGCATGTGTAGGGTCTTGGCCTACTAGAATTGTTTAGGTTGCAATGAATCATTAGGTTTTAGAAGCGTGAAACTGAAGTATTTGGATTCGTGGTCGGCCCACCGATTCACCCCCCCCCCCCCCCCCCCCGCTCTCGGTAGGCCTTCGGTCCTTACAGACACGCACCATGGACATAGATACTCATATTGGTGAAGGTGTACATTGTCGTCATAGACATGCATCATACCTTGGGGTGATCTCAATGGTCATGATCCTTAAACATAGCTACGCACCATGGCTCCACTCACATGGATACTCAGGGAGCCGCAGTGGATGACGTTGCTTAGAAGGCTCTCACTAGCTTTGGCTACACTCATCGCCATGGGATAGCAAAAACAAGTTTTGCCCACATTCCTCGTTGGAAGTCAGGCACGGGGAAGTAGATCGCTGCTCCTATAGAATGGTATGTGACCACTAGAGATATGGACGAGACCCAGGGAGTTGCTATGGACTTAAGCCACACTATGGAGGCCTTACAGAAGGAGAACCACACTCTTCGGAAGAGGCTACATGATGTTGAGGCTTATCTAAGGCGCAACCATCGTGTCAAGATGGGAGAGGAGAGTGACCTCTACTCTTCTGGCATCCGTACTTGGACTGCAACCACCCCAAAACGTGCAAGCTCTCCACCTTATGTTGCTAATGAAGACGACTCCTATGCCTAGGAGATTACCTTACCCTTAGGAATAAAGATAGTAATAATCAAACACTTAGATCAATTTGCTTTCATGGTGTGATGTAATGAACTCTTTTGCTTGATTTGATTTGAATGTGCTTGATGTGAGTTGTGGAATGCTTTGGTACCTTGTCCACAACCTCATATTTTGGTTGCTTATTTAAATGAACTATCATTTTACTTTTCATTCCTTGATGCATATAGTTTGGTGTTTCCTTTCTATTCTTTCTTTTATTATACACCTCGTCTTACACCACTCTCACCACTCATTCTCTCTCTCTCATATGGTTCACACTAGGGGAAATGCTGAGGGCAGAAATCAAGACAACGAGGACAACAACAATGCCCCGAACATTGAGCAACCCTTAGCCATGCAAACTTAGCTTATGCAGATGGTGATCGAGACCTTGGGCGCAATACAGCAGAATCACAACGCCCAGCAGAATCACCATGCCCCTCCACCTCCACCTCCACCCTAGAATAGGTGGGGAGAGTTCCTAAGGACTAGCCCACTTACCTTCTCCCGGTCCAAGGATCCTATGGAAGCTGATGATTGACTCAAGGCAATATAGAAGAAGTTGATGATTGCCCAATGCAATGATCGAGAGAAGGTTCTCTTTTTGCAGCTCATCAGTTGTTTGGTATAGCCGCAGACTGGTGGGAAGCCTATTGTAATGCCTGTTGGCACTTCTTAAAATCACACCAAAATATTATCTGTTAACAACGCTCGAAGTGTTGATTGATGTATGTTATGCTTTAAGAGAAGAGTGAACCAATCTGCAAGCGCACGGAACATCTATTGTAGAATTTCACCTGGGAGTATTCCAAGGTATCATATTTATTTTTCTCAAGGAAGCTTGGTGCAAGAGTATCTTGGTTTAACAAAGATATGACTATAAGAGTTATACCAACTGACCAAAGACGGGGTAAAGATATTCAATGAAAAACAGGGGAGCAGTGATACAGGAAAAATCCACACTAAGATAGATAAAAGAGATCGACTAAGTCTAAAATTCCTAAGATAAACTTTCCTAAATATAGTCAAGCGTCAAAATTCCTAGTTACTCGGGTTGAGTGCTTACACCAAATCCATGGTACAGCCTCGAGTCTTTCACCAATAAGCTTACTTCAGGGCACGACAACAATCCACTAATAGGGTCGGTAACTAACCTCATGCACTAGTGGGCATGTTACCGCTAGACAACACTACTTGAGACTTCCCGAACGTGGTGGAATACTAAATGGACGGACAGGGCTGTCACCACCAGCCGCCTACCACACAGCCTGTGAGGAGGAATGCAAATTCAGCTAGTGTTAACTTAGGCACTGCGCCTATGCCTTCACTAGATATTCTTTCATTTGCCTAGCGGAAGAATAGCGAGGAAATAACCAAGTCTAAGTTCTATTCAGGAACTAAACTTAATTAAATCCTAGTCGGGAATCTAGTAAACTATGCTTCAATGTTCTTTCCCGATAATTGTAACTTGAGGAAATTGACTAAGTAAAGATAAATACTTGACAAGATTGCATTTAATAAAAGATAAGTCTCACAAAAGGAGAAAAGATACAATAGAGCTCATACCAAGACTCCGAGACAATTTCCGGAATCCCGAGCTAAGCTCCAGACTAGACTCTAACTCCCGACTAACTAACCTACTATACTAGTAAGAAAAGTAGTGGGAAATGGACTTCAATGTGCTTCTCTTGCTTGATTATGTATTTCTGCCGAATTCCCCCTCTATTTAGAGGTGGCGAAGGGTTGGCGGGTACATGTAGGTCAAGGAGAGTCGGTGGGCAAAATTTCCCCTGTCGGGCGGCGGGCCACACCGGGCGGCCGGGCATACCGGACGGCATGCAACGCCGGGTGGCAGGCCAGGCCGGGAGGCCATTGGATGGAGTCAGTTCCTAACCGACTTGTTTTGGTTGGCTTAGATCTTGTCTTGATGATGGTTCCTTGGTCGGTTTGCACCGGCTTTCGCATTTTGGGTTCGGTAGGCCTTATTGGCCTCATGGGCTAGCAACCCTGGATGGCCAACCCAGGCCAGGAGGCAAGGGAGGCCGGGCAGTGGCCTAGATCGGGTGCCGACCCCCTCTGGGTCGCCCCATGGCTTCTCCCGGTTAGGCCACTCGTGGACCCTTTTTCCTTAGCCATATTCCATTACTTTTGGTCAGGGAAGATAAAACAGCTTCATGGTGGAGTGTTTTGCAGAATCGGCCGGGTTGGATGATCAACCAGATGACGACTCTGTTTTGATTAGACGGTTGGCTGATTTCAGCCTGATATGACCCTGTCGGCTAGGTTCTAATTTCAGCAATCACGACCCTGCCCGGGCCCTGATTTCAGCCTCATACGACCATGTCGGCCGGCTGTTTTACGACAGGATCGGCCGACGGGGCGTTTCTTCATGTTATTACATAATTTTGGCACTTTTGAACTTGCAAACAGAAATTTTACCAAAACTTGTGGAACTTTATTAGTTTAAACAAATATTCATGAAACTTTGGTCGTTACCTTGCATTTTCCGACCGGTTGGTGGCCGATATTAGGTTTTAAGGGCTACCAACACCTCCCCAAGCTTAGACCTTTGCTCGTCCCGAGTAAATTAAATATTAGAAGTGATAGATCAGGAGTTGCTTCAATATTAGAGCCCTGCAAGGATCAAGTGCACAAACACATACTCCTACAACATAGGGGTAATAGTAAACCAGCACAAGTTGATCACTAAGTCTTTCTCATTGTAAGTGGGGCTCTTAGGCATTTTATGACCTTGTCATGAGCGGTTGGAACTCAGAACAACTAGTTTAGATTTTGTCACTTAACCTCCTACATGATCATGAGTCCAAAGTTTTTGTAATGTTGCATAAGATTGAAAATTTTCCATCTTGGTGCAATTTTTCACTATGACTCTCATCTCTCAAAAGGTGTATTTCCTCACCAAGTTCTCATCATACTCTCTGAAATTTGGCTTTATATGTGGAGCTTGGTAGGATGGCACATTTAGTATGTATATTTTGTTAAGTTAAGAGACGGTCCTAGCGAAAAGACTTTGCACTTTCTCGTTCCAACCATTTGGAAATAATGTACTCGGGAGAGGGAGAGAATGGACTCACGCGAAGGAGTGGACTAGCACAATAGCAAAAATCTTTATCAAATATTGGATTTTTGTGCTAGAGTGAAAGGATGGTCCTTTATTTTGCTCAATGGATTTAATGAACCTTGAAACTTGACATTTGTACATCTATGAGAGCCGATAATTTTTTTCATTTTCTCTTTCTTCTTTTTTTTTCTTTCTTTCTTTTTCAGCTCTCAAAGTGTAGGGAAGCTAGTTCAATGGTTCAAATATTTTTGCAAACTTTTTCTGAGCTTTTATTTTGGGAAGACCAAAATCTTTCTTGTAGGATCAAGGTTTTCGCAAAGGAGAGATTTTTGGCTAACATGCTTGGTGAAGTGGATGCTTGAATCCAATGTGGAAACCGCATAACCAAGCATGATTATTTGGGAACTCAAAGATTACATGAAGGAAAATGATTGGCTTTGAAACTGCAAGTCCCTCATAAGGATAAAATCCTAACCAAACTCAATGCATACATGGATGGCATAAAAGTGGGTTCATAATTAATATCTAGCCTTGGTAGGAACTTTTTATCACAGGAAAGACATACACCAAGTCGGGGGGGTTTTATTGCAGCATGGTTTTGAAAGAAATCATTGGACTCTAATCATGAGGAGATCATAGACTCATCCAAAACATGCTATATCGTGAATTCCAACGACTAGACTTGATGTTTATTAGCCATTTTGCACCCACTAAAACATAGAGGGACTAGCTTTGTCATCATGCCGGTCTACCATTACCCACCAAAATGAAGAGTACGGGTTGTATACTTGAGACTCACAGGGGGCTATCAGAGCAACTATTCATAATTTCCATAGGCAAGGTAGAGACTAAGTTCTCAAATTTTATTTGAAAAGGGAAATATTTTTGTTCTTTTTTGTTATACAAATTTTTATGGTTTTTCTTTGAAAACTGAAAAAAAAATCTTTTTGTGTTTTCTTAGATTTTATCGAAGCTAAAAACAACTCAACTAGAGAAATGGGGAGAGAGGATAGAACAAGCGGCGCACCTTGGTTTGGGTACCTCCCCAAGCTTAGGTCTTTGCAAGACTTAAGCCTAGATGACTTTCACTGCGGCGGTTGATACTCGATGTTGAAGTGGCCGAACAGTTGGTCCATCATGGAGAGGTTCATCTGAAGCTGTTCTGACGTTTGTTGCTGCCATTCTTGTCCATCCCTTATGTCTGCTTGTATTTCTTGAGTTCGTTCATTGGTTTCATAAGCATTGGCAACCAAGTATTGCATGTCTTGTTCCAACTCCAAAAAGTTGTACGATGTGAATCGGGTAGAACGAGAAGTACCTATGCCTCCATGAGGTTGGTGGGAACTCCCCATCCCATAAGGATTGTACGGTTCATAGTCTTCATAGGATGAACTAGTGTAGTGTGATGAGCTAGTAAATCCAGGGACATGTGGTTGCTCCCAATGGTATTGTGAGCTTCCCGAAGTACCTGTTCGAGGTGCTCTTGTCCCTGGCCTATCCCCTGAAACATATCCGTCCGTGTTGAGCGTGTACTCAAAATCAGCAAGGACGTCGATTCGCTCGAGGAAGTTGTGGTCGAACTTGCGCACGGATGTGAACTCCCGGTCCCGAATGGCGGTGAGTTTGCTTCGCTTGTCATAGTCATTGAACACCATATTCTCTTCACTCTCCATGAACTTGTCGAACTCTTCATCTTGCATGCTTTGTGCCATTGGGGCTTCGGATATGGACATCGTGTCTGAGAGATAACTCGGGGCATACTCATGTGAAGCTCCCGAGTGCTCGGCATCTGAGCGCCCACTTGGTGTGCGCCCCTAATGGCTCGAGCTGCTACTGCTGCTGAACTTGGTGTACAGGCCTCTCCAAATATTTGCCATTCCTGCAAAAGGGTTTCTTGGACACAATACCCGAAGGACAAAATGATGATAATGGTTAACGGTTAGTCGTTGGGTTAGTAGTCCAAGTGTTAGTCATTCAAACGTGCAAGGGTGACAACAAATTCCCTCTAGTTGGTTTTATTGCAGCACACTTTTATTGCTAAGTGCAAAGTGCACTTACTAGAGAGGGCTAGTGAAGTGAGAAGAGGACTGCAAAGGGAGAGAATTTGTGAGGGAGAGAATATGTTTTCAGCCAAAAGTTATGGGTGGAGAAGCAAGGGAGAGTGAGCCCTCGATTTATAGGCTCAAGAGGAGCCTTGGGCGGGAGGAGTGGCCAGGCCGGGCGGTGCTCCATGCCAGCCAGTAGGTCAGGTCGGGTGGCGACCCACGCCGGGCGGCGGGCCAGGCCGGGCGGCGCCCCATGCCGGCTAGCACTCCTTTTTCCTCCCACTTGGGTGCATTATTGGTGGCCAAGTTGCTTGTACAGGTGCGATGTGAAATGCATGCCTCCATTAGAGTGATTGATGGGATGGCCAAAGTTAGAAGTTTGCAATGAGTGTTCTGCCCTCTATGGTGCCTAGGTGACTAGAGTGGTAGGTGAGAGCGGATGATCAAAAGACGGAGTGATTTGTGTGGCTCTTATTCACTTGTTTTTGGCAAGTGGGGATCTAGGTGAGCAAACTTTCATATGTGAAGAGGTGGCCACTATTGGTCATTACTACGCACCCACTTATATATCGCAAGAGGACGGTGTACAGTTGTAGCACATTTTCCCTTAGAGTATTCCAAGGTATTATCGAACCACTGAGACCTTAGTGATAATTAAACAAAGTTAACAGTAAAAGATCTAATCAAGGCTATTGTCAAGTTCAGGTTGTATGAAGGGGAGATTGGCCAGATAGCAATTATGTCATTGCGCCAATCGGTGTAGGGTTGAACCGATTGGCACTGTTGCGGATCTAAGTTGTTGAGCCGATCGGTGCAGGTGTTGAGCCAATCGGTGCTGTTGCAGAACTTAGTTGTTGAGCCGATCGGCGCAAGTGTTGAGCCGATTGGTTCACCAGCGAAGTTGAACTAGAGTGCAAGTCAAAGCCAAAGCTAAAACTATTCGGTGAGTAGCCAGATATCTACTAGTGAGATCGTAACCAGATAGTCTAATTAAACAACATCATAATGGATAATTACATGGACCAATGAAAACCTATAATGAATAAGACCACCCTGCATTCCGAGCGGCTTCCAATTTATCGCTACCGAGAGGAAACCCTTAATCACGTGAGTATCTTACCCTACTCAACTATCCAATAGTGTTGCATAGGTTTAGTGCTATCACCGTTAAACCACACTACCGGCATCATCAAGCAACCATAATCAATACAATGTCTGAATACTATCCTAATCACCACGATTAAGATAATATCAACCTACTTAGCCTAGAACTAAGCAATAAGAATAAGCACATGCATGATTATAGAATCAAGATAGACAAATCACCAAAACCATCATGAACATATTCAATCATCCTTGAGATACATAGAGTAAGATTCATCACCGTCGAGATGGCCTACCTTGATGGATCAACTCTTACACCAATGGTTCTTGAAACTCAACTAGAGATCTATTCTAACGGGGCATGCCCCGGTGGCTCTAACTCACGAATTTGTTGTCCCTCTGTTGTGCACGTCGAGATCTTGATGTTCCATAAATCTTCTAAGCAAATATCTTCAAGTATCTTGCGCAGATAAACTTTCATAAACATCAGATAAACTCCATCAGAATTGGCCTCGGTCACTTCTGTGGGCCAAAATACCCTTGCGCCTATCGGCTCATGGGTTGGCGTCGATCGACGCACTGGGCTTCTTCAGTGCTTTTTGTTGGTTCTGGACTCCTGTCTTGTCCAGCATCACTTTAATAGCCAATTTTACCTATTTCTGCAATAAAGCTCCAAAACAACACAGATACAAATATATAGGTAATATCATAGGTAAATGGTCTAGATTAGTGTCAATTATACTCTAATTGGGGTGATATTCACATATAAAAGGGGCACTGGGGAAGTGCCAACAGTTCCCCCAACTTAAACCTTTGCTCGTCCCGAGTAAAGTAAAAGAGAGAAAATTCAAAGAACATACTCTTCTTATCATGAAAGATATCTTAAATCAGCAAATGTTGAGCATTGTTCTATTGTAGTGTATTTTGTTTGGTATTCAGCAAAATAATTCAAATATGGGCATAAAGCTCAAAGTTTCTCCCAAAGCAAAAGATCATGTCTAACTCACAAATTATAACTTTTCCACACATGTAAATCACTTAAAAGATTGTTGTGAACATAAAGAATCTATCTTCCAAATAATCCAAGGCAATAACTCATCTTTCAAATCACTCAACCTATATACTACATCATAATGATCAAATAATTAAGTGTAAGGCTTATATGAGTAGCTAGGTGAGATAATTCAAGGATTGCAAACACAAATCAACAATATATTGTAAAGCTAGGAGATTATTCTTTATTGGAATTACAAAAACTTAACAAGATGGCCAAAGAAATTTTAAGAAAGGACTCACACTTTGGATATGTGGACATGTGCATCAAAAATTTGATCTTGGAAGAAAAAGGAACTCCCATTATTAGATTGCACATGGTTGGAATGATTCATGGCTATATTAGAATGAATTTCGAGAATAAGCATGTCATATACCACCCCCCACACACTTAAAATTTTGCTAGTCCCTTAGCAAACAGCAGAGCATTTTTTTAGACATTTTTCTCTTCTTTTTTTTATTTTGCTCTCTGCTGCGCCGATCAGCTCAGACTGTGCCGATTGGCTTTCAACCTAAAATCACCAGCTTTTGTTGGTATTTGATTCATCTGGCTTCAGTCACACCCATTTTAAGGAGCAAAATGGGTGCCGCCGTATGTGTGCCCAGGATCAAGTTACACACACATATGGTACATCATCAATGGTAAACAGAATAAATATCCATATCCTTCATTTATTACATCGTATCTTTATTACAAAAGGACCCATAGGTCTAAAAGAAAAGTACATCAATGCAACGGAAATAAACTAGCGTAGATGTCCCAAGACTCCACAGGCACCGACTGGTGGACCATCGCCTAGTACTCGCTGCCGTCGTCTTCATAGTGGTTCTATTCCTCTCCTGTGGCTGAGCAGCGATATGGTATAGCAAGGGTGAGTACGTGCCGTACTCAGCAAGTGGGGGAAAAGATGACACGAGGCTAAGACAAGGAAGGCTTAAAAGGGGTTTATTGCATGAGCTTTTTATGTCCTATGCAACCTAATTACTAAGTGGGGTCATCCCATCCCTCAATCCACATGGTACTATCCAATCCAAGTCCAAACCATTCAACCATCCCAACCAAACCAATTCATACCCAACTAATCTTGTGAGGATTCTAGGCCGCTCTTGACCGTGAGCACGGCTATCATGATAGTTTGATACTCTGCAGAGTTTGTACCACTTTACCCACAAGTCATGATTCCCTTTGTGCCCGTGGACGCGACCCACATTACACACTTACTTTGGTGTGTGGCAGGGTTTCACTACGAGGCTTTTCCAAAGGGTCTCCCAGTACATGCTAGCCACTAAGGTTCCACTCCGGTCCATAAGTGATAGCCCATCACTAAGGAGCTAATCACCCTAGGATCCCCCTCTTGAGCCATTCGGATCCAGGGACAGTCCTCTTGACTTTCGTTCCCCGCTCCACCAAAATGCTACACCGACACTGGGAGAGCACCTAATTACTAGGCCAAGCCTTACCCATATCGGTCTTGTTATGGCATTTTTTTCCTGGGTCATCGCTCCAAGAACCGGGTCCTATGATCTACGACAAGCCTACTACCACCAACCATATGCCCACGGCACCACATCCATTCCATCCGGCTTGCATAGATCCCTAAGCCATGTTGCTAACAGAACTACCAATCTTTCCCCATGTGATATTGTTCACTAGTCAACATTAAATTGGACCCCACCACCCAATAAGCAACTAAGCATGTCTACCCATTAAAACTCTTGTTCAAGGCGACAAGGACAAGGTAAATAATGCTAGTAAACCCTAACCATAGGTTCCCAATCAATTGACACAAGCATGCAATTCTACAATAAAATAATAATAGGTGCAAAATGCGTCAAGGACACTTGCCTTCGTCATGCGTGGGAGGATGCTCAAACACTTCAAATTCCTGCTCCTGGAAGTCCTCGTAGGATGGTCCTTCTATGTGCTCGTCTTTACGTAATAGTACCGACACAAGCAATTGCATAACAATCAAACACAGCCATGCAACAATGAAAAGACAGTATGCAAATGCCATGACTGTATAGGTTATGCTCCTACAAGAAATTTGGCGCAAGAATCACCTAAATCGGAGTTACGAGTAAAAAGGTATGCCTATTTGAAGTTCTAGGGGTAAAATGTTAAAAACAGGCTAGATTGAGGGCTAAAATGTAACTTCAGAATACTATAGGGGCTTAACTGCAAAATAACAGGATCTAAATAACATAGAGTAAAAATCTAGGGCTAAAATGTAATTTATAACAAGTTCAGGGACTAATGTGAAAAAAGACAAGGCTGAAATATAATTAAAAATAAGTCCAGGGGTATTTTTGTGAAAATTACATGGCCAAAATAATTACTCTAATAAAGTACAGGGGTGTTTCTATTAAAATACAGTGCTAAAATAATTATTATGAAGTTCAGGGGCTTAAAAACAAATTTTCTAATGTTTCTGGACAAAACAGGGGCATAAACGCAATTTAAACTTAGCGTAGGGACCTACATGAAAAACTATCACCAATATCCAGGAATTTTTAATTTAACTTAATTCTAAAACCAAGTCTATGGGCCCTGTGGACCCTTGGTCCACCGGTCCACGGTGCACCGATTACATACCCCTTCGGGGTATGTAATCTGGCGCGTTGGAGTGAGATCCAACAGCCCAGATTTAAACCGAGGGGGACGCGGGGGCTGCCGGCGGCCGGCACGGCGGCGCGCGGTAGAGCTTGCTGGAGCTCGCCAGAATTGGCGCTCCGATGGCCGGGGCTCGATCGGGAGGGTTCCAGAGGGGAGAGGAAGGCATGGCGGACTCACTAGAGGTGTTGCGTAGAAGTTTTGAAGGCTGGGGAGGGGTTCGAGATGAGGGGAGGCGGCTCCGACGCGTCGGCGACGGCGAGAAGGTCCCTGGCGGTGATGGGGGGCAGCTGGGATCCACTCATGACGGTCCACGAGCTCCTGTAAAGCACGACGCCGGGTCAAAAAGGATCGGGACACGCCGGAGGGGAGGAACCAGGGCGGCGGTAGAGCTCTTACCAGAGGCGGCGAAGTTCTCGTGCGGCGGCGCTGGAGGGGACCAAAGGGGAGGGAAAAACTTGGGTGCGACGAAGATGGGTTCTGGGGGTCGCTCAGGCGTCGAATTTATAGGGAGGGGAGGGCTAGGGCATGCGCGTGGCATCGGGGAGCAGAGGCCGGCGGAGGGACTCGCTTTCCAAAATTCGTCGGCGGTGGTGCAGGATATTTGGGGGAAAGGCGGCCAGGGAATTGCGGGGTGAGCGCCGATCACGCTTCGGGTGTCGGGGGTCGTGCGGGAGAAGCGTGCGGGCGCGGATTTGGATGGAGGTTGCGGATTTGGTAGGGAGGGGGAATGAGCGGGAGGAAGGGGATGACGGCTAGGGCCTGCGTGCTAGCGAGAGAGTGAGAGTGGGAGGGAGGCGGCTTCGGCCGGGGTGAGTTCATGAGGGGAAGGCGAGTTCCCAGGGCGGGGCGCCTTCGGTGCGCACGGGGGGGTGGGTGGCTGGGCTGGAGGGCACGGCCTGGGCCGAGTAAAAGCATGGGCCAAGAGAGGGGAGTGGGGAGAGGGGAGGAGGGCTCTGGGTGGGCTAGAGTGGCTGGCACGGCCCAGGTTCTATTTTCTCCCCCATTCTTTCTCTTTTCTAATCCTTTTTCTCTCTAAATCCTATTCTAAATTCTATTTCTAATCTCCCTAGTCACTATTTAATAAATAAACTAAATGCATAATGCAATTAAAACTATATGGCAATGACATGATATGCAAATGCAATAAGTTAATTAATTATTTTAGAAAATAATTCATACTAGGCTATTTTATTAATTGATTAATGCTATTAAATGGTGTTACAAACCTACCCCCCTTACAATGAATCTCGCCCTCGAGATTCAGAAAGATCGGTGAAGAGATGGGGAAACTTGGCTTTCAATTCTTCTTCATGCTCCTAGGTGGCTTCCTCTTTTGTGTGATGATTCCAGAGCACCTTACACATTCGGATCACCTTGTTTCTGGTAACCCTCTCAACAACTTCTAGGATCTTGACCGGTTGTTTCGCATATGTGAGGTCTTCCCGAAGGTCCACTTCATCGATGGGGAGTTGTTCTTCAGGCACTCTTAAGCACTTCTTCAGTTGTGACACATGGAACACTTCATGCACATCCGTGAGGTGAGAGGGCAGCTCCAACTGATATGCAACTTCTCCTCCTCTCTCGAGGATCTTGAAAGGGCTAATGTAACGTGGTGCTAACTTCGCCTTGACCTTGAAGCGTCTAACGCCCCTCATGGGTGATACCTTGAGATATACGAAATCTCCTATCTCGAAGGATAAGTCTCTTCGCCTACAATCAGCATAGCTCTTCTGCCTTGACTGTGCAACCTTCAGGTTCTCACGCACAATCTTAACTTGTCTTTCTGCTTCCTGTAGTATCTCTGGTCCAAAGACTTGGTTTTCTCCTGTCTCATTCCAGAATAGGGGTGTCCTACACTTTCTTCCATATAGGAACTCGAAAGGTGTCATCTCTATGCTTGCTTGGAAACTGTTGTTATAGGAAAATTCTGCGTAGGGTGGACTCTTGTCCCAACTCTTTCCATATTCCAAAGCACAAGCTCTCAACATGTCTTCCAGTATTTGGTTCGTCCTCTCGGTCTGCCCATCCTTCTGAGGGTAGTAAGCGGAGCTAAAGTTCAACTTGGTGCCCAGGGACTCATGTAGCTTCTCCCAAAACCTCGGGGTGAACTGAGAGCCTCTGTCAGATACTATCTTCTTAGGGACTCCATGGAGGCAAAATATCCTTGACATGTACAGCTCTACCAACTTTGCACCGCTATAGGTTGTCTTGACGGGGATGAAGTGTGCCACCTTAGTTAAGCGGTCAACTATAACCCATATAGAATCATATCCCAACTGTGTACGGGGTAGCCCGACTATGAAGCCCATGCCGACTTGTTCCCATTTCCACTCCGAAATCTTCAGGGGTTGAAGCAATCCGGCAGGTCGTTGGTGTTCTGCCTTGACACGCTGACAAGTGTGACATACAACAACGTACTCTACGACATCGCGCTTCATGCCATGCCACCAGTAACGAGTTTTCAAGTCTTGACACATCTTAGTACTCCCTGGATGAATGGAGTATGCAGAATCGTGTGCTTCCCGTAGGATCATGTCACGAATGGGCTTCTTGTCTAGTACACATATCCATTTACCCATCCGTATGGTGCCCTTCTCATCCTCTATGAAGTCGGTAGCCTTTCCTTCTTTAATGAGCCTTCTGATCTCAGTTAGCTTCTCATCCTCTAGTTGTCCTTTGTGGATTTCTTCCTTGAGAATGGGTTCCACTTCCATTGCAATGGTCTCCAGCTCATTCACGAACCCGAGGTTCAATTTGTCAAACTCCTTGCATAGCTCTGGTGGTAACTCTTCGACCGTTATCTTGTTGCAATAGGTCTTTCTGCTCAGGGCATCTGCAACATCATTGCCTTTCCTGGATGGTAGTTGATACCCACATCAATTCTAACCATCATCGTTGTCGTAGGTTCAACTCTGTCTGAGTGAAAATATACTTGAGACTCTTGTGATCCATAAAGATCTCACACCGGTGACCAAGAATGTAGTGCCTCCAAATATTCAGAGCATGTACCACTACTGCTAATTCTAAATCATGTGTGGGGTATTTCTCTTCATGCTTCCGTAATTGCCTAGAGTCATACGCCACAACATGTCCTTCCTGCATGAGCACACATCCTAGTCCTTGTCTTGAGGCATCACAGTATATGTCAAAACTCTTGCTGATATCTGATAAGATCAAGACAGGGGCTGACGTCAATCTTCTCTTCAATTCTTCAAAACTTGCTTGACAACATGGAGTCCATTCAAAACTCTTGTCCTTCCCTAACAACGTAGTCATTGGCTTCGCTATCTTGGAGAAATCCTTTATGAATCGTCGATAGTATCCGGCCAACCCAAGGAAACTTCTAATCTCCTTCACTGTCTGGGGCGGTTTCTAGTCTAGAATGTCCTTCACCTTTTCAGGATCGACTGACACTCCTCCGGCGGAGATAACATGACCGAGGAAGGCTACTTCCTTCAACTAGAATTCACACTTGCTCAACTTGGCATACAACTCGTGCTCTCGTAGCTTTTCTAGAATTAGCCTCAGGTGTTCCTCATGCTCTTCTTCATCCTTCAAAAACACCAAGATGTCATCGATGAACACCACAACAAACTTATCCAAGTACTCCATGAACACCTTGTTCATAAGGTACATGAAGTAGGTTGGCGTATTGGTTAAGCCAAATGACATCAGGGTGTACTCATATAACCCATATCTTGTTTGAAATGCCGTCTTGGGTATATCTGATGGTCTGATCTTCAATTAGTGGTACCCAGATCGCAGATCAATCTTGGAGAAGACACAGGCTCCCTTCATCTGATCAAACAAATCCTCAATCCGTGGTAGGGGATACTTGTTCTTGATAGTCACCTCGTTAAGAGAACGGTAGTCCACACATTCTCTATGTCTTATCCTTCTTCTCAACAAATAGCACTGGAGCTCCCCAAGGTGACGAACTAGGGCGAATGCAACCTTTCTCTAACATCTCTTGTAGTTGCTTCTTGAGCTCTACTAACTCATTAACTGGCATCCTATAGGGCCTCTTAGATATGGGTTCAATTCCTGGTATTAAGTCAATAACAAATTCTATGTCACGGTCAGGCGGCATACCTAGAAGTTCTTCTGGAAAGACGTCTGGGAAATCACAAACCACTCGTATCTCTTCTATGGGGATGCCGGTGGCCTGATATAAGTACTACTCCCTTGGCTGTAGAGTTGGCTGCTACGAACTGAACCTTGGTACCTTCTACACTAGTCAATTGTACTGTCCGCTTGGCACACTGTATCACTCCATCATACTTGTGTAGCCAATTCATTCTAAGTATAATATCTATCCCCTTGGAGTCTAGGATAATGAGATTGGCTGAGAAGTCTACCCCCCTTATCTTGAGGGCGACCTTTGGGCATATTTGATTGGTTCTCATTTCTCCCCCAGGAGAACTAACTAGCATGGTATGCTTCATAATAGCAATTGGCAGATTGTAGTTTGCAACATAGGCGGATGTTATGAATGAGTGTGATGCCCCCGAATAAAATAAAATGGTTGGAGGTTGATAGTTAGCTAAGAACATACCGAGCACCACATCTGCAGCTTGTTCGGCCTCCTCGGTAGTGACATGGTTGATGCAGCCACGAGCATAATTCTGTTGTCCTCGATTGCCTTGCAGCATGTTGGTTGGGGCTTGCCTTGGTGCGCTATTCCGCTGGGGACACTGACCTATGAAGTGACCCTCCTGTCCACACTGATAACAGACTCTCTTCGCACCACTAGTATTCCTAGAAGTGTTGTGGTTTAGGCTTTGTGGAGCTATTGGGGCTGCGGGGCGAGGTGCCTGCTGATGGGTGGTGCGAGATGCTTGCTGGGGGTTAGGGCGAGGGGCCTGATAGTTGGGGCGTTGCATCTGGAAGTTGGGGCGTTGAGCTTGCATAGGTGGCCTGACTGTGTTGGGAGCACGGTAGTATGGGTTGGGGGATGGCATCAGGCGGGGGCGAGTGTTACTACCAGATGATTGTCCTTGAAAGGGCATCTTCCTCTCGCCTTCCCTTTCAATCTCGTTACGCTTGTTCTCCACAACAATGGCCTTGTCCACCAGTTTCTGGAAGTTTGCGTAGTTGTTGTTCAGCAACTGGAACTGGATGTCATATTGCAGTCCCCTCATGAACATATACTGCTTCTTCTCATCGGTGCTCACATCCTCAGGAGCATACCTGGATAGCTGGATGAACCTATTCAGGTACTCACTCACTGTCATGCTTCCCTGCCTTAGATCTTGAAATTCTTGTCTCTTCAACAACTTGATGCCCGTAGGGATATAGTGTGAGCGAAAGCTAGCCTTGAACTCATTCCAAGTGATGGTCTCTACATCAGCATGGGCATTGCAATAAGCTTCCCACCAGCCTACGGCTATACCAAACAGCTGATGAGCTACAAAGAGAACCTTCTCTCGATCATTGCATTGGGCGATCATCAACTTCTTCTCTATGGCCTTGAGCCAATCATCAGCTTCCATAGGATCCTTGGACTGGGAGAAGGTAGGTGGCCTAGTCTTTAGGAACTCTCCCAACCTATTATGGGGTGGTGGCGGAGGTGGAGGGGCATGGTGCTTCTGTTGGGTGTTCTGTTGGATGGCGCCCAAGGTTTGGATCACCGTCTGCATAAGCTGAGTCTGCATGGCTAAGAGTTGCTCAAAGTTCGGAGCATTGTTGTCATCCTCGTTGTTCTGGTGGCTACCTTTAGCGTGTCCCCTAGTGTGAACCATCTGAGAGAATGAATGGTGGAAATGGGGTGAGACGAGGTGGGATAACCGTGAAAGAGAAAGAACACCCAACTAAATGCATCAAGGAAAGATAAGTAAAATGATAGTTTATTTAAATAAGCAACCAAAAGATGAGGTTGTGGATAAGGTGCCAAGGCATCCGACAACTCACATCAAGCACACTCAAATCAAACCAAGTGAAAGGGTTCATTACATCACACCATGAAAGCAAATCGATCTAAACGTTTGATTATTACAATCTTTATTCTTAGGGCAAGGGAATCTCCTAGGCACGGGAGCTGGCTTCATCGAAGACCGAAGGTAGGGAGCTTGGGCGCTTCGGGGAGTTTGCAGTCCAAGTACGGATGCCAGAGGAGTAGAGGTCACTCTGCTCGCTCATCTTGACTCGCTGGTCACGCTTTAGATAATCCTCATTCTCACGCAGCCTTTTCCGAAGAGCGTGGTTTTCCTTCAGTAGGGCTTCCATAGCGTGGCTTAAGTCCAAAGCGACTCCCTGAGTCTCGTCCATCTCTGTGGTGCTCACATACCATTCTGTAGGAGCGACGGTGTACTTTTCTGTGCCTGGCTTCCGACTGGGAATATGGGCAAAGCTTGTCCTTGCTATTCCACGGCGGTGAGTGTGGCAGAGACTAGTGAGAGCCTTCCAGCCAGCATCGTCCACTGTAGCCTCATGAGTAGCCCTGGGTGTGCGGCCGTGGTGAGTAGATATGATGCGGTTGCCATCGTAGATGTTGACCTCTGCCCTCCATTCTTCACGGGAAGGGCGATCCACCTTCTTGAGGAAGTACTGTGGCCTGTTGGTGATGCCAATCCTCTCAAGTAACTTCCGCAGAGTCTTGGAGAAGGTCTCACCCTCTAGTACAAAAGAGCGGTACTTCTCGGCCTGACGGACGACTGGGTCTTCATCCTCCTTCTCTGAGTCCTCTTCATCCCCATCTTCAGGATCTTCAGGGTCTTCTCCTCCTTGGGGTTCCTCAGGATCCTCTTCTTGCTCATGCTCTTCAGGTTCTCCCACTTCAGATTCCTCGGGTTCTTCTTCTTCTATGGGATCTTCCTGTGATGCCTCTGGGAGCTCCTCGTCCATCACCGGGGTCTTCTCGCATTCGGGCTGGTTTACCTCTTCATTTGCTTCCTTCCGAACACGCCTAGGGGCAAGGCGTCCACACTGACGTCCAGACGTAGCCTTACGAGCGGTCAACTTGGTGCGGGCCATCTACATTTTTTAAATAACAAAACATGAATAAGTAATGGTTAAAAGGAATCTGAAAATTGAACAAAAGACAAAATGAGAAAACAATAAGGATTAATATTTTGTTAAAAAAGTTTGTATAGATGTAAACCAAAATAGGGTCCCTAAATGCGTCCATGGCTAACTAGGCTGACGTCCTACAGTCGATATGGCTCTGATACCACTTCTATCACACCCATTTTAAGGAGCAAAATGGGTGCCGCCGTACGTGTGCCCAGGATCAAGTTACACACACATACGGTACATCATCAATGGTTAACAGAATAAATATCCATATCCTTTATTTATTACATCATATATTTATTACAAAAGGACCCGTAGGTCTAAAAGAAAAGTACATCAATGCAACGGAAATAAACTAGCGTAGACGTCCCAAGACTCCACAGACACCGACTGGTGGACCATCGCCTAGTACTCGCCACCGTCGTCTTCGTAGTGGTTCCATTCCTCTCCTGTGGCTCAGTAGCGATATGGTATAGCAACGGTGAGTACGTGCCGTACTCAGCAAGTGGGGGAAAAGATGACATGAGGCTAAAATGTAATTTATAACAAGTTTAGGGACTAATGTGAAAAAAGACAGGGCTGAAATATAATTAAAAATAAGTCCAGGGGTATTTTTGTGAAAATTACATGGCCAAAATAATTACTCTAATAAAGTACAGGGGTGTTTCTTTTAAAATATAGTGCTAAAATAATTATTATGAAGTTTAGGGGCTTAAAAACAAATTTTCTAAAGTTTCTGGACAAAACAGGGGCATAAACGCAATTTAAACTAAGCGTAGGGACCTACATGAAAAAATATCACCAATGTCCAGGAATGTTTGGTTTAATTTAATTCTAAATCCCGTGGACTGGGTCTATGGGCCCTGTGGACCCTTGGTCCACCGGTCCACGGTGCACCGATTACATACCCCTTCGGGGTATGTAATCTTGCGCGTTGGACTGAGATCCAACGGCCCAGATTTAAACCGAGGGGAATCGGTGCTTCGGTGGCCAGGGCTCGGCCGGGAGGGTTCCAGAGGGGAGAGGAAGGCATGGGGGACTCACCAGAGGTGTTGCGCGGAAGTTTTGAAGGCTAGAGAGGGGTTCACGGCGAGGGGGGGGGGGCTCCGACGTGTCGGCAACGGCGGGAAGGTCCCTGGCGGCGACAGGGGGCAGCTGGGATCCACTCACGACAGTCCTTGAGCTCCTATGAAGCACGACGGTGGGTCAAAAAGGATCGGGGCGCGCTGAAGGGGAGGAATCAGGGCGGCGGCGAAGCTCTTACCGGAGGCGGCGAAGTTCTCACGCGGTGGCGCTGGAGGGGACTAGAGGGGAGGGAAAAACTCGGGCACAACAAAGTTGGGTTCTGTGGGTCGCTCGGGCATCGAATTTATAGGGAGGGGAGGGCTAGGGCATGCGCGCGGTGTCGGGGAGCAGAGGCCGGCGGAGGCGCTCGCTTTCCAAAATTCGTCGGCGGCAGCGCGGGATATTTGGGGGAAAGGCGGCCAGGGAATCGCGGGGTGAGTGGCGATCACACTTCGGGTGTCGGGGTCGCGCGGAAGAAGTTCGCGGGCGTGGAGTCGAATGGAGGGGGGGGGGGGGTTGGAAGGGAGGCGGAATCAGCGGGAGGAAGGGGATGACGGCTAGGGCCCGCGTGCCAGCGAGAGAGAGAGAGCGGGAGGGAGGCGGCTTCGGCCAGGGTGAATTCACGAGGGGAAGGCGGGTTCCCAGGGCGGGGCGCCTTCGGTGCACACGGGGGGCGGGTGGCTGGGCTGGAGGGCGCGTCCTAGGCCGTGTAAAAGCGTGGGCCAAGAGAGGGGAGTGGATAGAGGGGAGGGCTCCGGGTGGGCTGGAGTGGCTGGCACGGCCCAGGTTCTGTTTTCTCCCCCATTCTTTCTTTTTTCTAATCCTTTTCCTCTCTAAATCCTATTCTAAATTCTATTTCTAATCTCCCTGGTAACTATTTAATAAATAAACTAAATGCATTATGCAATTAAAACTACATGGGAATGACATGATATGCAAATGCAATAAGTTAATTAATTATTTTAGAAAATAATTTGTACTAGGCTATTTTATTAATTGATTAATGCTATTAATTGGCATTTTTAGAATTTGTGAAAAGTAGGGTGTTACAGCTTCAAAATTTATTCAAAGTTCAAATACAGCCAGGAACATAGGATGTGGTCAAGGAATGATACTTAATAAGACTTTGTTTTTAAAATAGAATACTCAGCAGAATTGGAGATTTGCATGAGTAATTCAATACTAAAAAGATAAACAAAGATTTGGCCATCCTAGTAAAGTTCGTACCAAAAAGAATTAAATCCTAACCGAACTCAACCATCAACTTAATGTTTATCTTCATATCAAAGGTTCATGAGTATTGCTCAAAATATGGCATTGGTAGGCGAGGATCTTGGAAATAATAAATTCCAAAGATCACAACATGAAAATTTATTTATAAAAAGATTGGTACTAAGTTATTATTATGAATTGGACAATGCAAATGAAGCACATGGGTATTCAGAATTGCTCCACATAAGAAATATTTGCTAAATAATCATTAAGTGTAAGTTCAAAATTTTATTCAATGCTCAACATTATTTGATCTTCATCAACACTTTTCAAGAAACAATAGGTAATTCAATTCTTCTAAAAGAGCACAACTGCCACCATTATATTAAGATCAAAACTCGAATACATGGTGATGATTTTCGCACACACTTGCATTAAAATAAAACTACTACTAATATACATGCATGAAAATAAGACTATTACTAACACACATTCATGAAAATAGAACTACTACTAAGACACATGCATGAAAATAAACACACCCGATACATGGTTTCCCAACCCACTCACACACACATAAGCAAATAAAGAAAAAGATTGCAAAAGATAAAGAAAACGTAAACCAGGAAACCGATACATATGCCCACTGCTAGGCACTCTAATCAAGCGGAGGTGGAGACGGTGGCTGATCAAAGCCATAGCACCGCGCCTTGAGTTGCTCGAACTCCTCCACCATCACGTCGTGGTTGTTCCTCCATTGGGACGTGACGTCCTCCACGTGCTCGATGTAGTGCATGTTGTTGTCGAGGTACCCCTGCATGGGCACGAAGAAGTCTGCACCAGGCACCGGAGGCACCACAGGTACCCGTCCTTGGTACCTATAGTCAACACCTGTGCTGAAGTAGGGTGCGCCGACCGGCGCAGTGGGCTGTGAACCGCCCGCTGCATCGCTCCACCCTGTCTCGTACTGCTGAGGCTCTTGGCGTGACCTCCATAAGTTCCACTCACCACCGGCTGCTGTAGATGTCACTGGTTGTCGAATCCGCCCACGGCGGACCCTGAGAACTCGGCCCCCCTCCAGGAGACCTTCCTCAAGCCAGTTTCCTCCCTCTAGCTTGCGAGTGAGAAAAACTCCTTGCTCCAAACACGGGAGCCTAATGTTGGTGCCTCCGTGTGAAACAATGTGGATATGTGCCATGGTTTGCTATATTTGTGATGAGTAATTGACTTGAATGGATTTGGTGTTTGAGTTGAAATGCGGGAATCCAAGGATTGCATGGGTTTGCATATCATGGTTATGACTAACCGGAGTTGGTGGAGATATTAGTGGGTTTGTAGGAGATGGGAAATGTGTTTGCTTGTCTCATGATGTGTAGGTCACTAGAGTCGACTTGGCGGTCAACGGCGAGAGGATCGGGCACAAGTAGAGGACTTGGGGCCAGACGATCGAGATGTCGGGTGAAGTCAAGGGTGATCCACACCGTACACGTGGAGAGGCAAGAAGCACAGACGGTTTCACGGTTGAGCCTCAAAACCGTTGTGGTGATGAAGACGGCGTGTTGACCAAGTCAAGGCAAATGGGATGACGGTGCAAGTGACAAGGGGGCCCGATGGACAGGGACTGGGAGAGACTTGTCGGTGGTCAGGATCACGGGACAAGGTGACACGCATCAACATCGAGAAGTCGCGCTTTGAGAAGCATGCAAGACGGTTTCCCGGTTTGGGCCTCAAAACTGGTGGCTGTGGTTGGTGGTGCACGTGGCACCATCACGGAGCTTGCTTCAAGATGAAGTAGAGACGTGAAGCGTCCGATGGCATTCGGGCGATGAGGAAAAAGATGGACGGTTATGCCCCCGGTGGTAGGTGGGTGTGTTATGTAGGTCAAGGATAGAGTGGTCATGTGGACAATAGACCCTAGGCCTATATAAGGAGAGGTGTGGCTAGTAGGAGAGGTGCCTCTCTTCCCATTAGCCTTGTGCTAGGACTCTATTCAAAGTGCTAGGAGAGGACTTCATGTTTTAGAGGAGAGGAAAGGGTGTGTGTGAGACATCTCTTGCTCTTCCAAATAGTGGGAGGAAGAGGGTGGCTTCCTGGCCATGTATCCATGTATCTTGACTTGATGAATCAATGATATGAGATTCAAATTCGTGCTCAAGTTCTTCCTCTCTCCCTAAATCCCGAATTTCTCTTTATCCCTATTTTCGGAGCTATTTTCGTGGTGATTTTCGATCTCGATTTTGACTGAGTTTTGGGATGGATTTTGTGGGGGATCTTGGTGCTATGATGTGCTAGAACAATCCCATATCGGTCTTTGACCGAATCATAGGCACGAGCACCTTCAATTTCAATGTTTTATCAAGTTTCTCCTTTTCGGTGTTCTTGGCACAAGTTCTGAAATTCATGATGATTCCTTATGTTTTTGGAGTGGATCTCTTTAGAGGAGGGTCATGATGTATTGAGGATAATCTGGTCCAAACTTCTGTCCTGAGCATGACAATGGGCAAAACAGCAGCTCACGGAGTTCGTTTTGGCAATTTTCTTTCCCGAACGGAGCTGCTGTTTTGCCCAGGACAGAACTTCCGTGAGCATGACAGAACTTCCGTGAGCATGACGGAAGTTCCGTCAAAAACCACGGAACTTCCGTGAGTGACAGTTCTCCCATTGCTCAGAACTTCCGTGATTGATAGAATTTCCGTCGGGCACCACGGAACATCCGTCAGGCTTAGTTTTGTGATCTTTCGGATTTTCCTTGTTTCCCATTTCATTTCTCTTGTGCTTCCGCTATGTGCCCTTTTGGTTTGAGTCATTCCTAGGGTTAACACATCACAAGTTGGTGTGTGTAATCTTGGTGACTCGTTTAGAGGTTGGTTTGGGTTGTAGTTGGGACATAGGTCAAGTTCTTGAGAAGAATTTTAATTGGCTCCCATTCACACCCCCCCTCTGGTCACCTTCTCGGTCCTTCACGCCGACATGGAAGCCGGCGCGAACACTTCCTATGACAATGTTGCCATGAGTCATATTCTTGCCGAACTCTGTCACAAGCTCCCACTTGTCTTTGCGTCCTCCCGGTCCGTCGTCGCCACAGACATGGGCTGCCAGGCGTTGAAGATAGCCCCCAAAGGCCAACTTCTTGCTCTTCTTGCCCCTCTTCTTGAACCAACCCCGCACCATGACTGACATAGGGTTGCAGTGAGACGGGCTCATGATGGCGTTGAATAGCCACCGCAAGTCCGCATCGGTGACGTTGTTGGAGTCAACCTTGTCGCATGTGCGCACCGCCAACCACTGATGGAAGATTTGAATGGTCAGGTTACGGATGTTGCTGTGCTTCATCTCTTCGATGAACGAGAGCCGCCTCCAAAAGGAGTCCAACTCCCCACGTTCCAAGATGCCGGCCACATCAGCGTTGGCGTCAAAGCCGAAGGCTTGAGCCACAGCCTCCATGGTCACCATGTAGCTAATGTCATGGACGCGGAAGTTGATGGCCTCGTTGCCGTAGTCATCGGAGCCGATCCTCATTGTAGAGGCAACCTTGGTGACAACGTCGATGTTGAAGTCCATGGGGAGATGGTTGAAATCCACCCAGCCGAGGTTGTCTAGCATCCTCCTTAGGTCCTCCCACACACCGATCATGGTGAGGAAGGTCTCGTCCATGTCAAAGTTACGGACGAACCTTCCCCTCACTGCGAGGTAGTGCTGCTGCTCCTCCGTGCTCAGGAGGGTGAAGCCCTCCTCCATCGTGCGTGGCATGAATGCTGGTGATGGTGGTGATCTGGGAACCCCACGGCTTCCTGCCGTTTGGCTCCTCGTAGCACGCCGCATCGTAAGGGGCGCACCGGAGACAAAGTGGCAGGCGCGGATCTCATATGTTGCCGCTACCGAGCCGATGGATGCACCACCCACCGACATGTCATCGTGAGAGGTGGAGCCCCCCCTAGCCGAGGAGTCACCGCTGCCGCTGCCGCCAGAACTGCTTCCCCGGCACAGCCTCTTGCCCAACTTGCCGACGGAGGAGCGGAGATGATCCATCTACGAGGAATGCGGAATGTGTGCGAGATCATGGGTAGTGGGGAAGGTGGAGAGAATACCGGGATGGTGTGCCGAACTGGGGGCGCCTGGCCTCCCTTTTGTAGTGTGGGAAACTTCCAGTAGAAGGACCCGCCAAATATTTCCAAAATTTGGGGCTGCGCCGACTAGCGTTGCACCGATCAGCACATTTCAAATTTTGAATTCTCTGACCGCTCTGGTTCCTGATTCTCCTCCCTTTTGTTGTTTCCATCCTTTTCGTCTTTTCCTAGTACACCATGTCGGCTGGCAGGAGAACAGCATGGAATCCTGTTGTCTTGATTGACTGCACCGATCAGCTCTGGACAGCGCCGATTGGTGCGCCGTCTCTTTTTCAGCTTTTGTTCAATTCCATGTCTCCTCTGCACTGGAAACCTACATAAAAATCATACCTGTTCCTAAGAACCAGTGCCTGCCGAATATGTTGCCAATTTGGGCACAGCATGGGTACCAGCGCCGATCGGTGCAGGAGTGCGCCGAACGGCGCAAGTTCCTTGCACCTCGTCTTCTGGTATGGCTCTGATCCTGAAGCCTCGTGTTCATTTCTTTCACCTAATATCCACTCTTCCCAATGTTCCTGTAGCATTGGCACACAAAGCAGGGCCTATCGGGTGACAGCGCCGATCGGCGCAACGTCTCGTGCCGATCGGCGATGTGTCCATTTTTGCTCCTGGCCCCTCGCTTCTTCGCTAGATATCGTTCTTCATTTGAAAATTGATGTGCTGGTTGGCTTTCAGCTCCTCTTCCATTATGGGCGTCGTCAGCCTTCTGTCCTGACTTGTTATCAATGCACCGATCGAAGCATGAGTGCGCCGAATGGCACAAGCTCTGTTCCTTCCTACTTTTGGTCTTTTTCTTTTATTCCTGCGTCGTTAGTTTACAATATATATATACATAGTTTTGCAAAAATAAACAGACAACACAAGAGCACACAAGAATTAAGCACACACTTTTTCTAATTCTTTTATTTAGGAGATTGTTTTTATTACAAGAAAGCAAATTAAAAACCCTGGGTTGCCCTCCCGGCTAGCATTAATTAACTAAATGAGACGGGTTGCCCTCCCACAAGCACTAAACAACTTCTAAATCTCCCAACAATTGGGTTGCCTCCCAAGAGCTCTCTAGTTATTTAGAGGTCATAGAGCTTGACCTCCCCGTGAGCAATCAATCCTTTGTGTCATAGTGCGGGGTGTAAGACCGCGACTCTACAAGGTTTACTTATCTTAATAGCTCATATACCTCGGACGTCCTATCCTTACATCCCCTCCAATCACTCTCGATGCCATGTTGCCTCGGTGTCTTGTACCTCTTCACTTCATCAATAGCACGGCACTCTTCTCCCCTTTGGTGAAATTTGAAAGAGTAGGGAGTTCCACTTATATCGAAGCTTATCTCACCACTCCAAACATCAATACATGCCTTTGCTGTCCTCAAGAAGGGTCTGCCTAAGATCAACGGGGTTCTCGTCCTCTTATCCATATCAAGCACAATAAAATCAACAGGGACAATGTGGTTTCCAATTTGAACAGGCACATCCTCAGTAATTCAATCAGGGAAGCGTACAGACTGGTCGGCTAACTCCAAACACATACCCGTAGGCTCCAATTTAGGCAAATTGAGACTTGTGAATATATGACAGGGCATAACACTTACACTTGCTCCAAGATCGCACAAGCACCTATCAAATATCCTTGTTTCGATTATGCATTTGATGCTTGGTGATCCAGGGTCAGGTTTCTTCTCAAGTGCAACATCATTGATCGTCGCCGTAAGTTCCTTAGTGACCTTCACAACCTCTTCAGAAGCTAGAGACTTCTTGTTTTGCATCATGTCCTTAATGTACTTAGCATAGGTATGTACTTGAATAGCATCAACAAAAGGGACATAAATGTAAAGCTTCTTCATAACATCGACGAACCTTGCAAAGTGCTCATCGTGTTGCTGCACTCTCTCTGTCTTTGTCAGTAGTTGAGTATCCAAAAACATGATAGGGCCATGCTCCTCTGTTTCCATACCCATTTTCAGTACAGAAAGGTCAATCTCTTCCTCGTGCCGATCGGCGCAATGAGTGAGCCGATCAGTGCTAATAGTACCATCGCGCCGATCGGCGCCAGTGGTGAGCCGATTGGCGCGGGTCGTCCTTGCTCCCACAGAGTGCTCTAGATCTTCTGTTTGCTTTCCTGACCATGTAGCTATTGCCTTTAACTGCTCTGCAGACATTGTATTACCAGGAATAACCCCTTTGTTGCCTTGAATAGCCTGTGATAACTGTCCCAACTGTTGCTCCATAATCTTGGTATGCTTGAAAATCTGCTCATTGGAGCTCCCAATTTCTATCACCTTGTCATTAATCCCTTCAAGAACACAATCAACCTCCTTGAATTTAGCTTGATTGTCCTTGTTGATCTTTTCTTGAGCTTGAAGGAACTCATGAAATTGGAGACGAAGCGGGATAGAGTTTTGCATGGACGAACTAGGAGAGAAAGAACTCCTTTGTTGCTGATATTGGGGTTTCCATCCACTATTCTTTACATATTCTAGCATCTTCATCTCTTCAGGGCAATCTTTCTGCACATGGCCGAATTCTCCACACTCATCACAAGTGGAGCGTGATTCCGCTAGCTTGAGCGGCTCTTCCTTCGGGATATGAGAATTATTGTCCAACCTTCTTTGAATAGCATCAAGGCGATCCATAACCAAGTCTTCATGAGTCTTCTCAATCACGCTCTTTGCTACTCCTTTAGAAGGTTGTAGGTTCCGAGAACTTCTTTCACTATCCCATGATTGATTTTTCAACTAGCAATTTGATCAATTCCTTAGCTTGAGTGGGAGTCTTTGACATGAATGAACCCGCAGCTAAGGCATCTAAGTTTTGACGGGAGGGGGTATTCAATCCCACATAGAATCTCTTAATAGTTTCGCCAACTATAAGACCATGATGAGGGCGTGCATCCATATATTCATTGTATCTTTCCCAAGTTTCTCCAATGCTCTCATCAATATTCTGCGTAAATCCAAGAATCTTATTCTTCAAAGCTGGAGTCTTACCAGGAGGGAAGTGTTTGGCTAAGAATGCAACTGCTAAGGTTTCCTATGTAGTCTTTACTGCATTTTCCAAGCTATTGTACCATTGCTTAGGGCGTCCAACTAGAGAGAAGGGGAACAGCCGCACACGTGCTTGATCTCTAGTCAATCCTGCTACTTTGAATGTACTACAAACTTCAAGGAAGTGTTGCAGATGCTGATTGTGATCTTCCAAACCTGTGAACGGTTGTTGTGCCATGAATGTGCATCTAGGCCCCCATCTGGATTTTGGTTGATTAATGATGAACAATTAAAGGACTAATTACATCTTCTAAGTGTATGAGCAGGGCGAATACTTCATGCATCAAAGATGACCCCTCAAAATGAAAAGGAAAAAGAAAGAAGGCAACCAGCGACTCTTAATTTTGATTCTCACTTTTTGAGTCATAGATGTGTCGTACTATCAACAGGGATACAAGAAAGAAAGTGGTGAAGTTAACCAAGTGCTACTAACTTTTAACATCATATTGCATTCCCACACCAATATTTCTTTCTCCCCTCTCTAGAACCCGGACTAGGCCGGATTAGGCCGGACTAGGCCGGCTGGGGCCGAAACAGAACCAGTTTGGTTCTGGAATCGCTCAGGCCGGACTAAGATGCCAAAATCCGGACTAACTCGGGAACCAGGGGAGGCCGGACTAAGACGGCAACAGCCGGACTAAGACGGGACAGGGTCCTTCTAGAAACCTTTTCCTCGGGAAGCTGGCTACTCCGGACTAGGCCAGGATTTTCTGAACTAGTCCGGGTCACTAACACTTAGCCATTTTTAGGGGTCGGCTAAGCCTCCGTGTATCTTTTTGAAATCCAGGGCCAGACTAGTCCGGCCCCCGATACCGGACTAAGCCGGGTCCCTGACACCCCAACGGCTCTTTTACTTCCCCCGACTATAAATACAACCCTTCGTCCCCAAAGCATGGTTGGCCACTCCATTGAGCTGAAAAATAGATCTAAGCACTCAAGAGCTTATCCAACTCTCCCCCAAGCTTGCTACTCCGATTCTTGAGGGATTGAGTGGAGATTTGTGAGGATTTGAGTGAGCCACCTCATATTGCATTGAAGCACTTCGGTTTCTCTTCACCATTGGTATTTCTTGTGTTTGTTACTCTTGGTTATTCATCCCCTAGCCGGTTTGGCATCACCCGAGGCTCCCAAGCTTGTGGTTGAAGACCCAGGAAGTTTGTATTACCCTCCTTGCAAAGGATTGATAGTGGAAAACCGAGCCTGACCTTTGTGGTTGCTTGGAAGAGGTTCTAGGGTTGAGAGCAACCCGGTCCTTTGTGGACTCCTCAACGGAGACGTAGGTTCCTTTGTGGGACTGAACTTCGGTGAACAATTACTTATGTCTTGCGTGCTTGTTGTTGTTCATATCCCTATTTATGCTATATTGTTGTCTCTCCCCAATGTTACTTGTGTAGCTTGTTCTCTAGCTTTATTGAACTGTTTTATGGTTCCTTATATCTGCTACTAGCTGTCTCTAAGCCTTGCGATATTTGTTGTTACTCAGAATTCGATCTAGAGCTTCTTTTATTATCTGTCGTGTGCAGGACCCGGACTTAAACGCTAACCCTAGTGGACTAAGACGCCAGCCCGGACTTAGACGCCAACACTTGCGTCTTAGTTCGGCCCCTGTTAGAACTAATTGTTTTAATTAGTGGTTTTCAAGACAATTTGCCTATTCACCCCCTCCCTCTAGGAAACTTTCAATTGGTATTAGAGCAGGTATCTCCTACAAGGCCTTGCCGTTTGGAGATCAAAGATGACGAACTCGGGGGAAAATCCAGAAACAATTCCACAACAATGGCAAGAATTCGAAGGTTCACAAAAACAGCAGCAAAAGCAAGAGCAACAAGAGTGGCAAGAGCTCAAAGCAAAGAAAAAGCACTACCAATGTTGACAACGACTCAAGTGATGGATGTGCCTCTTCCACCAACACCAAGAAGATGAAAAAGGAGGATAAGAAATTCCATGCTATTCACTTTAATTACAATCGTTTAAATCCTAACTCCAACTTCATGACCATCCACATGGGTAAGCCGGGGTTGATGGGATGCACTATACCAAGTGAAGGCAAAACATGAAGTTGCATTTGATATCGGTGCATCCGAGTCTTTGGAAAATTGTGACCACAGGTATTGATCTGCTGAATAGTGATGATGATGAAGAACTCTCAACGGAGCAACAACATGACATTCATCGCAATACTCAAGCAACCGCCATCATTCTCTCATCATTGAACCAAGAGCAATTTGACAAGGTTGATGGTCTAGAGGTTGCTAAGGAAATTTGGGATACACTCAAAATGGCCCATGAAGGTAACAAGACCATAAAAGCGGCCAAGATTGAGTTGATTGAAGGAGAGTTGGGACGGTTTGTAATTGAGGACAATGAAAGTCCTCAAGCTATGTACAACCACCTCAAGGTCATGGTGAACAAAGTTAGATCCTATGGAAGCAAATCTTGGACCGATCATGAAGTGTGCAAAAGGATGCTTAGAGCCTTCACAGTGAGGAATCCTACAATTTGCACCTTGATACGTGAGCATCCATTGTTTGACAAGATGACTCCTGATGAAGTTCTTGGAAAATTCATCAATCAAGAAATGATGGAGAGGGAAGCCGAATATGTGAAGAATCTTGCTAGAAGTGCGGCCATGTTGAAGAACAATGAGATAGCGCTCAAAGCAAGCAAAGAGAAGAAACTTGAAGAAAGCTCAAGTGAAGAAGAAAATAAAAGCTCAAGTTCTGAAAGTGATGATGAAGACATAGATCTCTCCATGAAAAGATTCAAGAAGTTCATGAGGAAAGAACGTCATGGAGATAAGAAAGGAAAGTCAAAATCAAGAACCAAGAGAAATTGCTACAAGTGTGGCAAGCCCGGGCATTTTATTGCAAATTGTCCAAATGAGAGAAAAGGAGAAAGGGATGACAATAAAGATAGAAGAAACAACAGAAAGAAATATTCCGGTGAAGCACACATTGGAAAAACATGGGACTCCAATGATGAGGATTCGGATGATGACAATGGTCATGTAGCAACCATGGCCATTCACAAGACCTCATCAAGCAAGACTCTCTTCTCAAATCTCGACGTAGAGAAAGAAGTCAACCACAAGTGCTTCATGGCAAAGGAGAGCAAACGCAAGGTATCATCACAATCTTCCCCCTCTCCCAAATATACCTCTAGTGATGATGAAAGTGATGATGATGATGATAATGAATTTGAACCCTTACTCAAAGGGTTAAGTAAAAATGCTCTCTACAAAATTAAAAAGCTTGTGGAGGAATTGGAACAAAGAGATGAAATTCTTGAGAAACAAGAAGACTTGCTCATCCTTGAAAAGGAGAGAAACCTTGAGCTTGAGAATTTCTTAAAACTTGAGCAAAATAAGAATGAGGAGTTAGACCAAGAACCTGCCAAAAGCAAGGAGATTATTACGAGTCTCAAGGACTCAAATGTTGCTCTTCAAGGCGAACATGTTCTCTTGAAAGGAACATGAGGAAATTAAAGTGCAATTTGATGTCCTTTGGTCTACTAAACCCTATTCTCCCTCAAGTGCACCTCAATCTTCCGAAGCCTCCACAAGTCAAGGATGTGCTAGGTGCTACAATGTTGATATTGATGCTTGTACTACTAATTTCAAATTGGTTAAAGATTTGAAAAAGAAGGTTGAAGGTTTAAAGAGCCAAGCACAACCAAAGAAGAAATCAAGTGATGAGGAAAAGGTTGAGTATGCAAGAGGTGTATACACAAACACTCAACGCCCTCACATCATGGATGGCATTGGCTTCAAGCATGGTGCAAAACACAATGCTAGAGAGGTGAAAAATGGAAAGGAATTCTTAAAGTTCACCAAAGGAGGCACATACACAAAGAAGCAAGAAGAGCCCAAAGCCACTAATGATTTCTCTTATAATTACAACGCTAATGCTTCTAGAGTGAATTCCGTACTCTTTCATGATTTTGATGCCTCTTATGTGCTAATGAGAAATAAGTATGGAAATGTTTTTGCCAACTATGTTGGGCCACGCAACAAGCGTCCAAAGGCTTGTTTGTGGGTGCCCAAGGCACTCGTGACTAATGTAAAGGGACCCAAGAAAATTTGGGTACCTAAAACCAAGGCTTAATTTATGTTGTAGGACTACTCCTCCAGCGGATCAAGTTGGGTGGTTGATAGTGGATGCACAAATCACATGACCAGAGACAAGAGTATGTTCAACACTTTACAAGAAAGTGATTCAAATTCATGGATCACTTTCGGTGACAAGAGCAAAGGAAAAGTCTTGGGAAGTGGTAACATTTCTATTTCTCCCGAGCATTCTCTTTCTAAGGTTTTGCTTGTTGACAATGTTGACTTCAATTTGTTGTCTATCTCACAACTTTGTGGGATGGGTTACAATTGCTTGTTCAACAATGAGGGTGTGACCGTCTCTAAGAGAAGTGATGGCTCGCTCGCTTTTAAAGGTGTGCTAAAAGGGAAGCTTTATGATGTGGATTTCTCCTCAAATGAAGCGAAACTTGATACATGCTTGATAGCGAAAGCTAACATGGGTTGGCTATGGCATCGAAGGCTTGCCCATGTTGGTATGAGAAATCTTCACAAGCTCCAAAAAGGGAGCCACATCCTTGGACTAACCGACGTTGTGTTTGAGAAAGATAGGCCTTGTGGAGCATGTCAAGCCGGAAAGCAAGTTGGAGCTCGACAACCCGCCAAGAATGTGATGACTACAAAAAGGCCATTGGAATTACTTCACATGGATTTATTTGGTCCAATTGCCTACATTAGCATTGGCGGTAACAAATATGGTTTAGTAATTGTTGATGATTTTAACTCGTTTCACTTGGGTATTCTTTTTGCATGACAAAAGTGAAACACAAGGAGTATTAAAGAAATTCTTGAGAAGGGCTCAAAATGAATTTGAGTTGAAAGTCAAGAGGATAAGAAGTGATAACGGGACGGAGTTCAAGAAGACTCAAGTGGAGGAGTTTCTTGAAGAAGAAGGCATCAAGGATGAATTTTCAGCACCCTATACTCCACAATCAAATGGGGTGGCCGAAAGAAAGAACCGCACACTTATTGAGATGGCAAGAACAATGCTTGACGAATACAAGACCTCCGACCGCTTTTGGGCCGAAGCCATCAACACGGCCATTCATGCCACCAACCGACTCTATCTTCATCGAATCTTGAAGAAAACATCTTATGAGCTTCTCACCGGTAACAAACCTGATGTATCTTATTTTCGTGTCTTTGGGAGGAAATGCTTTGCACTTAACAAAAGGGCAAGGTCATCAAAGTTTGCCCCTAAAGCTTATGAATGCATCTTTCTTGGTTATGACCCAAATTCGCGTGCTTACCGTGTTTTCAACAAGGACTCCGGTTGTGTTGAGATCACAAGTGATGTGCAATTTGATGAAACTAATGGCTCTCAAGTAGAGCAAGTTGATCTTGATGTGCTAGATGATGATGAGGCTCCATGTGATGCATTGAGAAGAATGGCCATAGGTGATGTTCGACCACGTGATCCAAGTGATGATCAAGTTGATCCATCTTCAAATGAAGCTTCTCCACCCACACAAGATGATGATCAAGATCATGATGATAGCAATGATCAAGGGGGAGTAGATGAAGAATATGGAGATGATAGAAGACCACAAGTCGCACATCCAAGAGTACATCAAAGTGTGCAACGAGATCACCCCGTAGACAACATTCTTGGTGACAATGAAAAAGGGGTAACAACTAGATCATGCATTGCTACATTTTGTGAACATTACTCCTTTATGTCTTTTTTGAGCCATTTAAGGTAGAAGATGCACTACTTGATCCGGATTGGGTATTGGCTATGCAAGAGGAGTTGAACAATTTTGAAAGAAATGAAGTATGGACCTTGGTAGAAAGACCAAAGCAAAATGTTGTGGGCACCAAGTGGGTGTTTTGCAATAAACAAGATGAGCATGGTGTGGTGACAAGGAACAAGGCGAGGCTAGTGGCAAAAGGTTATTCGCAAGTTGAAGGTTTGGATTTCGATGAAACTTTTGCTCCCGTAGCTAGGCTTGAATCAATTCGAATATTACTTGCCTATGCTACTCACCATGATTTCAAGCTATATCAAATGGATGTGAAAAGTGCCTTCCTCAACGGGCCAATCAAGGAGGAAGTGTATGTGGAGCAACCACCTGGCTTTGAAGATGAAAAATATCCTAACCATGTATTTAAACTCAAAAAGGCGCTCTATGGGCTTAAGCAAGCTCCTAGAGCATGGTATGAATGCCTTAGAGATTTTCTCATTAATCATGGTTTTAAAATTGGCAAAGCCGACTCCACACTCTTCACAAGAAGAGTTGATGATGATATGTTTGTGTGCCAAATTTATGTCGATGACATAATCTTTGGTTCTACTAACAAAGCTTTTTGTGATGAGTTTAGTTCTATCATGACCAAAAGGTTTGAGATGTCTATGATGGGTGAATTATCATTCTTCCTCGATTTTCAAGTGAAGCAACTCAAGGAAGGGGCGTTCATAAGTCAAACAAAGTAGACTCAAGATATTCTTAAAAAGTTTGACATGAAGAACGCCAAGCCCATCAAGACGTCCATGGCCACAAATGGGCACCTAGACCTTGACATGGGAGGTAAAGCGGTGGACCAAAAGGTATATCACTCCATGATTGGATCTTTGCTTTACCTTTGTGCATCTAGGCCCGATATCATGCTTAGTGTGTGTATGTGTGCAAGGTTTCAAGCTGCTCCTAAAGAATGCCATTTAAGGGCTGTTAAAAGAATTATGCAATATTTGGTTTATACTCCCAACCTAGGGCTTTGGTATCCAAAGGGCTCCGCATTTAAGCTCATTGGTTATTCCGATGCCAATTATGCGGGGTGTAAGGTTGATAGGAAGAGCACGTCCGGGACATGCCAATTCTTAGGTAGGTCACTTGTATCATGGTCATCCAAGAAACAAAATTCCGTTGCTCTTTCCACAGCCGAAGCAGAGTATGTTGCAGCCGGTAGGTGTTGTGCACAACTTCTATGGATGCGACAAACTCTAAAGGACTTTGGTTACACTATGAACAAAGTTCCCCTCCTATGTGACAATGAGAGTGCCATAAAAATAGCCAATAACCCCATTGATCACAACCGCACAAAGCACATAGATATTAGACACCATTTCTTGAGAGATCATACCATCAAAGGGGATATCTTGACTAGTCATGTGCGCACCGATAAACAATTGGCCGATATATTCACCCAGCCACTAGATGAGAAAAGATTTTGTGAGCTTAGGAATGAGCTAAATATCATTGATTCTAGGAATGTGGCCTGAAAGGTTGCACATGTCTTATGGTATAGGATAGATGTTTGCAAAAGAAAATGATTGAAAAATATTGATTGTTTCCCCCTTTTTTTTAAAATGTTTTTTTGGAGTTGATCTTTGGATCTTGTTGATTTGGATGTCACCATTGTTGGATTGGTTGTTTGTGGCTGGTCTCATTCAATGAAACACTCTTTGAAAATCCTGTCCAAACTGATCAACAAGATCTCCTATGCAAAGGATAAATTCTGCACATTTCTATGCTCTCTGTTCTGCCAGTAGCCGGACTAAGACGGCCCTGTCAGCGTCTTAGTCCGGGTCTGTCTATTCCTACGGGCTTCAGTCAGCAGCCGGACTAGGACGCCAAACCTAGCATCTTAGTCCGGCATCGGGTTTTCACTTTTAACCGTTGGGGGTCTTACCCCTTCGGTCAAACCTTATCCACTCCCTATCCAACCCACCCTCTCTCTCCCCAACGGCGACCACGGCGACCAAGGGACCTCCTCCGGCGATCTCTCCTTCCCACCCTTGAAGGGACCAAGTTTTTGGGGGAAAATCTCCTAGGGGCGCGGTCAAGTCCGGGGCCCCATCGATTTGGAGCTCTCCATTCCTCCTCTCAAGGTACCTAGGGTTTCCACCTATGTTGTGCTTCAATCCTTAGATGCCCTAGGATTTCTTTGCAATGTAGGTGGTGTAGATGTGTCCTATGATGTCATTCATGTACTTTGCCTCATTGTATGACTAGGATCCATTGTTTGGTTGGATTTTTGACATGGCTAGGTTTCGGGTCTGTTAGGACCCAGACTAGGACGGCTTCCACTGTCTAAGTCCGGGTGTTACTAGTTCAAATCATCTTCATTGATTAAAAATCAACACACCATTTACTCCCCAATTGGTGTGATACTCTAGAAAGCAACCTGTGTAGTTCATCCTGTCAGAACTTGGACTAGGCCGGCCCTGTTGGCGTCTTAGTCCGCCTCCTGACAGAATGCACTACACTATTTGTTTTGTTAAGTATCTTTTGATATCTCCTGTCCAATGTGTCTTATCCTCTATGTTCATACACCTCAGGAGCCATGGCTGGTGATGGAGATAAGGGCAAGGGCAAGAAGCGTGCGGATATGGCCGGCTATCAACGCCGCCCTAGATCCAAGTCCGCTCGGGGAGGTAGCAGCAGCAGTGCAGCAACTGGGAATGTTCTTTCACAGCCCATAAGTGATGATATGATTGAAGAGGAGCCCGTAGTGGATGTCCCACAACAGCAGCAGCAGCAGCAGCCACCCCCTCAGGGGGAGATTGGTCCTCTTGTCATGGCCCCATCAATTGAGGACCCCAACGATCCTAGGAGAATCAAGGTGTATACAAAGGACATCCCTGCAGCAACAACAATGAGAAATGATGATCTCTATGCTATGCCCAAGGAATCTCCCGATCCCCGTTTTTGGAGTCCCTTTCATGCGGATTTTTACTCCTCCGCCTATCATCACAAGGTGACACCTATGATTGAAGCTCAGTGGGTGGATTGGGATTACATGGAAAGGAAAGGCACTCAGGAATTTCTTGAAGTGATAGAGGCTTGCAACCACCATGGAGTGTATGATCTTATGGCCCTTCAATATCCATGGAACAAAGAGGTCATCACTCAGTTCTTCTCCACTGTCTATTTCTCCACTCACAGTACCAACCCGAAGATGTCATGGATGACAAATGGAGAGAAATACACAGTCAAGTACAAGAGGTTTGCTAGCATTCTTGGCCTTCAACAAAGTCTCAAATCTTCCAAGCGCATTCATGAGGAGACAGTGATGAGCTCGGATGACATGTTTTCCATGTATGAGAGAGGCATTCCAGCAGCTCCTCCAAATGTTCATGGATTTCTTCCCTTCTTCACGGTTCTCAACCGTTGTGTGAGGAAGACACTTGGGCCATGGGATGGAGATGCATCAAGTGTCCCTTCCAACTTGAGGAACTTGCTTGCTAGGCTTCATGGGAAAGCAAAACTCAATGCTTTTGACTTTATTTGGGAGGAGATCTATAACATATCCATCACTCCCACTCGATCTTGCTGCTATGGACCATACATCATGAAGATGATTGAAGAGGTCAGCGAGATCACCTTTGTCAAGGATGTGCCTCACAAGCCCTTAAGGCCTCAGAAACCAGTTGCTTTGGTTTCCTCTCGATCTACTAGAGGTGAGGGTTCTAGTTCAGCTGCTCCATCTTCTTCTCGAGGAAGCAAACCTCTCTTCAAGTTCCTCTCCAACTTGTTTTGTCTTAGGCGTGATACTAACTTGGCGCTAGCCCAAGAAAGGAAAGAAAGGAAGAAAAATACAAGGACTCTCAAGCAACTTTCAGCCCATCATAATTTCACTCCAGCTCGTTCCCCACCGGGTTCAGATGATAATGACTCTCCTCCACGCCACTATCCTCATCCCGCTCTTTCCTTCACTAGGGAAGACCGCGAGTACTTTGGTATCACCGAAAGGGACATTGAGGAGGCCACCGGTGCGGTTGGTGAGAGTGAAGGCGAGAGTGATGGAGATGGCAATGGCCATGAAGATGATGAGGATGAACCAAGTGGGAGTGAGTATGGTGGAAGCGAATGATTGTGATCGTTGATAATTCTTTTTCCTTTTTGGTGTCTTGATGCCAAAGGGGGAGAAGAAAGCTATCTAGTTGTCATTGTCTAGTTGATCATGGACTATCTTTGTTTTTGAAAACTTGTATTGTTTAAGACTATGTGTTGTATGGATGTTATGTGGTGTGCCTTCCTCTTGTTGTCATTTGGTTATGTAAGACCTTGTAAGACCTGTTTGTGATCATTGTGTAATGACTATGTTCCATGGATGATATGTTGATGGATGATGTTTGATGGCTATGTGTTTTTGCTCTTGTGTTATTCATTCACTCTTGTATATCACTTGATCACACTTGTTAGGCACCCCATGGTTGCAATGAATATATGAATGAGCTCTCAAAATTGATGTCTTAATATGCATATGAATTGTTGTTGTTTGATTCATTGATGCATAAATTTAGGGGGAGCTCTACATATATTCATTGGAATAAAATTCATTTTATCTCATATGTAAGCTTTAATTGGTTGTCATCAATCACCAAAAAGGGGGAGATTAAAAGTGCATCTAGGCCCCCGTGTGGGTTTTGGTTGATTAATGATGAACAATTAAAGGACTAATTACATCTTCTTAGTGTATGAGCAGGGTGAATACTTCATGCATCAAAGATGACCCCTTAAAATGAAAAGGAAAAAGAAAGAAGGCAACTAGCGACTCTTAATTTTGATTCTCACTTTTTGAGTCATAGATGGGTCGTACTATCAAGAGGGATACAAGAAAGAAAGTGGTGAAATTAACCAAGTGCTACTAACTTTTAACATCATATTGCATTCCCACACCAATATTTCTTTCTCCCCTCTCTGGAACCCAGACTAGGCCGGATTAGGCCGGACTAGGCCGGCTGGGGCCGAAACAGAACCAGTTTGGTTCTAGAATCGCTCAGGCCGGACTAAGATGCCGAAATCCGGACTAAGCCGGGAACCAGGGGAGGCCAGACTAAGACGGCAACAGTCGGACTAAGACGGGACATGGTCCTTCCAGAAACCTTTTCCTCGGGAAGCTGGCTGATCCGGACTAGGCCGGGATTTTCCGGACTAGTCCGGTCACTAACACTTACCCATTTTTAGGGGTCGACTAAGCCTCCCTATAACTTTTTGAACTCCAGGGACGGTCTAGTCCGGCTCCCGATACTGGACTAAGCCAGGTCCCTGACACCCCAACGGCTCTTTTACTTCCCCCGACTATAAATACAACCCTTCATCCCTAAAGCACGGTAGGCCACTCCATTGAGCTAAAAAATCGATCTGAGCACTCAAGAGCTTCTCTAACTCTCCCCCAAGCTTGCTACTTTGATTCTTGAGGGATTGAGAGGAGATTTGTGAGGATTTGAGTGAGCCACCTCATATTGCATTGAAGCACTTCGGTTTCTCTTCACCATTGGTATTGCTTGTGTTTGTTACTCTTGGGGATTCATCCCCTAGACGGTTAGGCTTCACCCGGGGCTCCCAAGCTTGTGGTTGAAGACCCAGGAAGTTTGTATTGCCCTCCTTGCAAAGGATTGATTGTGGAAAACCGAGCTTGACCTTTGTGGTTGCTTGGAAGAGGTTCTAGGGTTGAGAGCAACCCGGTCCTTTGTGGACTCCTCAACGGAGACGTAGGTTCCTTTGTGGGACTAAACTTTGGTGAACAATTATTTGTGTCTTGTGTGCTTGTTGTTGTTCATATCCCTATTTATGCTATATTGTTGTCTCTCTCCAATATTACTTGTGTAGCTTGTTCTCTAGCTTTATTGAACTGTTTTATGGTTCCTTATATCTGCTACTAGCTGTCTCTAAGCCTTGCGATATTTGTTGTTACTTAGAATTCAATCTAGAGCTTGTTTTATTATCTATCATGTGCAGGACTAGGACTTAAATGCTAACCCTAGCGGACTAAGACGCTAGCCCGGACTTAGACGCCAACACTTGCGTCTTAGTTCGGCCCCTGTCAGAACTAATTGTTTTAATTAGTGGTTTTCAGGAGAATTTGCCTATTCACCCCCCCCCCCCCCTCTAGGCAACTTTCATGCTACTAATCCGACGTACCTCTCTAGTTGATATGGAGCATGATCTTGAGCTTGTTGGAAATCTGTCTTGACTACCTTATCCAATTGAGGCTTGAAACTATTAACCAAGGGTTGGTCTGCCATCACTCGCGCTTCTGGATCTGGAACTGTGAATAATACTTGAGGGCTGGCACTGATTGGTACTCCAGCTAAATCTCCAAGTGACTTGCTCCTCTTTTCCGCTATTCTCTTCTTGCGTTAGAGCTTTTCTGGATCATCGGTGTAATTAGAGGGTTGTTTGACTTAGTACCGTCCATACCTGTTAATTTCACTTAACAGCATATATGTACCAAAAAGATAATTAAAGCACAATGACTAAACACTAATACATCAAACAATGTTTATAAACCAGCTATGGTCCCCGGCAACGGCGCCAGAAAAAGATGCTTGTTGGTCGTTACTATGCACCCACTTATATACCGCAAGAAGACGGTGTACAGTTGTAGCACTTTTTCCCTTAGAGTATTCCAAGGTATTATCGAACCACTAAGACCTTAGGGATAATTAAACAAAGTTAACAGTAAAAGATCTAATCAAGGCTATTGTCAAGTTCGGGTTGTATGAAGGGGAGACTGGCCAGCGCAAAGGTGCGCTAGACAGCAATTATGTTGTTGCACCGATCGGCGCAGGGTTGAGCCGATCGGCACTATTGCGAATCTAAGTTGTTGAGCCGATCGGTGCTGTTGCGGATCTAAGTTGTTGAGCCGATCGGCGTAAGTGTGGAGCCGATCGGTTCATTGGCGAAGTTGAACTAGTGTGCAAGTCAAAGCCAAAGCTAAAACTATTCGGTGAGTAGCCAGATATCTACTAGTGAGATCATAACCAGATAGTCTAATTAAACAGCATCATAATGGATAATTACATAGATCAATGAAAACCTATAATGAATAAGACCACCCTGCTTTCCGAGCGGCTCCCGATTTATCGTTGCCGAGAGGAAACCCTTAATCACGCGAGTATCTTACCCTACTCAACTATCCAATAGTGCTGCGCAGGTTTAGTGTTGTCACTGCTAAACCACACTACCGGCATCATCAAGCAACCATAATCAATATAATGTCTGAATACTATCCTAATCACCACGATTAAGATAATATCAACTTACTTAGCCTAGAACTAAGCAATAAGAATAAGCACATGCATGATTATAGAATCAAGATAGACAAATCACCAAAACCATCATCACCATATTCAATCATCCTTGAGATACATAGAGTAAGATTCATCACCGTTGAGATGGCCTACCTTGATGGATCAACTCTTACACCAATGGTTCTTGAAACTCAACTAGAGATCTATTCTAACGGGGCAAGCCCCGGTGGCTCTAACTCACAAATCTGTTGTCCCTCTGTTGCCTCCTCCTTGGGGTACTGATCGCGGCTAGGGGTTACAAGTATATATAGGGGTTCTACTCGTGAAGGACTCGGTTTCTAGCAAATAAGTCGGTTGCACTGATCGGCGTAGGATTGCATCGATCGGTGCAAGCCATGTTCTCTCTGGTTTCTGCTCCGATTCGGTTCCTCTGTCTTCCACAGCTGCCATGTGGGCCTTTTCCTTCGAGATAAAGTCTTGTACCGCACATCGAGATCTTGAAGTTCCACAAATCTTCTAAGCAAATATCTTCAAGTGTCTTGTGCAGATAAACTTCCATAAACATCAGATAAACTTCCATCAGAATGGGCCTCGGTCAATTCTGTGGGCCAAAATACCCTTGCGTTGATCGGCTCATGGGCTCGCGTCGATCGGCGCACTAGGCTTCTTTAGTGCTTTTTGTCGGTTCTGGACTCCTGTCTTGTCCAGCATCACTTTAATAGTCAATTTTACCTGTTTCTGCAATAAAGCTCCAAAACAACACAGATACAAATATATAGGTAATATCATAGGTAAATGGCCTAAATTAGTGTCAATTATACACTAATTGGGGTGATATTCACATATAAAAGCGGCACTTGGGAAGTGCCAACAGCCACTCCTCATCCACTCATGGCCATCATCCTTGCTGTAAAAGTGCCAAGAATCCAAAGAAAAATTATGTCGGGCTACAGAAATGACCCAGCCGGGTGGTCGTTTTTCATGAAAAATGACCTCCCGGGTGCTAAAATTTGACTAGGTTATTTCAGGCTGGGTTAAGGCTGGGTTATTTCGTTTTGACACAAAAACGACCTCCCGGCCAGGAAACATGGCCGAGTCATCACCAATATTTTTTTCAAAAATTTAACTTTAAATTCTTTTCTTTTATAGCCTAATTTAATGCTTGAAAATGAAAATAAAAACAACCTGATTTAGTGGTAGTGAAGGAAAAATCAATCTAATTTAATAAGAGGTAAGGAAAAGAAGGAGGATAAATATCGGTTTATCTCCCGATGAGGGTCCGGATTTTACGTCTTGATTAAGACATTCTCCACATTCAATTCTTCGTGGTGCCCGTCGTGGATGGAGAATTTTCCACAATTGGTGCAACTTCTTTCTTCCGTCATACTTGTTTGATTTTCGTTGGCTTGGCAGTGACCTTTCTCTTCATTTCCTGTGGCTCGTTCTTCTTCTTGAGCAGCGGTGGTGCCCTCTCAGCTTTTACCATTGGTGCACCCGATTTTGGTGCAATTGTGTATACTTCTATTTTCTGTACCGTGTTAGGATTTTTGCCATAAAAGATGTGTACCTGATTTCAATGTTCCATTCGGGGCTTGAAGGCAAACTTTTCATCGTGTCCATTAATGTTAAGGTGGATTTCTCCAGCCCCAACATCAATGTTGGCATTTGCGGTGCTAAGGAAGGGCCTTTCTAGTATAAGAGGTTACTTTGCATCGGCCTCCATGTTTAACACCACAAAGTCGACAGGAACAAGAGATTTCCTTATCCTTACAGGTACGTCCTCCGTAATGCCTGCCGGGTAGCGGACTGATTGGTCGGTGAGCTGCAAGCACATTGTCGTAGGGGATAATGAATTGACATCAAGTTTGTCATACATTACCTTTGGCATGATGCTCACGCTTGCCCCCAAGTCACAATGGGCATTGTTGAACTGTTGCAGCCCGATGGAACAACGGATGGTTGGGCACCCCGGATCTCACTTCTTTTCTGGAAGAGAGTTCAAGATAGCGGCACTACATTCCTCTATCAATTTGATGATCTCTATGGACGGAATTGGGTTCGTAGCCTTCGTTCCCCATGTTTGGGTTCGGACCGGTGCGGATGTTGTCGGTAGACGGGGCAGAGTAGTCACGGATCGTCCTCTCAGCCATTATCAGTTGAGCGGATGTGGAAGGGTCTTGCTATTGAGCTGGTGGGGTCGGAGGTGCTTCAAGAGCAAGTCTAGGTCGAGGAGGGGTGAGTCGTTGATGCACTCTCCTCAACAAAGCCTCCAGATTGTTGTGGTAGTTGTCTGGTAGGTCGAAAACTGTCATAAAGCATCTTGTTTACACCACAAATAAACAGAACAAGGGTAAGGCCACTAAGGAAAGTGGTAACTCCTTAATAGAAATATCAATGTTAAAATTCCGATATCTTAGCCTATTGCTTCCCCGACAATGGCGCTAGAAATGCTTGTTGGCACTTCTTAACGTCGCACCAAAATATTATCTGGTAACAATGCTCGAAGTGTTGATTGATGTTTGTTATGCTTTAAGAGAACAGTGAACCAATCCGCAAGCACACGGAACATCTATTGTAGCATTTCACCCGGGAGTATTCTAAGGTATCATATTTATTTTCCTCTGGGAAGCTTGGCGTAAGAGTATCTTGGTTTAACAAAGATATGACTATAAGAGTTATACCAACTAACCAATGATGGGGGTAAAGATATTCAATGATAAACAGGGGAGCAGTGATACAGGAGAAATCCACACTAAGATAGATAAAAGAGATCAATTAAGCTAGCCGGGAGGACAGGAAGTCTAAGTCTAAAATTCCTGAGATAAACTTTCCTAAATCGAGTCAAGCATCAAAATTCCTAGTTACTCGGGTTGAGTGCTTACACCAAATCCATGGTACAGCCTCGAGTCTTTCACCAATAAGCTTACTTCGGGGCACGACAACAATCCTCTAATAGGGTCGGTAACTAACCTCATGCACTAGTGGGCACGTTACTGCTAGACAACCCTGCTTGAGACTTCCCGTACGTGGTGGAATACTAAATGGACAGACAGGGCTGTCACGACCTGTCGTCTACCACACAGCCCATGGGGACGAATGCAAATCCAGCTAGTGTTAACTTAGGCACCGCGCCTACGCCTTCACTAGATATTCTTCTATTGGCCTAACAGAAGAATAGCCGGCAAAAAACCAAGTCTAAGTTCTATTCGAGAACTAAACTTAATTAAATCCTTGCCAAGAATCTAGTAAACTATGCTTCAAAGTTCTTTCCCGATAATTGTAACTTGAGGAAATTGACTAAGTAAAGATAAATACTTGACAAGATAAATAAGGAAAAGATAATTGTATTTAATAAAAGATAAGTCTCACAAAAGGGGAAAAGATACAAGAGAGCTCATACCAAGACTCGGAGATGATTTATGGAATCTTGAGCTAAGCTCCCGACTAGACTCTAACTCCCGACTAACTATCCTACTCTACTAGTAAGAAAAGTAGTGGGAAATGGATTTCAATGAGATTCACTTGCTTGGTGAAGGACCGAGAAGGCGACCAGAGGGGGGGGGGGTGAATGGGAGCCAAATAAAATTCTCCAAGAGAACTTTGCCTATATCCCAAAAATAACCCAAGCCAACCTCCAAATTGACCACCAAGACTACACACACCAACTTGTGGTGTACTAGCCCTAGGAGTGATCAACCACACCAAAGAAACACAGTGGAAACAAAAAGGGAGGAAGCAACCCTCAACAGTTCAGAATTGAACTCCCATCAGCAGTGCCGATCCCGGCCGTCGGTAGTGCCGGTGGGCATCGGCAGTGCCGGTCACGCCTATCGGTAGTGTCGGTGTGCGTCATCGGCAGTGCCGGTGCGGGATGCTATTGCACTAGAACCTACAGACTGGACCAATCGGCAGTGCCGGTCCTGGTCATCGGTAGTGCCGGTCCTGGTCATCGGTAGTGCCGGTTGACCCCCGACAGAACAGAAAATCTCTCAGGATCTTCTCAAATCTTCTCCAAAACTCAATCAAACGAACTCCAAATGATGCGATTTTTGGACCAGTGAATCCTCATCACATCACGACCCTAATCCTAGGAGATAAACTCAATTGGTTTGAGAAATCAACATGAATTTCAGATCTTGTGCCAAGAACACCAAAAAGGGGAAACTTGAGAAATCCTTCAAATCGAAGGTGCTAGAGCCAACAATTCCATCAAGGATCCATAGAGGATTATCCTAGCTCATCCTAGCAACAAGTTTCTCAAGAAATCTAGGCCAAAAACTCGTCCAAAAGTGAGATCGAAAATCACCACGAAAATGCTTTCAAAAATAGGAAAAAGGGAATGTCGGGATTCAAGTGAAGAGGGAAATCTTAAGCACGAAAATACTTCTCATATCATAGAAAGGTGCTTAGAAGGTCTATAGGTACAAGGCTAGGAAGCCACCCTCTTCCTCCCACTATTTGGAAGAGCAAGAGATGTCTCTCACACACCCACTGCTCTCCTCTCAAACATGAAGTCCTCTCCAACCACTTTGAATAGAGTCCTAACACAAGGCTAATGGGAAGAGAGGCACCTCTCCCACTAGCCACACCTCTCCTTATATAGGCCTAGGGCCTATTGTCCATATGACCACTCTACCCTTGACCTACATAACACACCCACCTACCACCGGGGGCATAACCGTCCATCTTTTTCCTCATCGCCCGATTGCCATCGGACGCTTCACGTCTTTGCTTCATGTCGAAGCAACCTCCGTGATGGTGCCACGTGCACCACCAACCACCGCCACCGGTTTTGAGGCCCAAACCGGGAAATTACCTTGCACGCTTTTCAAAGCATGACTTCTCGATGTTGATGTGTGTCACCTTGTCCCGCAATCCTGACCACCGGCAAGTCTCTCCCAGTCCCTGTCCATCGGGCCCCCTTGCCACTTGCACCGGCATCCCGTTCGCCTTGACTTGGTCAACATGATGTCTTCATCACCACCACGGTTTTGAGGCTCAACCGTGAAATCATCCGTGCTTCTTGCCTCTCCATGTGTACGGTGTGGATCACCCATGACTTCACTCGGCATCACGATCGTCTGGCCCCAAGTCCCCTACTTGTGCTCGATCCTCTCTCCGTTGACCGCCAAGTCGACTACAGTGACCTACACATCATGAGACAAGCAAACACATTTCCCATCTCCTGCAACATCACCAATATCTCCACCAACTCCGGTTAGTCATAACCATGATATGCAAACCCATGCAATCCCTGGATTCCCGCATTTCAACTCAAACACCAAATCCTCTTAAGTCAATTACTTATCACAAGTATAGCAAACCATGGCACATTTCCACATGGTTTCTCAATCTCCCCCTTGATGAGTATATTGACAACACCAAATGCACAAAGATTAGAGATTGAAATGCGAAGCCGAATAAGCACATCCAAATGGCCAAACCCAAAGAAAAGGTGAAAACAAGCCATCTAACAAGTAGGGATCACAAAACCAAGAGTTGGCAAAGAAAGCGACTTGAGACGCAAAGAATGTGAAAAGCGCAAGAAACCGCTCAAGATCATGATATGCTCCCCCTCAAGTTGTGGTAGGTCTCATGTAGTGCAAAACGGATCATATGAGTTTCTTAGCATTATTTGTGCATGACCCCAAAATTTTCTGCCCCTTTGGCAATGAACTCATCAACAAGGCAAAAGCACAAGCAAACATGCAATGCATGAAAATGCGAACCTAAGGAGCTTCAACAATTATGCAAACAAGCATTTAACTTTGCTAACCATAACCATAGTGCCATGAAGTGTAATGGCAATAGCTCCCAATCAAGCAAAGATCAAAAAATAGATAGCAAGGCATAAACACCATGAGCTATACAGGCTAAGCAGAAAGATTGACTAGCTTAGATAGAATCAAATTTTGCTTATCATGAGAAAATCTGCCACCACATGTGTAAGTACTCTCATCCAAGGCAAAGCAGGCACCAAGTGAATCATAAGAATCTAGCCAGTTTCAATCTCAACAAGGGCAACAAGCATTCACAAAAAATGAGCTCTACAAATGCTCACATATAAAACAGAGACTCGGTTGATCAAGTGATTATAGTTTATCCTCATGTGTCCTCTTATCCATGCGGAGAGTCGCACGACTGGGTACGGCAAACACCCCGAGGCTTCAAGTCACAATGTTTGGATTTAGCATTATTGAGTAATTCTTCATCAAAGCACTTAGCAGATTTTTCAAGATTATGCACAAGACAAAAGAGCATGCCTTACAAGATCTATAGGTAGAAGGCTAGGAAGCTAGACTCTTCCTCCCACTATTTGGAAGAGCAAGAGATGTCTCTCACACACCCACTACTCTCCTCTCAAACATGAAGTCCTCTCCTAGCACTTTGAATAGAGTCCTAACACAAGACTAATGGGAAGAGAGGCACCTCTCCCACTAGCCACACCTCTCCTTATATAGGCCTAGGGTCTATTGTACACATGACCACTCTACCCTTGACCTACATAACACACCCACCTACCATCGGGGGCATAACCTTCCATCTTTTTCCTCATCACCCGAATGCCATCGGACGCTTCACGTCTTTGCTTCATCTCAAAGCAAGCTCCATGACGGTGTCACGTGCACCACCAACCACCGCCACCGGTTTTGAGGCCCAAACCGGGAAACCGCCATGCACGCTTCTCAAAGCACGACTTCTCGATGTTGACGCGTGTCACCTTGTCCCGTGATCCTGACCACCGGCAAGTCTCTCCCAGTCCCTGTCCATTGGGCCCCCTAGTCACTTGCACCGGCATCCTGTTCGCCTTGACTTGGTCAACACGCCATCTTCATCACCACCATGGTTTTGAGGCTCAACCGCGAAACCGTCCGTGCTTCTTGCCTCTCCATGTGTATGGTGTGGATCACCCTTGACTTCACCTGGCATCCCGATCGTCTGGCCCCAAGTCCCCTACTTGTGCCCGATCCTCTGGCCGTTGACCGCCAAGTCGACTCCAGTGACCTACACATCATGAGACAAGCAAATACATTTCCCATCTCCTGCAACATCACCAATATCTCCACCAACTCCGGTTAGTCATAACCATGATATGCAAACCCATGCAATCCCTGGATTCCCGCATTTCAACTCAAACACTAAATCCGCTTAAGTCAATTACTCATCACAAGTATAGCAAACCATGGCACATTTCCACATGGTTTCTCACTTGGTTATGTATTTCTGCCGAATTCCCCCTCTATTTAAAGGTGGCGAAGGGTTGGCGGGTACTTATAGGTGAAGGAGAGTCGATGGGCAAAATTTCTCCCACCGGGCGGCACGCACCGCCAGGCGGCAGGCCAGGCCGGGCAGCCGTTGGATAGAGTAGGTTCCCGACCGACTTGTTTTGGTTGGCTCAGATCTTGTCTTGTTGGCGGTTCCTTGGTCGGTTTGTGCCAACTTTCCCATTTTGGGGTCGGTAGGCCTTATGGGCCTCATGGGTTGGCAACCCTGGATGGCTAACCTAGGCCGAGCGACAGGCCAGGCCGGGTGGCAAGGGAGGCCGGGTGGCAGGCCAGGCTGGGCGGCGTCCTAGACCGGGTGTCAACCCCCTCCGGGTCGCCCCATGACTTCTCCCGGTAAGGCCACTCGTGGACCATTTTTCCTTAGCCATATTCCATTACTTTTGGTCTGGGAGCAGAAAACAGCTTCATGGTGGAGTGTTTTGCATAATCGGCCGGGTTGGATGATCAACCTGATGACGATTCTATTTTGACTAGCCGGGTGGCTGATTTCAGCCTTGATATGACCCTGTTGGCTAGGTTCTGATTTCAGCCATCACGACCCTGCACGGGCCCTAATTTCAGCCTCATACGACCCTGTTGGCTGGCTATTTTACGGTAGGATCGGCCGATGGGGCGTTTCTTCATGTTTTTACATAATTTTGGCACTTTTGAACCTGCAAACACAAATTTCACCAAAACTTGTGGAACTTTATTATTTTAAACAAATATTCATGAAACTTTGGTCTTTACCTTGCATTTACGGACCAATTGGTGGCCGGTATTAGGTTTTAAGGGCCACTAACAATGCTCATGCTGATGTGGAATCCATCACTTGGAATGAGTTCAAGGCTAGATTTCGTTCTAACTATGTCCCTACGAGCATCAAGATGCTGAAGAGGCAGGAATTCCAAGACCTGAGGCAGGGAAGCATGATAGTGAGTGAGTACGTGAATAGGTTCATTCAGCTATCTAGGTATGCTCTGGAGGATGTGAGCACAGATGAGAAGAAGCAATACATGTTCATGAGAGGACTGTAGAATGATATCCAGTACCAGCTGCTAAACAATGACTATGTGAACTTCCAGAAGTTGGTGGACAAGGCCATTCTTATGGAAAACAAACATAATGAGATTAAAAGAGAAGGCAAGAGGAAGATTCAATTCCTAGGACACTCAGCTGGTAGTAACACTCGCCCCCGCATGATGCCATTCCCAAACCCATACTATAGAGCTCCTAACACATTTAGGCCACCCGTGCAAGCTCCATGCCCCAACTTCCAGATGCAATGCCCCAAGTATTAGGAACCTTGCCCTAACCACTAGCAGGCATCTCGCACCACCTATCAGCAGGCACCCCGCCCCACAGTCCCATTAGCTCCACAAAACTAGAATCGCAATACATCTGGAAATACTAGTGATCCTAAGCGAGTCTGTTATCAGTGTGGATAGGAGTGTCACTTCATAGGTTAGTGTCCCCAGCGGAACAACGCACCAAGGCAAGCCCCATCTTAGAACCGAACCAACATGCTACAAGGCAATCGAGGACAACAGAATTATGCTCGAGGCCGCATCAACCATGTTACTACTGAGGAGGCAAAAAAAGCTGCAGATGTGGTGCTTGGTATGTTCTTAGCTAACTCTCAACATGCAACCATTTTGTTGGATTTGGGATCATCACATTCATTCATAACATCAGCCTATGTTGCAAAGTACAATCTGCCAATTGCTATTATGAAGCATACCATGCTAGTTAGTTCTCCTGGTGGAGAATTGAGAACCAATCAAATATGCCCAAAGGTCACCATTAAAATAGGGGGTAGACTTCTCAACTAATCTCATAGTACTAGACTCAAAGGGAATAGACATTATACATGGAATGGATTGGCTATGCAAGTATGATGGGGTATTACAATGCGCCAAGCAAGCAGTACAAGCGACAAGTGTAGAAGGTTCCAAGGTTGAGTTTGTAGCAGCCAACTCTGCAGTCAAGAAGGTCATACTGAACCAAGCCACAGGCACCCCCATTGAGGAGATACGAGTGGTTTGTAAATTCCCTAATGTCATTCCAGAAGAACTTCCAGGTATGCCGCCTGACCGGGACATAGATTTTGTTATCGACTTAATACCTAGGACAACATCTATATCTAAGAGGCCCTATAGGATGCCAGTTAATGAGTTAGTAAAGCTTAAGGAGCAATTACAAGGGATGCTAGAGAAAGGTTTCATTCGCCCTAGTTCATCACCTTGGGGAGCTCTAGTACTATTTGTTGAGAAGAAGGATAAGACATAGAGGATCTATGTAGGCTATCATTCGCTTAACAAGGTGAGTCAAGAACAAGTATCTAGTACCATATATTGAAGATTTGTTTGATCAGATGAAAGGAGCTTGTGTCTTCTCCAAGATTGATCTACAATCTGGATACCACCAACTGAAGATCAGACCATCAGATATACCCAAGATGGCTTTTTGAACAAGATATGGGTTATATGAGTATACTGTGATGTCATTTGGATTAACCAATGCACCAGCCTACTACATGTACCTTATGAACAAGGTGTTCATGGAATACTTGGATAAGTTTGTTGTCGTATTCATTGACAACATCTTGGTGTTTTCAAATAATGAAGAGGAGCATGAGGAACACTTGAGGCTAGTTCTAGAGAAGCTACGAGAGCACAAGTTGTATGCCAAGTTGAGCAAGTGTGAATTCTGGTTAAAGGAGGTAACATTCCTCGGTGTCAGGGGTAAATAATGGGGTGCCACGCGGCCCCTCTTAAGAAAAAAAACTAAACATGCAGTTAGAATAGAATACCGGCTTAGCCATCACCTTGGGCCCCTCTCGTGCGGGCCCCGCACAAAGAAACCCCACGTGGCAGGCCTCAGAACGCTGGCCCGACTCGCCCGACTCTCTGACGGGTCGAGATCTAGGCACGACCCACTCGACCCTCTAGGGGTCGAACATTTGACGCGCTCTGCTCGACCCCTCGATAGGAGCCGGAGATAAGTCACTTCGCCTAGCGAGGTACGGCCGGGACCTGTCTTTCCAAGAGAATAACCCAGCCTTCCACCCAATCTAAACCACTCCCGAACTGGGACAGGCACCCCACCGCCACAACAGTCACCACGGCATGGACCGTCTGTGGGGTCCAGAGCCAAGAGAGGTGGAGTCATGAAACCCTGACTCAACTGGGAGTAGCAGAACGGGGAAACTCGATTGCCCTGTGCAGATAGGACAGATTCCAACTCCAAGTAGATTCGGACAAGCATGACTTGACACCTCGACTCCTGACGAAGGGGTCGAGCAGGGCGGTGGTCAAGGCCTACCCCACCAACCCTTATTATTAGCAGCCCCGGCGTGGACTATAGTATCAGAGGGGTCAAATCCTCCTGCATACCTGCTCCCCTCACCATCAACGTCTGCTGAAGGGGGAGTGGGTACGGCAGGGTACTTGATGACACTACCACCCAATGATGCCCCCTATAGGAATGATGCAGGACAACCCGATGAACAGTGTGATTGACATCTGCCAGGGCAACATGACTGCGCCCCTGATGCACCATTCTTCATATGGTGGAGCACACCATGCACAGTGGACATTGAGGCCCGACGCGACAACGAAAAATAGGTACATGCTCGAGTACAGTGCTCCCTTCCCCTGACGCAAGACCAGGATGGTGGAGGCCAACAAGGACCAGGGACCACGCTGTCGAGCCGGGACAATGCACCATTATGCACGACTTCAACTCCTCTGCACGTGTAGAACATCATCTATCTCTCTCTCTCTGTAAATGCCCCCCCCCCCTCTCAGAATATAAAGGGGAAGCCTTTCTTCTTCTTCAATAGAGCAGGCACAACACAACTCATCGCAACACACACACTCTGGTACACCTCCACTACTAGCATTGAGACTTGGAGCCCTCCTCCTCTCTCGCCATTGTTGTACTCCACCCTGTGGCAAGTAACACGAGTAGGCTAGTGAACTGGACGTAGGGGGTCTTCCCCAAACCAGTATAACCCCTCGTGTCCACTTGCTAAGCCATTGTCGAATCCAAAGCACGCTCCCCGTGAACAAATACTACTGGTTGGTAATTGAAACACCGTCAGTTGGCACGCCAGGAAGGGGTACTTTGCGCGCTTTTCCTCATCACTTTTCGGTTCGGATGGCCACTTCCTTCCTTTTTGGGCCCCCGGTAGCAGCATTTTCTTTGGGAGCCTCGTGTTCATCGCTACTGCCGATCGGATGCTGATGTGCGCCAACATCCCGACCTCTGCGCCACCTCTAGCCCCGGCGCCCACCACCGAGGTAGAGCGTCCATGGTGGCTGGAAGACACGGGCGACTCGCTAGACTTCATGCTCACGAAGGACGGGACGTTGAGGCTCGTCAACAAGTCGCTCCTCGATCCAATCGTGATGGCTGTCGCGGTTGCCACCGAGGCAATGCGCATGGTCTGACTCCGGCCAAAGAGGCCACGCGGCACTGACCGCCGCGTGACGGCATATGGACACGCCGACCAGTTGTGGCTCCATCTTGAGCGCTACCTGGGGCCTACACCCAGCCATGACGACCTTTGCCATTTTGCATTCGCCTTGGCAAACATCCACGGGCAGCTCCTCGGTGGAGAGCCTCTTCAACCGTGCCAACTCACCAAAAACCCCTTCGGGGGCTATCCGTACGGCTTACAGAATGCTGCAGGGTGCTTTCAGGACATAGCCGTCATGCCCACCGCCCACGGTCTTATCGACCCGGGTTTCATTTTCGTGATCGATCACCCTGACAAATCCTTCTTTGACCTCCTCGACGCGGGGTCTCTGGAGGACAGCGACTCAGATTCCGAGAGCTCAGAGGGGAGCTACGGCCCCCTGCACGGGTGCAACATGATGCAGCTCACGCTCGTGTCCGAGGCGGGAAATCCTGGCACCTCTACCGCCGGAGCCATGGCCAACCTCGCTACACCTAATCCAGTGAACCCGACAACGGGTGCGAAGGAAGGGGAGACGCTTGTCGACGTCCCCATCACCACTAGCATCGGGCCCCAGCCTGCGCCTCGCCCCGATGGCATACAATAGCGGTTGAGGGCCCGACGAGCGGAGCTTGAAGAGACCCAGCACCAGCTAGAACACGAGAATGAAGAAATCGACCGCGAGCTGGCCTGTGCCGCCGCTGGTAGATATGCCCGCGCCATGGCCTGCGACGTCCAGCAACACATCATCACTGACGACCAAGGATCCCCATAGTTTGCTCGTGCAGAGCAGAACATAGCAGTGGCAACCACGGTGCTCAAAACTCTCCTGGAGCCCGCTACACCCAGATCTCCGCCTCCAGACGCGCAAGGGGAGATGGCGCCGTCGGTTCACAGCAGAACTTGGACCGACAGCCGACCCCTGTCGGGATGCGCCCAAGAAAGCCTCAGTCCATGACTGAATCAGCGCGAAACACGACGCGTGTCACACCCTCAAGGCACACGAGCGGGAGAAGGAACTACTCCACAAAGACAGGGGGCATCAGCCGCGCCGTGGAGGCCGGTACGACGACACGGACGAGGAGTGGAGCCAGAGCCCAAGCCCACCTAGGCCGTGGGTCTTCAGTCGGCGCATCCGTAGTGACGAGTTCCCTCAGCGTTTCCGTGCCCCCGCGACCATCAGCAAATACACAGGGCAGACGGATCCCGGCCTTTGGCTTGAGGACCACCGCCTCGCATGCAAGGCAGGGGGAGCCATCGACGACCTCGCCATCATCCACATCCTCCCCCTGTATCTCATGGATTCAGTCCGCGCCTGGCTCAAGCATCTCCCCGAGGGTTAGATTTATGACTGGGGCGACTTGAGGGATGTTTTTATGTCCACCCGGGCAACCCTTGGGACCTCAAGAACTGTTGACAGAAGGTCGGCGACTATGTCAGGGATCATATCACGCTTCAGCAAGAAGTGCAACAAACTGCCCAACGTGGGCGACGTGGACATCGTTAGAGCCTTTATCTCCGGCACCACTTCGGAACAGCTTATTCACGACTGGGCCAAAAGGGCCCATGCACGGCGCGCGAGCTCCTGGACATCGCCACGAGCTTTGCCTCCGGTGAGGAGTGCGTCGGAGCAGTCCTCCAGCGAGCACCAGAGAGCAAGGGCAAAGGCAGGTGGGGTGAAGAGCCGGCGACGGCACCTCCGAGCACCCAAAGAAGAAGAAGAACAAGTCTCGGGACACGCGAGGCCCCGTCATGGCCGCTACCGATCGCAAGCCTCCGAGGCCTACGGCGGGAGAGACGCTGAACCACTTCGAGGAAAAGTGGAACGGCCTGTTCCCCAACCACGGATTCCCCGTCAAATACCTCCTCAAGGATTGCTCCATGATGAAGAAGTTCTTCCGAGACGAAGCAAAGAAGGGAGATCCGAAGAAAGCACCAGAGCCAAGAGCGCAGGACCCCACGGACAATGACGATGAGCAAGGGGGGTTGGTCTTCCCCAACACCAAGGCATGCCACATGATTTTCACGGGACCTGAGTCTCACGGGAGTCGGCGCACCACCAAGATGGAGCACCGCATAGTCTTCGCGGTGGAGCCCATGACACCAACTTTCCTCAAGTGGTCGGACTTACCGATCACCTTCGATCGGTCGGACCATCCACAGCATGTGCCGTGGCCAGGTCGATACCCACTCATGGTCGACGCCATCATCGCCGAGGTTCGACTCACCAAGGTAATGATGGACGGGGGCAGCTACATCAACATTCTCTATGGCCACATGCTTGACCTGCTGGGCATCGACTGATCACGCCTTCGGCCACCTTGGGCACTGTTCCAGGGGATCATCCCGGGGCGACAGGTCATGCCTCTGGGGTGAATCAGCCTACCTGTCATGTTTGGGACTCGATCGAACTTCCGGACTGAGGTCCTCACCTTCGAGGTTGTCGACTTTTCGGGGGTTCTATCACGCCCTTTTCGGGCGGCCCTGCTACGCCAAGTTCATGGTGTTCCAAACTACACCTACCTTAAGCTCAAGATGCCAGGCCCTAAAGGGGTCAGCCCATCAATGCATCCCTCTAGCGTTCCTTCCAGTGCGCGACGGAGAACGGCGACCTCGCCGCCGCCCCAGTGGCGTCAGGAGAGCTTGACGCGATTCGAGTTTGACTCGACGAGGGGACTCCTGACGCCAGCCACAAGAATGCCTTATTCAAGCCGGCAGAAGACATGAAGGAGGTGCAGATCGATCCCGAGGGCAATAGGGAGAAGCAACGTCTATGCCGCTTCGACAAGGAGAAGTGTAGAATGATTGGTGAGGAGATCGCGAAGCTCCAAGCTGCCGGGTTCATCAAGGAGGTGTATCATCCCGAGTGGTTAGCTAATCCTGTCCTTGTATGAAAAAAGAATGGGAAATAGAGAATGTGTGTTGACTATACAAGCCTGAACAAGGCATGTCCGAAGGATCCGTTTCCTTTACCACGCATTGACTAAATAGTTGACTCGACGGCTGGGTGCGAAACCCTCTATTTCCTAGATGCCTTTTCTAGATATCACCAGATCATGATGAAAGAATCCGATTAGCTCGTGACATCTTTCATCACTCCTTTTGGTTCTTACTGTTAAGTTATGATGCCTTTTGGACTCAAGAACGCTAGTGCAAACTTCTAGCGCTGCATGCAGCGGTGTTTCGATCACCTTATCGGCCCCACGGTAGAAGCCTACGTTGATGACATTGTCATCAAGTCAAAACAAGCCGATACCCTTGTAGATGACCATGAGCGCGTCTTTGCCAAACTGCGCGTGAACGACGTTAAGCTCAACCTCGAGAAGTGCATCTTCAGGGTCCCGAGAGGGATGCTCCTCGAGTTCATCATCTCCGAGCGAGGCATCGAGGCTAGCCCCGAAAAGATCTTTGTGATCGAGCGGATGGGCCCTGTTCAAAACCTCAAAGGACAACAACGCCTCACTGGTTGTCTGGCGGCACTCAGTCATTTCATCTCACGCCTTGGCAAGAGAGTGCTCCCTTTGTATAGGCTCCTGAAGAAGTCCGACCGCTTCGAATGGACCCCCGAGGCATAGTCCGCCCTCGAGGCTCGGTACTAAACTGCTATTCTTAGCAATTAATAGTTTCGGTAGAAATTATTACTATGGAATAAACTTGATCACTAAAATTGAACTTAAAAAAGAAGTTTACTAATGATGTATGGCCGGGCAGGGATATTGCATGTGTAGGTTTGCAGCAACACGTGGGTGTTGGCTACGGTAGCCCTGTCTTGCCCACCCTAGGACCTGTCCACTTACTGGCATGGGATTCATGGACTATCAGTGTCACTCGCATGGACCTACTCACTACTTTGAGTGTTGCTGCTCTCAAAGCCCTCACTCTGTTCTATGAACTCCACAAGCATGAGGTCACCGGAACACCGGTAACCTTGATACCAATTGATAATATGGAGGATCCTGAGTGGAACCGTCACCTAGATTTTGTCTTCGATCCAAATCACCCACTTTATCGTCCAGCACTACATGTGGCAGAGTGTTATGGACTTTCCCTATTTGGCGTATGCAAGAACTTGTACCATCAGCTGGACATGTTCCGAGCCGCACTTCAGCTTTCCAAAACAGAAAAGCACGCCAAGATTCTAGAGATTGCAGAATTGAACCAGCAGGTCCAAGCGAAGAATGAAGAGATGGATATGATCATCGAGGAGTGTGACCAAGCTATTCAAGATGCAGACATCATGGAGTCTGAATTACAGGAGCTTCAAGTCGAATTTGACGCCTTCAAAGTTACCCACCTCCCCATCATAAATGACTGGGATGAGATCCCTATGGAGTATGGAGAGCAAGTGGATGAAGAGATGGAGCAGGTAGATGTAGAGATGATGGAACCGGGAGAGCCAGAAGAACTATTGGGACCGCCAGAACCCAACGAGCCGATAGTCATAGACCAGGAGTAGATGGGTTGGTCGTGTATGAGCCATGGTGCGTCCGCAATACCATAGTTAGGCGTCGACGCATGTATGGATGAATTAGTGTGATATTATCCATTTTAACAACCATGTACCCAACTTTAAATTGTGAAAATGGTTGTCATTTCTTAAATCCTTAGAGCACCCTTGCAAGTTTTCACACACACGTCTTATGGAACACTTGGAAGAATGACTAATGTGTAGGGTGTAATTTGCAGCATGGTGCAAACTCGGAATCAGGATGACCCTGAGAGCTCTCAGCAAGTCGCTAATGCTCAGCCTTTGCTAGTAGAAGTACTGGCTGCCGCGCTCAACCAACAGCAGAACATGGGGGCAAACGCAACAACAACCAGCCCCGACAGTGCACTTACTCAGACTTTCTGGGTACGCACCCGCCGACCTTCAAGCGTGCCAGAGAGCCCCTGGATGCCGACCACTGGCTGCGTCAGACCGAGTTTAAGTTCGGTCTGCTTGACTGCACTGAGCACCAGAAGGTGCTATTCGCCGCCCAGCAACTCCAGGGCCCTGTTGGTGCCTGGTGGGCGAACCACGTTGCTTCACTACCCGCTGGAACGCGCATCGAGTGGAATGAGTTCCAGACTGCCTTTCGAGCTTATTTCATTCCAGCTGGTCTTGTGCAAAGGAAGTTTCAGGAGTTCATGGACCTGAAACAAGGAGGGAGGAATGTCCTCCAGTATTCTGAGGTGTTCAACCATCTTGCTTAGTATGCCATTGAGTATGTCAACACTGAGGAGAAGAAGAGGTTTGCTTTCCTGCATAGCATGAATGCCGCCCTGAAGGAGCGTCTGACCTGGCAGATGACTGGCACATACAATGATTTGGTCAATGCTGCTATTGTCGAAGAGAGTGCCATGCGCCAAGTTGAGGAAGATGAGCGCAAGAGGAAGGCCCCTGCTAGTGCCTCTGCTGCCCCGTAGGCAAAGCATCGCCTGGTGCACACTTCCCCGACTGGACAGCGGTACCTGACGTCTCCGTAGCAGCAGTTTCAGCGCCCGAGGCCACATCAGCAGCAGTATTTCCTGCCCCGTGCACCACAGCAGCAGCAGCAGCACACTCAGTACCGTGCACCCTACCAGCAGCAGGGAAGTCAGAATGCACATGCTCCATAGCCTGTTAGTCGTGGAGGCAACTACCCGTGCTACAACTATGGTCGCACTGGCCACTTTGCTAGAGAATGTACAGCACCCCGGCGCAACAACAACAACAACAATTAGCACCCTCCGCAGAACAAGAATGTGAATGCACCGTGTCGTGGTGCCCAAGTGAACTACACCAACGCTGAAGATATTTCTCAGGGTGACCCCATGCTGACCGGTATGCTCTCACTTTACCGCCAGCCTGTTCTCACTCTTTTTTATTCTAGTGCTACCCATAATTTTATTAGCAGAACTTGTGTGCAAAAACATAATCTCCACATCACCACTATAAATCAGTGCTTTATTGTCCGTTCCCCAGTTGGACAAATTCTAGCTAATAAAATTGTATGCAAGGCTCCACTAGAAATCAACCAGAGAATCTACCCCACTGATTTTATCATTCTCCATAATCAAGAAATTGATCTAATTATTGGCATGATGTGGATGAAAACCCATAGAGCCATGCTTGATATAGAGCCTCGTGTGGTTCGATTGAACTCTCCCCTGCATGGTCTAGACACCCTTTCTCTTAGTACCACGTCACCGAGGGATCTGGTTGTCTATCATTTGGAAAGATTATCACTTGAGAACATCCCTATTGTCTGTGAGTACCCCGACGTATTCCCGGAAGATATTTCTGGTCTCCCACCTGATCGTGAAGTAGAATTCAAGATTGACCTCCAGCCAGGAGCTTCTCCCATATCCCAACGTCCCTATAAAATGGCTCCAAATGAGCTAGCTGAATTGAAGAAACAGTTGAATGAGTTGCTGGAAAAGGGATTTATTCGCCCAAGTACTTCACCTTGGGGCTGTCCCGTCATTTTTGTGAAGAAGAAGGACAAGTCCCTGCGCCTTGTTGTTGATTATCAGCCTCTTAATGAAGTCACAATCAAGAATAAATACCCGTTGCCCCGTATTGATATTCTTGTTGATCAATTGGTTGGTGCCAAGGTCTTTTCAAAAATTGACCTTCGGTCGGGTTATCGTCAGATCAAGATCAGAGCAGAAGATATTAAAAAGACTGCATTCTCTACTAGATACGGATTATTCGAATATCTAGTGATGTCCTTTGGATTGACAAATGCGCCTGCCTATTTCATGTATCTCATGAATTCAATCTTCATGCCAGAGCTAGACAAATTCGTGGTAGTACTCATTGATGACATTCTTATCTATTCGAAGTCCAAGGAAGAACATGCGGAACATCTTCGTATTGTTCTTCAGCGTCTACGAGATCACAAGCTGTTTGCGAAATTCAGCAAGTGTGAATTTTGGTTGGACCGTGTGCCATTCCTTGGTCACATAGTATCAGTCGAAGGTATCTCGGTAGACCCAAGCAAGGTCCAAGATGTGCTCGATTGGAAGCCACCGAAAACTATCCACCAAGTTCGAAGTTTCCTCGGGCTAGCTGGATACTATCGGAGGTTCATTCCTAATTTCTCTCAATTGACCAAACCCATCACCGAGCTGCTGAAAAAGGATAAGAAGTTTGATTGGAGCAACAATTGTGAAGAAGCTTTTTAGAAATTGAAGACATTGTTGACTACTGCATGATGGTCGTGTCATTGCCTATGCATCTCGACAACTGCAGAAGCACGAAGGGCACTATCCTACTCATGATTTGGAACTAGCTGTCGTTGTCCTTGCACTAAAAATCTAGAGGCATTATTTGCTTGGTAATTTAGTGCACATATATACAGATCACAAGAGCTTGAAGTACATATTTACTTAGACTAATCTGAACATGAGACAACGTCGATGGCTAGAATTAATCAAGGACTATAATCTGGAGATTCATTATCACCCAGGCAAGGCTAATGTGGTTGCCGATGCACTGAGTCGGAGGATACACTTCAATAACTTGATAGTAGGCAGCAGCATTGAAGCGAGTATCACAGAACCCAGCCTACATATATTGCCTGTCCTAGTGATCAGCAATCTCAGTATTCATTCCACTATTCGTGATGAGGTCATTGCTGCACAGAAAAGAGACGTTGGAATGAAGTACATTCGGGAGAACATTAAGAGTGGCAAGGCAAAATGCGTCACACAAGATTCTGATGGTACTCTGTGGTTCAATAACCGATTAGTAGTACCCAAGGATTTCGAGCTACGTCACAAAATATTGGATGAAGCACATCACTCTAAGTATTCCATTCATCCTGGAAGTAACAAGATGTACCAAGACCTGAAGAAAAAATTCTGGTGGACCAGAATGAAGCGAGAAGTTGCTCGATATGTCATGGAGTGCGATACCTGTCAGAGAATTAAGGCCGACCATTTGAAACAGGCCGGACTACTTCAGCCATTGAGTATTCCCGCCTGGAAATGGGAAGATAGAAGCATGGATTTTATTGTTGGCCTCCCTCTCACATCTCGGAAGCATGATTCAATTTGGGTCATTGTTGATAGACTCACAAAATCTGCTCACTTTCTACCAGTCAACACCAGATACAGCGTACAACAGTATGTAGAACTATACATAGCAAGAATTCTGTGTCTCCATGGAGTCCCTAAGACCATTGTTACAGATCATGGCTCGCAGTTTGTTGCTCATTTCAAGGAACAACTGCACGCATCTCTGGGTACTAAGTTGATTCAATGTTCTGTTTATCATGCCGCTACCGATGGACAAACTGAGCGTGTCAACCAAGTCTTGGAAGATATGCTTAGAGCATGTGTCTTAACACATGGTGGTAATTGGGATGAGTCTTTATCGTATGCAGAATTCTCATACAACAACAATTACCAAGAGAGTGTAAAAATGTCTCCTTTTGAAGCACTCTATGGTCAGAGTTGTAGAACACCGTTGAATTGGTCTGAATCTAGAGAAAGAGTAACTTTTGGTCCTGACCTCGTCAAGGATGCAGAAGAAAAGGTTCGGACAATTCAAGCAAATCTCAAGGCTGCTAAATGTCATTAAGAAAAGTATGCAAACCGACGATGTAGGCCATTGTTTTTCAACAAGGATGATTTTGTTTATCTCCGAGTGTCACCAATGAAGGGCATTCAGCGTTTTGGAATCAAAGGAAAATTAGCACCCCGCTATATTGGCCCTTTTAAAATCTTGGAAAGGTGTGGACAAGTCGCCTACAAGCTGGAGTTACCACTGAATCTGTCTGGAGTTCATAGCACCTTTCATGTATCACAACTAAAATGGTGTCTCAAACCTCCAATTGATGTTGTCTTGGAAGAGTACGAACATCTTCAACCGGACCTCACATACTCCAAGCACCCAATAAAAATCCTTGATGAGAAAGAACACACAACCCGCAAAAGAACCATCAAATTCTATAAAGTACAATGGAGTAATCACTCAGAGGATGAATCCACCTGGGAATCAGAAGAATTTCTGAGTACTCATTACCCGGAATTCTGGTCTTTGTTCACAGGTAAAATTTTTGCCCCTCTCTAGTCTGCTTTGTTCTTAATCTCGGGATGAGATTTCTTTAAGGAGGGAGGGCTGTGACACCCAGGTGTCTCTTTTTCTTGCTAAGCACAAATTGCCAAAATTTTGAACTCAAGTATGAGCATGAAAAAATTGGAGCAAGTTGAAATTCTGGATTTCCTTAAGTTAAAATAAAACCCTACAAGCCAAATCTTTAAAGCAAATTAATTTCCTATAAATCATGGGCCGAATAATTACATTAGAACTATGGTAATAATAAAATTTAATTTTGGGCCAAAAACCAGAATGTTATTCCATTCAGAAATCAATCAAATGAATTGTTTAAACCTAGAAATGATTTAACTTTAATTAATAATTCTAATTAAATTATTTCATTTCTGGTCATTTAGACTTCACTAATAAATTTTCCATACCCTAAATAACCCACATTTAAAATTTCAGCTTATTTGGACTTAAGAAATTATTTAAATCATTTAAATCAGAATGAGGGACCTGCCTGCTACCCTTTTGAAAACCTGAGGACTTTTCTGAAAAATTGCTTGTCTCCTTCCTCCCGTCGCCTCTCCCGCGGGCCCACGTGATTCTCTGCTGCCGCCTCGATACTCACCGCCGCACTCCCGCGCGCTCCCACTCCTTGCCGTCGCGTTGCCGCTGCGGCCAACCCGCTAGACGCCGCTGCTCCGCGTCCCCTTTGCCCTGCACGAGGCCGATGTCTCTGTCGCCATGGCTGCTGCCACCGCCTTGATTCCCAGCCGCCGACAACTTCCTCTACGCCAACACGCCTCAATCCTGTGACTGATCGCCTCGTCCCATCAACCGGCCTCACCTTGCTGCTCTTTGATCTCGCGCACGCCGCTAGCCGCCACTGCTCTGTGTCTCCTTCGCCTCTGCCCAAGGCTTCGCTAGCTCGCCGCGTCGCTTCACTCTGTCACGCTCTCCCTGCTTCCCTGCACCTGACCGTTTCCCCGTCGTCCGGCAACACCCGCACGCATGCGCCCAGCCACAGAAGCGTCCCATCGCCACTTTGCCACACGCCACTACAAGCCAAAGACCTGAGCATTTTCACTCTGGCCAAGCAACCATGGCCACTGGCCTAGCCCCGTCAATTCACGTGCCCCGCTGCTCCCGGCCACTCGGCCCCATGTGCCCTCTCCTGCTCAACCGCAACGGCTCCCTCGTGAACCCACCACACGAACCTCCCCGCCTATAAATTCCCCTCCCCTCGGACATCTTCCCCCTCCCCTGCTCACCCGCCATTGCTGGCTCTAGCACGAGCTCGAGCGCCAGCACCGCCAGGCCTTCCCACTAGAGCCAAACCTCTCCGCGCACGCTCTATCCCTGTGCTCCCACCCCAACAAGAACCCGGCACCCTGCTGCCTTCGAAGCTGCCCAATTTTGAAGAAAACTCCTTTGTGCCGCCGTGACCGAGCCGCCTCGTCGACGAGCTTTCCCTTCCGGCCCTCCTCGACGAACGCCGACAAGATGCCAGCCTTTCCCCTGCCCCCGTGAGGCTGTGGGAAGAAACCGTGATGGATTTGCTGCACTGAGGCCACTTCGCGACGTCACCGATCCTCTGCCTCCCACCGCCTCTCGTTGCCGACCACTCTCCGGTGAGTTTCCCACCTTGCGACCCCCCTAGCCTCCTCGCCTCCCCACGCGCAACATTCCCCCTCTTTCGTGGCGAGCTTCCAGCCACCGTAGCGCTCTGCGGTGAGCCCTCCGGCAAGCCCTGGCCGTGCACCGCCATGCTCAGGCATAGCTGATTGGCAGCTGAGATGGCGCCTAGTTGGCGCTGATGTGGCTGCCACATGGCGCTGACGTGTTAAAAGATAAAACCCGAAATTCCCTGGAAATTGCAGAAAATTGCTGAAACTTCTAAAACCCATAGTAAATTCATATCAAGTACAAATGACCTCAAACAAATTTTGTTAGCTTCATAATAATGTGCTTTATTTTAGTAAAATAATAACCAGCTCCCTCTGTTAATATATTTTAGTTAATTAAATAACTTGTGCAAACACTAATTAAATCTTTATTAATTCTGTACAAGCAATTTAATTCTAACCTTTTGCATGCACTGTTATTTCATATTAATACATCACCCTGATTTTTGGTTAAGTTAAATCTGTAGTATTTCATACCCTATTAATTATGTAATGCTTTAACTTAAATAAATGCTAGTAAATGAAATATTAATGTCCAGAAGCTATAATTTGGTAAAAATGAAGTTCATATATGTCCCAGTTCATGATAAATCACTCAAGTCCAGAATCAATTGGTTACTATTTTAATTGCTTAATTGTTCTCAAAACTATAACAACCCTAATCAAATGATTGACACACATAAATTGATGAAATTCTAATTTGTTTCTTTGAAGCATATGGCTTCGAGAACTTGTTAATAAGGTCGTTACCACCAAAACACTAATGCAATATGCATCCATCATATCGTTGCATGTGACGATGTTGCAATAATACCGTTAAATCCATTGTTCATTAATAGGTAACAACACTCAGAAGCAGGAGCCCGACGTCCAACAGGACCAAGAGCCTGAAGAGCATGAGATTGTAGTTGCTAACACTACTACTGTCTATCCAGGCAAGCCCCGGTTTGCATTAGCCTCTTTACAAAGTTTTGCTAGTTTATATCACTACTACTGTCTATGTTTATTTGTTGCATTAGGTCACAGGAGTTGCTTGAAACCCACCTTGCATGTTACCCCAAATGACCTATGCTACTATTATTAGAACCTTGGTAGGCTCGGTACTAAACTACTATGCTTAGCAATTAATAGTTTTGATAGAAATTATTACTATGGAAGAAACTTGATCACTAAAATTGAACTTATAAAAGAAGTTTACTATTGATGTATGGCCGGGCAGGGATATTGCATGTGTAGGTTTGCAGCAACACATGGGTGTTGGCTGCGGTAGCCCTGTCTTGCCCACCCTAGGACCCGTCCGTGATCGGCCCCTTGATCAAGTTTTGAACATTACCGAATGCATGCTAATTTCATGGGCACTAGTAAACCGATGTAGCATTAAAGGCCGCTTACATCAAGGGCGGTTAAGGTGCATTGGTCTTAGGACCCCTCGGCTGCTGGAGTGGGCGGTCCATACCGTGAAGTACTGCTGGCAGGACGGCATGCCCACTCGACGTCACCACACCCGGGTCTGGATGTGGGTGGTTATTCTTGTGAAAGGTTGCCATATATGACCTTAATTGGTGCGTATGTGTCGTGTTATTCGGGTTTTCCCAGCTGGTGTAAATCAATTGCAATTGTTGTCCCTCGCAGTAATGAGTACCACTTGTTCACCGTGCCAATCACGTAGTTGCACATGATATTATGGATATGGATTTATGTTGGTTGTTGCTGATTACCATTATTGCTTTATCATTGTACTTACTTTATGTATTGTTTTGTTATCTTATTGTTGCAACTAAAGTTACATTCAGCTCAACCCATTTAATTTGAAAAATAAAACTTGATAGAACTAGTAGGTTCCTTAGTGCGAGTCCTTCTTAAACAAGCCACCTATTAGAGCCATTGCTTGTCTAGGTTTTTGACGGGTAAGTCTTGTTGCGTAATTAGTACTCAGGCTTTATGCTTATGTGGTTTTCAGGTACTGAAGAGATAGAATTGTCTGTAGATGTCTAACTTACTGGGAGTCTAACCTGCCGCCGCAGTGTTTGTGAGTGCTACTAGGGTGTTGATTCTCCGGGCATGAATCATCACCATGTTGTATCGTCGAGCTTGTAGTTCTTATCGTTATTTTGCTTTTGCTGTTTCAAAACTTCGAACTTGTTTTCCGCTGCACTTTGGTGTAATAATTAAACTTAAATTTGGATCATTGTTGTATTATCAAGTGTCTGCGTTATCAGCACCTTCGGGACCTCAATCCTCTCGGAAGGGGTGCCTCAACAGCTACATAAATTCTATCCCTAACTTCCTGTTTCACGCATTGCTTTGTTCTCAAGTGACGCCCGACCCCTCCAGGGGAGTCGCGCATCACTCAGGGGCTACTAGGCGCATGGAACCACACGGTTGTTTTCCTTTTTTCTTTTCAAAAAAGAAAAGTTTTGGACCTCGAAACTTACTATGGCGAAAGCGAAGTAAGCCACGGGCGATGCAGGTTCACGATCGAGTCAGTCGGACAGCGCAACATCGTGCTTGCCCCAGCGGCCACAACAACTGTGATCACTCACAAGACCAAACCTCGAAGGGCTCGGGGGCTCAAACTTCACAGACCAAAATAGAAAGCACTGAGGCCCAACATTTCAAGCAAATCTAAAACAAACTAAAATTGTTTAAGGCCACCATGGGCCAACGAAATTAAACAAGCACCAGATCAAGTTTGAACCATTACATGGGCATGGTGACCCACCAAATTAAACAAGTCTACTAAAGACAACTGCTGACTAATTCTCCCCATCCACCTTGGGGAGTGCTTCTTCCTCATACTTTTGAGCCAAGACGTCGGCATGGGGCTCCGAGTTGGCTCCCCATCCACCTTGGGGAGTGCTTATTCCTCATCCATGCCATCTCCTCGGGATTGTGGTCGAGGTAGCCAAGGCTCAATGCCTCATAGTCCATCACCTGGAAATGGGTCCCGAGCACGGCGAACACGGTGCACACGCCAAAGTGCACACCGCGGCAGATCCACCCGCGACCCGAGGACAACAGGCTCCCGACCTGCAGCGCCAGCGAGGCCCCAGGTTCGGCAGGTACTTGAAGTTCTTGGGCCGCCCTCGCTAGCACGGTTCGCAGTTCCGCCTTCTCTGCAGCCTCAGCACGAAGGGATCCCTCTACCTCTGCCAGCTTTCCCTCCAACACTACATCAGACGACTCCAGCAATAAGGGACAACTCGAAGAAAAGAACATGCAAAGAACAAGGGATAGGGAAACCAAACCTTCTCTGGCCTTGCAAACTTCCTACAACTGCACCAGATGCCCTACCGCCGCGTCGGCCAAAGTCTTCGCCGCGGCCACGGCTTGATCACACAGCTGCCTCTCCAAGCGCAGCATGCCTTCCAATTTCTCCGCAGCCTCGGCCTGGTCAGCGGCTTGATTCACGGCATCATCACGCTCCTTCTGAGCAGTCTATAGCACCTGCTCCAGTCGACTTAGTCGACCCCGGCTTCTTCCGTGGCCTATAATCGGTACAGCTCTGTCTGGATTCCAGAGCCGTGTTCCTCGACGTCCTTTAGCGATGACTCAAGCTTTGCCACACGGCCCTTCACTGCCCCCAGCTTAGCACGAGCATCGCACAAGTCGACAAGGACTGCCAGGCCCTCCTCCCTGTATATTTGGGTTACCACAACAAAATACCGAGTGAAATTGGCACTCATAACATTGCAATTATCAAAGAACATCTTCTTCTCCTAAGCCATCAGAGAGGGGTCTACTGCCGTGCATGGCAGGGGCCGCTGCAGTACCTTCGCCGCACTTGTTGGGGGCTGCTCCGCTTCGCCTTCCTCGACTCTCGCTGAATCAACGCTGATAACGTTCTGGCTTGTGGCCCGCGGCGCGGCCGGATCCACGTCTCCCTCGATGACTGGGGGCTCGTCGGAGCACGACCCTGCCTCACCCTAAGATGTCAAGGACGGACCCTTGATGAAGGGAGCAGCACACAACGCCGCCACCAGGCTCGCGTTATCTTTGACATCACCGCCGTCCACTGCAAGCTCGTCGCTCACAAAGTCATGAGGATGAGCGGTTTCTCCATCGCTGTCCTTGCTACCCTCGGAGCCGTCGCTCTCCTCCTCTGTCGAAGCCAAGGACTCAGTATCCGTGGCCTCACCCCTATCGCGTTGGCGGGCCCTCCTCTTCTCATGATCTAGATGCCTCCGGAGCTTCGTGTCCTTGGCATCCTGCCTTCGCTTATTGGCCTCCCGAGCCTAGGCGTCCTGAAAGCGGTTCGCCGCCCAAGAAGGCGCGCCCTCTGGGAGCTTCAAGGCGTGGGGACAGAAACACAACATCAAAACTGACTGTGAGCATGAGAAAAAACAAGAGAGATCTCAGATACAAAGATAAGAAGAAATGACAAACAAATCGAACAGCAGCTCAGACTCACCACATCAACAACACCCTCCGACGGGAGCATGGGTGGACAACCCCACAACGGCCATGTGTTGTCGGGATGCTGTACCACCGCCTGGATTCTCTCCACCAGAGTCTTTCGGACGGTCAGCTCGTCAACGGCTGCAACCGCACCGGCATCCTCACACTGTGCCAGGCCCACCTAAAACATGGGCTGAGGGCGGGCCATGAGCGGAGTGAAGCAGCGCCGAAACCACCACCCCGCGACTCCGACAGCGGAAAGCCCTTGGTCTTTCAAGCGATGGATGGCTTGGACCGCGTAGCCGACGGACCTTATGTCCTTCTTTGTCACACCCCAATCCCAGAACGCCGGCGCCTCTCGGATTGACCAACCCGTGAACACCGGGAATGGGCCCGTAGGATCATTGCGTAGATAGAACTACTTCGAATGCCACCCGGGCACATTCGAAGGGAAGCGGACCGAGATATACTCGGGCACCCTCTTCTGGATCAGCCAAAGACTACAGCAACCAAGGGCGATGAGACAAACAGCATTGTTGATCGTCCGAACAAACAGCGAGGGGGAGAAGAAGTACTTCCATACCTCGATGTCGGGTTCGATCCCTAGGAAGCCCTCACACAGCGTGACAAATAGTGCGATGTGAAGGATCCCATTTGGGTTCAGATGTTGTAGCTCGATGTAGTAGTAGTGGAGTAGCCTGCGTAGGAACTTTCTCCCCGGGGCGCCGACACCCCTCTCATGAAAGGGCAGGAGAGAGACGATGTAACCCGACGGGGATCGGGGAATGCCTCGTTCTCGGGCATGATCCACTCCACCACATTGCTAAGGGCGGGGAGGAAACCAGTGTGACTCCCTAGGTGTCTCACTTTCATTTAACCAACATGAAGAGCTTAGATCATGAACAACATAGCATGAAATAATAAGACTCACCCCCTTTTGAATTAATTCTAGGCAAATAAATACACTGCAACCAAGTTATTGAAACAACTTAAGAATTTCAGTACAACTCATGCCAAATAAATTCATCATCAGTTTGGTAATAATAAAATAAAATATTAGGAATTTATTGGGCATTTTATCTGCTTGGCAAGACCCTTAATTAATTAAAAATAATTCTTAAGTAACTAATTAATGCATTTAATAAATTCTAAAAATATGTTTATGGAAATTTCAAATACAATTCACCAGGGTGTTTCCCACTATTTAAATAGCCAGCCCACCAATTTTCACCATTTTAGGAAATCTCTAGCTATTTTATTTTTATTTACTTAAAAACTAGTTTGACGAGGGACCTTTTTGTGAGGATCTTGAAAGATCAGGGGGCGCAGTGTAAAAATTCCTTTCTTCTCCCTCCCACTGGCGCAGAGCCTGCTGACTCCATCGCCGGCGCACGCCACGGCCCGCTTTCACCCCACCTCAGGACCGCGCGTGCTACAGTCGCCGTTGACCCCCTCTCTACCTCCGCCCTGTCCCATCCTTCTGCCTTGGCCGCGCAGAACCAGAGCAGGAATGTGAATGCACCATCACGTGGTGCCCAAGTGAGCTACACCAATGCGGAAGATATCCCTCAGGGCGAACCCGTGCTGACCGGTACGCTCTCGCTCTATCACCAGCCTGTCCTTGCACTTTTTGATTCTGGTGCTACGCATAATTTCATTAGCCAAGCATGTGTGCAAAAACTTAATCTTCAACCCCAGACTATAGAAAGATGCTACACAATTCGTTCCCCCGCTGGGCAAATTAGTGCCAATCAAATAATATGCAAAGCTCCTCTGGAAATAAACAAGAAAATCTACCCCACGGATTTTATCATGCTTAGCCACCAAGGAATTGATTTGATTTTGGGCATGTTCTGGATGAAAACCCATAGAGCCATGCTAGACATTGAGCCCCGCATCGTTCACATGAACTCCCCCTTGCATGGAAAGGACACATTTTCTCTAAACACCAATTCATCGAAAGCCTTGATTGTCCATCACCTGGAAGGGCAATCGCTCGAGAACATCCCTGTTGTTTGTGAGTATCTGGACGTATTCCCCGAAGATATCTCTGGCCTACCACCTGACCGTGAAGTGGAATTTAAGATAGAGCTACAGCTAGGAACTTCTCTGATATCTCGTCGACCTTATAAGATGGCCACGAATGAGATGGCCGAATTGAAAAGGCAGTTGAATGAGTTATTGGAAAAGGGATTCATTCACCCAAGCACTTCACCTTAGGGCTGCCCTGCTATTTTTGTGAAGAAGAAGGACAAATCTCTGTGTCTCATTGTTGATTATTGACCTCTCAACGAAGTTACCATCAAGAATAAATACCCATTACCACGAATTGATATCCTTTTTGATCAATTAGTTGGTGCTAAGGTATTTTCAAAAATTGACCTCCGTTCGGGTTATCATCAAATCAAAATCAGAGCAGAAGATATTCTGAAGACTGCCTTTTCTACTAGATACGGATTATTCGAGTATCTAGTAATGTCATTTAGATTGACAAACGCTCCAGCTCATTTCATGTATCTCATGAATTCAGTATTCATGGCAGAGTTGGACAAATTTGTGGTAGTGTTCATTGACGACATCCTTGTCTATTCTAAGTCCGAGGAAGAGCATGCTGAACATCTTCGCATTGTTCTTCAACGTCTACGAGATCACAAGTTGTATGCAAAATTCAGCAAGTGTGAATTTTGGTTGGACCGTGTGCCATTTCTTGGTCACATAGTCTCTATAGAAGGAATCTCGGTAGACCCTAGCAAGGTTCAAGACATGCTAGATTGGAAGCCACCAAAGATAGTCCACCAAGTACGCAGTTTCCTCGGGCTAGCCGGATATTATCGTAGGTTCATACCAAATTTTTCTCGGCTGACCAAACCCATCACAGAGCTACTGAAAAAGGAGAAAAAGTTTAATTGGAACAACCATTGTGAAGAAGCATTTCAAGCATTGAAGAAATTATTGACAACTGCCCCAGTACTGGCTCAACCCAACATCACCAAGCCATTCGATGTATACTATGATGCGTCCGGGACAGGACTTGGATGTGTACTCATGCAAGAAGGTCGTGTCATAGCCTATGCATCTCGACAGTTAAGGAAGCATGAAGAGCACTATCCAACTCATGATTTGTAGCTAGCTGCGGTTGTACTTGCACTAAACATATGGAGGCATTATTTGCTTGCACATCTACACAGACCATAAGAGCTTGAAATATATCTTCACCCAGACTGATCTGAACATGAGACAGCGTCGGTGGCTAGAACTGATTAAGGATTATAACCTAGAGATTCATTATCATCCAGGCAAGGCTAATGTAGTCGCCGATGCGTTAAGCAGAATGGTCCACTGCACCAACTTAGAGCTAGAAGATCAGGATAGAAATGACCGCGAAACTAATTCAGAACCCAGCCTTCACGTTTTACCTGTTGTAGTGATTAGCAACCTAAGTATGCAATCTACCCTTCATGAAGAAATCATTGCTGCACAGAAAATTGACGTTGGTATGAATCATATCCGTCAAAACTTTGAAGATGGTAAGGCAAGATGCTTTACCCAAGACTCGGACGGTACTCTATGGATCAATAACCGTTTAGTAGTACCAAAGGACTCTGAACTTTGATAGAAAATCTTGGATGAAGCGCATCACTCCAAGTACTCCATCCATCCGGGTAGTAACAAAATATACCAAGACTTGAAGAAGAATTTTTGATGGACAAGGATAAAGCGAGAAATTGCTCGGTATGTCGCGGAATGCGATACCTGTCAGAGAGTTAAGACTGACCATTTGAAACAAGTCGGACTACTTCAACCATTAAGTATTCCCACGTGGAAATGGGAAGACATCAGCATGGATTTTATTGTTGGTCTCCCTCTCACCTCTCGGAAGCACGATTCGATTTGGGTCGTTGTAGACCGACTCACAAAATCTGCCCACTTCCTACGAATCAATAACACCTACAAGATAAAGCAATATGCAGAACTATACATAGCAAGAATTCTATGTCTTCATGGAGTACCCAAGACCATTGTTACGGATCATGGTTCGCAGTTTGTCGCTCGTTTCTGGGAACAACTGCATGCATCTCTGGGTACCAAGTTGATCTGAAGTTCTGCTTATCATGCCACCACTGACGGACAAACAGAGCGTGTCAACCAGATTTTGGAAGATATGCTCAGAGCATGTGTTTTAACACATGGTGGCAATTGGGATGAGTATTTGCCTTATGCAGAATTTTCGTACAACAATAGTTACCGAGAGTCTAAAAATGACGCCATTTGAAGCACTCTGTGGTCGCAGTTGTAGAACACCTTTAAACTGGTCTGAATCTAGAGAAAGAGTAACCTTTGGTCCCGACCTTGTCAAGGATGCTGAAGAAAAGGTTCGTACCATTCAAGCAAATCATAAATCTGCTAAATGTCATCAAGAGAAGTATGCAAACAGACGATGTAGGCCACTGTACTTCAACAAGGGTGATTATGTCTATCTCAAGGTGTCGCCTATGAAGGGTATCCAACGATTTGGAGTCAAAGGAAAGTTAGCTCCCCGTTATATTGGACCATTCCAAATTCTGGAACGATGTGGAAATGTGGCCTATAAGCTGGAGATACCCGCTAATCTATCCGGAGTTCATCACACCTTCCACATCTCCCAGCTTAAGCGATGTCTCAAGCCAGCCATCGACAAAATCTTGGAAGAGTATGACCAACTCCAACCCAATCTCACGTACTCCGAACAACCCGTGAAGATCCTAGATGAGAAAGAGCGCACAAACCGTAATAGAACTCTCAAATTCTACAAAGTTCAATGGAGTAACCACTCAGAGGATGAGTCTACTTGGGAATCGGAAGAGTTTTTGAGAACTCACTAGCCAAAATTTTGGTCTATGTTTTGACCACCGCACTTCCCTCTAGTTTGCCTTGATTCATAATCTCGAGACGAGATTTCTTTAAGGAGTGAGGGCTGTGACACCCCAGGTGTCTCACTTTCATTTAACCAACATGATGAACTTAGATCATGAACAACATAGCATGACATAATAAGACTCATCCCATTTTGAATTAATCCTAGGCAAATAAATACTCTGCAACCAAGTTATTGAAACAACTTAAGAATTTCAATACAACTCATGCCAAATAAATTCATCATCAGTTTGGTAATAATAAAATAAAATATTAGGAATTTATTGGGCATATTATATGCTTGGAAAGACCCTTAATTAATTAATTAATTAATTCTTAAGTAACTAATTAATGCATTTAATAAATTCTAAAAATATGTTTATGGAAATTTCAAATAAAATTCACCAGGGTGTTTCCCACCATTTTAATAGCCAGCCCACCAATTTTCAACATTTTAGGAAATCTCTAGCTATTTTATTTTTATTTATTAAGAAACTAGTTTGACCAGGGGCCTTTTTGTGAGGATCTTGAAAGATCAGAGAGCGCAGTGTAAAAATTCCTTTCTTCTCCCTCCCACTGGCGCAGAGCCTGCCGATTCCATCGCGGGCGCACGCCACGGCCTGCTTTCACCCCACCTCGGGACCGTGCGTGCTACAGTCGTTGTTGACCCCCTCTCTGCCTCCGCCCTGTCGCATCCTTCTGCCTCGGCCACGCGCCGGCCCAACGGCCTCTGCTTCTCCCTTCTCCTCTCTGCACTCCACCGAGCCGCACGGCAAGCATTCAATCCCCACCGCTCCTCCCGTTTCCTTCCCCACTCACTTCCTGGATCTCTGCTCCACCTAAACCCGCACCGCAAGCTCACGAGTACATTGCCCTCGCTCTCCCCCTCTTCTCTCTCTCTCTCATTTTCCTCTTTCTGTACTCTGCTTCCCCCGCCATTACCGAACCCGAGCTTGAGCTCGCATTGCCACTGCTCCCACACCCTCGAGCCGACTCCAGAGCCAAACAGATTCGCACGAACCCTCTCCCACTTTCCGTACTCTTCGCTCAGCAAGCCCTCGATCGAATTCGAGTTGATTTGGGAAAAATCCGAGGCGTGCTCCCGGTCGAACCCAATGGCGCCAACTTCAAATTCGCCAAATTAGGAGAGCCTCGGCCTTCGCTTCCTTTCTTCCCACGTGCGCAACTTCCTCCCGCGTTTCTCTGACCCCTCTTTTCCTTGTTCCCATCACGAGATCGTCGGCATAGCTGCTAATCCCCGGCTGTCGTCTCTACTCTACCAAAATCCGAAGCCGCTCCACGAAGATCTCCCATCTCCGTCTTTTCTCAAAGCAAGCCGACTCGACGCCAACGTTCTCCACCTTCCCATGAAGCTGTAGGAGCCAACCCCGACCGATTTCGTGCCCCAGGACCCCTCCGCGATGCCGCCGAACATCACCTTTCCACCACCTCTCATCACCGACCAACTTCTGGTGAGAACCCCACCTCGTGAATGCCTCCATCCCCTTCGCCTCGGTGCGCACGTCGTTTATTTGCTTCCGTGACGAGCTTTTTCCTCGTGTAGCGCCCGTCGGCGAGTCCTCCGGTGAGGCCAGCCTCTGTTCCGGCACACCTACTGGCAGTCCTACTAGGATCCTGCATGGCGCCAACGTGTCACTGACGTGGCCATGCGTGGCACTAACGTGTCATTAGTTAAAACCAGAAATACCCAAGAAATTCCAAGAAAATGCATAAAACTTTGAAAACTCCTAGTAAATCGAATTTAACTCCAATGAAGCCCAAACAAAATTTGTTAGGTTCACCTTGAAGAGCTTTATTTTAGTAAAATGATAAATCTTAGCCCCTGTCCATGTATTTTTGTCAATTCATTAAATTGTGAGAACACAGATTAATTCACCAGGAATTCTAGGAATGGAACTAAATCTTGATTTTTCGCATGCTTAGTAAATACATAATTATCTATCACCACAAATTTTGGTTTAGTAAAATATGAATTATTTTAGGCTCTGGAAATTATTTAGTGTGTTCACTTAAATTAATTCTAGTAATTATTTGATAATTAATTCACCCCTGCCACTTGGCACAAAAATCACTCACACAAGTCTCTGTGCTCAGTAAATTACACAAGTCCAGAAACCTAAGTTTATTTAATTAAATTAAATTAATTGCTCATACCACTATGTTACTTTAATAAATGCTAGTAATTAGGGTAATTATATCCAGAGGCTATAAATTGGTAAAAATACAATTCATGTATGTCCCTGTTCATGATAAATTACTCAAGATGAGAATCGATTGGTTACTATTTTAATTGCTCAATTATTCTGAAAGAATATAACAACCATAAATAAATGATTAACACACATAAAATGATGAAGCTCTAATTTGTTTCTTTGAAGCATATGGCTTCGAGAACAAAATAATAATTTATCGATATCAAAACACAATGTGCTTGCATGCATCATATCAATGCATATAATGGCGTCACGACAATACCGTTAACACCTTTGTCATTATATAGGCAACGACAACCAGGAGCCCGAAGAGGATCAGAAGGAGACTGAGTCTCAGGAACGAGGTTGAAGTCGCTAACACTAGTGTCAATCCAGGCAAGCCCCAATTTTCATTTGCCATTTTATAAAGTTGCTAGTTTTGAATATTACTAGTGTCTGTGATTATTGTTGCATTAGGTCATAGGAATTGATTGGAACCCACCTTGCATGATACCCAAATGACCTATACCACTGTCATTAGAACTTGGTAGTATCGGTACTGTTACGCTAAGCTTAGTAATAAATAGGCTCGTTGGGCATTATTATTACTAAGAAATGAACTTGACCACTGGAACGGGATCTATAAAAGAAGTTTATTTTGATGTTATTACTGGGCAGGAAAGATGCATGTGTAGGTTTGCAGCAATACATGGGTGTTGACTGCGGTAGCCCTGCCTTGGCAAACCTAGGACCCGTCCGTGGTCGGCCCCTTAGTCAAGTATTGAACAGTACTGAATACATGCTAGTCTATGGGCACTAGTAAACCGATGTAGCATTGACGCGGCAATGAGGACGATACCGAGTACAGTGGTCGTTGACCCTTCTGCTGCTGGAGTGGGCGGTTCATACCGCGAAGTACTATTGGCAGGACGGCATGCCCACTCACTGAGACTGGGCCCGGACCGAGTTGTTTTTCATCCTTATGAAAGGTTGCCATATACGACCTTAATTGGTGCGTATGTGTCGTGTATCTCGGGTTATCCCAGCTGGTGTAAATCAATTGCAATTGCTGTCCCTCGCAGTAATGAGTACCACTTGGTCACTAAGTCGTCACGTAGTTGTACATGGTACTTGGGAATTGAATATGATGCTTACTGTTGACAATACTCTTGTCTCTCTTATGTTGTACTTACCTTATGTATTGCTTTATTATCTTATTGTTGCAACTAAAGTTAAATTCTCCTCTACCTAGTTAATTTGAAAAGTAAAACTTGATAGAACTAATAGGTTGCTTAGTGCAAGTCTTTTCAAACAAGCCACCTATTAAAGCCATTGCATGCCTAGATGTCTGACGGGTAAGTCTTGCCAAGTAATTAGTACTCAGGCTTTGTGCCACTGTTGTTTTCAGGTAATGAAGAGGTAGAGTTGCCTGAGAATGTGCTGCCCAGGGACATGCAAGTCCCTGAGGGTTGGACTGCTTACTGGGAGTCCGACTCGCCGCCGCAGTATTGATGTGTGTTGCTAGAGTGATGGTTCTTCGGGCATGAACCATTAATATGCTGTATCATCGAGCTTGTAGCGTCTTATCGTGATTTGCTTCCGCTGTTTTCAAAAACATTATGAACTTGTAATATTCCACTGCACTCTGAGAACTTATTGATGTAATATTCAACTTAAATTCGAACCAGTGTTGGATTATCAAGTGTCTGCGTTATCATCACCGTCGGGACCTCGATCCTTCGGGAAGGGGCACCACAGCTGGTATCAGATCCGTGGTCCATGATAATACAACAAATAAATTGTATTTTTGAAAACGCTAGTAGATAATAGGGTGGTGACATCGCTTACCTGGGTTATGTTTGTTTACATTATTTCATCTATGGATTCTTCAAACAAATGTACGTGTGTGCTTAACCGACACGCGTGATATCGGTGTCTGTGCTCACAGGTGAATACGAGACATTGTTGGCTCGTGACTTATCACGGGGCGATCCTTTTCCATGGATCGTTACTAGTAGAACTGTGCTTCTTTTCTTAGTTTCTTTTGAATTTGATGTATTGTTTCTGCAATGGATCTTCTGCAGGTACACTAACGCTATTAGTATAACATTTAGAATGACTTACGTGTTGAGTGCAGGGCGTCACCAAATACCTGTGCCGCTAAGTCTCGGCAAGTTAGGTGTTGTGTTGTGAGGAACGATAGGTTAATAAAATGAAGGTTTTGCATCATGCATCCCATTATAACTAAACTAAAATTCAGTTCTCTCCTTGCTCATCAACCTCTAAATAAAAATTTTCTAAACATGATAAGTATAAAATTCTGAATAACAAGGTTAACAAGAATCTGTCTTGTTTTTAACTGCCAACTTCAAAAATTCATAACTAAAGTTATACTTTGGATTTTTAGGTGTTTAAATACAATCCGGAAATCCCTAGAAGTCTATTTTCATCTCCAATAGGTTTCACCATCTTCCCAGTTTTCCCCTGTCCAGTAGAACCAAAACATTAAGCCTCTGTCAATCTGAAACTGAATTTGTTTTGAAACCCATTGCCGTATTATTGACCCTTGAGGCTGGAAAATGTGAACAAAAACTTTGTTTCTATATTTCATAACACTATATATGAAATGCATTGTTACTCATGGAACATTGTACTCACCATTGGGTTTATGTTCCAGATGGGTGACCACGGTTTTGAGAAGCTTTCACACGACGGGTGGCGCTACACCACCGGTCTCCACCACCGTGGCTTTCCTACACTGTTGTGGGATCTCTTATGCTTGTTGGGCTATGACGAGCCGCCCTCTTACAAGGGCCGTGAGGTCCATTGTCACGGCATGACTCTTGCTAAGGTGCACATCAGCGTGCCCACACACCCGCGCAACCTCGACATGGCGGGTATGGAGAGCACGGCGACTTGTGGGAGCCTCCGTGAGGGCTTGGAGAGAGTCGCCCACAGGGCTCTCACCCACTTTTGTGGGCTCCATACAGCAGCACTCTCTAGGACTCCGTTTAAGATGATTCCCATCTGGCACCAGGCCAACCTGGTCTGGCAGAGGCGTGTGAGGTGCATCGGTCGCGACGACTACCCGACGTACCACGTAGGGTACCACCGTGTGTCCTACTACTCCGAGTACCTCCTCAACTTGGATGAGGAGGCTAGCGGCCACAACAGTATCATACTGGCTGAGGTCAAGCAGATTTGGGTATAGAGGAATGAGCTGCAAACACAGGTTGACGCACAACAGAGAGATTCAGCGGCTGACCGCTGCTCTTGAGGTGAGTGAGCCTCGCGTTACTGAGGTGACTAGACAGCGCAACACCCTCGCGTAGGAGATTGACAAACATGGCGTGATTATGCAGCAGCGCGCCAACCACAACGAGCACCTGCAGCATCAGTTGACGGCTGCACAACACGAGATGGAGCTTATGGGACGGGATTTAGAGACCCTGGCCCAGGAGAACTAGGGCCTGCAGCAGCAGCTTGAGGCAGCCCTTGCACCACCAGCAGCACCGGAGGAGGAGGACCCGCATGAGGATATGGACGAGGAGTCTGACATAGACTACGAGGCACCAGCTCGAGGCAGGACCTAGGAGGACAGTGGTAGACTAGATTAGTCTTGGTAGTCAGGATCAGTTCGGTAGGTAACTTTTGGTGAACCACGCGAGGTTGTTGTATTTTGGGGTTGAGGCGTGAGATGTTTTTGTAACTCGAGGGCCACATATTCCAAGTCATGTACTGAAACTATAATGATTTGCGCTATGCATTGGTTGTACCCTTAGTAGTTATTATTGTTGCAACAAAGTCTAATCGTACTCATTGACTCAATCAAAGTACTTTCTTTGAAGATGGCTGAAAACAATGAACAACCACCACAGGGTTGGGAAATTACCAATGGCCTGGAGTTCACAGGGATGATTCACCTGTTTTGGAGAGTTCTCCAGAGATTCGGATATTCCATTCCTCCCGCCTATGTTGGCAAGGAATTCTAGGAGCATAGAGTCCCCTCATGTGTCATCCATGTGGCGGTTCCCGCCAATTACTCTGTCATCCCCGCCTGGGAATCTTGGACCCTTAGCATCACCGGGACAGATCTGCCTTCGACCTAGAATGTAGCTGCATTCAAGGCACTTACTCGGTTCTGTGAAGACCACAAGCATGATGTTGCTGGAGCACCCGTTGCCTTGCTACCCATTAATGATGTGACGGATTTCGAATGGATGAGGCGTGTGGATTTCATCTTTGATCCAAACCACTGCCATAATGGATGAGTATTATGGTTTGTCCACGTTCGCTTTGTGCACAAACTTGTGCCGATGATTGGATGTGTTCCATTCTGCACTATGACTTTCTGAGGTCGAAAAACAAGTTAAAGATGAAGAAATTGCAGAACTGAACCAACAAATCCAAGCCAAGAATGAAGAGATGGATGCGATTCTAGAAGAACGTGACCAAGCCATGCAGGATGTAGCAGATTTTGAACATGACATGATTGAGGCTCAAGATGACTTGATCGCATTCAATGCTGCCCATCTTCCTATTGAAGGGAATTGGGATGAGATCTTCATAGAGTATGGAGAACAAGATGATGTGGAGATGGCACCTGCCGGTGTTGATGATGAGGAAATGATGGATCTGGGGGAACCAGGAGAGCCTATGGAACAGGAAGAACCGGAAGAGCCGGAGGACTTAGGCCAGGAGTAGATGATTCTCTACCCCTATGTACGGTCGTGTAGTATATGTATCCCTAGTTCGACGTAGGGGTGTGAATCTTGCATATTGTGTCCGCAATACCGTAACTAGGCATCGGCACGTATATGCAAGGAACCGTGTGATGATGTCCTTTAACAGCCATGTAGACTGAATTGAATCAATGGAGATGGTTGTCGTTCTGAGATTTTACCGTACCACTTGCAAATTTATATTTTGCGCATGTGATTTTATGGAATATTATGAGAAACAACTAATGTGCAACTGTATAAATTGCAGCATGGTGCATACTCGGAACCAGGAAGATCCTGAGACCTCTCAGCAAGGAGTGAATGTTGAGCCTTCATTAGCTGAAGTCCTGGCCGCTGCACCCAACAGGCAGCAGAATGACTCCGAGCTGCTCCGTCGGTTGGTCGACATCACGACCCACTTGGCTGGACGTGGAGATAACCACAAGAACCGTAACAACCAGCCCCGTCAGAGCACTTACTCAGATTTCTTGGGTACCCACTCACCCACCTTCGAGCGTGCCAGAGAATTGCTGGACGCCGACCACTGGTTGCGCCAGACCGAGTCTAAATTCGGTCTGCTGGAGTGCATCGAGCACCAGAAGGTGTTGTTCGCCGCCCAACAACTCCATGGCTCTGCTAGTGCCTGGTGGGCCAACTATGAAGCTTCTCTGCCCGCTGGACGCTACATGGAATGGAATGACTTCAAGCCGCTTTCCGTGATCATTTCATCCCCACTGGTCTCACGCAGAGAAAGTTCCAGGAATTTATGGATCTAAAACAAGGAGGGAGGAATGTCCTCCAATATTCTGAAGCTTTCAATCATCTTGCTCAGTACACCACTGAGTATGTTAATACTGAGGAAAAGAAGAGGTATGCATTCTTGCGTGGGATGAATGCCATGCTCAAGGAACGTCTGACTTGGCAGACGATTGGCACATACAATGATCTGGTCAATGCTGCTATTGTCCAGGAAGGCGCTATGCACCAAGTTGAAGAAGAAGACCGCAAGAGAAAGGCCCCTGCTACTGCCTCTGCTGCCCCACAGGCGAAGCATCGCCTGATATATACTTCACCTACCGGACAACGTTTCTGGGCAGCACCGCAGCAACAGTTTCAGCGATGATTTGGCCCGAACTACTCGAGATCACCACAGCAGCAGAACTTCCCACCTCGTGCACCTTATCAACAGTAGAACACTCAGTACCGTGCACTGTATCAGCAACAAGGGAACCCGAGTGCTCGTGTCCCACTGACTGTTGATCGTGGAGGCAACTACCCTTGCTACAATTGTCCTCGTACTGGCCACTTTGCAAAGAACTGCACAGCACCAAGGTGCAACAACAACAACAACAACAACCAGCGTCAGAACCAGAGCAGGAATGTGAATGCACCATCACGTGGTGCCCAAGTGAGCTACACCAATGCGGAAGATATCCCTCAGGGCGAACCCGTGCTGACCGGTACGCTCTCGCTCTATCACCAGCCTGTCCTTGCACTTTTTGATTCTGGTGTTACGCATAATTTCATTAGCCAAGCATGTGTGCAAAAACTTAATCTTCAACCCCAGACTATAGAAAGATGCTACACAATTCGTTCCCCCGCTGGGCAAATTAGTGCAAATCAAATAATATGCAAAGCTCCTCTGGAAATAAACAAGAAAATCTACCCCACGGATTTTATCATGCTTAGCCACCAAGGAATTGATTTGATTTTGGGCATGTTCTGGATGAAAACCCATAGAGCCATGCTAGACATTGAGCCCCGCATCGTTCACATCAACTCCCCCTTGCATGGAAAGGACACATTTTCTCTAAACACCAATTCATCGAAAGCCTTGATTGTCCATCACCTGGAAGGGCAATCGCTCGAGAACATCCCTGTTGTTTGTGAGTATCTGGACGTATTCCCCGAAGATATCTCTGGCCTACCACCTGACCGTGAAGTGGAATTTAAGATAGAGCTACAGCTAGGAACTTCTCTGATATCTCGTCGACCTTATAAGATGGCCACGAATGAGATGGCCGAATTGAAAAAGCAGTTGAATGAGTTATTGGAAAAGGGATTCATTCACCCAAGCACTTCACCTTAGGGCTGCCCTGCTATTTTTGTGAAGAAGAAGGACAAATCTCTGTGTCTCATTGTTGATTATCGACCTCTCAACGAAGTTACCATCAAGAATAAATACCCATTACCATGAATTGATATCCTTTTTGATCAATTAGTTGGTGCTAAGGTATTTTCAAAAATTGACCTCCGTTCGGGTTATCATCAAATCAAAATCAGAGCAGAAGATATTCTGAAGACCGCCTTTTCTACTAGATACGGATTATTCGAGTATCTAGTAATGTCATTCAGATTGACAAACGCTCCAGCTCATTTCATGTATCTCATGAATTCAGTATTCATGGCAGAGTTGGACAAATTTGTGGTAGTGTTCATTGACGACATCCTTGTCTATTCTAAGTCCGAGGAAGAGCATGCTGAACATCTTCGCATTGTTCTTCAACGTCTACGAGATCACAAGTTGTATGCAAAATTCAGCAAGTGTGAATTTTGGTTGGACCGTGTGCCATTTCTTGGTCACATAGTCTCTGTAGAAGGAATCTCGGTAGACCCTAGCAAGGTTCAAGACATGCTAGATTGGAAGCCACCAAAGACAGTCCACCAAGTACGTAGTTTCCTCGGGCTAGCCGGATATTATCGTAGGTTCATACCAAATTTTTCTCGGCTGACCAAACCCATCACGGAGCTACTGAAAAAGGAGAAAAAGTTTAATTGGAACAACCATTGTGAAGAAGCATTTCAAGCATTGAAGAAATTATTGACAACTGCCCCAGTACTGGCTCAACCCGACATCACCAAGCCATTCGATGTATACTATGATGCGTCCGGGACAGGACTTGGATGTGTACTCATGCAAGAAGGTCGTGTCATAGCCTATGCATCTCGACAGTTAAGGAAGCATGAAGAGCACTATCCAACTCATGATTTGTAGCTAGCTGCGGTTGTACTTGCACTAAACATATGGAGGCATTATTTGCTTGCACATCTACACAGACCATAAGAGCTTGAAATATATCTTCACCCAGACTGATCTGAACATGAGACAGCGTCGGTGGCTAGAACTGATTAAGGATTATAACCTAGAGATTCATTATCATCCAGGCAAGGCTAATGTAGTCGCCGATGCGTTAAGCAGAATGGTCCACTGCACCAACTTAGAGCTAGAAGATCAGGATAGAAATGACCGCGAAACTAATTCAGAACCCAGCCTTCACGTTTTACCTGCTGTAGTGATTAGCAACCTAAGTATGCAATCTACCCTTCATGAAGAAATCATTGCTGCACAGAAAATTGACGTTGGTATGAATCATATCCGTCAAAACTTTGAAGATGGTAAGGCAAGATGCTTTACCCAAGACTCGGACGGTACTCTATGGATCAATAACCGTTTAGTAGTACCAAAGGACTCTGAACTTTGATAGAAAATCTTGGATGAAGCGCATCACTCCAAGTACTCCATCCATCCGGGTAGTAACAAAATATACCAAGACTTGAAGAAGAATTTTTGATGGACAAGGATAAAGCGAGAAATTGCTCGGTATGTCGCGGAATGCGATACCTGTCAGAGAGTTAAGACTGACCATTTGAAACAAGTCGGACTACTTCAACCATTAAGTATTCCCACGTGGAAATGGGAAGACATCAGCATGGATTTTATTGTTGGTCTCCCTCTCACCTCTCGGAAGCACGATTCGATTTGGGTCGTTGTAGACCGACTCACAAAATCTGCCCACTTCCTACGAATCAATAACACCTACAAGATAAAGCAATATGCAGAACTATACATAGCAAGAATTCTATGTCTTCATGGAGTACCCAAGACCATTGTTACGGATCATGGTTCGCAGTTTGTCGCTCGTTTCTGGGAACAACTGCATGCATCTCTGGGTACCAAGTTGATCTGAAGTTCTGCTTATCATGCCACCACTGACGGACAAACAGAGCGTGTCAACCAGATTTTGGAAGATATGCTCAGAGCATGTGTTTTAACACATGGTGGCAATTGGGATGAGTATTTGCCTTATGCAGAATTTTCGTACAACAATAGTTACCGAGAGTCTAAAAATGACGCCATTTGAAGCACTCTGTGGTCGCAGTTGTAGAACACCTTTAAACTGGTCTGAATCTAGAGAAAGAGTAACCTTTGGTCCCGACCTTGTCAAGGATGCTGAAGAAAAGGTTCGTACCATTCAAGCAAATCATAAATCTGCTAAATGTCATCAAGAGAAGTATGCAAACAGACGATGTAGGCCACTGTACTTCAACAAGGGTGATTATGTCTATCTCAAGGTGTCGCCTATGAAGGGTATCCAACGATTTGGAGTCATAGGAAAGTTAGCTCCCCGTTATATTGGACCATTCCAAATTCTGGAACGATGTGGAAATGTGGCCTATAAGCTGGAGTTACCCGCTAATCTATCCGGAGTTCATCACACCTTCCACATCTCCCAGCTTAAGCGATGTCTCAAGCCAGCCATCGACAAAATCTTGGAAGAGTATGACCAACTCCAACCCAATCTCACGTACTCCAAACAACCCGTGAAGATCCTAGATGAGAAAGAGCGCACAAACCGTAATAGAACTCTCAAATTCTACAAAGTTCAATGGAGTAACCACTCAGAGGATGAGTCTACTTGGGAATCGGAAGAGTTTTTGAGAACTCACTAGCCAAAATTTTGGTCTATGTTTTGACCACCGCACTTCCCTCTAGTTTGCCTTGATTCATAATCTCGAGACGAGATTTCTTTAAGGAGTGAGGGTTGTGACACCCCAGGTGTCTCACTTTCATTTAACCAACATGATGAACTTAGATCATGAACAACATAGCATGACATAATAAGACTCATCCCATTTTGAATTAATCCTAGGAAAATAAATACTCTGCAACCAAGTTATTAAAACAACTTAAGAATTTCAATACAACTCATGCCAAATAAATTCATCATTAGTTTGGTAATAATAAAATAAAATATTAGGAATTTATTGGGCATATTATATGCTTGGAAAGACCCTTAATTAATTAATTAATTAATTCTTAAGTAACTAATTAATGCATTTAATAAATTCTAAAAATATGTTTATGGAAATTTCAAATAAAATTCACCAGGGTGTTTCCCACCATTTTAATAGCCAGCCCACCAATTTTCACCATTTTAGGAAATCTCTAGCTATTTTATTTTTATTTATTAAGAAACTAGTTTGACCAGGGGCCTTTTTGTGAGGATCTTGAAAGATCAGAGAGCGCAGTGTAAAAATTCCTTTCTTCTCCCTCCCACTGGCGCAGAGCCTGCCGACTCCATCGCGGGCGCACGCCACGGCCTGCTTTCACCCCACCTCGGGACCGTGCGTGCTACAGTCGCTGTTGACCCCCTCTCTGCCTCCGCCCTGTCGCATCCTTCTGCCTCGGCCACGCGCCGGCCCAACGGCCTCCGCTTCTCCCTTCTCCTCTTTGCACTGCACCAAGCCACACGGAAAGCATTGAAACCCCACCGCTCCTCCCGTTTCCTTCCCCACTCACTTCCTGGATCTTTGCTCCACCTAAACCCGCACCGCAAGCTCACGAGTACATTGCCCTCGCTCTCCCCCTCTTCTCTCTCTCTCTCATTTTCCGCTCTCTGTGATCTGCTTCCCCCGCCATTGCGGAACCCGAGCTTGAGCTTGCATTGCCACTGCTCCCACACCCCCTATCCGAGTCTAGAGCCAAACAGATTAGCACGAACCCTCTCCCACTTTCCGTACTCTTCGCTCAGCAAGCCCTCGATCGAATTCGAGTTGATTTGGGAAAATCCGAGGCGTGCTCCCGGTCGAACCCAATGGCGCCGACTTCAAATTCGCCAAATTAGGTGAGCCTCGGCCTTCGCTTCCTTTCTTCCCACACGAGCAACTTCCTCCCACGTTTCTCTGACCCCTCTTTTCCTTGTTCCCATCGCGAGATCGCCGGCATAGCTGCTGATCCCCGGCCATCGTCTCTGCTCTGCCAAAATCCAAAGCCGCTCCACGATGAGCTCCCATCTCTGGCTTTTCTCGAAGCAAGCCGACTCGATGCCGACGTTCTCCACCTTCCCGTGAAGCTATAGGAGCTAACCCCGACCAATTTCGTGCCCCAGGCCCCCTCCGTGACGCCGCTGAACATCACCTTTCCGCCGCCTCTCGTCGCCGACCAAATTCCGGTGAGAACCCCACCTCGTGAACCCCTCCATCACCTTCGCCTCGGTGCGCACATCGTTTATTTGCTTCCGCGACGAGCTTTTTCCTCGCGTAGCGCTCGCCGGCGAGCCCTTCCAACGAGGCCAGCCTCTGTTCTGGCGCGCCTGCTGGCAGTCCTACTGGCATCCTGCATGGCACCTACGTGTCGCTGATGTGGCCATGCGTGGCACTGACGTGTCATTAGTTAAAACTAGAAATACCCAGGAAATTCCAGGAAAATGCATAAAACTTTGAAAACTCCTAGTAAATCGAATTTAACTCCAATGAAGCCCAAAAAAAATTTCTTAGGTTCATCTTGAAGAGCTCTATTTTAGTAAAATGATAAATCTTAACCCCTGTCCCTGTATTTTTGTTAATTCATTAAATTGTGAGAACATAGATTAATTCACCAGGAATTCTAGGAATGGAATTAAATCTTGATTTTTGGCATGTTTAGTAAATATATAATTATCTATCACCACAAATTTTGGTTTAGTAATTTATGAATTATTTTAGGCTCCGAAATTATTTAGTGTGTTCACTTAAATTAATTCTAGTAATTATTTTATAATTAATTAGCCCCTGCCACTTGGCACAAAAATCACTCACACAAGTCTCTGTGGTCAGTAAATTAGACAAGTCCAGAAACCTATGTTTACTTAATTAAATTAAATTAATTGCTCATACCACTATGTTACTTTAATAAATGCTAGTAATTAGGGTAATTATATTCAAAGGCTATAAATTGGTAAAAATACAATTCATCTATGTCCCTGTTCATGATAAATCACTCGAGATCAGAATCGATTGGTTACTATTTTAATTGCTCAATTATTCTGAAAGAATATAACAACCATAAATAAATGATTAACACACATAAAATGATGAAACTCTAATTTGTTTCTTTGAAGCATATGGCTTCGAGAACATTGAAGCAAATGGCTTCGAGAATAAAATAATAATTTATCGACATCAAAACACAATGTGCGTACATGCATCATATCAATGCATATAACGGTGTTATGACAATATTGTTAACACCTTTGTCATTATATAGGCAACGACAACCAGGAGCCCGAAGTGGATCAGAAGGAGACTGAGTCTCAGGAACAAGAGGTTGAAGTCGCTAACACTAGTGTCAATCCAGGCAAGCCCCGGTTTTCATTCGCCATTTTATAAAGTTGCTATTTTTCAATATTACTAGTGTCTGTGATTATTGTTACATTAGGTCATAGGAGTTGATTGGAACCCACCTTGCATGATACCCAAATGACCTATACCACTGTCATTAGAACTTGGTAGTATCGGTACTGTTACGCTAAGCTTAGTAATAAATAGGCTCGTTGGGCATTATTATTACTAAGAAATGAACTTGACCACTGGAACAGGATCTATAAAAGAAGTTTATTTTGATGTTATGACCGGGCAGGGGAGATGCATCTGTAGGTTTGTAGCAATACATGGGTGTTCACTGTGGTAGCCCTGCCTTGTCAAACCTAGGACCCGTCCGTGGTCGGCCCCTTGGTCAAGTATTGAACTGTAACGAATGCATGCTAGTCTATGGGTACTAGTAAACCGATGTAGCATTGACGCGGCAATGAGGACGGTACCTAGTACAGTGGTCGTTGACCCTTCTGCTGCTGGAGTGGGCGGTTCATACCGCAAAGTATTGTTGGCAGGATGTCATGCCCACTCGCTGAGACTGGACCCGGACCGAGTTGTTTTTCGTCCTTGCGAAAGGTTGCCATATAGGACCGTAATTGGTGCGTATGTGTCGTGTATCTCGGGTTATCCCAGCTGGTGTAAATCAATTGGAATTGCTGTCCCTCGTAGTAATGAGTACCACTTGGTCACTGAGTCGTCACGTAGATGTACCTGGTACTTGGGAATTGAATTTGATGCTTACTGTTGACAATACTCTTATCGCTCTTATGTTGTACTTACCTTATGTATTGCTTTATTATCTTATTGTTGCAACAAAAGTTACATTCTGCTCTACCTAGTTAATTTGAAAAGTAAAACTTGATAGAACTATTAGGTTGCTTAGTGCGGGTCTTTTCAAAGAAGCCACCTATTAAAGCTATTGCATGCCTAGATGTCCGACGGGTAAGTCTTGCCGAGTAATTAGTACTCAGGCTTTGTGCCACTGTTGTTTTCAGGTAATCAAGAGGTAGAGTTGCCTGAGAATGTGCTGCCCTGGGACATGCAAGTCCCTGAGGGTTGGACTGCCCATTGGGAGTTCGACTCGCCACCACAGTATTGATGTGTGTTGCTAGAGTGATGGTTCTTCGGGCATGAACCATTACTATGCTATATAATCGAACTCGTAGCGTCTTATCGTGATTTGCTTCCGCTGTTTTCAAAAACATTATGAACTTGTAATATTCCGCTGCACTATACGAACTTATTGATGTAATATTCAACTTAAATTCGAACCAGTGTTGTATTATCAAGTGTCTGCATTATCAGCACCGTCGGGACCTCAATCCTTCAGGAAGGGGCGCCACAACCAGCCTCCACCGAGCCCTCCACCTGCAACATCCTCGCGGAGGAGTGGCCCCAGGCGGTCCGGTCGATCTGGGCCATCATGGAGGCCGGAGAAAGCGACCGCGGCAAGAGGGGCGGAAAGGTGAAGAGCAGCTGACAAAAAACCAAGATGCGCTAGATGTTGAAGGCAAGAGGGAAGCAGGACCATGGAAAGGCGAAAGGAAGAAGAAAGAAAGGAAGCGGCTGGAACCGGGTACAAATAGGCGACGTATGCCAATTGGATCACAGGGTCCAGCTGAGGTGCCCCTTCCCGGAGGATCGAGGTCTCGAAGGTGCTGATAACGCAGACACTTGATAATACAACCATGATCCAATATTTAAGTTTAATTATTATATAAAAGTGCAGCGGAATTACAAGTTCATGAGGTTTCAAAAACAGTGGAAGCAAAATAACGATAAGATCTACGAGCTTGATGATACAGCATCGTGATGATTCATGCCCATGGAACCATCACTCTAGCAGCACACAACAGTCATTGCGGTGGCACGTCAGACTCCTAGTGGGCAGTCAAACCTTCAGGGACCTGTATGTCCCAAGGCATGACATCTACAGGCAATTCTATCTCTTCAGTACCTAAAAACCACAAAGGCATAAAGCCTGAGTTCTAATTACTCAACAAGACTTACCCGTCAAACACCTAGATATGCAGTGGCTCTAATAGGTGGCTTGTTTAAAAAGACTCGCACTAAGCAACCTATTAGTTCTATCAAATTTTTATTTGTCAATTTAATTGGGTAGAGCATAAATGTATCTTTAGTGAAGCAACATAAGAAAATAAAACAATACATAAAAGTAAGTACAACATAAGGACAATAATAAGAATGATAACTAGCAATTATCAATATACTTCCAATTCCAAATATCATGTGCAACTACGTGACGACTTAGTGACCAAGAGGTACTTATTACTGTGAGAGACAACAATTGCAATTGATTTACACCAGCTGGGAAAACCCGAATAACATGACGCATACGCACCAACTAAGGTCGGATACGGCATCCTTTCACAAGAAACACCTACACCTTCACCCGAATCCAGTGACGTCGAGTGGGCATGCCGTCCTGCCATTAGTTTTTTGCGGTATGGACCGCCCACTCCTACAGCCGAGGGGTCAAAAGACCAACGCACCATAGCCGTGTTCTAATGCAAATATTTAATGCTATGTCGGTTTACTAGTGCCCATAAACTAGCATGCTATGTCGGTTTACTAGTGCCCATAAACTAGCATGCATTCGGTACTATTCAAAACTTGATCAAGGGGCCGGCCACGGACAGGTCCTAGGGTGGGCAAGACAGGGCTACCATAATCAACACCCATGTGTTGTTGCAAATCTACACATACAAAATCCCTGCCCTGCCATACATCAAAAGTAAACTTTTATAAGTTTAAATTAGTGATCAAGTCTATTCCATAGTAATAATTTCTACCAAAACTATTAATTACTAAGCATAGCAGTTTAGTACCGAGCCTACCACATTTTAGTAATAGCAGCATAGGTCATATGGGGTAACATGCAAGGTGGGTTCCAATCAACTCCTATGACCTAATGCAACAATTAAACATAGACATTAGTAGTGATATAAACTAGCAAAACTTTATCTATTGACGAACAATGGATCCACGCAAGTGTTAGCAACTACAGTCTCCTGCTCTTCGGGCTCATGGTCCTGCTGGACCTCGGGGTCCTGCTCCTGGGTGTCATTATCTATTGACGAACAATGGATTTAACGGTATTATCACAACACCGTCACATAAAATGATATGATGGATGCATATTGTGTTAGTGTTTTGGTGCTTTCAACCTTATTAACGAGTTCTCGAAGCCATATGCTTCATAGAAACAAATTAGAGTTTCATCATTTTATGAGTGTTAATCATTTAATTAGGGTTGTTATAGTTTTTAAGAACAATTAAGCAATTAAAATAGTAAACAATTGATTCTGGACTTGAGTCATTTATCATGAATAGGGACATATATGAACTTTATTTTAACCAAGTTATAGCTTCTGGACATTGATAATTTAATTAGTAGATTTTATTCAATTTAGAGCATTAAATAATTAATTGAGTATGAAATATGGCACAATTATCTTAACGAAAAATCAGGGTGATGTATTAACAAGAAATAACAGTGCATGCAAAAGATTAGAATTAAATTCCATTCCTAGAATTATTAAGGAATTAATTAGTGTTTACACAACTTTTTTAATTAACAATAATATATTGAAAGTGACAGCTGGTTATCATTTTACTAAAATAAAGCACATTATTATGAAGCTAACAAAATTGGTTTGAGGTCATTTGGACTTAAAATGAATTTACTATGAGTTTTAGAAGTTTTAGCAATTTTTTTGTAATTCCAGGGATTTTTGGGTTTTAACTTTAACGTGTCAGCGCCACGTGTGCGCCATGTTGGTGGCTAGTAGGCGCCAGGTGGCTGCCAGTCAGCGCCGCCGCGAGGCAGGGCTGCTCGCCGCTGGGCACGTCGAGGGGCAAAAGCTCGCCGCGATGGCATGGCTGGGCTCAGCACGTCAAGGCATAGCTAGTGGTGGTGATCGCGAGGTGGAAAACTCACCGGAAACATGTCGGCGACGAGCGGTGGCAGAAGCTTGAAATTTGGTGATGTCGCGATTTACACTCGGGGCAGGAAACGGTGTACGGCTGGCTCCTACAGCTTCACGGAGGCACGACGGGGATCGGCATCGGTTCGTCGTCCACCGAGGAGCTCTGAAAGGTGGTGCTCGTCGGCGAGGAGGATCGGACACGGCAGCATAGAGGAAGTCAGCCAGAAAAGAGTGAGGTCGGCATCCTTGCGCAGGGAACCAAGGCGAAGGAGGGTGAGACATGATCGTACAGGGGTTGCGCTCTGTTGCGAAGTGAAAAGGAGAGGAGAGGCTCACCGTAGTCGACGAATTTTTCGACGGCGTCAAGAGCTGCCGCCGAGGAGCATGGTTTGGTGATCTTCAAACTGACTCAAATTCTGTCGAGAGATATTCTCGATAGTAGATCTAGGTATGCGTATGAGTATGAAAGATCGATGGACACAAGACACAGGGTTTATACAGGTTCGGGCCTCCCGAAGGATAACAACCCTGCGTCCTGTTTCGTGTTTCTGTATTGCTAGGGTTTGCACTGGAATTAGGGTTCCAATACAAGTCTCTGCCTTGCCGAAGGCCCTCTGCCCTCCTTATATATAAAGGGCAGAGGTTTACATGATAATCTTTTAGTTGGTTACAACAGATCCTATCTATCAACATATCTACTAACCTAGCTTGCCGCTTACTCAAACAAATATCTAAGTAAATATCTCATAGGCCAAATACATTATAACCGAGCCCCCGGCCCACTCGGTCATATAGCCGAGTGGTTAGGTATCCCGGGTACAAATGTCCCACAGTAGCCCCCAAGAACTTTCCAACTTGAAAATGTCGCCTAGATTCATCTCGAAATCTTTTGAAATTGGAAAGTACTCATTTTGTCGTGGTTGATAACTTTTCTTCATAGACGCCTGGAAAGAAAAAGGCATACTCTACGAGTACAGCCCCCAACTCAGAAGGTGTTGAGTCTTTACCGAAGCAACTTGTGAGTTCTTAAAAAATAAATATCTGACATCCAGATTCAATCATAGCTCTCACCTCAGATGGTCATTTTGAAGAAAATATCTTATGAGTTGAAACATAACAATATCCAAGTCTTCCACTCCCCATAATAATCCTCAAAGCTTAATTGTACAGTCTTCAGATAAATTGTCATCATTAGCCAAGTGATGCATCATCAATTTATAAACTACAATCCCAATATTGATGCTACCTCCATCGGAGTGAGTTATCACGAAATACAAATTCCATGGCCCCCAAGATCGGTGATGTATCAGTTGAAGTATTTTTAACACAAAAAATACAGCCCCCAAGATTGGTGCGGAGATAATCCGAGTGATTTATCGCGAAATCTCGAAGGATACATCTTCCAAGGTTAAAACCGTAACTATCCAAGTAATTGTTCATGAAATCTCGAAAGGTACAACTTCCAAGGTTGAAACTGTAACAATCTGAGTGATTTATCACAAAATCTTGAAAGGTACAACTTCTAAGGTTGAAACCATAACAATTTGAGTGATTTATCACTAACATCGAGACCCATAGCATCGAAGGTTAACGCTGAAATGATTCTCAATAGCACAATAAATGCACCTACCGATTCTCGAGACTGGACTATCGGGTTATGAGAACCCACGACCCGTTAGGTTATCCTTCCCTTATAAAGGTGTCGCCGAAACAGTCGCATCCCTTCGTCTTCATTTCGTAGCCGCCCCCGAAACAGTCGCATCCCTTCGTCTTCATTTTGCAGCCGCCACCGTCTCGCACATACAAACCCTAGATCTCGAGTTTTCACTTCCACCCGAAAGTTCTTCGCGACTGCTTTCCACTTGTTGAAAACAAGAGCGATAGCCCCAAAACGAACCCGCCAAAGCACCAAAGCTCAATCCCAAAAGCAATCTTCTCCTAGAAAGGGCGAGGAAGAAGCAATCTTCGACATCCTTGCCGCCATCAAGAAGTTCCCTGCTTCGGCCATGGACTCAGAGAAAATCAACAGGCTTGTGATTGACGGAGTGCTGCAAGATCAACAAACCAGAGGATGGATCGAAGCTATAGGTCAGAGATTTCCCCAACCTCCAGTGGACCAGATCACTATTTTTTCCTCCTTTTTCTACCATGGAATTGGGATCCCTTGTTGCAACTTCTTTTGAGGTCTGCTTTTTTTCTGTGGCATAAACCTCGTCAATATGAACCCAAACTCCATATTACGTATCGCCATTTTTATCCATCTGTGTGAGGTATTCTTGGGAATCTGTCCCCATTTTAATACTTTCAAAGAGTTGTTTGTGTTGAAATCAAACAACAATAGTGTCATAGGAGGGGTTGGATTCCAACTGAGGAATAAATCAAAATACATTGAAGTGCCACTTCCCTCAACAAACAAAGGTTGGCATGCTAACTGGTTCTATCACGGATACCATGCTCCGCCTCTGTCAGAGAGCACAGCCGAAACCCCCAAACCACGACTTGAGTGGTCAGCGAAAGCAGATCCCAATAAAAAAAACCCAGGTTCATGCCATACTGGAGCATATTGCATTTCTGAAGCCAAATGGATATGCTGGAGTACATGTTGCCGCAAGCTTCATATATCATCGCGTGGAGCCCATTAAGAAAAGACACATTCCAGGGTGGAAATTTCAAATAGGTTTAGATCCCACGATAGAGGTGCCAGAAAAATTATTAGAAGAGAATTGACTTTGCGGTTGGAGAACATATTTTCCTCACTACTTTGTTGGACTTCAGGGAATGCCAAATGCGGACATCATTCCGAAACCGACCGGAGTCCAGTAAGTTATCTGTTCACCTCTTCGATAGTTGATACTATATCCACTATCTTTAGCGGCGATTAATATTTTGTACATATTCCAGAACCTTGATGTTTATGTGTCTAATCCACCCTTGCCTCCGACACCTCAAGAAAAATCACCTACATGGCCATCAGCCCCCAAGCGTCGCAAGGCACACATTGAAGATTCTGATGAAGAAGAGTCTCTAGCTGAAAAGACAGCTAGACTTCAAGAAGAAGCAAAGAAAAAGGCTTTAGAAAAGACTTCCACCACTCGGTAGACCATGAAAGAAGACAATAAGGCAGAACCTGTAAAAGAACAAGTCCGTCCGAGTGAACAAACATGTAAGGAAGGCATAGCTGAAGAGACCACTGGAGCAACATATGATCCAAGACCAACTAGCCCCCCGCCCAAGGTGTCAGGCTTGAAATTCAAACGCCGCTCAAGCTAACCAAATCAAAATAATCATGATTCCTAATTTTATAATGGCAGTTTGTGTAAATATTATTTTCTCGATAGGTCGTCAAGGACATCATCATCTCAGGAAGCCCCACCACAAAGCTCAGCTCTTGAAAAGGACCATGCTGCTCCGACTGACTAGACATCCAGAAATGATGTCCCAGGTCACTCGGCAAAGGAACCGAGTGATCCAAAGAATGCTCCCAAATCTACTCAGCAAGAGGCCAGCCATTCCAAAGCCTCAACTGTGCCGGACCTAAACGTTCCTAAAATATCCACAACTGATGGTACTCATGCTTCCCCCGAACCCGAAGAACCATCTTTGATTTTTGACAGGATGCCAGAACCTGCATACGAATATCCCATTGGTCCACAAGAAAACATCACGTCGACTCCCATTCATCAAGTGGTAAAAGAGGGTGTTCCAAAAGAAGCCCCTCTGCCAGGTCGATATACCATATCAGTAAATTCACAATTGCAGGATGTGATGAGTCAGCGGAACAAGCCGAGTTGAAGACCTTTGAGGAATACACCGAAAAGGCGTACCATTCGTTCCAGGTATGTTTTCCTTCGTGGAGAAAATTAAGCAATGTTATCATTTAACACATCTTCATCATAATGTTGCTACAGGCCTTGAAATCCCATATGGCTAGCAAGAGAAGCTTTTGCAGCTTGTCAAAAGACATTGTGCAAAGGTTGTGGATCTAGAGGACCAACTTGCTAAGGAAAGGCTTGAAGTAGGCCGCCTCTCGGGTGATCTGAAAACCCGTTCATCCCAGATAGATGAACTTCAATTTAAGCTTCATGGTATGAAAACTAGAAATTCCAAACCATACATTCTATTTGTCGGCCACAATTATCTGACCTCTCCATTACAGAGGTATCCCAGGCGCTGATGCAAAAACGTATAGAAGATGCTGACTTGGCCACAAATATCGCGAAATTGCAGGAACGCATAAAGGAGCTGGAGTCATCAGCTTTTGCTATCGAGGCTTTAAAAAGCGAAAATGAAGGCTTAAAAAATATGCTCCAGGACTTGGAAGAAGTCAAAAACAACTTTGCAAAGCTTAAAGATGGCTTCAAAACTATGCAAGAATCCCAAGCCTATTGGAAAAAAGAAAGCAGAAGGTAAAAACTCATGTATCTATACACATGGGGATTATTCTGTAAACTAACATATTTATAAATGACAGAGGCTGAAGGGATAATGAAGACTCAGAGGGAGCAAAATGCAAAGCTAGAGGCCGAGCTATCCAAAGCCGAAGGAATTTTCAAAAAGGCCATAGATGAGCTAAACAAATTACAACATACTTTCAAAGAAGTTGAGAAGCTCAAGGAAGATTACAAGGCAAAGGTTGCCACCCTCAAGGCTGAAAAATTAGATGTGGAGAAATGTTTAAGTGGTAAATATTGTTCTCATAATACCTTTATCGCCAATTTCATATGTGCCTGGACATATGTGATTATAGCATTTCTGTAGAGTCAAAAAGGTCCTATGAGATTTTGTAGAAGAAATTTATTGAGGGTGATGAAAACCTTCGATGGTCTCTTGCAGTTGTGCAAAAAGATGCGGAAGTGGTCGCTCAGTACATCTTCCCCGATGAAAAACCACCTCGCTGCCGAGATCTGCTGACTCGATTGCAGGAAGCTCTGGACCGAGTGAGAGAACATGCGCAACATGTTACGGAACTGGCCGGCGCTCAAGTGCTGGTATAGTGAAGTCTCACATCCCCAGCATATATCTGGATGTGGTTGTAGATGGTTTCCATGAAGACCTGTCTGATGATCAATGTGAATCTCTTGTGGCCGACGCACAAAAAACTGCTCACGTATTAGCTGACCAGATAGAGTTAGATCCCTTACCAAAGGTGTAAGGATTTGTAAGGATTTGCTAGATATTATGTTGCACTACTAATATTGATGTATAACTCAGTTCATTAGACCGCTAGGGCCTAGATTCATTACTAGTATTGTAATGAATTCTTGGGTCGCGCTGCTTTGTTTATGTATTGTATGAACTCGTGTTAAACACTCACAACCAATACACAACTCATGTCAGCCCTCTAAGCAATGTTCCCAATAACTAATATGAATCATGGGGACTAAGAACCCACTCGATCAAGTATATGCGAACCGGGAGAATTGTCTTGGTTCGCAACAGACGACATGAACCCTAGGGACTAAGTAACCCACTTGGTCGACATGTACAAGTTGCGGTGATACCAAGTGTCAGTATTGGAGTCATGATTGATACAATATCATCAATTATTTCATAGAAATCGGAAAATCAAAGCATCATGACCATGATATATATACAAACACACACACACACACACACACACACACACACACACACACACACACACACACACACACACACATATATATATATATATATATATATATATATATATATATATATATATAGGAGGCATTTTTTCTACTCCCAGGACACAATCTAGAGAGTATCATTACATACTTGACGTTTCTAAATATAGTATGTAGTCATACTAGAGGGTATGTGGACATACTCACTTTTTTTTGTTGTGATATATGAAGTATGAAGACATACTTACTTTTATATAACAGTAAATGTGATATATGTTCATATGTTTATAACTTAAAGACCCTTCAAAAAAAAATATGGTTATCACTCTCAGAAATCATGTTTTAAGTATGTGTATATACTCAAAATGATAAATGGGTATGAACACATACCCAAGGTGGTTTTTCGAACGTGGGAGTAACTACACTTGGGAGTAGAATGGAATTACCCTATATATATATATATATATATAAACAATATAAAATGAATAGATTACAATAAACTATGGAAACTAAGCATAGAAACGATGTAGCTGTGATATGTTCCACGAACTATGAAGGTCCGACCCATCCTCGCGCATCAATCGGTATGCACCTGGCCGAGTGACTTCCTTTACAATAAAAGGTCCTTCCCATGGTGCCGACAGCTTGTGCTTACCAACCATAGACTAGACTTGTTTCAGAACCAAATCACCGACCGAAAAACCCCGTGATCGAACATTCTTGTCATGATAACGCAGGCTTTGTTGATATTTCGCCGACCGAACCAAAGTGGCGTCTCATTGTTCGTCTAGAAATAGAAGGTCATCACGCCTATGGCTGTTGGAGGTTTGTTCTTCATATGCTACCACACGTGGGGAGGCGAAAAACACCTTAGTTGGTAACATTGCTTCTGAACCATAAACCAAAGAGAAGGGGGAGTGTCCCATGGCGCGACTTACATTGGTTCTAAGACCCCACGGCATCGATGGTAACTCCTGAATCCAACGCCGAGCATACTTTTCCAATCGATCAAATATACGGGGTTTAATTCCAGACAACAGGAGGTCGTTTTCCCTCTCAACCTGGCCATTACTCTGCGGATGGGCAGCCGAAGTGTAGCTGATCTTGAAGCCCACCCGGCCCGTGAACTCTTTAAACTCTTCTGTCATGAATTGACTGCCATTGTCAGTAATGATCTTGTATGGGGCGCCGAACCGAGTGACTATTTCGGTAATAAATTCGATGGCCTTCTTCACCAAAATTTTGTCAACTGGTTTTGCTTTAATCCATTTAGAAAATTTGTCCACCACCACGAATAGGTGAGTGAAACCTCCTTGAGCCTTCATGAAAGGTCCAACAATATCCAAGCCCCATACTAAAAACGGCCAAGTTATTGGTATGTTTTGAAGCTCAGTGGCGGGTACGTGCATCTGGCGGGCGAAGAACTGGCAGCCCTCACACTTCCGGACGATGTCTTTGGTGTCAGCACAACCAGTCGGCCAATAAAATCCTTGCCTCATTGCTTGGCTACAATCATAGATGGGCCCGCGTGATTCCCACATATGCCGGCATGAATTTCTCCTAGTATAGCTATGCCCTCATCTCATGACAAGCATTTCATCAATATCCCATGTGGACTTTGCTCGTACAGGAGGTGGTCGACCATGCAATATGACCGAGACTTACGAATAATTCGGAGGGCTTTGTCTTTATCAATCGGTAACATACCGCAGTCTAAATATTTAATAAATGGATTGCGCCAATCTACTTGGATGACAACTACTTGAGATGTTGCTCCTTGCTTTGGTGCTGACTGCACCACAATTTGCTGGGGTAGTACAGATGGCTTGTGTAAATCATCGAGGAATACTCCATCAAGTATTTTAGATCTGCTGGACCCAAGCTTGGCCAGTTCGTCCGCCTCTTCATTATACTTACGGAGGACATGTTTATACTCGATGCCATCAAACTTATCTTCTAGCTTCCGAACTTCAGTGCAGTAGGTTGTCATGCTCTCATGGGAACAACACCACTCCTTTGTGACTTGGTTAATTACTAATGCCGAATCACTAGAGATGCTTAATCTTTGGACGCCGAGTGACATAGCTGTCCGGAGCCCATGTAGCAAGGCTTCATACTCTGCAGCGTTGTTAGATGCGCGGAACTGCATTTGGAGAACATACCGCAACTTAGCACCGTCTAGGGATGTCAATACGACCCCTGCTCTGGCGCCCTCCAGTTATAAGGAACCGTCAAACGTCATTGTCCAATAGCTTAGTTCTTGCAGGGTGGGTGGTAATTCACGTTCTGTCCACTCGGCGATGAAGTTAGAGAGAGCCTGTCCACTCAACGGCCTATTTTGCTATTTTTCCTGTTGCTTCTTGGTTGTGGAGCAATTCACCCAAACCGAATGATGTATGGACCTTGATTGGATGGTCCTCAAAGTAGTGCTTCAACTTCCTAGATGTCATCAGTAATGCATAAACTAACTTCTGAAGCTAAAAATACCGTACCTTGGATTCTGATAAGACCTCATCGACGAAATAAATCGACTGTTGCACCTTTTGAGCCTTGCCATCTTCCACCCATTCAACCGCCAGCACGGTGCTGACCACGTGTATGGCTGTGGAGATGTACAGCTGCAAAGGTTCCTTTGGCTCCGGGGGGGGGGGAGGGTTAATACCAAAGGACCGCTGATGTAGGCCTTAAAGTCATCCAAAGCATTCTGTGCATCATCGTTCCAAATGAATGATTCTATTTTCTTGAGTAGCCGAAAAAGGTAGTCCCCGGATGCCGAGTCGTGACACGAACCGACTGAGTGCAGCCATGCAGCCGGTTAGCTTTTCATTGTCCTTTTGCAAATACGGGGGTCCCATTCGTAATATGGCGTTTACCTTTTCTGGATTTGCTTCAATCTCTCTATGTGACACTAGAAAATCGAGTAATTTTCCTGACGGGACGCTGAAGACACATTTTTCCGGATTAAGCTTCATGTTATATTTGCGAAGGTTGCCAAATGTTTCATCCAAGTCGGATATCATGTCGGAGGGGAGTCGGCTTTTGACCACCACGTCGTCCACGTAGGCCTCAACGTTTCTTCCTATCTGGCTGTCCAGGCATCACTGCATGGTTCGTTGGTAGGTGGCGCTAGCGTTTTTTAGACCAAAGGGCATTGTTGTGTAACAAAAAGCCCTAAATGGTCTGATGAACGAAGTTTTAAGCTGGTCAGATTGACTTAAGGGAATCTGATGGTACCCTGAATAGGCGTCTAAGAAGCACAATAAAGCGCATCCAGTCGTTGAATCGACCACCTGATAGCCCCCTTATTTTAAGGGTGACCTCTGGGCATGTTTGATTGGTTCTCATTTCTCCACCAGGAGAGCTAACTATCATGGTATGCTTCATAATAGCAATCGGTAGGTTGTGCTTAGCAACATATGTGGATGTTACAAATGAATGTGATGCTCCTGAATCAAACAAGATGATTGTAGGTTGAGAGTTAGATAAGAACATACCGAGCACCACATCTGCAGCTTGCTCAGCTTCCTCCGTATTGACATGATTGACGCGCCCTCGAGCATAATTCTGATGTCCTCGATTGCCTGGAAGGACTTTGGTAGGGCGGTTTTTGTTTTGTGGGGCTATTGGAGCTGTGGGGCGGGGTGCCTGTTGATAGGTGGAGCAAGGTGCCTGCTGCGGGTTAGGGCGAGGTGCCTGGTGGTTGGGGCGTTGCATTGGAAAGTTGGGGTGTGGAGCTTGCATGGGTGGCCTGACATTGTTGGGAGCACGGTAGTATGGGTTGGGGGATGGCATTATGCGGGGACGAGTGTTACTACCAGATGATTGTCCTTGGAATGGCATCTTTGAAAGTACATCTAGGCCTCCTAGTGGGTTTTGGTGTTTGAATGACAAAATGATTAAAGAGCTAATGCTTTTGTTGAGTTGTAACAGGAAATATGATGATACTAATGAGAACTTGTCTATCAAAACATGGATGTATATAGATATATTCTAAGTGCGCATGACATATGCCATATGACAAAGATTGTAATGAATGAAATGAAATATGTCGCTATATGGATATTCTCTATTACACATCAAGTGACATATATTACTAAGCAATTGTTGATGATCAAGAAATTTCACAAGGAACAAAAGGAGCGAGCTGATGTGTCAAGCATATTTTCACTATGGTCATTGATATTGACCTTATTGTTTGCTACACATCAAAATGGAATCAAACACATCTAAACAAAATATTAATCGTGTGCTTATGAATGATACAAGGAGATATGTGAATCATGATGGTAAGTTGATGAGGGGTTGGCAAGGACTTGGCTGCGATGGACCATACTTTGGAGAAGGGCAAGCAAGAGGCTTGGCGCCGAAGGACCTTTGTGATGGAGAAGAGTAAGTCGATACTTGAATCCGACGAATCAAAGATGCCATGAAGACTCACATGTTTCTAAGTGTCAATTATTTATGAATCAAGAAGAAAGGTGACATGGATGAAAAGTGGAGTTTTGACCATATGAAGTAATCCTCCATAGTCATCAGCTCAAGGTGGATATGCTCAAGTGCTGAAAATGTTGATCACCATCATGAAGAGAAATATGAAGAATATTGGCAAATGGAATTATCTCAAGCTCAAGCAATGGTTTTAGCGTCACTCATTTGTTTCTTGAGTATAGATTGTCGTTCTACCAAGAGGGATGCAACATGTGTTCATGACAAAAGTCAAAGTGCTCAAAACCCAAAGATAAACCTTTTGAGAGACCAAAATCCTATCCTTGAGTGTGCAACAATGCTTCAACCGGTCAGACCGGTTGTGTCAACTGGTCAGACAAGTTTGAATAGAGTTGTTGGGTCCAGTTTTGGGTTAGTGAGTGTTTGGCCTACAAATTTAATTGGGTAATTAGTTTGAGTTGTTTAGCAGCCTAGTGGGTAGCTTATGGAGCCTTTTTGACTAGTTTGGTTGGGTGGCTTGCCTCCAACCGGTCAGACCGGTGTGTCATACCAGTTAGACCGGTGTGTGCCCGACCGTCTCAACGGCTAGTTTCTAGAATCGTGTTTAAATACCCCTCCACCTCTCCCTTCGGCTGCTGCTAGTTCCTGCCCGACCGAAAATCATTCCAACGGCCATTTGAGCTCTCCCCAACCTCTCTTTGTGAGATTTGATTGATTCTAGCAAAAATCTTTGAGTTGGGTTGAGAGATTTGAGTGTGTGAGCACAAGTGAGAAAATCCTAAGACTTCAGCACTTTGGGTTGTCGTCAAGCATTTTGTGAAGCATTTGTTACTCTTGGAGGTAAAGCCTCCTAGACGGCTAGGCGTCTCCCTAGAGCTCTCAAGCTTGTGGTGAGCCTTAGGACAGTTTGTGAGGGTTGTGATCTTAACTCCGTGAGGAAAAATATCAAACTAGTGGATCAGAGAAAGTGGTTGAAAGAGACCCAGCTTGGAGTTGGCCTTGTGAGCAGCTCAAGCTTCCTCACCGGAGAAGTAGGGATCATAGTGGTGTGGTTCCGAACTTCGGTAAACAAATCATCGTGTCTCCACTTCGGTTTGCCTTCTTAGTTGTTTTCTAGTTCACATTTATGCTTCCGCTTTGATCTACTCGGTAGTGCCATTTTGTGTGCATGTACTAAGTGTATGTGCTAAACAAAATCTTCTGGAGCACTACTCCAAGTCTTGATTGAACTAGGATTCGAATTGGGGGTTTGATCTATTTCTGTCAGTGCATACCGGTAAGACCGGTTTAGTACTATTCTGTGCGAAAAAGTATTGTAAATTTTAGGTTTCGCCTATTCAGCCCCCCCCCCCCTCTAGGCGACATCAAGGTCCTTTCAATTGATATCAGAGCCTGGACTCACATCTAAGCTTAACCGCCGTGAGAAAAGGATGTCGTCAGAAGGTGAAAATTATCTGGAACCTCTTTTGCTTGATGACTCTAATTATATGTCTTGGTGTAAGTACATGCTAGAAGTACTTAAGGCTATTGATCCTGTTTGATCGAGCATTGTGGATGTAAGCATTTGTCCCCCAAATTTTAATTGGGATAGTTGCTCCGATGAGGAAGTAAAATACTTGCAATAAAATGCTCAAGCTACTAATGCCTTGTTGAGTGCTTTAAGTGTAGATCTTGAGATGAAGATCTATAAGGAGCATGGTTTTCTAAAACATGCTCATGTGCTGTGGAACACTCTCAGAGAAAAGTATTCAAAGTCCATAGCAAGCCAAGACAATGTCAGTCATGCAAGTTTGTTTCAACCGGTCAGACCGGTTGGTCATACCGTTCAGACCGGTGTGAACATACAAACAATTGCTCAACTCAAGAAAAACTAGCGCCATCGACCAAGTGAAGAATCAACATCACAATCCTTGCACAAGGGTCATGGTACTTGTTTTATGGCCAAGCGAAAGAAGAAGCAAACCAAGAAAGATGAGAGTGAAAGTCAAGATGATGACTTTGAGTTTGACAACATAAGCAAGAAAGACTTGTTCAAAGTTATGAAGCTCGTAGGAAGGATTCGAGAGCAAGATATTCAGCTAGAGAAGCAAGAAGATTTTCTCTTTGGGAAAATGGAAGAGCTCAAAGCTCTAAATGAAGAGCATGAGAAACTCAACAACTCGCATACTTCCTTGGTTGGTAAATATGAAGAAATATTGAAGAAATATACTAGTGTTACTAATGCTTCTTCTTGTGCAGCATCTCTAAAGCAAAAGAATATTGATCTCAAGGATGATCTTGAAGTGCTCATTAGCAAGCATATGACTATGCAAAAAGATCATGAAGATCTCATGTGCTCTCACGAAGTGCTCCAAGACTCACATGCTATGCTACAAGTTGCTCATGAGGTTGTGCTGACATCGGTAAAATTTCATCAACCTCTCACACAAAAATGCACATGCTCACAAAAGTCTATTAAATTTATTTGTCCTAATCCTTGTTGCTCTCAAAGCCAACATTCAAATGTTGAGCAAGTTGTTGTAGAATCTTGTGGTGACTTTATAGCTCAAGAAACTGATCAACTCAAGCTAGAAGTCAAGAGACTTGAAAATGAAGTGATCAAGTTGACGAGCATGGTCCAGGTGCAACCACCTCAAGATAACCATGACAACATGGTGAAGAAGCTTGAGGCGGGAGCAACAGTCACAAGGCCTGATCCTCAACAAAATAATAAGTCTCTTCATCACAAGAAGAAAGAACAAAGAAGGAAGAATTTTGATCATATCCAATGCTTCAAGTGCTTCGATATGGGTCATTATTCATTTATGTGCTCCGCCAAGATTGAGAGCAAAGCAAGACTCTCAAGAAGACAAAGAAAGCTCATCAATGCCATTATGTACTATGGATGCAAAAATAAAGGTCATATGATCATGTCTTGTCCACATTCCCCATCTGGACAGAAATGTGCAGGCCAAACCAGTCAGACCGGTATGTCCTACCGGTCAGACCGATCTAGCACTATTATTGGCCATAAAATGGACATGATCACAAATGGCCGAGTTGCATCAAGAACAAAGCAAGGATTGATAAAGGCGCAACAAAAACAAGAAAAGGAGATCATCCCCAAGATCAAAAGAAGAACATGCTACACGTGTCGACTCAAAGGACACCTAAGCAAGGATTGTCCAAATGGTAACACAACTGAGCCTAAAGTGATCAATTCTATTTCTAATGAGCAAGGCAAAATAAAAATGGTCAGTGGTGCTACTAAGGTGATTTGTTCACCTCATGTTGGCACTAAAGTCATTTGGGTGCCAAAATCATTGTTGTCTAACCTTGAAGGACCCAACAAGTCTTGGGTACCAAAGAACACATGATTGAGCTTGCAGGGACCATGAGATACATTGGAGGTTTGACACACACTAAGAGAATTTGAGTAACACTCAAGTTGTCAAGCATGAAATAAACTTAATCATGATGATCCAATAGTATCTCAAAACAGATAAGTTCTGAACTATGTCTCTGCTCATGAATGTTTTGCTTTAAATTGTTCATCTCATAAGACATTCATGCTATAACCATTCCTAGTATTATCTATTTGTACCATATGATGCTCTTAATGGCTCTCTAGTAGAGCAAGGTATTCATTTTGACAGAGATAAAGCATCACTTGGACATGTGAAAAAGAAATGGAGCAAGAATCAACATAATGAAGAAATGACCTAAGAGAGACCGGTCAAATCGGTGTATGTTACCGGTTAGACCGGTTGAAGTCAATTGGAAAGTCCTAGCGCTGGTGGTCAAGAAGATAAAATTGCTAGACAATCTGAAATATTCACTATGGTTCTTGAACTCCACAATATGTGCATGTATGTTTTCTCATAATGAGAGATTCGTCTCCACAGGAAGCAGAAAAGAATGCTTAATTCAAATTCTAGCAGGGGTGTCAAGGAATGCATGTTGATCCTTATTCTCTAATATATCAAGTACATGCATTATACTTATGAGAGCTTGTGCCACTTGGGACTATCATCATCAACTCCAAGGATGAAATTCAGTTGGATGAGGGGGCAAGTGAACTATTGATGAATGGCACAAGTTATTGGTTATTCTTCACTGTAATGAAGAAATTGTGACATATGGCAAAGGTATATTTTATAGTTCAGTTGCTTTTTAATATCTTGAGCATCTAGGCCTTTGCATGGTTAGGGTGTGTTTTGAGCTTGTATTTATCCAAGTCTTGTTCAGTGTTTGTCACTTAATGAGTTCGAGTATCATAGATATTTTGTTTATACCTTATCCATGAAACTTGACATATGTTAGGTCAAGAGTTGTTTTAATAGAGAGGTATAAACTAAATATACTAAAAGAACTTCTTGGATGTTTCTTGCTCCTGAAGTGCTCTAGTACAGGTGTTTTTGGAAAATCCATCTAGAACTTCTAGGTTGTGTGGTTTTTCAAAACTTTTAGTGTTTCTCGGTTTTTGTGACCATGTCTATTCAATCATGGCCATTATTCTTTTTGGTTGCGTGTTGGCTGGCCATGAGTAAATAGACTATCTCATGTTCACAAATCTATTCCTTGAAATATCATTCTCCAAGGTTAATCTCCTATCTACCCAAAGATGGCTGAATGGAAAGAATCGAATATCTCTCGATATGGTCCACAGATGATTGAATTGGAAGGACTTATTAATTTTTAAATCTGAGATCTTGTCCATGGAGTGGAAGTCAAGCAAATGCCAAAATTCTTCATTCTTAGCTGAAATCTCCTTTCCCTGCTGAAAATCATTGAACTTGTCCGATGCATCGGACAAGTCCATCGGACTCCAGTAAGCTCGGCACCCCTTTTCATCGGACTTGTCCTATGCATCGGACATGTCCTATGATCATCGGACATGTCCTATGATTGCTCATCGGTCAGACCGGTTTGTACAACCAGTCAGACCAGTTTCCCCGTGTCTTAACCTAGCCCATGACTTCCTCCTTCCAAAACATTGCCACATTCATTTCTCTCATCTCCTTCACCTCTCCCCTTGTGGTGAAGGACTCTCCATGGTGATTTCTTGATTCTTCCGTGGAATCCTTTGTTTCAAAAGGGGATTTGGCCGCTCCTTCATTGGTTAGGCCGGATCTGAGGCTAGTTCTTCTCCAAGTCCATTTCCTCTCTCCTCTCAAGGTATTCTCATAGTGCTCCTCTCCGATCTCCTCTCCTAGGATGTTCCTTGAAAATATTCATAGTGGATTCTCCTCCAAGTATGCCTAGAACCTCCCCTTGCTATGTTGTTTATTGGCATTGTTGACATTATGCAGATCTATGAAACAGAAATTTTTCTACGCGTACCAGTCATACCGGTTGCTCACACCGGTCAGATCAGTCTACAAAGAAAAGTTATTGTTTTGGTGATCTAAATAATGTTTCTATTTTTAAATAACCCAATTCCTGGCATATGTCAAAATTCCTTGAAAATCTTGTTCAATTGGAAATCTATCTCCAGTAGTGAAAAGCCCATGTTTGGGCACAACCGGTTAGACCGGTTGGTCACACCGGTCAGACCGGTGTGGCTACCCATAAACTGAATTTGTTTTAGTTTGAGCTCCCAATTGACTCACTTCATATCATTCCTGTTCTTGGAGCTTTAAACTTGTGTTATATACTCTTTGGTCTCAGGAAAGGCTGAATGGATCGTTATCGTCGAACTTATGAAAGAGAGAGGACAAAGAAAGAAAAGCATGATCATGAGGCTAGTGGCTCTACAACTACTCCCCGCAGATCTCAAAGAGCCACAATTCACAGGGATCTCAGTAGAGCTAGCATGGATATTGATCAAATAGTTGCTGAGGAAGATGAGGAAATACATGAGGCTTCTAGTGAGGAATCTAGTGGTGATGATGAGGAGGATGAGATTGAGGATGAGACTTTTCATGTCACAGCACAGGAGGAAGAGATGGCTGCTCATGAGAGTAAGAGTGACATAAATGATGATGACATCACTAATATTGTTGGAAATGAAGATGGTGAGGAAGAAAATGAGGAAAGGGAGATTGCTAGTCAAGTTCAAAAGACACGATTTCAGGATAAGCCTTTTATAAGAACTCCATCTAAGGCTATAGGATATCAGCCAACAAACTGTAAAAGCAAAGGTGCAACAAAGGAAGTGAAAAAGGAAAGGAAGAAAAATCCTAGAAGACTGCAAAAGATTGCAACTGACTATTGGTTCCACACATTGTTTCAGCAGGATTTTTATGAGACTATCATCATGACAAAGAAAAGACAAGTGTCCGAATCTCAGTGGGTGGATTGGGATTGGATAGCTCACTATGATGACCCAAACTTTAATCAAGTAATTGAGAGCTCACTATGATGACACACACAAGGAGACAATAGCCCAATTCTATGCAACCTTGTTCATTGAGGAAGCTGGAAATGTCAGAAAAATGCATTGGATGACAGAAGGTCGCTGGTATGAAATCTCCTATGCAGATTTTGCCTATCTTTTTGGCTATGAGAGAGGAGATTACAATCGAGAGAAAATTCATCTTCGGAATCCACTTGATGTGAAAGAGATGAGCTTCATGTATCCACGAGGTGAAGTAGTTCATGCTGGAACCATCACCAACATGTACACCTTCTACTCAGTCTTGCACCGCCTTTTTAGAAAAACTCTTGCACCAAGAGATGGAGATCCTTCACATATTTCTTCTTATGCAAGAGACTTGCTGGCTAGAATGAGAGATGGAGCACCACCATTCAGTGTGATAGATTAAATTTGGGAGGAAATCAACAGCATATCCATGAACCCTCTCAAGACTTGTGCTTTTGCTCCATACCTCATGTTCATGATTGAGGAAGTGACAAAAATAGAATTTCCAAAGGAAGACCCTCCTCCTCATGCACCTCTCAAGCCAGTACCATCAAAAGAACCAATAATACCACTTCCTACTTCTCCACATCACTCAGATGAACCCTTAGAACAGCAGCACCAACACCAGCAATCTCAACCGGTCAGACCGGTTGGCACTACCAGTCAGACCGGTCTGCTTGGCCAGTGGCAGACTCAGTCCTCCCAACATCAAGAAAAATCCACCTCTCCAATTAAGAAGCTTTTCAACATGGTTTTTGGTATGTGCAGAACAAACCATGATGTGGAAACTCGTGCTAGAGAAGAGAGAGCAGATTTGTCTAGAAGATTGAGAAGAATTGAGAGAGCTCAGTTTCCTTTGGATCCTCCCTCACCACCTAGACAAGAAGAACGGCCACCAACGCCTCTAATGGAAAGATATAGAAGATGGAAAGATGAGGACTACTACACTCAAATTCATGACTCTAGCAGCAGCAGTAGAGGACACATGGGAGATTCGGATCCATTCATTGCTGGATATGTAGGACTTACTAATCAGCAGCAGTTTGGGCCACCTCCAAATTTCTCACAACCTCCACCATCTCCCCCACTAGAACAGCCAAGGCGCAGTGGTATAGAAGACCTCGCTGCTAATATCTTCGGAGAGTCATTCACCAGACCTCATTGGTCTCATCCGGATGACCTCACTCCCGGCGATGGTGGGAACCTCTAGAGCAGCGGCATATTACTCCTTTGGATTTCTTTTCTTCTTTTTGGATGATTGTTGACAAAGGAGGAGAAGAAAAGGATTAAAGCTTCATAGTTTCATCTAAGATCAGTCCAAGGAGTAGAGAGAGAGAGATCAGTTCAAGATCAGTTCTTGTGGTTTTATGTTTTCCTTGTCCAACCGGTCAGACCGGTTGGTCACATCGGTCAGACTGGTGTGAACTAATTTCTGAACCACTTGGTCTGTAATAATCATTGTTTCATCGTGTGAACTTGAGAACCATTGTAATGTGTGCTACTATGTGCTTATAAACCTTTATTTATCTAAGTGATATTATGTTAGTGTGATTTGAATTATTGTATGATGACTTGTTCTTTGCTGCAAAATTCAGCAACACCGGTCAGACCAGTGTGCCACACCGGTCAGACCGGTGTGAGTTTGGTTTTTGCTGTTTCTTCTCTTTTTACTGTGTGCTTTGTCATATGCATCACGTATTATCACTTCACACTTGTTTTGCACCCCACGGATGCAGAGATATAGGGGGAGCTTCATGTTTTCATTGAATTTGTGCTTTTGGTATTTTAAGGCCAAATCTGAAATTTCAATCTCATGCACATATTTAGGGGGAGCTTGAAGTATATCCTTGCATTCAAAACCAGTTTTTAATTTAATTGTGACGCTTTAATCGGGTTGTCATCAATCACCAAAAAGGGGGAGATTGAAAGTATATCTAGACCTCCTAGTGGGTTTTGGTGTTTGAATGACAAAACGATTAAAGAGCTAATGCTTTTGTTGAGTTGTAACAGGAAATATGATGATACTAATGAGAACTTGTGTATCAGGACATGGATGTATTATGGATATATTCTAAGTGCGCATGATATATGCCATATGACAAAGATTGTAATGAATGAGAAGAAATATGTCGCTATATGGATATTCTCTATTACACATCAAGTGACATATATGACTAAGCAATTGTTGATGATCAAGAAATTTCACAAGGAACAAAAGGAGCGAGTTGATGTGTCAAGCATATTTTCACTATGGTCATTGATATTGACCTTATTGTTTGCTACACATCAAAATGGAATCAAACACATCTAAACAAAATATTAATCGTGTGCTTATGAATGATACAAGGAGATATGTGAATCATGATGGTAAGTTGATGAGGGGTTGGCAAGGACTTGGCTGCGATGGACCATACTTTGGAGAAGGGCAAGCAAGAGGCTTGGCGCCGAAGGACCTTTGTGATGGAGAAGAGTAAGTCGATACTTGAATCCGACGAATCAAAGATGCCATGAAGACTCATATGTTTCTAAGTGTCAATTATTTATGAATCAAGAAGAAAGGTGACATGGATGAAAAGTGGAGTTTTGACCATATGAAGTAATCCTCCATAGTCATCAGCTCAAGGTGGATATGCTCAAGTGCTGAAAATGTTGATCACCATCATGAAGAGAAATATGAAGAATATTGGCAAATTGAATTATCTCAAGCTCAAGCAGTGGTTTTAGTGTCATTCATTTGTTTCTTGAGTATAGATTGTCGTTCTACCAAGAGGGATGCAACATGTTTTCATGACAAAAGTCAAAGTGCTCAAAACCCAAAGATAAACCTTTTGAGAGACCTAAATCCTAGCCTTGAGTGTGCAACAATGCTTCAACCGGTCAGACCGGTTGTGTCGACCGGTCAAACCGGTTTGAATAGAGTTCTTAGGTCCAGTTTTGGGTTAGTGAGTGTTTGGCCTACAAATTTAATTGGGTAATTAGTTTGAGTTGTTTAGCAGCCTAGTGGGTAGCTTGTGGAGCCTTTTTGACTAGTTTGGTTGGGTGGCTTGCCTCCAACCGGTCAGACCGATGTGTGCCTGACAGCATGAGGATTGCAATAAGCTTCCCACTAGTCCGCGACTACACCAAACAACTGATGAGCTGCAAAGAGAACCTTCTCTTGATCATTGCATTGAGCGATAACCAACTTCTTCTCGATTGCCTTGAGCCAATCATCAGCTTCCATAGGATCCTTGGACTAGGACAAGGTAGGTGGTTTAGTCCTTAAGAACTCTCCCAACCTATTCTGGGGTTGGGGTGGAGGTGGAGGTGGAGGGGCATGGTGATTCTGCTGGGCATTTTGATTCTGTTGTATGGCGCCCAAGGTTTGGATCACTATCTGCATAAGCTGAGTCTACATGGCTAAGAATTGCTCAAGGTTCGGAGCATTGTTGTTGCCCTCGTTGTTCTAGTTGCTACCTCCAGTACTTCCCCTAGTACGAACCATCTGCTTGGTGGAAGTAGGGTAAGACGAGGTGTGATAATAGAAGAAAGAATAAAGAAGAGACCCAACTACATGCATCAAGGGATAATGAGTAAAAACGATTGTTTATTTGATAAGCAAAAGAAAGATGAGGTTGTGGACAAGGTGCCGAGGCATCCCACAACTTACATCAAGCACACTCAAATCAAACCAAGTAAAGGAGTTCATTACATCACACCATGAAAGCAAATCAATCTAAACGTTCGATTATTACAATCTTTATTCATAGGGTAAGGAAATCTCCTAGGCACGAGAGTTGACTTCATTGGAGACTGAAGGTAGGGAACTTGCGCACTTCGGGGAGTTTGCAGTCCAAGTGCGGATTCCAGAGGAGTAGAGGTCACTCTACTCGCCCATCTTGACTCGCTGGTAGCGCTTTATATAATCCTCAGTATCACGCAGTCTCTTCCGAAGATTGTGGTTCTTCTTCTGTAGCATCTCCATAGTGTGGCTTAAGTCCACCGTGACTTCCTGAGTCTCGTCCATCTGTCTGGTGCTCACATGGCATTCTGTAGGGGCAACGGTGTACTTCTTCGTGCCTGGCTTCCGATGGGGAATGTGGGCAAAACTTGTCTTTGCTATTCCATGGCGGTGAGTGTAGCAGAGGCTAGTGAGAGCCCTCCAGGCAACATCGTCCACTGCGGCCTCACGAGTAGCCCTAGGGGTGCGGCCATGATGAGTAGATATGACGCGGTCGCCGTTGTAGATGTTGACCTCTGTTGTCCATTCCTCACGGAAAGGGTGATCCACCTTCTTGAGGAAGTACTGAGGCCTGTTGGTGACGCCAATCTTTTCAAGTAGCTTCCGTAGGGTCTTGGAGAAGGTCTCACCCTCTAGTCCAAAAGAGCAGTACTTCTCGGCCTGACGGATGGCTAGGTCTTTGTCCTCCTCTGAGTCATCGCCATCTTCAGGCTCTTCAGGGTCTTCTTCCCCTTGCAGTTCCTTAGAGTTCTCTTCCTCCTCAGGATTTTCAGGGTCCTCGGGCTCCTCTGGGTCTTTTTCCTCTTTAGGTTCCTTGGGATCTTCTTTCATGGGCCCTTCCTGTGGTGTAAGTTCCTTGTCAGTCAACGGGGCTTCCTGGTGTGCAGGCTGGTTTATCTCTTCACTTGCTTCCTTCCTCGCACACCTAGGGGCAAGGAGTCCACAGTGACATCTAGTTGTAGCCTTACGAGCGACCAGCTTGGTACGGGCCATCTACATTTTGGAAATAACAAGGGTGAACAAAACAATGGTTAAAAATCTGAAAAGTAAATAAGAAAGAATCAAAAAGAACACCATCGTTTAATATTTTTTCTTAGAATAGTTTGTACAGTTACAAAGCAAAATAGTGTCCCTAATACGTCCATGGCTAGCTAGGCTGATGTCCTACAGTCGATGTGGCTCTGATACCAGTTCTGTCACACTCATTTTAAGAAACAAAACAGGTGCAGCCGTACGTGTGCCCAGGATCAAGTTACACACACATACGGTACATCATTAGTGGTGAATAGAATAAATATCCATATCCTTTAATTATTACATCGTATCTTTATTACAAAAGGACCCGTAGGTCTAAAAGAAAAGTACATCCAAGCATCAGAAATAATCTAGCGTAGGCATCCCAAGACTCCACAGGCATTGACTGGTGGACCATTGCCTAGTTTTCGCCTCCATCGTCTTCATAGTGGTTCCGTTCCTCTCCTGTGGCTGAGCAGCAGTATGGTATATAGCAAGGGTGAGTACGTGCCGTACTCAGCAAGTGGGGGAAAAGATGACATGAGGCTAAGACAAGGAAGGATTTAAAGGGGTTTTATGGCGTGAGCTTTTAATTCCCTATGCAACCTAATTACTAAGTGGGGTCATCACATCCCTCAATCCACATGGTACCGATCAATCCAAGTCTGAACCATTCCAACCAATCCCAAACCATATCCCAACTAATCCTATGAGGATTCCAGGCCGCTCTTGACCATGAGCACGGCTATCATGATAGTTTGATACTCTGCAGAGTTTGCACCACTTTACCCACAAGTCGTGATTCCCTTTGTGCCCGTGGACGCGACCCACATTTCACACTTCCTTGGGTGTGTGGCAGGGTTTCACTAAGAGGCTTTTTCATAGGGTCTCCCAGTACATGCTAGCCACTAAGGTTTCACTCCCGTCCATAAGTGATAGCCCCTAAACAAGCAGCTCATCACCCCAGGAGCCCCCTCTTGAGCTGTTCGGATACAAGGACAATCCTCTCTTGACTTCCATTCCCCGCTCCACCAAATGCTGCACCGACACTAGGAGAACACCTAATTACTAGGCCAAGCCTTACCCATATTGGTCTTGTGATGGCACTGTTTTCCTGGGTCATTGCTCCAAGAACCGGGTCCTAGGATCTACAACAAGCCTACTACCACCAACCATGTGCCCACGGCACCACATCCATTCCACCTGGCTTGCATAGATCCCTAATCCATGTTGCTAAAAGAATTACCAATCATTCCCATGTGATATTGTTCATTAGTCAATATTAATTTGGTCCCATTTACCCAATCAGCAGCTAAGCATGTCTACCCATCCCAACTCTAGTTCAAGGCGACAAGGACAAGGTAAAACAATACTAGTAAACCCTACAATGGGTTCCCAATCAATTGACACAAGCATGCAATTCTACAATTATAATAGGTACAAGATGCGTCAAGGACACTTGCCTTCGTTCTGCGCGGGAGGCTGCTCTAACCCTTCAAATTCCTGCTCCTGGAAGTCCTTGTAGGGCGGTCCTTGAGTATGCTCACCTTTACGTAATACATACAAAATCAATACACAGCCATACAATAGAGAAAAATCAATATGTAGATGCAATGAATGCAAAGGTTATGCTCCTAATTTGGAGTTACGAGTAAAAAGTTACGCTAGTTTAAAGTTTTAGGGGCAAAAAAGTAAATACAGGGGCTTTTAAGGACCTATTTGTAATTTTATAAAATTATAGGGACTAAAGTGTAAATTATTAGGACTAAAAAATAATTACTAAAAGTATAAGGTTGTTTTTGCAAAATTTTAGGACTTAAATGTAATTAATATTAAGTGTATGGGGCTAAGTGTAAAAAGACAGGGCCAAAATATAATTAAAATTAAGTACAGGGGTATTTCTATAAATTTTCAAGGCGAAAATAATAATTCTAATAATGTATAGGGGTGTTTCTATAAATTTTTAGGGCTAAAATAATATTTATACAATTAATAGGGATTGAAGTATAATTTAAAATAATTCTAGGGACTAAAATGTAATTTAAAGCAAGTACAGGGACTAAAGTGTATAAAGACTGGATTAAAATATAATTTAAAACAAGTCCAGTGGTGTTTTTGTAAAATTACATGGCCACAATAATAATTTTATTAAAATACAGGGGTGTTTTAGTTAAAATTCAGCGTTAAAATAATTATTCTAAAGGTCAGGGGCTTAAAAAACAATTTTCTAAAGGTTCTGTACAAAAATAGGGGCATAAATCTAATTTAAACTAAGCACAGGGGCCTAAGTGTAAAATGCTACTAACATCCAGGAATTACTGAATTAATTTTACATTAAAAGAATTCATGGACCGGGTCCACGGGATCTATGGACCCTATGGTCCATTGGTCCACGGTGGACCGATTACATACCTCGAGGGGGGGGGGGGTTATAGGGGGAGAGAGGGAAAATTGAGCCGGCGTGGGGGGTTCTCCGTCCATCAATGGCCACCAGCGCCATTGATGCATGCGGGGCTCGGAAACGGCCAGAACGGCCGGAAGATGGGGGGAGAAGGGGAGCGGAGGGGTCGCGCGGGTGTGCGGCGTCGGTTTCGGGAGCCGGGGAGGCGGGGAGGAGGGGGATCGACGGTGGGACCGTCGGTTTCCGGCGGCGGCGGGAGATAGAGGGGCGAGAGGAGAGGGATGACGGGTGTGGCCGGGCCGTCAGTCAGAGCGGGGGCGGGAGCTGGGCTGCGGGGGAGTTAGGCCGCGCGGGCGCACGCAGGGAGGGAGCTGAGCCGTGGCGGGGAGTTGGGCCGCGTGGCGGCCTGGTGGCTGCGGGCTGAAAGAAAAATAAGGGAAAGGGAGGGGGAGTCGGCCTGGTCCGGGGAAAGAGAAAGGGGGGGAGTGGGGGTTCTGGGATGGGCCAGAATGGTGGGTTTAGGCCCACTATTCTGGTTTCTTCTTTTTCTTTTCTTTCTCAAATCTTTTCTCTCTAATTCTAATCAAATTTTGCTGGTAATTAATTAAGTAATTAATCTAAATGCATAATGTAAATAAAAATCTACATGGGCATGACATGCTATGCAAATGAAATAAGTTGATTTAATTTATTTTTAAAAAAATTGTCCTAGGTTATTTTACTAATTGCTAAATCCTTAAAATTAGCATTTTTGGAAATTGCAAATAGTAGGGTGTTACAAAATGACTCCATTCAGTCCTGGCAGCTTCATCATCATATATGGATAATGAGGTATGGCCATGAACTTGGCGATGGCTGGTTGCCCTATGATGGCGTGGTATGTAGAATCGAGGTTGGCAACGTCAAAGGTGATGCGCTCCGTCCTGTAATTCTCCCGAGTGCCGAAAGTCAGTGGCAGAGTGATTTGTCCTAGGGGAACTATCTGCATGCCAGGGATCTCGCCGTGGAACGGCGATCGGCTGGGCGTGAGGTCAGTCAAAGGTATGCCAAGCTCCTTGAAAGTTTTCACGAAGAGGATGTCCAAACTGTTGCTGCCGTCCACCAGGACCCTATTCAGCCGAACTCGGTTGACAGTCGATGTCAGTACTAAGGGGTATTTCCCAGGCCTGGGTATATAATCCAAGTGGTCTGACCGATCGAAGGTAATCGGAACCTCAAACCAGCATAAGTAATGAGGGACCGCTGGTGAGACTGAATGGACCTTTCTTTTTAGGATCTTCTGCTGGCGCTTGGAATCTGCCGTGGACCTGACACAGATGTAGTTGACCCCGCGTTCGGGATCCTGAAATTCCTCCTTATCCTCATCTCGGTTGTCCTTATCTGAATCTTTTCTGCTACCCTTGGGGATCCAGGGGCAGTCTTTGTCGACTTTCAAGGCTCAATGTGCGAAGTTCTTCAGCTTAAAGCACTCCCTGGCTTTGTGAGTGCCGTCATGTAACAGACAAGGACCATCAAGCATTTTGTCGAAGTCATCCTGAGTGACTTGTTTCTTCCTGGTGGGGCACTCCGTGTTGGCCACCGTCCGGTCTTGCTTGCACTTCCTGTCACCGTCCTTGTTTTGGTCGGACCGTCTTGACTGATTACGGTTCCAGGGTGCCTCGTCTTTGTATTGGCGGACTTGGAACAAAGCCGAGTTGCCAGCCACGTATTTGTCAGCCATGGTGAAGAGTTCCTTGGCCGACAACCCTCCAGCGGCATCCAACCTGCCGATCTTCTTGATCAAGTCGTCATCACGAAGTCCACTTTGAAAGGTGGCAATGACTTGACCGTTCGAGACATTGGGGATGGTATTCTTGACTCGGCAGAAGCGTTGGATGTACTCTCGCAACAGCTCCCGGTCCTGCTGCTTGATCCGGGTGAGTTCCTAATGATTCCCTAGTCTGTCGAAGGTAGCTTGAAAGTTGGCGGTGAACTGCCGGCAAAGCTCTACCCAAGAACTTATCGAATTGTCGGGCAGATTAGTGAGCCAGGTTCTAGCCACTGGAGCCAGACATACATGTAAATAGTTGGCCATGACAAAACTGTCACCGCCAAGTGCTTGTATGGCGGTTGAGTAGACGTGAAGCCAATCATGCGGATCCGTCTTGCCGTGATACTTTTTGATGCTGACTGGCTTGAAACCGACCAGCCAATCGACGGTCCGAAGCTCCCGAGTGAAGGCTCGAATGCCAGCCTCATCATCGTAGGCTTTGAGGATGGGGGTTCGCTCCCGCTCGCGACCAGCTTCTCAGCAGAATCTATCCTCGCAACGACCCTCATCTCGTTGATCGTGGTATCGATGATCGCAATGACACTCTTCTATTGTTGCGCTCATAGTACCGATCATCAACGAAACCGCGACGACGTCGTTCATCCTCATATTCTCGGTGGGCCGCATCGTCCCTCTCTTGGTATCTACTATCCAATTGATCCCGCGCATCACGTGGCGGTATACCATTGCGTAGGTCAGCGTCCGGATGCCGATCATGGTAGTCCATAATGGGCCTTCGCCTTGATGCGGTTGGCGGAGTTGCTTGCCGATTAGAGCACTACCGGTCCCTTCTTTCCTGGCTGTATATTGAACTGGCAGCCCCAGATATTGTCTTGCTTGGTGTTGATTATGCTGCATGCATCTCCAGTACTGCAGCGGCCCTGATGTGCACTTTTAACTGGTTGAACTGAGGTATCAATTCTGGAGTGACTTGGAGCAAGGGCTCTATGGAGCTCAAGAGGGCCGTCGCAGCCGTGATGTTGTGCTGTGGAGTTTTGAAGACGTCTTCGCCAACGAATTTTACGGTGACGTCGCCCATGTCTAGATTCTGCACAACTCGGGAGCCCTACCGAGCGTCCGGCCGTTGGAGCGGGGGAGTGGAAGCGTCTGGGTCATCATCCTCGAGATCAGTTTCCTGTCCATCACGGGGCTACGCATTTGCTCATGCGGTGGCTGTCGCCGATGTTTCTCCATTAGTGCCGCCTTGGGCAGCAGGTGCCACCATGAACACCTTATGAGAATCAACCAAGCAACTTTCCGAATCACTCGGCCCTTCAATCAAGTCTAGAACTGACTCGTTTTCAAGGCCGATTGATGCTACTAATCTTGATTCATAGAAAAAATTGGGATCTTCATCCGACTGATTCGTATGAAAAGCCGGGAGATCGACCGTAGTGAGGTCCGAGTCGGCCAAGGTTGCCGATCGGTTTGTTGTGAGCAACATTGAGCAAGGGCCCGGGAGGGTATCCCTTTGGAGAGTCGTCGCCGTGTTGTTGAGGCCGAGTGGGAACCGATCGGCCGAATAGGTCCGATTGGCCGCCAAAGCTCTGCTGGCGCCTGGATCTAAAGGCACGACGACCACCGGGAGGGTTGCCTGGTCTTGCTTGATGCGGTCCCCGCTTTGATCGGCCATGAAGCTGATGGTGCCAAAGCGGATCTTTTCTCCTGGGCGGAACTTGATGTCGACGAAAGTCATCGATTTCAACGGGGTAGGACTTAATGCTGCCCCTTCCTGACGTGCCAACTTTCGAGAGATATTCTCGATAGTAGATATGGATATGCATATGAGTATGAAAGATCGATGGACACAAGACACAATGTTTATACAGGTTCGGGCCTCCTGAAGGATAACAACCTTACGTCCTGTTTGGTGTTTCTGTATTGCTAGGGTTCACACTGGAATTAGGGTTCCAATACGAGTCTCTGCCTTGCCGAAGGCCCTCTGCCCTCCTTATATATCCGAAGGGCAGAGGTTTACATGATAATCTTTTAGTCGGTTACCAGATCCTATCTATCAACATATCTGCTAACCTAGCTTGCCGCTTACTCAAATAAATATGTAAGTAAATATCTCATGGGCCAAATACATTATAACCAAGCCCCGGCCCACTCGGTCATATAGCTGAGTGGTTAGGTATCCCAGGTACATATGTCCCACAAATTCAATTGCGGATTCGCCGAGCGATGAGCATGGGAAGTGGGAGTGAAATTGCGCGCAGTGGCTTGCGCTCTTGGCTTGGGATTGTGCAGCATGCGTGCTGGCTATGCAAGCTCGAGCTCGGGCTCGATAATGGTGGAGGCAGAGGATGCAGGAGAGGAGCAGAGGGGGGGGGATCTATAGGCGAGAAGGCCAGGGAGGGGTCAAGGAGGAGCAGCACGGCTGCACATGGTGCGTGCGCGTCGTTTTAAGTGTGGTCGGACCGGCGAGAGCCGTTGGGCGTGAAGAAACAGAAAGGCGGGGCAGTGGCAGCAGTGGCAGAGCGCTCTGGGCAGAGGCGAAAGCAACTCGCGCTCATGTCGTGTGGTGGCGTGCTGCGAGTGGGGGAGTGGGGATACCAGCACAGGATGCGACGGAATAAGCTGCATGCTTAGTGTGGTGTGGAGTACCGAGGTGGTCAGCAGGGTGAGAACAGCAGAAGAGAGCGGCGTGCTCGGCGGAATTTGAAGTAATGGGGGGGTGCACGGTGATGCAATGCGGCGGAGCACTAATGGGGGGGCGTGCTCGGCGTGTCTGCACTGGTGGGCGCGCGAGTTCTGAGGCTGCCGGACAACGGGGAGCGGTCGGGAGCTGGGAATCAAGCGGCGGCAGCAGCTATGGCAGCAGAGGCGTCGGCCTCGTGCAGGGGAAAAGCAACGCGAGGCAGCGGTGGCTAGCAGCTGGACGGCAGCGACGACGCGACAGCGACGAATGCGACGGCACAGAAGTGCACGACCGAGTTCCGAGGCGGCAGCATAGGGGATGGGCGCGGCACGCGCGCGTGGCTGAGAGGAGGAAGAAGACAGGCGCTTTTGCAGAGGGGCCCTCCAACTTTTTGAATTGTTTATGATAAGGTCCTTTGTTCTATAAATTTCAGTTTAAAATAGCTCCAAAGATCCAAATGTGTTCAAATTTTAGATTTGGGCTCTATAGAATATGTAGAATCCTGTTAAAGGTTTCATTTGGCCAGAAAAGAAATAATTTATTTGGAGTTTAATGATCAAAGTTAAAACATTTGTAGGTTTAATTTATTTATTTGATGGACTTCTGAAAGGAATAAAATTCTAATTTTTGGCCCAAAATTTCATTGTACTATTTTCATAATTCTGATGTAATTGTTGGGACTATGTTTTATAGAAAGATTTATTTGCTTTAAATTTTTGCTTGCAGGGATTTATTTTTAACTTGAGGAAATCCAAATTTTTAACTTGACCTCATTATTTCATGCTCTTTCTTGAGTTCAAATTTAATCTTAATATGTTAGCTAAATTGAAATGAGACCTCCCTCCTTAAAGAAATCTCGTCCGGAGATTAAGAACAAAGCAGACTAGAGAGAGGGGCATGATTAAAACTTACCTGAGAACGAAAACTAGAATTCCAGGTAATGGGTACTCAGAAATTCCTCAGATTCCCAGGTGGATTCATCCTCTAAGTGATTACTCTATTGTACTTTATAGAATTTGATGGTTCTTTTGCGGGTTGTGTGTTCTTTCTCATAAAGGATTTTTATTGGTCGTTCAGAATATGTGAGGTCCAGTTGAAGATGATCATACTGTTCCAAGACAATATCTATTGGAGGTTTGAGACACCGTTTTAGTTGTGACACATAAAACATGTTATGAACTCCAGATAGATTAGCAGGTAATTCTAGCTTGTATGCCACTTGTCCACATCTCTCCCAGATTTTGAATGGGCCAATATAGCGGGGTGCTGACTTTCCTTTGATGCCAAAGCGCTGAATGCCCTTCATTGGTGATACTCGGAGATAGACAAAATCATCCTTGTTGAAAAACAATGGCCTACATCGTCAGTTTACATACTTTTCTTGATGACATTGAGCAGCCTTGAGATTTGCTTCAATTGTCCGAACCTTTTCTTCTGCATCCTTGACAAGATCAAGACCAAAGGTTACTCTTTCTCCCGATCCGGACCAGTTCAACAGTGTTCTACAACTCCGACCATAAAGTGCTTCAAAAGGAGACATTTTTACACTCTCTTGGTAACTGTTGTTGTATGAGAATTCTGCATACGGTAAGTACTCATCCCAGTTACCACCATGTGTTAAGACACATGCTCTAAGCATATCTTCCAAGATTTGGTTGACAGGCTCAGTTTGGCCATCGGTAGCGGCATGATAAGCAGAACTCCGAATCAACTTGGTACCCAGAGATGCATGCAGATGTTCCCAGAAACGAGCGACAAACTATGAGCCACGATCTGTAACAATGGTCTTGGGTACTCCATGAAGGCATAGAATTCTGGCTATGTACAGTTCTGCATATTGCTTTATCTTGTAGGTGTTGTTGACCGGTAGGAAGTGAGCAGATTTCGTGAGTCTGTCCATGATGACCCAAATCGAATCATGCTTCCGAGAGGTGAGAGGGAGGCCAACAATGAAATCCATGCTGATGTCCTCCCATTTCCATGCCGGAATACTCAATGGTTGATGTAGCCCAGCTTGTTTCAAATGGTCGGCCTTGACTCTCTGACAGGTATCACACTCCATGACATACCGGGCAACTTCTCACTTCATTCTTGTCCACTAGAAATTCTTCTTCAGGTCCTGGTACATCTTGTTACTTCAAAGATGAATAGAGTACATAGAATGATGGGCTTTATCCAAGATTTTGTGGTGAAGTTTGAAATCCTTGTGTAGTACTAGATAGTTATTGAACCAGAGAGTACCATCCAAATCTTGTGTGAAGCTTTTTGCCTTGCCATTCTTAATGTTCTCCCGAATGTACTTCATTCCAACGTCTCGTTTTTGTGCAGCAATGACTTCATATGAATGGTGGAATGAATAATGAGATTGCTGATCACTAGGGCAGGCAATACTTGTAGGCTAGATTCTGTGATACTAGATTCAATGTTGCGGTCTAGCACCAGATTATTGCAGTGTACCTTTTGACTCAGAGCATCGGCGACCATATTAGCCTTGCCTGGGTGATAATGAATCTCTAGATCATAGTCCTTGATTAATTCTAGCCATCAACGTTGTCTCATGTTTAGATCAGTTTGAGTAAAGATGTACTTCAAGCTCTTGTGATCTGTATAGATGTGCACTAAGTTCCCAAGCAAATAATGCCTCCAGATTTTCAGTGCAAGTACAACTGCAGCTAGTTCCAAATTGTGAGTTGGATAATGCTCTTCATGCTTTCATAGTTGCTGAGATGCATAGGCAATGACACGACCATCCTGCACGAGCACACATCCAAGTCCTGTCCCAGATGCATCACAATACACGTCGAACGGCTTGGTGATGTCTGGTTGAGCCAATACTGGGACAGTAGTCAACAATTTCTTCAATTTCTGAAATGCTTCTTCACAATCATTGCTCCAATCAAATTTCTAATGCTTTTTCAATAGTTCGGTGATGGGCTTGGTCAACTGAGAGAAATTGGGAATGAATCTCCGATAATATCCAGCTAGTCCGAGGAAATTGCGAACTTGATGGACAGTGGTAGGCGGTTTCCAATCTAGCACATCTTGCACTTTGCTTGGGTCTACAGAGATACCTTCGGCTGATACGATGTGACCTAGAAATGGCACATGGTCCAACCTAAATTCACACTTGCTGAATTTTGCATACAGCTTGTGATCCCGTAGACGCTGAAGAACAATACGAAGATGTTCCGCATGTTCTTCCTTGGACTTCTAATAGATAAGGATGTCATCAATGAATACCACCACGAATTTGTCCAGCTCTGGCATGAAGACTGAATTCATGAGATACATGAAATAGGCAGGTGCATTTGTCAGTCCAAATGACATCACTAGATACTCGAATAGTCCATATCTAGTGGAGAAACCAGTCTTTGGAATATCCTCTGATCTTATCTTGATTTGATGATACCCTGAGCGAATATCAATTTTTGAAAAGACCTTGGCACCAACCAATTGATCAAAAAGAATGTCAATGCGGGGCAGTGGGTATTTATTCTTGATGGTGACTTCATTGAGTGGCCGATAATCAACAACAAGACATAGAGTTTTGTCCTTCTTCTTCACAAAAATGGCAGGACAGCCCCAAGGCCTTGGGCGAATAAATCCCTTTTCCAGCAACTCATTCAACTGTTTCTTCAATTCAGCCAACTCATTGGGAGCCATCTTATAGGGACGACGAGAGACATGAGAAGTTCCTGGCTGAAGCTCAATCTTGAATTCCACATCACGGTCAGGTGGAAGTCTAGAAATATCCTCCAGAAATACGTCGAGATATTCACATAGGAATATCCTTAATTGATGGTCCCTCCAATTGATAAGCAACTAGACCTTTGGATGAAGTAGCACCAAGACAAAGGGTGTCGGGACCGTGCAAGGGAGAGTTCAAATGAACAAGGTGGGGCTCAATATCAAGCATGGCTCTATGGGTTTTCATCCATATCATGCCAATAATTAATTCAATTTCTTGGTTATGGAGCATGATGAAATCAGTGGGGTAGATTTTCTGATTGATTTCTAGTGGGACTTGGCGCACTATTTTATTAGCTAGAATTTGAACAGCGGGAGAGCGAACACTATAGCGTTGGTTTATAGTGGTGGTGGAAAGATTTTGTTTTTGTACACATGTTTTGATAATAAAATTATGCGTAGCCCCAGAATCAAGAAGAGTAAGGACAGGCTGGTAGTAAAGTGAAAGCGTACCGGTCAACACGGGGTCTCCCTGAGGAATATCATCAGCGCTGGTGTGGTTCACTTGAGCACCACGAGATGGTGCATTCACATTCTTGTTCTGCGGAGGGTGCTGGTTATTGTTGTTGCGCTTCGGTGCAGTACACTCCCTGGCGAAGTGGCCGGTGCGACCACAGTTGTAGCACGGGTAGTTGCCTCCATGACTGGCAGGGTGTGGAGCACGTGCATTCTGACTTCCCTACTGCTGGTAGGGTGCATGGTACTGAGTGTGCGGCTACTGGTATGGTGCACGAGGCGGGAAGTGCTGCTGCTGCTGTGGCCTCGGGCACTGAAACTGCTGCTGCTAGGACGTCCGGTACCGCTGTCCAGACGGGGAGGTGTACACCAGGTGATGCTTCGCCTGTGGGGCAGCAGAGGCACTAGGAGGGGCCTTTCTCTTGCGTTCATCTTTCTGAACTTATGCGCATGGCACCCTCCTAGACAATAGCAGCATTGACCAAGTCATTGTAGGTGCCGGTCTTTTGCCAGGTCAGATGCTCCTTCAGTGTGGCATTCATGCCACGCAGGAAAGGATACCTCTTCTTCGCCTCAGTGTTGACATAATCGGTGGTATACTGAGCAATGTGATTGAATGCCTCAGAGTATTGGAGGACACTCCTCCCTCCTTGCTTCAGATCCATGAACTCCTGAAGCTTACTCTGTACAAGACCGGTTGGAATGAAATGAGCTCGAAAAGCGGTCCAGAACTCATTCCACTCGACACGGTGTCCAGCGGGTAGTGAAGCGGCGTAGTTCGCCCACCAGGCACCAGCAGGGCCCTAGAGTTGCCGGGCGGCGAATAGCACCTTCTGGTGCTCAGTGCAGTCGAGCAGACCGAACTTAGACTCAGTCTGGCGCAGCCAGTGGTCGGCGTCCAGAGGTTCTCTAGCACGCTCAAAAATTGGCGGATACGTACCCAGAAAATATGAGTAGGAGCACTGTCAGGGCTGGTGGTTGTTGTTGCGGTTGCCCCCATGTCCAGCCAAGTGGGACGTGATATCAACCAATTGGCGGAGCAACTCGGAGTCGTTCTACTATCGGTTGAGCGCGGCAGACAAAACCTTTGGCAGCGATGGATGAGCATTAGCTCCCTGCTGAGAGCTATTAGGATCATCCTGATTCCGAGTCCACACCATGCTGCAATTTATATACTACATATTAGTCATTTCTCAAGATTTTTCCATAAAGACATATGTGTAAAAACTTGCAATGGTGCTCCGAGGATTTTAGGAAATGACAACCATTTTCACAATTTAAAGTTGGGTACATGGTTGTTAAAAGGACAACATGTTGGTGTATTCTAGCTACCCATTTTATCTACCAAAAAGATATGTTTTACGTCTTAATTTGGTGGTATTGACTAACAATTGACCCCATATTTGCATATATTTGTAGTTGTTTTGTTTTGGATATAATTGCAGAAAACAGGTATAAAACAAGGCAATTATGGATAAGGAATCAAAGAGCAACAAGGATGGGCCAGATACAGAGCCGCGCCAATCGGCGCAGGAGGGTGAAAGACAATGAAAAGCATAATTTGGTCCAAGGATAGAGGCCCAGCCCAATACAAGTCGAAGTTGGTGGAAGTTGACCTAATCTCGCTGGATATAAAAGTAAGACATCTATCAAGAGCCAAAGAGGGAGGAGAGAGGCAGCAATCGCGATATCCAGTTGTTAGAATTAGGGTTTGAGGATAATGGCGGCGATGGTTGGACAACACTGACGAGAACCACCAGAAGGGAGGTCACGCCAATCGGCGCGACGGTTGCGCCGATCGGCACGTGCGCGTTCCAGCGCTATTTCTCGCCCTTCTGCTATGCTTAACAGGAGGATGAGCGAATAGTCTCATATTCTCTTCTCTGGTGCAGGGATCTGGTCATGTAATTCTCATAGTTGTTGATACTCTCTTGATGAATTCAATCTATGTAGTGAACTCAATTGTGAATCTATTTCATTAGTGTATCATCCAGTATACTTCTGCCTGTTGCATAGTGCAAGAAACCAGTGGGCAGCTAATAACCTCTGTAGTGACAACTAGGGCGAACGAAACCACCATGTCTTGTAAAATATTGGAATCATCATCCGAGTTAATAAGAATAAGTGAACCAATCCTAAGGAGAGAATCCTTCACTATCCTGTTACATCTCTAATAACATTCATCCACCACTCTCTCACCGTCATCATTCACACCAACCCAACCATTGCAATCTGTTAGTAAGCCTTTAATAGTAATAGTCCCGCTCGTTCCCTATGGATTCGATAACCTTGGAATACTCTGAGGGAAAAAGAGCTACAACTGTACACCGTCCTCTTGCGGTATATAAGTGGGTGCGTAACTACGACCAACAAGCATCATTTTCTGGCGCCGTTGCCGGGGAACAAGCCAATTCTTTTACTATTAATATTTTACTAACGTCTAATCCTTTTCTTTTCTAGTTGTTTTTGTTTTGTGTTTTGTGTGAATTTTCAGGATGAGTACGACAGAACCTTCTCCGACGCTCAGGGAGCTTTCTTAGCCATCTCCAAACGTGCTGGTGCCTCAATCCTCGGACGAGAAGGCCACGGCCTCCTTGTATGTGTTGAACCCCATTATCATTAGCATGGCTGAAGCAAACAAATTCTTTGGACTGAAGGAGGAGAATCCATATACTCACCTACAAGATTTGGAGGAACTTTGCCAAACATTTCATCATGAAGGAGTGCCTCAGGATCTTTACAGATAGCTGCTTTTCCCATTGTCTTTGGGAGGAAAAGCCAAAGAGTGAATTAGTTGGAAAATATTGTCTCTACTATTTTCCCTTGCCAAAGGTGCAGAAATTGAGAAGAGAAGTGGTGAACTTCTTACAAAAAGATGAAGAATCTCTCACGGAAGCCTGGACGCGTTTTAAAACATTGTTGAAACAAGGACCTGACCTATGTATTGATGAGAATATGTGCACTTAAACCTTCTACATGGCCATAAATAAGGCATCAAGGATGCATTTGGACGGATCGGCAGGAGGAAGCTTTCTGAGGTTGACAGCCAAGGTGGGGATCGAATTGATAGGCAAAATCACTGAGAATGAAGCTTTGCATAAGCACTGGGAAGAATATCTAGAACCAAATCAGCAATACCCAGAAGTTATGCAGAAGAAAGAGTCATCAGCTGAACAGATATGTATGTCTGAGAGTAGGGCAATGAGTATTCCAGAGCATAAATTTGAAGATATAGGGCCCGTCAGACCCACTTTCATGGATCTGACATGCACGTTGATCGGCGCAATTGCAACAACATGGGAACTAATCGCCCTGACAACTCCGTCAAGCTGCAAGGATTATACCAAGGTAGAAGCTGCAATTCTGGACAACCACCTGAAGGAATTCGAATGTAACTTTGCTAAACCAAAAGGGGGATAGGACATTGGTGAATGCTAAACCACTTGATGAATTTGAGCCAATGCACTGGATTCCTATTGATTTTTTGCAAGAATTGCTTAATATGAGGAGATCCTTCAGTCCGCAAGACGCCTCTAAAGCCGGAATTGAGTATAATTTCCCAAGTAATTGCCTCAAGTCAGAAGTTTTCGATCAAGAAATTATTCGAAGAGTCTTAGGGAAGCTTTACAAGAATGATATAGAGCTTGATGGAACAGAGGTGAAACAAGCGAAGAGATTACTAGACAATTGGTTTGAGCCATCTCCCTATGAGGGATTATGTGGTGTGTATGCTATAGGTCTCACTGAAGAGCAAGAAGAGGAGTCGTACATACCATGTGAGATATCGGGGAAGAAATTTCTGAAAGCCTTGTGTGAGTTTGGTTCCCGTGTTAGCTTGATGACTTACGATGTGTTCATGAGCATGCCTTATGAAACTCAACATCGGCTGATAGGGACTGAACTTGAGCTCATCATGGCAGATGGAAGGAAGAAAAAGACACTGGGAGTGATCAAGAATGTTGAGGTAGAGATTAGCTCAAAAACAATACCAGTGGACTTCTTCGTTCTAAATAATGAGGAAACTGGAGTTGAAGACATCATTGTAGGGAGGCCATTTTTGAGATTAGTATAAGTTGTTCTGGATGCTGGGAAAGGTCAAATTACGCTACACCTGGGAGGTGAAGAAGTGCAATTTCAATTTAATGATCCATCTCATCAAGACCCTTCTTGCTATCAAGAATTCTACCCAGAGGAGGATGAGAAGATAGGGATGGATATGGGTGACCCACTAGACCACCTCATGTACGGAGCTGACAAGGATACTGCTAGCACCGATCGGCGTGATGCTTATTTTGAACCTTTGGGTGAGCAAGATCTAGATGAAGCACCAGAAGTAGAATAGAAGGAACTTCCAAAAGAGCTACGCTATGAATATCTAGGGAAAAATAAAACATATCCAGTTATTGTGAATAACACCCTAATGAAAGAAAAAACAGAAAAGCTGCTTGCTATGCTCAAAAGGTATAAGAAGGCCATTGGTTACACATTGGATGACATCAAAGAAATCAGCCCCGCATTTTGCACCCACAAGATTAACTTGGAAGAGAATACTAAACCAATGGTTGAAGGAATGCGAAGGTTGAAGGAATCAATGAAGCCAGTGGTCAAAAAGGAGATTTTGAAGCTACTTAATGCAGGTATGATCTACCCTGTTGCTGATAGTGAATGGGTTAGTCCAGTACATTGTGTGCCCAAGAAAGGAGGATTGACAGTAGTGCCTAATGAGAATAATGAGTTGATTCCTCAAAGGACTGTAACTGGATGGAGAATGTGCATAGATTATAGAAGTTTGAACAAGGTGACGAAGATAGATCACTATCCTCTTCCCTTCATTGACGAGATGCTTGAAAGGTTAGCAAAGAATACATACTTTTGTTATTTGGATGGATATAGTGGTTTTTTTCAGATAACGGTAAGACCAGTAGATCAGCAGAAAACTACTTTTACTTGCCCTTTCGGGACATATGCATATAGAAGGATGCCTTTTGGTCTTTGCAATACACCTGCCACATTTCAAAGATGCATGAATGCAATATTCGCTGAATTCAAAGAAGATATTATGGTGGTGTTCATGGATGACTTCTCCGTACATGGTGCTGATTTTGATAGTTGTTTGGAGAATTTAGAGAAGGTTTTGAAAATGTGTGTTGAATGTGACTTGGTTCTTAATCGGGAGAAGTGTCACTTCATGGTGATAGAAGGAATAGTACTTGGTCATGTCATATCGAATAGGGGGATAGAGGTTGATAAGGAAAAATTATCTATAGTTGAGAAATTGCCTCCCCCTACTGATCTTACAACTTTGAGGAGTTTTCTTGGACATGCCAACTTCTACCGCAAATTTGTTAAGGATTATTCGAGGATTGCTAAACCCTTGACAGAATTGTTGAAGCAAGATACAGAATTCATTATGGACGATGAAAGACTCTTTGCCTTCAAAAAATTAAAGGAAGCTCTATGCTCTGCACCCAACATGCAGCCACCTGATTGGAGTTTACCTTTTGAAATTATGTGTGATGCAAGTGATTATGCGGTTGGAGCTATTCTTGGACAACGGAAAGAAGGTAAAGTGCGTGCTATTTATTATGATAGCAAGACTTTGAATGAGGCGCAGATCAATTATACAACAACTGAGAAGAAGATGTTAGCTGTTATATTTGCTTTTGAGAAGTTAAGATCTTACATTTTAAATTCTAAAGTGATTGTATATACTGATCATGCTGCTACAAGATATTTGGTTTCAAAAAAGGAATCTAAGCCTCGGTTAATACGGTGGGTATTGATGCTGCAAGAATTTAATTTGGAAATAAGAGATAAGAAAGGAGTGGAAAATTCTATAGCAGACCATTTATCTTGTCTTGAGTCATCATCAACTGAGCCAATAAAAGATGAAATGCAACAAGAGTAGTTGTTCGCTGCATTTGATCATAGAGAGAGTTGGATGACGGATATTATCAAACGTTTCAATGGACAAACTGATATGATGAACAAGAATGCAAGGAGAAGAGTTAAGAGCGAAATGAGAAAATTCATATGGGCCGATCCATACATGTATATGTATTGTCAGGATGAAGCAGTGAGAAGATGTGCACCCAGACAGGAAAGAGCGAGCATTTTGTCAAAATGTCATTCTTCGGATTATGGGGGACATTACGGCTATTTCAGAACACAGGCGAAAGTATGGGCGAGTGGATTCTATTGGCCTACTATACATGATGATGCAAAAAGGTATGTTTCAACATGTGCCCAATGTCAACGAATAGGAAATGTTAATAGTAGGAATGCAATGCCTCTTAAGTACAATCTTCAAGTCGATATCTTTGAGGTATGGGGTATGGATTTTATGAGACCATTTGTGAATTCTCATGGTTGTGAATATATATTGGTTGCCGTTGATTATGTTTCCATGTGGGTTGAAGCAATGGCATTCAAGTTCAATACTACAAGAGAATCAAGGAATATACTTCAGGAGCAAGTTTTCCCAAGGTATGGAATACCAAGGATAATAATTACAGATGGAGGATCGCATTTCACATGAGGAGAATTTACTAGGTTTTTAGCAAGATCTGGGGTTGAACATAGAATTGGAACAGCTTATCACCCTGAGACAAATGGACAAGCAGAGACGTCAAATAAGCAATTAAAGGGGATTCTGCAGAAGATAGTTACGAAGGAAGGAAAAAATTGGGCAATAAAGCTTAACGGAGCATTATAGGCATATAGGACGGCATTCAAAACACCAATTGGTATGACACCATATCAATTCGTCTATGGAAAATCATGTCACCTACCGGTGGAATTGGAACATAAGGCTTATTGGGCTATAAAGGAAATGAATTTGGATCTCAATGCCACTGGTATGAAAAGGAAAATTCAAATAAGCGAATTGGAAGAGATGTGATTACGTGCATATGAAAATGCGACAATATATAAGGAAAAGATAAAGAAGTGGTATGATAAGAACCTTTTGAAGAAGGAATTCAAGGAAGGAGATCGGGTACTCCTGTTTAATTCATGATTTAGATTATTTGGTAAAGGCAAACTACGAAGTAAATGGGAAGGACCTTATCTTGTGAATACGATGTTACCTTTGGGAGCTGTGATTATAATGGATGACAAAAGGAACAAGTACACGATGAATGGACAATGTCTAAAGGTATATCTAGAACCTGACACTTTTGAATTAAAATCTTTTGATGTGTACTTCACTGCTTAGTGCCCTGTGTGGTCGAGCTTAACAACGTAAAACAAAAGCCCTGTATATGTTTTTGATTTTCATGATTTTTTTTCTTTTCTTTTGTTTTGATTGGTTAAATATACTGTACCGCGCCGATCGGTGCAGCCCTGCACCGATCGGCGCGGCAGTGTCTTGTTAAGACAGTTGAATTCCGTAAATAAGAGATAGAGTCCTAGTCCAATTGGAAATCAAGGGATATAAATATGAGACGGGAGCAACCCCACGGATCAACTCGCATTACATACTCACCAGAACAAAGCACTAAAGGCAGAAGCTATTGAAGGCGACACGTCGGGAAGCAATCAAGGTGGCGCCGATCGGCGCGACAGTGGAGCCGTGACATTGGAGCCGATCGGCTTGGCGGGGAATTTCCGTAGCTTTCTAAAATCTGGTCCTGGGACGAAGTTGACAAAGTATTGATGCCAACACGAGATGATCCAGTGGTCTGGTCAGATCTGAGGAAGAAGTTCATGAAGGAAAGCGAAGCTGACGCATGGAACGCCGACAAGGTAAAGATGGACAATGAACTTTGGCAGATTATGAGGAGAGTTTTGGTGCGCAAAGGAAAATATATAGGATCTATTGGAGGATAGGCCATTTCTCAAAGGTACACCATGGAAGGTCTTCTTGATCTTGCTAAGCCTTTGTCATATGAAGATTTTTTGTATTTTTAAAGATTATTGACTAAGCAAGAGAAAGAGGAACTAGATGAAGAGAGCGCTCTCACAATCCATAAGTGTCGGCTTTATAATGAACATGATATTGCTGCCAAGTATGAACTCCAGCTGCACAAGGAAGCCGAAGAAGCCATGTACCAATTGGATGCAGAAAAGGATCTTCAAGCTAGACAAGATGAAGCCTCTCCCAGGGTTCTTACCGATTGGGAGGGTTTTCAGTAAAACAAGATTCATAGGGATAGTCGCATCAAAGGTTGCAAGTGTCTCTTTTGTGTTAAAGATCTTCAACATAAGGCTGAACTCCAATTGGCAGAAGATCCAACCTTCATACCCAGAGAGGTTGTATATGATGATGGCTATTGTGCAGTTCCAAGAGGGAAGACGCCTAAGGAGATTAATGATGAAATTTTATGAAGACGGCAAAAGAAGGGGATTCGTGACCGGAACCTGGAACAATTGGCAGAAGCCACCAGCTGCGCCGATCGATGTAACGATGGAGCCGATCGGCATGAACTGAAGATGGCTGAATTTATTGATCTGACGGCTCTGCCAAGTGAAGACGAAGAGCCTACTACAAAGAAGTGTAAGACTATACCAGAGGTTCTCAAATCTGCTAGACTATCGGGTAAGCCAATTCAAAGGTAGTCTAAATGGGATAGCGACTTTGACACGTTAGATTGTTCAAAAAATTTGGAGAGTGGTCATCCTAGAATGTCTGGATATGCGGGAGATGATTCTAATATACAGAGAAGCTCTAGAAGTCCTAAGTTTGAAAATTGGGGAACATTTGTAGAATGTAACAATGACAGGGAGTCAGGAACTTCAGCAAGAGTTAATGGTAATGTAGAGGGAAGCGGAGACAATCGCAATGAGGAAAGAACACCACCGTGCCGATCGACTCAGAGGGGTTTAAACAGTGTCACCCACTACAGTGTTGAAAATCATAGTCTGCAACCACCAGTTTGCTGTCCTGTCTACCACCGGAATATTGAAAGATTGTATCAAGACAGGGATCGTGCCTACAGGCATCAAAGGGATGTGGATCAGAGAATCCATGATGCAATTGAGATGAATGAAGCAGATTACACTTTTCTCGTAAGAAACATAAGACGGATTTTCTGAGTCTTGAACAAGCATGGTCTCCATGATTAGTTGAGTTTCTTCTCTTGCAATGAGGACATTGCAAATTTTGAGTGTGGGGGAAGGGCTTCCACTAGTCATGGTCTTTAATTGTTTTTTAGTTTAGTTTTGTTTGTTTTTCTTATTAAGTGTGCTTAAGAGAGTCATGAGTGATGTTGAGAGTTGCTTTAAAAGTCTTTATGTAGTTTGAATCATTGCTTTGTCTTTAATAAAGTTAGTGTCGATTGTCAAATTGAAATTACCCTATATTATTTATCTTATCTTTTTGATGATTGATCGGTTGATTACTTGAATTAGTTGGTTACCACTTAACTTTTAAGCTTTGAATTTGTGAAAACTTCTTTTGGCTCATCCCAAGCCAAAGCAAAAGCAGGGTCTGATATGCCTACATAAGCCAAGTGAATGAGAGCAAGCTACACTTTTGAATTAATTAAATTACAAGTAACTTGTCAACTCTTTGCTCATGATTTCAACAAAATTAGGAAAGGATGATCTATTTGTTTACCTCTGTATTTCTAGCCATTCTTATCCATATAATTTCCTTGCTATCATGAAAACCATACGTATTTGCTTCTCCCTCCTCCTTGATATACCCTATATTCTCAATAAAGAGAGGATTCAAAAAATAGTTGCTGCTGGTACAAGATAGAAATTGCCGATCATATTGGGAATAGAATAAAGAGGAAGAAAAAGAAGAAAAAAAAATAAGTATATAGACTATGTCGATCAGCGTAGCTGTGGAACCGATTGGTGCAGATAAAAAAAAGGGAAGAAAAAAAAGAGACAAAGAGAAAAATTATTCCCTGAGATGTAGCAAGATTATCAAAGAAAGCAGCTTTCTGATCATCTCTTACTCTTTGCCATTGTTCTCATTAAAACCTTTTTCTTTAGATCTCCTTTGTTCCTCTTATTCGTCATTAAAATTTCTTTTCCTAGAAAATCCTTTCTTAGTGGGCATGATTGAGCACATTGTTGACATGGTTAACTTTATGGTTTAATTAGTTATATAGCCCTCCAAGATCCATATACAATCATTGATTAGATAGGAGAGGGAAGGAAATACACCTGAGATATTTAGAGAATACCAATTGCATGATGCTCAATGCTAAGGATGAGTAAAGAAAACTAAAATCATTTTTGAAAAGGTTTTGTGGTAATTTGATTAAATTCAAGTATGAAGTACCGATTGGTTTGAAAGAGGGTGAGAGAAAATCTTTGTGCGGCAAGTAAAAATGATAATTGATATTGATTGAAGGAGAGGTGATGTGAAGATTCTTGCTACATATTTGATTTTGTATTGCTCGAGGACTAGCAATGATCTGAGTGTGGGGGAACTGTTGGTGGTTTCTAGATACCCATTTTATCTACCAAAAAGGAATGTTTTACGTCTTAATTTGGTGGTATTGACTAACAATTCACCCCATGTTTGCATATATTTGTAGTTGTTCTGTTTTGGATGTAATTACAGAAAATAGGTATAAAATAGGGCAATTATGGATAAGGAATCAAAGAGCAACAAGGATGGGCCAGATACAGAGCCGCGCCGATTGGCGCGGGCCTGCACCGATCGGTGCAGGAGGGTGAAAGACAATGAAAAGCATAATTCGGTCCAAGGACAGAGGACCAGCCCAATACAAGTCAAAGTCGGTGGAAGTTGACCTAATCTCACCGGATATAAAAGGAAGACATCTATCAAGAGCCAAAGAGGGAGGAGAGAGGCAGCAATCACGATATCCAGTTGTTAGAACTAGGGTTTCAGGATATTGGCGGTGACGGTTGGACAACACCGATGAGAACCACCAGAAGGGAGGTCGCGCCGATCGGCATGACGGTTGCACCGATAGGCACGTGCGCGTTCCAGCGCTATTTCTCACCCTTCTGCTATGCTTAGCAGGAGGATGAGCGAGTAGTCTCATATTCTCTTCTCTGGTGCGGGGATCTGGTCATGTAACTCTCATACTTGTTGATACTCTCTTGATGAATTCAATCTATGTAGTGAACTCAATTGTGCATCTATTTCATTAGTGTATCGGCCGGTATACTTCTGCCTATTGCGTAGTGCAAGAAACCAATGGGGAGCTAATAACCTCTGTAGTGACAATCGGGGCGAACGAAACCACCATGTCTTGTAGAATATTGGAATCATCATCCGAGTTAATAAGAATAAGGTTGCATGCTAGTGAACCAATCCTAAGGTGAGAATCCTTCACTATCCTGTTACATCTCTAATAACATTCATCCACCACTCTCTCACCATCATCATTCACACCAACCCAACCATTGCAATCTGTTAGTAAGCCTTTAATAGTAATAGTCCCGCTCGTTCCCTGTGGATTCGATAACCTTGGAATACTCTGAGGGAAAAAGAGCTACAACTGTAGGCCGTCCTCTTGCGGTATATAAGTGGGTGCATAACTACGACCAACACAACATCACACTAATTAATCCATACGTGCATCGACGTCTAACTATGGTATTGCGGACACACTATGACTCATACACGACCAAATCATCTACTCCTGGTCTATGTCTACCGGCTCGTCTGGTTCTATCGGGTCCATGGGTTCTTCCGGCTCGATCGGTCCCATCATCTCTACATCAACATTATTCGCCTGTTCCATTACTTCATCCACTTGCTCTCCATACTCCATAGGGATTTCATCTCAGTTATCTATGATGGGGAGGTGGGTAGCCTTGAAGGCGTGAAATTCGACCTGAAGCTCCTGCAATTCAGACTCCATTATGTCTGCATCTCCGATAGCTTGGTCATGCTCGTCGATGATCATATCCATCTCTTCATTTTATGCTTGGATTTGTTGGTTTAATTCTAAAATCTCTAGAATCTTGGCTTGCTTTTCCGTTTCGGAAAGCCAAAGTGCGGCCCAAAACATGTCCAGCTGATGGTACAAGTCCTTGCATATGCCAAATAGGGAGAGTCCATAACACTCTGCCACATGCAGCGCTGGACAATAGAGTGGGTGGTTTGGGTCGAAGATGAAATCTAGGCGGCGGTTCCACTCAAGATCCTCCAGATTATCAATTGGCAACAAAGTTACTGGTGCTCTGGCGATCTCATGCTTGTGGACTTCGCAAAACAAAGTGACGGCTTTGAAGGCAGCAACACTCCAAGTAGTGAGTAGGTCTACTGCATAGACGCTGATAGTCCATGATTCTCATGCTGGTAGGAAAGAGTAATTGCTGGGGACTGCGACATGGACTACACAAGAAGTGGTCCCATTCTCCAAAGTCGTTTTGCCAACATAGATAGGAGGGATATCATGTCCATAACCCCGAAGGACTCTCTAAAAGAGTTGGATCATTCCAGGGATGTCCAGACCGTTGGTGATCTCCCAACCCGGTGGAGCTTGGTAATTGTTTTCATCCATCTTTAGGGGTGGAATGTGAATGAGTCAAATTCCTTTTAAGTAATGTGCATTTCATGTACAGCTTCATGAAATACAAAAACAAAATTTTAGTTCACATTTTCTAGCCTCAAGGTGCAATATTACGGAGATGGGTTTTAAAACAGATTCAGTCTTGATTGTGCAACAGTAAAAAAAAATGAGTATTTTGTCCTGAAAACAAAATCCACAGAACTGATTCTTGGCATCAAGTTGCAGTAGACTTCCATAGCTTTCCAGATTGTATTTGTACTCCCAAAAATTCCAGGCAAATAGACTTCTATGGCTTTCCTACTGGACAGAGGAACAATTATTAGAGGTTGGGTCGTACTGGAAATGAAAATAGACTTCTATGGCTTTCTAGATTGGGTTCATACACCTCTAAATTCCAAGTGGAACTCCAGTTATTCATTTTGCAAGTTCAGGAATGTGTTGAAAATAGGAAGCTGACAGATTGTTATTAACTTAACAATTGGATATAGAGTCAAAATTTTATACTCAACAACTTGAAATTTTTATTTCTGAGGTGGGTGAGTAAGGAGAGAACGAAATTTTAGTTAAGTTATAAAGGGATGCATGATGCAAAATTCAATTTATTTACCTATCGTTCTTCACAACACACACCTATATTGCCGATACTTAGCGGCACAAAAATTTGGTGACGACACGCACTGATCATGTAAGTCAATCTAAGTGTTGTACTAATGGTGTTAATGTACCTACGGAGAAACTCATTGCAGAGACAATACATTAATTTAAAAGAAACTACAAAAATAAGGGTAATACTACAACGGTTCATGGAACGAACCGTCTTGCGAAACCACGGTCCTCGCAAGCGAACCAATGCTCATAAACCTACCATGATGAGCATTACAAAGAAAAAGTTGGCATGTTTTATGGAAGAAACCGTCTCACGAAACCATAGCCCTCGCGAGTGAACTCTATCCTCCAACACTTGTCAAGGAGCCAAAAATGAAAAATGTTGGCAACGATTCATGGAAGGAATCATCCCGTAAAGCCACAGTCCTTGCGAGCGAACTTTAAATGCTAGAAGAAAATCAATAAAAAGCCATCTCAAGCATAACCCGGTAGCTTTGTCACCAACCCTAAAAACTACTAGGGGCAATACTAACGTATCCTCACACGTAGCATCATAGTTTTTGAAATTACATTTTAATTGTTGTATTATCCTGGACCACGGCTCTGATACTAGCTGAGGCGCCCCTTCCCGGAGGATCGAGGTCTCAAAGGTGCTGATAACGCAGACACTTGATAATACAACAATGATCCAATGTTTAAGTTTAATTATTACATCAAAGTGCAGCGGAATTACAAGTTCATGAGGTTTCGAAAACAACGGAGGCAAAATAATGATAAGATCTATGAGCTTGACGATACAACATAGTGATGATTCATGCCCATGGAACCATCACTCTAGCAACACACAACAGTCACTACGGCGGCAGGTCAGACTCCCAGTGGGCAGTCCAACCCTCAGGGACCTGCATGTCCCAAGGCAACACATCTACAGGCAATTCTATCTCTTCAGTACCTAAAAACCACGGAGGTACAAAGCCTGAGTACTAATTACTCAACAAGACTTACCCGTCAAACACCTAGACATGCAATGGCTCTAATAGGTGGCTTGTTTAAAAAGACTTGCACTATGCAACCTATTAGTTCTATCAAATTAACAACCTAACTTCTCTGAATCGTATGGCTTTGAGAACATAATAATAATTTTAATTGACATTAAAACATTATGTTCTTGCATACATCATGTCATATAGGTAATGCCGTTAATTCAATTCCGTCATATAGGTAACGACAACCAGGAGCAAGGGGAAGACTTCCAGAAGGACATTGACCCTCAAGAGCAAGAAGTGGTAGTTGCTAGCACTAACATCAATCCATACAAGCCCCGGTTTACATTCGCCTTTTTACAAAATTTTGCTAGTTTATTTTACTAATGTCTACAATTATTGTTGCATTAGGTCATAGGAGTTGATTGAAACCCACCTTGCATGATATCCAAATGACCTATGCTATAGTCTTAGAACTTGGTAGAATCGGTACTGTTATGCTATGCTTAGTAATTGTTACTCTCATTAAGAAGGTATTATTATTACTAAGGAAAGAACTTGACCACTGGAACGGGAATTATTGAAAGATGTTTATTCTATGTCATGATCGGGCATGGATAATGCATGTGTAGTTTTGTAGCAACACATGGGTGTTGACTGTGGTAGCCCTGCCTTGTCGAACCTAGGACCCGTCCGTGGTCGGCCCCTTGATCAAGTATTGAACAGTACCGAATGCATGCTACCTTATGGGCACTAGTAAGCCGATGTAGCATTGAAGGTCACTTGCATTGAGGATGTTTAAGGTGCGTTGGTCATTGACCCTCCTGCAGCTGGAGTCGGCGGTTCAGACCATGAAGTACTATTGGCAGAATGCCATGCCCACTAAACGTCACCACACCCGGGCTGAGGTGTAGGTGCTTTTCTTGCGAAAGGTTACCATATACGACCTTAATTGGTGCGTATGTGTCGTGCATCTCGGGTTTTCCCAGCTGGTGTAAATCGATTGCAATTGCTATCCCTCGCAGTAATGAGTACAACTTGGTCACCGCGCCAATTGCGTAGTTGCACCTAATATTATGAATGGATCATGTTGCTCATTGATATTGATTATTATTATTATTATTATTTCTCTTATGTCGTAATAAATTTTATATATTATTTTATTATCCTTGTTCCAACTAAAGTTATATTTCAGCTCACCCATTTAAATTGACAATTAAAACTTGATAGAACTAATAGGTTGCTTAGTGCGAGTCCTTTTAAACAAGCCACCTATTAGAGCCTTTGCATGTCTAGGTGTCCGACGTGTAAGTCTTGCTGAGTAATTAGTACTCAGGCTTTGTGCCATTGTGTTTTTCAGGTAATGAACAAATAGAATTGCCTGTAGATGTGATGTACTGGGAAATGCAAGTTCCTGAGGGTTGGACTGCCCATTGGGAGTCTGACTCACTGCCGTAGTGATGTTGCTTGTTGCTAGGGTGATGGTCCTTCGGGCATGGATCACCACCAGGCTGTACCATCGAGCGTAGTTCCTTTACGTATTTGCTTCTGCTGTTTCAAAATATTTATGAACTTGTATTAATTCCGCTGCGCTCTGAATCATCGTATTAATGTAATATTCAACTTAAATTTGGACCAATGTTGTATTATCAAGTGTCTCCGCTATCAGCACCGTCGGGACCTCGATCCTCCGGGAAGGGGCGCCACAGCTAGTATCAGAGCCGTGGTCCATGATAATACAACAAATAAATCATATTTTCAAAAACTATGATGTTTGCGAGTAAGGATACGTTAGTATTGCCCATGTAGATAATAGGGTGGTGACAAAGCTAACCTGGGTTATGATTGTTTATATTACTTGTATCTACGGCTTCTTCAAATGAAGGTACGTGCATGCTTAACCGATACACGTGATATCGGTGTCTGTGCTCGCAGGCGGATACGAGACACTGTTAGCTCGTGACTTATCACGGGGCGATCCTTTTCCATGGATCGTTACTGGTAGAATTGTGCTTATTTTTGTAGTTTTTTTTGAATTTGATATATTATTTGTGCAATGGATCTTCTGCAATTACACTAACGCCGTTAGTATAACACTTAGATTGATTTACGTGTTGAGTGTGGGTCGTCACCAAATATTCGTGCCTCTAAGTAGCGGCAAAGTACGCATTGTGTTGGGAGGAACAATAGGATCATAAAATCAAAATTTTGCATCATACATCCCAATATAACTAAACTAAAATTTGGTTCTCTCCTTGCTCACCAACCTCTGAATAAAAATATTCATAACTATTAATTTACTCAAGCAAATAAGGCATACAAATACTTTTCAGAAAGGTCTCAACATTCCCTGTCACCTAGAATTTAAATTAAAATTCGATCAGAACAGTAACAACCTCAGAAACAGGGAACAAGTACAATCTGTCAACTCGCTATTTTCAGCATGACCCTGAACTTACAAATTTGATAACTAAAGTGGTACTTCTTATTTGCAAGAGTTTAAACCTAATCTGGAAAGCCCTTGAAGTCTATTTTCATCTCCAATAGGTTTCATAATTTTTTTGTTTTCCCTCTGTCCAGTAGAGCCAAAACACTCAGCCTCTATCATCCTGAAACAGAATCTGCCAACCTGAACTTGCAAAATTCATAAGTCCAGATTTACTTGGAATTTTTGAGAATATAAATACAATATGGAAAGCTATGAAAGTAAGGTATAACCTGGTTCCAATCCCCAATTTGTGAACCTTGTTTTCTGTTCAAAATACCCACTTTGCTGACTGTGGTACAGTCAAGACAGAATCTGTTTTAAAACCCATCGCCGTATTATTGCCCTTTGAGGCTGGAAAATATGAACTAAAAACTTGGTTTATGTATTTCATAGCACCTTATATGAAATGCATCCTTACTGTAGGGAAAGTTTGACTCAATCAAATTGTTGTCATATAGTTTTACTATCATTACCAATACAATGACAGTTGTTAGTGATATGCATTTTACCCATGGAACACTGTACTCACCATTGGGTTTTTGTTCCAGATGGGTGACCATGGTTTTGAGAAGCTTTCACATGACGGGTGGCGCTACACCACCGGTCTCCACCACCGTGGCTTTCCTACACTTTTGTGGGATCTGCTACACTTGCTGGGCTACGACGAGCCGCCCTCCTACAAGGGCCGTGAGATGCGCTGCCACGGAGTGACTCTTGCTGAGGTACACATCAGCATGCCTACCCAACCCGTGCAACCTTGACATGGCGGGGATGGAGAGCACAGAGATTTGTGGGAGCCTCCATGAGGGCTTGGAAAGAGTCGCCCACAGGGCTCTCACTCACTTCTGCGGGTGCCACACAACAGCGCTCTCTAGGACTCCGTTTGAGATGATTCCCATTTGGCACCAGGCCAACCCGGTCTGGCAGAGACGCGTAAGGCGCATCGCCCACGACGACTACCCGGCGTATCACACGGGGGTACCACCGTGTGTCCCAGTACTCGGAGTACCTCCTCAACTTTGATGAGGAGACTAGCAGCCACAGCAGGGTTCTACTGGCTGACATCGAGCAAGCCTGGGTGCAGAGGAATGATCTGCAGACACAGGTTGATGCACAGCAGAGGGAGATTCAGCGGCTGACCGCTGCTCTTGAGGCGAGTGAGACTCGTGTTACTGAGGTCACTGGACAGCGCGACACCCTCGCATAGGAGGTTGATAGATGTGGCGTGCTTATGCAGCACCGCGCCAACCACAACGAGCATCTACAGCATCAGTTGACAGCTGCACAGCACGAGATGGAGCTCATGGGAGAGGATCTAGAGACCCTAGCTCACGAGAATCAGGGCCTGCAGCAGCAGCTGGAGGCGGTCTTGGCGCCACCGGCACCACCGGAGGAGGAGGACCCGGACGAGGACATGGAGGAGGAGTCTGATGTGGACTACGAGGCACCAGCCAGAGACAGGACTTAGGGGACCGTGATAGACCGGACTAGGTCGTGTAGGCAGGACAAGTTGGGTAGGTAGCTTTTGTCGACCACACGAGGTTATGGTATTTTGGGGGATCACTGTGTGAGATGCTTTTGTAACTCGATGGTCACATATTCCGAGTTCATGTACTTACGACTATGTTGACTTATGATGTGTATTGGTTGTACCCTTTTCGGCTACCATTGTTGCAACAGAGTATCATAAGAATTCTAGATTGATCGTACTCTTTGATTCAATCAAATTACTTTCCTTGTAGATGGCTGAAAACACCAATCAACCGCCACCAGGTTGGGAGATCACCGACGGCCTGGAGTTCACAGGGATGGTTCACCTGTTTTGGAGAGTTCTCGAGAGATTCGGATATTCCATTCCTCCCACCTATGTTGTCAAGGAATTTCAGGAGCATGGAGTCCCCTCATGTGTGATCCATGTGGCAGTTCCCGCCAACTACTCTGTCATTCCCGCATGGGAATCTTGGACCATTAGTGTCATCGGGACAGATCCGCCTTCCACTGGAATGTAGCTGCATTCAAGGCACTTACTCGGTTCTGTGAAGACCACAAGCATGATGTTGCTAGAACATCCATCGCCTTGCTGCCCATTAATGATGTGATGGACTTCGAGTGGATTAAGCATGTGGATTTCATCTTTGATCCAAACCATCACCACCATGATCCTATGCTGCACATAATAGAGTATTATGTCTTATCCACTTTTGCCTTATGCACAAACTTGTGCCGGCGTCTGGATATGTTTCATGCTGCACTTCGACTTTCTGAAGTCGAAAAACAAGCTAAGGATGAGGAAATTGTAGAACTGAACCAACAAATTCAAGCAAAGAATAAAGAGATGGATGCAATTATAGAAGAACGTGACCAAGCTTTGCTAGATGCAACAGATCTTGAGCATGACATGATTGAGGCTCAAGATGACTTGGACGCATTCAAGGCTGCCCACCTTCCTATTGAAGGAAATTGGGACGAGATCATCATGGAGTATGGAGAACAAGAGGATGTAGAGATGGCGCTGGTCGATATTAATGAGGTGAAAATGATGGATCTGGAGGAACCAAAAGAGCCTATGGAAGCAGAAGAACCAGAAGACATAGACCAGGAGTAGATGGATTGCTACACCTCGGTGTATGGTCATGTAATATAAGTATTCCTAGTTTGAACTTAGACAGAAAATCTTGGATGAAGCACATCACTCCAAGTACTCCATCCATCCGGGTAGTAATAAAATGTACCAAGATCTGAAGAAGAATTTTTCGTGGACAAGAATGAAGCGAGAAGTGGCTCGATATGTTGCAGAATGTGATACTTGTTAGAGAGTTAAGGCTGACCATTTGAAACAAGCCGGATTGCTGCAACCATTGAGTATTCCCACCTGGAAATGGGAGGACAGCAGCATGGACTTTAGTGCTGGCCTACCTCTCACTTCGTGTAAGCACGATTCTATTTGGGTCATTGTGGACCGACTCACCAAATCTGCTCACTTCTTGCCGGTCAACAATAGATACAACATACGGCAATACGCAGAGCTATACATTGCAAGAATTATGTGTCATCATGGAGGACCCAAGACCATCATCTCAGATCGTGGTTCATAGTTTATCGCCCGTTTCTGGGAACAGCTGCATGCATCTTTGGGTACATGCCTAATTCGTAGTTCTGCTTAACATCCTGCCACCGATGGGCAGACAGAGCGTGTCAACCAAATTTTGGAAGATATGCTCAGGGCATGTGTTTTAACACATGGTGGTAACTGGGATGAGTATCTACCCTAGCTGAATTCTCGTATAACAACAGTTACCAGGAGAGTGTGAAAATGTCACCATTTGAAGCACTCTATGGTCGTAGTTGTAGAACACCGTTAAACTGGTCTGAATCTGGAGAAAGAGTAACCTTTGGTCCTGATCTTGTCAAGGATGCAGAAGAAAAAGTTCATACCATTCAGGCAAATCTTAAAGCTGATAAGTGCCGTCAAGAGAAGTAGGCAAACAGACGACGTAGACCACTTTATTTCAATAAGGGTAACTACGTCTATCTTCGAGTGTCACCTATGAAGGGTATCCAACGGTTTGGAGTTAAAGAAAAGTTAGCTCCCCATTATATTGGACCATTCCAAATTTTGGAACGATGTGGAAATGTAGCCTACAAGCAGGAGTTACCCGCTAATCTATCGGGAGTTCATAACACTTTCCATGTCTGTCAGTTAAAGCGATGTCTCAAACCACCCATTGACAAGGTCTTGGAAGAGTATGACCAGCTCAAACCCGATCTCACATACTCCGAACATCAAATAAAGATCCTCGATGAGAAAGAGCGCACAACCCGTAAAAGAACACTCAAATTCTATAAGGTTCAATGGAGTAATTACTCAGAAGATGAATCCACTTAGGAATCTCAAGAATTCCTGAGTACGCATTACCCGAAATTTTGGTCGTCATATGCAGGTATGTTTTGACCACCATACTTCCCTCTAGTTTGCCTTGTCCATAATCTCGGGACGAGATTTCTTTAAGGAGGGAGGGCTATGACACCCCAGGTGTCTCACTTCTTAACAAACATGAAAAGCACAAATCATGAATAATATAGCATGAAATGTGGAAGCCTCATTCCAATTATTTAAATTAATTCCAGGTAATTAGAAACCCTACAAAACAAATTGTGAGCCAAATGAGATTTTATTATACAACATATGCCAACTAAATTCATAATCATCTTATTAATATTAAAATATAATTTTAGGAATGTAATGAGCATTTTACTAATTATGGAAATACCCCAAATAATTAGTTAAAGTCTAGGGCCATTTCAAAATTGAATTTAAATACAAAAATCTCCAGAATAATTCAGACCAAATGGCTCCCACTAGAGCACCAGGAGTATCTCTTAGGACCTTTGTGCAAAATCCCATAAATTTAGGAGCTTCCTACCTATTTTATTTGGGAATATCTTTGACGAGGGACTTGTTTGCAAGAAATCTAATAGTCCAGGGGGCGTAGTGCAAAATCTTCCTTCTTCCTCCCTCACTGGCGCAGAGCTCCCCCCTCCTGCCGACGCTAGCGCTTGCTCGCCCCTCTGCCGCACGCCTCCGGCTCCGCCTCGGGACCTCGCGTGCTACAACGCCACCTGCACCCCTCTGCATTGCCGTCGCGTGTCGTCCATCGCACAGTCACCCAACGGCCGCGTTCTCCTTCTCCTCACGCCAACGACATGGCCGATCGACGACTTCAATTTCCACCGCTTCTCCCGCTCTCGCCCCCCCCCCCCCCCACTTGCCCCTCTCCTCTCTGCGCAACTTGAAGCCGCACCCGTGAACTCACGAACTCATTCATTCTCTCGCTCCCTCTGTTCTCTCTCCCATTTCTTCTCTTCCCTTCCCCATTCTGCCATTGCAGAGCAAGCCGAGCTCGAGCTCGCATTGCCGTCGCTCCCCTGCTTCCCGAGCCCAGCCGAGAGCACCCACGCACCCGTCCACTTCCCCTCTAGCTCCCCGGGACACTCACTTGGCCACTCCCTGCGTGTGCTCACCCAATTCGAGGGAAAACCAAAGCAGGAAACTCCGGTGACCTCCTCCGCCACGGCCAAAAATCTCCGGTCTCTGGTACGTCTCCTCCCTCCCCTTTCTTTTCGCGCGCACGAGCAACCCATCTACGAGCTTCCCTGACCCTTCCTTACCTTGTTTTCATCACGAGATCGCCGGCACTGCTGCTTTCCCCGGCCCTGATCATCTCCGCCGGCAGGACCAAGCCGCTTACATGATGAGCACTACTCTCCGGCACTTCCCAAACCGATCCGACTCGATGCCGAGCCTCCCCGAGTCGCCGTGAAGCTGTAGGAGCAAGCCCCAACTGATTTGCTACCTCCTAGCCCGAACGCGACACCGCCAAAGACCACCGTTCCACCGCCTCTCGACGTCGGCATCCTCCCGGTGAGAATCCGTCCTCGCGAACCCCACCAAGCTCTCCGCCTCGGCGTGCGCACCATGCTAGCACCCCCGCGACGAGATTTCTTCGCGCGCAGCCGCCAGCGGCGAGTGTTGACCATGCTCCGGTGAGTCCCCGGCAGCCACTGGCCCCTGCACACTGGCATCCTATTGGCATCTGATGTGGTCTATGTGGTACCTATGTGTCGCACACGTGGCACTGATGTGCCATTAGATAAGCCAAAAATACCAGAGAATCCTCAGAAAATGCTTAAAACTTTGAAAACTCATAGTAAATCGAATATAAACCCAATGAGGCCCAAAAAAATGTTGTTAGATTCATTTTGAAGTGCTCTATTTTAGTAACATAATAAATCATTGTCTCTGTACATGTATTTTTACTAATGCAATAGTTTTTCAAAACACTAAACAATTCACCAGATACTCTAGGGACAGAATTAAATCCTGATTTTTGGCATGCTTAGTAAAAACATGATTATCTACCATCACTAATTTTTGTTTGCTAAAATATGAAATATTTTGTGCTCTGGAATTTATTTAGTGTTTCTGCTTAAAGAAATGCTAGTAAATAATCTATAAATGTTTTGCCCATAAAACTTGGTGAAAATATTTGTCATGAGTATCTATGTCCACGGTAAATCACACATGCCCAGAAACCTAAATTTATTTTACTAATTAATTTAATTCCTCATATTACTTATTTACCTTGCTTAATTGCATAAAGAATATATATACCTAAAATCTTAATTAACAACCCAACTTCTCTAAAGCGTATGGCTTCGAGAACATAATGATAATTTTAATTGACATTAAAACACTATGTGCTTACATACATGATGTTATTGCATTCAACGGTATTCCGCTAATGCCGTTAATTCAATTCCGTCATATAGGTAACGACAACCAGGAGCAAGGGGAAGACTTCTAGAAGGACATTGACCCTCAAGAGCAGGAAGTGGTAGTTGCTAGCACTAACATCGATCCAGGCAAGCCCCGGTTTACATTCGCCTTTTTACAAAATTTTGCTAGTTTATTTTACTAGTGTCTATAATTATTGTTGCATTAGGTCATAGGTGTTGATTGAAACCCACCTTGCATGATATCCAAATGACCTATGCTATAGTCTTAGAACTTGGTAGAATCGGTACTGTTATGCTATGCTTAGTAATTGCTAGTTTCGTTAAGAAGGTATTTTTATTACTAAGGAAAGAACTTGACCACTAGAACGGGAATTATTAAAAGAAGTTTATTCTATGTTATGACCGGGTAGGGATAATGCATGTGTAGTTTTGCAGCAACACATGGGTGTTGACTGTGGTAGTCCTGCCTTGTCGAACCTAGGACCCATCCGTGGTCGGCCCCTTGATCAAGTATTGAATAGTACTGAATGCAAGCTAGCTTATGGGCACTAGTAAACTGATGTAGCCTTAAAGGTCACTTGCATTAAGGACGGTTATGGTGCATTGGTCATTGACCCTCCTGCTGCAAGAGTGGGCGGTTCAGACCATGAAATACTATTGGCAGAACGGCATGCCCACTCGACGTCACCACACTCGGGCTGAGGTGTAGGTGCTTTTCTTGTGAAAGGTTGCTATATACGACCTTAATTGGTGCGTATGTGTCGTGCATCTCGGGTTTTCCTAGCTGGTGTATATCGATTGCAATTGATGTCCCTTGCAGTAATGAGTACCACTTGGTCACCGCGCCAATCGCGTAGTTGCACCTAATATTATGGAATGGATCATGTTGCTCATTGATGTTGACAATCATTATTATTATGATTGCTCTTATGTCATATTAAATTTTATATATTGTTTTATTATCCTTGTTGCAACTAAAGTTATATTTCAGCTCACCCATTTAAATTGACAATTAAAACTTGATAGAACTAATAGGTTGCTTAGTGCGAGTGCTTTTAAATAAGCCACCTATTAGAGCCTTTGCATGTCTAGGTGTCCGACGGGTAAGTCTTGCTGAGTAATTAGTACTCAGGCTTTGTGCCATTGTGTTTTTCAAGTAATGAAGAAATACCATTGCCTGTAGATGTGATGCTCTTGGACATGCAAGTCCCTGAGGGTCGCTGCAGTGATGTTGCTTGGTGCTAGGGTGATGGTCCTTCGGGCATGGATCACCACAGGCTATACCATCGAGCGTAGTTCCTTCCACTGCACTCTGAATCATCGTATTAATGTAATTTTTAACTTAAATTTGGACCAATATTGTATTATCAAGTGTCTGCGCTATCAGCACCGTCGGGACCTCGATCCTCCGGGAAGGGGCGCCACACCCACAAGGGGTCGGCACCAAAAATGGGCCGCCGCCCGGCATAGGCCGCCGCCCGGCCTAGGCTGCCGGCCGGCCTGCCAGGCCGCCCGGCCTACCGTGCCACCCGTTCTGGGACTATTCCTCCCAGGGTGTCCAGCCCACTTGGCCCATCATGCCAACCGACGCCAAGTGGATAAGGCGGTTGAAAATCGACCCAACAACCGTCATCTGGACCAAATATGAGCCGTCCGAGGGAAGGTGGTCGGAAACCGACTCAATTGTGTGGCCGCTCGGCCTGGGTTACCGCCCGGCGGTGCATGCCTCCCGGCATGCCCGACCTCCCGGTGTGGCCAGCCGCCCGGTGGGGGAAATTTTGCCCACCGACTCTCCTCCACCTTGAAGTACGTGCCAAGTCTTCGCCACCTATAAATAGAGGGGGAATTCGGCAGAAGTGAAGGAATAGAGAAGAAATAAGCATTAGTCCAAAGTTTTACCCAAGTAGAAGAGTAGAGGTGTAGGAGGAGGAGTTCAGGGTACTGGCTCCTTCAACTTGTGCCTCGGGGATTGAAGCTCCTGCGTGAGTAATCTTCCTTATCTTCGAGGCCGGATAACATGTAGTAGAATTCTTGCCCAAGTAATAAAGTGAGTATTTCTATCCTTTTATTATGTGGGATCCTCGTGCATAACTTTTTATTGCTTTGTAGCATTATCTTGTTATGTTTACCAATTCTAGAACTGGTATGAAAGTCTATGTTTAGACATGGTGTTTAGACTTAGCTTTCCTGGGATTGCATTCGTCCCCACGGGCTGTGTGGTAGGCGGCAGGTGGTGACAGCCCTATCCGTCCAATATTGAATTCCACCACATTCGGGAAGTCTCAAGCAAGGTTGTCTAGCGTTAACGTGCCCACTAGTACATTAGGTTAGTTACCGACCCTTACCTATGGATTGTTATCGTGCCCCGAAGCAGATATTTGGAAATAGAATTCTCACTAAGTTACTTGGAGAAGGTTCACTGCATTAGATTGCCAGGCCCGGGGACTTCTTCTCCCTATAGAGTACACTTTGTTCTGCAACCTCATCACTAGGACTTGATAGATTAGGAGTGACACTTTACTCGTTCCCTATGGAAATTGATACTTTGGAATACTCCCGGGTAAAAGTTACGTCGGCATCTGTACGCTTGCAGATTTTCCCTGTTTGGCTTAAGAACCGCCAACAATGGACGGCTTTGAGAGACTCACACGAGGTAGAGCCATCCACGTGGACATCCTTGGGAGGAACCTTGTGAACAATGTCTCCCACCATGGACTTGGCTCATATCCCACCGCCATCAACATCATAGGGACGAGTGATTCCATCCCCGCATGGATCAAACCCCTTCTCGCCGATGACTACTATTGCGAGAGGTGTTGCAAGGATGGCCACACCACCAAGGATTGTACCATGGTGAGAAATTCCATTGTTTTGCCTAATGCTAACTTGTTCCATGAGAACACACATTTCAAGCTTTTTAGGAACAAGGATGGCAAGGTGAAAGCTAAAGCTTTGGAACCACCAAACAAGAAGAGGAAGATCAAGAGCATATGGGTGCCTAAGTGCATTGTTGATCTTGAGAGATCGGCTACGTACAAGTGGGTGCCCAAGAACAAGACCTATATGGTGGTGGTGGTGGACCGAGTGCTTTCATAAAGATCATGTGAAGTCCACCATAAGTGACATGGACCTCAATGACCTATCTACTCATGATGGTGGTAACCGTGTTAGTTCTTAGTAGTTGTAGTGTGTTTTTCTTTCTCTTGCATCCATGCATGTGTAAATAACTAAAAGAAAAACACATAAAAATTAGTCAATGTCTAACCCATCCAAGATATCTATAAGCAACGAGGAGTGCTTGAGATGGTGGTTTGACTTCTCTCAAGGCAAGGGCATGGCTTATAGTGAGTAAGCTTGGGAGGGGTTCAAACTTGACATTGTTAGGTTTCCTTTGTGTCTTGTTCTTTAATAGTGCGTGCATTCACATGGCATGTTTACTTACATTGCATATGTAAATTGCTTGATGCATGCATCATATTGGAAACACAAAGGAGGCTCGTCACATTTGGAGATCTTCGTGCCTCATGCTCTATATGAGATTACATCTCCATAAGTGTGACCAAAGGAAAGGATTGTGCTTCATGCCCATTGAGCAAGCTCTTATGAACTCCGAGGTTAAATCTACTTGTGTGGTTCATGGACTAAGGCTCATACATACCCTTTGGTTCTTATTTGCTCGATCTTTTATTTGGCATTTGGGTCATTGTGGACCGACTCACCAAATCTGCTCACTTCTTGCCGGTCAACAATAGATACAACATACGGCAATACGCAGAGCTATACATTGCAAGAATTATGTGTCATCATGGAGGACCCAAGACCATCATCTCAGATCGTGGTTCATTGTTTGTCGCCCGTTTCTGGGAACAGCTGCATGCATCTTTGGGTACATGCCTAATTCGTAGTTCTGCTTAACATCCCGCCACCGATGGGCAGACAGAGCGTGTCAACCAAATTTTGGAAGATATGCTCAGGGCATGTGTTTTAACACATGGTGGTAACTGGGATGAGTATCTACCCTAGCTGAATTCTCGTATAACAACAGTTACCAGGAGAGTGTGAAAATGTCACCATTTGAAGCACTCTATGGTCGTAGTTGTAGAACACCGTTAAACTGGTCTGAATCTGGAGAAAGAGTAACCTTTGGTCCTGATCTTGTCAAGGATGCAGAAGAAAAAGTTCATACCATTCAGGCAAATCTTAAAGCTGACAAGTGCCGTCAAGAGAAGTAGGCAAACAGACGACGTAGACCACTTTATTTCAATAAGGGTAACTACGTCTATCTTCGAGTGTCACCAATGAAGGGTATCCAACGGTTTGGAGTTAAAGGAAAGTTAGCTCCCCATTATATTGGACCATTCCAAATTTTGGAACGATGTGGAAATGTAGCCTACAAGCAGGAGTTACCCGCTAATCTATCGGGAGTTCATAACACTTTCCATGTCTCTCAGTTAAAGCGATGTCTCAAACCACCCATTGACAAGGTCTTGGAAGAGTATGACCAGCTCAAACCCGATCTCACATACTCCGAACATCAAATAAAGATCCTCGATGAGAAAGAGCGCACAACCCGTAAAAGAACACTCAAATTCTATAAGGTTCAATGGAGTAATTACTCAGAAGATGAATCCACTTAGGAATCTCAAGAATTCCTGAGTACGCATTACCCGAAATTTTGGTCGTCATATGCAGGTATGTTTTGACCACCATACTTCCCTCTAGTTTGCCTTGTCCATAATCTCGGGACGAGATTTCTTTAAGGAGGGAGGGCTATGACACCCCAGGTGTCTCACTTCTTAACAAACATGAAAAGCACAAATCATGAATAATATAGCATGAAATGTGGAAGCCTCATTCCAATTATTTAAATTAATTCCAGGTAATTAGAAACCCTACAAAACAAATTGTGAGCCAAATGAGATTTTATTATACAACATATGCCAACTAAATTCATAATCATATTATTAATATTAAAATATAATTTTAGGAATGTAATGAGCATTTTACTAATTATGGAAATACCCCAAATAATTAGTTAAAGTCTAGGGCCATTTCAAAATTGAATTTAAATACAAAAATCTCCAGAATAATTCAGACCAAATGGCTCCCACTAGAGCACCAGGAGTATCTCTTAGGACCTTTGTGCAAAATCCCATAAATTTAGGAGCTTCCTACCTATTTTATTTGGGAATATCTTTGACGAGGGACTTGTTTGCAAGAAATCTAATAGTCCAGGGGGCGTAGTGCAAAATCTTCCTTCTTCCTCCCTCACTGGCGCAGAGCTCCCCCCTCCTGCCGACGCTAGCGCTTGCTCGCCCCTCTGCCGCACGCCTCCGGCTCCGCCTCGGGACCTCGCGTGCTACAACGCCACCTGCACCCCTCTGCATTGCCGTCGCGTGTCATCCATCGCACAGTCACCCAACGGCCGCGTTCTCCTTCTCCTCACGCCAACGACATGGCCGATCGATGACTTCAATTTCCACCGCTTCTCCCGCTCTCGCCCCCCCCCCCCCCCACTTGCCCCTCTCCTCTCTGCGCAACTTGAAGGCGCACCCGTGAACTCACGAACTCATTCATTCTCTCGCTCCCTCTGTTCTCTCTCCCATTTCTTCTCTTCCCTTCCCCATTCTGCCATTGCAGAGCAAGCCGAGCTCGAGCTCGCATTGCCGTCGCTCCCCTGCTTCCCGAGCCCAGCCGAGAGCACCCACGCACCCGTCCACTTCCCCTCTAGCTCCCCAGGACACTCACTTGGCCACTCCCTGCGTGTGCTCACCCAATTCGAGGGAAAACCAAAGCAGGAAACTCCGGTGACCTCCTCCGCCACGGCCAAAAATCTCCGGTCTCTGGTACGTCTCCTCCCTCCCCTTTCTTTTCGCGCGCACGAGCAACCCATCTACGAGCTTCCCTGACCCTTCCTTACCTTGTTTTCATCACGAGATCGCCGGCACTGCTGCTTTCCCCGGCCCTGATCATCTCCGCCGGCAGGACCAAGCCGCTTACATGATGAGCACTACTCTCCGGCACTTCCCAAACCGATCCGACTCGATGCCGAGCCTCCCCGAGTCGCCGTGAAGCTGTAGGAGCAAGCCCCAACTGATTTGCTACCTCCTAGCCCGAACGCGACACCGCCAAAGACCACCGTTCCACCGCCTCTCGACGTCGGCATCCTCCCGGTGAGAATCCGTCCTCGCGAACCCCACCAAGCTCTCCGCCTCGGCGTGCGCACCATGCTAGCACCCCCGCGACGAGATTTCTTCGCGCGCAGCCGCCAGCGGCGAGTGTTGACCATGCTCCGGTGAGTCCCCGGCAGCCACTGGCCCCTGCACACTGGCATCCTATTGGCATCTGATGTGGTCTATGTGGTACCTATGTGTCGCACACGTGGCACTGATGTGCCATTAGATAAGCCAAAAATACCAGAGAATCCTCAGAAAATGCTTAAAACTTTGAAAACTCATAGTAAATCGAATATAAACCCAATGAGGCCCAAACAAATTTTGTTAGATTCATTTTGAAGTGCTCTATTTTAGTAACATAATAAATCATTGTCTCTGTACATGTATTTTTACTAATGCAATAGTTTTTCAAAACACTAAACAATTCACCAGATACTCTAGGGACAGAATTAAATCCTGATTTTTGGCATGCTTAGTAAAAACATGATTATCTACCATCACTAATTTTCGTTTGCTAAAATATGAAATATTTTGTGCTCTGGAATTTATTTAGTGTTTCTGCTTAAAGAAATGCTAGTAAATAATCTATAAATGTTTTGCCCATAAAACTTGGTGAAAATATTTGTCATGAGTATCTATGTCCACGGTAAATCACACATGCCCAGAAACCTAAATTTATTTTACTAATTAATTTAATTCCTCATATTACTTATTTACCTTGCTTAATTGCATAAAGAATATATATACCTAAAATCTTAATTAACAACCCAACTTCTCTAAAGCGTATGGCTTCGAGAACATAATGATAATTTTAATTGACATTAAAACACTATGTGCTTACATACATGATGTTATTGCATTCAACGGTATTCCGCTAATGCCGTTAATTCAATTCCGTCATATAGGTAACGACAACCAGGAGCAAGGGGAAGACTTCTAGAAGGACATTGACCCTCAAGAGCAGGAAGTGGTAGTTGCTAGCACTAACATCGATCCAGGCAAGCCCCGGTTTACATTCGCCTTTTTACAAAATTTTGCTAGTTTATTTTACTAGTGTCTATAATTATTGTTGCATTAGGTCATAGGTGTTGATTGAAACCCACCTTGCATGATAGCCAAATGACCTATGCTATAGTCTTAGAACTTGGTAGAATCGGTACTGTTATGCCATGCTTAGTAATTGCTAGTTTCGTTAAGAAGGTATTTTTATTACTAAGGAAAGAACTTGACCACTAGAACGGGAATTATTAAAAGAAGTTTATTCTATGTTATGACCGGGTAGGGATAATGCATGTGTAGTTTTGCAGCAACACATGGGTGTTGACTGTGGTAGTCCTGCCTTGTCGAACCTAGGACCCGTCCGTGGTCGGCCCCTTGATCAAGTATTGAATAGTACTGAATGCAAGCTAGCTTATGGGCACTAGTAAACCGATGTAGCCTTAAAGGTCACTTGCATTAAGGACGGTTATGGTGCATTGGTCATTGACCCTCCGGCTGGAAGAGTGGGTGGTTCAGACCATGACATACTATTGGCAGAACGGCATGCCCACTCGACGTCACCACACTCGGGCTGAGGTGTAGGTGCTTTTCTTGTGAAAGGTTGCTATATACGACCTTAATTGGTGCGTATGTGTCGTGCATCTCGGGTTTTTCTAGCTGGTGTATATCGATTGCAATTGCTGTCCCTTGCAGTAGTGAGTACCACTTGGTCACCGCGCCAATCGCGTAGTTGCACCTAATATTATGGAATGGATCATGTTGCTCATTGATGTTGACAATCATTATTATTATGATTGCTCTTATGTCATATTAAATTTTATATATTGTTTTATTATCCTTGTTGCAACTAAAGTTATATTTCGGCTCACCCATTTAAATTGACAATTAAAACTTGATAGAACTAATAGGTTGCTTAGTGCGAGTGCTTTTAAATAAGCCACCTATTAGAGCCTTTGCAAGTCTAGGTGTCCGACGGGTAAGTCTTGCTGAGTAATTAGTACTCAAGCTTTGTGCCATTGTGTTTTTCAGGTAATGAAGAAATAGAATTGCCTGTAGATGTGATGCTCTGGGACATGCAAGTCCCTGAGGGTTGGACTGCCCATTGGGAATCCGACTCGTCGCTGCAGTGATGTTGCTTGGTGCTAGGGTGATGGTCCCTCGGGCATGGATCACCACCTGGCTATACCATCGAGCGTAGTTCCTTCCACTGCACTCTGAATCATCGTATTAATGTAATTTTTAACTTAAATTTGGACCAATATTGTATTATCAAGTGTCTGCGCTATCAGCACCGTCGGGACCTCGATCCTCCGGGAAGGGGCGCCACACCCACAAGGGGTCGGCACCAAAAATGGGCCGCCGCCCGGCATAGGCCGCCGCCCGGCCTAGGCTGCCGGCCGGCCTGCCAGGCCGCCCGGCCTACCGTGCCACCCGTTCTGGGACTATTCCTCCCAAGGTGTCCAGCCCACTTGGCCCATCATGCCAACCGACGCCAAGTGGATAAGGCGGTTGAAAATCGACCCAACAACCGTCATCTGGACCAAATATGAGCCGTCCGAGGGAAGGTGGTCAGAAACCGACTCAATTGTGTGGCCGCTCGGCCTGGGTTACCGCCCGGCGGTGCATGCCGCCCGGCATGCCCGACCTCCCGGTGTGGCCAGCCGCCCGGTGGGGGAAATTTTGCCCACCGACTCTCCTCCACCTTGAAGTACCTGCCAAGTCTTCGCCACCTATAAATAGAGGGGGAATTCAGCAGAAGTGAAGGAATAGAGAAGAAATAAGCATTAGTCCAAAGTTTTACCCAAGTAGAAGAGTAGAGGTGTAGGAGGAGGAGTTCAGGGTACTGGCTCCTTCAACTTGTGCCTCGGGATTGAAGCTCCTGCGTGAGTAATCTTCCTTATCTTCGAGGCCGGATAACATGTAGTAGAATTCTTGCCCAAGTAATAAAGTGAGTATTTCTATCCTTTTATTATGTGGGATCCTCGTGCATAACTTTTTATTGCTTTGTAGGATTATCTTGTTATGTTTACCAATTCTAGAACTGGTATGAAAGTCTATGTTTAGACATGGTGTTTAGACTTAGCTTTCCTGGGATTGCATTCGTCCCCACGGGCTGTGTGGTAGGCGGCAGGTGGTGACAGCCCTATCCGTCCAATATTGAATTCCACCACATTCGGGAAGTCTCAAGCAAGGTTGTCTAGCGTTAACGTGCCCACTAGTACATTAGGTTAGTTACCGACCCTTACCTATGGATTGTTATCGTGCCCCGAAGCAGATATTTGGAAATAGAATTCTCACTAAGTTACTTAGAGAAGGTTCACTGCATTAGATTGCCAGGCCCCGGGACTTCTTCTCCCAATAGAGTACACTTTGTTCTGCAACCTCATCACTAGGACTTGATAGATTAGGAGTGACAATTCACTCGTTCCCTATGGAAATTGATACTCTGGAATACTCCCGGGTAAAAGTTACGTCGGCATCTGTACGCTTGCAGATTTTCCCTGTTTGGCTTAAGAACCGCCAACAATGGACGGCTTTGAGAGACTCACACGAGGTAGAGCCATCCACGTGGACATCCTTGGGAGGAACCTTGTGAACAATGTCTCCCACCATGGACTTGGCTCATATCCCACCGCCATCAACATCATAGGGACGAGTGATTCCATCCCCGCATGGATCAAACCCCTTCTCGCCGATGACTACTATTGCGAGAGGTGTTGCAAGGATGGCCACACCACCAAGGATTGTACCATGGTGAGAAATTCCATTGTTTTGCCTAATGCTAACTTGTTCCATGAGAACACACATTTCAAGCTTTTTAGGAACAAGGATGGCAAGGTGAAAGCTAAGGCTTTGGAACCACCAAACAAGAAGAGGAAGATCAAGAGCATATGGGTGCCTAAGTGCATTGTTGATCTTGAGAGATCGGCTACGTACAAGTGGGTGCCCAAGAACAAGACCTATATGGTGGTGGTGGTGGACCGAGTGCTTTCATAAAGATCATGTGAAGTCCACCACAAGTGACATGGACCTCAATGACCTATCTACTCATGAGGGTGGTAACCGTGTTAGTTCTTAGTAGTTGTAGTGTGTTTTTCTTTCTCTTGCATCCATGCATGTGTAAATAACTAAAAGAAAAACACATAAAAATTAGTCAATGTCTAACCCATCCAAGATATCTATAAGCAACGAGGAGTGCTTGAGATGGTGGTTTGACTTCTCTCAAGGCAAGGGCATGGCTTATAGTGAGTAAGCTTGGGAGGGGTTCAAACTTGACATTGTTAGGTTTCCTTTGTGTCTTGTTCTTTAATAGTGCGTGCATTCACATGGCATGTTTACTTACATTGCATATGTAAATTGCTTGATGCATGCATCATATAGAAAACACAAAGGAGGCTCGTCACATTTGGAGATCTTTGTGCCTCATGCTCTATATGAGATTACATCTCCATAAGTGTGACCAAAGGAAAGGATTGTGCTTCATGCCCATTGAGCAAGCTCTTATGAACTCCGAGGTTAAATCTACTTGTGTGGTTCATGGACTAAGGCTCATACATACCCTTTGGTTCTTATTTGCTCGATCTTTTATTTGGCATTTGCGAAAACTATGAGGCCTTAGTGGGTCACTATTTGAAAATGAGTGTTTGAGTATTCCCTCTATATTCCAAGTGCAACGTTTATTTGTGTGTTTAGCGAGGGCACTTGGAAAAATGGAGAATGTCCTTGACTCAGCAAATTCTGGAAGTGACCGTGCGGTCTGGTCTTTAGACCGTACAGTCCGGTCAGTAGCACTAGAAATAGTGCCTAGGGGTAGTCTGGTCGTAGAGACCGGATAGAACGGTCCTTGAGACCGGACAGTCCGGTCTGCAGAAAACCAGCAGACCCTGACCTGACCAAACAGTCCGGTGTAGAGACCGGACAGTCTGGTCAGTTCGGTTGATCGCGTGGTACATTTTCTGATCTAGACCGTTGATCAATTCCTTAATAGGTCTCGGCCGTCCATCTAGATTTTGACCTAGGTCAAAAGCGTCAGTTTGCTTTTGGTCGGTTCCTTGTTCAATTGACCAAAGCCAAGAACTCGCCAAGAGCGCCACCGTACTCGCCCCCGACGTCGACGTCTTCTCTCCAGTCGTCGACGCCATCGCCGTCACTGTGCAACACTAACCAGGCCGAGCCACTGCACCGCCTCAGCCACCCTCATCACCGCACGCGCCCACGCTCGCCGACGACCCCGCGCCGCCGCACGCCTCCAGAGCAGCCGCCGCCGCCCTTCGCCGTGCCTCCAGCCTTCACTCGCGCACTGCCACGTGCCACCGCCTCGACCTTGCTGCTGTCTACGCCGACTTCAGCGCTGCCGCACCCACAGAGCTGCCATTGTCTCTCCCTTCTTGCTCTTCATTGCCGGCAAAGTTCAAGTCTTGACCTTTTTCCGGCGATTGGAGCAAGCCGTGTGGTGTTCTTCTTCTCGGCGTGTTGGATTCCTCTCCCAGGGTATTGACACTATCTTTCGTTCACTGATATATGCCCTGATTATGGAGTAAGTCCCTTAAATGATGCAATTAGAGTCATTGTCCATAATTAGTTGCATTAATTAAGTAATTTGGCTCAACCTAGATGCAATTAATTACATGCTTATCTGTTAATTGGAATTCTAGGGTTTGTCTCCTATCTAGTCTATAGTTAGATTTATTGCTATTATTTCACTGTACACTAGATGACTCGTACCAGCTACATACAATCAATGATTACTGTTGTTATCTTGCATACCTGCCTAGTGATCATGTCCTTCATTCAGTGCTAGGATTTCAATTGCGCATTCTTTCCTAGCAGTGCGTTGCTTGTAGATGTATTAGGTTTCCATGCTTATCCCATCTACACCTATGTGCAGGCAGTGACAGCAGTAGCAGTCAGATGGCAGGGTCAGGATAGGACAAGGGAAAGGGGAAGATGCCTGAGAAGCCCAAGACCAAGAAGAGATCGAGACTGGACCTAGAGTCAAAGAGAGCCCGGAGGTTGGCTCAGCACTTGGACGTCATGGAGCAATCACGCAGGACACCTGGCTCCCGTCTGAGGATAAGCCAGCCAACTGAGGACCAGGGCTTGAGGAGGAGCACCAGGCAAAGGACTGCACCTCTAGCAGTCGGAGTTGTGCCACCGCCATGGCCGCATCGTACTCCAATTTCTTGTTAGGGGAGATCATCGAGAACTGCGGATCAGGGATCCTCCAGGCAGTAGGAGGAGTCCAAGGAGGAGGAGACTGCAGAGGAGGAGACCTCAAAGTTAGAGTCTGAGGAGCTTGTTGAGGGGCCAAGGAGTAAGAGGAGGAGGCAAAGCAGACTGTTCCCAGAGGACAGCTCACCGGGCAGGAGACCCGAGGTGCACCTGTGAGGTGTGCACGAGGAGGCTGCAGAGACTGGTACAGGCAGCCGGAGAGCCGAACATCCTCAAGGTTCCTACAAAGGACCTTAATGTACTTCAGTTCGTGTCCTTTGAGCAGTGTCCTAGAGACCCCACTGCCGGAGAGAGGTATTGGACGGTGCTCCAGAGGAGGATAGGAGAGGGCCTGAGACGTTGTGTGGCCTTGAGGACTAGAGACAGGGTGCTTGTACCACAACAGTACACCACCTACCAGGCCATGAGGAGGGCTACAAGCATAGACATGGAGCAGTACTTCTCGTGGGTTGCTCCACTCAAGTTCAGGGAGGATGTGGTCCTCGACTTCTACGCGACGCTGTGGGTTGCGAGAGACCGCTCAGAGTTCTGGTTCCTGTTCAGAAGGCAGCCACAGCGAGTCACCAGGGAGGACCTGATCTACCACCTAGGACTCCTGGCTTCAGACTTCTAGCTTTACAGGAGTGCCTACATTACACTAGAGCCTACCCGCAGACCTGAGGGAGGGAAGCTGCCTTTACACGACCTCGTGTTGATTGCTTTCCCACCTCCCCACACTCCAGGTTTTGAGTGAGGCCCTGCTAGACTCACTACAGAGGCCAAGGTGGTGAGAGCGATAGTCACCAGGACTATCATTCCCCGGTTTGGCTACAGAGAGGAGTTCACACTCTTAAACCAGTGGGTTGTAGCAGTCATCTTGAGGAGACAGACTTTCAACTTAGTGGACCTTATCATTGGAGAGATAGAGGAGGTCATTTCTAAGAGGGTTGGAGGATGTCACTTGGTCTATGGGCACTACATCTGTTATCTCTTTAGGAGGATGGGCCTAGTGACGGAGGAGCAGTACGACGCTTTCTCTAAGGTGACCACCAGCTACTCACCAAGAGTCCTTAGGGGATCCCAGTCTACCTCTAGCCAACACACAGGAGAGGAGGAGCAGGAGTCATCGATACTTCACGAGCAGGTAGCTCAGATAGAGATGGTGATTCCTAAGTCAGCCAGTACAGTAGCACCTCCCCAGCCGACAGGTTTGTAGTTTGAGGACACTATCATAGTGACAGCACTAGCAGGACGGCTGGGTGAGTTTATACAGAGTGTATCAGAGGACAGATGTCAGATGATGGAGCTGATCAGAGGACAAGTAGAGCTTCAGCGTCAGTAGATGGCACTTGTCTCCACTCTAGTGACTCAGATGACGGAGCTTACTCAGAGGCAGGCTAGTCAACAGCCATGACCTTCAGTGTTTCCTCAGTTCCAGCAGCTGTAGACTCAGCCAGAACCGTTCACAGCTTTGATGATAGCACAGTCCAGCGGACTATCACTCTCAGGGGTCTTACCGACAGGGGGAGCAGGACAAACTTTCTCTTCTGTGTCAGCCTTCTCTGTGTTAGCCTTCTCTATGTCAGCGTTGTTTGTCTCACCCTCACACTCATCGAGCTCGCAGATGGCAGGACACTCCATCTTATAGCACGTACCGGTCAGGAGTCTATTCTCAGACATAGTCACAAGATTCAAGTGAAGAAGAAGAAGAAGACCCCAAGGCCAAGCATAAGAAGAAGAGGCACTTCAACAAGGAGAAGAGCAAAGACAAAGGAAAAGCTCAAGACTACACGAAGAAGTTCTCTCACAAGGCCCTTGTTGGAGAGTGAACAAGCGACAACTCATGTGATGAGTCCTCCTCCTCAAGTGATGAAGAAGTGGCCAGCCTATCCATGATCAAGACCACACCTACACGAGCCCTTCCTCCACCTCCCATGTGCCTCATGGCCACGAGCCAACTTTGGGAGAGTGAGGATGAGAGCAGCGATGATAGTGATGATGAGGAGCTCTCATGTGCCGAGCTTTAGAGTATGCTTGAGGAAGCCCACGACATCGCCATCAAGAAATGCAAAATGTTGGAAGTGGTAAGAAAAGAGTGTAAGTTGGCTAAGGACCGTGTTAGTGAGCTTGAGAGTGAGCTCAAGGACTTTGTCACATCTCATGAGGCCCTAAACAAGAGATATGACAAACTCAAGGGTGATCATATAGAGCTTCATGAGAAGTACTAGGCCCTTGAGATTACTTACGAGGCCATCAATGTTGAGAACCTTGCCTCTCCCTTCTCTAGTTCATCAAAGAGTGATGCTTCTACTATGTGTGACGAACTAACCACCTCGGTCAAGGTTTCTTCTCTTGAGACGTCTATTTTGAAGGAACTTCACAAACTCAAGGAAGAGATGGAGATGATGATGGAAGGCTTTAAGAGACTTAGAGCAACCCATAGGGAGATACTTGGGAAGAAGCAAGTAAATGAAGTCTCCAAGACTTCTTCTCTTGAGCCATTCATTTTGGAAGAATATCACAACTCAAGGAAGACAGGAAGATGGTGATGGACGGCTTTGAGAGACTCACACGTGGTAGAGCCATCCACAAAGAGATTCTTGGGAGGAACCTTGTGAACAATATCTCCTACTGGGCACTTGGCTCATATCCCGCTGCCATCGACATCATAGGGACGAGTGATTCCATCCTCGCATGGATCAAACCCCTTCTCGCCGACGACTACTCTTGCGAGAGGTGTTGCAACGATGGTCACACCACCAAGGACTGTGCCAAGGTGAGAAGTTCCATTGTTTTGCCTAATGCTAACTTGTTCCATGAGAACACACATTTCATGCTTTTTAGGAACAAGGATGGCAAGGTGAAAACTAAGGCCTTGGGACCACCAAACAAGAAGAGGAAGGTCAAGAGCATATCGGTGCCTAAGTGCATTGTTGATCTTGAGAGATCGGCTACGTACAAGTGGGTGCCCAAGAACAAGACCTAGATGGTGGTGGTGGTGGACCGAGCGCTTTCATGAAGATCATGTGAAGTCCACCACAAGTGACATGGACCTCAACGACCTATCTACTCATGAGGGAGGTAACCGTGTTTGTTCTTTGTAGTTGTAGTGTGGTTTTCTTTCCTTTGCATTGCATGGTAATTAGGACTCCTTTGTCACTAGTATGCTTTGCATCCATGCATGTGTAGCTAACTAAATGAAAAACACATAAAAATTAGTCAATGTCTAACCCATCCAAGATAGCTATAAGCAAGGGGGAGTGCTTGAGATGGTGGTTTGACTTCTCTCAAGGCAAGGGCATGGCTTATAGTGAGTAAGCTTGGGAGGGGTTCAAACTTGTTATTTTTAGGTTTCCTTTGTGTCTTATTTTTAATATTGCTTGCATTCACATGGCATGTTTACTTTCGTTGCATATGTAAAATGCTTGTTGCTTGCATCATATAGGAAACACAAAGGAGGCTTGTCACACTTGGAGATATTTGTGCCTCATATTCTATATGAGATTACAACTCCAAAAGTGTGACCAAAGGAAAGGATTGTGCTTCATGCCCATTGAGCAGGCTCTTATGAACTGCGAGGTTAAATCTACTCACGCTGTTCATGGACTAAGGCTCATACATACCCTTTTGGTTCCTTCTTGCCTTCGTTCTTATTTGCTCAATCCTTCTTTTGGCATTTGCAAAAATTCTAAGGCCATAGAGTGCCACTATTTGAAAAAGAGTGTTGAGAGTTCCCTTTATATTCCAAGTGTGGTGTTTATTTGTGTGTTTAGCAAGGTGAAAGGACTGAGTGACCGAGAGGGGGGGGGTGAATCGGGAACTTGCACTATGTACCAAATTCGCCAAATCCTAAAACTGATCACTCAAAACAACTCCTACACAATCCTAGTGGTGATCACACTAGCAAGATAATGATCCAATGGAAGGAACAACAAGCTAAGCATACTAGTGGATCACACAAACGCAATACAACTCTTATGCAATTCTAATGGTGATCACACTAGCAGGTTAATAGTCCTATGGAAGGAACAACTAGCTAAGCATACTGGTGGATCACACAAAGGCAATACAACTCTTATGCAATTCTAGTGGTGATCACACTAGCAAGGTAATAGTCCTATGATAGGAACAACAAGCTAAGCATACTAGTGGATCACACAAAGGCAATACAACTCCTATGCAATTCTAGTGGTGATCACACTAGCAAGATAATAGTCCTATGAAAGGAACAACAAGCTAAGCAAACTAGTGGATCACACAAAGGCAATACAAATCCTATGTAAGCTAGTTACCAAAGATACGCGGAAGCAAATAACTAGCTAGCAAGGAGTTCTACTCAAGCAAGGCTACTTGATCAACAAGCATATAGAAAGCATACAAGCATGAGTAGCACAAAACATACTAGGGTGATCAATCAAGCCAAAGCAACTCCTATACATGCTAGTGATCAAGCATGAAGGCTAAGCACTACTAGCAAGTAAAGAAGCCTATTCATGCAAGTCTACAAGGTAGTCAACTAGAGCAAGGTAAGCACACAAGTATGAATAGCACGGTATGTAAATACGGAAAGTAAAGCATCATAGTAAGGAGTTGAGTACGAGATGGCTCATCATTTTTTCCCGAGGTCTTACAAGGATGGCGCCTTCCCCTACTCCTCGTTGGACCACTCCTATCGAGTCCCGGTCCCTGCCGCCACCAAGTGGAGTTATCGTCCACGAGCCCGCAAATACTCCTTGAGTGAAGACATGGTGTGCGTCACCGCTGCACAAAGCACAAGCTCACCTCCCTCGAGAACTTGCCGGACTGCCCGAGCCGACATGGGTGCTCAGTATTGATGCCCCTTTCACCGGCGGGCTCATACCGTGTACAAACGTGTGACGGCCTTCACAATCAATCACGATAGGCTCGATCACCGACACCAAATCGGTCTAGGTCTCACAATAGACCAAGAGTAACAACCTAGAACACACCCTCAAGGACACCCTAGCCTTAGATGTGCATCATGCTCAAGTTACTCTCCTCCAGCACTCTCAAGATATCAAATATCCTCTCCTAGTGCTCCTCTCTTGGCCCTTTGGCTCCCAATAGATGCTCCCAGCAATCCCCATGGCCAAAGGCTATCTCCAAGACCCCAACAACGAGTTTATATAGGTTTCCAACCTCAAACTAGTCGTTGCTCCATGAAACAGCCTTCTAGATTAATTGACCGGACAGTCCGGTCATTGTCCAGACCGGACAGTCTGGTCTCCACCGGACGGCTCCTCCAGAGCCGTTGCTCTCTGTCCGTTGTTTCCTCCATACTGACCGGACAGTCCGGTCTACAGACCGTACAGTCCGGTCTTTATAGCTCTAGAGCCATTGCAGCCACTTCCTCGTCTGTCCAGAATTTCTTCCTACAGACCGTACAGTCCAGTCTACAGACCGTACAATCAGACCGTACAGTCCTGTCTTTACAATTCTGCACCAACAGAAACTTCTCCACTATTTTGTCGCCTCCTGTAATGACCGTATAGTCCGGTCTTCGCACCGGACTGTCCGGTCTCTTCTCTCCTTTCTCCAAACAAAGACATTGTCAATGCTTCCTCTTCTGTCTGAACCTTCTCCATAAAGACCAGACCATCCAGTGTGCACATCGGACTGCCCAATCTCTATGGTTCCTCTGCCAACAGAATTCCTCGTGTCCAACATCTTCTCTGTAGAGAATTTCCCTCTGATCACTGGACCGTCCGGTCTCTAAGACCTCTTTGTCTGATCTTTACCTGCAGGAGCTGAAACTCCTCGTCTCCTCTTGACTTTGTTTCCCGGCTCCTTCCAACAGCTCCTTGGCTTCTCCACTGTCACCTAGTGCATGTGATATCACCGAGCATCCATGCACATCACCGACTAGACATGACCTAAGAGAATGACCTAGACCCTCTTGATAGTCCCGTTTTTCCTAGGGACTCAAAGCCCTAACAACTAGACAAGTGTTCCCAATACTTGCTCCATAGCTTGTCCTTAGCTTTGATCCATCTCTATCAACACTCTATCAAGCCCACAATCCTCCATGCTTATGGTCATTGTCATCAGTCGCCAAGGCAACCATCAATGATCATCATAAGGTAGATAAGGTTTCCTACATGCACAACACTCATGTAGACATTAGTCATAATTCATGTTTGTCATTCATCACCAAAACAATCATACCTTGGGGTGACCTCAATGGTCATGAACCTTACAATCTCCCCCATTTTGGTAATGGATGACAACCACTACTTATGATGATCCAAAATGAACAAGTCCCGAAAGAATAAGAAGGAAGGGACAAAAGACTCGAACGAAAACAGGGGACCAAGAGAAAAGATAGGTTTGAATGGATTACCTTGGTCCTTACCTTAGATGTATTCCCCCCCCCCCTTGGAATGTGCTAGGTGTGGAGGGAGAACTACCCAAATATGTCACGCACTAGATATTGAGCTTGAGTTGAATTTTGCGCCCGTCATGGTGTCGTGGTAGTCGATCTTGTTGATGTAGACACGCATGATGCACGTAGATGTTCATGTCGGTGTAGATGTTCAATGTTGTTGTAGACATGCACCATTGTTGTTCTTCTCCATGTTGGTGTAGTTGTTCATCTTGTCATGATCTTCATATGTACTCCAAGTGAACATGCACCATTGTCTTGATCATCTTCATGTTCTCTATATTCATCTTCATTTGTTTGTCTTCTTTTGATCTTCATGTTCTTCTCGACTTGGCTTTCGGATCTTCATGTTCTTCTCACCCTTTGTGTTATCAATCTAGACTTGGCTTTTGGATCTTCATGTTCCTTCTCCCCCTTTGTCACCTATCACCAAAAACCACAAGCAAAAGACAAAACACAAGAGAACCAAGGAGCAAACAATAAATGGCAAGAGTTAGGAAACTCCCCCTTTCATGGTGCTCCTCCTTGGTAACGATGGTGTTTCACCATAGCTCCCCGTACACACATGACTCAACAAAATATTTCTTCAAGAAAGAAATGGTTAGTCATTAGTGTGTTGAGAATGTATGAGTCACATGCCTTTAAGCCGCGCGAGTAGATTTAACCTTGGAGCTCGTTTGAACATGACTCAATGGGCATGAAGCACAATCCTTTCCTTTGGTCAAACTTATGGAGATGTAAATCTCATATAGATCATGAGGCACAAACTTCTCCAAATGTGACAAGCCTCCTGTGTGTTTCCTATATGATGCATGCAACAAGAATTTTACATATGCAATGAAAATAAACATGCCATGTGGATGCAAGTAATATTAAACAAGACATAAAGGAAACCTAACAATGTCAAGTTTGAACCCCTCCCAAGTTTACTCACTATAAGCCATACCCTTGCCTTGAGAGAAGCCAAACCACCATCTCAAGCACACCCCCTTGCTTATAGCTATCTTGGATGGGTTAGACATTGACTAATTTTTTTTATGTGTGTTTTTTTACACATGCATGGATGCAAAACATTCTAGTCACAAAGGAGTCTAAATTACCATGCAATTCAAGAAAAGAAAGAACATACTATAACTACCAAGAACAAACATGAATACCTCCCTCATGAGTAGATATGTTGTTGAGGTCCGTGTCACTTGTGGTGGACTTCACTTGATCTTCAAGTAAGCTCCCAGTCCACCACCACCACCATCATCTAGGTCTTGTTCTTGGGCACCCACTCGTACTTCGTTGACCTCTCAAGATCAACAATGCACTTAGGCACCCATATGCTCTTGACCTTTCTCTTCTTGTTTGGTGGTCCCAAAGCCTTTGCTTTCACCTTGCCATCCTTGTCCCTTAAAATCTTGAAATGGGTGTTCTCATGGAACAAGTTAGCATTAGGTAAAATAGTGGAACTTCTCACCATAGGGCAATCCTTTATGGTGTGGCCATCCTTGCAACACCTCTCGTAATAGTAGTCATCAGCAAGTAGGGGTTTGATCCATTCGTGGATGGAATCACTCGTCCCAATGATGTCGATGGTGGCGGGATATGAGCCAAGTCCCCGGTGGGAGACATTGTTCACAAGGTTTCTCCCAAGAGTCTCCTTGTGGATGGCTCTACCACGTGTGAGCCTCTCGAAGCCGTCCATCACCATCTTCCTCTCTTCCTTGAGCTTATGATATTCCTTCAAAACAAATGACTCAAAGGAAGAAACCTCGACCGAGGTGGTTAGTTCATCACACATAGTAGAAGTATCAATCTTAGATGAACTAGAGGAGGGAGAGGCAAGATTCTCAACATTGATGGCCTCGTAAGTAATCTCAAGGGCCTTGTACTTCTCATAAAGCTCTACATGATCACCCTTGAGTTTGTCATAACTCTTGTTTAGGGCTTTATGAGATGTGACAAGGTCCTTGAGCTCTCTCTCAAGATCACCAACCTGGTCCATAGCCAGCTTACATTCTTTTCTTACCACTTCCAATATTTTGGATTTCTTGATGGTGATGTCATGAGCTTGCTCAAGCATACTCCAAAGCTCGACGCAGGCGAGCTCCTCCTCATCGCTACCGTAGCTGCTCTCATCCTCAATCTTGCCAAGTTGGCTCGTGGCCATGAGGCACGTGGGAGGTGGAGGAAGAACTTGTGGAAGTGTGGTCTTGATCATGGCTAGGCCGGCCACTTCATCATCATCACTTCAAGAGGAGGATGCTTCACTAGAGTTATCGCTTGTCCACTCCCTAACAAGAGCCTTGTGTGAGAACTTCTTCTTGAGCTCCTTTCCTTTGCCCTTGTCTTTGTTGAAGTACCTCCTTTTGTTGTACTTGGCTTTGGGTCTAGGATGATATTCTTCTTGAGTGGGAGGATTTTTCGGTGAAGTATCTTGTGCATCATGGATTGCTCGCTCTCTTGAGATATGAGTGTCTTGAATTTGCAATGAGGTGGGGAAATCACTCGTATGGTTTCTTGTCTTGGAGCTAGAGCTCGGAGTGGATGTGGGGGTGTTATATGAATAGCTTTGAGAAGTAGCTTGAGGTGAAGTATGTGGAGAGGGTTGTGGCTCACTTCTCTCTTCATTTTCCTCATGGCTAGGTGGATGCACTCTCATTTAATCTTGGAATGATGTGGAAGGTGTATCATTAGCATCTTGGGTTGGTTCTTGTACCTCGAGGGATGGGATTGGTTGAGGTAGTGGAGTAGAGGGCTCATCAATATCACCATCATGGAGTAAGATCTTGCCCACGGGCATGTTCCTCAAAGGTTTGTTGGTTGGTTCATCTCCATTGTTCGCTTCATGAAATACTAGCCCTTTCTTCGCATTCTCAAACGTTGCACCATCCTCATCAAATGTGCACTTGAGTCCCATGTTACAAAGTTGGCCATTGGTGAACATGGTTGGCTTCCCAGTCATATGTTGGGTGCACCCACTGTCAAGAGTCCAATGAGTACCTCAACTCTTGTAGTTGACCCTGGTGGTAGCCATAAGACAAGCACTAGGGGAAGAAGGGTTAGTATCCAAAGCATTTATCAATTGACTTGCAATAACCTCATCATGATGAACCATGAAACCATCCTCATAATTAGGGATCTTTGCAATCCCTTCCTGAAGTCTTCTCCTTATAGGATGGTGGGGAGCATGATACCTCCATTGTCCATGACTATCCCCCATGTGCACATGGTCGAGGTCGATGAAGTAATGGGGAGGACCATAGAGGTCGGTGACATGCTCAAGCACGCGTCCCACTCGTGAGTCGAGCACAAGTATCATCTCCATTGCTCTCTCAATTGAGAGCTCATGCCTTCTATTGATTACCTCCTCAACCAAGAAACCCATCTCATGAGTTGTGATTTGCATGAGGTACTTGTCAATCACTTCATGTGGTGCAATCCTCCATATCCCCCTAAAAGAGTTTATCCTACACACAAGATCATAAATGCATAAGAGAGTCTCACAAAGGTCATCATTCGGATTTCTCACAAATTCATCAAATTAAAAGAAGTAATCTTGTTGGTGAGCTCGACGAAGATGCCAATGTTGATCTTGTGGTGGAGGAGGTGGAGGCGCGGGAGCCGTAGTGGTGAGATCGATCATCTCAAATGATCGTGTGAACATTGTGGTCGGCGCTCCCCCTACACCAATGCGTGGCCCACCCGAAGTGCTTGGACTAGAACTTGGAATGGCACTTGAGGTAGAGCTTGATGATGCGCTTGATGAAGGGCTTGGTGTAGGTCTTGATCCGAAGGGGTTGTAGAAGTTGTTGCAAGACAATCTTGTGAAGGGATCAAAGAAGTTTGAGCTCAAAGCTACTTCTTTCCCTTTGCTTGAAGATGCTTCATTGTTTGTCTTGAACGTCTTCTTCCCCACCATGCTCACGGTGATCTCCTCATCCTTGAATAGCAGCTCAATCACATCCTCGATGGAGAGACTCTTCTCCATGAGAAGATCAAGGGTGACGTAGAAGAGCTTGCTGCTGGGAAGCAAGGAGAGGATCTTCTCAACTATCACAATCTTGGGCAGCTCAAAAGAAGTTGTCCCAATCCTGTCCACAATACCCCGCAAGCGAATAAGAGAGTCAAGTAAGTCCTCATTATCATTAGCATGAAAAGTAAAGAACTCCTCAACAAGAGAACTACTAGCATGAACAATAGAAGGTTCACAAACATCATCAATATTAGTCATGCTAGTAGAGCAAGCAAGATCAAGAGATACATCATTATCAATCATCAGATTAGGCACACTAGTAGAGCAACCTATCAAGTCATTGCTAGAAGAATCTAGGCACTCACTAGAACAAGGCACATCCACACAATCATCACAATCATCATACACATGATCATCTGTAAAGGTATTGGCAAAGTCCATAAGAGTATCCATCAACTCATCCAGAATCATGGCATTTAGGTAGCTTTTAAAGCGATCCTTCCATGAGCCATGACCCGACCCCGAAGGGGATGACATCCCAACTCAATACGATCACTACTCAAGGCGGTTAAGCCATATAATGAAAGGAACAACAGGCTAAGCATACTAGTGGATCACACAAAGGCAATACAACTCCTATGCAAGCTAGTTACCAAAGATACGCGGAAGCAAACAACTAGCTAGCAAGGAGTTCTACTCAAGCAAGGCTACTAGATCAACAAGCATATAGAAAACATACAAGCATGAGTAGCACAATACATACTAGGGTGATCAATCAAGCCAAAGCAACTCCTATACATGCTAGTGATCAAGTATGAAGGCTAAGCACTACTAGTAAGTAAAGAAGCCTATTCATGCAAGTCTACAAGGTAGTCAACTAGAGCAAGGTAAGCACACAAGTATGAATAGCATGATTTTTTCCCAAGGTCTCGGAAGGATGGCGCCTTCCCTTACTCCTCGTTGGACCACTCCCGCCGATGTCCCGGTGGTCCCGCCACCAAGTGGAGTTCTCACCCACGAACCCGCAATCACTCCTCGAGTGAAGACACGGTGTGCGTCACCGCTACACACAGCACAAGCTCGCCTCCCTGAGCCGACACGGGCACTCACTATTGATGCCCCTTTCACCGGCGGGCTCAAACCGTGTACAAACGTGTGACAGCCTTCACAACCAATCACGATAGGCTCGATCACCGACACCTAACCGGTCTAGGTCTCACCATAGACCAGATCACACCCTCAAGGCCACCCTAACCTTAGATGTGAATCATTCTCAAGTTACTCTCCTCTAGAACTCTCAAGATATCCAATATCCTCTCCCAGTGCTCTTCTCTTGGCCCTTTGGCTCCCAATAGATGCTCCCAGCAATCCCCAAGGCCAAAGGCTGTCTCCAAGACCCCAGCAACGAGTTTATATAGGCTTCCAACCTCAAACAAGCCATTTCTCCATGAAATAGCCTTCTGGATGTACTGACCAGACAGTCCGGTCATTGTCCAGACCGGATAGTCCGGTCTCCACCGGACGGCTCCTCCAGAGCCGTTGCTCACTGTCCGCTGTTTTCTCCATACTGACCAGACAGTCGGGTCTACAGACCATACAGTCCAGTCTTCATAGCTCCAGAGCCATTGTAGCCACTTCCTCATCTGTCCAGAATTTCTTCCTACAGACCGTACAGTCCAGTCTATAGATCGTACAATTAGACCGTACAGTCCTGTCTTTACAATTCTGCTCCAATAGATTTCCTCGTAGCCAACTTCCCCTCTGTTCTATCGCCTCCTGTAATGACCGTATTGTCCGGTCTTCACACCGGACTGTCCGGTCTCTTCTCTCCTTTCTCCAAACAGAGACATTATCAATGCTTCCTCTTCTGTCCGAACCTTCTCCATACAGACCGGACCGCCGATCTACACACCGGACTGTCCGATCTCTATGGTTCCTCTGCCAACAGAATTCCTCGTGTCTAACATCTTCTCTATAGAGAATTTCCCTCTGATCATCGGACCGTCCGGTCTCCAAGACCTCTTCCTTGGGTCTTTACCTGCGGAAGCTGAAACTCCTCGTCTCCTCTTGACTTCGTTTCCCGGCTTCTTCCAACAGCTCCTTGGCTTCTCCACTGTCACCTAGTGCCTGTGATTTCACCGAGCATTCATGCACATCACCGACTATACATGACCTAAGAGAATGACCTAGACCCCCTTGATAGTCTGGTTTTTCCTATGGACTCAAAGCCCTAACAACTAGGCAAGTGTTCCCAGCACTTGCTCCATAGCTTGTCCTCAGCTTTGATGCATCTCCATCAACCCTTGGACTCCATCAAGCCCACAAGCCTCCATGCTTGTGGTCATTGTCATCAATCGCCAAGGCAACCATCAATGATCATCATAAGATAGATAAGGTTTCCTACACGCACAACACTTGTGTAGACATTAGTAACATTTCATGTTTGTCATTCATCACCAAAACAATCATACCTTGGGGTGACCTCAATGGTCATAAACCTTACACAAGGGCACTCGAAAAATGGAGAAATTCCTTGTTTCAGCTAAAATTCTGGTAGTGACCGTACAGTCCGATCACTAGACCTTATAGTCCGGTCAGTGGCACTAGGCACAGTGCCTAGAGGGAGTCTGGTCATAGAGACCGGACAGTCCGGTTCTAGAGACCGTACCATCCGGTCTGCTCAAAGGCCAGTAGACCTTGAACTAACCGGAAAGTCCGGCCTATGGACCGTACCGCCCGGACACTATGGTTGATCGCGTGATGAGTTCTAGATATATGACCGTTGATCGTGCCTTGATAGATCTCAGCTGTCCAATGCCTGTTTGACCTAAGTAAAAAATAGTCAAACAAAATTTGGTCTTATACCGGTTCTCTTCCCCGAGCCGAGAACACGTCCGTGACTCCGCCGCCTCTCTATCATCACCCTCGTCCCGCGCCGATGACTTAACCTACCGAGCCACTGCGCCGCCGCCAGCTCATAGAACCACGCTCGCCGCCACGTGCCGCTGCCTCCGCCCGTGTGCAAGCCACCACGCCGCCTCGCCCCGCCTGCGCAGCCGCCGCCGTCTCGCACCAAAGCTCCAGCGCTGCCGCTCACCAACAATCAGCACCGCCTGCTACTTGCCCCTGCTCTCCTGTGCGTGCACGCCCCCAGAGCTGCACCCCCTTCCTCTCTGCCGATTGCCAGAGAATGGTTCCCCTTCTTCTTCCTCCACCCTCATAGCCGGCAAATCTCAAAATCCCATCTTTGAGGTGATCGACTGGGAGTTCTTTGGCAGTTGTTTTCGACACTTCCTCAGGGTATTTGACTAATGTCCCATTCATTGTTGTATGCCCTAATTTTGAGCGATTCCCTTAATTGATGCAATTAGATTACCCCAAGTTCCCCTTTTATATGTGAATATTACCCCAATTAGAGCATAATTGATACTAATTTAGGCCATTTACCTATGATATTGTCTATATATTTGTATATGCGTTGTTTTGGATCTTTGTTGCAGAAACAGGTAAAATTGGTGATTAAAGTGATGCTAGAGAGGACAGGAATCTAGAACCAATGAAAAGAACTGACGAAGCCTAGTGCGCCGATCGTCGTAGTCCATGAGCCGGCCGGTGAAAGGTGTTTTGGCCCGCAGAACTGACCGAGGCCCATTCCACATGTTTATGGATGTTTATCTACGCAAGATACTTGAAGATATTTGCCTATAAGATTTATGGAACTTCAAGATCTCGACATGCAGTACAAGACTTTATCTCGAAGGAAAAGGCCCACATGGCAGCTGTGGAAGACAGAGGAACCGACTCGGCGCAACCGCCTTATTGGCTAGAAACCGAGTCCTTTACGAGTAGAACCTCTATAAATACTTGTAAACACTAGCCGGGGTGGACAGAGGTGACAGAAGGACAACAGATCCGTGAGTTAGAGACACCGGGGCTTGCCCCGTTAGAATAGATCTCTAGTTGAGTTTCAAGAACCATTGGTGTTAAGAGTTGATCCGTCAAGGTAGGCCATCTCAACGGGGATGAATCTTACTCTATGTATCTCAAGGATGATTGAATATGTTGATGATGATTTTGGTTATTTGTCTATCTTGATTCTATAATCATGCATGTGCTTATTCCAATTGCTTAGTTCTAGGCTAAGTAAGTAGATATTATCTTGATCATGGTGATTAGGATAGTATTCAGACATTGTATTGGTTATGGTTGCTTGATGATGCTAATAGTGTGGTTTAGCGGTGACAACACTAAGCCTGCCCAGCACTATTGGATAGTTGAGTGGGGTAAGATACTCGCGCGATTAAGGGTTTCCTCTCGGTAGCGGTAAATCGGCAGCCGCTCGGAAAGCAGGGTGGTCTTATTCATTATAGGTTTTCATTGATCCATGTAATTACCCATTATGATGCTATTTAATTAGACTTTCTGGTTACAATCTCACTAGTAGATATCTGGTTACTCACTCAACAGCATAGGCTTACAAGGTATCTGGCACACTTTGGCTTAGATTCACTAGTGTGCCGATCGGCTCAACCCCTGTGCCGATCGGCGCAATGACAGATTTACTGTCTGGCGCACATTTGCGCTGGCCAGTCTCCCCTCATACAACCTGAATTTGACAGTAGCTTTGATTAGATCCTTTAATGTTAACTTTGTTTAATTATCCCTAAGGTCCTAGTGGATTCGATAAACATTGGAATACTCAATTCAAGAAAAAAAGTGTTACCATCGTACACCATCCTCTTGTGGTATATAAGTGGGTGTGTAGTTATGACCAACAACAGCTCACCGGGCAGGAGACCCATGGTGCACCTGTGCAGTGTGCACTAGGAGGCTGCAGAGACTGGTACAGGCAGCCGGAGAGCTGGATATACTTAAGGTTCCTGTAAAGGACCTTAAGGTACTTCGCTTGGTGCCTTTCGAGCAGTGGGTTCTAGTCCCTAGAGACCCCATAGCTGGAGAGAGGTACTGGACATCTCTCTAGAGGAGGATTGGAGAGGGTCTGAAACACTGTCTGGCCTTGAGGGAGTAGGGTCAAGGTGTTCATGCCGCAGCAGTACACCACCTACCAAGCCATGAGGACGGCGGCCGGCACAGACATGGAGCAGTACTTCACCTACCTGCCAGGGCTAGCAGAGCTAGTTACTGCTCCACATAGGTTCAGAGAGGACGTGGTCCTTGAGTTCTATGCTACACTGTGGGTTGCCAGAGACCACTCAGAGATCTGGTTCCTATTTAGAGGGCAGCCCCAACGAGTCACCAAGCAGGATTTGATCGCCAACTGTCGAGAGATATTCTCGATAGTAGATCTAGGTATGCGTATGAGTATGAAAGATCGATGGACACAGGACACAAGGTTTATACAGGTTCGGGCCTCCCGAAGGATAATAACCCTACGTCCTATTTGGTGTTTCTGTATTGCTAGGGTTCGCACTGGAATTAGGGTTCCAATACAAGTCTGTCTCTTACCGAAGGCCCCCTGCCCTCCTTATATATCCGAAGGATAGGGATTTACATGGTAATCTTTTAGTCGGTTTCAACAAATTCTATCTATCCAACATATCTACTAACCTAACTTGCTGCTTACTCAAACAAGTATCCCAGTATATATCTTCTAGGCCGAATACACCATACCCGACCCCCCGGCCCACTCGGCCAGTTAGCCGAGTGGTTAAGTATCCCGGGTATATATGTCCCACAGTAGCCCCCAAGCACTTTCCATTTTGAATCATCGTCTTGATTTGCCTCGACATCTGATGAAATTAGGAAGTGCATTTTCTATTACTTCTGATAACTCTTATTCATAAACGCATGAAAAAGACATAGCCTATGAATATAGCCCCCAACTCAGAAGGTTGTTGAGTCTATACCGAAGCAACTTTTGAGTTATTAAAAATTATCCAATTAATCTTGTCCCTCTACACAAAAGGGCATAATGACATCTGAATCTTCCAATTTGTATAAGCTAAAAAAGCTCCATATTTAGCTGAATTTTCTCATTCGCCAAGTGATGCATCACCAAATTACTATTTACATCCATAATGTAGAAATGCCCTTAATCAGAATGATTAACAACGAAATTCAATTGTCATAGCCCCCAAGATTGGTGATGTATCAATAGTAGTAATACAAAAATACAGCCCCCAAGATTGGTGCCCAGATAATAAAAGTGATTTATCACAAAATCTCAGAAGATGCGATTTCCAAGGTTGAAATCACAACAATCCAAGTGGTTTAGCACAGAATCTCGAAAGGTACAATTTCCAAGATTAAAACCGCAACAAGCCGAGTGAGTTGTCACAGAATCTCGGAATGTGCAATTTCCAAGATGATTTAACAAAACTGGACTTGATGGAGTATGACAAGCTTTGGCCCACAAGGTTATCGAACACTTATAAAGGCACCGTCGAACAGTCGCATCCCTTCATCTTCACTTCTTCGCCGCCATCTTCCTCACACAAACCCAAGATCGCAGGCCTCTATTTTGCCGCCGCCGTCTTGCCCGCACAAACCCTAGGTCCCGGACCTCCATTTCCTCCTAGAAACTCCACGCATCAGTTTCCTCTGTGCTAAAACAAGAGCGAGGGCCCCGAAGCGTACCCGTCAAAACACCAAGGCTCAATCCGAGAAGCAATCCTCTCCTAGAAAGGGCGAAGACGAAGAAACAATCTTTTATATCCCTGTCGCCATCAAGGAGTTCCCCGTGTCTGCCATAGATTCAGAGAAAATCAACAAATTGGTGATTGACGGCGTGCTGCAGGATCAACAGACCGGAGGATGGATCAAGGCCATAGGTCAGAGATTTCCCCGACCTCCCGTCGACCAATCACTGCTTTCTTCTCATTTTTCTATCGTGGATTTAGGATCCCTTGTTGCGACTTCTTTAGGGGTCTTCTTTTCTTCTATGGCATCAATCTTGTCAATCTAAATCTGAATTCCATTCTGCACATCTCCATGTTTATTCACCTGCGTGAAGTGTTTTTGGGTATCTATCCCCATTTTGATACCTTCAAAGAACTTTTTGTTTTGAAGTCAAACAATAATAATGTCATAGGGGGGGGGCTGGATTCCAATTAAGAAATAAATCCAAGTATATTGATGTGCCACTTCCATCAGCCAACAAGGGGTGGCATGCGGACTGGTTTTACCATGGAAACCACGCTCCATCTTTGTGAGAAACAACAGCCGATACCCCCAAGCCACGATCCGAGTGGTCAGCAAAGGCTCATCCAAACAAGAAGTCTCAGGTTGATGCTATATTAAAGCATATTGCTTATCTCAAGTCTAAAGGATATACCGGCGTACACGTTGCCGCAAGCTTCATATATCCCCGCGTACAGCCTATCAAGAAACGCCATGTTCCAGGATGGAAATATTGTCACAGAGGGAATTGACATTGCGTCTGGAGAACAAATTTGCATCACTTCTTGGTTGGACTGTAGGGAGTGCAAAATATGGACATTATTCCTTGACTGATAGGAGTACAGTAAGTTATCCACCTCGCTGCTTGAAAAATTAACACCTCTTTCATTATGTTTAGTAACGAATTATACATCACATATGTTGCAGAACCTTGATGTATATGTGTCCAATCCACCATTGCCGCTGACGTCACAAAAGAAGTCTCCCACACAACCATCAGCCTCCAAGCGTCGCAAGGCGCACATGGAAGACTCTGACGAAGAAGAGTCGCTAGCTGAAAGAGTAGCTAGACTTCAAGAAGAGGCAAAGAAAAAAACTTAGAGAAAGCTTCCACTACTCGGCGGGCCATGGATGAAAACGAGAAAGAGCAAAGTCGTCCGAGTGAACCAAGCAAGGCAGGCACCCGTGAAGCGGTGCCAGACACAACAGGTACCCCAAGGCCAACCAGCCCCCCACCAAAAGTGCCAGGCCTAAAATTTAAACGCTGCTCAAGGTAAACATAACAATGTAACTTGAAGCTCAGCTCTCTATTTGAACAATTATGTAATCTCTATCTAATTGACAAGTCGTCCGGGCAAACGTCATTTGAAGAAACCCTGGCGCAAAGTTCAATTCCTAAAAAGGATCAAGATGCTCTGTCTGTCAGGTCATCCAGAGATGATGTCCCAGGCCACTCGGCAGAGAAGCCGAGTGATTTAAAGAATGCACCCGAATCCACTCGGCCAGAAGCTAGCCAGGCCGAGTCACCTAATGTCCCAGACTTGAACACGTCTGAGATGGCAACAGATGCTAATATTCCTGCCTCCACTGAACCCGAAGAGCCATCACTGGTATTTGAAACAATGCCAAAACCATCATATGAGTATCCAATCAGTCCGAAAGAAAATGTCACGCCTACTCCATTCATCGAGTGGTAAAAGAGGGTGCTCCGGAACAGCCAATGCCGACTAGGTCAGTATATCAAATTGGCCGATTTGCCATCACCAGATTTGATGAATCGGTAGAACAAGCGGAGTTGAAGAATTTTGAAGAACATACTGAAAAAGCCTACCATTCCTTCTAGGTATTCCTCCCTTCTTGGAAAATAATGGCAATAATAGTAATCACCAATCCTGGCTATGAAGTTTCAACCATATAATTCGCCATCATTGCAGGCTCTGAAAACCCATATGGCCAACAAAAGTAAGCTTCTGCAACTTGTCGAGAGGCATTGTGCCAAAGCCGTATATTTAGAAGATTAGCTTGCCAAAGAGAGACTGGAAGTCGGGCGCTTATCAGTCGATCTAAAAGCCCGTTCATCTCAAGTCGATGAACTTCAATTTGAGCTACAAGGTACGAGATCCACAAAGCCTTTACCTCACATGCTATCTCTAGAATTTGGAGATTTGATCTCTTCCATACAGAGGTATCGCGAACGCTGGAATTGAAGCAACAACAAGATGCCCAGTCGGCCGCTGAAATTGCAAGTCTGCAAGGCCGTATAAAAGAACTGGAGTCATCTACCCAAGCTATTGAAACTTTGATGTTCGAGAATCAAGGATTAAAGGAGCAGCTCCAGGGCTCGGCAGAGATCAAGAAAAATTTTGAAAAGCTAAAAGACAACTTCAAGACAATGCAAGAATCTCAAAATTCGTGGAAGAAAAGGGCTGAAGGTAAAAATGAATGTACTTATGCATACAAAAATATATATGTGTACTAAAATATTTGTAACTGACAGGCGCCGAAGAAACAATAAAATGCCAAAGGGAGAGAAACATAAAGCTAGAAACCGAATTAACCAAGGCTGAAAAGATCTTCAAAAAGGCTATGGATGAGTTAAACCAATTCCAGAAAGCATTCAAAGAAGTTGAAAAGCTGAAAGAAGAGTATAAGGAAAAGGTTGCCACCCTTGAAGCTGAAAAGGTAGAAGCCGAGAAACGCCTAAGAGGTAAGTGTTTACTCATCTAAAACCTTTATATACAAGTTCATTGTACTGGACATATGTGATTATTGTACCCCTGTAGGATCAAAGAGCTTTTGCAGAAGAATTTTATATGAAAACCTTCGATGGTCTCTTGCAGCTCTTCAGAAGGATGTAGAGGTGGTCGCCCAATACATATACCCTGAAGAAAAACCACCTCGATGTCGAGACCTAATGACTAGGCTACAAGGGGCACCCGGCCGACTAAAAGAACATGCTCGACTTGTTGCAGAGCTGGCCGGCGCACAAGTCCTGGCAATAGCAAAGTCCCACATCCCCAGCATAGAGTTAGATGTGGTTGTCGAAGGTTTCCACGAAGATCTCTTGGACAAGCAATGTGAAGCCCTTGTGGCTGAGGTGCAAAAAACAATGCATATATTAGCCGACCAAATAGAGCTAGATCCCTTACCCAATGTATAAGGAGTTGTAAAGCTTAAAATATTGTATTACAGCTCTGTTGCTGTAATATAACTAAGGTTCGATAGACCGCTAAGGTCTAGATTCATTACCAGTATTGTAATGAATTCTTGGGTCATGCTGCTTTGTATATGTATTGTATGAACTCGTGTTAAACACTCACAACCAATACACAACTCATGTCAGCCCTCTAAACAACGCTCCCAATAACCGATATGAACCATGGAGACTAAGAACTCACTCGGTCAAGCATATGCGAATTTGGAGAATTGCCTTGGTCCCTAACAGACAACAAGAACCCTGGAGACTAAGTAACCCACTTGGTCGACATGCACGAGTTAGGGTGATACCAAGTATCAGAATTTGAGCCATGACTTAAACAATAACCACAATTATTCACAGGAATCATAAATTGCAAAATCATATATCATGACCATTATGTATATATATTCAATAATAGAGGTACAATAAACTATAAATACTAGAGATAAAAATGATGTAACTGTGAAACGTTCTAGGAACTATGAAGGTCCGACCCGTCCTCATTCATCAATCGATAGGCGCCTAGCCGAGTGATTTCCTTTACAATAAAAGGTCCTTCCCATGGAGCCGACAGCTTGTCTTACCGACCTTAGACTGAACTTGCTTCAAAACCAAGTCGCCGACGGAAAAACCCCGTGTTCGAATGTTTTTGTCGTGATAACATCACAAGCTTTGCTGGTACTTTGCCGACCGCAATAACGTGGCATCGCGCTGCTCCTCTAACAATAGCAAGTCATCACACCTATGGTCACTGGAGGTTTTTTCTTCATACACTGCCACACGGGGGGAGGCAAAAGGAATCTCGGTTGGTAACATGGCTTCCGAGCCATAAACCAGAGAAAAAGGGGAGTGCCTGGTGGCACAACTTACGTTGGTTCTAAGTCCCCACAATACAGATGGCAATTCTCGAACCCAACGTCGAGCATACTTTTCCAACCGGTCAAATATACGGGGCTTAATTCCAGAAAGCAAGAGGCCGTTCGCCCTCTCAACTTGGCCATTGCTCTGTGGATGGGCGGCCGAGGCATAGCCAATCTTAAAGCTGACTCGGCCCGCAAACTCTGTAAACTCCTCTGCTATGAATTGAGTACCGTTGTCAGTGATGATCTTGTGTGGGGCACCGAACCGAGTGACTATTTCGGTCATGAACTTGATGGCCTTTTTTGCCAAAATCTTGTCGACTGGCTTTGCTTCAATCCATTTAGAGAACTTGTCCACTGCTACGAAAAGGTGAGTAAAACCCCCTTGAGCCTTCATGAAGGGTCCAACAATATCTAAGCCCCATACTGAAAACGGCCAAGTTATTGGGATATTTTGAAGTTCTGTGGTGGGCACGTGCATTTGGCGTGCAAAGAACTGACAACCTTCACACTTTTGGACAACATCCTTGGCGTCAGCACCTGTGGCGGCCACTAAAACCCTTGCCTCATTGCTTTGGCCGCAATTGTGGATGGGCCTGCGTGATTCCCACAAATGCCAGTGTGGATGTTTCCTAATATAGCTCTGCCTTCATCTTGAGATAAGCATTTCATCAGTAACCCATGTGGGCTTTGCTTGTACAGGTGATGGTCAACTATACAATATGAATGCAACTTGCAAATAATTCGGAGGGCTTCATCTTTGTCGGTCGATAGTGTGTCACGATCCAAATACTTAATGAAGGGAGTGCGCCAATCTACCTCAACGATGGCTACATGTGGTGCTGCTCCCGCCTTTAGTGCCGACTGCTCCATAGTTTGCTGGGTTAGTACAGATGGCTTATGCAGATCATCGAGGAATACTCCGTCAGGTATTTTAGATCTACTAGACCCAAGTTTGGCCAGTTTTTCTGCCTCTTCTTATACTTGCGTAGGATATGTTTATACTCGATGCCATCAAACTTGTCTTCTAGCTTCCGAACTTCAGTGCAGTAGGCTGTCATGCTCTCATGAGAACAACACCACTCCTTTATTACCTGATTATTTACTAGCGCCGAGTCGCTGGAAACGCTTATTCTTTGGTCGCTGAGTGAGATAGCTGTCCCAAGTCCATGCAATAGTGCCTCATACTCTGTGGCGTTGTTAGACGCGCGGAAGTGCATTCGAAGGACGTACCACAGCTTGACTCCGTTAGGAGATGTTAATATAACCCCTACCCCGGCACCTTCCAGTTGTAAAGAACCGTCAAACACCATTTTGCAATAGCATGATTCATGCGGGCTGGGCGGTAACTCAAATTCTGTCCACTCGGTAATGAAGTCCGACAAAGTTTGACCTTTAATCGAGTCACGGGACTTAAAGGTGATATCATATGATCTGAGCTCGACGACCCATTTTGCAATTTTCCCTGTGGGCTCTTTGTTGTGCAGCAATTCGCCAAAGCCAAATAACGTGTGGACTTCAATTGGATGATCCTCAAAGTAATGCTTCCACTTCCGAGAAGTCATCAGCAATGCGTAAATCAGCTTCTAAAGCTGGAAATACCGTACCTTGGAGTCCGACAATACCTCACTGATGAAGTAAACCGGTCGTTGCACCTTTTGAGCCTTGCCATCTTCCGCCCGTTCCACCGCCAGCACAGTGCTGACAATGTGTATGGTTGCAGAAATATACAGCTGCAAAGGTTCCTTTGGTTCTAGAGGGGTTAACACCAGAGGACCACTAATGTAGGCCTTGAAATCATCCAAGGCTCTCTGTGCGTCATCATTCCAGATGAATGATTCTTGCTTCTTGACTAGCCGAAAAAAGGGTAACCCTCGAACACCGAGTCATGATACAAACCGACTGAGCGCTGCCATACAGCCAGTGAGCTTTTGAATGTCTTTTTGTGAATGTGGAGGTCCCATTCCTAATATGGCATTTACCTTTTCTGGGTTAGCTTCAAGCCCTCTATGTGATAACAGAAAACCGAGTAATTTTCCTGATGGGACCCCAAACACGCATTTTTCTGGATTTAGTTTCATATTGTATTTCTGAAGGTTGTCGAATGTTTTGTCTAGGTCGGATATCAAGTCAGTGGAAAGCTGAGTCTTGACTACCATGTCATCTACGTAAGCCTCAACATTCCTTCCTATCTGGTTGTCCAGACATCGCTAAATAGTCCGCTGGTAGGTGGCACCGGCGTTTTTCAGGCCAAAGGGCATTGTTGTGTAACAAAAGGCTCCGAACGGCATGATGAACGAGGTTTTAAGCTGGTCGGATTGGTTTAAAGGAATCTGATGGTACCCTGAATAGGCATCTAAGAAGCACAAGAAAGCGCATCCAGCTGTCGAATCAACCACTTGATCAATATGTGGGAGGGTGAATGGATCTTACGGGCAGGCTTGATTAAGGCCTGTGTAATCCATGCACATGCGCCACTCCTTATTCTTCTTCCGCACCAGAACTAGGTTGGCCAACCAGTCGGGGTGGAAAACTTCTTTAATAAAACTGGCTGCCAGTAGTCGGCCGATTTCTTTCCTAATCGCATCCTTTCGGTCTTGCGAGAATCGTCTAAGCCATTGCCGTACTGGAATGGTGTTTTCGCGGACGTGAAGTTTGTGCTCGGCCTTTTACCTTGGAACACCTGGCATGTCAGAAGGTTTCCAAGCAAATATATCTTTATTATTTCTAAGAAAAAGGATGAGCGTGCTTTCCTATTTGTCACCTAAATTGACCCCGATATTGGTGGTCTTGGGTACATCACTATCATCTAGGATAATCTTCTTGGACTCCACGGCGTCCGCCTATACAGTAGTCTTCATCGCCTTCCTGGGAGCAGGGTCAAGCATGGCCTCCTCAGCCGTTGCGATTGCTTCCTTCAACTCGGCCAGCTCTGATGCCGCTACTATCTTCTCGGTCAACTCACAACTGCCATTGTCGCAGTCGTATGAGGTCCGCACAACCAAGTGGAGTGAGACGACTCCGTTTGGTCCTGGCAGCTTCATCATCATATAAGGATAATGAGGTACCGTCATGAATTTACCGATGGCTGGCCGCCCTATAATGGCATGATAAGTAGAATCAAGGTCGGCGACCTCGAAGGTAATGCGTTCCGTCCTGTAGTTCTCCCGAGTGCCGAAAGTCACAGGCAGAGTGATTTGTCCTAGTGGGACTATTTGCATGCCCGGAATCACACCATGAAACGGCGATCGGCTTGGCTTGAGGTCAGTCAAGGGTATGCCAAGCTCCTTGAAGGTTTTCAGAAAGAGGATGTCCAAACTGCTACCACCATCTACCAGTACCCGATTTAGCCAAACTCGGTTGACAGTCGGCGTTAGCACTAAGGGATATTTCCTGGGCTTGGGGATATGAACTGGATGGTCGGACCGATCAAAAGTAATTGGGACCTCCGACCATCGTAGATATTGAGGTACCGCTGGTGAGACCGAGTGGACCTCTCTATAGAGGATCTTCTGCTGGCGCTTCGAGTCTGCCGTAGACTAGCCACAGATAAAATTGACCTCGCGTTCGGGGTCTTGGAAGTCCTCCTTATCCTCATTTTGGTTATCCTTATCCGAGTCCTTCCTGCCACTCTTGGGGATCCAGGGACATTCTTTGCAGACCTTCAAGGCATGATGGGCGAAGTTTTTTAGCTTGAAGCATTCCCTGGCTTTGTGGGCTCCATCATGTAGCAGGCAAGGGCCATCGAGCATCTTGTCTAAGTCATCCTGAGTGACTGGTTTCCTCCTGGTCAGGCGCTCGGTGTTGGCCACCGTTCTGTCTTGCTTGCGCTTCCTATCACCGTCCTTGCTGTAATCGGACGGACCCGACTGGTTCCTTGGGGCCGCCTCCTTATACTGGCGAACATAGAATTGAGCCGAATTGCCAACAACATATTTGTCGGCCATAGTGAACAGTTCTTTGGCTGACAGTTCGCCGGCAGTATCCAACCTCCCAATCTTCTTTATCAAATCATCATGGTGGAGTCCTCCTTGGCAAACGGCAACAACTTGAGCATTCGAGATGTTAGGGATAGTATTTTTCACTCGGCAGAAGCGTTGGATGTACTCTCGAAGTGGCTCCCGGTCCGCTGCTTAATCCGGCCGAGTTCCCAGTGATTCCCTGGCCTGTCAAAGGTGGCTTGAATGTTGGCCACGAACTGCTGACAGAGATCAGCCCTGGAGCTGATAGAGTTGTCGGGCAGATTAGTAAGCCAGGTTCTTGCCGCTGGGGCTAGGCAAACATGCAAGTAGTTGGCCATGACAAAACTGTCGCCGCCGAGAGCTCGTATGGCTGTCAAATAGACGTGAAGCCAGTCGCACGGATCCGTCTTGCCATCATACTTCTCGATGCCGACTGGCTTGAAGCCGACCGGCCAGCTGACGGTTCAAAGCTCCTGAGTGAAGGCTTGGATGCTAGCCTCATCGTCATAATCGTCGGTGACCGGGGTCCGTTCTTGTTCGCGGCCAGCTTCTTGGCGAGATCTATCATCGCGGCAGCCCTCGTCCCGTCGATCACGGTAATGATCGTCTCTATGTGGCTGCCGCCTATTGTCACATTCGTAGCCAACATAACCGCACCGGCATTGTTCATCTCCTAGTATCTGTTGTCCAGTCGGACCTGCGAATGATGTGGTGGTATGCCATTGCGCAGGTCAGCGCTCGGATGCCAATCATGGTACTCTACAATGGGCCTGCGCCTGGGGATAGTAGGCGGGGTTGCCTCTCGGTTGGAGCGCTGTCGGTCTCTTCTATCCTCCCTGGGTACCGAACTAGTGGCCCCAGAAACTGACTTACTCGGTGTTGATCGTGCCGCATGCATCTCCAGTACAGCCACGGCCCTGATGTGCGCTTTTAATTGGTTGACCTGAGGTGTCAACTTTGGGGAGACTTGGAGCAGGGGCTCTATTGTTTGCAGGAGGGTCGCCGCAGCCGTGATGTTGTGCTGTGGGGTCTTGAAGACGTCTTCACCATCAAGTTTTAAGGTGAGGTCTCCCATATCTAGGTTTTGCATGACTCAGGGTCTCTGCTGAGCATCCGGTCTACGAAGCGAAGGAATGGCGGCATCTAGATCACCATCTTCAAGGTTTGTTTCATGTCCATCTACGCGCGGCGCGGTACCATACGTGGCAGCTTCCACTGATGTTTCGCTGTCGGCTTGCCCCTGGGCAGTAGGTGCCACCATGAATACCTCGTGGAAGTCCGAGGAACAACTCTCTGAATCACTCGGCCCTTCAATCAAGTCCAGGAGTGACTCGCTTTCAAGGCTGATTGCTGCAATGAATCTTGATTAATCGAAAAATTTGGGATCTTCGTCCGACTGATCCATGTGATAAGCCAGGAGATCGACCGTAGTGTAACCCGAGTTGACCAAGGTTGTCAATCGGGGCATTGCGGGCAACGTTGAGTTGCCATCCGAGAGGGTTTCTGCTTGGAAAGCTGTCGCCCCATTGTTGATGCCCAGCGGGAATCGACTGGCCGGATCGCTTTGGTCGGTCGTGGCAGCGACCGAGTGGGCCACGCGTTCTTGCTTGACAAGGTTCCCGTGCTGATCGGTGACGAGGCTGACGGTGCCAAAGCAGATCTTGTCTCCCGGGCAAAACTTGATGTTAGTGAAAGCCATCGATTTCTATGAAGCTACACTCAACGCTTCCCCTACCTAGCGCGCCAACTGTCGAGAGATATTCTCGATAGTAGATCTAGGTATGCGTATGAGTATGGAAGATCGATGGACACAGGATACAAGGTTTATAGAGGTTTGGGCCTCCTGAAGGATAATAACCCTATGTCATGTTTGGTGTTTCTGTATTGCTAGGGTTCGCACTGGAATTAGGGTTCCAATACGAGTCTGTCTCTTGCCAAAGGCCCCCTGCCCTCCTTATATATCCGAAGGGCAGAGATTTACATGGTAATCTTTTAGTCGGTTACAACAGATTCTATCTATCCAACATATCTGCTAACCTAACTTGCTGCTTACTCAAACAAGTATCTTAGTAAATATCTTCTGGGCCGAATACACCAAACCCGAGCCCCCGGCCCACTTGGCCAGTTAGCTGAGTGGTTAAGTATCCCGGGTATATATGTCCCACACTAACCTAGGACTCCTGGCTTCAGACTTCCAGCTTTACAGGAGTGCCTACGGTACACTTGAGCCACCCCGCATACCTCAGGGAGGGAAGCTGCCTTCAGACAACCTAGTGTCGATTGCTTTCCCACCTCCACACACCCTAGGCTTTGAGAGAGGCCCTACGAGACTCACTGCAGAGGCCAAAGTGGTGAGAGCAATAGTCACCAGGACTACAATTCCCAGGTCGGACTACAGAGAGGAGTTCACACTCTTACACCATTGGGCTATAACAGCTATTCTGAGGAGGCAGACTTTTGACTTGCCAGATCTCCTCATTGGAGAGATGGAGGAGGTTATCTCTGAGAGGGTTGGAGGACATCACTTAGTCTACATGCCCTACATCTGCTATCTCTTGAGTAGGATGGGCCTAGTGACGGAGGAGCAGTACGAGGCATTCCCTGAGGTGACCACCAGCTACGCACCTTGTGTCCCTAGGAGATCACAGTTAGCCTCCAGCCAGCAAACAGGAGAGGAGGAGCAGGAGTCACCGGTACTTCATGAGCAGGCAGCTCAGCCAGAGACGGTGATTCCTGAGTCAGCCAACACAGGGGCACCTCCCCAGCTGACAGGTTTGTAGTCTGAGGACACTATCACTATGACAGCACTTGCAGGACGACTGGGAGAGTTTATCCAGAGTGTCTCGGAGGACAGACGTCAGATGATGGAGGTCATCAAAGGACAGGTAGAGCTTCAGCGACAGCAGATGGCATATATGAGATAGGCATGTCAACAGCCAGGGCCTTCAGCACCGCCTCAGTGCCAGCAGCTACCGACTCAGCCTGGACCCTTCACAACCTTGATGATAGCACAGTCCAGTGGATTGTCACTTTCAGGGGTTCTACAGACAGGGGGAGCAGGACAAACACTTCATTCTACTCAGCTCTCCCTTGTGTCAGTATTCTCTGTGTCTATGCTATTTGTCTCACCGTCACACTCTTCGACCTCGCAGATGGCAGGACCCTACAGCTCCCAGCACTTACCGGTCAGGAGTCTATTTTCAGACATAGTGCAGACTACTCGTGCAGACTACCAGACTGCTACAACTCCCCTACCTACTGCTACAGTCAGCGCGCTTACTCCTCAGGTAGCAGAGGATCTAGTCCGTGGAGGCTTCACTCAGCAAGATGTGGCAGATCTTATACTTCTCCAGATTTTAGCTCAGGAGACTATCACAGTCACTTCAGTAGCACAGGACAGTGGGTCTGAGTTGCCTGTAGATCTTGGATTCTTTGAGGAGCTGGATGCTCAGGTGGCACAAGCTCTAGGAGCATAGCAGGATCCACCTCAGGAGCAGCCCAGAGCAGAGCCTTCAGAGGACATCGTTGCACCACCTCCTTCGACCACGAGAACATAGATGTTCATCTTGTCCACCTTTTGGTGCTTGTTGCCAAAGGGGGGGAAGAGATCCTAGGTCTAGGGGGAGTGGGAGTGTGATCCTGTTGCGATCGAGAGTAGCTTGTATCTAAGGGGAGCTACGAGGTTTTTGGGAGATAGATACATTTGGATCTTATTTTGATGGTGTTATTCGATGTTCGTGGATTTTGATGAGTCATGTTTTTCTTTCCCTTGTGTTTGACTCATTTGAATCTCACTTGATTTATTCCCTTTTCATATGCAGTGCTTTGTATTCATTAATTATCTTGTATGCCTGTGGATTTTGATGAGTCAGTAATGAATGCTTGTTCTTAATTCCTTATGCATTGCCATGCTAACTTGTTGCATCTCATCACTCATGTCTTGCATTGCATGTCCTTATGCTTTCATTCAATATTTTGCCATGGCATGCATGCATATTTCATCTAGAGTATGCTCTTTACTCTTTTCCTTTTATCACTAGATGATGCTTGATTGAGTAGGACCTTATGCGCTTCTCTTATATGTTGTTATGGTTCCTCTTGATCTTTGTCTAGCTCTTTTAGCCTAGTTATTTATTGATTAAAGTTTTCGATTTAGTAGTGGTTGTCATCAATTAGCAAAAAGGGGGAGATTGTAAGCTTCATGACCATTGGTGATTGGATTCCCAAGGTATGGATGTTTTGGTGATAGATGACAACTAGGAAATTGTGGGCTAATATCTACATGAGTGTTGTCTATCTAGGAATCATCTCTTGACTCTATTACAAATCATATGGATGATGGTTGCCTTGGTGATTGATGACAATGACCACAAGCATGGAGGCTTGTGAACTTGATAGAGTCCAAGGGTTGATGGAGATGGATCAAAGTGGAGAACAAGCTATGGTGCAAGTGTTTGGAACACTTGACTAGTTGTTAGGGCTTTAAGTCCACAGGAAAAACCAGACTATCAAGGGGGTCTAGGTCATTCTCTTAGGTCATGTCTAGTCGGTGATGTGCAAGGTTGCTCGGTGAAATTACAAGCACTAGGTGACAGTGGAGAAGCCAAGGAGCTATTCGTAGAAGCCGGGAAACGAAGTCAAGCGAGTATGACAAGTTTCAGCTTCTGGACATAGAGACCGGACAGAGAGGTCAGTGGAGACCAGACTGTACGGTCACTATGGGGAGTTGTCTAGGACTTAGAGCGAGGAGCAGGAAGTCTGTCAGCTGGAGTTCCTGTACAGACCGGTCGGTCCGATCTGTTGACTGGACGGTCCGGTCAGTAGGCATGAAGCAGGGCAGCGAGGAGCTTCAGCACAGAATATTTCTGGACTAGAGAGAAACGGACCGGATGGTCCGTTCTAGTGACTGGATAGTTCAGTCAGTACAGGAACTTGCTTGGACACTGTCGTGCCAATGGCTAGGAGAGCCGTTGCCAGAGTGACCGCACTGTTCGGTCTGGATGTCTAGAGAGGCAATTTCGAGGAGCAACGGCTAGTTTGAGGTTAGGAGCCTATATAACTTTGTTGCTGGGGTCTTGGAGACCTCTCTTGGCCAGTGGAATACCTGAGAGCATTTGGTAAGGTCTAAGAGGAAAAGAGGAGAGCACTAGGAGAGGATATTGGATATCTGAGAGTGCTAGTGAGAGTAACTTGAGCATCTTGCACATCTAAGGCTATGGTGTCCTTGAGGGTGTGATCTAGATTGTTACTCTTGGTCTATGGTGAGACCTAGACCGGTTAGGTGTCGGTGATCGAGCCTATCGTGATCGGTTGTGAAGTCCGTCACACATTTGTACACGGTTTGAGCCCGTCGTTGAAAGGGGCATCGCTAGTGAGTGCCCGTGTTGGCTTGGGAAGTCCGGCAAGTTCTCAAGGGAGGCGAGCTTGTGCTTTGTGTAGTGGTGACACACACCGTTCTTCACTCTAGGAGTGATTGCGGGCTCGTGGGCAAGAACTCCACTTGGTGGCGGGAGGGACCGGGACTCTGGTGGGAGTGGTCCAACGAGGATTAGCGGAAGGCGCCATCCTTCCGTGACCTCAGGAAAAATCATAAGCATTCCTTGACCCTCTCTTTACTATTCCGCAATTGTGTGCTCTAGTGACTAGGGTGGATTGTGGCTTGCATAGGCTAGTGTGTTTGGCTTCCGTACTTTATTATATCATGAACACTAGCATGTGTAGTGTCTTGGTCTATTATAATTTTTTAGGTTGCTTATCTTGTTAGACTCAAGTAGTGGAATTTGAAGTAATTGGATTCGTGAGCGGCTTACCAATTCACCCCCCCCCCTCTCGGTACGCCTTTGGTCCTTACCGTAGACAACATTGTTAGGGAAAGACAAGAGTTTTGAGTGGACTCCGCATTGTCAAGCCAGTTTTGAGGAATTGAAGACAAGATTAATGTCAACCCCTGTCTTGATCTTACCAAACATTAGTAAGAGTTTTGATATATGCTGTGATGCCTCAAAGCAAGGACTTTGATTTGTCCTCATGTAGGAAGATATGTTGTGGCATATGCCTCCAGGCAATTACGGGAGCATGAAGAGAAGTGCCCAACACATGATTTGGAATTGGCAGCAGTGGTACATGCTCTGAAGATTTGGAGGCACTACATTCTTGGTCACCAGAGTGAGATCAATACGGATCACAAGAGTCTCAAGTACATATTCACTCAAACTGAGTTGAATCAGGAATGATGTTGGTTAGAGTTAAAAGGACCGAGTGACCGAGGGGGGGGGGGGGGTGAATCGGGAACTCACACTATGTACCAAATTTGCCAAATTCCAAAACCGACCACTCAATGAACTCCTACAACAATTCTAGTGGTGATCACAATAGCAAGATAATAGCCCTATGAAAGGAACAACACCCTAAGCATACTAGTAGATCCAACAAGGCAATACAACTCCTATGCAAGGTAGTAATAAAGCAACATGGAAGCACATGACAAGCTAGCAAAGGAGCCTACTCATGCAAAGCTACAAGATAGAGAACTAGAGAAAACAAGATGAGTAGCACAACACATACAAGGGTGAGCAATCAATCCAACGCAACTCCTACACATGCTAGTGGTTAAAGAAAGCTAAGCACAACTAGCAAGTAAAGAAGCCTATTCATGCAAGTCTACAAGGTAGTCAACTAGAGTCAGGCAAACACACAAGCATGAATAGCACGGTATGTAAATATGGAAAGTATTGTGTTGGGGGAATGCCCACCCCTTAGTCTCCCCAAGCCCAGAAGACAGCCCAGCAACAAGAAGCAAGGTCCAGCTGGAATGGTGGCCCAGAAGGCCTTCGGCCAAGCACGCATCCGAAGGCCGGTACGACCGAAGGCCATACGGCATGGCGGGCCCCGGGCGCAGACGCTAGAGGATGACAGCCGGGGGGCGTGTACCAGATGAAGATTGAAGTACTAGAATACCCTTAGGTCAAGTAGTAAGATGTGTAATGTAAGGTCTAGGGCAAATCTGTAAACATGCCCGGAGGGTAGGTGAGCGTAGATCTATAAATGCTCGCCTGCACCTCTGAGCGAGACAGAACGTGCCCCTGCCACCAGAACCTTCCTGTACGATTCTGACCGGATAATACAGAGTTTGTTAGCCGAAGGGCACCAGTATGAGCCCTTCGGCATAAGTGTCATAGCTTGGCTTTGTTCCTTCCTCTCGTAGCTTGTCCGAGGGATCTTCGGCTAGTCCATCCCTCGGCTAGCCCATCACTTGTTTGTTCTAGACTCGTAACCACAATAGATGGCGCCGTCCGTGGTCCCTGAACAACAAAGCATGTAGGCATGGCAGGGGGAAAGAGACCACCCTCTTCGGGCCTGTCGCAACAGGCAACAACCCAGAGTAGGGCGGCAGTGGAGGTCGCCCGCCAGGAAACATCGACCGCGACTGGGGCGCGCCCACTTCGGGAAGGAGTTGAAGGCGTTGTTGAAGAGGCATCCAATGAGGTCAACGAAGGTGGGCAAGAGGTTGTGGCTGAGGGAGAGACTGCCGGTGGGCAGCTCACGTAGGAGGAGGCAGAATATGCTAGTCGGATAGCGGAGGAGCGTATCAGAAAGCAGCAAGAGGATGCACTGCAGGAGGAGGAGAATGTGAGGTTGATGGAACAGGAAGTTGAGAGGCAGAAAAGGGTAGCCGAAGAGCAGATGCTACGGGAACAGGGTCTGCAAAATCTAGCGTAGCAGGAGGCTGGTTATAACCAAAGAATTGAAGCGGCCAAGAGGCGGCAGGAGCAGCTGAGCAGACAGTTGGAGATCCTTCAGAGAGGTGGGATCCCTACGGAGCAGGCTCCGGGGTATGAGGAATTTTGTGAAGAAGGGGTAAGGGCACATTCCACCGGAAGCCTTCATCCGGTGCAGCCAGCGGATCCTAACTCTCCCTTGGCGGCCGAATTAAATACGGTGCAGTGGCCCGCGAGATTGGCTTCGGTCAAGCTTCCAACATTCGCAGGGACTTCAGATGCTATAGAGTTTTTCATGAGGTATGAGATGGTTGTGGAGTCAGCCAGAGGGAATGATGCAGTAAAGGTAAAGGCTTTTCCGTTAGCATTAGAAGGAATAGCAGGTAGCTGGTATGCTAAGCTGTCACCGGGGAGCATTCGGTGATGGGCGCAACTTAAAGAGGGAGTCTCGGTGCACTTTAGAGGAAATCATGCCAAGCCTGTGGGAGCCCGGGATCTGGCTGCTTGTGTGCAGAGAGATGGTGAAACGCTGGCCAACTACACTCGGAGGTTCATACATTTTAAATGCCAGGTATCCGACATACATGACGCCACGGTGATCGAGTCTGTTGCAAAGGGGCTCCGGATGGGAGCGGCCAGAAGTGCTATCCGGGTAAAGCAACCCTAGACCCTGGATTAGTTGCTGAGCATCTTGGAAGGGCAGGTACGGGTAGAGGAGGATGGAGAGGAAGAGCGTTGAAAGGTGCGCTTGGGTGTGATGATGGGGCGGGGGCAAAATCTGAACACCGGAGGTTGGCGTCTGAATCATGGTGGAGTAGGCCGCAACTTTACACGGCGCGAGGTCTTCAATGTCCAGCAAGGGGAGGCCTTGGGGTCAGCACCCAGATGCCCTCGGCCACCGCCGCCGTGTTCGGGACCGAGGCAGCCCCGGCCGGGTCAACTTTTCTACTGCGCATTTCATGGCCCAAGGTGCACCCATAGCTCTAATTATTGCCCTGATATCAAAGCGTTGTCCGATGCTAGAGTGTGGCGAGAGGCTAAGCAAACTAAGCCGGTGATGCATACTCAATACACACATGCTGCTGCCTTCTACCCCCCTCCCCCGCATTTTCACCAGGTGCCATTTCTGCAGTACCACCATCCCACCCCACCATCGCAAGTAGTTGCGTTACCACCCCCTCCGCCCCAGCTCGTGCTTCCGGCTCCTCCGGCGGAACAATTACCGCTTCCACCATAGCTGAAGTCGGACGACCATCCCGAAAGAGCGCAACCCATACAGCACATTCAGAATCCATGGGCATCTCATGGCACGATCTTTCTGGTGGTTCGGGGCATGAGTTCCCCTCTAAGAGGCAGTGCCGAGAGTACTTCCGGCAAGTGAATCATGTGGCTGCATACCCTCCGGTTGGGGTTACTCGTTGGATGGACACGCCGATTTCTTTCTCAGCGGCTGATTTGAGGTCGATGATATTTCCACATGATGATGCCTTCGTAATGGCGGTCAATATCAATGGTTTTGATGTACGCAAAGTCTTGCTTGATGGAGGGAGTTCAGCTGATGTCATTCTCTGGAGTACTCTTGAAAAAATGGGGTATGGTTGGTCTGACCTACAGGCTTCTTCAGTTCCGCTACAAGGGTTTGGAGGAGAACCCATTCATGCGATAGGCAGTATTGTGCTTAAAGTGTCGTTCTCTGGCTTAGGGGGGCACCAGACGGAGGACATTCGGTTTGACGTGGTAGAGATGAACTATCCTTATAATGCTCTGTTGGGTTGGAGGGTTAGCAATAAATTCCTGGCAGTACTTCATCATGGATACTTGTGTATGAAGATGCCCGGACCAGAGGGTGTCATCACGGTGTATGGGGATCAAGTTGAGGCCCGGAGGCTGGAGTTTGGGTCATCGCCAGGACAGCATCACATCCATGTTATAGCCGAAGAGTGTCAGGACAAGAGTCTTGTAGTGGAACCACCAGCAACACCCAAGTGGGTACCCAAGGTCACATCGGTTGAAGGCACCAAAGAACTTGTGTTGTGTGCCGATTGACTGGATGAAACGGTTCAGATTGGCAGGGAGTTATCACAGGATGTGGAGGCACAGCTGATGCAATTCTTAAGAAACAATATGGATGTCTTCACATGGTCGCCAAAAGATCTCCCCGGTATCAACAGGTCAATTGCTGAGCATCGGTTGGACGTCGATCCAAAGGCGCGTCCGGTCAAGCAGCGAATCAGAGTTTGGACAGAGGAGAAGGCCAGCATCTTGAGGGCCGAGGTGTAGAAATTGTTGGATTCAAATGTCATTCGGTTCATTGACAGAACTACCTGGCTCGCGAACCCTGTGTTGGTCAAGAAACCGAATGGCCAGTGGCGCATGTGCATTGACTTCACAACGTTGAACAAACATTGCCCGAAGGATGACTTCCCACTAGCTCGCATAGACCAGTTGGTGGATGAAACGGCAGATTGTGCATTGATGAGTTTTCTGGATGGTTACTCCGGGTTTCATCAAGTCTGGTTGGCTACAGAGGATCAACCTTTGACAGCATTTCAGATACCAGGAGGGACTTATTGTTACAACCGAATGCCTTTCGGGTTGAAGAATGTCGGGGCTACTTTCTCGCGTACTGTTGAAACTACGTTGGGGACACAGATGGGCCACAATGCGGTAGCTTATATTGACGATATTGTTGTCAAGAGCGTCGAAGAGGCGGACCATGTGAAATACCTAGCAGAGACATTTGCCAACCTGTGGAGGGTAGGGATGCGACTAAACCCGGCGAAGTGCATGTTCAGGGTCCGTTCGGGAAAGTTACTAGGGTATCTGTTGTCGAAGGAGGGAATTAATCCGAACCCGGTCAAAATCAAGGCAATCATGAATATGCAGCCTCCAGCATCTATTTGAGAATTGCAGCAATTCACTGGCCGTGTTGTAGCATTGAGAAGGTTTATCTCTTGATTGGCTGAAAAGAGCTTACCTTTCTTTGAAGCGCTTCGCGGTCCCCGGGCATTCACATGGGGCGAGGAGCAACAGTTGGCATCCAAGGTGCTCAAAAAGTACCTTGTTGAACTCACCACTCTCAAACCGCCCCCACTGATGGCTCCTCTGTTGGTATATATTGCTGCGGCGCCGAAGGCAGTGAGTGCGATTTTGGTCTACGAAGCACCGAAGGGCAATGATCCTTTTCAGCGGTTGCCAATGTACTATGTATCAGAAATGCTAACGGCATCACGATGTAACTACACTATGGTGGAAAAGATGTTGTATGCTGTGGTCTTGGCTTCACGTAAATTGCAACAGTACATTGATGATCACCCTATCACCATACCTACCAGATATGCACTACGAGATGTGTTGACAAATAACAAGGCCTTTAGCACGGTGTTGAAACGGGCGGCTGAGTTGGCTCAATATAACATCACCTTTGTTGCTCGCAAGGCCATCAAATCTGGAGTGTTGGCAGAATTTGTGGCCGAATGGACCCCTCACGGTGAAGCTGAAGACCTAGCTCAGGATGTTCCGGAGGATCCAGTTTGGACAGTTCACACTGATGGTGCTTGGGGGGCCTCCGGAGCAGGGTGTGCCACAGTCATAACATCTCCCGGGGGGCACACCATGTGGTTCTCTGCCACATTGGCTTTCCTAACAACAAACAATGTCGCGGAATACGAAGGCATATTGCTGGGCCTTCGGCAAGCTCGAGCCTTGGGGGCTAGGAGGTTGGTCATCTACTGCGATTCTCAATTGGCCTCAGCCCAGCTGGCAAAAGGGTATCAGGCTAGGGATCCGGAGATGGCTCAGTACATCAGTAAAGTAAGAGAGACGGATAAGTACTTCTTAGGCTTCGAGGTTCACAATATCCGCCGCACTGAAAATAGAGAAGCAGATGCATTGGCTAAGGCTGCGACCGGACAGCGTCCGGTGGCTGGTGATGTGCTTCATAAGGTTATGAGCGAATCAGCAACTGCACCAGAGGTCACAGCTCAAAGGGTGTTGGCCATCACGACCGAAGATTGGAGGGCTCCTATTCGAGCATGTCTTGAAGGACGATATGTTACGGATGATAAGGAGGAGCGGTAGAGAATATTGCATCGGCGTCAGGGATACACTATTGTTGATAACATTCTATACAAGGGGGGGTGTTTGCTCTCCTCTGCTTTGTTGTCTCAGCCGGTCGGAGGGACAGAAGTTGTTATGAGAAATCCATGAGGGGCTATGTTTGTCACACCTGGCTCCGAGGCCTTAGTGGCTAAAGCATTTTGCCAGGGGTTCTATTGGCCTATAGCTGTTCGTGATGCCGAAGACCTAGGTCGGGTGTGTGCGAGGTGTCAGTGGATGGGCCGACAATCTCACCTACCGGCCACAGCCTTGCAACCAATTCCTCCGATTTGGCCCCTCGCCCGTTGGGGGATCGATATTGTTGGACCATTACCTACTGCTCCGGGGGGCTATGGGTTTGCCGTGGTAGCTATCGATTATTTTTCCAAACGGGTAGAGGCCGAGCCACTGGTTTAGATAACAGCTGGAAACGTCAGGAAATGTTTCTGGAAGAATGTGGTCAATCGCTTTGGGGTTCCGTTAGAGCTCACTGTGGACAATGGTAAGCAGTTAGAGGGGCTTGAGTTCAAAGAATACTGCCTTAGCCTAGGAGTAAAGAAGTGTGATGTTTCCGTCATTAATCCGAGGGCTAATGGAGCGGTGGAACGAATGAATGGTAACTTGTACTCTGGGATTTCTCGTTCTCTGATCGGCTTGCCAAAGGGAAAGTGGATCGAAGTGATGCCGAATGTTCTTTGGTCCATCAGAATAACTGTTACAAGGTCCACTGGTTTCTCTCCCATTCGGCTATTGTATGGTGCCGAAGTAGTCACGCCGGAGGAGATTCGGGCTGGATCACTGCGCACAATCAGGCCTCATGCCAATGAAGATCATATGGCAAAGGACATGTTGGAAGAAGTACGCATGCAAGCAGTCGCCAACCTTCACAAATACATCGCATCCTTCGAGAAGACATACAATCACATGGTTCACGCGAGGGAGTTTGCACCAGGTGATCTAGTCCTTCGGCGCAATCCTAGCCCAATCAGCGTCGGCAAACTGTGTAACAAGTGGCTGGGTCCCTTCATTGTAGACCGATCAAACAGGCCGGGGGTCTATCATTTGTTGGAATTGGACGGCTCCCCAATGCAACACACCTACAATACTGATGCTTTAAAGCGTTTCTATGTGTGAAGACCAGCTGGTCGTTCCCATAGTCGTCATACCTGTTTTGGTGTATCTAAAGCTGGAATAGAGCATATATGTTCCTGGTGTCATGCTTCACCTAGTTAGTGTGTTCCGAGATATGTCCCGACGAGCCGTTCGGGCTGCATCGTAAAAAGTCGTTCCAGGATATGTCCCGAGGAGCCGTTCGGGCTGCATCTTAAAAAGTCATTCCAGGATATGTCCCGAGGAGCCGTTTGGGCTGTGTCTTAAAAAGTCATTCTGGGATATGTCCCGAGGAGTCGTTTGGGCTGCGTCTTAAAAAGTCATTCTGGGATATGTCCCGAGGAGCCATTCAGGCTGCGTCTTAAAAAGTCGTGCCGGGTTACGTCCCCTGGAGTCCATCGGACTGCGTCCCAATTGCTCTGCTCTGTGTGCGCAGCTGCCCGGTGGGGGCGCACAGTTTGGTTCAATGTTCGATAGGTCAGTAGAGCAAGCATATGAAAACATTACGTGCTCAATGAGGTAAGATGATGCTACTTTAGTTAATTCTTGTCCTTTTAAACGGCAACTACGGCCACTAACCGAACAACTACGGTTCGATGCCGGACAACTACGGTCCGATGCTCCGAAAGGGCAAGTCCGGAAAGCCGGGCGCTACACGGGCCCGATGCCGAACAACTACGGTTTGAAGTTTGCCAAGGCCTGACGAGGTACTTGGCACGTAGAGTAGCAACTAGTATATAATTTGCCATTGCTGCACATTTTAGCGTAAGTTTGAATTTTAACTGGTATGCCATTTTCTTTAATACAACGCAAGCCCGAGGGCAGGGGGCTACAGAATCTGCCCGAAGGCGTAAGGTTTACTGGAACCCGAGGGCATTAAATATACAACGGCCCGAGGGCCCAACACGCTAAGGGGCTCAAAGTCCCTGAACTTGGTACATCTCTTCAAGGCAATCGCTTCAGTTCATTGAGCATTTCTGAAAACTAGCGGTGCTGCTCGGCCAAATCACTAAGTGTGGTGCTCGATTCTTCTATCCATCGACAGCCTTGCGCTATGCTCAGTCGGCGCCGTTCCAAGTCGGCAATAATTTGCAAGCGGCCGACGGGTGTCTGCACTGCTTGCCGAAGAGCCTCCAGGTCCAGGTCAGACAAACTACTAGATGAAGCGTTGCCATGAGATGGACTAGGGCTGCCACTGGAAATCTCGATTGGCTCTACATTCGGTGCTGGCAACAGAATAAGGGGTTCGGCCGCAGTGCCACCGCTCGCCCTTCGGGAATCGCGGCTCATGCGCCGATGAAGTAGCACTTCCGAGGAAATGCGCAGGCATGCCGCTTTAATGTGCTCATTCTCTTCATCAATGGAAGATAGGAATTCTGTAAAATTTCCTTCAGGGTGGTCACGCTTCCAACGCCGCGAGTGCACACCACGAATCAAGTAATCGCCAGGGGCTTCCCCAACCCCCGGCACTTTGATAGATATAGGAGATATGTCCAGTATCGTGGCATCCGGCGGAACCGAGGAGGCATCCTTGGGAGGTATGTTCTAGAGAAAAGTAACAAGGACAATCTTAGGGAAAATGCAATAGGCAATTTAGGTGAATAATGAACTGAGTTTCATTCCAAAAGATGCCTAAGTTACAAGGAGAGAGCCATCGGAGCGCTAGACGCTTACCACCGCCGTACAAAAATCACAATCCATGGAGTGCTAGCTAACCTAGAAGGTGCGGTGGCCTTAAATAAGGGCGAACTCACACCTAGGTCTCCGAAGCGGCTGTGGAAGGTGCCTCGGGGTCGTGGGGCTCTCCGGTGCCGGAGCCCAGAACAGTAGAGGTGGCGGCAGCAGCGGCCGAACTGGCGCCATGGCCTGAAGTGCCACGGGCTGTGTGGGTGATGTCGTCCACACCACCAGTGGACGGGCCGGTTTCCCTTCGTCCACCGGAAACTAGGGTGTTACCGGTAGGGGCGGATGCAGCCAGGTGAGCAGCTGCCTCGTGAGCAAGGGCTTCGGCAAGGTAGTTGCCGAGGGGCTGCTAGAACTCCCGCCCCAAGATGTTACCAAGGGGGCTTAGCCATTCTTGCAGTTGGCTGTACACGGCACGGTCACCCCGGCACTGGGATAGCAGCTGGTGTGCAGCCTCACGAATCTCCGAGCGTCGAGGCACGACCAGTGATTCCATTGTAGAGTAAGTCGTTGTCCAGCCTATCCGGGCGTAGATGGTGCCGTATGACCGAAGACCATCTCTAGCATGTTCAAGGCCCTTGCTCAGCCAGGTGATGCTTTTCATACCCTCCCCCTCGGCATGCCCTCGCTCCCGGGAGGCGAGTCCCATTCTAGCGAAGAAGAGGCGTAGCTGTGAGATTAAGCCGAACAGGCCTCGGCCCATTCGCTCAGATTCTTTGATATACAAGGAAGCCTGTTCTAGAGCTCTGGATAGCTTCTAATTGTCGTTATGTAGGTCCACATTCTCGGGTCCTAGTGCCTGGTTGTCTTTCTACAGAACCTCCAGCCGCTTCCCTAGGTCCTCGGCACTCTTCTTCGCCTCCTCGGTGACCTGCTGCAGTTTCCTTTCAGCCTCTATGAGCGTGTCTTAGGCTTTTTTCAGGTCGCTGGCAGCTGACTGGGCTTGTGTTTGGCTCTCGGCCAGTTGTTTTTTCAGCTCCGCAAGGGTGGCCTCCGGGGACAGTTTGGTCTCGAGATGCCAGGACAGCAACGCGGTCTGCGCCAATACACGAAGAGTTACAAGCCGATAGTAGTATTTCTGACCGAACACGATAAGCCTTAGAATGTCGCATACCTGTGCGATTAAGCGAGACAAGTAGCTGATAGCAGTCGTCGTGTCGACGTCCTCGAGCGCCTTTCCGTTGTCGCAAAGGTCCAGAATCTGCGACGCGTACCCCAGTGCTGTGGCGGCTTCGAGACGACCGTTGAAGTCGCTTGCGCGAAGAGATGTTCTGATGTCACTCGGCTGCACACCCGAAGGAAGGACGCCCAGGAAACCTTTGCCGTGTCCGGCTCTCCGTGTGTGCATCAGGGCGAGCTCTTCTTCCTCCTCAAAGGCCTTGCTGCCTTCGGTCGAGCTGCTGCTCGAACTAGCCGGTCCAGAGCTCTCGCCACCGGGTTCAGAGCTAGAGCGGGCGCTGACATCGCTTCTTCGGTCTGGCAAGGGTCGTCGACGTCCTTGGCGCCGCCCTCGTGTTATTCTGTCGAAGATAACAAAGTGGGATGTTAGAACATTAGATCACAATGCATAAAAGGACAATGAATAATTTGGTAGCCTTAGATACCTGTGCAGGACGAAGGACTGTTGGCGCCGAAATACAGAGACGGCATCAGAATGCCGGGGGACTGGGCCAGAGGTGACACAAAGCCTTCAGAACCCCCCTCTGGCCGCTCCCTAGACCTATCAGGAATGATGTCTACCAACACATTCAGCAGATTGTCGGAGTCCATCGTTCTCAGGTGCGACGACGCCGGTGGTGTTTGGCTAGGAGGGGTGGCCACCACGTCCTCATCGGTCGCCGCTTCGCTCGGGGTCGCTGGTCTCATGACGGTCCCCCAGTATGTTTTGCGGAGGCGTCGACGCTTGGATGGCTGCGGTGCGGGCGAGGATGCGCCTTCGGCGTCCCCAGAACGCTTCATCTTCTGCTTTCCTCGGCCAGAGGTATCCTCGTCAAGCCGAAGGCTGCCCCTCATACCACTGGCACCCTGCGCCACTTGCTTCGTGTGCCACGGAGCGAGGCCACGCCTTCAGCGTCACCCTTCTGGGTTGCAGGGTGCTTGATAACCACCTTTACTTGCCTTTGCGGCGCGGTAGGGGTGGCTTCCTCCTCTCCTTCCTCCTCTGTCTCTTCTTCCTCCTCCTCATTGTCGGGGCCTTTAGCCACCTTGCCTCCGGTGTGCCGAGCTTCGGCCCGGTGTGGCTCCTGGGGGGCAGAACGGCTTCCGCATTGTATAGCTGCACAATGCGGCTGGTCCGCCCATGGCGTCCCATCTCCCCAAGCAACTCCCATTCCTTCTGGATCCGAGGGCCGAGATAGTGGACGGCTCGCTGCTCTCTCTCGACGAAGTTGATCTTCGGGAGCCGCTCTCGGTCAAACTACAAAGCCCCACTTACGGGGTCCTGGGTGATGAATTGCACGTGCCAGTCGGCCCGAAGGGGGTCGATGTCGACGGCGCAGAATTCTTCCACCAAATCCCGCATGCTTAGTCGCTTGGCCATTCGGGATAATAGCCGGACGCGGCTGGTGAGAAGGCTATCCTCCGGGACCTCGGGCTTTGGCGTGTATATGATCTCAACATTTCGACTGTGAAGATTGTTGTCAGGGCCCACGTTGTAGTAGAACCAGCCGGCGGCGATCTGCTTCCCCCAGTGCTGCCTTGACCCCTTCGCGGGCACGTCACATTCATGACACGGTCGAAGGGTGATGGTTAGGTAGTTAGAAAGCAGCATGGGGTCTCCGGGGCAAGGGTGCTCTCATTGAGACGCCAGGTGCGTTGTAGCGAAGGCACCGGCGTGCGGCTCGGCGCCCTCCATTTGGAAAGCCCATTCGAAGCAGGCCACCCGGGCAATGGTGTTCGGCAACACCTGCTATATTTTGAGCTCGTAGAAGGCCAGAACATCGCCGACAAACTGGGAGCAGGGGAACCGGAGCCCAGCCTCGAAGAATCGCTCAAAGACCACTATTGTGCCAGGGCGAGGTTAGGGTATGGTTTCGCCGTCCTTCGGCGCTGATGCACGGGACCTCTCGAACCATCGTTTTGGTTTGGCAGCCCATGTGTCCAGTAGCGCTTCGGTCACTGTACTTGGCCCCAGGTAAGGACTCCCGGCCTTCTTGTCGTTAACCCGCTTCGGCTCAGATCCGAGTGGGGGCTTAGATTTCCGAGGGCCCATTGCTCGCCGAAGGCTGTAGTTGGCTGGTATGAAGAAAGAAGAATGTGCAGCATCCGGTGTGAGCGCGCTTATAATAAGTATGACACAGCGAAGGGGTGCTAACAAGAGCACTCAATTTTCACGAAGCGGTCAAGAAATCAGAGAGAAAATGAGAAGAGAGGGGGTGAGGGACTGGCTTATATAGCCAGCGGGGCACGCGGTGCACGATGATTGCCCGCGTTCGATCGTGCACTCGGCAATCCGATGGCCGACGCGTGGTGCAGAGGCCGAATTTATGACAGCGCACTCATCCGATATCCGCGCTGAGTAACCGTGTTGGGCGCATTTATAAGGAAAAGCGACTCGTAGACTGCATTTATGACAACACGTTTGTTGCATCTTCAGAAATGTTACATGGTCCGACGGCTAAAGGCCTGGAGCCCGAAGGCAGTTCGGGTTCGGGACAAAATAACATGTTGCCTCCGGTAGCATGCTTCGCTTTTGACAACTCACTAACTTTTTTGAATACGATTGCGTGTGCCCACTGCAGGTAACCGAAGGAAAGGATGGCCTCCGGACAGGCCCAAAAAGGGGGGGGGGGAGACTAGGGGTGGTCATTTCGCATGATCACGGTTTCGGTCCTGCCGAAGGCGGATCTCACCCATGAGGGGCTACTGTTGGGGGAATGCCCACCCCTTAGTCTCCCCAAGCCCAGAAGACAGCCCAGCAACAAAAAGCAAGGTCCAGCTGGACTGGCGGCCCAGAAGACCTTCAGCCCAGCAGGCGTCCGAAGGCCGGTACGGCCGAAGGCCGTACGGCGTGGCAGGCCCCGGGCGCAGACGCTAGAGAATGACAGCCGGGGGGCGTGTACCAGATGAAAATTGAAGTACTAGAATACCCTTAGGTCAAGTAGTAAGATGTAGAACTCAACCAGTAAACCCTTTGGAGGTAGCACCGATGAGATGATGCTAATACCCAAGATAGTTCATCTACATCTCTGTCAGCTCCAAACAACAATCGTAACCTTCGGATCTTCTTATGGAAAAGGGTCACACACAACTCCTAGCTTTGAGCTGACAATTCCTGAGGTGACGCCCATGGAAGAGTAAGATCAAGAGATGTCCAAAAAGAAGGACGTCAAGATTTTCCTTTGAGAAGTCACAAGAGTAAACACAACCGGTCAATCAAGAGAATTGAGTTCAAGATGGACGATGAAAAGGAAGCCTACCAAAACCTTCTCTTGCTAGCCACGTAGAATCTCGGGGCGAGATTCCTGTTAAGAGGGGTAGTATTATCACACCCCAAAATTTCAAATTTTGGTTTGTGACCCAATTCCACTAAATTTCAACATTTTTTCTATAATAGATTAAAATTTTATTATAAATTAATTAGATAATTATAGAATTATAATTATTTTAGGCAAAAGAGCTATTTTCTATATTTAAATAAATTAATTTAGGTTATTATTATTAATTGTTGCGTTCATGCTCGAATAGTTGCATTAGGTTTTGTTGTTTGGAAAAGATTTTGAAAATCGATTAAGAATCGGAATTTTTCTTCAATTAGGGATTTTGGATGAGGAAAACATAATAGAAAAGAGGAAAAAGACTCCCCCTGGCCTTTGGGCTGACTTCCCCTCGGTCCAACCTCCCTCTCCTTTCTCTTTCCTCTCCCTTCGGCCTTGGGCCAAACCCCCACCCGCGGCCCATCTCTCGGCCTGGGCCAACTCCCCTTGGCTTGGCCCAGCAGCCCTCCCGCTCAGAGTAGCGCGCGCGCGGCCCACACCACGCCAGCCCACCCGTGCCCTGCCTTGCCCGCTCGGCCCACCCCGCGCGCGCCCCTGCCCACCCCGCGAAGCCCCCCGAACCCTAGCCGCCGCCACCCCTCGGCGTGTGTGCCTGGCAAACCTAGGGCACCGCACCCTATAAAAGGGCGGGACCAGCCCCTCGCGCCCCCCCTTCGACCTTCCTCGCTGCCGCCGCTCACATCCCACCTCTACTGGCCCCGCAATCGCCGCCGCAGTCGCCGAAGCCCACCGCCGGCGCCCGCTCGATTCCGGCCTCACCACGCCTTCGCAAGCCCCCAGGTGAGCCCACCTCTTACCGCCGCCTCCCCTCGACCCCTTCTCGTCGTCGCGCGGAGCATCTCACCGTCGAGCTCCGGACGGGCCTCCGATGGCCGCCGCCGCCGGTCCAAGGTGGACCCGTGGACCGGGTCGACGCCGGTCCACAGATCCGTAGACCCGATCCACGGGGTTTTAGATTTAAATTAATTCATTTATTTCCTAGATAATGATTGATTTGCAAATAGGCCCCTGGATTTTATTTAAATTATATTTTGAACCTAATTTTATTGCAGAACATATATTTAATTATATTTAGGCCCCTACTCTTTATGTTAATTGTAATTTAATCCTAAAAAATTTGGAGAACCTTTATAAAATTATATTTAAAGCCCTGACTTTTCACATAATTATTTTAAGCACTGTATTTTAATAGAAACACCCCTGTACTTTATTAAAATTATTATTTTGGCCATGTAATTTTACAAAAACAACCCTGGACTTGTTTTTAATTATTTTTAAGTCCTACCTTTTTACACTTTAACCCCTAGACTCCACCAGAATTACATTTTGTTTCCTAAACTTTTCATAAAATTTATTTTCACCCTGTTATTTTACAATTAAGTCCCTGTACTTTTCGAAAATTACTTTTAGGTCCCTAAACCTATCTATTTTTACTATTTTAGCCCTAAAACCTCAAACCTTCATAACTTTTCAACCGTAACCCAGATTTAAGTAATTCTTGCGCCAACGTGATCGTAGTGATTAATATTATTTATTTATATAGTCTTATAGTAATTTGCTAATTTTACTATTTTAACCCTACACCTTTAAACTTTTGTAACTTTTTACTCATAACTCCGATTTAGATGATTCTTGCGCTCACGCGATCATAGCAATGAGTACTATCTTTTGAAATTTATTTTAAAGTATTTATTATTGTTTGTTGTACTATTTCTTAGTTTGTTTATATGATTGTGTGCATGTTGTGCCTACGTGACGTTAATTAGAGAAGGGGTTGTTCCTGCAATCGCAAGAGCATGACTTGAAGACCTGAGCAGTAACACCTATTTCCAGGCAAGTGTCCTTGATGCATCTTTTACCTATTATAACATTTATTATAGAATTGCATGCTTGAGTCAAATGAATGGGTGCCTATTGTTAGGGTTTCCCTAGTATTGCTTTATCCTTTCCCTTGTCGCTTTGAACTAGTTGGTTGGATCGTTGTGGGTAGATAATGTGACATCCCATGTCACAAAATGAAATTTACTAAACCTAACATCAATCAAGGGCTAAGCAAAAGTATAATTAACCCATGTGCCAAAGAATAAAGTGAGGAAAACTATTTAATTAAATTCCAGAATAATTAAATATGGGTCATTCACAAACATTACCAAAACACATGGAAGTACCCCAATATTTTTGCATATTCTGAATGTCCACTACAAAAGAGAATTTTGAGAATTTTACCAGAATTTTTGGTAACCAATTGATACCCTTCAAAATTCCCCCAAATTCAGAAAAGTGTATTTCGGGTTTGGAATTTTCATAATTTATCAAAGCATATTTAGCTGGTGCGCCCAAAAGAAAGGTTGGAGTACACGTTTTCCTGAGCCCACAAAAAAATTTGTGTCCAATTTGTAACATGGGAAGGTGGCGAAATTCACCAAACTCGAGTCGGGGTCCAGGGTCAAAAATCAGGTCAAGCTTCCTCTCCCCCTGGCCAACTCCAACTCGACACCGGGTTGTACCCGGACACTGTCGCCACCGCCGTTTCCTGTCGCCCCATGCCGGCCACTGCGCTGCCAACTCGCTGCCCTGTGCCACGAGCCGGGAATTGAAGCCGCCCACCACCGGCAGCCACTCCCCTGCCGACAGCGCGACCCTCCCTCCCTCTCTCTTCCTCTCTCACCCGCTCTCGGCCATCACTCCGCCGGCCGAGTCAAAAGGGGAGCAGCAGCAGCAGCAGCACACCAGCCCCATTTCTCTCACTCTCTCAACTCGCAACTGGCTCTCACACCCTCCTGAGCACCCCCGAGCGCCGGCACTCACTTCCCCTTCCTCTCCCCGGCGGAAAACCGAGCCAGTGCCCTGTTCTGGCCGCCATGGCCGCCGCCGCCCCGAGCTCTGCCTAGGCCAGCTCTCCGTCCCCTCTTTCTTCACAAATTGACGCGCAAGGGCTCCACCCCACTCCCCTCTGACTCCCTCCGTCCCCTGTGCAGTGCCCTCGCCGGAATTTGAGGAGAAGAGACCGCCGCCGCCGAAACCGCCCCACCTCGACGATGAATTTAATTATGAAATTTGGCATTCCTGTTCCTTATGCACTTGTACACTTATGAAAAATCTCATGAAAAATTTGAAGTTACCTAAGTACAAATTTGCTGTCTAAATGGATCATTTGCTAAGAAACTAGGAATTTCTTCATATAAATGTTACTTTATGTGTGTATTTAAGGAAAGTAGGAATAAATTAATTTCTGGAAGTCCATGGAAAATAACTCAGCTTCACATTACAATAGAAAGTCTCATGTTTCAGTTCTATGCTTTGGTTTTTGATTAACTATATGAGCTAGAACTAGTGATGAAATTAAAAATGCCATGTCTAAGTATAGTGCTAGTTGGCACATGATCACTCTAGCTAAGTGGCTCAAAAATGAACTTTCTGAAATTTGACCATAAGTACTACATTGTCATATCCTCATCAGCATGTGAGGTCATTTAATCAACACCTAGGCCATGCTCATGTTAAAGTAGACTTACACTAAGATTGTGATAATTAAAAGTTGCATTCTAGTAATTAGAAGTTGTCCCCTTCAAAAATTCAGTAGTTACCATGTCATACTTAGGTGTGCATATTTTCATGAATAAATGATTAGTCATAAATTTTTATTTGCTGAGGAAGTGCCATGAATTGTCATGCCATGCATTCCATCTTTAGTTAAGGAAAACTCCATGAAACCTTGTGTATTCCTT